>FR990112.1:12440000-14840000 GCA_905404275.2 Hedya salicella | reverse complement strand
TTTATATTACTCTTAGATTTAGGTCTTTTACAATAAGAATATAAGAATTAAAATACAAAGTATAAATAAACACATTTTAAATACCTAACCTAGGGTGCCACTGCCAGAGCGGGTCTAAGTTATTAAGGCACCGTAGCGTACACCGCGTCGGTTATGCCGGTAGCACACCTCCGCCGCGAAACCGCGAAACGCCATACAGAGCGTGCGAAAATAAAGCGGAACTTCCTTGGGTTTGACGTTTCGCGGCAGAGGTGTGCTACCGGCATTAGGGCTTAGAGTTACACTGAGAGGAACCTCCTGACAATGCGGGCCGTGTCCAGGATTACTACCTTCTGTATCCGACCCTTGATCCAGCCATCTAGCGAGTCTCTTGAAATGTTGATCGAGATTCATTGTGATCATGATTCTTGTAATCTAAAAACATATCTTCAATATACTTTTTTATTTTGGACTTGCTATTTTTTAACTATTGATGTTTTATTAAGGCTGTTACTAACTAATGGCCAATCTATTTTTCAATGTTTCGACGCAATTTAACGAAACCATGGACGCGGAGGCATGAATAATAAAAAATATGTTTTCCCATCTCATATATGTTTAAGGACATCAAAACGTATCTAGAGGCTAGAACATTTAATAAACACCAAGACCTAGTACATGAAATAAACAGGCCGATTACATCGGGGTGTCATTGACTCTGAAATCACGGATGTCCAATAGTTCTATAATTATTCAGAAGCCGCAGATGGTCGCCTGTTGACCTACGCAACGGGCCCAAAACGCACATAAACATTCAAGCTTTCCAGGCACATACGACCTTCTTTATCTTGAGAAGTGGCCTAACAAGTAGAACGTATCTATTTATCGTTCACTTCAATTATTTTCTCCGTCGGCCTTGCTTCGACGATTTGCAAGTCGTAAAACTTGATTTTTTCTATTGTTTCATAGTTCGGTAATAATTGGGTAGTCAGGAAAAGCCTTGATTGGATAGTTG
Source organism: Hedya salicella (assembly GCA_905404275.2). Classification (NCBI taxonomy): domain Eukaryota; kingdom Metazoa; phylum Arthropoda; class Insecta; order Lepidoptera; family Tortricidae; genus Hedya; species Hedya salicella. The sequence continues at coordinate 14,839,006 of FR990112.1, read as the reverse complement.
GCATTAATAGAACGAACGAAGAATAGATTAAATGGATTGGCAGACCCTGTCTAATAAGCTAATTATTTCGCAAATATTTTTAAAAATATATATATTTTTGTTTACATTCGCTGAAACACTGTCTATCGGGCATTTTCTCCAAAGACATAAATACAATTTGAAAATAAAAACGTCATAAAAGTGCAACAGACGACAACGTAAAAATAGCTTACGTCTGTTCCGATATGACGTCACTTCCTTTGTGCCTGCATGAGCTGAGAGATTGTTGGATGTTTTAGATTTATACATAAAGCGAAATATCACTGGAATACAAAGTTACCCAACTTTTATAAAACCACCACACCACATATTTAAAAGATCTATTAAATATATCGTCGTGTAGTACCCATAACAAGCCTTATTGAGCTTACCATGGGACTAGTTTGATCTGTGTAAAATTTACATTTAGTATTTATTTATTTTATTTATTATTATGTCATTTCTACAACTTTATTAATATAATTATAATACTTTAGACAATACACATATTAAAGGAATTTCTCCTATAAATATCGGATATTCCTTTTGCTGGGTAATGCAATATTTGTCCCGTGACGGAGCATTTTTATATGCAGCCCACCAACATCGTAAACCCGGTAGGCATGCATTTCGGTACCATTTGATCACTTTATTGTCTTGGGTCAATTCGTGACGCGCATAACAAAAAAACCAAACAAAGCCTTAAATGGGTGCATTTTAAAATGGAAATTGGGTGTCGGCAATAAAGTTAAAACGTTTTACGAAAGGCAAATAACGGGCTGTATAATTCTTTTATCCTTTTTAATTATAAAACGGATCATTAAGCAATCCAATTTGGTTTTTCCGGGGGCAATTTTGGGTTATTGTCGGTTAATTTGTCTGTGAACAATTTATTGGTCATCTACTTGCATTAGAAATCGGAAACCATATGATATGCACAGTTCTGTAGTTCTATACTGGTATCCAAGACTAATCTATACTATTATAAAGTTGTAAAAATGAAATATGAAAATTATTAAAAATATTTTGTAACGGAGTATTTGGCGGTCACTACATCTAAAACATTTTTTTTTTTGGATGTGTGTATGAATTGATTTCAACTATTTTTTGTACATGGGTAGTTGGGTATCCACAGATGGTTATAGGATGCCTTTTACCCATCAACGCTGAAGAAAAAAAGGGGGATTAAGAGTTTTTCTCCTCCGCGAACGAAGTTGCGGTCATATTCTATACTATTATAATACTATATTATAAATGCAAAAGAAACTAACTTTGTCTGTTACCCCTTTACGCTTAACCGCTGGACCGGATTTAGATGACATTTGATATGGAGTACTCCAATTTAGAAAAGACATAGTATAGTTTTTATCCCGGAGATAATACCTCAAGTGGGTGAAAATGGGGATAAAATTATGAATACGAATAAATGCTAGTTATAACTTAATAAGTTATACGTAAGTACAGATTTTTCGATTCGAAGACTCACATAAGGACCTAAATACTGGTATGTAAATAGACAGTACCCCCAAAATCACCGTATCAACTTAAACTTATGTTGGCAGAACAATAAACGCATTATAAAGAAAAAAACTAATTTATGTTAAAATATGTACCGAGTAAGTAATAACAAATTTGAAAATACTTGTTGCTGAAATTAAACACACCACTAAAGTTTGAATGCAAATCTGTTATTATTTCACGTTTATAAGTTGACACTGTTGCTCAGATTAGAGTCGTGGGGATTAACATCATTAATAACTTATTCGAAGCTCGACTTAATAAAGCCATAATCCTCGCACCGACAACCATAATGAGATTAAAGGTATTTCTGAATGTCATTATGATTGTAAGTGATTGTACAATAGTTGTAATCGGTTTAAAATTACATCACTTTTAACATTACTTGTTGATACTTTGTCATCAACGAATCGTTTTATTACTTTGAATAAAATTTACAGATTTTTTTTAAAATCGATTTAATGATTTTGCAAGTTTTTATTTAACTGCGTTTGAATTATCAGTATGTTTGTTTGGGTAAAAATTGTGTAAATCCCTTTTTAGTAAGTTTACCTACTTTTATTAAAACACTTGAAGGTACCCGCAATTTCGTCAGCGGAGAAGGAAAAATCATAATCCACTTTTTTTCTTCAGCGTAGTTGAGTAAAAAGAATGGTTATAGGATACTTTTTACTCAAGTAGGATCTGAGGATGTCCAGCTACCTGTGTACCAAAAATAGTTGAAATCCGTTTATCCGATTCAGCGCGATGAAGCCTTAACGACACATACACACATACAAAAAACGCAGAAGATTTTTTTTTCCATTCAGTAACCTCCAAAAAGTCCGTATCACTTATATTTTTGTAAATATCTTCAATGTACAGACATTTAATTTTTTAACTCTTTAATGATGTTAAATGTGAATTCGATGACAGTACAATAAGTCAATAACTTATAAAACACCATCATCATGAAAAATATGAGACTTAGTGTCATTTATTGAGTTAATTATTTCGTTTATTATTTAATTCCCTTTTGTGATGTGTGCAATAAATAATTATTGTTTTATATTGTATTTTTATTACAGTTATTATTTATTTACATTATATTTAAAATACATAAGTGATATAAACCTTCAAATTAACTTCAATATCAAATTACAACTACCTACACAAGCTATAAACTAACTTACCAAAAACTTCACACATAAACTAAAAATCTTTTGTTACTCATTTTGTTTTTTATTTCTTTTTCTCACTTCAATATCATTTGGTAAAAGAGCAAGAGAAGGAGACCAAATTAAAACAAAAATAAAAAAAATATATTAGAAAACAAAGGTCTGGCAAAAATGGGTGTGCCGCAGGGATCAATATTGGGACCTTTCCTGTTCCTTATCTATATAAACGACTTTCCACACCTCGTAAAGACCCACCATGAGATAGTTTTGTTTGCAGATCATACGTCTCTAATTTTCAAAGTCGTACGAAATCAACGATCCTACAATGACGTAAACAATGCTATCTGTGAAGTAGTAAATTGGTTTAATGTAAATAATTTATTGTTGAATGAGAAAAAGACTAAATGTGTTAAGTTTGTCACGAGTAACGTAAAACACGAGCAAGCGAGCGTTATGGTTAAAGGTGAGGAACTGGAACTAGTTAATAGTACAGTCTTTCTCGGTATAACATTAGATTCTAAGCTCCAATGGGGTCCCCATATTGCTAATCTCTCGAATAGACTGAGTTCTGCAGCTTTTGCAGTAAGTAAGATTCGTCAATTAACAGACGTGATAACGGCTCGATTAGTGTATTTCAGTTATTTCCACAGTATTATGTCGTATGGCATCTTACTATGGGGCAGTGCTTCCGACATGAATACTATATTTGTTCTGCAAAAGCGGGCTGTTCGTGCGATATATAAAATGAACTATAGAGACTCGCTTAGAGATAAGTTTAAGGACATTAATATAATGACAGTGCATTGTCAATACATTTATGAGTATATTATGTATGTACATAAAAATATTACCGACTTTAAGAAGAACTGTGATATACATAATATTAATACTAGAAATAAGCATAAGCTCGCAGTGCCTGCTACTAGGCTCCATAAAATAAGGAGATCATTCATGGGTAACTGTGTGAGTTTTTATAATAAACTTCCTAGCAGCATAACTGAGTTGTCTATTGGTAAATTCGAAAATATTGTGAAACGAAAATTATTTTCTAAAGCTTATTATAGCACACAAGACTACATGAATGATGAAGCCGCGTGGGATTAATGTAAATTATAGCGTCATGTAGGTATATGAATAATTATTTTAACAAATACCTAAGGTATTATTATTATTTTAATCTTAATTGTTTTATATACTCTGACATTTAGAATTTTATTCTAGACACATTCTAGATTTTTTTTTTGACAATCCTTTTGGGATTTATCTTATTGATTATTTTAATTTTAAAAATAATGATTTTATCAATAATATTACACTTAAGCTAAGTGATCTGATTAGGTTTTTCTGGGTTTCCCTAATCCTTGCAGCAAATGTTGGATCATATTGTATTTCTCCCAGCAAACATTCACTCTCATGTAACTGACATTTCGAAAGTGCTTGTAACTAGGCCTACTTGAATAAATAATATTTTGATTTGATTTGATTTGATAAATAGTGGCAAAACAAAAAACAATGTGCACGTTTCCTCACAATGAGTTTCCTATTTTAAAGTACCTAGCTTAGCTTGTTCTATTGTTTAAAAAGATCTTCATGTATAAGAAGGTAAATAAAAATTAACAAATTCCACATGTATACCTATTGTAAACTACTTTCTACACAAGGGCTAAACCGGTAGGTTCCGCACCACTTTCCAATTCGGTCATAAAAAAATTACGAGCCCCCAAATCCTTATTTAACCTGTCCAATACTTAGACGCCAATTAACCTAATCAAAACACAGGCTATATAATAATCGTATAAATAATTAAATTATCGGCCCAGCGTTGAGGAATGCAGTCAGAAACCTGTGCATCTAGCGGGAGTATTAACACATTATAAGAGACCAATCATAGAATAAAAAAATCAGAAGGTCGACTCCATTTTCATGATAAAAAAATACTTATAATAAACTAGAAGGCGCCCGCAACTTCGTTCGCGAAGGAGAAAAAGTCATAACCCCTCTTTTTTTCTTTAGGATAGTCGGGTAAAAAGTATCTTATAACCATCTGGAGATACCCAGCTACCTGCTACTACAGCTAGCCGATTTAGCGTGATGCAGCCACAACGACACATACAAACATACAAACATTTTATTTTTACAACTTTATAATAGTATAGATGTCACGAAAGAATCATGATTAACTATACTTAGGTAGAACTTGTTCAATTCAGTGACCAGACATCATGACCCTATTTTTCTCTTCAGCGTAGTCGGGTAAAAAGTATCCTATAGCCATTTGTGAATGCCCATGTACGAAAAATAGTTTAAATCCGTTTAGCCGCTTTGGCGTGATGAAGACACAACGACACATACAAACATACAAAACTTATAAAAAAAAAATCCTATTCATTGACCTCCGTTACAATTTTTTTTTTGTAAATACCTTCAATGTACAGACTTTTATTTTTTACTACTTTATAAAAGGTAGTATGATGTATTGTAAATTACGTCACATTTTCACGAGGTGGTAAATCTAAGAAAAAACGTACAAACTTCAACAAAAATATGATTTTTACTAGACAGGTTTTTTAAAAAGCAATAAGAATTTAGATTAGATTTTTTTTAAGATAAATAATTTAAAAAACTTTAGTGAATAAAAAACCGAGGAATTGATTCTGGCATTACAGGGAAATTGGTCGTTCTACTAGGGGTACTGGTACCAATACGATTGACTGCAATAACCGAGTCACATGATTGATTTGTGTACATAATGACATAATTACAGCTGTGTCATGTTGTGTGATATACATTTAATAATAATCGCTTTGTTTTAGTGAATTTAAAAATTATAATATCTCATTGAAATAAAACAATTTAACGGATTATATCGCGTATATTATCTCATTTTAGTTCCCGACGTTTCGGAAGCTTTCCAGCTTTCCATGGTCACGGGAGGACTGAGAAAAGATGTATTTTCCTCTGTCAAAGTTACAATTTGTGCAAACTACCCATTTTTTGAAAAAACACATAAAGGTGTACATACATGCCAGATGGGCCTAAGCTGTAAAGACACATGTGCCAGAAGGGCTTAATTATTTTATTCTAATAATTTACCAAGCAGCATTTCACAAATGAGGCGTACTGAGAGAAAAAGAAACGCTGCAAAGAAAAACTCCCAGGCTACCTCATTACTAATAATAATATTTAAAAAACAGAGACTATTAAACTACTTTTACAGACTCAATGGAAGCACTTCAGCTTCTGCATCCGTCACATTAGATAATATCTGATCAATGCAGGCGTTTAATCTTGTCGATTTCGTAATATGGATTTGAAAATTATGATTTTGAGTGATTTTGTTAAATTCATCTAATTGATGGGACGGCTTCAGTAAATCAATATTAAAATCACCCGCTACAATCACATGTTTTTTTGTTTTAGTTTTAACAATTTTTAGCAGGTTATCTAATTTATTTAAAAATATATTATAACTACAGTTAGGAATTCTAAATATACAAATCACTATGCAATTTAAATGCTTAATTTCTATTCCACATATTTCAAAGTTAAATTCTGTTTTTAATTCGTTAAGAAAACTAAGAGGCTTTGTTTCCAGATGATCTCTGCACAAAATGCATGTTCCTCCCCTTTTTTGACCTTGAAAAACTTGCTGCTAGTTTGAAACCGTTGACATTAATATTAGCTTCATGCCCTATGTGGACAAAAGTCTCAGAGAGACAAATCACGCCTACATATTTACCATCGTTAATATACCGATCTTTTAGAGTTACTTCAAGTAGATCCTTTTTGCTTAATAAACCTGCAATGTTTTGGTGAAGTATTAGAAGGGTGTTAAACTTATTTTCGAGTTTCTTCGAGTCGACATTTTTAGCCAAGAAAAAAGTATTCTCCGTTTGAGTACTAACAGATTCGCCTATTGAATTTAATAGTGGTATACTTAATTACATCTCACTTTTCCTCGCTGGTGTAGGGTGAAAAGTTGTGATTTTCGCAAGACTGCAAAGTTATTTGGATGATCGTGCCTTGAAAGCTTCGCTAAGACTACTGTCTTTATTTTAATTACTCACTTCGCTCCGCTCGTGGTTCAATTTTAGATTCATTAACTTACTCGGCATTCAATTAAGCACTCGCGCCAAATAACTATTTTGCAGCCTTGCATAAGAAATAATTATTACATAACTATAAAATCATTTAAAGTTACAATTTATTGCGTAATACTAACCAAATTTTAGATAGAGATAGTACAGTCACCTGTATTAATATCTGCCACAACAAATCGCGCATAAATATCTGACTCGACTCTATTTCTAAAGCCGTTAGGTTGTGTCACATATTTTCGCCCGCTTTATTATGGCAGATTTTGATTGCTGGTGACTGTAGGTACAGTGAAATGTCTTATTAAAACTGGACCGTAGGCACGTGACGTGTTTACGATTACATTACGTTTCAACACTCAAAATCTACAAAATATCAAAAAATTGTTTGACCTATGTACTTCTGTTTCATAGAGATTAAGGAAAGTGTTCGAATTTCTCTGTAGTTTACTGAAATTAGACTTCATTTAAACGGCTGCCAAAGATATCTTACGCGATTTAGAAGCGTGTTGTGAATGAAGATCATAAAATACTATTTTCAGGGATTGACAAAATATGTCGTAGTAAATAATAATAATAATAAATTTATTTATTCGGACAACATAGGATCGACAGTTTGTTAGTATTTGCTTATAACTATGTTAGTATACATATTTAACTAAGGGACATGGTATTATTAACCAAGTGTTGCATTATAGTGCACTCACTTCTTACGGCTATTGTTATCAGAAGGCTGTTAGTGCTACCAGGTATTCTAAAGTAAAATATGTAGGAGGTTTGAAGTTCTAAAAATACTACGGTAACCGATATAAGATGTGAGACGTCAACAAACTCCCAGTAGAGGCGCCAGTTTTACGCCGACCGCCAGAGGGCCCGTATCGTATCTACATGTAAATAAATTTAATTTTACAGCATGTCTTACATTAATCGGTTGACAGGAGCGATCTGTTTCTTAATATGGAGTGACAGTCCAAGTTGTAACTACGAGTATCAAAATGTTACTTTTATGACATTGCAATTACATGTAAGACAGAGAAACATGAAACTAAGAAGTTATTCGACAAAAATGATAATTATTTTAGGCTTAATAATAAAGGTCTGAAAACTCTCTTTTAACCGACTTCAAAAAAGGAGGAGGTTTATCAACCACTGGATGTATTTTTTTACTGTATTTTCACCGATGTTTCTGTCAATTGTGCACCAAAATTGTTTTGTTTAGAATATTATACTCCTGAGGTGGTCCTATTATCACCAAGTCAGGATCTGATGGCGGGATCCCAGGAAAATCGAGAGCAACACTCAAATTTTAGACGCATCTACATACCGATTTCAAAACTTTAAGAAACAAGTCAAGCATTTTCATTCCAAAAATATAAATTGGTGAAGTGAAACTGATGAAGAAGAACACAGAAGGCCACCGGAACCCCTTAGTGATAAGTAATCTGTAGGTGGCGATAAAATATCTCGATTACCTATTATGGCTATAGTCACAAATATAAGAATGGTATCATCGTACAGAGCCGGAAGGTAGGCACTTCTATCGTTACGGAACGATTCACTAAAAAGAGAGAATTAATTCACTCAAAAGAATTAACGAAAAAAACGGATCCAAAATATCACTAATTTATGTTCTACAATTTACTTTCAATTTACTTTTTTTTTCAACTCAATCTATACAACACAATACATACAATTGATGTCACTTTGGAGTCGGCGCAACCCGTGTAACAATTAACTTACTAAAATCGTTAATTTAGATAATTTAACAATTTATTTGGGTGGCACCGATACCTATATTGTATAGACTAAGATGAAAAAAAAGTTATTTAAAGGAACTAAATAACTTATTTTTCATTTTTTCGTGAATCTTTAGACTCGGTTTTATAATTTTTTGTTAAAAAAATCTCTTATTAGTTCATCGTTCCGTAAAGATGGCAGTGCCTGCCTTCCGGCTTATTTTATTACAGCTGGGACTTATGAAGTACATCATAATAGATTGAAAATGCGTTATCATTAATACATACGTACATCGTAATCAGTGCCTTTACATCCAGGTAGTTTCTATCAACCAATTATTTTAGGTCGTCTAGTTTCTAATTTCAGTCCAGAAATTTGCAACCCTATACCAAAATGTCGCGCAGTTTCTAAGGATAGATTAAAATAAACCGAGATGAATAATCTCCGGGGTAACCCAATCCGCGAGTTAATACGGTATAGCGTGCCATTACGCGCGGATCGGGTTCGCTTCCTGCGCGGGCGCATACTATGCAACGCTAGAGGTTAGGTGTGTATGACGGGTCTAGTCTAGATATTTCACTACGGGAAATACTTACTTAGGTACTCCATAAGCCGAACAAAGCGCTTTTCCCTCCAGTACAAGGACGCACCACTTTGAACAAAGAGTATTTTCCCCCTTATAAGACACATAACCTGAGCAAAGTGTGTTTTTCCGTCATATACAAGTATACCTCACTGGTCTACTTACGGTTTCAATGTGCACCCAGTTTTTTAGAGAACACTATCTATTACGTTATTTTACAGAACTTTAAATGATGCCCATTCGTTGAGACTAATTGGAGCAAAGGTAAATGATTTAATGCCAGAAGTTATATGACTCCCGATCAGGAAGAATTAACTTTTCAAATTAGTTTTGGACTAGGTCTTTTATATGCTGTGTTATTCCCAGAAATGCTAATCACAATGAATTGATGTTATGTTTATAAAAAAAATTATGTAGGTTATGTATCAATGGTTAATTAGGACTCTGAGTCACAGTTTAAGTAATAAATAGTACAAATACTGATAGCATAACCTTGCCTAAAGAAATTTTGACAATTGGTATCCGAATCAACTGTCATAGCCGATACAAAATTATGATACTTGATTCTGATTGCGAGCGTCAAACGTGTTAGGCAATAGGGGGGCCAGTCGATCCGGCGAAAAGGTAAAATATCTCGGTTCGCCCCCCCACTGCAAGCCCTCTGTCCGAGTGTCTAAATCCTATTCTAATTACATATAAACGAAAGTTGCCTAACTCGTCGGTCTATATGGGGTAAAACAAATACGATATATATGCCTTAATAATACACATATTATGACTCTGTACCGACGTAAGCTCGTATACCGAGCAAAGCGGAGGAATGTTGCGAGTATAAATTATATATAACTATTATGATATCCCATTCCTTACAATTAGGCAATGAATTTAATTATGCAAAAATACTTGTTTCGCTACAGCATAGGTACGTATATTTTATAGCGGATGAGCCTGGATGATATTCATAACACTCACGTAATTTATACATTATGGGAGCCATTATAATTAAAAATTATCTAAGTGCTACTTTTGCACCATGCAACACTGTTTAATTTTAGAGTGCATGTAGTAGCGTTTCAACTGGTTATATGAGGAAGCAGAGAGGCACGTACAAGAGGTACATATATGATTTTTGAGGGAGTCAGTCATTAAATCAAGTAGCTTCCTTGTTCCGAATAAAATTGTGTTAAGCTAAAAAAATGTAATCTTTGCTAACAGTTGGTAGATTGCCAGTTCTGATTAGATGGAGATATTACATATATATTTGAGTAAAGCTAATAAAAATTATAAAGAACCCATGCCAGACCTATTTAAAAATAAGTTTTAAACGGCTTTCATTTCCCCAATATGGTGATTTTGATAAATAAAACTAGACATCCATATAATAGGCTATTTAACAACTTTTTTTCCTGTGGTATGTTATAGAAACACCCCGCAATAATAAAAATATTGTTAATAAAACAACTTTAATCTTATAAAAACTCCGTGAGACTATACAACAATGTTAAAATCTCATTTTTGGACTTTCCCAAAAAAGGTCACGTCGCACAGTTAGTATCTTGTATGGGAAAATTGAGAACTTTGTTCTGCAGCTATGTTAAAACTTGCGTTTATTGGAACGGTTTTGTAATTGTTATTTGTTTGTTAACGCTTGTCAAAATATTTATGAAACTTGTTAAGTTGAGACAGAGCAAATAATGAATCACGGGCAGATAGCAACGCGTCGACTATGTAATATGTATCAACCAGCGCGTTGCCGCCGGTCGTAATATTATCTGACATCAATTACAGGTAGACTAGAATGAATATAAGGTAGCGAGCACGGTGCGGTATAAAAAATATAATTTTCCGGTACATAGCTTAACTGAGTATAGATTATAAAAAATCGATTATAATAATCAGAACCAGGTTATTCGCGCATCATAATCAAAGTTGGTTAGTATCTTTTTCCCTCCGAAACAGTCTTTTAACAAAATGTTATTATTTTATTCAAAGCTGCCATAGATAGTAAAAACAACACACATTTTACTTATTTTCTTTTTAAGTAAATAGTTGAAACTTGAGAGATGTGGGCGATATCATATTCCTAATAATCACAAAAATGTATAGATTTATGTTATTCAATATATCAATAAATAAATGTTACAGGACAATTCTACACAAATCGAACTAGTTCCTTGGTAACCTCAATGAGGCTTGTGTTATGGGTATTTTCATAATGAATATTATATAAGTCGAAAGTTATTGAAGGGCATTCCCGTCTGCCAAAGAATATGAATAATAAAAGTCATGTCAATTTATATGATAAACTGTCAGTACGTGTGTTTGGAAGCCTTATAGCATTACTTTGTTATCCTTCTATCCGTCAAGACCCTTTCTCACGGGAACGCATGAAGGTAACAAGCTGAAATTATGATCAAATAATAGTAGTAGTCTGCAATTCCTTGAAGTTGTAAAAAAATATCCTTCTAAATCAACGCGATCAAAAGATATAGTCATTAAAAAAGGTATCGATACCAATTGCCGTGGACCCTATAGGGTACATCCAGGTATCTCAGAAACTTGAAATTTGGTATGAAGATAAATAAATAAATATTAAGGGACAATTTTACACAAATCGAACTAGCCCCATGTTAAGCTCAATAAGGCTTGTGTTATGGGTACTAGACGACGATATATTTAATACATATATTACTTATATACATAGAAAACATCCAAGACTCAGAAACAAATATTTATGCTCATCACACAAATATTTGCCCTTACCGGGATTTGAACCCAGGACCTCAGCTTCGCAGGCAACGTTACTCCCACTGAGCCAAACCGGTCGTCAAGATATCTCTTATAGCAAAACCATCGAGAAAAATCTGAAAGCCAAAAATTTTTACGTCAGTCCGTCTATGTCAGTGACCAATGTAAAATAACCCACACACTGCATCCATTTGGGCTCTGCTAACACTGGATTTTCATAGATACGGCTGTTTTTAGCGTACAATCGTACACATTACATACAATAAATCTTATTTTGGCATAGAGTAGAAAAGAAGTTACTTGTAAGTAAATTGAAGAAACTTAATTATTTATGCAGTTACTTTTTACTTTTTCTACTCCTGTACTTCTTTCTGTCATTTAAATCGTTACCAACTCTAATATAAAGACAGACATTACTTAAGACTTGCAAAACTCTATCTATAAACTCTGTCTATTTCCCAAAAAAGCATTGCTAAGCGTGTCACAATGTACAAAATTTCCACAGAGTACAAAATTTCAATCTAATAATTTATATTCAGTGAGTCTTAAACTAATATCATATGAAATAATTTATATTACCAACTTAACAAAACGCCGAATTCACACAGTTTTAAATCAAAAAAATAATAATGTACGTAAATGCATTACTGCCAACTTAAAGAAAAAAAAAAAACATTTTTTATAATTTACGTAACATGTTTATCGCCTATTTTTTTTGAAATTATTACATGTTTTCATCACTGGCAAGTATACGCGAATTTAAAAAAATAAGAAAGATATTGATTGGCAGCTCGCTTTTTAATTTTCTTCGTGGCGCTAAATTTTATGCATCTTGAAGTTGTTGGTTGTTCTCTTGTTATAAACTGTTGAAAGTGAGAAAAATGTAGTATAAGACGAGCCTAATTGTACTACCGAAGAAATTTGTGTCGTGGCGCAAGAAGTATCAAACAATTTGCTGCTAGAAAAAATTCGGCGCAAATATAAATATTTAGACTTTTGTGTTTTATTAAAAAGTGCTTAGGGGCCATTCATTAATTACGTAGGGATCCCTGGAAGGAAGGCGTTCGAAAAATCTGTCGTAATTAATGAATGGCCCCTTGGTTGTAGAAAAACTATTGTATATAGACTTTTGATTTAAACTGAGCTACTCGGCTTAAAGAATACAGCGTTGTATAATTCGGGCAAAAAACGCTCGTGGCGTCTTCCTTTGCGATACTAACGATTGTCCTTACGTAATTAAAGAATAGCCCTTTAGTCGTAGAAAAACTGTTGTTTGCAACGTTGTATAATTCGGTCTAAAACGCTCGTGACGTCTTTCTTTACAATACTCGCTATTGTCCTTACGTAATTAGTGAACGGCTCCTTAGTCGTAGAAAAACTATTGCATGCAACGTTGTATAATTGTGTCAAAAAACACTCGTGGCATCTTTACTTGCGAAACCACGCCACTCGTCTTTTTTGACCCCTATTATACAACAGTTGCATAAAATACTATTTTAGTGTTTTATTTTTGGAGTCAGTTTTATTTTTTGTTAAAGTGTTATTGTTTGTAAGTTTATTTTACTGAGTGCATTTGTAGAAATAGAAATATTTCCGTTGTAGTGTGTATTTACCTCTCCACCCGCGTTAAAGTGCATAAAAATAGTTCGGTAATGATATTGCTATCTCTATGGTTTACTGTTTAAACTACTAAGGCTAATCTATGCCTAACTTACTACCTTACCATAATAAATAAAAGCGCTCGAAGCGCTTTCCTCGCTCCATCCGTACTTAGAACAGTGGTATCAGTGTCATCGCACCAGCAATCCTTGCTACTGGCTATGCAAATACACAACCCAACAGCTAAAAGGTAGTAAGTGCGTGGATTAGCCCGTACATTGTCCACGTTATTCCTCTGAGCGCCGCAGCACAATGAAGTGATATTGATCAGGGAATATAGCAGTCCAGTTCATGTTTACGTTTTAAGTGATGTCAGATTCTTCGTTGGTGGTGCATGGAAAAGTTAATAGGAACATTTGTTTTCTTATTAAAACACTCGTGTTTTTATTACGTATTAATTTCTTGTTTAGAGCATGAACAAGAGAAATCTATTATATGTAGACATAATTACCCGTAATTTACTGGACTAGCGTCTGCTAAATTACGGGTGTACGTAAACCTATAGGTTTCTTTTACATCTTTCCAAGTTATGTACTTTCGTCTTATTTGCAATTTTTGCTATTTCTAATGGTTTTGTCATTGAGTTGCTAATATCAATGGACGCAATTTCTGATGTTTTAGTTTGTCGTCTATTGACAACCAAAACGTACAAATGTACGTTTAACATTATTAATAATTACTAATTAGAACATATTCCATGTCTCAATCCAGTTTTAACAGATTTCTTTTTTGATTGTCGACAGACGATATTGTATACCGCTTTCCCCATCACAATGCCATCGGCTTTAGGCTGAACAACCTGTTATCGTGCACGTGGCGCATCGTGCAGACACTGCGCAAGCGTAGCCGCGGAGATCACTCGCATTTCCGAATACGGAGCACATACTGTACATAGCACAACTCCGCAAACGCGACTCTTACTTACAATACAACTTTTACCAAGTCTCTATTCGACTCAGTGCAGCGAGAGACACGGGTGACGACATGCGTACGCGACAAGCAAAGCCATTGCCAGTTAGGCTAGCCCAAATAATGACGTTACCACAGTGCGCCGTACTTACCGAATCCTATTGTTGCATCCCATTTGTTTGCGAAAATAAGTGTTATGTGACCAGTGTAGTGCAAGCACCTCATGTTTTTTATTTTACCGTCAGAATATTGTATCTCGCCGTTCGCATCACAATGCTATCGGCTTTAGGCTGAACAACCTGTTATCGTGCACATGGCGCATCGTGCAGACACTGCGCGAGCGCAACCGCGGCGATCACACGCGGTTCCTGGTGGCAGCAGTATGACGCGTTCGGGAAAAAAAAGTAGAGGAAAAGTAGTCAGGTTTTACAAAGTTTAATCACGTAATTTATATATTTAAGTACTAATTTTTGAAATAATAATAAATCTTGAAATTAAACAAGTTAACGGACTATATCGCGTATATTATCTTATTTTAGTTCCCGACGTTTCGGAAGCTTTCCGCCCATTTGGCATGTATGTACACCTTTATTTGTGTTTTTTCAAAAAATTGGTAGTTTGCACAAATTGTAACTTTGACAGAGGAAAATACATCTTTTCTCAGTCCACCCGTGACCATGGAAAGCTGGAAAGCTTCCGAAACGTCGGGAACTAAAATGAGATAATATACGCTATATAATCCGTTAAATTGTTTTATTTCAATGAGTAATAATCGCAGAAACAGAACAAAATATTAATAATAAATCTTACAATACTTACATTTTTAAGACAAGCTTTAATTGCTGAATGTTCATTTCTCTAAAAACAAGTCAGTTACTCATCCAGACGATTCTAAGGAGCCCGAACTTGGTAGGATTGCGTCATCTTACTACAGGGTTCCTACCTTCCGGCTCCATCATCAGATCAGCTCAATGTTATCGTAATATTACATTTTAACTGAACTTACATAGTATATTTTGACAACACGTTTGGCTTAGTTGGTTCGAATCCCGGCCGGAGCGAGTGTTTCGATGATGAGTACGAATGTTTGTTCCTGGGAGTTGGATGTTTTCTATGTATTTAAGTATTATAATTTATTGTTCCTGATACAGGCAACACCCTATATAATTATGCAACGTTGCCTAGTACCCATAGTACAAGCTTTGCTTAGTGTGGCACTAGGTCGATTTGTGTAAGATTGTGCCTGGTAATAAGAGAATTGAGTCTAATTTAACATGCAAGATTTGACACAAAGTAACATATACACTAACATTGCAAGTTCAACAAGTTTGTATGATACACCTAGAAAAGAGCTAAAGCATTTTCAAAGGGCTAAATAGAATATCTTGAATTACAATTAAGATCACTCTCGATCAAGACTCCTAACAAGCACGAAAATCGGAATAGAAATCGTTTCACCCGTTTACCAGCTACAATGTCAATCGACACATACACAGTCATAAATATAGACTTTAGGGCCGATGCACACTGCGTTTTTTAAACGCGCAATCGACGCGGGTTAGTGTCGATACGGAGCAAGTCGGTATGCTGCTCTGTTGAATGAAAAACACACTAGATGCGCATTCCTATAACGAACGAAACGAAAACCCTAAATTTGGTAACACTATCTATTTTTTTAGATTTTTGGGGTAAAAAAGAAAAGTCCTGACTGACTCAACAAAGCTTTCGCTGCTGGTGTAGAGACGTGTAGGTTCAATTATCAACCTTACTATAAAACTCTTAAAAACATAGGACTGTTCCAAAACTTCAAAAATAATGGCATGAACATCGCTTGCGATATAATTTTATTGTAATATTGTTAAATTCAGCACAGCTTAAGATTTAATCAAAAATATAATTACATCCGAAACACTTTTATGGGACTGCACGCCGACTGCACAACTTTCAGTACAGTCAGCATCAAATAGATTGTACCCTAGGCACCAAATACATCGTCACGTATCTTTATTCCCATAAAAATAAAGAGGTGTTCCAATTTGGCATTTTAGATGTTAAAAACTATTTGATGCCGACTGTACGATGCAAGTTGCAATACTTGCAATGCAGCCCGTCTATAAAACCCTTAGTTCTAAAGACATGATGCGTAAAGTTAGCATATCTTGATATTATGCAATCTGCCCCATCTGTAGGAACACTATCTCTCCAGATTATAGATAGTTCGCTAAACTAACGGCAGTGAGAACTACGAGGTGACAACAGCTTTTTAGTTCCTCGGAGGTCTAGGTATTCTTTCTTCAAAATCTTTAAGAAGCATCATTGGTAAAATTTCAAGCCAAACCAGGCTTGAAATGCTTGGAGCATTCAGCTACTGGAGATAAGTCATACGGATCTCCCATTCTTAACTACGGCCTACGAAGCTGGCGGTCCAGGGTTCCAATCCCGGCCAGGGGAATTGTTTGTGTGATGAGCACAAATGACTGTTCCTTAGGTCTTGGATGTTTTCTACGTAATATATATAAAAGTATTATTTTATAATTTATGTATGACCGGTTTAGTTCAGCGGGAGTAACGTTGCCTGCGAACCTGAAGGTCCTGGGTTCAAATCCCGGTAAGGGCAAATATTTGTGTGATGAGCATAAATATTTGTTCCTGAGTCTTGGTTGTTTTCTATGTATGTAAATAAATATATCTATTGCATATATCGTTGTCTAGTACTTCATAACACAAGTCTTATTGAGCTTACAATGGGACTAGAGCGATTTGTGTAAAAATTGTCCTGTAAGTAATATTCATCTATTCATCTACACTATTATAAAGTTGCGTAAAAATGTTTGTATGTGTCGTTGTGCTAAACGGATTTCAACTATTTTTGGTACACGCGTAGCTGGGTATCTCCAGATGGTTATAGGATATTTTTGACCCGCCTATGCTAAAGAAAAAAAGAGGGTTTATGACTTTTTCTCCTCCGCGAACGAAGTTGCGGGCGCCTTCTAGTCCTCTATATTATGACATATCGCCATCATAGTACCCATAGTACAAGCTTAGCTTAGTTTGAAACTAGATCGATTTGTGTTAGATTACTACGGAAATATTCCTGTTACTACAACCGCATCCAATACTTTGTATTAATAAGAATCTTTCCGTTGTGTATTGTGTTGTGCGTTATCCTCGCCTTCCGCTAAAAGTATGCACTTTTAACGGAAGGCGCGGTAAACACAAAGGAGTTCGGCAATGAGTATCGTATCATTGCTTTATCACATCACAGCAAAATCCGGCTTAATCCTTTGAGACTATGGACGTAACACGACGTCCGAAACGTCGAAGAATTACCAACGAAAAGTAATAAAATAAATCATATTTAGCCCCGTTTTGCTGTGACGTGATAAAGAGTGAAGATCGTGTAAGTTTAAATCAATGTATCATTGCTTGTCATCCCCAGTGGTGTAAGATGAAACATTTTTTTAATTATTTATACGGTCTAGAAGCTTTTTGTATAAAGTAATTTATATGGGCCCTTCTCTCACCTTCAGATTGGTCCCATTTTATTAAAGCAAAAAAGTCACCGCTTAAAAATGTCACAATGTTTTTTTTAACATTAAAATAATGTTTATTCCTATTCCTACTACTCTAGTAATAGGTAGTAGTAGAAAATATTACTAGAATGCAGGTATGATGTAACGCCATCGCAGGAAGTCCTAAGGAATGTGCTATATATTGATTCCTGTCTGCTTGTAACTACTATGTAATACTAGTGAGAAAAACTTACAACCTCCAAAAAACAGTTACATTGAAAAATATATTTGACACCACTGGGGACCGAAGAGCTGGTAGCTTCCTCGCTCAACGTATTAGCATTGCTGTACAGCGAGGAAATGCTGCCAGCATCTTCTGGACCATGCTGAAAGGGGATCACTTTTTTACATTTATTTTAGTTTAATTTGGTATTCGTTATTATGTATTGTTTCTTGTTTTTTTTACCTTCCAAATACTTGCTTTCGAATGGAACAAATAACACGTAATGAAACATAAAAAAAACTACACTTACTTGGAAATCTGCAATTCGAAAAATTGCCACCCGCTGCTACTCAATAGATTACGTCTTTATCTCACAAAATCAAAATTCAGTCCAATTTCTTATAAAAATTGTGTTTTTAAGTCTTGTGCTCTAAACATCAAACAATTTAGAAGCATATTAAAGAAGCTTACAAAAAATCCAGAAACACTGTTTTTTTAGTTACAAGTTTGCCATTTTTTATTTCATGTCAACTCGATAAACAATTTCTCCCGACATGCGCCTAGGCATGCGACGCGCGCAGCGGCTTTCGACCGTTTGAAAAGGGCTCGGTGCAACCTGGTTACTAGTGTGGAAAGTAAAAATCGTTATGAGTAAAAGTACTAATTGCTGACACTGACGGCGTCTGTATGTCGAGCGTTGGTAGGTTTTTACCTAGCACACAACACAAGCGATTTGTACCGAATTTTCGCATATTTATCTAACCAAGTACTAAAAGTTTTGCTTGGAGTATTTTTCTTCGTATAGATTTAGCGAGCGGGAAAATTCTTACGGGAAACGAGAATAATGGGCGCTTTTATAGTTTATTGTTGAACGACACGACATTATCGTCACGATCATGATTCAGCAGGACTAGCAGGAGGCAGAAATAAAATTGAATTTCATGGAACCGCTTTTGTTATAAGTAGGTATGGATAGGAATATTAAAGAGGATGGATATATTTTCATACATTTATTTGTGGAAAGGAGTTCCAGCCGAATCTCACCCAATCTCACGAGAGGGAGTGGGGGTTTCGGCGAATATCACGTATTTTTTCCCGCTACGACCAGTAAAATTCCGAGATATAATATGAGTTAAACTAAGTAAGTAAAACATGTTTATTACAAAATAACGTCAACGGAACGCCGCACAACTGTCACGTGAAATAGGGCACGAGGGGAGGAGGAATGAGCCAAATCTCACGATGTCTCATCACTACCCTTCTCTACAGTTAACGGTATTGAGTCTTTAAGTCTAAGGAGAGACTTCGCCTCTTTATGTGTGTTCTACCGCCTGTATAATGGGCTGTGTTCTGAGGAATTGTTCGAAATGATGCCTACAGCCACCTTCTACCATCGCAACACTCGCCATCGGCAGGATATTCATCCACACACCTTGGAACCAAAATGGTCGCGCACCTTGCGGTATCAAAGGAATTTTCTACCGCGAACACTCCGAATGTGGAATGACGTCCCTGCCGAGGTTTTCCCTGGAGGTTATAGTATGGGGTTCTTCAAGAGGGGAGTGAATAGGTTCTTAAAGGGTCAGCAACACGCACGTAATGCCCCTGGCGCTGCAAGCGCTTATAGGCATCGGTGACTGCTTAACATCAGGCAGGCCGTACGCTTGTTTGCCACCTTTAGTAGTATAAAAAAAAACAATTCATAATTACTAGTTATTTGTGTACATCAGAATAACAGACCAAAATGGCAGATCAATGTTAGAGTACCATCAGCATTCACTACCTATTTGCTACTATTTACTACCTATGTTGGCATATTTGCTACCTAAGGTTTTTTGCCGTAAAAATCTCGAAAAAATATATGTGCAGCAAATAGGTTAAATCGTAGTACATAGAAAGTTGCAATTTAGGGGGTCCAACCCCGATATAATAAATGGGGGCAGTCATTCGGACGTCAGAATGGCTGTCCACTTTATTAACTATATTTTTCTTTAACCTTAGGTAGCAAATATGTCAACATAGGTAGTAAATAGTAGCAAATGGTAGCGAATGCTGATGGACTCCAACATTGATCTGCCATTTTGGTCAGTCATTCTGATGTACACAGTTATTTATGTACCTACGTAACATAACGTACGATTCTTACAAAAGTAGGGTTTTGGAATTACCAATACGTTGGTTTTCTATTTTATTTATCTAGTACGTATCTAAGTAGTTATATTACGGTCGCCTACCTACCCTATTCCCTTAATAATACATACATGTCTATACTTACACCTTACACTGATAGTTTCAAATGATTTATGACTGATAATGTAGACAAAATGTCACATCTACAACGTCCTGCAATTTCCGTACTTAAAGATTCGCCGCGCATCCTGGATTTCCACGTATAAGTACAAATTAAGTAAGGCTTAAGACTGCTCTTATCATAAAAAGCCATAACCGACACACTATTTATTATATAATCCCTCTTTTTTGATAGGGAAGATAACTTTGATGACGCTTCTTTGGCCGGAAGAGCGGTGACGTCATTTATTCTGGGGTAATTAGGAATGTTTATTTTAAAAAGTACGCATGCTTATATCCAGCCAGTAGGGGCCTCTCCTGATATTGTTATAGTAGCATGAACATCGCGTTTAAAAACCGGCCTTATTCAACTATAAACAAAATCTGTAGAACGCTTATAGCTTCCGAGATATCTAAGCAAAGAGAAGACTTAAGAGCTAATCTGAGTATTAAAGAGTCAGTAAAAACTTCTTTTTTTTGTATAGCTGTTTTTGGAGGCTGTATTACTTACTAGGAGTGTAGGCAGCCACCTCAGATTTATTGATTAATCTTCTTCAATTTATGAGAATCATATTTTCTAAGGACAAATAGTTTTTTCACTCGCCGTCAGCGGCAATAAGGTAAAGTCTCATTTCCATTCAACCTTGAACCATAATTTGTAGCAACGGAGGTGAAGCTAACAAGCATTGGGTTTCTGACCTTACGGTTGTGACAATATCAACGGCAAGCGACATTGTTACTATCCACGAAAGTAATTTGCTTTAGTTTATTTTTAGGTATTTAAAACATTCCGACGAATTGAGAACATCTTCCTTCTTTTTTGGGAGTCGGTTGAAAATAATGTAAATTAAAACCACGTGACTCATGTCATTCCGACAGTCATGGTAATCTTTTGTATGTGTGGTATGATGCCACTGGCTAAATGCCTAAAGCTTTTAAATCCCTAATGAATTAGACTATAGAATACATAAAATATGATAGTGTTACCTACTGTCGTTTAAAACTGTAGTTGTTCTTGTCGCCCGCAATGGTCGCCGGTTAAAGGACAGCACCTTAAGACGTTTCTTAATCCCTAAAAAAGCAGGGATGTTGCAAGTTTGAGCTGTGTATCTGTGTGTCTATCAGTGGCTTCATAACTCTTAAGCTAGTGAACAGATTTTTATTTATCTATTTGTTTCTGTTTTATCTGTTTGATGTTAGCTCGGTTCTCCATACAAACGTAAGTAGCGCTCTCATTTTAAAATGACTAGCTAGTTCGCTTTGAAACTTTGTACTTAGAATAAATTAAGGATATTCAGGCCTGTAATTAGTTTATGTAGCCTCAGATACCATAGTAAGCACTTCGATTAATACTCGTTATGTAACATGTTGTGTTTACCTGTAATTAGTTAAGCATCACCTTATGTAACTCTTGTATATATTTTGTACATTCAATAGATGTATTAACTGTTGGTAGACCTTAATAAATAAAATAAAATAAAAAATAGTAAAAAAAATACAGTGAATTTAAATTTTTCATGTAAAACTTGTTTTTGCTCTATTTCGTTTGTTTTATAAACTGGGGCCATATAAATTATTTAAAGGCCTAGATATACCACATGTTATTGTGTATGTAAAGATTCGTTACAATCCAACTCGTAGTTTTAAAATGAGAACGAAACTCCGTTTGTATGCGAAGGTGAAATTCGGCCGTGCTTGCCGGGTACTCTTAAGCCGGTCTCCGTAGTCTCTGGACACCTGCAACGCCAGGGACATTACGTGCGTGTTTTCGACCTTTTAAAAGCCTATTTACTCCTCTCTTGAAGACCCCCATACTGTAGCCTCCAGGGAAAACCGCGGCACGGAGCTCTTTCCACATTCGGAACAAAGGAATTTCCCACCATGCAATGGGGGTCTTCAAGGGGGAGTATGTAGGTTTTTAAAACCGCATGGTACGTGGCTATTATGGTTCCTATAACTAGAAATAAGTATTCTTCTTCCTCCAAGGTGGAAGTGTCGCAGGGAAATGCCAAAACTGAGATTTGAACATATCTCTAAGGGATATGACCAAATCACGCACGATGTTAAAATGGCGAATCCATTTTATTATTTGCCTAAAAAGAATTGGTTATTTGATCAAATCCCTGAATCTGTTTAGTGAAATGATGAAATCAGCCAAAAAATGCAACTCGTTTCTTCATTTCACTATATTTGTTTAGTGATCTGATAAAATATCTGAAACAAGTCAGTGAGTTGACAAAATTAACTCGCATATGGATGAATACCCTGTCGATGGCGAGCGGTGCGGTGGTACAAGGCTGTAGGCGTCATATCGAACAACATCACGTAGGCATCATGTGTGTATGTATTTGTTCGAAAGGTAACTTCATTAAAGAGTGTTCTTCTGTGTCTCGTTCTGTTGTTCAAGAATATCGGTTCAGCCATTTGCAAAAAAAATATTATCAGCTATTTTCAAGACGTATCAAGAGTTTTTGATCGGTGTACCGATTACTTGTCAAAATGGATGTCAGGTTTTGCATGTAACTTACTTTATTTAACCAGCGACTACCTCAGTAACCTGTAAACGAGCTGGTAATTACTCTTATTTTACAATTACGTTAAAAATGGATGAGTGAAATAATTATCGACATGCATGTTACACCAGTGAACATAGTGGTTATATCCGAACAATTAATTGACCGCTCATCAACTTCATTGAAAAGAAGATCAGCAAAATGACGATATCCGAAGAATTATTCAATTGATTGGCACATGCCTATAAGAATACTCTAATAACCAGGACCATTAAAACAAGAGGACTGACCATCTCCTTACAAAAAGGCGTTCCCCGATATGTACAACGCCATCTATGTATTAGAATATTTTTTTACAATTATTCAACTTTGCAAGCGCGACACTGTATTTAAATGTTACGAGTTATGTATTATTAGCTATTTGCGAACTAATTATTACTATACTATGTTTCTTTATTCAATTATAACATCGTTAAATGTTTAGTTTTTAAGCGACATCTACTTTTTGCCAGAATATCACCTTGCGATCGGAACACGATCCAAAGTATGGCAAGTGATAGTCCTCTTGTTTTAATGGTCCTTGGTAATAACAAACATGTAAATCATTAGTATGATACATTCCAGAAATAAATCCGAGAAATGTGCTAAATTAGTCTGGATGGTGTCACACAGAGGGAAAAAAGAAAAGAAGGCGTCGGATGAAGACCTACAATCGGCTGCAGGGGCAACATAGAGAAGAAAGTGCCGCGGTCGGTTTTTCTGGAAGAATATGGTGCAGGCCTATGCGAAAGCAATACAATTCACCGATGTCAGAAGAATAAATAGTATATGAAATAAAATACACTATTAAGTTAAAACTAAAATGTAAACACTAGATTAAAAATTATTAATAAAAGCTATCATTATCATTAGTATACTCTGAAAATCCGACAAACGTTTAGACTGTAGACTTGTAGATCTTATTAAATATACAAATACGCAGTAAAAAGAAATAGGCATAATGTACGAAACATGAAAATTAATTGAAATCAAATATTATTTTTTTCAAACTATTCTTAGAATATTGAGTTTTTGTAACTCGCAAATTCTGTTCAAGTCTCTGAATACAAAGGAACTTCGTTGATTGGAGTACGTAGCCATGTGGGTCACGAAACAATTATAGCGCGCGGGAGGTTCTGGGCTAGATTTGAAAAATAATGCCTTAATACTGTATTGATGGACTAAGATACTTATAGGGATGGGCTTAGTTGTTATCGACAAAATTTCATCGATGTATATTTACTGGTACTTCAACTCATTTGGGTTGCGTTCGCAGGCAATTTCGCTCAACCCAGCCAGGACAACTGCGCGACTAGCAGCGCGATAAGCGAATTTGTAAGACATTGCGAGTGATGCCAACTAACTGCTGCGCGGTAAGTGCCTCGAACACGCAATGAAGAGAGAATTCAGTCACCGCGCCGCTAGTCACGTGGTGTCTTGGCCGCACTGTCAACGTAAAACGGCACGTCGCCTTAATGTTTCACGGTCCTTGTCAGCATTTGAGCATTAAAAAAAGTGTAGCCCCACTTTCTATACGAGATTATGGACTCCTGAAGCCTAAGGTTTTAGTCAGAATCATTATCACTATCAATTTCACGAATAAAAAAATATGATCAAAAAATTTATATGAAAAATAAGATCGTCAGTTTTGTGGCGTTCATACAAAATGTACCTCAACAATGTCACAAAACTTTTTTTCTGAAACTTTTTACTCTTGATTCTGAGACAAGGGGTACACATTTATTGAAAATGCCCAAATATTCCTACTCATGACAGTTTATGCTCGGTATGAGACAAATTAAATACATCAACTCTGCACAGGCAAGTCTGGCTAAGGCAGGAAAATAAGTGGGCATTTAAAAACTCGTGTACGTATCGCATTTGTATTTGTATCGATACCAACGCGAAACGTCGAACGGTGCGTTTAACAAACGCGGTGTGCATAGGCCATTAGGTGTATTTAGATAGGTACCCTGTACTTGATAAGGACAATGACTGTTGCATCCTTATCATACAAGTCACAATTGCCGGGTTATTCCCACATGTTACCGCCAACATCAATGGCACCATTGATTTTAGTGGTAACAGTTGGGAATTTTATTCCCAGCAGTTATCACCTGGTAAGAGATGGTAAAAATCTACAAAAACTTTAAATATAAAATTACTATATTGAATGGTCTGGCTTTTGGTATCTACACTTCCTACGCATCAAACTTAGGTAACACCACAAAATTATTGGGGCCACTGTTGCGCGGAGAATTTTTGTTCAGTTTTTGTGGTTACAATCAATTATCTCAATTAAAACGAATACAACAATTAACTATTTAATTAATCGATTATGAGCTAAACAAAAACTAAAGCCTTATTAGCTGCAGAGTATGTAAAATAAATTTTACCAACTTATATACATTTTCACGTTACGATCAAAATTTTTAGTGGTCCCTATACTGTTTTGAGTAGTATACAATACCTACGTAAGGAATCGTATATTTAATTTATAAATTACAAACAACAGTCGCAAAGGTCATCATAAATCCATCACATTACACACCAATAACTCAAATAATTTATAATTCTAATTCATATTTGCACCCGTTATAAATAAAGCCAACGTCACAGTGATCACTCGACTGAATATATCGATATACCTCGTCCTTAGCGGCTGACGGTTGGAGGACCACACATATTGTGGCCTAAGACCACTAACATCTGAAATAAAAGATCTTAAGTCCTTATTCGGTGCCGGCGCTTGCGTCGTTTTACTTTTAGACCTGGCCCACCCCCGTATATCCAGCCTGTAATCTCTATTGGTTTCTTATTAAGATGTTTAACTACCGGCTTCAAACGCTATGTTCATGGCGGGACGCTTTGTAAGCTCGCTTTGCTTTCATTTTGTTCGGTTGCAATAATTTTGTCGTTTAATTTGTAGTGTACAGTCACTATCAATAATTAAGACCCGAACAACGCAAAGTTAAGGTCTAATTGAGCTGTAGAGTTTTTACCTTACATCAACTCAGATACCTACCTATCTTCCTAATAAAAAAACACTCTAATGTTCCCACTTTTTAACCTCGATTAAACTCAAATGTTGTATGTTCTTTTTTCAGGGTTCCGTAGCCAAAATGGCAAAAACGGAACCCTTATAGATTCGTCATGTCTGTCTATCTGTCTGTCTGTCTCTCCGTCCGTATGTCACAGGCATTTTATTCAAAAACTATAAGATGTACATTGACGAAATTTGGAGCATAGGTGTCGTGTGTAAACCGCTACTTAGTTTGATAGTTAAATAAAATATATATATATTTCTATGGGGGGCACTCCATACATGTAATCGAAAGTAAAAAAAAAAATTCAGCATATATCAATATGGCACATATTTCGACAGTTCTTCAAAAACACTTTGAGGTTTCTTTAAAAAAAAAAAATATTTAGTGAATATTTTCCGAAATATTCGCTCCGTAGGTAGTAAAAATGGTGTCCCCCCCCCCCCTCTATTTTCTAAACGGTATGTTCAAAAAATGTGATAAAATTCACAAGTATAAAGCTTAATAAATACTTCCAACGAAAATTACTTTCAACGTGATCGAACATACCGTTTTTAAGTTATTGCCATAAAACTGCGCTTCTCAGCAAAAGGACGTAAGTGCCTGGGAGATACGCTCTTTTGTTATTGTTTTTTTTTTTTCATATAGTTTTTTTTTTTATCTGTAGTGCATTTTTTGTATAAACGGCTGCGGAACCCTTCCTGGGCGAGTCCGACTCGCACTTGGCCGCCTTTTTTAATTTGAAATGGCCGCAGAACTTTTTGTTTGTGAAACAGATATGAAAATTTATGTTAATGACGACACGTTTGGCTCAGTGGGTTGTACATCGGCCTACGAAGCTAGCGGTCCCGGGTTCGAATCCATCCATGAACAAGAATGTTTGTTCCTGGGTCTTGGATATTTTCAATGTATTTAAGCAATATAATTTACCTATATATTATGTATAGCGTCGCCTAGTATTCATAGTACAAGCTTTGCTTAGTTCGGGACTAGGTCGATTTGTATAAGATTGTTCCTAATATTTATTATTTAGGTAGGTATTTATCATTGATTAATGCCGTTTTTACGTACTTTAAATTATTTTGACCCTCTTTTGGACATCCTATATATACAAGATGTACAAAAATATATCACATCATGGTTACACACTGTCTATTCTATTCACCCAATTAAAACATAAACGTATAAAGATGAATTTACTTAATTTAAATTTACTTTTAGTAAAATCTTGAACTTTAGTAGAGTCGTCGATTTCCTGAAGCCTCTACAAGCAATTTTAAACCTGATACCGCATCGCACACTATTCAAACTATTACTATCAGCTATACTTTAAGCAAAACGTGATGACGTACATCGTGCCCAAAGCGTGGCCGTAAAGATAAATCTAACGATAATAATCGAATCAAATCGACGCGTCCTTATTCCACGCCAATACATGTCCGTCCCTTTTCAACTCGACTATATAGACAGAGGCGGAGAGATTTCTTCGTGAGATAGGCATTGTCCGTGGGTTTAGTGTGGCATACTGCATCGATTTATAATAATTAACAAGCATGGGATGACGCGAGGCGTGCTCTGGAGTTGCTCTCACATAATTTAGATTTTATTTGCTACGATGTGAGAAAAGTTGCCGCGCAATTTTATCAGTCCTTTTTTTAATTTTTAGTGTTGTTTTGTGATGGGGTTTCTATGCATTGCACATTTGATATTTAATGGCGAAATAAATATGTAGGCCCTATTGCATAACGTATTTTGAGTTTACGAGGCTTTATAATTATACTGTGACAGTTTTTTCATTGCAATCATGTTAACTATCAGTTGTAGAAAGATCCAGTGTATTAATTAATAGTCCAGGGGCCGTTTCATAAAAGCTTGTAACTTTTATTGCAAGCGGAAGTCTCTTTCTAATCCATATTGTTGGAAAGAGACTTTCACTTGGTGTTTCCATACTTTCGCATGGCTGGCCAAGAAAAAACACGAAAAAAATTGACAATCCTTACAGGGAGACGCAATATTTAAAATATTTATGTCTAATACCTACATATTATAATTGGAAACATTAAGTTTCTCACAGGTGTGCATTTAATATTTTTTCCCGGTAGTATGCGTTATTTTTCACATCGTATTGTTTTTTTTTAGGGTTCCGTAGCCAAAATGGCAAAAACGGAACTC
This sequence comes from Hedya salicella, assembly GCA_905404275.2. Taxonomy (NCBI): domain Eukaryota; kingdom Metazoa; phylum Arthropoda; class Insecta; order Lepidoptera; family Tortricidae; genus Hedya; species Hedya salicella. Next base: position 14,810,791 of record FR990112.1, on the reverse strand, counting down.
TTATAGTTTCGTCATGTACATCCGTCCGTATGACTACAAGAATGTATATTGATGAAATTTGGAGTTTTGTGTGTCTACGCTGCTACTTAGTTTAATGGTTAAAATAATAAACTAAAAAAATCTAAGGGGGTGCACTCCATACATGTAATCGATACTGAAAAAAAATCAGCAAATATCAATGTGTGGCACCTATTTCGACAGATCGTTTAAAATCATTTTGAGGTTTCTAAGAAAAAAAATGATTTAGTGGATATTTAAGGATATAATTGCTCTGAAAGTAGCATAAATTGTGTCCCCCCCTCCCCTCTGTTTTCCGAACGGTATGTCCAAATAATATGAAAGAAAAACGGCGCCTCTCAACAAAAGGTCATAAGTGCCGTGGAGAAACGCTCTTTTGCTAGTGCACTTTTTCATATCGCATTTTTTTCATCTGTAGTGTACATTTTTTTTGTATTGAACGGCTGCGGCACACTACACTGAGCATGGTTCGACATGCTCTTGGCCGGTTTTTAGATATAACTAAACACACGTCGTGACATTTGTCCAGTTCCCTGCATGAATACTTTTTTATTTTGGTCTACATAGATAAAAAAGAAAAATTTAAAAGTTAGCTGTCAATGTCATGTTTATTTTTAAATTTTTCTTACAGCTCCATGTAGACCAAAGTAAAAATATATTGTGTGTATGTAGTGTGTTTTTGGTTTTTTTTTCAAAATAGCGAAGATATGGGGGTTGAAAGACTCGTATAGTAACAAACAAAATTATGTTCATACCATAGTAAATTTACTTACACCGATAAACAATTTTCTCACAACGTCAAATCGCAAGTCTAACAACGTAACAACCCTAAAAAAAGTAAAAATTAGAAAAATAAACCGCGGCACTATAAATCAGAATCGAATCGGCCATAATCGATACACGCCGGCCACCATTTATAATCGTCCCAGAGTGTAATGTTACAAGATGCAAGTAATGACCGCCAATCTAGTGGACGTCAGTCTTATGGCTAGTTGCTTAGATATCAAAAAACATCATGTGGGGAAGAAAAAGTAATAACCATCTATTTTGCTTTACCTAAGTCAAGTAAATCCTGTGTATAACTATTTGTGGATATAGGATAGGACCTGTGTACCATAATACCATAAATAACTGAAATGTGTCCAGCCGTTTTGGCGTGATGTTTAATTGTTTACCCGAAGACACATAATTATATACATTACATACCGACAACATACAAATAAACAAATGTACGTACAAACTTATAGAACTTATTTTTAGTAAAATATGTTCAAAGCTTTTAGCCACGTGTTAAACACTCTGCTTTTCACTTCGACTGCGAGAAAATAAAAAAAGACTTAACATTAAAATTGTATATTTCAAGAAAAACTTAAAGTACATTTGAGCAATTCAATCAGAAAGTTTAGCCAATCTGATCAGGTTGGTTTGTTTGTTTTTAATTATTCGTAAGAAGTATGTAGCTGGCCGCAAGTTTTTTTTTCAGTGTCATAGAAACTTGGATGGGATTATATGGCTTTCTTTTCAACCCTAGGGGCTAAATGTACTATTTTAGTCTCGCTTCGCGAAGCTAATATGACGTACTTTTAGAGCAGGAGAAGTGAAAAATACTAAATTTCTTCTCACAGATAAACAAGGCGAAGGTACTGGCTAGTGGACGTTACTCTTATTATGGCTTATTAACGCGCCACGCTCCAAGTCGGATTGAACCGGTTCAACCCACCTCCGCAGTCCTTTGCCTTGCGCACTGCGTCACACCCCAACTAGGAGGCCTAGCCAGAACTACCCAGTTCGAGTAAGTTTCTAAAAATAAGTAATAAGGTCAGGTCGGGTAAGAGAAACACCGGGGTAATCGAAACGTTGTAAATGTGATACTGAAAACTGACATATATGTCAATGGAAATAGAGTTGGGCCAATTGCATGGATAACCCCACCTGACCTTATCGACTTAACTCACCGCTTGACTTAAGTTTGCCTGTGGTATCTATGGCGTCACATACAAATGAGAGGCAAACTTAATCAAATCGGGTTATTCAAAAATGATTTTTCGTGATAAAAAAAAATTAAGACAGATATGTAGGTATAAGGTAATAATTTTCGTGTAATATTCATATTAAATTACATAATTCCAGAAAATTCCACATTTTTCGCTTAGTAAACTTTGGAGATAAAGAGGGGAATGGTATGTTTTCCAAATTTTCCTAAATAAAAGGAAATTTAAGCACAATAATAAAAAATATATATTGAAAATGTACAGATCAAGCCCTTTCCTATGATACCCTACTTGACCTAGTGACTAGACTTTTAATTTTTGGCACTCCTCATATTGGTCGATTTTTAGAAAATAAATATAGATTTTATGTTTCCTTTGCAATACATGTGGGCTGGTCAGCCCACTGGTGGCTGGTGTTTATAAATATTCCAAATTTCAAATAGATGTTATAAATAGTTTTTGAGATATGGCGCTCTAATAGTCGGACAGACGGACAGAGTCGCACCATAAGGGTTCCTTTTTTACCATTTTTGGTACGCAACCCTAAACATGAAAGTCTTACTGTGAGTATGGGTGTCCTCAGAATGCACCAAAACTCTTCAAGCAGTATACCGTCAATACTCTCAACGTATAGTCCAGCAGGTCTAGCACAAGTCTCCGCGACTACGCTTGCCTCGCGGCATAGCATTACCCGTCTTTCTCGTATTGCATTGAAAGGAAAGAGGCAGACAATCTTTGTCGTGCGACAAAGAGTCGCGTATCACAGTTGTGCAGGTGCAGGCATCAACTATGGTCCAAAAAGAAAATAATGTAAAAATAATAATGATTTTGATTTTAGACTATATGAATATGGTTGGTTTACTGTACCGTAAAAGTCATCCGACCTTTTAAAAAATCCTGAATATTTTACGGTTTCAGAATTATGACAAATGATTTTATGACTAACAGTAACAATATGATTTTCATTGAATTTTACTCACCTAGTTGGGATTGTATTATTATAATGCGTTCATAGACAAAATCCTTTGGTTATAATTCTAATGTATGTTTTGTCAAAATCTTTAATAATTATTATATTCATGTTATTTTCTTTCCAGACCATAGTTGGGGACTATAGTTTGGTGGTTTTACGGTATGGAAACTTTCGACGGTGTCTATGGCAACGTGCCGATTGTTTTCGTCGTCAATATAACCTGTTAATTTCCTTTGCCCGAAAAAAACAAGACGGAAAGGAATCTCTCTTTCATCCCTCGTTATCAAATCAGGTGACAAATGGGTCCCGCCTCAGGGTCATTAGGGCTTATTAATTGGGGGGGCGGGAACCCCCGTAATGGCGGCGTGATGTGATAGAGGCGGTGCATTCTTTGAACGTAATTAATAGTGCCGAGCGTCTAAACAGTTACGCCTGTTACTGTAAAGTAGGCTCTGAGTAGGTGGTCAAATAGGTTAACGTTTTTAGGGTTCCGTACCTCAAAAGGAAAGAACGGAACCCTTATAGGATCGCTTTATTGTCCGTCCGTCTGTCTGTCAAGAGCCTTTATCTCGGGAACGCGTGGACGTATCGAGTTGAAATTAATACTATATACTACTCAGGTCTACGATCCCTTGAAGCTGTGAACAAATCAAACTTCTAAGGTTACATAAAAAAGATACGGCCGTTTATGCCGCAACAAACGTATATTTCGACACTTTGTGATATTGATAGGGAACTTCCAATTGTTCTAGAAACTTGAAATTTGGTATGAAGGAAGCTCTTATAGCATAATCAACAAAATCAATCTGAAAAACTATTTTTTTATGTCTGTTTTATCAGTAACCAATATAAAATTATTGAGCACCGCGTACATTTTGCTTAGGAGTAGGGCTCTGCTAACACTGGATTTTTATAGATACGGACATTTGTAGCGTATATTTTGTACGGAACCCTCGGTGAGCAAGTCCGACTCGCACTTGGCCGGTTTTATTTATTCAATTAACCTGAAACATAATGTTGTAAATAAAATACCCATAGATAAGAGCAATAATAGGCTGTTAAAATAAAAATGGTGATTGTATTCACTTAAAACTCATTCCGACGAAGAAATTATGCATATTTGGTGAATAAATGCCGAAAGCTCTTGTTTCTCCGAAAGCATAATATTTGATTTCTCTCTTCGAATCGGTAGCACATTTCGTCACAGTATCTGCCATCTATCGACGAGTAGCTAAAGCGTTACTTTGACTAGCTGGAGCGCTGTTACGCTGCCATCGAATGCACAGTGATTCCGCCGTAGGCCATAAATCGAAAAAAGTCATGAGCGTATCCTGGACTAAAAAGTAAGTAAAATGATTCACCGATAGACAATCTTCTAAATACTATATATAGCACAGCAATAAAGTACTATTATCATTTACTTTTGTGCAACGAAAGTGAACGCATCTCGACCCTAATTAGTAGTGTGTTTTTGTCGCCGCAACTTAATCACTTTGTTATTGTGTACTATTATTATTATTTGCGTGTGTCCACGTGGTATTATTATGGAAATCCAAGAAGAGGGTATGTACTTTATTTTTCAATTATGTTTTATATATAAATATGCGTGCTTATATTTTAAAATAATTTTCTAGTAGAGGTCTGTCGTTTACGATTAATTTTTAAGAAGTATGATTTCATTGAGAGTTATACTCTGATGCCGAGGTTTGCCGCACTTGACACATATATTATGTTATAGATGGAAGTGTCCTTAATAAGGGCTGTAACTTTCATCGACCTTTTTTGACCTCTTCTTAGGTAAAAGGGGTTTCAAAGAACAAGAGTAGGGTAGCCGAAAAAAATCCGATTTTTAAAAAATGTTTTTATCTTTGTTTTAGGTACATTTTTAAGGTGTTCTATTTCGAAACGTAGTGTTTTTGATATTTGGCACTCTGGACAAGGAACTGATACAGAAAAATTTCAACATGTTTTTACTACACTGACGGAAACATCAATTATTTCGGATAACATCGAAAATATTGGCATAGAGAATTTAAGGGTTAAAATACGGAATTTATGTAAACGAATTGCATGTTATTGGAAAAAAACAAGATGTACAAAGTCTATATTTCTACATAAATATGCAGAGTGGCTTAATGATGTAGAATACATTGATGTGATCCAAAGTATCGAGCAGCGTATTTCTCAGCAGAATGATAACGTCGACCCCTCCCCTTCCACTTCTCGTGGCCGTCCGAGGAAAAACTTTAATGAAAGTAGTAAACGCACTAAAAGAAGGAGACTGGCGGAACTATCTAATTTTGACGAGTCTGCTGTAAATACACTGCTCAATGCTTCTGCTGATTCCAGCTTAACTTCTACAAAAGTCGACGAAAACAAAGTTTTGTCACTTATTGCAGAAGGTAAGATTTCTAGAAAGCAATATCTATTAATTAAGAATTTTATACATAATAATATACTGAAAGATTGTATGCCTTCCTATCAACGCATTGTAAAGGCTAAAAAGAGATGTTACCCTACAACTGTAGCCGTTACTGAATCATCAGCCGAAGTCGAACTTCAGAGTTTGTTAGATCACACTGCCACTCGGATTCTTGAGTCTCAAAAAGATATTTTAGATAAAATACCTGACCAGTCTTTAAATAAAATATCTTTGGTTGGGAAATGGGGATTTGATGGTAGTACAGGACATAGCGAATACAAACAAACTTTCTCAGATTCTTCTCTTGTGGATAGTAGCTTGTTTGTTACTTCATATGTACCGCTTCAACTTATTTTAAACCCGGATAATAAGGAAAACTCAATCATTTTGTGGCAAAATCCTCGTCCTTCTTCAACTCGATACTGCAGACCTATTCGCTTTCAGTTTTTTAAGGAAACAACTGCAGTATCAGTTGAAGAGGAGACTTATTTCAAACAGAAAATAAGTAACTTGCAACCGACTATCTTCAAGACAAATGCATGCGAATACACAATTAATCATAGCTTACAACTTACTATGGTCGATGGTAAGGTGTGTAATGCACTTAGTGATGTTTCTTCAACTAGATGTTATATATGTAAAGCTTTACCAAGTGAGATGAATCAAATTGATGTATGTTTGTGCAAAGCAACTGACGAAAGTAAATATGAATATGGCATGTCTCCACTTCACGCATTGATCCGATTTTTTGAATATTTCATTCATCTCGCTTACAAGTTAGAGGTTAAGAAATGGCAAGCTAGGTCTGATAGCGATAAACGACTTGTAGCTGAAAAAAAAAAACTTATACAATCGCAATTTAGGGAAAAGTTAGGTCTTATTATCGATAAACCCAAAAGTGGCGGAAGCGGGACATCGAACGATGGCAACACTGCTAGGCGGTTCTTCTCAAGCTCAGATATTTCAGCTGAAATTACGGGTATTAAGAAGGATCTCCTAGATCGTTGTTGGACTGTACTTCAGTGTATCAATTCGGGATATAACATTGATGCGACAAAATTCAGAGATTTCGCTTTAGAAACTGCACGGCAATTAGTTGCCGAATATCCATGGTACTATTTGCCTGCTTCTGTCCACAAAATTTTGATTCATGGTGCTGACATTATCAATCACGGCCTACTGTCTATAGGAGAACTGTCTGAAGAAGCAGCTGAAGCGAGTAACAAATACTATAAAGCATTTCGACTAGATCACACACGAAAAATGAACCGCGTTTTGACTAATACTGATTTGATTAATCGACTTCTTCTTCACTCAGATCCCCTAATATCAAGTTTGAGAAGGTTACCTGTTAAAAAAAAAAGTTCTTTGTCTAAATCTGTATTGGACTTGTTGTGTGTAAATAGTAAGTAGGTAATATTGAATGTATAAATAGTAAGTAATCGCTTTGTTTTAATATAACCTTATTTGTATATATGTAAATAGTCTTGAAATAAATATTTTTATTATTTATGTAGTATGCTGTTTCATTTATGTTTTCATTAATTACAATTTTTTTTTATCTAATGACTTTATGTTTAAAATAATAACGTTTTATAAAATGGTTTTGACTACAGATATTTTTTTAATAAAAATAGTCACACAAGTTTATTATAAATGTCTAAAAATGTTATTAATGATATATTTCATGCTTGTATAATAACCCTTTATAGTTTAAAATCGAAAAAATGGCTTTTTTTGGAGTTGAGGTATTTATGGCCGCCCTTGTACGGGAGCGGAATCACCGTGGAATGTGTAGTAGTAGAACTAGCGTGTTTCATATTAGGAGTGGAGTAGTGAGTTCGTCCGTATGGCTTATTGATAACGGATACTTATCCTTTGTAAATGAATACTTTCATACTATACCTCAGGACAACATCCAGACCTTTAAAATTACACTTGTGGGTAAAGATATTTGTTTGATTTCGGAATTAGATACCGTTTTTAGGGTTCCGTAGCCAAAATGGCAAAAACGGAACCCTTATAGATTCTTCATGTCTGTCTATCTGTTTGTCTGTCTGTCTGTCCGTCCGTATGTCACAGGCATTTTACTCAAAAACTATAAGGTGTGTACATTGATGAAATTTGGAGCATAGGTGTCGTGTGTAAACCGCTACTTAGTTTGATAGTTAAATAAAAGATATATATATTTCTAGGGGGGGCACTCCATACATGTAACAGAAACTGAAAAAAAAAACAGCCAATATCAATTTGTGGCACATATTTCGACAGTTCTTCTAAAAACACTAAGAGGATTCTTTTAAAGAATTTTTTTATTTAGTGAATATTTTCTGAAATATTCGCTCCGAAAGTAGCAAAAATTGTGCCCCCCCCCCCCTCTATTTTCTAAACGGTATGTTCAAAAAACGTGAAAAAATTTACAAATATAAAGCTTAATAAATACTTCCAACAAAAATTGTTTTCAACGTGATCGCTGTGCTTCTCAGCAAAAGGACGTAAGCGCCTTGGAGATACGCTCTTTAGATAATTTTTTTTTTCATATCGTATTTTTTTTTCATTTTTTTGTATAAACAACTGCGGAACCCTTCATGGGCGAGTCCGACTCGCACTTGGCCGTTTTTTTTACAGTTGGTAGCCTATAGGGCTGAACCATTTTGTATACAAAATGGGAGCAGTTTCCATCGTAAAAACCGCACTCTTATTTATAGGTGTTCCACCTCACCTCAATCCACGAGCATTATACACACTGGAATGTTTGACTACTCCATAAAATAAAACCTTGTTATCCGTTATGTAGTGTAGTGTAGTGTTAAATAAGTATGTTTGTCTGTATTATTAAGGGCATAAAGCACCTTTTATTCAGAAACGAGTAGATATCTTGTTCATCCACGATCTAAGAAGAGTTCTCCCGTCATAAGACCAAACTATATAGCATAGAGATAAATAAATAGATAAATATTACAGGACCAAAGCAATTTAGGAATCATCAAGGCAAGCGTGAATACCCGTTACTGAATAGTAATGTACATGCATGGATTTTTTTAATCGTTTTTCGGAACATAATAACATATTACCGTAAATACAATTTCAAAAAGTGAAATTAAAATTAAAATCGGCCAGGAAATATGCATGATATTATTATAGGCATTTTAAACTACTAATTAGACAGCGATATGACAGATAGATCCGATATGTATGTTACGTCATAGTCCACTACAGCCATATAAATCGGTTTCGGTTATGTATGAGATAAAAACATATATTTCATTATTATTAAATTTAAAATCGACGCCATGGTTCGTAAGAACAGATTTCGCTATCTCTCATAGTTTCTGAGTTCTCCATACTGACCCAGTTGGATTGATGACCCTGTATAAGAAATAGAGAACATCACAGTAACATTCGAATAAGCAGAGTTAAACAACAGGCGGTGTTAACTACATTAAATTTGCAGATTTTGATGAACGTAACACCAATTTTCCTTATAGAGATTATGTTATTTAAAAATTGTTCTTCAATTTTCATAATTATGCATGAATACAATTATTTGCCTCAAAAACTGTTTTTTTTTTTTAAGTCAAGAAAATTGTTTGAAACAAACCATTTCACTCTCCTCTCTCTCGTTCACTAATAAAATAAGGCAGACTTGGGTTGCACCCAACGAAGAACAACCTACTTACTTTCGATTTTAACTCGCCTTCGTTCCATCACGTCTTTAGCGACACACATAATAAATCGACCATAAAAGTTAGATGCTTGATGTTAGCCGAGTCCACTAGATAATATAAGACTTGGCTCGATTCCCGCATTTAGGTCATCAAGACCTCTATTCAACTACAGACAAACACTCAACTTCTTTAGAAGAAAAGGAATTTCAACATTGCACAAAATGCGAACGAGATTAGACTAATCTCTCAAATACCTCTCGCATTATCGCAAGTTGCACAATCTTTTAATCTTAAAACTGTCAATTGTCAAACGATAGCTGAAGAACCGATCGAATTCTCCCATGTTATCAGCTATATCGCTATCTCAAACTGTGTTAAGAACAAGTCTTAGTACGTAAGTCACAAGGAGTCCATGTGACGGTGCGTTCCGCTGGGATTCCTCAATAACGGTTCGAAAGGTCTATTCTGTGCATAGGATAGCTAAAATGGATAGACCTAGCACGAGCCAGCAGTCGATGGAGAAGTATTCCGTGCCCAGGATCGACAAGATGACCACTGGGTCTAGTCAGCAATCTGTGGAGAAGGTAGAAATGTTCGAAGTGAGGGAACATGTACCGTACCAGGCAGAAATTACCAGGGCACCAGCAACTTATGACGCTGAGAGCGGAGACGCGTACACAAACTCCTGGGATTCAGCTTGGCTAGCCATCTGTCAGTTGGTCAACCTTCTTCATCACATGCAAGTGGCGATAGTGGTGTTTTGTATGTGGCATTTCGCGTTGACAGTCGAACCCAACGGTACCATCACGAACCTGCAGCTCCATATCATTTTCGCGGGGACTGGCGTACGTATCTTTTGAGATTATGTAAAACTGTTTAGTGAGTGTCTTTTTATTATATTGTAAGCTGATAAGGAGGGCAAATATGTGATGTTAGAGGCAGTTATCGCTGCTGTCAGATGTCTAGATTTATCTTGCATCATAGCGATGAATAAGACCTACATTAATATTACTTAACTTTGATTAGACTGATATTTTCTTCTGTTTCCGCGATTATTACTCATTGAAATAAAACAATTTAACGGATTATATCGCGTATATTATCTCATTTTAGTTCCCGACGTTTCGGAAGCTTTCCAGCTTTCCATGGTCACGGGTGGACTGAGAAAAGATGTATTTTCTTCTGTCAAAGTTACAATTTGTGCAAACTACTCATTTTTTTTGAAAAAACACATATAAAGGTGTACATACATGCCAGATGGGCCTAAGCTTGATTAGACTGTAAGATACAAAACGTTAATAGTGGCTATCTTAAAAACATGTTGCCAGATAATTACTTTGGTTCAACTGTACGGTACAAGCTACTAAGTTATAATGAAACTAAATTTCAATAAATACGAGTATAAACACATAAGTGATTATCTAGTTAAATGTAAAGGTGTTATTATAAAGTTGAAAAATGTAATGTCATTGAGATTTTTTCTTAAAAATAACTGAAACTGGTTTCACGGCTGAGTCGAAATTATGTTTTTTTTATTTTGTATGAAGTATAAAAACATACACAGGTACCTACCTACATGTGTCTTCGCGGCTTCATCACATCAAAACGGCAGGTCGGATTTGGATCGTTTTTGTTACTAGGATAGGTGATTATCATCATCCGAGCATGGTTATAAGACACTTTTTAGCCGACCACGCTGAAGCAAAAAGAGGGTTATGACTTGTTTATCCTCCTTGAACGCAGTGTCACGTGTATACGAGTTGAGGGATGTTAAATTTAACGTTTCATACAGATACGCATAAATATAGAGTTCCAAAATTCTAATAATTCACAACATAAGTTATATTACACCTTCGTGTCGCTCCAAAAGCCTACGGCCTCTTTGAAATTAATAGGTGAACGTTTCAGTGCTCAACATTGTCCCATTAGTTTGTCGTTGTTTGTGTGTTGTTGCCATGTGTTTGTCGTACTTGTGACTCCTCTAGTGATGCAAGTGTCTATGGGCGACGGTGATCGCTTACCATCAGGCGATCCGTCTGCTCGTTTGCCACCTATGCCATAAAAAAAAGAAAAAAATTAGTTGGCACCTTCAACCTTCATTCATAGCAATGAGAATAGAGTTAACAAACAGGATGTCGTCTATTGGAATTAAGGTATCAAACATGTGACATTTATCTATACTATTATAAAGTTGTAAAAATAAAATGTTTGTATGTGTCGCTGTGGCTTGATCACGCCAAATGGGCTAAACGGATTTCAACTATTTTTGTTACACGGGTAGCTGGATATTTCCAAATGGTTATAGGATACTTTAACCCGACTAGGCTAAAGAAAAAAAGAGGGGTTATGACTTTTCTCCTCCGCGAACGAAGTTGCGGGCGCCTCTAGTCTTAAATATTTTTGATGACGTGTAACTTAATTTTATGTTATTCGTTTGTGGTTTAAAGACTATTTTTTGTAACAATGTAACATTCGCGTGATACTTTGCTATTTGGTATCAATAGGAACTAAATAACTCTGAGATTGTTAAAAGATTAAAAAAAAATATACTTTTGCAATTTTTTAGCCTGGCTCCAACGATGTGAAATTGAAATGAGTAAATGCTCTCACTGGGGCACACACTTGACACGACAATCATCACATCTCATTACAAATCTGCGTGTGCTACTGATCGCAGATTAGAATACAGAAATAAAAACATCTCTATTATAAAGTTGTAAAAATGAAATGTTTGTATGTGTCGTTGTGGCTTCATCACGCTAAATCGGCTAAACGGATTTCAACTATTTTGGTACACGGGTAGCTGGTAGATCTCCAGATGGTTATAGGATACTTTTTACCCGACTATGCTAAAGAAAAAAAGAGGGGTTATGACTTTTTCTTCTCCGAGAACGAAGTTGCGAGCGCCTTCTAGTACCTAATAGAAATAAATGTTGCGCTTACATATTAAAAACTCCTAAAGACGTTTTATATCAAAAAAACTAACATGGTGTTGTATTAAGATAGACTAAAGCTAAGGGCCTTATTTAATGGTCTACCTTTGCCTCTGACCTCATTTTTGTCACTTAAGAAATGCATACCTATATTCAACTGCAGATATTTATCATCAGTATGTAATGATGAAAGGTTTAGATAAATAATAAAATAAATATCAGAGGACAATTGTACACAAATTGAACTGGTGTCATCGTAATCGTAAGCTCAATTAAGGCTTCTTTTATGAGTACTAAACGACCACATATTTAATAGATATACAATACAATAATATAATTCAACAATTCTTTATTGCAAACCAACATGCATTATGGTCAACAATAGGCGGTTTTATCGCTGAAGAGGGATTTCTTCCAGACAATCTTTGGATAATGGAAATAACAAAAAAATGCCAGCAATGAGTAGGTGGGGTGATAAAAATAAAAATGTTATAAACAAATACGAGTAATTAAACAGACGTCCGTGGCGTGGCGTCCATATAAGCCGAGTCTCACCGGCTTGCCCAAGTTTTTCTCTAAATATGAGTAAATGAATACGCTTCGGCTTCCCTTGTAATTTTCATGGCGCCACGGTTCTGACAGGCGTCATATACTAACATACAAAAATAAACATATATTTACATATACACTCAGAAAACTTCGAAGACTCGGGAACAAATATTTATGCTCAGCACACAAATATTTTCCCTTATTGGGATTTAAACCCACAACCGTCAGCTTCACAGGCTGCGTCACTCCCGCCGAGCTAACCGGTCGGTAACTTTATTCATTGTAATGCAGTTATTGCAGTTTTTCAATGACAAAATAGACGACGCAATAAACAATGTGTACAGTTAATTTTAAAGACATTGAATGGGTAATAAAATACAGATAATACATTAATTCTCCAATATGCTATTGAACTAAAGAACTTCGTTCACGGAGGAGAAAAAGTCATAACCTCTCTTTTTTCTTTTGCATAATCGGGTTAAAAGTATCCTATAACAATTTGTCCAAAAACAATTGAAATCTGTGTAGTCGATTTAGGGTGTTGAAGCTACAGTGACACATACAAACAAACAAAAAAAATCCAAAGAAAATATTTTTCGATTCATTGAGAAAAGACCAAATAGTCCGTTACAATATTAGTTTATATGCCGCTGTTTATATGGATTATGGCTGCGGGGGCACAAAGGTACTCGTGTGGCGGCCGCGTACAGGACAACGCAGCGTGGGAATGCCCCCGACAAGGTGGTCTGATGGTCTTGTGAAGATTACGGGAAATCGTTGAATGAGGGTGACGCTCGAGTCGTTATTGAAATCCTTGGGGGAACAAATCGAACTAGTCCCATGGTAAGCTCAATAAGACTTGTGTTATGGGTACTAGACGACGATATATTTAATATATATATAACTTATATGCATAGAAAACATCCAACACTCAGAAACAAATATGTATGCTCATCACACAAATACTTGCCCTTACCGGGATTCGAACCCAGGACCTCAGTTTCGCAGGCAACGTTACTCCCACTGAGCTAAACAGGTCGTCAAGCGTTTGGTAAGCAATGGACGTCCTATGGCTAATATGATGATGATGATGACGATGATGATTATGATGGTGGTTAGTTTATTTACTAAAAGCGGTAATGGTGCCTCTAGTGGTGCAACTTAGCAGAAATATGTCCTATTCGACTTTTCTTGTTCCAGTACCAGCTGTTCCTCGTGGAAGCAGTCCTGACTCTCCATCGACACAACTCCTGGTCGTTCCAACTCTCCCAAGACGGCAAGCGCGTGGTGCACGGCTGTCTACAACTCATCGGCGCCATATTTGTCATATCAGGTTCTTTCCTAGCTCTGGCTGAGACTGATATGGCAATTAATACGGCTCATGGATACTGTGGTACGTATTTCCTATTTTTAAATACAAAGATCTAATATTTTCTTCTGTTTAAATAAAACAATTTTAACGAATAATATCGCGTATGTTATCTCATTTGAGTTCCCGACGTTTCGGAAGCTTTTCAGCTTTCCATGTTCACCGGTTGACGGAGAAAAGATATATTTTCCTCTGTCAAAGTTACAATTTGTGCAAACTACCCACTTTGAGAAAACAAATAAAGGTGTAGGTGTACATACATGCCAGATAAGCCTAATCTGTAAAGATAGTTATACATGTGCCAGAAGGGCTTAATTATTTTATTTTAATAATTTACCAAGCAGCATTTCACAAATGAGGCGTACTGAGGAGAAAAGAAACGCTGCAAAGAAAAACTCCCCGATTACCTAGTTACAAATTATATTATTTTAAAAACAAAGACTACTAAACTACTTTTTAACAGATAAGATTTTTCACACCGTTCGGAAATTAAAGTTCTGCTGTCCTGTGTCTTGCTCGTTCCTTGATGAGATGTCAGGATCCTAAGATGGTAGCGACAACCCATCTTCTCTATTGAAATTAGGATGCTTTTTAATCTCAATAGCCTCGCGTAGCATTCTGGGAAAATATATTTTCTCTTTCGCAAGAATAGAAGGACTATCAAACTTGGTTGGTTTGTCGATGACATGTTCACATGAGATAATATACGCGATATGATCCGTTAAAATTATTTCTTATAAATGAGTAATACCTAATCGCGGAAACAAGAAAATATTAAGAAGATATGAAAAACGGACGACAGCATGCCTATCGCTAAAGAGGGATCATTTCATAAAAGACATTACGTAGCAAAATTAAAGCGGAAAAAATTAAGTAAATATGTATACGTTTGGAGCCATTCCACCAGAATATCGGGTACGTGCCATAATGCTATTGGCACTTCAGCAAATTTTTGCGACGATAATATTTCATAACTTGACTTCTGTTATGGCAGTGTTTTTTAGGGCTTTATATATATATATATATTTACAACGGCACGTGTACGACAAAACTAGTTGTTCTGGTAAAATGCTCTTCAGGCAGTAGGTAGATAAAGAGAAAAATCTCGATTAGCGTAAGTCTTATCTGCAACAAATCATATCAATTTCAGGTGTTATCGCGCTGGCGTTCTCTCTGGCCAGCTTTATCTCCGGCATCATAGCCCTTTTCTCCTCAAAAGTACGTCTCATGATCAGAAGCGGACCAATCAAGATACTCCACGTTGCACTTGGTTTAATTTCCCTCAGCATGGGTCTTATAACGATAGCTATTGGCTTCAACATGGACTATTTCAGCGCCGATAATCCTGGTCTATCCACGGCTCTGATGGTGTTTGTGGTGATCACACTGTTCTACATCCTTATACAGCCGATCGTCAACTTGATTTCGACGACTAGAAAAGCGCTGTGACTAAACAGAAGTCAAAGTGATGCCAGGTCTTCTGATGGGGAGAGTATGGTAAGCAGGCTTTAGATGTAAGTTTAGAAGTAAATAGCAGGCAGGGGCGTGGCGAAGGCGAATGGGTAGGCACTATGCATGTGTGTAAACACTTTATAGCATACACTTTGAACAAAATTATTACAAAACACACAGGCGAACCCCTCTGAGACAGTAGTACTACCAAATAGTTCAATCGGTAGTACAAATGATACACCGTAAAGGTCACTAGTACTCGTACTACCAGTAGTACCAACTATTGTTATCGGAAAATTATTTTGTTTAAAACTTTATCATGCCGTATCAGGTTCCGGAATGCGAGCAGACAAAAAAAAATTACGAGACTGTTCACATCATTAGTCAGGTTCACCACAGCTCCACAATATTTAAATCATTACCTACCATTAGCTTTGCCGTAGATGGGTAAATAAAGGACAACCGGAAGTCTCAAAATTTTAGTGATATTAAACTACAGTTTTGTTTATTAACAAAATATGCTTGCTAGCAGCATTTATCTTCAATTTCTATAGACAAAATGTACCCACTTGGGTACTTATATTGTCCACATATGTATTAGACTCTGTCTTTATCTCTTTACCGCGCCCCTTTTTGCAAGCAATTACTATGAGTATTTTTAATTATTGAAATGGTTAATGTCAGGTACCTAACATGAACTAAACGCATTATTTAAGTTTTTATTTATTGCTAATATGTGTTTTGTTTACTATTTTAATATATAACAAACAAAATAACCATGGAACGAATGCCGATTGAGTATATGGAGTAAATGAGTCTACGGTTTCATTTTCATGCGTAAATTTATTTTTACGTATGAAAATACATAAATAGAGGTACTTACACGTACAAAATCATTCACTTGCAATATTATAGTTATGATAAATAAAATGTCTTGAAAATATTTCATACGTAAAAAAGATCCCAGATATATACCTTTCATTTTAAATTCATACAGGGTGATTTAGGAGTCATTATACAAATTTATTTCTCCTTGTTTGTTAAGTGAGGAATACGTTACAAAAAATGTTGTTAATCGCCTAATGAGTAATGCTGGTTTTGATATAAGTAAGGATTAATTTTATAAATATTAAATAGCAATATCTTTCTAAATTGGAACAGGTTTATGGTCAGCAAACATTGCCTCGGGGTGTATATGACAATATAAATTTTAATACCGTCATAAAATCAAATTTTTGCATGTCATTACATGATAAGATTATTTTGTGATCTGACGGATTATTCGACATACATCTTGTATATCTTATTATGCAACTTATGTAAAATATCATTCGGCTTTTAGATACACATAGTGTGACATAACCTCTGAAAATCTTTTTAACTTTGAAAATATTGTAACTTGTCATTTCAGATGAGTTAACTTTAACTATTTTTTTTTTGTTTCTTTTCCATGGATGTCATTGTGGTCAATGTCTCCTAAATTACTCTGTATACTTTATATGCTTTTGAACTGCTGATATATATATTGTACAAAGTATTTTAGATTTTTTATCTTTAAAATGTCGTGTCACTTGTATTGTTATTGTAAGTATAATAATATTAAGTAGATGTGTATGTTTTTCCGTGTGATTGTAATAAAATGCATTTATGGTTTTATAATAATTAGTGTTTTATTCAAATCGCTGACTTACGTTGCATATTTTTTTTATTCATATTCATATCCTACGCTTGAATTCTTAACTCTTTAATATAATGCATATTGTATAATACTACTGATATATGTAACAATTATGTATCAGAATATTATTCACAACGTAGGCAGCCTATCCTATCCCTACAACAGTAGCAACTCCTATGATATATCAGTGGTGCTCAGTCTAAACATGTTTTTTTTTAATATGCGGCTAACGTGGTAAACAAGCGTACGGCCTGCCTGATGTTAAGCAGTCAACGCAACCTGTGAATGCTTGCAAAGCCAGGAGCATTCATTGAGATATAATTACTACGTATAGAAAGGACGGCGCGAACAAAATCTATGCTACAAGTGCGGCAGTGCGGGGCGCGCGCGGGCGGCAAGGACACTGGGTGAACTGGGGCCGGCCAACTGCAGTTGAACGGAACATTAAGTGATTGGGCGGCGTCTTCTCTATACGTTGTAATAATAGCTCAATGGGGGCATTACGTGCGTGTTGCCGACCCATTAAGAACCTAATTCACTCCCCTCTTGAAGAACCCCATACGGTCACCTCCATGTACATTGAAGAAACCACTATGCTATGCTATGCTATTGATTACAAAACACTCAGCTCAATAATAAAACGGATAAACGAGTTCTATTACCAAAAGAAGCAAGAAATATTTCGGACCATACTCTAAAATTGGAGACCATACTCTGACTTGAAATTATATATGTGCATGCCGAAATAGTGGTGAATTGTACTGAACTGTCAAATTATTTCCACCATCTACAATATAATTAAATTACCATGATTCTAGCAAATAAAAAACCACGACTATGACTATGATTATGAAATTCAATTCCAAATTCGGGCAGGCCCCGTAATTTTAGCTATTTAAATATTATTTCGTAACAGCATGAATGAGACTCCGTGCAAACAGTAAAATAAGGGTAAGTATTATTGATAAAAATACTGTAGGTATTCACTTCAAAAAAATGCAGTAATCACAGCACTGTGCAGTCGTAAATTTGGAATTGAATTTGAAATCGGAGTCCACCTTACAACAACAGGGTCTCCCAAATGATTATAATTTTATTTATTTATCACATTTCAGCATCTATCTTTACAGGCCGATCCCAATTCAATAGTGCCTACGTCATGCATCTTACTTAATTACTTATTTCCATAACACAAAATACATATATAAACAAACGTTTACAAATTCGGACATTGAACAAAATAAAAAAACAGATCGGTCACGTCAGTAACCAGATTTAGAGTTTTCGGCTCGCGGGTATGTCATCGCGGCACTTTAGGTATTCCGACAACGACGTAAAACAGATTGACAGCACAGGCGTCCACTGGTGAACATAGGCCTCCCTAGAGTGCAATTCTGCGCACACCACATTTACCGACTCTCCGCGACCCTCACGTGGTCATCGGTCCACCTAGACAGGGCGGACCGACGCCGCGCTTTACTATGCGTGGTCTTCACTCCATGACTTTACTGCCCCAACAGCCATCGGTTTTTAGGGCTAAAAGACCCGCCCATTGCCACTTCAACCGTGCAATCCTGCGAGCTACTCGTATGTCGCTTACTTTGTTTCTTCTGTGGATATCCTCATTTCTGATTCTATCACGACTAGAAACTCCGATTAGTAGAATTAAGGAGTGTCTAATACAAAAGCTCATGCACAAGGTCAGACGACCCAAGGGCGAGGCCGCCAGAGCTGTTACCAGCTATTACCGAGATTGAACATTCACCCTGTATAGACTTATGATTCGCTGAATCCACACTTAATGGTGCCATTGCCATTTTCTTATATTGATTATGCAGTACCTATTCAATTGTAAAATTATCTGTACTTCAAATTACTATTGTCTTATAAGAATGACTCATTATGGTGTTATTTCTGAGACTAAACTCCTTAGGAGCCATCCACAATTATTCACATATAACACAGCGATAGAGGTGTCATGCAAAACGTGACAGTACATGTTAAAGGGATCGGGAAAAACGTGACAAAGGGGAAGGGGCCCAAAAAAACAAAATTTTGAGTTACATAATATCGATACCTTAGTTCACACTAGTACTAATTACTTTTTTTTTAACCATGGAATTTCAACTTTACGCATTTGTGCAATAACGTACTAATTACAAGCACTTTTCTCAAACAGTTAGTATGATTGTGCTCTAAGGTATCGATATGTGAACAGCCCGTTATAGTGTCATAAATAAATATTACATTTTGTTTTTAATGGCTGGCTAATTAGATGACGTCACTGTAAATTTGATCGGATTACTGCTAGATACACAATTTCACTTTACTCAGAGCTATTAAATAGTTGCTAGTGATATATCTTTATACCTTTCTTTTTTTTCTTTTTTTTTTTAATAAATAAATAAATATTACGGGTCAATTTTACACAAATCGAACTAGTCCCATGGTAAGCTCAATAAGGCTTGTGTTATGGGTACTAGACGACGATAAATTTAATAAATATATTATTACTTACATACATAGAAATCATCCAAGACTCAGGAAAAAATACTTATGCTCATCGCACAAATATTTGCCCTTACCGGGATTTGAACCCAGGACCTCAGCTTCGCAGGCAACGTTACTCCCACTGAGCCAAACCGGTCGTATACTATTATTATCAAGTTTCAAAAGTGAAATGTCTCTACATTGAAGATATTTTCGATAACTAAGTGATATCGGATTACTTATTTAAAGGTCATTGAAAAGAAAAAAAATATTTTATTTTATTTGTTTTTATGTGTCGTTGTGGCTTCATCACGCCAAAACGCCTAATTGGATTTCAACTATTTTTGTTACACGCATTTTACTCGGCTACTCTGAAGAAAAAAAGGGGGTTATGATTATTTTCTCATCTGCTGAGGAAGTTGCAATGGCAATCGATAAATCTAAAATGCTTATACTAGTTTAATTTATTACTTTAAAATCTTTAAGTACATAAGTAATATTAAATATTACTTATGTACTTAATATTATTGTCATTAAAACGTAATGAAGTAATTAAAAATTTTAAAGTGATAAATGAATGAATATATTTGAATATAATACGTTCAATGTACCTACAAACATTCATTTTCACAACTAAATAATGGGTTAGACGTTTACTGTTGTGATATTTTCAATCTTAGCGAAAGTTGAGTAATAAAATTAAGGGCTTTTAAAACAAATTTTGTTGTGAAAATGAATGTTTGTACATTGAAAATTTATGTTTGTACATTGAAAACATTATATTTCAAATATATTTTTGCACATTTGTATGTTTGGGTGTTGTGTGTAAACGTGATGTGTTGTAAAAGGCTGGATGAATTGTAGCTGGGTATCCTCAGATACTTAGAGGAAACTTTTACCCCACTGTGACTATACGCTGAAGTGAAAAAGAGAGTTATGCCTGTTTTGTTTAACCCTACGCAAACGAAGTTGTGGGAAGCTTCTTCTTATTTATTTTTTTGAAAATATCTTTAATGTACAAATATTTTCATTTTAACAACTTTATAATATAATAGTAAAGATATCATATCGTCGTAATCACTAATCGTATTTTGACTAGGTACTCAAATTATTTATAAGCCTTCACATTTGTTCGTATTTATTTTATGCAATTTAGACTTAAAAACCTATTCGCTTCTAGACTTTTTCACCTTCTTTCCCCCTTTTACTGAGATCATTGTTTTTTTGCTAATAAGTACTAATTAAATAACAAATACATAGTTCTTCTAGGTTTACATTTGTAAAAATTTAATGTATAAATAGTTAAAATTAATTGTATCAAACTAAGCTCAAAGTTTACATCTGTATAAGTAAACCTGTCAGGGCTTTTTATAATGCATCATAAAATGTACTACTTATACTATTTATATATAGATTTATACATAATATATTTCACAATTGTAATTTAAGTTCATGTAACTGTGTTTTAAAAATAATATTATTAGTTTCCACAGCGAATTAAGTACAAATTAGTTTTAATTGCTATGATCTTCAATAAGCAAAAGCCGGTCTTGATCCCGATGTTTCAATACCCTGTAATAAAGACTGTTTGCGATTCTGAAAATGAAATAAAAATAAATAAATATACAAATATTTAATAATCTATGATAGATTGATAAGATGTTTAAATTGAGATGAATACCGGTAAAGATAAACTGCTGAAACAGAAAAATCTCTATTGTTTTTTTCATATCTAACGAAAGTAACATAAGACTTTTCCTTCAATGGTTCTTCATTACTGAGGAATTGAGTATCGTCATCATCATCATCAGACAAAAACGCCCACTGCTGGATAAGCCTTCCCTAAAGCACACCAACTTGACCATTCATGCACCGCCCTTATCCAGCGGACCCTAGCGACCGTTACACCAGGTCATCAGTCCACCTAGCTGGGTCCTAAAAGACCTGTGTCTTCCAGTGCGTGGTCGCCTGTATAAACTTCTTTAGAAATGCACTTAAGCCTTATTTCACCATACTGTATTAGTCGTTAACGACTGATTAATGGCGGATTACGGCGATCAATGTCAACCATTTGACAGGCGTAATGAGCCATTACGTAGTAACCATACATACATACATATCATCACGCCTTTTTCCCATTACGGGGTAGGCAGAGACTACCTCCTTCCACTTGCTACGGTCCTGGCATACAACTGCCGCTTCATCAATATTCATTGATCTCTTCATTTTGTGCTGTCACAACCCTTTCGCTTCGTCTCATTCACACACAGAATATCAATATTTCTCGCATCCATCATCTGACATACTTCATCTCTTTTATCATTCATTCCTCCCCTTACATTTAACGTAGCAAAGCGGCTCTCTATAGCCCACTCTTCGCTCTCGCTCGGACCGAGACGCGATAGGTTGCGAACCACATCGCCGCCATTTGCGTTCCCACGAGCAGCACACAGTAGTAACAGAACATGATGAAATTAGACCTCACTCTACGAGGTATTGAATTTCCCAAAAAATAAATACATTTGAATAAATAATACTTACATGACAAGTACAAGACACACTGTGAAGGATGCTCCCGATATGACGTATATGAACCCTGGAAAGTCTACTAAGGTGCTGTAGTAGACTAAATTAAACAATGATGGCGCAAATATAGGAGTGATGGCTTCCACGCAACCCACTAGAGAATACATCTTGGCCACTTCGTCGTTGGGCAAAACTTTTGTGATCTGGGATCGAATTAATGGTGCTGCGAGACTGCCAAGCATGGACAAGAATCCAGCTGAAATTAAAAAACATTGCCATTCTAACATCAATTGACATAAACACATTTATATACTAGTCTAAAATCCTGTTGCTACAGGGGTCATAAATCCAAGAAAAATCTTAACAATCCCCGTATGTGAGTTATACAAAGTATGACCACTGATATCAGTGCCATCACTCCGTCGGAATATCACGGCGGCCCATATTACGGTTCCATCACGTCAAAACCGCTGAACGGTACTGAACTATTTTTGGTTTAAGAACAAACATTCGAGGACAGTTATAGATGCTAATTATTACTATTTTATTACTAAGGTTATGAATATTTTTGCCCGACTTTTACAAGTAGGTATTCTAAGTGCTATCAGCAGCTCAGCTGCTTCTGAAAGTGACTACTTTCAGTATAATGTTATGTCTAATATCACGAGTTCATGACTTACCCAGATACATATGCCACGATTTTTGCGACATGCTCCTTACAACAGCATCAGAGATCGACGACAAATATGCCAGTATCAGTAAAACGCCGTCTGTCATTTTGAAGTAAGACTGGAAGAAGGACATTCCCAAAAACATCCCAAACAGTCCTATAATCGTATTCACGGCACTGAATATAGAATACTCCTTCAAAAGCCATTGGAACTTTTGTCTAGTGAACAAATAGTCCACAGTACCCACTCCGACTACACAGAACGTTGTGATTGTATTGGCTGTTATAAGGAGAATCAAGATGGCTATAATCACTGAAGATCGCTTCTTGAAGCAAGTCTGGCCCATGTCTTTGATTAAATTGCAGTTGAATATTTTCAAAATTCCTCCCTGAAAACAGTCAAATTTAACCTTAATACCCGATTCATGTCCTTGGAAATCTGAGCCAATCATCTCCATTATAATATGAAATATCCACTATTAAACATTCATAGTCCCAAAAGGCTTTGCGAATGGTGTGGTCTCTATCCATTCCATATCTTCGTCAACTCCATGGTCAATGGAACGTAACTAATTTAGCTCTAGGGAGCTATCCGTGTCGGGCTCGGAAATTTTCGTTTAAAATGTTTCATTTGGAGAAGCTTTGAATATACATATTTTTTAATTTATTTATAATATATTTACAGTACGCCAAATTGTAAAACAGGTTGTTGGCGTCGCGTTCTGACAATAAAATTCTTGTGCAACGTGATGCTTACTATTACTAACTACATACATAACTAAAGATAGATAGAAAAAATTACAAATGAGGACTCAGTCACCATCCCGTGTTTTTTTTTTTTACCTACTTTGCTAAAGTAAAGTTTACATCCGTTTACCGATGGATAGTAATTGACGTCCTCGCTGGTTCGACACAAGACATAACAGGTAGCATTATAGCCCCTTAAATTTCTTTGAGTCAACTTTTTCATTAGACTCATGATAAAAGATCAATCATTCTTATAAGATTTTCACTCATTAACTCAACACAAAAAAATACCAACGGAAGGTAATTAAATAAATCATATTTATAAGCGATTAAGCCTCGTTTTAATGTGTTGTGATAATGAGAGGACACATGATAATCCAAGAAATACTATAAGTTCATAATACTGATACTAACTCTTTCAACTGTGCCAAGTGTCTCTTTAACCAATACAATGGTATAAAACAATGTTAAGAAGTAAAAAGAAGCTGATAGGGAATACAAGGGACCATATCCCATGGCGTCATACACGTAGCTGGAAGATACTGTGCCTAAGAGCACACCAGCAAAGCCTGAGCCTTGTAACAGCGCCAGTCTGAAACACACATATAATTCAAAGGTTAGTTTGCAAAGTCGGCGTCCTATTGAGAAATATAATATACTAGAAGATGACCGCCACCTCATCACCGGAGGAAAAATGGTAAAAAAGGAACCAAAAATGGTAAAAAAGGAACCCTTATGGTGCGGCTTTGTCTGTCTACTACTTATGCTATCTATTTCAAATTTGGAATATTTATAAACATAGTCAGCCCACATGCATTGCAAAGGAAACATTTTAAAATATATTTTTATTTTCTATATATGAGGGGGGGCAAAAATTAAAAGTCTAGCTACTAGGTGAAATAAGGTATCATATGAAAGGGATTGATCTGTAAATTTTTTAACAATTTTTATTTATTTTTATTGTGATTAGGTTTTGTTTTATCAAGAAAAATGTGAAAAAGCACCATTCCCCTCGAAGTCATCTCCGAAATTTACCGAACGAACATTTTGAAATTTTCACAGTTTCTATTAATAAACATAAATATTACATAAAAATTATAACCATGTCTCTAAATATTTTTTTTTTTAATTTTCAAAAACCTATTTGAACAACCCGGTTGCGTTAAGTTTGCACCTCTTTGTATCCAATGCAATGGATATCAGGTGCAAACTTAACACAACCGGAACTGGGTAATATAATAATGTTAGGGTAAGTGAATGTTTGTACGGAACCCTCGGTGCACGAGTCCGACTCGCACTTGGCCGGTTTTTTTCATTCAATACGAGAAATTTCGTATATTTTATTAAAATTCTGGAACTTGAATCAGATGTTTTGTGATTAATTTCTCTTCTCCTAAATACAGTTTTAAAACATTCCAGAAATAGCTGGTACTTTAGAAGATTTAAAAAATATCGGTTTCGAGCCATATGATTCCAATGGCCATAATAAAAACTCATTAGGTATACATACATATATGTAACAGTAGTAGCAAGGTCAGGCTAGCTTAGAATAATAACAATATTAAAGTACAATCGAACTGACTACTTAACCTATTTCCTGGTCTAGTTCTTTTGTTTGTTGATAGTTCTGTTTATCTGTTACCTCGAGTTCTTTTCTTCACTTGACTAGTGTATTAATGTAAATGTCAATATACCTGAACGAACGATTTTCCTCGTCGGTAATGTCTGTGATAAGAAGATTAGCGCCCAACATAACGGCACTAGCCCCGCCAAGCATTGCGAACGGCAAAGCGCATATCACAAACCAATAGGCGCTAAGAGATGATATTTCGCTGAATACCACTGTCAGTACCGTTGTTAAGAACTGTCCTGAAAAACAACAGCAATTAAAAAAACAAACTCTATGTTTTGACACCCAAATCCCATGCGATATGTGTCGAACTCGTCAGACGTTATATATCCATTTCGGTTTGAGATTAGCGATCCTATGGGACTACCATATTGCCTTAAATCCAACATTAGTTTATATTTTTCCATTTAAGAAATACTAGTGTTGTCATTTCGGTTTCAATAATCGATCGACACGTTTTTGTTTAATTATAACCACTTACCTATTTGATCGATTCGTTGGGTAAGGAGCATACTGAAGTCAAAACATGAATAAGAGATCTTTATAACTTAGAAAGCTATTATTGAGGTGGATACTTTATTTGACGGTATTTCGTGGGTCGGTAATGTCGGTATGGAAATCACCATCAATATATGTATTAAAAACTTACCCAATAGGGGCCAAGCGACCAGCGGCAGTAGTTGCTGAAGTTCTTAGGGGCCTGGTCTACTGAACATGACTATACGACCAGGCCCCTAAGAACACTGTCAGAATAGCTGGCGTGATGCTGCTCACAACTGACAGAGTCATGATCAGCAGTGAAGCCTGAGCCTAGAACTCCGTCTCCAGGGCTTCGGCGTCGTGAACTTACCCAAAAGAGGCCAAACCACTAGCGGCTTCCGTCCATACTTATCCGACCAGGCCCTTAAGAATACTGTCAGTATTTCGCGCGAGTGCTCCTAGCAATTGACAGCGTCATTATCAGAAAACCATGACTTTGGCGTCGTGAACTTACCCAAAAGAGGCCAAACCACTAGCGGCTTCCGTCCATATTTATCAGACCAGGCCCCTAAGAAAACTGTCAGTATAGCTGGCATTATGCTGCTCACAATTGACAAAGTCATGATCAGCAACGAGGCCTGTCCCTGGACCTCTGTCTCCAGGACTTTGGCCTCGTTTGTCTTGTTAAGAATGTTGAGTAAGGCACATTTGGTTGCATTGTACTTGAGATCGACCATGCAGGTCCGGTATAATAAGAGGTTGTATGATACATTATCTGAAAAAAATAGAAAATAATATCAAATTACTAACTACTTAAAGGTTGAAAGCTATAAAAATTTTAGAATATTTTTATCAAAAATAATTGATGGATTCAGGCGTTGGAAACCACCACCAGACAGTATAATCCTCGACCCGTGTTTCGCCTCTCTACGTGGCATCATCAGGAGATGTTGACGGTCCGGCATCCACCAGAGAAACGACGGACTTCTCGAAACCAAACAAACCTTGAGTATGTTTTACGACAAGAAGGAAAGAATGTAAGCGATCCTAAGAAACCATCAAGTTCTTTTAGACATTGATCATATGACATTCCACTAACTAGCCATATTTAAGCTATTTTAAACCTGATATGTGTTGAAGTTCTCTTGAGCAATTACTTAAACTGCTCACTGCCTCACACTAAGTATGAATCATACGATACGCTAAGCTGCTCGGTATATGATAACCTATCTCGATAGATAAAGTGATGTATTTGATGTGTCGATAAAGACAATACGTGGCTTGCGTCACTTGAAAGAGTGACTTCGCATAATGTTTTCTTCGCTTGGTATAGCGGAGGTGTCGATATCATTCCATAGACAGGAAATTAAATAAAAAAGTTTCTCTCCACTTGTTGTCTCAGATTATGGATTTTTTGGGCTCTGGCTCATAATCAAGAGCACTATCGATTTCACGAATAATAAAAAATATCTCAATTTTGTGACGCTCATACGAAATGTACCAGAACATCGTCACATTTGACTTTTTTCCGGCACATTTTTTATTTTTTATCAAAATCGATAGCTCGAAAACGAGCGAAATGAGCCCAAAAAGTCCATAATCTGTGATAGCAAATTAAATATAAGCGTTTTTTGTGCAAATGCCCGTTTATGCTCGGTAAAAGATAACTTATGATAGTTGATGCTCAGTAAAAGATAATACATTATACATCAACTCATCGCAGGCAGGTTTGACTGAGGCTGAGATTTTAAACAGCCTTGAGAATTAATTCCCAATCTCTCTCATTATTACATCACAATTTCTACTACTTTTTATTGCAGAGTAGCATGTCCATAGCACACCGCACAAAACATAAAAATATTGTCAGGCAAGCAAGGCAGACAAACTGATGATCGTATGACGGTCGTACGCAAATCCCTTTCAGAGAACCATATCAATATTTTTTTATCTTTTTGACATACATTGCATTTTTATTTCGGAGTAAAGACACCTTACCTTAAAGTTTGCAATAGCATGACTACTTCTGTTTTTGTGGTACATACTCGTATCAATCCGTGTTATTTATACCTAATCTAATAGGGTAGTTTCCTGGGTAAAAAAATAATATTCTCTTCTGTTTCCGCGATTATTACTTATTGAAATAAAAAAATATATTATCTCATTTGAGTTTGGAAACTCAAATGAGATAATATTTGCGATATAATCCGTTAAATTGTTTTATTTAAATAATATTCTTTTGTCAATCAAAGAAAAAAGGACAAAGATAAAGCGCGTCTAAGTTTGGGAGTGGGGGCGCATCACGTCACGCCGTGCGAAAAACGGTCGCACGGCGTGACGTCACGGGTCACGGGTCACGGGGAACTTTAACGGGCTATATCTTCATAATTTTTTGTTTAATTGACAAATGAAATATACGTGTCGACACAAGCATGATAACTACCTATTGGTGTCCCCAATCTCCTTCACGCTCCGTCCCTTTCGACAATTTAGTGGATTATAAAGGGTCCTCGCTGATGCGACCCTATCCGTGGCATGGGATGCACACCCGGACAGCACGTAGGTTTATTATAGTTATAAATTTATATATTTCCTGGCATATTTTCCTTAACTTTCCTCACAAGGAACAGGTATCGTCTTACCCGTCATAATGACTCAACTACGATCTACGATTCGGCCTTCGAACTGATTGTCACGCAATCCCGGAATTCCGAGCGCGGTAGTAATGTACTATTAAGAGTTTTTTCTACGTTCAAAAGGCATTACTTTACATTATTTCCTTAATTAATTACGGTCCAGCTAATTGGTATACAGCTGCTATTGCTATATTCTTTAGTGCAAACTTCAACAAGAAAGAAATACAAGACACAGAGATCAATTGGAAACATTCAGTTTCCCAGAGGAAACATTACATTACATACATTTTATATTTTTAAACCATAGTTACATGGCTTACAAAGCTACCTATACCAATGTTTTATGTCGTATCGTTTTGTCGATATTTTCTTAAACTTTGTTATAACATTTTTATTCACGATAATCGTCTGTATTTTATACTTTGGTCTATAGAGTTTAGTAAAAAAACCGGCCACGTGCGAGTCTGACTAGCAAAAAGGATGCCGCACGAATGTATTAAAAAAAACTTTTACTTAACCTAACTTAATTAGCCAGTTAAGTTTAGTTTGCACCTGGTATCAATGGCGTCGGATACAAATGAGGTGCAAACTTAACGCAACCAAAATTCACGAATGATTTTTGAAAAAACTATGTTACTTTAAATACCATACACTTCTTATAGGTTTTCCAACTATGGGTAAAGAACTATTTTATATATTTTTTCACAATTTTAAGCCAAAGTAGTTTCGGAGATAACGGGGGGGGGGGAGATAAATTTCAGGTATTTTCTTAAATAACTTCATAACTAGATTTTTACAATTAGTCCTTTCATTTGATATTTTATTTTTTATAAACTATGTTCAAAATTTATTTATTTATGTTACACGGCCGTCTTTGGGTTACCGACTTACATACCTATATGTCATGTGCATATGTGTACCAAATTTCAACTCAATCGGTCCAGTAATTTCGGAGTAAACTGGCTATGACAGACGGGCAGACAGACACACGAGTGATCCTATAAGGGTTCCGTTTTTTCCTTTTGAGGTACGGAACCCTAAAAAAAGTCGTGACTCTGTTCAGACAAAAGTAAAAATGTATACAGCCGATTGTCACGTACAAATATCAGTTCCATGATTAAAAAAATACTATCTAAAAACAATAGATATAAAAAGAAACCATCAGTATAGTCTGAGTTCACATAACGCGTACCTACTATCGAGAAAAAAAAAATTTTTCACCTCAACAGCTCAAACAGGCGGGTTTTGCTGCGAGCTAACAGGGTGCAAAATGTGATTTTGCTGCATAAAGTTTGCATTTTCTTTTTAACATGAAATATAGTTCTATTGTATACTTATTGTAAAAATAAAACGATGTTTATCAAACTTAATTTGTAGTTTTTATATTTATTTTTAATTTGACAAAAACTGACTATTTATAATGGGGGTAGTTTCTAAACGCATTACTTAATTTATTTGTAAAATAGGAATCAAATTCTTGTTATTTATATCTTCTGCTATTGCTATTACATAACAAATTGATTGTTTTGTAAGTTTAAAACATAAATAATTATTGCAACTACAAAAAAAGAAAAAATATATACGCAATTTATCTTGTAACCCATTATTAATGCTAGTACGTTCCTTTTAAAAATAGAGGGAATTAAGTTAATATTAACTTCATCTGTTAACTGTAAATATTCTTTTATATGACGTGTACTCGTAACAATAAACACACAGAATGGTTGGAAGTTCAACTACAATTGTGTATAATATATGTTCTCACTGCTGAGGTGAAAAGTTGTATGTGCCACACGAGACCAAAGTTATTTGCATCTCATACCGTTTGAATCACTAATAATAGAATCCTTCGCTTGCTCGGGATTCAACAATCGGCACTCGCAGCAAAAAACAACTTTGTTCTCTTGTTGCACAAATAACTATTGAACACCTCTGGGAAACTTAATGTTACCAATTATGATTTACCGGCATCTAGACTCGTCTTATATATATCAGCAAGTGAAGAAGTGGTACGAGATCAGTGGCAAAAATATACAAAACAGCAGAATCCTTCTCTTGTCGCTAAATAGCGATCTCTTTCAGACGATCTGGTGCAAAGTGAATACATAGTTAACTCCCAATGCTGATCATTCTAACAAAATAATTTTCACATTTCATGCTCGAAAGAGCATTCATCTAGCTTCGCGAAGCGGGGCTAAAGTTATCGTTATCGGCTCTAGGCTTTAACGCGCGGAGGCTGTGCCGGCCGCCCGGCGCGTGGCTCCAGCGCTGTCGCACCGGGGTCGGTTGCTGCGTCATGGCCCCAGAACTGTTTCAGCATGGTATACACTACTCAAAAGGAAAGAGGGGCCACTTTTGCGCGGAAAATTTCAGTTCTCTCAATTAAAACAATTGACTATTTAATTAATCGAAAGTGTAAAAATAAGTGTTCAGAGATGATTTCGGCGTATTGTAGATTTAGCATTTAATTGTAGATAAGTATGAAATGATTCATATTGACTACAGGAAAGTATTTCAATTTTTTAATTAACTTTAACGTAAATTCTAAAACGTTAACAATATACAGAATAAAATACGAACAAAGCGTGCAGCTGTGTTGATAAACAATTAAATGTGTCTTTTGTAATGCAATCTGGTAAGGACATGTCTTTGTTTGGTCTGTGGTTGGATATAAATAAATTCAATTATTATTATTTTATGCTATTGGGGGGAAAGGCTAGACTGGTTGCTAGATGGTAAACACAGTGGGTAAACATCACCGTCGCCCCTAGACACTGCACTACAACACCAGTGCGTTGCCGGCCTTTCAGGTGGGAGTAGGAGTACGCTCTATTTTATCCTGTACTCGTATTTTAATGTGTCACCCTACTTAAACCCGTTCGACGATTAACATGCTAATGAGTAGGTAACAAACATCTAAATATTCAAAAGTCTTAAGAGTCCCCAGTAAGCTTGGTTCTCCATACAAACGTAGTTACGCTCTCATTTTCAAACGACGAGCTAGTTTGCTCTGAAACTTTGTACTTAGAATAAGTTTAGATATATGCAGGCTTGTAATTAGTTTGTGTAGCTTCAGATACCATAGTAAAAAAAATATAGCGAATTTAAGTTTTACATACAAAACTTGTTTTTGTTGTATTTCGTTTGTTTTATTAACTGCAGCCATATAAACTAATTTTAGGCCTAGGTATACCTCTTGTCATAGTGTATGCAAAGTTTCGTTACAATCCAACACATAGCTTTAAAATAAGAATGAAACTCCGTTTGTGGGAAGGTGAAATTCGGCCGAGCGTACTGGGGACTCTTAATAACTTTTACATTTATAATATTAGTAAGATGCCTAAATATCTATCCCGCAAATATTTATTTAAAGTAAGTATACAGTTAGGTGTAAAAAAATAGGGTGGGTAATTGAAATGGGTATTGGGAATTCCTAAACTATAATCCGAAGAATTATGCTAAGGGTTTGAATTTAGAGTAAAATAAATCGGCCTAACTACAACTATACACTTTAATAGATTATTATATTTAAAAAGAAAATACTATGAATTCTTTACGTCAGGATATTTAAATCCTTGGAATGAAATCAGAAAGTTGCCAGTTTCATGATGAAATGCTTAATAGATTTTACAACAAGGGGGCTAAATTAAGCTAATTTGACCCAAAGTTTTGTACGAGCGAGCGAAGCGAGCGACGATAAAATAAATGTTAGTGTCAAAATGGCGGTTAGCCACGCGTTATGAAACATTGCTTTTCATTTCGAATGTGAATAAGGAGCGAAACCTAAGTATACTTAATTATTATGTAGGGTAAAGGCACCAGTGGCCAGCCAGGGACCAGTGGTCAGCCTTTTGAGTAGTTTATTGGTCGTTAATATCTGGTATATTCGTTTTAACAAATCGCGAGTATTTAAATAGGAGCTCTGATTCCTTACTGGTCAATACATCATGCGACAGGTGCGGTGAGGGATCGGGGGAAGAGATATACTCGTTCATAGAGATGCTGTTTGTCGGCGAGAGCAATAGTGCCATGTCTGCCATATTTTTTGCTGGTCGCGGTGTTCTCTTAACAGGTATGAAAAACCATGTTTTATGTTTGGAGTTATTACTTTTTGTTCATGATTGGTTTATATATTAGCTTATCTATTAACTAACATTGTAATTTAATAAAAATATTAATAGTTAACTTATTAATTAAGGGGGCTGGCTACTGGATATCACTTTTTTACAAAAAATCCAGTGTCCAGCCTCCCGCGGCTGACCATTGGGTAATTCATTTTTTATTTATTTTCGAGCCGACACAACCATTACTACCGTGAGATTTAAATTTTCAAATTTAGTTAAGCATGTTGTAGTCTATTTAAAGTAAAACCCAGTAGTCAGCCGCATTTGAAATAACGGTTATATGCGGCTGACCACTGGGATAACCCAGTCGACATAAGTCCGGGATCCATCCAGTTCTCAGCCTTGTGTGGTACATCGATGCGAAAAATGTATGTACACTTTTGGACTCTATCTCATTAAAATAAGGTTTAAAAGCGTATAGATATTGAAATAAAACAATTTAACGGATTATATCGCGTATATTATCTCATTTTAGTTCCCGACGTTTCGGAAGCTTTCCACGTTTCCATGGTCACGGTTGGACAATGAAAATGAGATAATATACGCGATATAATCCGTTAAATTGTTTTATTTCAATGAGTAATAATCGCGGAAACAGAAGAAAATATTACGTATAGATATTTTTCGCTTCACTGTACATAGGTGTTGTTTGAATAATGGTTTTCTTATGCTTGTTACGCAGGTATATGTGCATAAAATGTATGTGTATCTTGTATATTCAAATAATTGAATATTAACTACCTAGATATTTTTTTTTTATTTGTAGTAAAATGCGGTCACAAATACACACATACCCTCCAGAAAAACTCACTTCTGCTATGGAAAAAAGTGCCATTTTTCTTTTTACTTAATTATAAACATATTAAAGAAGATTGTTACTTATTTCGATGCTTTGTTTTGAATCTTTAATAAACAGTTAATCTAACCACGTAATGCGTTTATTTATCCGACTAATCCTGAAAAAATGCCGACCGTTCAAACTTCAAAAAGGCGTTATGAGGCTGACCACTGGTGCCTTTACCCTATAATCATAGATCATGGCGAACGTTCGTTACGATGTTTTATTATTCTGATTCTTAGGACCTTTCGTTCCTGGGACCTATAGTAGTGGCCGTGTCAACTAAAGGGTTAAAATGGCTTTTGTTTGAGCCCTTGTCATAAAATCTAGTATTTCACCATGAAACCGTCCACTTTCCGATTTCTTTTTAAATATTTATTGTATTGTATTGTAAACACTTTATTGTACATAAAAACAATAAAACAAAGAAATTAAAGTAACATATTTGTACAAAGGCGAACTTATCCCTTTAAGGGATCTCTTCCAGTTAACCTTAGAGCAAATGAAAGAGAAGAGTAAACATTAACGCAGATAGACAAACCAACAAGTTAATATGCACAATGACATTAAAACTTAAAAACTAAAGTAGCATACACATACACGTAAACCCTAAATAATAAATAGTAATATAATAGCATATATATCATCTAGATAAATAAATATACGTGTGTAAATATATATTTATATACATAATAAATATACACAAACGGATAAATATTAAAAGACGAGGTCAGGGAGACCCCTGACCTCGTCTTTCAGACGAAAGCCATAACTATAATATTTAATTATCGTATCTAACGTAAATACTTAATTCAATCATTACATTATTAATAGGTTGCGTGTCTTTTTAAATATAAATACCGGCCAATAGCATGTCGGACCAGTCAGCGTAGGGTTCCGTAACCGAAACTGCAAAAAATGCACTACCTACAGATGAAATAAATACCGTATGAAAAAGTGCTTTAGCAAAAGAGCGTATCCGTATCCGTTAAGTATAGGTATAGTTAAATACTTTCAACGAAAATTATTTTTAACATCATTTTCGTTGAAACATTTATTAAACGTTAACCTTTGCATTCATTTTTAATTTTATTGGACATGTGTTTTAAAAAATAGAGAGGAATAAATTGTGAGTAACCTAATTTTATTAAACTCAGTCCTGCCTCAGATTTAGATAAGTAATGAAATATTTCATAGCTTTACACTTTACATACATAATAGTAGAATTCGAAATTTATCTCGGGAACAAAGAAAACACTTACACTTCTCTCTTCTCGTGACTATCTAGAATTTTACCTTATTGCTACACTTACCTAATCGTTAAGTACATTTTAACCATTGCATGATTCTTTTTAATTTTGCTTTCAAATATTAATGCCAGCAGCTTTTGTCCGTAAACATAAACTATGTACGTAGTTAAGTTACTTAACTCTCGCCTTAAAAAACTATTCGTAATATTTGTACTAAAAAGAAAAACTTCACCATTATCCTTAACCGCATTCCCAACACTATCATACCTGTAAGTGAGGAACTGAATAGCAGCAGAAAAACCGGTAATTCCACGGTTGTCCAGAAGGAACTTCGAGGTCGTTCTGCGGATTGAATTAACGCCTCCAATTCCTCATTGTAATCGTCGTTAACTGACATCCCGGCCAAGTGAAACAAACATTTGTATTTCGCGGTATTTTTAAACCATACAGTATATTAAATTACTGGAAAACGTGGCTGTATAACCATGTTCTCAGCCTGTCCAGAACGATAAACGAGAAAAAAAACATTAAGTTATAAAATCGCGTTCCCGCGCTCGCGGATTTAAGGCGGGAAACAATTGCGAATCGACGCAACCCGCGTGCCGCGATGTGCTGACTGACCGTTTACGTTTTGTTTCGGTGCGGCAGCAGCAGACATCGGGTTTGACCTTGACTTGCGTTTTTTCGATGCTTTGTTGTTTAATAAGACGTAATCGACTTAGCGCCCATAGCGCCTGACACGCAAAGCACTATAGTTACTATGCTGCTACATGTTCCAAAAGCCCTTTGGCAGAAAAAAAGACAAATGGCCGAGCCTAAGTTAATGGGGTACGGACTACACGTTTGGCTTAGTGGGTTGTACAACGGCCTACGAAGCTGGCGGTCCCGGGTTCTAATCCCGGCCAGGGCAAGTGTTTGTGTGATGAGCACGAATGTTTGTTCCTGTCCTGGGTATTGGATGTTATCTATGTATTTAAGTATTATACATTTATCTATATATTATGTATATCGTCGCATATAGTACCCATATAGTACAAGCTTTTCTTAGATTTGTGTAAGATTGTCCTTGATATGTATTTATTTATTTATTCAACATTCAAAGAACATTCACGATCGCGCTATCAAATTGAGGTTTAGTGCAAAAATAAGTTGAGCTTCTATTTCCAGATAAAAGTTCCCTCCAAAGCATAAATATAAAAACCCGGTGCAAATAAATAAACAACTTTTCATTACCTATAGTATAAATACATAGGTACTTCCTTTGCTTATGTAGGTATGTACTAATTGTACTATCGATTCCTATAAAGATCAAAGAAGAACATTGAATACCTAATTGAAATATTAACTAAATAAAAAATCAATGCCAAACTTGATACTTTTTTTGTATATATAAGTTTTGATACGTGTTTTTGTGTGGCTTGATAGCTTTTGAACGGATGAATCGATTTTGATTTAGTGTTGTTTGTTCGACAGCTAATTTCATTGAGTGTTCTGAGTTATCAAGAAAATCGGTTCTGCTTTTTTTTTAAATATGAATAGTTTTTCTTGTTTTAGGTGAAATTAGCTCAACAACACCAAACAATCTTATTCTATTAAAAATAACGCCATCTATTTTAATTTAATATAACTACGTACAAAGCAGTTGTTGCTAATAGACATAAGAGATGGCGTTCACAGTCAAAAGAATATTGCGCTTAATATTTTATTATAATCATTACATTAACAGTATATTGTTTAATAACAAATTAATACTTTTATTTTAAATAAAACTTAAAAGATTTACAGGAATTTTTCAAAAGCCGGCTGAAAATTCTGAACGCAACAGCAGTCAACAAGCTTTAAAAAAAAACATGAAATGTTAGCTGTCATCGTCCGGTAAAAGAGTTTTGTAGAATTGGTTATTCTTTACAAGTGATTAATAACCACATAGACTTATTGTAATTATTAATTAAATCGAATTCAGTGAAAATTGAATACATCTAATAATCATGGTGAGCTATAAAACATATATTTGATGAAGTGCTAGGTTAACAAGTTGCTTGGTCATTCTTGTTATAAACACTTATTTTGGCTTTATTTCCAGGCTCGTCGTTATGATACACGTACCACAATATTCTCGCCCGAAGGTAATTTGCTACATGTTTACATTTAGTTTTCTAAAACTATACATAGGACATTTGTGATCAATGTTTTATTTTTATAGGTCGGCTGTACCAGGTCGAATACGCCATGGAAGCTATCAGCCATGCTGGAACATCACTGGGTATCTTAGCAACAGATGGCATTCTACTAGCCGCCGAGCGGAGAAATACGAATAAACTGCTTGATGAAGTCTTTTTCTCTGAGAAAATCTACAAACTCAATGATGATATGGTCTGTTCAGTGGCTGGGATCACTTCTGACGCTAACGTACTTACTAATGAGCTCAGATTGATAGCCCAGAGGTATTTACTGCAGTATGGTGAATCAATCCCTTGTGAACAGCTGGTCTCATGGCTGTGCGATGTTAAACAAGCTTACACACAGTATGGAGGTGAGATTGTCCTATATTCCAAGATTTCTTCCTTATTATTTGAATGATGACTAGCTTATATAGGTGTTATAAACAGCCTCATTATTTTATTTAATAGTACCATAAGATTTGTTTTAGTTTTCTAACAACAAAATGAAAAAATACATCCTGGATTTTTGTGTGTATGTGATCCTGAGTTTCACTCTTGTTGGTGCAGTTCTCTCCAGTCCGTTCTACTTAA
Organism: Hedya salicella; assembly: GCA_905404275.2. NCBI lineage: Eukaryota > Metazoa > Arthropoda > Insecta > Lepidoptera > Tortricidae > Hedya > Hedya salicella. The sequence goes on along the minus strand of FR990112.1, from coordinate 14,773,597 downwards.
TGCCAGTTCTTTGACTTCTCAATACGACATGATGTCTCCTTTTTCTTTATCTGGTCCAAATAACTAATCCTCGGCCTTCCTCTTTCTCTCCTTCCCTCAATTTTCCCCTCCATTATCTTTTATCTTTGGATGTTGTTTATATACTTAATATTTACATAATTTCTTCTCAATTTTGTGAAATCTGTCAATTGGAACTAATTTGTAGGATCTTATGAGCATGCTAACAAGCTTTGCCAAAGCTTGAACTTAACACATTAGCGGACACAACTGCTATAGAAATTGCATAGTTTTTTGTTTCTCTTGGCCTGTGACACACTATCACTCACTGTCTGCGAACATGTTCAAAACTACTTGGCTATATTATGCAATTCTTGCAAGTCATCCCTTGCTGTGGTAACCTTCAAGTTTACTAATCTTATTTTTTGGAAAGTCGAATTTATGAGTGACACAGAATGTTTTAAGGCGAGAATTCTAGGATATGTTGTCCACATTCTACATAGAAATTAAAAAAAAAAATATGACAAAGATCTTAACTCAAACTGAATACAATTTGGTCCACAGGTAAAAGGCCTTTTGGTGTGTCCATCCTGTACATGGGCTGGGACAAGCACTATGGCTACCAGCTGTACCAATCTGACCCGAGTGGTAACTATGGAGGATGGAAAGCTACCTGCATTGGCAACAATAGTGCTGTAAGTTTATAAGCTTTATCTGTTTATTATCCGCGTACCGGCAAGCGCAGCGTGGGAAGGCTGCCCGCAAGGTGGTCCGACTACCTGGTTAGGGTTGTGAGGACTCGCTGGATGTGGGTCGCCTCTATCCGGCCCATGTGGAAATCTCTTGAGGAGGCCTGTGTACAGCAGTGAATGCTGGCTGAAATGATGATGAATTTTGGGATGTTTGTGCACCACCTTGTTACACCAGTTGTGAAGAGTTTTTATATAAATGAATTTGATTTTGTTTACTGTGGTAGTTTAGAAGACATTTGCCTTAGTAGTGTTGCCAGTTACTGAACTACCAAAAAACTATTCCTATGGGGAGACAACGAAAAAAAAGGCTGTTTCCTATTATGTGTAAGTAGTAACTCAACAAAAATTTAGGTAATGTCCTCCATGGGAAAAGTTGTGTGTATGTATTGTCAGGTCACTACCACCTATTAATAATATAGAAAATCTATAAAAGCTCCTTGTATATCTAGGCTGCTTGATTTTTAATTGGTGTTTATAATTTGTTGGCCACACACTAATCACTTTTCACTAAAAATAATTATTGTACACCAGGCTGCAGTATCAAGCCTCAAGCAAGAGTACAAGGAGAGCGAGACCACACTGGCGGAGGCACAAGCACTAGCCATCAAGGTCCTTAGCAAGACTCTTGACATGACCAAACTGACACCGGAAAAAGGTAAAGAACACTTTTGTTTCGTCCAATGTTTTTCATCCTTTCTGCTGACCTCCTAAAGTAACTCATACGGACTTCTCCTTGAAATTTTACAAATATTGAGTCCGAATTAACGTAACTGCGACCCCCTAGGTAAGTGTTCTCGATCCACGGGAAGAAAATCACTGGTTTAGCCCATTGGATAGTTACTTTGTCATGATCATAATCAGAATAAACAAGTTCTTATTATCAGGGGTCCTTGTGGATACACTTCGACCCAGTGGGATCTTTTGTGTAGAAAATGAACAAGTATACAAGTTACAAACACTTACATCATCATAAGTAAATTCGAAGTTCATACCTGCTATCCTCTTGAATAATTTGAGCTATACTTTACGTATTTCGAACTTTATAGCCCATCTGTACCCATTCTTGCATGGCCAGCTATTCCAAACACGAGCGAAATCGTTTCCGTAATAAGTGTTAATGGTTCGTGGTTCAAATCGAACCACTAACCATTAAAACAAGATGACTGACAATCACCATACAAAAAGCTATTCCCCTATGTTTATAACGCCATCTATGTATAGGAATTATTATTACAATTATTCAACGTTGCAAGCGTGATATAGTATTTAAATGACATGATTTATTTATTATTAGATGTTTACGAACAAATTTTTACTGTACTATGTTTCTTTGTCCAATTCTAAAACCGTTAAATGTTTAGTTTTAAATCCCCAACTAGTTTTTGTCTGAATATCTCCTTGTAGTCGGGATACGATCCAAAGTATGGCAATTGACAGTCCTCTTGTTTTAATGGTCCTTGGCTTGATTAGAACATAGTATCAGGAAAGCAGTAAAACGCATCACTGCCAAGTTTTGCTTTCGAAATCCCGAAAGCATATTTGAGTCTCGCCGTGAGATTCGATTATAGTTCATTTAACGTCAATTCACATGACGGAAATCTGTGCGCCAGACGCCACAATTCGATATTATTATTATTTAGACTTATTAAAATTGAAAAAACATCTTTACAAAGGACTCCTTGAAACTAAAGCTCTGCTTTAGAGAAATAAAAAATAAAAAAGATTTCTTGAGAGAAATCGGGCACGGCGACGACTGAGAAAATATGGGCTGAGTGACCCCGCCGGATTGTCCGCTTTACTGTGTCTTACATTTGGTTTAGGGAACGTTCAAGTATTACGTAACGAATCTTGGGGGCTTGTAAAACGTTACGATGCGTTACAGGGGGACAGTACCATTGTTATTTTATAACCCTTTAGAACGGTCGCGTACAGAGATTCGCTCACGCATTTTGGAAAACGTTTTTTTTCTCAAAATTTCAAATGGAATGACCACTTGAAAATATTAGGTATTAATTTTAGGTTTTAGGTTTCTGGTAAAAGCCCAGTTTGTAGCACGAGGCTTTGACAGAAATTAGGAAACTTTTTCTCCGACTACGAGATACGATTCCATTCGAATTCTACTCGCACTTTGTGCCGAAAAACACTATGAGATGACGCAATTTGATGTAAAAACGGCGTTTCTGCATGGAGATCTTGACGAAGAAATATATATGCTGCCGCCACAAGGACTTGATGTCGTCGAAAATAAAGTATGTAAATTGAAGCGTTCATTATTCGGACTCAAACAGGCGCCACGGTGCTGGAACAAGAAATTGGACGATTACCTAAAAGGCATTGGTTTTCACAGTATACCGGCAGTTGCGTGCGTCTATGTGGGGCAGATAGAAAATGAAAAAGTTATACTGATAATATACGTTGACGATGGTCTTCTATTCTCTAAGAAAAATATTACACTTACCTCATTGTTGAGCCTATTTAAATCACAGTTTGAAATAACAACCATAGACGATCCAAAATACTTTGTCGACTTGGAAATAGACTTACGTCAAGAAGATGGTACTATACTCATTCACCAAGCAAGCTATGTAAAGTGGAAAAATATGAGTGACGCCAAATCAGTAAGCATTCCGATTGAAACGAACAATATAGCATTTTGCGACGACACTGACAAAAATACACCGTATAGGGAAGCTTTCGGGTGAATTATATATCTCGCAACTACAACGAGGCCTGATATCTCATATGCTGTTGAAGTCGCAAGCTGATTTTGACTAACTATACCGCGGCACACTGGCTTCTCATAAAAAGAATTATGCGCTACCTTGCGGGTACTGCTCTACTTGGATTGCTGTATCGTGGCAGGGCGTCAACACGACTAACTGGATTTGCGGATGCCGATTATGCCACAGACTCAGAATCCAGACGATCTACGACGGGCTACTTGTTCTTAATGAATGGCGGAGCCATCACATGGAGCAGTCGTCGACAACCTTCGGTTGCGCTATCTACGACGGAAGCGGAGTACATGGCTTTATGTCACGCTACAAAGGAGGGTGTATGGATACGACAATTCTTAAATGATATTGACGATAGCCTAACTGAGCCTGTTAATATTTATGTTGGCAACCAGAGTGCTATAAAACTCATAAAGAATCCTGAGTTTATCAAGCGCAATAAACATATCGACGTAAGGTACCACTATGTGCGGGAACGCCATGAGGCTGGAGATATAGCCGTCAGCTACGTCAACACGAACGAACAACTCGCTGATGGCTTAACAAAAACGCTTACAAAGGAGACATTTTTGAACTTCAGAACAAGTCTAACATTATGTCTTATAATAAGACTGGAGATCCTACCTAAGTGGGAGTGTTAGAAATAAGTAGGACATCAGTGTTTAACCTTTTATAATAAACAAAATTTGTAAGTTACCATAGTAATAACAATAAATAAATAAAAAATTGACAGTACAAATTAAATTAATGTACAAGCGAAATTACGTGTTTTTCTGAATAACAAAAATGGTCTCTTGGTGGTTACGTAACGTTTTACTAGGGGTAGGGGGGTACAGAAAAAAGTTACGGCGCGTTACATATGGGGAGGGGGGGTCAAAAATCTCCATAAATTGCGTTACGTAATACTTGTACGATCCCTTATTGCTTGGCAGCTGCCGTCAACGAGCCGCTCCTCAGCAGAACTGCGCCTTTCGTCTCTTTCTCGCACTATAAATATTGCCTCTCTCTTTCTATCCAGTACATTGCTAGAGAGACGAGTGACGATATATCGGGCGACTAGCGTAGTCCCGGTTACTTTTGCTACATGGAAACTCTCAAAGGGTTAACTTTATTTATTTGATGATTTCAGTTGAGATGGCAACGCTAACTCGTCAGGGTGACAAGACCGTTATCAGGGTGCTCCTCAATTCTGAAGTAGAGAAGTTAATCGCGAACTTCGAGAAGAGCGAAGCCGAAGCAGAAGCCGCCAAGAAGCAGCCCGCTAAATCTTAATTATATTATATCTCTTTGTTTAAGAGCTCTTTTACTGGTCCATTGAATTTGCAGTAAAGCATTTTTATTCATGTCATTATTTTATTCATGAGTTTTCACCCTAAAGCTATCCTACCTATCCTATCCTATCTATATTATAAACGTGAAAGTATGTATGTACGTTCTACTTAATCTCAAAAACTACTGGACGAATTTTTATGAAACCTTCCAGTTATGTACCTTATATATCAGAATACCTTATATTTTAGGGGCAAAAAGGGGGTGAAACTTTGTAAGCTATAAATTGTATCTCTACGCGGACGAAGTCGTGGGCAACAGCTAGTGCATTTTATAAATCAACTCGTGACAAATAAGCATGCGGTCCTTGTGGGAAACATAAAGGTGCGTCCACATTTGTATCATTTGCCCGATCAGATCTTCGTTCCGTTGCATGATCGCGTGTCACGATCACGCGTTTGGACGTTGCGCCGATCCGATCACTCGAAATCCATGTTACTACGCCTATCCCACACTTAGATCATGGTGGAGCATGATCGCCGCGCCGACAATGAGCGTCCAAGCAGCGCGATACGCAGTCATGCCACGCCACGGTGATCGATACGAGCAAATGATACAAGTGTGGACGCACCTTAAGGCTATCCTACCTATGCATTTTTGAAAGCAACTCGTGACAAACAAGCATGCGGTCCTTGTGGGAAACATAAAGGGTTCATCATTCAAACAGGCGGGGTTTATTCGGTTGAATTACAACCCAAATGCAAGTCAGCATTATTATTTTTTTATTTATTAAATAGGTATACATATCACTTACAGAGTAATCCAACACGTGATACATAAAACATAATAACAAAGAACTAGAAACGAAAAGACATGGCATGATTGAAAGACACACATTAATTTAACAAATATAACACATACTTAATTTATATCTGGATAACACAGTAATTCACTTGCGATTTTTGTGAATTCAGTCAGAGAACAGTTAAACAGATCTGTTTTATTCGAGATCCGGTTCAGCATGTTAATGGCCCTGACTAGTGGCGCATTTACGAGCAAGTTGGTGCGCGTGGTCGGGCGCGCGAGCACGCAAGGCGCAACACAACCAACAAAATATTAAAGGGGACAGACGTATTCATTGCAATACAGAAGATAGCTTATGACAAATTTAAAAAGAAATTGAAAACTAAATCTTTAACAAATAATGTGTGTTTTATTTTTTTGCCACTGAGGTATAATTCTCAGCATATAATTTGATCACGTAATTACAATTACTGAAGTTACGTGTTCAAATTTACGTGCCGGGAACTATTCATTCTAAATATTAGACCTCATTCAATGAACCTAGACTACTTTGGCTGAATACGTAACGATCCCTTGCCATATTGCAATCTCGAATAGAAAAAAAATGAACGTCAGTTAACACTAATCGTACAGATTAAATATAGTTGCCTAGTGCAAATAATATTTGTTTCTGAGTTGGCAGTCTGATACGTAGTATCTCTTATTAGTCTGTGGGTCCTAGGTTCAAATTCCAATAACTTACTTATTCGATTTTTCTTTTTTCTTTGTTTTCTTTACTTTTTTTTACCTCTGATAGATTAGTGGGAAGTGAGATAATTATTTGAAAGTAATTTCTAATAATTTCCTATTTTTGAAAGTAACTTGAAGTTGACATTTAAAGTTTTCAAAACATTCGGGTGTTGTCGGGGATGCCGAGATAACACAACGACCAATAACAGATCTAGCGACCGTAACCCAGCGATGCAATCATCGCTATAACAATTTATAACAAGACTATGGTAACACGTCCTTGATTGAACATTTCTGACATTCGGGTGTTGTCGGGGATGCCGAGGTAACACAACGACCAATCACAGATCTAGCAACTGTAAACTGGCGATCATTAATTATTATAACGTGACTATGGCAACGTCTTCGATTGTAATTTAATTGGTCGTTTCACATAACAGACAGTTCGGGAAAAGGCGGAACCAATCCGGACACCCATCGTCTTTCGGCTATACTCGTATGAGGAAGACATCGGGCGAACTCGGCACCACGACTTAATGACATTGATGTTCACACATATTAAAAGAAAAAGTATGTAATGTTGAACGCACTCGCCTCAATAATGTTCTTGTAGCGAATAGCTATGAATTGAAAACTCTTTACAACCGAAACTTAATAGATAAATACTAGTACCGACGTAATGAAGGACCTATTACACTGGTTGAGCCATTAAAATTATTTATTGAATATCTCCAAAATAGTAAGAATTAGAACACTAGTTTCTTCGAGAAATGAACTCTATTTGACCTGCAGAATCTTCCCTTAAAGTTAACGGAAATAAAAAAAACACGGTGTATACAGGGTGGCACATTTAGATCGGTCAGTATGGGAAAGTGTAAAACTATAAGACGTACGCAAATCTCTTCTTAGGAACCATGTCATGGATTTAAGTAATAAGAAAAACTGCATCATCATATCACCATCATCAGAGTTAAGTATTAAAATTAAGTCTTAAATGATGATGATGGTGATGAGTCATACTAATATGCAAATAGACAGAGTTCGTTTTATTATTTTTAAAAACGTCCGGGTTCGATTTTCGAGCTCAGTTTTTTTTTAATGTATTAATGTTTGTCTTATTACTAAAATAGATGTCATGGTTCCTGAGAAGAGATTTTGGTATATCTTATAGTTTTAGACTTCCTCATACTGACCAATCTAAATGTGCTGTATAGTCCAGGTAGTATCCATTTATCATGTTATTAATCACTTCTTTGTGTAAAGCGCCTGCACGTTTTGTGTGTGGGGTTGAATTGCCTGCAATGAAGATGTGATATCGGTACCTATTTCAAATAAACAGACGTCAAATACTTACTCAATTCCAATTACTCTTTACCCACTCATGAGTGGGTAAAGAGTAATTGGAATAGGTATACATCCTTATCCTTATTCTTGTCCTTACTATATTATAAACGTAAAAGTATGTATGTACGTTCCACTTAATCTCAAAAACTTTCCAGTTATGTACAATCGAACCAACTGAATCATGACCCACCATAAGCTTATTTTGCTAAACCCCTTAAATGCAAGTAGGTCGAAATTCGCTTGAAGAATTATTTCCTTGGTAACGAACTTGTTATCATTTTATTAGACACTGACATTTACTGAGTGCACTGTTAAATAAATCGGATAATATCGACTATGCTCGTATATGAAAAAGAAGAGATGATGTTACTGTCTTTATCTGTATTACGTAGGTAAGTATAGGAAGTTTTCTACGAACGTAATGGTGCCACTTCACTTGGCCGTATTAAATTTGCTCAACTATTAGTCGCATTTATTTCTCTAGAATATAAAATCAAAAATAATGCAGTCATGTTTGCAGTCAAGTGAAGTGCCAGCATAAACTTTAGATTACAGGTTTCAATCACGTCATTCCTATAACTATTTTAAGGACAGAAACTTGCCATTGTTGGTCTTTCAAGCTATATAAGTAAAAACAGTAATAAAATTTGTGAAATGAAAAAAAACTTTATTTAATCTTTAACAGAACTAATTTAAATTATAAGATTCAGTATCTAAAACCTAGTGTGTGCACCATGGTTATCGATAACGGCTTGTAATCGGTCACGCATTGACCCTATTAGACGACTGCAAATGTCGCTGTCCCTCAAGTAATCCCAAATTTCGTTACAATGTTGCTCAATTGCTTCCTTTGTTCTCTCGTTTCTGTTATCCCACATTTGGACCATCAAACCCCACAAATTTTCTATTGGGTTGAGGTCTGGGGATCTACTCGGCCATGGAATCAAAGTAACTTCATCATTATGCAGATCAAACCAATTTGAGACTATCCTGGCAGTATGCACTCGACAGTTGTCATGAACGTAGGAAAATACTGGCACATCTTCACGCGGGTAAACTGTTCGGACTGTCGGTAACATAGATTCTTCTAATAGATCGACATACTTCATTGCGTTTTGCCGAGAAGAAATATGGACAAGCTCACCTACTCCTCCGATACCCATCCACGCCCACATATTCGCTGAAATTCGACCGGATAACTGATTAGGCACGACGTGATCTTCTGTGTACCGGGTGTTATCGTAACGCCACAAAGTTAAGCGACCGTGTTGAGAAGATCGAAATGTTTTTTCGTCTGTAAATATAGTGTTAGTCCAGTCGTAGTCTAAATAAGCGTTTGCAAAATTCCTTCTCGCTGTTTTATGATCATCCGTTAAGGCTACTTTCTCAGCATAATGTCTGTAATGCAGTCCAGTGCCGTGCAAATAATTTCTAATAGTTTGTAGACAGACGTCATGTTGTGCCGCAAAATATCGGGTGGGAGTAAAAGGATGTTCTTCGTAATGGTGTTGCATGTCCACTCTTTGTTCGTTCGTGAGTCGGCGAACGCCGTGGTTATGGCGTCGTCTGTCCTCGAGGATGCCCTCTTCGGCGTGCCGTCTGATCCAGGTCCTCACTGTATTCCGAGAAATATTCAATTCGCGTGATATTTCCCGTATGCCATAGCCTTCCTCACTTAAGACTACAATCCGAGCTCTTTGTTCTTCTAAATTAGCCATTATTAAAAATTATTAAGCATTTAATTTCTATTTTTTCACATTGACTGACAACTTGACATAATATGACACACTTGTAGAACACCCCATTTTTTAAATTTATTTTTCCATCATCAAAAAGTTTAGGTTAAATAAGCGAGAACTAGCTCGAGATTCAAACAATGACTGTATATGTGTGAAATGTGGTTTTATGGCAATGATAACAAAGGTTAAAATTGCATAGGTCTGCGACCTGTATTGACGTAATTTTATTAGTACCTAAAACGTCGTAAGTGCATTATACGCGATAGATCTTACAAGTTTGAAAGTTTCATACGAATTATCAGGCAAGTGGGTCATGATTCAGTTGGTTCGATTGTACCTTATATATCAGAATAGGACATAGGCTATAATGAATGTCAAATTTCATCCCTTTTAGGGACGAAAAAGGGGATGAAAATTTGTATGGACAGTAAATATTTTTTACTCTAGGAACTTGAAATCTTGGTAATATGCTTCGCATTTAAATTAGTAAAATATCGAGTTTTGGGGAGAGACATAAGCTACTTTCTATTTTTTATTCCGGAAAAATACCTTTTATCCGCGATTAACTAATCTAAGGTGGACAAAGTCGCGGGCGGCCGCTAGTACATCATATAAGTATGTGTATATACAAAAAGGTACAAATTTCAGTCAATTTTATTTATTATGGACAAAACATCGGGTGCCTGCACATTTAGCGGCGGCAGCGGGAACAGCTGCGTCAACGGCGGAAAGGGTATTTACGTCGACGCCTGCCGAAGCGTCGACGCCTGCGGAAGCGTTGCCGCCGAGGACGACGGCAACGGTCGCTCGGTGGTTTCAACTTCCAAGTCATATACTTTGTTCCCTTCTTCCGTAAGAAACCTAAAGTTGCTCCTTTATCCAGTAGATCCGTGACCTCACGACGCAGCCTCTTGGGGTCGCAATGCCAGCAGCTTGCTTGAATCCCCTGCACCACGCTCCCAAGTTTTGCCCCATCTTGACAGTTATTCAAAATCCGTAACACCGATCTGCCAGTGGGTAAAACCATATCCTTTATATCACAGCCCGATACGGTGGCTTCGACTGAAAACATTTTGTCATGTAAACATTAAAATTCAAATAAATAAAAATAGATCCAAAAACGTCAACGTCCGCCGTGGTGTTCAGCGGACGAGTGACAGATAAATTAATAATTCAAAAGACTTTAATTTTCTGCCCAATTACTCTCACCAAGAAGGTGATACTAATTGCTATCAGGCCAGTGTTTATATTTTTAGGTAGCCATGGGGAGCCTCAATAGAAAGGTAACGAGGACAATCAGTTCAGTTTATCTGTTTAATGGCTTTTGTCCATTATTAGGACAATCTCATACAGGGAAATAGATGAAAAATTATCCAGCGGAAAGCAGTAAATAAAAGTTCCAAATCCGTTCAGAATGGCGCTGGTAGAGTTGCAAGATGGTATGAATGAAGTTAACATCAACAACTAATTAAAAAATATTTTTATCGAAATGCTTCTGAATCCATCGTTTTTCTTCTGATGTAAATATTCAATCGTGATTAAAATGAATTTTCTTCCATTGTTGTTTTTGGCATTATTATGGTAATTTATTTTACGCTGTGTCTTTTGACGGGCACTTTGGCTTGGAGTATTTAGTAATGGAGTACGCAGGTGCTTAACATTTCCTAACAAAACATTATGCCGTTTTTCGAGGGGGGCGAGGTAACACACATATAAACAATCAAACTACAAATGCATTTTTCCTCTCGTTATTACGCACCCACACTAAAACAATACCATTATTCCAGTTTAGCGCACACTACAGTAAGCACACAGGAGCAATAAATATTCAACCTTAAAATTGTTTGGAAATAAGATTAATTATTAGACAAAGGTAGACGTTTCTTCCATACTGAATCCGCTAAGGCTGATATTTGCTTGTAATTTCATGCAAAGTTTATAGGCCAGTAGACCTTATTAACCTTAAGTACGGGGAACTTTAAACTTCAGATTTTCTCTATCTGTCAAAATGAAATACGAATTGTTGAGATATTTTTCAAACTAATTTTGTAATCGATTCCAAGATGCCTGATTTTCTTGAAATCGTTTTATGTATTAATATGCTGTAATATGGTATAATAAAAGCAAAAATGTGAAATGATATTCCATCCTTTTGTATGCTTGATGTATTTGAACGCTTTCTGCACCCATACACAGCATATACAGGCATTTTGACGGAGCTTGTCACGCGTGAATAACGATTACAAGACCGCCAATAATCGATGAATGAATGAAGTAGTTTTTATAAAACGGTTGGAACATTGTACCAACTTCTTTGGCAGAGGGGAAACGACATGAAGGCGTCTCCATTACTAAATACTCCAAGGCACTTTGGTCATATAGAGATTGTTCTTCTTAGTTTTCTACGCTCCATACCTCTAACGACGTCTCTGTGTATGTATCACTTTCAATATTTGGAATAGTTATATATGGCTAGCCAACGAAGTGAAAATGTTTTTTTTTTATAATATCTTAATAATGGTTAGAAATAAAATGAAATAATGGCAAAAAAGAAAACTAATTTAGGCACTAGGTCAAGTAGGGTATAATGAAATGGATTCATACATTTAAGAGCATTATATTTTTCAATGATGCCAATCGTTCCGGTTTCTTGATTAAGAAATATATATATGATACCCATTGAAAATGATAGGTCCACTACTTATATAAACATTAAATCGAGATTAAAAGTCAGACATCACGACTGGGGCTTAAAACGCCCCACACATTTCGAGCGACATGTATGACGTCATATAAGTTACAATTAGATGGAGTAGAGTGCGAGGAGTCTAATATGAGCATTTTTATTATGGCCATTAATAACTGCGTTTTTTTTCCTTCCATAAACCATAAAAAATCACAAGGTAATGTTTACTATTCTTTTGGACATTAAAAATAAAAAGACAGACCTCTTTTCTTTATGATACTTTTTTAGGCTCAATTTGATATTTCTTTCATCAATTTTCAGTGATTATGAAAAATAAACGCATTTCATCTTTTCTATTTACACGATTTGCTCAAACAATTTTTTTACATTAGTAAGATTTAGATTTATGAAGGAAAATGTAGAAAAAATTCCTAGATGAAGATACTATCAGAAATTTACCAAGCTAAAATACAAATACTTTCAGGCAAATTATAACTATATTATTTTTTATTTTATCCACAAACAACATTTTTGAACAACTAGAGGGGCTACTCCGAAATCCGAAAAACGAAGTTCGTATGGCCATCCCGCTCACTCAAATACAGCTTAACATTAGAGTCAGAGGGACGGCACGTTACGAACTTCGAATTTCGAGTCTCGGAGTAACCCCTCAGGGGGGTTATTCTTACTAAATTTTGACAATTGGTATCCGAATCAATTCGAATCAACTGTCATAGCTCATACAAAATCATGACACTGGATTCTGATTCCGAGCGTCAAACGCGTTAAGGGCCTGTTGCGTTAGGTTTGTATGCGATACCATAAGTGAATGTTTGTACTGAACACGGTACCCTTACGATCTTCACTCACATCAATTACGTCTTAACGAATAAATCGTTTGGGTTCATTTCGTCCACATTCCCATTTCGTTCACATTCCTACTTCGTCCAAAATCCCATTTCGTCCGCAACCAATACCCAACTCGTCCACTTCCCATTTTGTCGACATTTCCATCTCGTCCACTTCCCATTTTGTCAACAATTCCATTTCGTCCAGTTCCCATTTTGTCAGCGTTCCACTTTCGGCCATATTCCCATTTCGTCCACATTCTCAATTCGTCCGCATTCCCAATGGTGAATCCACCCGTGACCACGGAAAGCTGGAAAGCTTGCGAAACGTCGGGAACTAAAATGAGATAATATACGCGATATAATCCGTTAAATTGTTTTATTTCAATGAGTTTTTTTATTGTAATTATTTTTTGTTTTATTAAGGAAAATGTGAAAAAAAAACACCATTCCCCCCTTTATCTCCGAAGTTTACCAATCAAAAATTTTGTAATTTTCACAATTTGTATTAATATACCTAAATATTACACGAAAATTATAGCCATGTCTCTAACTAGCTTACGTTTTTTTTATTCGCATAAAACCTATTTCAGCAACCGCGTGCAACGAGCGAGCGAGCTACTGCGTTAAGTTTGCACCTGATTTGTATGCAATGCTATAGATATCAAGTGCAAACTTAACTCAACCGGTACCGGGTAATCAAGTTAGGGTAAGTAAAAATTTGTACGGAACCCTCCGTGCGCGAGTCCGACTCGTACTTGACCGGTTTTTTTTAAAGTTTGCTCCAGTTGCAGGGCCCAACCTGTATATTTCTATTGATATAATATAACCACGAGTAAGTAATAAAATAAATAAGTTCATGATAAAATATTCATTTTTGGGACAAGTTTATTTGCTGACTAAACTTGTTATAAGTAGCCAATAGGTAGCACTAAGCAATCGAGACCAAAGAAAACATAATTTAATCACTACATAAGAGATTCCCATTACAATTCCCGTTTGTACAGTCGACTACAAAGAGATGTAACTTTTCCAACTTACCTACTCTTGACGAAGTGGGATTGTGGACGCATGGGAATATGAACGAAATGGGAATGTGGACGAAGTGGGAATGTTGACGAAGTGGGAAAAGGATGAAGAGGGAATGTGGACGAAGTGGAAATATGGACGAAATGGTAATTTTGACACTTAGTCAACATTTCCTAAGAAGAGATTTTTGGTATGTCTTATAGTTTTAGACTTTCCCATACTGACCGATCTCAATGTGCCACCCTGTATAGTCCAGGCGCCCCCAATTATGGTCCGGAAACCAATGTATGTAAAGTAAATAAATTTCAAGTACCTATTCTATTTCTGAGTGTACTATAATATTAATAGTAGTTCTATTTGGAATAAAATCCCCCTGTTCCATCTGTCCCTACCGCCATATCCCCCTGATAGGGATGGGTGGATTATTTTTCCTTTCTTCCCCACCAGTAGGGATATATTCCCATAATATCCCTACTAAAAGTCACTGCAGTAGGGGCTCGTGGATTTTTTTCCACCTTTCTCTACCACGGTACCTTTTAGTAGGGACAATTGGAATTTCTTCCACCTTTCTCTACCACCGTACCCCTTAGAGGGGACAATTGGAATTTCTTCCACTCATCCGTACTAGCTAGCTTTTTGGTAGGGACTCGTGGATTTTTTCCAACCACCCCTACCAGATTGCCGCCTGGTAGGGACTCGTGGATTTTGTCGCACCATGCTCAGTGTGGGGTTCCGCAGCCGTTTATACGAAGAAATGCACTACAGATGAAAAAAATTCGTTGAAATTATTTATTAAGCTTTATTTTTGTAATTCTTTAACATTTTTTGGATATAAGGTTTAGCAACATAGAGGGGGCAAGGGCATAATTTATGCTACTTTCGGAGCGATTGTTTCCGAAAATAAATAAATTTATTTTTTGTATTTAGCTCAAAATGATTTTAAAATAACTGTCGAAATATGTGCCACAAAATACATTTGCTAAAAAAAAATAATTAGCGGCTTACACAAGACACCTATAATCCAAATTTCATGGACATGACGAAACTATAAGGGTTCCGTTTTCGCTATTTTGGCTACGGAACCCGTTGAGACGTATATTACCTTTTCAAAAAATTAAGGAAGGGTGGTCATATACTGGTAGGGGTGGTTGGAAAAAAGTCATCGAGCTCCTACCAGGCGGAAATCTGATAGGAGTGGTTGGAAAAAAATCCACAAGTCCCTACCAGGCAGCAATCTGGTAGGGTTTTGACGCTTTGTGCCAGATTTGCAAAGCACCAGATTCGCGGAACGCAAGATTCGCAGAACGCCAGATTCGCATAATGCCAGATTTTCAGATTCGCAGAATGCCAGATTCGCACGATGCCAGATTTGAAATTCGCATAGTACCAGATTCGCAGAACGCCAGATTCGCGCAATGCCAGATTCGTTTATTGTCAGCAGTATTTATCATTTTCCTGTAGATTTAGATTTGTATTTTGAGTCACTTTGTAGCGGTGAAACCTAACGCCGTATAACTGAAAACGGTAATCAGAATCTATTAAGTAATGGCAACAGGAAATTGACAGCGCTTAAACCACCGTGAGAACCATCCATTAACCTATCTTGAGAACTTAGCCCATTTAATGTAGTAAACGGGTTTTTGTTGTCTTCTTTCCCATAGCTGTTTACTACATTAAGGGCTAATTGTTCCATCACCAGATAAAACATATGTGTGAGATAAATGTTGTCTGTCACTTTTCTTTTATATGACTGGAGAAAAGGATAGCAATAATTTTAACTGGCAGATAAATTTATCTGGTGATTGGCCCTAAATACACACAAGGCATCACAAAGCGTCAAAACCTAATTGTCCCTACTAAGGGGTACCGTGGTAGAGAAAGGTGGAAGAAATTCCAACTGTCCCTACTAAGAGGTACCGTGGTAGAGAAGGATAGAAGAAATTCCATCTACCCCTATCAGTGGGGCCTAGGAGGGATAAGTGGACATATTATTCCCATATATCCCTAGTGGTGGGGAAGAAAGGAAAAATATTCCACTCGTTTCCATCAGATATGTATATAGATGGAATAGGGGTAAAATCCATGCTTCCATATAGTTCGATCCGCCAGTCTATTTGGAAAAAAAAGTCCAAACAGTTCGACTATCGAACTACTAGTAGGATTGAAATGGAATAAAGGAAATAATCATTATTATTAAAGTTTTATTTAATTTGGACCATAGTTGGGAAAATTTTGGATTAGAGTTGTAGTTTTACGGTAATATTTAGGTACTTTATACATCACATAAGGATAAACAAAATACAAATTTCAGTCAGTTTTATGCAGAAAGGGAAAAGTCGGGCCTGGCACATTTAGCGGCGGCGGCGGGAACAACTGCGTCGACGGCGGCGGCAATGGCATTTACGGCGACGCCTGCGGCAGCGTCGCCGTCGACGACGACGACAACGGTCACTCGGCGGTTTCAGTTTCCAAGTCATATACTTTGTTCCCTTCTTCCGTAAGAATCCTAAAGCTGCTCCTCTATCCAGTAGAGTCGCGACCTCACGACGCAGCCTCTTGGGGTCGCAATGCCGGCAGCTCGCTTGAATCCCCTGGACCACGCTCCCAAGTTTTGCTCCATCCTGACTGTTATTCAAAATCCGTAACACCGATTTGCCAGTGGGTAAAACCATATCCTTTATCTCACAGCCCGATACGGCGGCTTCGACAGGTTCAACTGAAAACATTTTGTCATGTAAATAAATTAAAACTCAAAGAAATAAAAATAGATCCAAAAACGTCATCGTCCGACGTGGTGTACAACGGACGAATGACTGATAAATTAAAAATTCAAACGTCTTTATTTTTCTTCTCAATTACGCTCACGAAGAAGGTGCTACTAATTGCAAATAGGCCAGTGTTTATTTTTGTAGTGTAGCCATGGAGAATAGAAAGGTAACGAGGACAATCTCATACAGGGAAATATTTGTCTAACCAGACTTCGTCGTGTTTCCCCATTTTATTAAAAAAAAGTAAATTATTTAAGAACAAGGTGGCTTGTCCTCAACTTACTTCTTATGAAACAAGCGCTCGACATGGCTATATCTTAAGCTTGTATATAAAACATACTAACAATGTATGTAGTCCTAGCCTCTTAATGTTGGTATAATTTCATAATTTTACCTATTCAAATACACATGACTGGATCAAAGTTTGTCCAGGCAAAATTTTAAGTTACGGTGGCGAAATTTCAGCATGTCGTCGCTGGTTAGTAAATGGCGCAAGACTTGTTGCGTTTGATTAGGTACCCCACTTAAGGTACGTCCACATTTGTATCATTTGCCCGTATCAGATCATATCGTCGCGTGGCATGATCGCGTGTCACGATCACGCGTTTGGACGTTGCGCTGATCCGATCGCTCGAAATCCATGTTGCTACGCGTATAGCACACTTATATCGGACGAGTGCGGCATGATCGGCGCGCCGACAGTGAGCGTCCAAGCAGCGCGATACGCAGTCATGCCACGGCACGGTGATCTGATACGGGCAAATGATACAAATGTGGACGCACCTTTATGTCACTCTGGCTGGTCTCTGGTCAGTCGTGCGCTGGCGCTTGCGCTTGCGCGGAGTGGAGATGTGACTGTAACGTAGCATTTTCCGCCATAACGTACTAACTTCTTTGGTGGGGTGGCATTTTGTTCAACGATTTCTTAGTTTAGGTGGCTCGCATTATAGGCTTGTTCTTTGTTTTTCGTGTCGGAAGTATACAGTGTGGAATAGTACCTAATTTGTTTTTAGTTTAATCTATTCTATAAGTACAATCTTAAAATAAATCATTACATTGTATCTTTTATTTCCTAAGTTTTCTGTTTATGCGGCTCAGTTTTGGTGAATTAGGTATGCCACCAAAGCTTAAAATACTCAAAGTAGTTCTTAGAAATTTCATATGAGTTGGGCAAATTTCAGTTTTGATGGGAACCTATAATTTTGATGCTCATATTTCATTAATTATTGTTAAAATTCTTGGCCAAATATGAAAATATATAGTATTGTGAATAGATATTTAGTATTATAACTTAATTTCTTCTTCAAATACACAAAAAAAAATGTGCCACCAAAACTTGAAAACAATTGCAATGTTGATATTCACCCATCCATGTTCGGATTTCGTTTTCTTTTTATTTTATAGAGAGCATTAAACGAACAGCTGGAATAAAAAATAGATCGGCTTGCCATGTCAGTGGTTTTATGCTTTAAGTTTTACATACGAATAATTCGGCCTGATGAAAAGCTAAATACTACTAAAAATATTTGATGAATTGATCCAGTACCACACTGGAAATATTGCGTAGAAAGAAGTACATTTCGCGATGACGTTTTGTTTAGTAACGTTGGCTGTTTTGATACAGTTCGGAGTCAAGTTTTGAAAACAAAAAAATATAATTTTTATGGATATAAATTATAGTATCTAATAAAGCCGCCAAAGGAAAAGGAAACGCGAAATCTGATATAAAATAAAATTATACTAATCGAATGATACTTGAAAGAAAAAAACTAAAGGCACATATTATTTTATTATTCCGGCTAAAACACATGAAATAGAGATAGGTAAATAGGATGGCGTTTTGTTCTGGCTTTTGATAGTTTTGACATTGACAGTAATATTTGTATTTTGTATTCAAAATCGAAATATTTTTGGGACGTGGAAGTCTTTGTTAAGAACTTTTCTTTACCCACGATCTAATAATTGAGACTCAATTTGATGTGCTAATTGCTGTTTTGAACTTGCTGAAATAATGTCTGTGGAAAAAGTAAGATCGACCCCCTCAGAGCCATATGCACCGAAAAAGTCTAGATTAGAAATGAATGTGCGGCAACTTTTGAATAAATGCGAGCTGATTGCTAAGCAGGAGGCTGTCGAGGGTAACTGGAGGCTGAACAAATACGTAGACTCCCTGGGAGAAATGATAACAGAACTTAAGACAGGCCCTGAGTAAGTTGCACTAAATCTGTTATGACAAGTTGCTAAAAATCTTATTCTTCTGGTATTGCCAAATACTTTTTAAAAATTCGAATCATATTATTTAAAATCATGAAACCTTATTGTAAAAAAACTCCAATTACACTAACCATTTCGGGCCACTTTTGACTTACTTGATAGCAAATTGCGATATCCTATCAAGAACATAAATGTGAAAGAATTCCAAGTTTATCAACAGTTTTGTTTATAAAACAAATGAGATCTAACTGTAAACCAAGTTCTTTCGAAGTTATAAGTTCTTTCTCCTTAAATTATAGTTCCTGTGATGCATAACATTTTGTCATAGTCATTTCAACCCCTGGTTTGGCTCAGTGGGAGTAACATTGCCTGCGAAGCTGAAGCTAAATCCCGGTAAGGGCAAACATTTGTGTGATGAGCATAAATATTTGTTCCTGAGTCTTCAATGTTTTTTATGTACATAAGTAGACATATCTATTAAATATATTGCTGTCTAGTACCTATAATACAAGCCTTATTGAGCTTACCATGGGACTAGTTTGAATTGTGTAAAATTCTCCTGCATTATTTATTTATTTATAGCACTCTTCAAATGCTTACTATTATTTGTTATGATATTTACTACTCAATAGTGGGACTTTAGATGCAAATCCCCACCCCCCTTTTCACCCTCTGAAGGGATGATTTTCAGTATAAAAACTGTCCTACCTATGTCCTACAAATGTCATCTATGTCTGTTCAACACATTAAGTGTGATAAAGACATTTTCGTATGTATATTATTAGTAGCAAGGACAATTAAAACAAGAGGACTGACAGTTACCATACTTTGGATCGTGTTCCAATTGCAAGGAGATATTCTGGCAAAAACTAGATGGCGCTTTATAACTAAACATTTAATGTTTTTATAGTAACAATTTGTTTGCAAATAGCTTAAGTAATAAATCGTAACATTTAAATACTGTGTCACACTTGCAAAGTTGAATAATTGTAAAAAAAAACATTAACCTAGATGGTGTTGTACATATCGGGGAATGGTTTATTGTGTAGAGATGGTCAGTCCTCTTCTTTTAATGGTCCGTGTTAGTAGTTATGGATAGTATGGATTAGTTCAATTCAAACTTGTGGTAATAACATGAGTTTTTTTTTGTAGCAAGCCTTCAAAAGATATACTTACAGAGTATTCGAAAAGAGCTGGTTTTCTGAAAGGCTTAATTCAAACTGCTACATTAAATAGTCCAACAGAAAAGGTAAGCTAGTGTCATTTTGTTCCTTATTCTATGCAATAAATTACCTTCATTCTGTAAGAAACTCATACCCTTGCCCTTTTTACCCGACTGTGTGATGCTAAGGAGGGTAATATTTGTGTTTATCAGTCTATGGATGTATGTATTGTATGTCTGTTCCTTTCTGGCACTCTAGATACGCGTGGGCCGATTTTGATGATTCTTACGTTAATCCATAATTATTAAGTTTTATCAATCATATTTAATTTTCAATGACCATTTAGGAATTATAACGATTTAAAGATGGATTACTAGTGTAATAAATTTAGATTACAGCAACTTTTCAACCTCACGATAGTAATAGTAATTACCTCAATGAAATTATAAAATTGCGATTTTTTTTTTTTTTTTACTAGTACGGTGGCATTTGCAAACAAGCGTACGGCCTGCCTGATATTAAGCAGTCACAAATTTACCGACTTGTAGTCCTAACTAAAAAATAAAAAATAATTAAACCTAAAACTAAAGAAAGAACTAAAAAGAGATGAACAAGTCTAGTACCTTAATAACTTCTTTTGCTTTAACGCCGGGAATTACTTTACTATATAAATTCTAATATGGAACTTAGCAATATTAAACACTGTTTTAAACAGGACCCATAAGAAATCTGGATCGGCGCAAATCTTCTCAATAAGTCTGGACTGTTTAAAATAGCTATGTTTAGGGCTGCCATTTGTCCAGGTTTCCCTGGATTTGTCCTCGTTCGGAGGCTGTCCGGGGACTTATTAAATGTGTATTAAATGGGTAAAATCCAGACTCTTTTTGTATCAGGAAAAACATTATTGAACTGAAATCTAACATGTCCGGGGAAAAATGCGATTTCCTCCAAATATTCAGGGTTTTTGAAGTTTTTGTCCGGGTTCCGGTATAATCAAGATGGCAGCCGTAGCTATGTTCCACTAAGAATTTATTATCGTAATTTCAGTCGTTAAAGCCAAAGAAAAGTTATTCAATATTACTTAACAAATTTCTTGATAACTAGATGATACTGAACAACTAGATGCCTGCCGATAGAGAGGGATGGAAGAAAAAAATCATACTGAGGGTTGCTACACTGCCCCGGGCCATGGCCCACTTGGCCCTAGGTTAAATACGCCCCTGTGGTGCACTGACCCCAAATAAAAGGGATGAGGACAAGACAATGATGTATAATAATCATTCATAATATATGCATATTTTAGTGACCATGTTATCATGGAAATAATGAAATATTCATTATTTTAATATTTGTTTCAGTTGGAAGCGGTTCAGTTGCTCTCCCATGGTGCTGCCACCTTGTGCACAGATGCATCAGCTCAAGAAATACATCAGAAAACTGTTGCCAAATATGGCAATGAATTGAGGACTGAACTTTTTGGACTTGGTTAGTATGCTAGATTTGCATGAGGATTTGTAAATTAAGGTGCATTGGGGTAATTTTCAATTTGGGGTAAGGTCAACTGTACAGTACGATTACTTTGAGTTTACCACTGACATATGCTTTTATTCCATTAGATTTTCGATTTAACACTAATGTAAAAGAGTTTATATTACTTACACACTGTTTAAACGTCGTTTGTTTGTAATAGAAACTCATTTGTATTAGTTTTAAAGTCGAATATCCAATGGAATAAAAGCATATGTCAGTGGTAAACTCAAAGTAATCGTATTGTACCAATTACGTCTATGAGGAAAATGCGTCCTTTGATGACGTCTTAGAAACGGAATACTTTATTTTGTGACATGCGTAATGTCACGCTCGATTTGTATATGGCGTGGAAATGCCCGACCGTTATGCCTGACTTTGAATCTCGATTTTAACGCTTCTAGGGTTTAATTTTCGATAGGCCTTATTTTTCTGTGGCTTCCATAAAGAAAGAAGCCCTTTTGAAAATACACGCCTCATATATACATATCTTAGTCATATCTTAAGATACATTCATACCGGATCGATTGGTATCATTGAAAAAATAATGCATCTTCTCTGTTATAATATACTAGAAAGTGCCCGCAACTTCGTTCGCGGAGGAGAAAAAGTCATAACCCTTATTTTTTTCGTCAGCGCAGTCAGGTAAAAAGTATCCTATAACCATCTGGAGATACCCGGCTACCCGTGTACCAAAAATTGTTGAAATCTGTTTAGCCTTGCGTGATGAAGCCACAACGACAGGTACAAACATACAAAAAATCCAAAAAAATATTTTTTGTCTTAGTGACCTCCAAATAGTCCGTTACAATATTTTTTTTGAAAATATCTTCAATGTACAGACATTTCATTTTTACAACTTTATAATGGTACCTAATAGATAACTAGAAGATGCCCGCAACTTCGTTCGCGGAGGAGAAAGTCATAACCCCTCGTTTTTTATTCAGCGTAGTCGGGTAAAAAGTAGCCTATCACCATCTGGAGATACCCGGCTATCCGTGTACCAAAAATTGTTGAAAACTGTTTAGCCGATTTTGCGCGATGAAGCCACAACGACACATACAAAAAATAAAAATATTTTTCGTTTTAGTGACCTCCAAATACATACTAATATTATAAATGCGAAAATGTGTGTCTGTCTGTCTGTCTGTTACCTCTTCACGCTTAAACCGCTGAACCGATTTGGATGAAATTTGGTATGTAGATAGTTTGAGTCCCGGGGAAGGACATAGGCTACTTTTTATCCCGGAAAAATACCCCTATCCGCGATAAACGAATTTAAGGCGGATGAAGTCGCGGGCAGAAGCTAGTAGTCCATAACAATCAATTGTTTTTGAAATATCTTCAACGTACAGACATTTCATTTTTACAACTTTATAATAGTATAAGATATCCGTCTCTCTTGTACTAGATGGATAGAGGGTACTTCTTTAGATCTGGCTGTTACTTGGGATCACTGTAATTATTACCAAACCTATATTATATAGTGTTACGAATAAATATTGCTTACAAATGAGGAGTGGTTGCTAGAGTCTGCTGGATGCGGGTCATGGGGGCGTTCTTTGGGAGAGGCCTCTGTCCAACAGTGGACGTCTTTTGGCTGATAATGATGATAAAGGGAGTAATTTCTTTTTACCATTCCAGAGGACAGCGATGATACCCTCCGCAAACGCAACATCATCAAGGCTCCGAACTTCACCAGCACAAGTAGCACCCAGGAAGACATGGACTCCCTGCTGAAGTACCACCAGAACATGCAGGAGAAGGTGGCAGAGAACATGGTGCTGCTCACCAAGAGCCTGAAGGAGCAGTCCCAGATCGCTAGCACCATTATCAAGAATGACACTGAGGTGATTCCTTAAGTTATTTTACTATAGATTTTTTCACCACTCTCCGCAAACGCAAGATCATCAAGGCTCCAAACTTCACTAGCACAAGCAGCATCTAGGAAGACATGGACACCCTGTTCTAGTACCACCAAAACATGCAGGAGAAGGTGGCAGAAAACATGGTGCCAGGGATGATGACTAAATTTTAATAATTAGTCCGTATTTTAGATAATTAAAAAATATTGGACACGTATCTTTTCTTTTTTTACGTAATCATAAAACAACAGATACGTTGAGTCAAAATATCGCGGGACGTCACCGTATGGTACAGATAATACCTAGTAGTGACGTCAGGAGCCCCCACTCTTGCTGCGATTTATCTCAGTATTTTTTGATTAATTTGAAAAATACGTGTCCAATATTTTTTCTTTTTACAATAGGTACATTAGTACGTAGCACGACGAGGTATTGTATACAATTATTGGAATTTTGATTTTTGTATCCCGTCGTCATGCCTATTATCAAGAATGACACTGAGACGATTCCCTAACAAGAGAAATTATGCGTGGGGGAGATTGCGCAAAAATCCACACACCATCTATAAGCTCCCGTAGCCGAGTGGTTCAAACGTACGACTTCCAGGAGGCCATGGGTTCGAATCCGGCCTGTACAAGTGAGTCTTTCGGAATTTATATGTACGGGATGACACTTAATATTTACTGCCAGCTTTTGGGTGAAGGAAAACATCGTGAGGAAACCTGGATATAACTGCGAAGTGTGTATGTGAAATGTCCGATTCACACTGGGCCAGCCAGAAAACATGGACGCCGTGCTCAAGTATCACCAGAACATGCAGATGGTGGCAGAATACATGGTGCTGCTTACCAAGAGCCTGAAGCAGCAGTCTCAGATCAACTACTATCGTCATAGTTTTAAGGTTCACATTTAATTTGACTGATATTCTAGATATTACGTTTTGGTAGTGTAGGACGATAGACCGCCCCGAAGCAATATAGCACTCATATTATTTTACCTTTTATACCTTAATACTATGACGACACCGTTTATTTTTCAATATCAATGTTGTAGTGGCACGTGCTAACTCGGTAGCTAGCGGCTATGCGATAATAGAGACAGGCCTTTGTTTGAAAGATTAGGGCTCGAAGCGAAAAATTCACCTGGGAAGAGCGAACTATACTCATGCATGTCGCATTAATAAAGTACTTACTCGATTTTAATCGTGCGTGGCCGGAAACATTATCGCTTGTTGTATGATTATGACCACGTAATGCATAATCCCCTTACAAATCGACATATTTAGCCCCAGTACGTGGACCTTAATCACGAGCGTTCATTGACTCTCACAGGATGTTTCACACAAATATGATTGAGTTTCTCAGCAGTATTCTCTACTTCAGGCTCTGAAAAAGTCATCGGACCTGACGGACCGCAACGTGGACTCGCTGAAGGTGGAGTCCGAGAGGCTCCAAGAACACAGCAGGAGCGCCTGGAAGTGCTGGCTCTGGATCATGCTTGCTCTGGTCATGGTTATATTCATAAGTGAGTATTTAACTTTTACAAGCTCTTATTTAACTTGCCGTGTTAGTACCTATGTATAGGTTATTTATCCTTACTTGTCCTAAATATTAAACAACATTCTAACCTAAAAGTACAGTCGTAGAATGAAAAGGTTGACCAGTTTTCAAACAAAGTCATTTACGCGTTGCAAGTTCATGTTACCTTTTTCAACTGTGTAACATACGAGAGTGAAGTATTGTGACAGTTTAGGAATTAATACTTTTAGTTCCAGATTGCCAATTTCATTTTCATGTGAGGAAGAGGGAGATATGATCCGCTGCGGAATCCACTCCTGATTGCATTTGATTGACGAATTTTTTTCCGCTTGTTGCAGATATGGTGTTATTCATGAAAGTGATGAAGAAGAGAAAAATAGAATTATAATTGTATGTAAGTAAATATCAGTTTTATATTTATGCCAATTATTAATGACTCCTCTAATTGTTTAAAAACAGAGTAATTTTAATGTATGACATCACTTTTAATGTATGTACAATTTAAATTAAATAAATGTTATCGCCAGGTATTTAATCCATATTATTAACGTGTGAATACAGCCCTATCCAATTTTATCTATCCCTTGGGAACTGTGCATTTTATCGGGATAACCCTTCCTTTGTCTTTTCTAGATGCTCAAACTAGATCCATACCAAATTTACTGTAAATTGATTCATTAAATTTGGTATCACAGCGGTTTAAGCGTGAAAATTCGCACACGAACGGTTTAGTTCCATCGTACAAATAAAAATCACAAAGAATTGTTTGTTGCATGGTTCCACATTTTAATTTTTATCTTTATTTTATTTTCTGAAACGCTTTCATAAAATTTTAAGCGGATTAAGAGTAAATCCGCTGTCAGACAGACAAAAATCAGAGGTTTCCATTGGTACCCTTTGGGTACAGAACCCTAAAAAAAACGGGATTAAAGTCCAAGTAAAAAAACAGCATTTTTTAAATTTTTATATTTATTACATTTTAAAACCTACTAAACTTTGAAATTCTTTATAAGTATATGTCGAAAATGTGGTTACACCAATATAATACCAAATCCACATTTGGTCCATTGTTCGTTACAATTATTCCGAGAAATAGGATAGGGCAAGGTACCGATTTCAAGTCTTGAAAAAAAAACTAGCTCATAATCATACCTTAGTTTTGCTGAACTACTTTGAATCATTAGAATTGGTAATAGCAATTTAATTGGTATTTATAACCTCGTAAGTACTCTGTTTTATCAACAGCGGTAGGCCTATCTACCGAATGTACACAGCTGGTTTACCAAGGATAGTGATTGAGGCTCATTACGCACTGTCGACTGGTCGCTGGCGACTCAGTCCCTCGGCGACCGTAACGTAGACAACCAACCGGAGACCAAGTGCGTAAACACTTATTTAACCTATAGAAAGTCACAGTCGCGGTCGACCGAGTCGCCAGCGACCAGTCGACAGTGTGTAATGAACCTCAGACCGAGACAGCACTTTTTGTGTTTTTGTAATTTAGGTTTGTAACACCAAGTTCGCCGTTTTAGAATAGAAAACTACTGGTAAACATAGGTGAAACATTTGTACTTAGATAAGTACATTCGGTAATTACGAGTACTCTTGCTTTCGGTTAAAATACCAGGCCTGAACTACTATCATAAATAAACTTTTATAAGTATGAGGACTTACGAGGTTAATTGATATTACTGTCGCCAATGCTTACGCTGGATGATAGCGTTGTGAGAGGCCTGTGTCCGTCAGTGGACGTCTTTCATTCAGTTGACGATGAACACTTCCAATAAACCCGAATCGAAAGCGGGATTAACATTGTTCCCGTAGGGTGCGTTGAGATAAGAAGTGGGGGAAAGTTCTAAAGGTTAACTTTATTTCAACGCCTTTAATTTTCGGTAGAGTTTTGGTCTTTTCCATACATCCGTCTTACCCCACCGCACCTAATATTCATCCGGTGGGTGACGCAACGATACGATTCGATACCATTCCAAACAGCAACTACAGAGTCCAAATATTAAACTGTAGGATACAGTGACACATGACTACTACATGGTACAGAGTACGCTTGCAAGGGCACTTTTACATGACATCTGTATATGCCCGAACGCTCCAACTAAATTCTGTCGGTATGTTGGAGAGGTGTAGGGCGGAGCGTCACCATGCTGTGAATCACACAATCATACTCCTATATTCTATGACAACACTCATCATTTCTGGGTTTCTTGACGTTAAACTCGCAACAATTTGATAATAGCTTTATCTCGACGTAGTCTATTTCCTCACGTTTGAAAACACAGTTGTGTATTTTTGCTTTCTTGATTTTCAGAATACTGGCATATTCATGGTGCTTATTATTAGGCATGGCTTCAATCTGACTCGTTGTATGTATCTATGAAAATTATGGGTAATCAGAGGAATAATTTCATTAACAAATTATTTAGCACCTGGTTATAGCTCTATTCAGTATCCTCGTTTTTCTTAAAGCATATGCTTATGTGGGATATATATCCCTCTGAGAATTTAACTTTGACTGATATCTAATTTATGTATGAGATTCTTTTAATAGATTATTCATAGAGAAATTTGGCTATTATAGAAAGGGTAAGAGTATTATAGAAAGGGGAAGAAAAAGAAACGTTCCCAGGGAACTTTCCTTACGTCTAACCTACGCAAGGACTTTATAAAATACTCTCAGTTAATGTATGAAATATATCGAACTCTGTGCGCAGTAATTTTGAACCTAGTTCAAACACGAATTATACATTTATCTTCTACATTAGGTATAACGGTGGCAACTATATACTAGGTATATGGCAGGAAATTTAAATAACATTAACACTACAAGAAGTCGAAGAATTAAGCGAGTCAATATATTTTATTTAGATACAGGATTAGCCAGTAATACTGATAAGTGGTTTAATTGATCTGGGTACTAAATGTCTTCATTTTGGGAAATTGGTACCTACATTCAGGCATTTTAGTTCCACAGTACAAATATAATTACATGTATTTCTCCATCTGATCGCGTGCTAGAAAATATCTCATATCATTCCGCGTAAGACATCAGTATAGAAGTCGTCAACCGGCGAATTATATTCGCGTTCTCAACAAAGCATTCTGGGTACATATTTCGTTAGATAATGTAAGGCTCTATGTCATTTTCTACACAAATTCCATCCTACTTGTCGTATACATCGGTCAACTCGAACTTCCATATTTTGTTCGGGCCAATTTCCGTGACGTAGAGGTGAGAGCCGTTCCTGGTGACCGCCAGAGAGTGAGGGTTGGTGAATCCCTGAAAAAATAGACATGAAGGTATAGTCAACACAGAGACTAGCGTATATCTAAAAAAAAAACAAATGCCCTTCGTGCATTAGTATTGTACAGAAGTGATACAGAATCTTGGAGTAGTTAGTAAATGGAGTACGCATCGCTGAAAATTTCCTAACAAAAAAATCTGCCGTTTTCGAGGGGGCCGAGGTAGCACACATATCAACAATCTAACTACAAATGCATTTTTTCCCTTCGTTACTACCCACCCACACTAAAACAATACCACAACGCTAATAGTCTAACCCTACCTCGCAAGGTGACCGAATAGAAATGTCATATGGTGATAGATACTACTTAGGAACACTGGTTGCCTTTTTTTTTCATCTTACACATTGATTAGGTACATCATAAGGTGGCAGATCGAAATATTTACTCATCGAAAGAGACACATTTGTAGGTTACAACCCGCACTGGTTGGCAGCCCAAACCCTGGCAGGTTTCAAGTCAGCCATGTTTTATGAGCCCCAAACAAGCGGTCATAAAACATGGCTGACTTGGTTGAATAATCGCGAGGTCTACAGCTAACATACCTACATTAGTTAGGTCACTATAATTCTGGGTAGGGTGTGAATGTGAAACTTTGAAACAGCTCAGGGGAGTCTACTTAGTCTTAAGAATCAGGTTTATTTTAATGTATTTTACGGGCAGTATCAAATGAGCAGCATCAGTTTCACACATGGCATATCGTTTTCAATTTAAAGGTCCAATATTTTAATTTATTTTAATGCATTTTGATCTTTGTATATCAGAAATAACATCAAAAAATCCAAACATTAGGCCTAGGTACAAGCACTTTCGAATTGTTAGTTACATTGAGAGAAATCTTTGCTGGGAGACATACAATATGATCCAACATTTGTTGCAAGGATTAGGGAAAACCCAGAAAAACCTAATCAGATCATTTAACTTAAGTATAATATTATTGATAAAATCATCATTTAGAAAATTTGAATAATTAATACGATATATCCCAAAAGGATTGTCAATAAAAATGAAAAAAAAAAAACTAGAATGTGTCTAGGATAAAATTCTAAATGTCAGAGTATATAAAACAATTAATATACGTGTACCAATTAACTATTACAATATTGTCTTAGTTATACTTAAAACTTTTACAATTGTGTTATAACTAATTTATAATTGATACACGCAGAGGAGATGTACAGTTTCTCCAGATAAATGTTAATATAAACTAAAAAAAAAACAGAGATGTATAAGGTCTCTAAGCGTCATAGCATATCGACAGCATATTTACGTTAATTATTTTGCTGAAGGAAACTTGGACGTAGCTAGTAGAACAGACAATGTACCTTAGTTGAATATTATATTATGAAAACAAGAAAAATAATGCGGAAAAATTAAGTGTTAAAAGTATTGCTTACCGCAGTAGGCTCCCACGTATCCAAAATATTCCCATAAACAGCATTCACAGTGAACCCTCTGACGGCAATATTCTGCGAAGTCGGTCCGTTCACAGCATAAATCGTGTCCCCATGCGATGCCACAGCGAACACCCTTCCCAAAGTCGGGTCCTCGATTATCGTAGCAGGGTCCAACATCTTGATGTAACTCTTTAATCCAGCCTTCGGACACACAATTCTCATATTTTCTCTATCAGCCACACACACCATATCCAAGTGTTCCAACAGAGTTACACTGTGAGGAAGATTCAGAGTCAGCGTATCAGAATACATAGGGATTTCTAACAGTAGTTTCCCAGCGGCGTTGAACTTGAGTATTTGGTTGTTGCAATAGCCGTCGGCGACGAAGATCTCGCCCGTTGTTGCCACGGCAACGGATGTAGGCATGCAGAGGAGCACTCGTCGACGGTACGGATAACCGGCAGTGAAGGCCTCGCCGATGGTTAAGGTAGGATATTTGTGGTTCAATGGAGTGTACTAAAAAAAAAACAATTATAAATAGTAAATATTTGCTGAAATCAAAGTCAACAGTATTAATTTATAAGCTACTTAGTTTAGCGGCCTCTTAATTAAATAGTAACCGTTTGCCGCCTATAATAATAAAACATCCGGGACTTTCTCTGCCGCATATAATACCTAATAGAATTTCTAGCACATTCAAGAGATTATCAATTACACCTTACGGAAATTACGAGATCAAAAGATTATGCGGTAGCAAATAGGCTTAATGGATCGGTACGCGTGGCATGTTCGCGTGTATTTATAGTTTGGATAAACTATCCATTACACTAGCCATTTTGTCTTTTTTTGTATGTCAAGGTATGTACATACCTCTCTCTTTGGCCTTCTATATTACAAACTTGTCCTTCTTCCAAAAGCTGCTAGTAAAGCCATCAGTACGGGAAAAATAAATTAACACAGCTATAACGTCTTGCGAGGGTAAATTACCTTAAAAACCTGGTGCTTGGCGACATCAGTGACCCACACGTTGTCGTGGTGATCAACTGTAAGGCCATGAGGCATGTAGAAGGCATTCGCTCCCCAGCTGTGGAGGACGGAACCCGTATGTGGATCCATTACCAAGATCGTGTCTTCTATTATCGGTCCCTTGTCCAGATTTTGATATACGTTGGACTCGTTGAAAGTGCTGAAATAAAATATTGAATATAAGATCCCATTGCAGGATTAATTCTTTATGAATCATTTTCTGCCGCAATAAAATATGAGTGTCTGTAGAAAACTTCCTAAGAGATATAAAAAAAGGTGTACCTTTCGTCCCATATTCTTTCAGCTCTATGGAATATGACCGGCTGGCCCAAAGAGTTTATAGAAACGGCGGTAATCTGCCCCACGTTCAGAGACTGTTGTGGCCAGTCCTTCACTTCTTGGGGCCTTAGTACTATCTCCTCTTTAGGCTGAAATTAGTCCGACATTAATGAAATGAAACGTGTCCGGTTAACAATTGTTTTCGGATTTCCCGTCACTCACCAGATGTAGGTTTAAATTCTTCAAAAGATCGTCCTCAGATCCGTAACTGAAATAGTCGAAGTTTTCTCTAACCGTTTCTGGTTCACAATTTAACCCGCGTAACACGAAGAGGAACAATAATATCGGCAGCATTTTTGGGGAGTTTGTTGTGGTCTGGAGCAGTTTGCTTCGGACGTAGCAGTATGCTTCGGTCGTAGCAGTACGCCCCGACTATTGATTCTGCCTCGTCTTCAAGGCGCATGCGTCAATCGGCAGTGAATTTGGTGTAGGGTCAAGAACAGCCATCAATCATACACAATCTCAAGGACGTAAACCGTAATCAAGTCAAATAAAGATCAAATATTTATAAGGAAATATTCGTTTATTTCTCACATAACAGGAATCTCCAACAACTTGGTCGAAAAACACTCATCACATTGCATTTTCGATTTTGATTACGAAAATAGAAGGCATTATCCTTTTACTGAATCAGTCTCAAATTAGAATCGTTGTAAGGGCCGATACACGAGTGAAATTAAAATTTGGAGCACGGGTGCTATCTAGGGGTTGTTACTGTGGTCTGAAGTCTGAGTTGGGCTGGTCCCAGATGTAGCCGGTTTCTGTCATTGAGCAGACGGCGTTGTAGTAGCGGCCAGGGCTCCGGCAGTAAGACCACGAGGGACACTTGCATCGGAACAGCGTCTGAAACTCCTCCTTGCATACCTCGTTCCACCAGCAAGTGCGCTAAAAGAAGTAGAACTTTAGTTACTGACATTGTTTTGTTTAGGTACGCCTGAGCCTTGGGATTGAGTTAATTTTAACGGGACTAAACGCGTTTGCTTCAATGTTTTACTATCAAAGAAATATCGTTATCGAAAATTTCGAGTAACACAACTTACTATTTAGAGGCTCTGAAATTAAAGCGATTATGGCCTTCAAATCCTAATAACGCAATATTAAATAACAAACAACAGAAATCTGGTTTGGTAGTTTACTTAGATATAAAATAAACTCTTCTCAAAATAGCTTGCAAAGCAACAGGTTGTTAACAATCCATCATGTCCTGATAAAAGGTTATTATCTAACACTTTTCAAACCCTCTGTTAATTTTCACGTACCTCCGTGACATATCCCTTGACGGATTGATCCGAGTAGCTTCTTTTGCTTACAGAAGCTGTCTCCAGCATTGCACCGAATAGAAGTAATCCAACGATCGTTACATATTGCGCCTGGAACGTTAAATTCACACACAATCAACACAAACACTTATATATTGTGTACACAGGTGGAGTGGGTGGGATTTTATGGGTTTTACCTTAATCATAGCAGAGTTTTTGGTCTTAAAATAGAATTTTTGCGGCCGCGTAACCTTTTCTCGCGCCCCCTCGCGGAGGCTGGGGCGGTGTGGGACGCGCCGCCCTGTCGCCTGCCCGATGTGTCAGTGTCAATGAATTATACTTATTTCTATTGAATTGTTCACATATTTGTGTGTAATGCGCTTATTGTATTTATTTAATCAGTTCTGAGGACTAAAGGTAGAAGAAAAAGGAAGTAACGAATATACAAATTAAATATGCAAATATCCTGCCATAATATACGGTATATCCCGCTTCTGATAACTAAGTTATTAAGGGATATAATAAAACAGTGAAAGTAATTTTAATTAGTAACATTTTATTATATAGTTCCTATTTAATGACTTAATCATATAAAATTTACAAAAATCACTAGCTACGTAAGACTGTGACATCTTATTTAAACTTCAACAGTAAACGTAAGTACAACATAACACACACAAGGAGATTTTTCTTAAGGACTAATTTCTGTTTCGGATATTTTAATTATTTGCAAAAGTGACTTCGAACATAATATGCATGAAAATGCCAAGCTCTATGGTTTTTTCCAACAAGCTTTGTTGCACTCAATAAAATAGACTTCAAATATTATTACTTATTCTTGTATTGAACGAAATAAACAGTCTTACTTAAATTGTATACGCAAAAAGGCAAAAACGAAATGGTATAGAAGCAGAGCAAAATCAAGGAAGAAAATAATTGCTTTTTACATGAAAAAATATACAATTAAAACGTCTACAAAACTTCAACGAGTACTCACTGAAATAAATGCATCGTAAAATCGGGATGGCACTAATGAATAAATAATTTAGACTAATTACGATCAACTTTGGTCGGAGACTACACTAATTTTGGGACAATTTACTGGCACTTTATCCAGGATCAGATCTTGGATCTCGGATGCATCTAGCAGTACAATCAAAAAAAGAGAGAAGTGATGCCATACAAACAAGAGGGTTTATTTTCTCTGCAGCTGACTGTACATTACATTTGTTAATACAAAAACAACAAATAAATTACAGAAATTGCCGGAATATACATTTCAAGAGTGGTACAAACTTATACAAGCTCACGATACTTTTTAATAATTCGTGAAAGATAGTAACGCTGAAAGCGTTTAGGACTAACTTGTATGCCCTTCGTCTCTCTTCGTCATCTATACGCAAATAAAATCACGTCAATCTGTCGCCCATTATCTCGTGAAAGGAGAAAAAACTAACTACAAAAAATCAATAAACACACTTTCGCATTTATAATGTCCGTAAGGAAGTAATGATTGGTAAGTATCGTGGGCCCAGATCTGATCCTGGTTTCGCCTGAACACACTACATCGCTCGTATGCCGTCTATATCTATATTGTTGTCTATGTTGCTATGTTCTTGCCGTCTGTGCATGTCTTCTGCGTCTTTCCTGGAATACAAATACGGATATTGATTAGTATTAGAAGTGTCTACTCTAGATTTGCAATACCCATGAATGGCGTGCAAGTCGTGGATTTAAATTCAAACAACACATTTCATGAGGGCATAGAGCATTCGTGATAGTTGCTAGGGACAAAAAACTAATTATAACACATATGATCCTGGACGTAAAAAAAGAGCCTTTATAAATTTGAAGTCCATGTTATATAGATATAGATGACCTGAGGTATATAGTAACCCGATTTTACTGGTTAGTGGTTTCCTTGTGGCGTTAGTTATAATTATAAGTCTGATAAAATGAAGTCATCCAATTCAAAAACGTTTTAAGCTTTCTATGGTGCTTATTATGTGGTATAACAAGTTTGATTTGTTTGTGAAGTACTCACGAGTACTTGTTGGGTGAGGGTTGGAAGATGCTCCGTGGGCAGAGTCGGTAATAAGGCCAGCATTCGCCGCCAGCCTCGCCCGCTCGTTGCGCGTCCACATACTCCTTCAGCAAAGTCGCGTATGGAGATTTACTAGGCCTGAGACAATACAATTTAATGATATTTTATTAAATCAACAAAGACAACAGAAGTTCAAACTCAGCTAGCATATTAGGTTTAAAATTAACGGATCGCGTCCGGAAAACCACGCTACACTCCCAAATTCAAATAATCAATGTAGCTCGGAAAGCGGCCAGGTTAAAGTGGGATTGAGCTGGTCATGTTTGCCGCTTGCCGAGTGAGCTGTGGGTCAAGAGAATTGAGATCCAAAAGCTTTAAACGGAGACGCCGCAGACCTCATCGGTAATAGATGGTTTGATTGTGCAATCCGTTGTATGGGAACCTTGCACTTTTTGACTATGAGCTGAAACTTGGCACATTTGATCCTTAGGTGGTCTTGAGTGATTTCAGACTGGGAGCCATCGAGAGCCACCGCGCATTTAGTGGGGGGAGAGGGGGAAGTTTGACTCGCCGCGCTTTAATTGATGCAACATTTCTCTAAAACTAAAATCAAATCATTTTCGGATAAATTAAAGATGAGGAATTTATTTTTCGAACAAAACCAATGCACTTCCTAACAAAAAAAAAATGACAAACTATATATTTTTGAAAATTAAATAAGTGTAGCTTTACAACTATATTTTTTGTTTTGAGATTTCTCTTATATAAAAAAAATGATAATTATAAATAAAAATAAAAAAATACTTTTTTCGTTTTTTCTACTTTATTTTTCTTTTGTTAGCAAGTGTATTGGTTTTGTTGGAAAAATAAATTCCTCATCCTTAATTTATCCGAAAATGATATATCACATGCCCTAGTATGTAAATTTTTCGAGAAATGTTGCTTCAATTAAAGCGCAGCAGAGTCGAACTCCCCCCCCACTAAATGCGCGGTGGCTCCCGGTCTGAATTTACTCAAGACCAGCTAAGTTTCACCGCATAGTCACAAAGTGCAAGGTGTCGTGCACTAATACCGTAGCTATAATGGCAGAATGAGCACAACTCATTTCTAGAGACTGTATAGCTTAATTACCCAAATTTTTTTCCCCCATTATTTTAAGTTCCATTCGAGTTTTTCCCTACTTGGTTTATTCCCCGTAGTATATGTTACCAATTGCATATTTCACCGATGACTTTAATTTCTGCTTGGTATTTTCACTGAAAGACATTCTACCCGCACGTTTTTTCCCACATCAGTATACATATTTTAATTCTTAATTTCCATATACATATTTTACCAACTGATTAGTTTTTGAGATCTCGTATCCTCAAATAGTGCAATGTGTCACAAGGGAGACAAATTAACGTAAAAACCTACAAAAATATTTGTCATACATTAATTAATAATAGCGCCGCCATCAATGCAGCCGAAAGTTGGTTTTAAAAGGTGGGCTGGATTAATAAGTCAAACAATGTTCTTTTATAAGCAATTCAAGATTTTTTCTATAACTAATAACCGGCTTAGGTTATATGAAGCATTAATTGTATACATATTGAGTTAAAAAAATGTTAATTGAAAGTAAATTAATGAAGGAACTAAATTACTCAATTTTAAACTTTTTAGAATTTTTTTTGGTCGGTTTTTAGTTTTTGTACATTTTTTTATTTATCACTTCTCATGATCATTAGATCGAGTATATTTGTGACGAGTATATTTTCAAAAGGCTTGAAAACTTATTTTTGAGGTAAAATATGTATATAGAGCTTATACGGATTAGGGAAAAAACGCATGGGTAAAATGTCTTTCAGTGAAAATACGAAGCAGAAATTAAAGTCATGGGTGAAATATGAGATTGGTAACACATACTAGGGGGCATAAACCAAGCAGGGAAAATCTCGACTGGCACTTATAATAATGGGGGAAAAAAAATTGGGTAATTAAGCTATACAGTCTTTCTAGAGGAATAGCCAGAAAACGCCCAGGCCAATATTGAAAGAAGAAGGGTCACAATAATAATAAATAAATAACAACAAGGACATGAAAATAAACGATGTCGAGGTCTAGGTATACGTAAAGGATTCCTAAGAAAACGTCATCGATTTCGTATCAGTCCATTATCGTTTTGAAGCGACTGGGGCTTTAGAGTACCGGGAAATTTTAATATGGTCGTAAAGGGAGTTACGGGTGTTGTAACATAAGCATACTAAAATCTCCCGGTTGTGCAAGTCGTAGTGACAGCATATTTCCCGACCAATAAAGTTGCCAGGAAATAATAGGGCGAAAATTATAGTAATCCCTTACTCTGCCTTGTATTGTAGTAATTCAGGACACTTGCGTGGAAGTCGAAGTTAGGGAAGGGATGCGCGAGGATCTCTCAGACAAACGGCAGAAGGCACTGACCCTCCATATCCATACCGAAGTTGTATGTACAAGGTGAATACTAACGTGAAAAACAGCTTCATGACTTCACCAAGGAAACCGAAGTTGGTGAGGGGGTGCGCGTGGATCTCGCAGATGGCACGTAGCAGGCACTCCCGGCCCTCCATACCGAAGTTGGTGAACATGTCTTCTGCGATGCCGTACAATAAGGCTCTGAAACAGGGACATAATATTAAAATGGTTAATGCCAAGAGGTCTATGCACAGTCTCATATGTATTACTAATTTACGTAACTAAATGATATTCGTCAACGAGCTTTGAGAAATCGAAATCATTCCGCCGCCGGTACCATGTACCATTTAAATAAGAGGATGTGTAGTATGGAACAGAACAATGATGTTATACCACCTGCTTCCCTAATTTTAGTTATTTATGTCTGGCCAGGTATATATCCATACGTATCCAGAGGTGCTTTGGACATGCCAATGAGATCATTCTCGCGCTCTATATTTGTATGTGCCTTTACCATGTATAAGAATGGTGTTCATTAATCGTTTTCTGAACTGCTATATTTTATAGTGCGTGAGATTCAAATGTGATTCATTGCCAGAGTTTGGACAGGTCATCGCAAAAACAGATATGGGAATAGAACAAGACTCTATAGAGTCGATACTTAAGATTATGATTAGGTATCTAAAGCGGATATTATCGTAATTTAACATTTAACCTTTTTTTAGTTGCATAGGTACCTCATCTGTCATGATTTTGTCAAAGTGGAGTTCTTCAAACAGTTTTGTGACAATTTAAATTAGACAAATTATTTTCTTATGGTGATTTCGAAATATTTTAAACATGGTAAAAATAAAAACGATTAATAAGTGGATTAAGAACTATCCCGAGCTCTCTTTATAATGAAGATCACAAAGAAATATTGTGTACAGCATGTGACATTCGAATTAAAATGTTAAAGAAAGATAATATTAACAAACAAGTTAAATTAAACTAGTACCTATGTGTAATAGTTTTTATCGCTTATGTGTTTTTTTAATGATGAAAATAGTAAAAAATAATTATCACAAATAACTAAATATAAATATAGGTTTGTTTCAGAAAATGCAGGAGTTGATGGTTGCATATGTTCAATACAACCATCAGCATTCAAAAAGCTTTTGATTGAAATACCTTCACAATCATATGGTGAATTACCTACCGTACCATCCGTCGTACCGTAGTGGTGGGTTACTTACCGTTGTAAATGTAATTGAAAAATATAATTAAATAATACTGTACATAATACGACTCTATTAATCTTATTCTATGTGGTGTTTTGCAATTATTTTGCGATGACCTGTCCGGTCTCTGTTCATTGCAAACACTTTATACATAACATTGCGTGTAACAAAAAACAATGGAATCCTTACAAATTGCGTTACAAATAGTCTGCGAATTGCGAAAATATTTCGAGCAAGCGACCGTCGGATTCCAACTTCCCTTCGTGCGTGGAATGTCTGATGTCTTCCTTAACTAAAGGTGAAAGTAATGGCCAATAACTAAGCACCTGAATCCAATC
This sequence comes from Hedya salicella, assembly GCA_905404275.2. NCBI lineage: Eukaryota > Metazoa > Arthropoda > Insecta > Lepidoptera > Tortricidae > Hedya > Hedya salicella. Next base: position 14,735,222 of record FR990112.1, on the reverse strand, counting down.
AGAGGTACGTGACCCGGCAATAAGACCACCGAGAGCCTTTAGTCATGTTTGTAGGGAAAATTTATTGTAATTGTGTCCCCATTTTTGTGAGATCGCTTATTAATAATTTATGTTATAGTAGTCCTTATTCGGTTGGATTAATGTGAAAATACGTTTGGATTGGAGACATGTAACTCTTAATCTGTGGAATTAAATACCGTGCATCTTTTAAGATTTAGTTTTTGCAAATATCGTAAGTTAAATAAGCATCATTCGTGTAAGCTTTTGTTGGTTTTCGATGGCCCCATGCTTTTTGTAAATGTACTGTACACTACATCAATTTTAATTTATACGTAATACCAAGATACTTTCTTCTTTCGGTACTAATGAAAAGTTACCTCTCCCCCATGTATTCGATCCAACATTGCTAACTCCACCTCCGGTGGCACAGGCAGGTCGATTTTCTTCTTCTTTTGTCTCCTCTCAAAGTGCTGCCCCACATACGGCGTCATCACTAACGAAGCATTACTCTCCATAAATGTAGCTACAATCAGAGTGTAGCATCACAGTTTACAAGAGTATCAGTCTACTTCTTCTCAACATGCATTCGATCCAACACGGCAGACTCCACCTCCGGTGCGGTGGTAGAGGCTGGTCCTTTCACCTCTACCCTCGTCTCCTCTCTAGATACTACGTCACATACTGCGCCATGACTGACGTGGCAGCGATTCTCATGAAGAGCTGTACTTACAAAAGTTCAAGAGAGAGTCAATTTTATTGGACCTAGGACCTTACCTCTCTCCCCCATGCATTCGATCCAACACCGCCGATTCAACCTCGGGTGGAACAGGCTGATCGACCTCCCTCTTCCCTCGTCGCCTCTCCAAGTACTGCCCCACATATTGGGCCATCATTGACGCGGCAGCACTCCCCATAGACCGAGCGAAGAGTGGCGGCAGCGTCCCGTAGGGATTCTCGTTGTCGGTCAGACCCAGCTTGTCGAAGTCAACTGCGGAAAGTCACTTAGTCAGGTAATATTTCAATTGGACTGCCACTACTACGCAGGTGAGTTAGATTTGCAATTGATATATCTATGACGGCGCTTTTATAGTCTAGATTTAAACGTGTTCCAAAATAATCATACATTTTATTTTGCATTTCCTTAGTAAAGTAATATCCTGATCACGAGATATGTTTTTTGTCAGGAGTAGGCAGGTAAATCTCCGATCGTTTTGACCGCTCGGTTCAATCGTCATTGTTATGTCTTATGTCTCATAATTATGACAAAAACGACGACAAGATAAGCCGTGACGACTCGATCAAGCTAAACTATCTTTCGGTTTTATAAAAGGTTTATCCTGAATATTTTTCTTTTGATGATATTTGCCAAGATTACAGGTGTCATTTTATTTTGTCCTTTCATCTATAAGGTGGTCCCCTCATATGCCGCAATATACCACCTAGTCGTAAGATATATAGTAGATGCAATCAGGGCCTCAATAATATGTAACCACATACAAAAGGTCGTGGTTACACAAGTTTAGAGTCTTTCAACGGTCGTAAATTTTACTGGCAGTACAACTAGGACTAAGTACAAGATTTATTCAGAATCAGAATCAGAATCTTTTTTATTTGTTATTGAAAGCTAACACATTATAACAATAGGGTATCTACACGTAGTCTATACTGTCCAAATTAAAATTGTGGCTTATATGAGTAGGCAATATTTTAAAGCGATAGGTTGGTTTTGTATGTGAGTCCATCTAACTGTATCCGTTAAATAATTTATCGCAACCCAGCCTTGGTGGTTTCTAGTATATATTGTACAATTGTAGGTACATTTTGACCATTCAGCCCATTCAACTGTCCGTTTCAGCTTGGGCAAAATTGCTTTCGTATGTCCGGCTGGCTGTTCTCCTGTATAGACTATGAACCGGTGTCGAAAGATCGCGAGAGCTATATCTCCCGCCTAGCTCTCGCGATCTTTCGACTCCGGTCCATGAACTTATTCGTTCGTTCAGTACTCTGTTATGGCTGTCATGTGACAACCAAACCTTGAGACAACCTTACCCGGTCTCCCCTTACTGATCTCTATATATAGTATAGTTAGTATTGTCTAACTACACTAATATTCGTACTGGTAATTACGTATTTTAATTAATACTATATTTTTCTCTCACTACAAGTGTCTCACAGGACGCTCATACTTCTACATTCCGAAATTGTATTTTTTACTACAGTGATAAGGGCAGCATTTTACGGTACAATCTTGTTCCATCCCCACTCTTGTTTCTTCTCAAAACATAAGACTATCGCAATCGTCAGATTGTTAGAAACATGTTTTTATCGATATCGATAGTTGTGAAATATAAGAATGACCATCCACCAAATGTTTTTTTTTTCTCCATAATGCCATTTATGTACTTAAAGAACGTTCAATTCAACTCGATGTTAAGTGAACAAAATATTCAATCGCTTTCGCAGATGGATTTCGCTATGAAAGTTCCGCTCCTTGGTTTAATAAGTTTTATTGAGAAATTCATGGCTATTTACTCCAATAACAAAACAGATAAAATGGCGTAGGTGTACCTACTGACGTGGAATTCGCAGAAGAAATTGCACTTGTTTCTATATAATTTTATACAAAACTATAAAGATCGCTCACGTAAGAGTTTCTAATAATAGAAACTCTTACGTATATTATTTTCATTTGGTGGACCGTATTTTCTTCTATTTCAAAACTATCGATATCGATAAAAAATATTCTAACACTTGTCGGATTGCGACAGTTTTATGTTTTGCCGCAAAATTTTCCAACGTCGGGTTATTAGTTACCACAACATGTGTATTTGATAAAATCTGTAAGTTCTTATAGCCAGATAAAACAGTCTATCTGAACATATATGTTAAACGTACTCTAGCAGAAAACATGGTGGTACAAACAAATCACAATTTCCATACAAATTCGGCAGACATTGACGTCCGCTCGGCAATCGGTGAAATTAAAGGTAAATGAATATTTTTTTTACATTTTGAGCGCCTAGTGTGTTGAAGGAAAACCGTGCGCCACACGCCAATCAATAAACCAATGGTATGATACCGTATAGCAGTAAAGTGTTAATACCGTTGTCATGTAATTTCACGCTATACCTTATTAAGTAATTGAGTAAGGAATGCAAGAGCAATGATTAACAGCAGACATCGTATTTTCTTTTAATTTCCTTTTAAACAGTAAATAGTAGAAACATGGAGGACACTAAAAAGTTGATTTACCCAAATATGCTCGATGGCTCAGAAACGCCTATTTACTTTTGTAACTGAACTGAACTGAATTGAATAGGCGTAGGACTACAGTCTTAATTTAGCTAAGGGGCTATTCAGACGCAGGAAGGCGGGGGGGGGGGTCAGTCCCAAGATGACATTATCTTTCGCAACTATAAAAAGTGCTTGCTGAGTAAAAAAGGGAATGAAATCCGTGTTTCTATAAACTGTTGATAAAAACGCACTTTTTGGAACATCATTTTATTTGAAGGGGGGGGGGGGGGGGGGGGTAATTCGAATTATGATGGTTGGATAATTGGGGGGGATCAAAAATCGTCAAAAATAGATGACTTCATTTATGAACAGCCCCTAACGCAATGCAGCAAGTAAAGCAATCTGCTCAGACCCGTCCTAGATATGCGTACTGTTGTAGACATATTTGCTGCCCTTATCACTGCTAAGTACTTAACTATGTAATTCCTATGATTTAAAGGGTCTACATAAATCTACTAACTAACTAATCACTTAAGATTAAACGAATATCTACGTAACTACTCTAATTCTATTAAAAATACTTACGTTATAACTGGGTAAGGCCGCGAGCGTTTCAACCACCAGTGCTTTTGTGTTACGAAATATTCACAACTACGATGACAAATATACTGTAACTTTAGGGATGCAGTTAAAAGCTTAACTTCAGGTTCTCATTTAAAGTTAATTCATTTGTCATCGCATCTGTGAAAATTTCGTAACACAAAAGCACTGGTGGTTGAAACGCCGGCCTTACCCAACTACAGAAGCTCTAAAACTTACCAAACTACTTGTGGCTACAATCTACAACTACCATCTACTTTTGGTCTACATTTATAAAACTTATTATACTGACTCTTAAATTCCACCTCGTACTTTAGTGTACCTGCGAATCGTTAAAACTGATCAGATTCTTTGATTCTGTCACCTAAATACACTAAACTTACAAAAACAAAAATAAAATCCGAAATTTTTGGACCAATAAAAGACGCGTGTTCAACACTCTCTTCTTTTACGTAGAGAGCAATCTTTTTGGATTGGATTTCCTGGATTTCTAATGCATGCATTTATGTCAGCAACACATAAATGCGTTCACGTCTATAAACGTTTGTTCCATAGGGGCGGAGCCTGGCAGTAAATGTCTTAAAAGGTATAAAAATAATAAAGACGAATCGATTGACGTAAGAATCATCAAATTCGGCCCACGCGTTTGGTCTCTAGAGTGCCAGATAGGAACAAACGTACATACATACATAGACTGTTAAACACATTACCCTCCTTTGCGTTGCACAGTGGGGAAAATAAAAGTGTAGATTGTGAGATAGGCATTACATTCCTTTTGGTAATCTTGTATCTTCAAGGAAAAAAATCTTTTCATTCGCTTATGAAGCCGATACACTCGGCAGCGATTGGTAAGTGCTCAAGGTTTCAGTATAAATAGTGAATAATCTAAGAAATCGTTAACTTACTTGTAAAAGGAAAATTAATGGAGACATTAGAAAAAAATCCCTTCGGAGGGTGCCTCACAAACGGCATCGATAGGGAAGGGGTGATCGACATGGTGGTGCCAGGCGGCAGGGCTAGTCGGCCATCGTTGGTGATCCATAGTATCCTCTTCTGTCTGGAATGAGGAATGTTCTCCTTGGCCTGGCTTTCGCTATCTGGAGACGCCATCGGCAGCATGGCAGCTAGGACGATGCTGAGTATGACTCGGGGTATCGTTGAGTCCATTGCGAAACTGTAAGCAAATTGTAGATGGTTAACAATGATAATTTTAATATTTTCTTCTGTTTCCGCGATTATTACTCATTGAAATAAAACAATGTGGACTGTCCACCCGTGACCATGGAGAGCTGGAAAGCTTCCGAAACGTCGGGTACTAAAATGAGATAATATACGCGATATAATCCGTTAAATTGTTTTATTTCAATGATAATTTTAGATTTTGCAGCCAGCCGATGACAAACCCCGTACTTTTATTTGCCCAGAGACAAAAAACGGAAAATGAAGACGCGTTTTCGGATTTCTTTTCTGTCAAGGATTTTTTTAACAAACATGTTTCCGCATTAGGCGCTGAATCCATACTAATATTATAAATGCGAAAGTGTGTCTGTCTGTCTGTCTGTCCGTCTGTCTGTTACCTCTTCACGCTTAAACCGCTGAACCGATTTGGATGAAATTTGGTATGGAGATAGTTTGAGTCCTGGGGAAGGACATAGGCTACTTTTTATCCCGGAAAAATGCCCTTATCCGCGATAAACGAATTTAAGGCGGACGAAGTCGCGGGCAGAAGCTAGTAGGTTATATAATCAAAAACACATATCTGAAAACCAGCCTGTTTCATATACTAAATTTGACAAAAATCTCTCTAAAACATTGATTAAATTTTCGATCGCACTCCCTTAAAAGGATTCGCTTAATTGGGTTGGAATTTTAGTTGGGTTTCAGTGAAAATAGATATAAACATATAAAATACACTTGTACAAAATTATCTTCCAGACTGACAACCTATTCATTGATGCGAAATTATTTCAATGTTGATATTCAAGTTAAATCCACCGCGAAACATTGAATTTTGCTGCACATTTAATTCATAAGCAAGTGTTTCAAATGCACATGTGTGCATTTCTAAAAAAGGCTGCATTTAATAACGTATCTTTAATGTTATTATTTCCTATTTTTTTCAAAAATCTTGAACGATTGTTGATCCTAATTATGAAAAATAATGAATGAGGTATTTTTTGTTTACGAGTATCATTAAAAAAATAATGGCCTTTGTGACTTGTTAACGTGCCGAAAGTAATATATATGTACAAACTTTTTTAGAACTGCTTAGGTAGTGAAATGTCTATGGATTCGCACTACTTATAGATTGTCACTGCCATGCCCGTCAGTTGTCACTTTTATAAATCGTGTACATATTTATTTGCCTATTTATTACTCATGATTTTGATTTAATAATATACTTCACATTCAAACACGCATCATGAAGATAGCAGAATGTAGCCACATACGCCTAAGGGGCGGCAATTGCAACGGGATGGACGTGCAATGGATGATCAAAAATATAGAAGACCTTTACCAAATAGATTTCCGTTCTTTGCCTGAATGGGAACAGCTTGTACAGCGCATGCAGCATGCAAACACATTTTGCAAGCAAAAAATACAAGATACCAACCATCGTAAAGCTACTATCATACATAAACTGTTTATAGAATCATATAGACTATCACCATTTGAACTTACAGATGCCATGGCACGAACAGCAAAGAAGTGGCAGATAATGGACGCCAATTCAAAGATGAAGAAAGAATCTATGATAAGTTTGTCAAAATCAGTACAATCCAGTTCACATGAGCGTGACACTTCTGATGATTATGATATAATAATGGGCGAAGAAAGTCCAGGTCGCCCCAATACTGAAGTTGTAGCCTTTACAGTGGAAGGGAAGGAAGAACAACTTGTTGAACAAACAATAGCAGATGCATTTATATCGTCACGTTTACCTCCTTACATAAACTCTAACCAACACAAATATATATCCTCATTAAGTACTTCTGACACTTCTCTAAGTATTGCACGATCAGGACCAAAATTAAAAAATATACAAAGGGAAAAAACACCTGAAGAATGGTTAGTTCTACCCCAAAGTACGAATGTAACAAGTGTGCCAAATACGATCACTATTGAAAACAATTGTCTAGAAATACAAACGATAGCATTTTCATTAACTAATTGCGCCACTGAAATCTCGTATTTAAACGTCCGATATAAAGGACTAACAGATGACACAGGTTTTAAACATGCCAAAGTTATTCCGGCTATACCCGTAAAGCTTTTCCCTGGTGTAGCAATTAATTTCAAATTTGTTTTCAAATTGGAATCGGATCAGAATGACTTTACATCACACTTGTATTTCAGAGTTGGACAAAAAACGTACGCTAAAGCTCCTATAGAAGGGTTTTGCATACCAGTAGAGAGTAAATTTAAAATAAAACCTTCACTGATACGCGTTAAAGAAACAGTAAATATACCGCCTATGTACTATTGGCGCATTAATTCTAAGAGTGGGTTTCCTTCTAGTGATCTTACGATAGATATTCCTAGTAACGAATACTACGACTTGCATATAACCAAACTCAAACTGAACTTGGCTAAAGAATCGGAAACGAATGTGTTTTCAATCAAGCCCATGAGTCCAACTTCAGACACCGTTGCACAAAGAGAAGAAGACTACGATGTTATAGGTCAAAGTCAAACTTTAGTTTCTACAAGTGAATTCCAGGAAGACACGGAATCAGTTTTAATGGGTAACTTAATTTCATTAATAATAGATGATGTCATTCAATTAGCGTTGGATGTCTTTGTTTTTGAAAAAACATTTCTACGTTTAAAGCCATATTCGAAGCAATCTTTAAAAGTGTTTCAAACAAAGGCAGAACACATAGGTTTCCATCAAAACCTTTACGAATTGGTATTTACAAACGCAGTCACTGAAGAATTAGTTTTTCGTAAAACTATCAAAGTGCTTGGCGAAGTTTTATCAAACCCTATTCAAGTACATCCCAGTTTCCTTGATATGACTAAATCACCTATTTTAAATGGCCGCTGTGAAGATCACTTTACAATCGTGAACTCTCACAGGGCATTTCCAGTAACAATAAAAATAAAATTAACAACAAAAATGAAAAAGATGATTCGTATAATTCCAATGGAAACTCACATCTCGACTCGTTCGAGTGTTGATATTTTTGTCAGTTTGTGCTCTAAAGACCTAAGTCAATCTACAAGGGAAGATTTTGTACATCTGACTTTTAAAATTATTGTGATTGGAGATAAGTCTGTATACCGTGACCTACCGCCGATATTTTATGAAATGTTAGTGCCATGTACGTCTGAATTCAAGAAACTGTACCATAAAAAGTTCTTTAATGAATTTTACGAACCTGCTTTAGTCGACGAAGAATCAGAACAAAATTCATCAGTAACCCTAATGCCAATAACGCCATCATTAAAATCATTGAAACGGACTAAAAAATAAACATTTCTATCTAATAAACAAACCTATTGTTTTTTTGTAGCTCTTTAATAAACATGCCTTTTATAAATTTTTTACTGTTTTTTTGTTGTCATCAGATCTACCTACACATATGTATAACGTTGATGCAATAAATAGAGCTTCTTTAGTACCTGTTAAGAGTTTTATCATTTGGTAATGGATTAGGGATTTGACTTGTGGTTTACTCTACAGTGGCCGTGTAGGAGTGTTGTTTAGTAATACAGAAACACAACGCACAAGTTACGAAGGGCTCTTTTAGACCTTAGCAATAGCCGCAAGCGTACATGGTAAATATTAGTAAAGTAGCCACGCGCGAAAAATTGTAACCACTGCGATGCTCTAAAAGTGAACGATGATGTACAGTCAGCATCAAATAGTCTATCCTATTCAAAAAAGCACGAAATATATCGCAACATATTTTTATATATTACTATTAAAAAGGTGCCCAAAACTGCAACTTCGTCAACGGAGGAATAATAAATCATAACCCTTTTTTTTCTTTAGCGTAGTCGAGTAAAAAGTACCCTATAGCCACCTACGATTGCCGAGCTACCCATGTACGAAATGTACGAATGTTTGGCCGTTTTGGCGTGATGAAGTCACGACAACACATACAAAAAATCCAATTTTTTTTTTTCGATACTGTGACCTCCAAATAGTCCTTTACAGACATTTTTTGAAAAAATCTTCAAAGTACATTTCATTTTTACAACTTTATACTAGTATAGATATAGACACAAAAATGTGTGACGAAATATTAGTCCGACAAAGTTAATGCTTCACGTAAGCCCGTGTAAAGTTTGTAATGCCTAAAAAATAGGATAAAAAATAACATGCCACTCGATATAGGCCCTGGCATCACATGACAGATGTCAAAAAACATAAACTTACTTAGAATTTTATTATGTTGATGATGTGACTATGATCGTATTGTTGTATAGTTGGATTATAAGACTCGTAAAGTGTTGCAGTCACTGAACTGTATGTAGTCCGAACTGGTTTGAAGCCACAATCGGTCATAAATTGACTATATTTTGATGAGGCACATTGTAGCCTTAATACGCTGGTTATATATGGTAAAGTAAAACGTCCCAATGCTCGACACTGGTCCATTAGTTGGCACCTTCAACCTTAATTCATTGCAATACAGGTGATAAACAAGGCATCAATGATTATAATTAGGGTGTTAAACATCGCAAGGCTTATCTTATAGTAGGTAATCAATTGGTATCCTGCCTTTTCGTCGAATTATTTTTCGCCGAATGTTTCATTAGCCAACTGTTTCATTTCCCAACACTCCAATTTTTCCGAAACCAAAAATTATTCTCAGTGTATTTTCTTATGGTTTTATATGTAGAATACTAGCTTCTGCCCGCGACTTTGCCCGCCTTAAATTCGTTTATCGCGGATAAGGGTATTTTTCCGGGATAAAAAGTAGCCTACGTCGTTCCCCGGGACTCAAACTATATCTATACCAAATGTCATCCAAATCGGTTCAGCGGTTTAAGCGTGAAGAGGTAATAGACAGACAGACAGACAGACAGACAGACAGACAGACAGACCGACAGACAGACAGACAGACAGACAGACACACTTTCGCATTTATAATATTAGTATGGATAGTAGGTTAGGTTAGGTCTGTTTTATAAATATTCCGAAAAAAAAATTGGTTTCAGAGAAAATCGTGAGTTAGGAAATGAAACATTCGTCGAAAAATAATTCAGCCAAAAGGAAAAAAACTAGTCAATCTGCTGATCGATGATACAAATAACCATATTATTCAGTATTTATGTTATGCCACTACCGCTATATTAAATCACTTCAGTGTAACGAAGAAGGTGATATAAGAGCTTTATAGGGTTCCGTACCAGACTGGTTAAAAAGGAACCCTTATGGTGCGGCTATGTCTTGCCGTCCGACTGTTACAGCGCTATATACTCGTACTCGTATCTCAGGAGCTGAATTTTAATAAACATGGTTAGCCTATCAAAAATAACCAATATGAAGGGAGCCAAATATTATTTGAAAGTGTAGCTACAGCTAAGTACGGTATCAAATATGCAATTTTCTCAAATCCTTAAATTTCGTTTTTTTTTAGGAAAATAGGGAAAAAATTATCATCCCCCCCTTATTTCTGAAGTTTACTTAAAAGTGGGTAGTTTGGACAAATTGTAACTGACTGAAAACAATTTTTTTCTCAGTCTACCCCCTGAACACGGAAGTTTCCGTGCCCATAAACACACTCAGTTATGCGTTAAGCTTATATTCCGACAAATTCGATGTATGCTTCCCTGTAACAACCGTTACGGTTACAGGCATTGTCTCCACGACAGTCGGTAAGCAGGCACGAACCGTCTGCGTAAAATACATGGTTATTCACGCGCAGCTTAAGTTCATTGTTAAAGATTTAAATTCTCGTTTGCTATTAAACTTGAATACTTAGACAAACTTAACATAAATTAGCTTGTTAAGCTATTATATAGTGTAGGTACTGAAAGACGCAACTAGTAGGTATACTTGTGGTATGCATACTTGCAAAATTGCAATTTTATTTGATTTGTAACTATGGCCCTCTGAGAGTCAAAAGTCAAAATTTATGGTTTGCCTACGGGTCACGGAGCGCAGTATTTTAGGGGTCATAAGGACGGATCATATTCGGAATACGACGTTGAGCTCCAAGACACGCATGAATGACGTGGGTAATAAAACAGCCAGCCTCAAGTGGGATTGTGCGGGCCATGTCTGTCGCATGCACTCGGAAAGATGGGCCAGCATAGCATAGGTGGCTCGTGTATTGGTCATTCAAATAATGAATATCTAATATTCAAAATAACGGCCAGTCTATGAAAAAGGTGTCTATACACGAGTTACCTTTACAATAGCCACCAAGTTGGTGCCGCAAGATGGGCGACGCAGACGGGGCAAGCCCAGGCGGAGTGGGCGGGACTACTTAGACGCATTCCTCAGCAACTGGCCAGAAGAGACATTAAATAGGGTCCCATGGAAATCGATGGGAGACGGCCTTTGCCCAGTAGTGGAACATACCTAAGGGCCAGCTCCTTACTACCGGTTTTTTAATTTGGGTTATTATTCAATTGCTTCTCTTCACTTTTCTTGGACGTCACTTGAAGTTTCTGTGAAAAAATTTTTTGACAAGCTTTTATTGCTGACTGTACTTTCTTTGAAGTACTCATTGAGACGATTCTAAAGAGCCCAAACTCGGTAGGATTGCGTTATTTTCTTTTAATACCGAGTTGCTATGACCTCCGGCTCCATCGTCAGATTAACTCGATTTTAGCTCCATCCAAAACCGGGAAATGGGTCAAATTTTATTTTCATAGTTACTTACTTAGTCACATGTAGATAATTAAAGCTTGTATTTGTAAAAAGAGTAAGCATTTGCCACTGTTTCTCTGCAGCTTACAATACACTACAATACAATACAACAATTATTTATTGCACACCAACAGCAGAAATAGTGCAATAGAGCCTTAACATAAAATGCGGTAGACAATAGACGGTCTTATCGCTAAAGAGCGATCTCTTCCAGGCAACCTTTGAGTAGCGGAAATGACACAGAATAGCTAGGAATGAGTAGGTGGTGAGATAAGATTATAAATAATGCAAAAATAAATAAAAACAAGCATACATATATACGACTATATATATATAATATGTATACATAAATATATACAAAAGAAGAAAGAAAACTATGATACAGTTCAGAGGTGTTGCAGATATCCGCATCCGCATCCGCAACAGCGGAACTTCCGCATCAAATTCAACATTCGCATCAGCATCCGCATCCGCTTAAATTGATGCGGAGCTTTATGCGGATGCGGATGTGTGCAAGTCAGAACAGGAACATACGCGGCGCGTGAGGGGCCCGTGCAAGACAATTCGCCAATCGAGCGCATCATTCGGTCATTCGCTAATATGAAGGGAAGAGTTTATTTTGTTTTGATTTTAATCGTGCAATGTGAGTGACGTAGTGAATGTGTATGTTGTGATTGTTTCGTTTCGTAATTTGTACTAAGTGAATAAAACATAAAACAATAATGGCACCGCCGACGAAAAGTGCGATTTGAACGTATTTTTAAACTGACAAACATGATCGTGAAAAGGCTCAATGTACAATATGTCACAAAACATATTTTCGGAAGGGACGTTCAACGACTTCATTAAAAAATCACCTTAAATCTATGCTGCACTCGGACCAACACAACTAATTTAGCGGTGAAGTGAATAAAAATTTACAAGAACAAAAAGACGAATCAGGCAAGTTATAAATTTGATATTTTATTTTTCTAATTAAATAGTTGTTATAGGTAAATAGTTTATCATAGGTTGATCGGTACATTTTACTTTCGCGTAGTACCTAACCTAAGTACCTATTACTTTCTTTCGAGTTCAATGTGCTAGTTGTTATAAAGTATGTTATTTGTATCTAATGTGTAACTTTAGTTAATCACAAAAGCCGTTAATATTAACTAAATACCTAATTGTGTTTGGGTACAAATACAAATCCTACTAAAACTAGCATTTCATGTTTTTTTTTATGTACCTTTCCTATACCTAATCTTACATCCGCATCCGCGGATGTAAGCCTTGTAATAACCGCATCCGCATCCGCGGATGTCAAAAAATCTGCATCCGCAACATCCCTGATACAGTTGACATTAAACTGATTAGAAAACCAGCAGCAGAATTAAAAATAGATATTATGGGAGTGATAAATACTGATCTTTTAACTTAGTTTTAAGAATAGGCAATGACTTCGCTTGCCTTAAATCGAGCTTACCGTACCTTAGGTACAAACTGGAAACTTAGATCTATTTATATAAAGTTGTAAAAAATGAAATGTCTGCACATTACATAAGTAACGGGCTATTTGGAACGCACTGAAACGAAAAACATATTTTTGCATTTTTTGTTTATATATGGTTGTGATTTAAATCACATAAAATTGCTGGACATCTGAGAACTGTTATTGAATACATTTTACCCGACTTCTTCTTTTTTCTCCTCCACGAACAAAGTTGCTTGCTTCTAGCATCTATATTATAAAATTCTCACTACTTGTCATTCGACCAGCGATCATCGATACTGCACGTTGTCACTTAACACTCGATAATTTCCAATTGATTATTTTCCACAAGGATTGACATTCATTCCGTACAATTACTTTCACAAGGAATTTGAATTCAAGATACTATTGACATATTCGCATTGGAAAAAGTTGGCACGAGATGTGAATTTGATAGCTTTTGGGCAGAATTAAGTTAACATATTGGATTTGAGCCAAACTGCACCTGCCGAAACCTTGTTTAATTTAGAAAGTTTGCTTCGAAGTAAAGGAAGGATTTTAAGACTTTCACTTGGATTTTTTTTAGAAAATCCTGCAAAGAAGTCGTTTTCATGATCATCATATCAGCCGTCCATGCTGGACAAAGGCCATCCCAATGATCTCTACAACGCCGCTGCCCGCCACTGAACCGTCCTCATTCAACTGTTTCCCTCGACCTTGATCAGATTGTCGGTCTATCCTATTGAGGGTTCTGTAAACGGTCGCCACCCGAGAACCTTGCTCCAGCGATCATCGGCTCTACGAGCAATGTGGCTCGCCCACAACCACTTAAGTCTGGCAGCTCTGAGCTATGTCGATGACCTCGGTTTTTTTGCGAGTCTCCCGAATTTAGATTCGGTCATGCAAGGAGACGCATGGCTCGATTGCTCTTTTACTTTAGAGTCGGATTTATACATATAATATTAATTAAAAAGTGAAAGACAGAAAAATAAAAACATAACAAACCTAAGCTAGGGTGCCGCCGGCAGTGGATCAGTGCTCAAGCTGCCGGTGGTTAGGACCGCAGAATGAGGAAACTTTTGACAATGGTTTCATTGATTATTTTATTTGAAACAGTTTTCTTAGGTAGTTTTTTATACGATTACTGTAGAGTGGTTGAGATGATAGACGACCTTCGGGCTGGCATGGAGGTTTTTTCTCACGTGTCTATTGACTGACATAAAATTAAAATTTTCAATTTTCGTTAGTCAAAATTGCATTTTCCTACAAAACCGTTAACTTTACTTACTAAAACAAACTACTTAACAAATTAAACCTCACATACCTAAATGGAAGTACTTCCGGGCGGTTGCAAGATAATGGAGAGTTAGCATTTGGCAGTTGTCGAATAAAACAAAGTAAGGTTAACTGCGAGGGTCACTGACTTAAATAAAATATCTTCACAAAAAGAAAGTTGAATATTCATTGTCTAAAATACTTAAAACAATATAAACCTGAAACAGGCGCGTAAATCTATTCACACACACTTTCATTCACTGAGAATCGATGTATGCTAAATGTAATCTATGCTACTGCTAATTCTTCGGATAATGTCTTACCAAACCAACCCGTATTTTTACCCGACTGCGCGACGCAAAGGAGTGGTAATGTGTTTATCTGTCTATGTATGTATGTATGTATGTATGTATGTTTGTTCCTATCTGGCACTCTAGAGACCAAACGCGTGGACCGATTTTGATAATTCTTACGTCAATCGATTTGTCTTAACTGTCCGAATGTCACTGAAGACATGAAAATGATGAAAACTTAAAATGGCGATAATGAGACGCCATATTGTGAAAAAGAAAAAAATGAAAATCGATGTACTATACCGAGTGGGGTATCAATGAATAGGGATTTAAAAATCATTATTAGATTTCTTTTATCATTTTTAATTTGGAATTACCAGTTAGGAACTATAACGATTTAAAGTTGGTTAGAAAGCCGTTTTCACTCAATTTTCATTTAATTGTATTGTAATAAATATGTGCAAGCTTCTCAATAACCCCCACGATAAAGATTGCGAAATTGACTGACTTTTATAATTTTAACTAAAAAGAATAAAAAAAAAACAAAAAGTCCCCCATTGTTGGGAAGATTGGCGTCGATCTAGATTTCTTATGGGTCCCGACTGTTTAAAATCGCTATGTTCCATATTAGAATTCATTATTTGTTACATATATTGTGAGTATCGATCATGAATCAAGAAAGATTTCCATTATAACTTAACAAATTTCGAGGGTACTGGACTTGTTTTTTTCTTTTTAGTTTTTTACGCAGTCGGGTTTTTTGTTTTTTTAATTTCTTTTTTTCTCTCTGTCCTACTCCTAAATTCGGCTTGAACCGGTTCAACCCAATTCCGCACTCCCTGTGCATCCCACTAAGTGGCCGCGGATGGCATTCCTGTTTGTGGGTTCGTGCCCCACCCACTGGATCCGGGTCCGTCAAGATTCCACCCACCCTTAGGATCAAAAGATGTACTTATCTAATGCAACTTTTTACATTAATCGGTAAAATTAACTAACGGGGTTAACAAACCCGTCTGGATGAATCAAACGCCGGCAGATTAGATTAAGCGCCTGTTAACCCGTCCGACAGCTTGTGGTGACCTAAAGACCAGATTCTAGACCGTGCCGTGTATTAACGTCGACTCAACGAGTAAAATGTCATCTAATGGTCGGATTAATGCAGCATCTTATGTACAGTGAGCAGCAAATAGTTTGTAGGATCCAAAGCGTGCATACATCGTCACGTATCTTTATGCCTATTAATCCTATTATAAGAATAAATATTTGTGTTGCGATACATGTATCTTGCGCTTTGAATGGTTCATACAAGAGTCACCGCTCTTTCTTCCATACTGGCTTCCTTTACGTACTGGAATTTATGTATTACTAGAGGGTGCCCGCAACTTTGTTCAAAGAGAAAAAGTCATAACCCTCTTTTTTGCTTTAGTGTAGTCGGCTGGAAATGCCCAGCTACACGTGTGCCAAAAATAGTTGAAATCCGTTTAACCGATTTGGCGTTATGAAGCCACAACTACACATACAAACATGCAAAAAAAATTTTACATTCAGTGACCACCAAATGATCCGTTACAACATGTATTTTTTAAATATCTTCAATGTTCATTTTTAAAACTTTATAATAGTATAAATTTACAGAAACGCGGCTCTCCTGCCGTTAATGTTTGTATGGCAGAGGGGTCACTACTCTGCAGCTGACTGTACATTAATGATGCGAATGAATCCTTTTCCTTGACCATAAAATGCGAGTACGTATTATTGCACTTGTAAGAACTCCTTGGAAACAATCGTCTTGAGGCCCTTAGTCGATGTACACCATTTGACAGAGGTAATCAACCATTAATCACTAACAGAGCATTGTGAAACTGAGCCTTACTCTGGTATTTTTCCTTTCGACGAACGAAAACAAAAGGCAATGAAGTCGGTTAAAAAATGTAGGTAATCTTTACTATACTCGGATTTGTAATTATTCAATTCCAAAATAGCACGTTTACGGGCGCAGTTTCGCTGAGATTAGTATTTTAGTTGAAGTGGACAGTGTTGAAGTGAGTAGAGTTGTATCAATGAAACTCATTCATGTTTTTACGAAACAATGATTAAATAACGAAGTAGTCAAAATGGAAACTGTAAGATTTTTTAATTGAATTACACATTGGAGTATAAATCAAGGTACGTATGCATTCCTAGAAAATTATAGAATGGCAGTCCGTATCGGAAATTCCCGGACTGCACACCGTAATTCCTTATACAAATACGAAAGCATGTTGTCGAGTAATGTCGATATTCACGCAACAACGGAGCAATGGATCGGTGTAATTTTTGATAGATGGTTACGGACCGGAGCGAGGTTTTATTTTAACCTAGGATAATACAGGCTTTCCCAAGAATAAGCTAATAAACGTTGCCAATCCACCGGAACCGGTTGAACCGTTGCAACCGGAATTTAAGAAAAACCAGACTATTCCCATTTTTGGAAGTTGAAATAGGAAAATCCCATCTGTACTTTGGAGACAAATGAGAGTGATTGGTGGTGATGATGATGTCCCCAGTGATGGCATAGGTAACTAGAAATAGTTTCAGAAGCAAAACAGAATACAATATTTACAAGAATAATCCAAAATCATTACGCGTCGTTAGCTCCGCAGTCGGCTAACCGGTTTGCGGTGCGAATCGCGGCAATTCATCTCGGCTGAATGTGTTATTGTTTTAACCTGTGGTGTCTTTATAGTCCCGGAATGTAACAGACAATTCGTTCTGGTTGGTGCGTGCTAGTTTTGGATTTGCAAATGTATGAGCAAATTGACCCAGAGAGCAATGGCTATGCTATGAATTTGAGACTTTGAGTATTTCTGCGAGATCGAATCCGGTATGAAGAAATCCGTATAAGAACTAGATTAACATATACGTAGACATAGATCGAATAATTGCAAAACTTCAGTGGCATAATGATAATGGGCAAGGCACATTGCGTGTAGAACGGCTAAGGCCGACGACTGCTCGAGTGGCGTAGGTCCTGGGAAGGAGTCCGCTGGATGCGGGCGGCTCAGGCAGTGGGGTAGCTACGTCTAGACGGGGCTGTGGGGGTTTGGGAGCCCCGCAGCTCAGGAGGCCCCCGGACCCTGATCAGTGGCGTAGCTACCGAAGGGCTATAGACGGTGCCGTGCACCGGGGCCCCCAAATATTTTAAGGGCTCCTGGTTCTACTAACAGAGCCTCAAATTGATGGGGCCCCAATCTTTTATTTTGCACCGGGGCCCTTCGTTACTTACGCCGCTGGGCTCAGGACCGGTTGTGGTGCCGTTCTTTAGGTGAGGAGCGGAGGGTGTTTAAGCAGCGGATTGATGAGGACATGATACCTAGTTCAAAGCATTACTTAGCTGTCAAGAAGCAAGAACGACTTAATCTAGGATCAAATAATACCCTCTCTTATGGGTGATGGGAGATCGGGAGGGGGGGGGGGGGGGGGGGTTGGCGTGATGAAACCGCAACGGCCTATACATGAGAAAAAATAAAAAATATGTTTTCGATTCAGTGACCTAGTCCGTATCACTTATTATTTAGAAAATAGCTTCGATGTACATACATTTCATTTTTAAAAACTCCATGCTCATTCAGATTCAGAGTTTGCGAAATGGACCAATCAATTTAGACACCTTTATAGAGTACCTACTTATGAATATATAGTAACTCACTGATATCACTTTTAGAATAAGTAATCGGTGAACCCCCGAAATATCTAGAAAAAAACTGAATAATTTTTAAACAGTCTAAGTCTCGTGTAGTCACCTTTCGAAAAAAAGCGAAATTAAAATCGGATCATCCGTTTAGGAGCTACAATGCCGCAAACACATTTACACAGATATACACGGCAAACTTATAACACTGTATGTATGTCTGTGGCATCGTAGCTTCGTATTTATTCGAAAGGTGAATTCATCGAAAATGTTCTTAGCTTAAGGGTCAAGAAAAATCAAATCAGCCGGTTGAAAAATATTAGCATTTTCTAAATGAGTCGGGGTTGTTTATTGGTTTCTTTATTTTGATGCACACATGGCGAGCTATAGGGGAGGCCTATGTTAAGCAGTAGACGCCCGTCGCTGTCGGTCTAGCACAACTAGGGTTACCAGATGAAAAATTCAAAAGCCCGGAGAAAAGGCCTAATTTCCAGTGGAAAATCCTGAGATTTTGTTGCAGTTTGATAATTTTCTCTTTTAGGAAGATTATTTATAGTTTCTTTTACTTTTTATTAAGCAAAAATTAAGAAAGATCTTTAAAATGTTCTGTATTTTATTGAAAATTCAAGAAATCATTAGATTTCCTGAGATTTGCAAAATCCGGCCGCAATCCTGAGAAGAGTCCAAAAATCCTGAAATCTCATGACAAATCCTGAGATATGGTAACCCTAAGCACAACTCTCCGCGACTACGCTTGTCGCGCGACATAGCATCACCCGTCTTTCACACATTGTATTGGAAGAAAGGAGACAGACAATCTTTGTCACGCGACATAGAGTTGCGTATCACAGTTGTCCCAGAGGTTTTGGGATGTGGGCGTGGTACGTGGATACGTAGATAGATGCACCATACAAACAAGCCGGCAATATTTAGTAAGGATAAGCCTAATATTTTCTTCTGTTTCCGCGATTATTACTCATTGTTTTATTTCAAGGATAAGCCTGTTTAATGCTACTGTTGTATGGGTGGTCAACTTTACACGTACATAGTCACAGAAAACACAACTTACTGCATCGAATCACGAATGGTTCTATGTTAATGATTTACGTGGAATGTATAACGGAAGTTGAAAAGTGTTGTGTAATATCGTAATTTTAACTTTAAGTAACAGAAATAGGCAAAGACAGATGTAATTTCGGATGCGACATTTGAACAATCAGTAATGGTTCTTGATTTATCAGGGATACGACAGCGTTAAAATCAGCGATGTCTTGGCAGCGATTTAATGCACATTTAATAATTTGATCATTAGGTTGTATGTATTTTGTTTACGTTATATAGCTTAAACCATGGACGGATAAAACAAATGCACTGGCGGCTATTGTATGGTATATATAACATCGATATTTACAACGCCATCTATATGTATAAGAAGTATTAAATATTTGCAATCATTATACTTTGTTAGCGTAACAGTGCTTAAACTATTGTAGCATGACAGTATTTATTGTAGCTGTTTATGAATTAATTGTTACTGTAATATGATTCTTTGTTCAATTCTAACATCGTTGATGTTTAGTTTTAAAGCGCCACCTAGTTTTGATACTGGATATCCCCTTGCGATCCTTGCATCACCTAAAGTATGACGATTGACAGTCCTCTTGTTTTGTTCGTCCATAGTGTAAACTAAAGCTTTTGATACTAGGTATCTTAGAGACTTATGATATTTTTTACGGCATTATGTGTTTATACGCTTCTTTATAATGCGTAAGTGTGTTCGTTGACCTGATAGGATAGTTAGTACACACCTAAAGGTACATTTCGCCTGCATCTGCGAACCAGGGAAAAAATAATGAACCTTTATATCACCCTCGAAGCCACAAGATGATCTATAAGAAAAACGTAGTCAATATGTGCATTGTTATTTATAATCATCTCCCGGAGGAACTAAAACTGCTGGAGGGAAACGCCTTTAAACGCAGTCTAACAAACTGGCTCCTGGATCGTTGTTTTTACAGCGTAAAGGCGTATCTCGACCACCAGAGTTAGTAGTATTTAGTTATTTGTTATTGGGACATGCCTATTATGTTAACTTTTTCTATTATTTTAATTTGACATTTTATATTTATTTCAATTTATCAACGTATTTTTTTTAAATAATTTATTGACATTTTAATTGTTTACTATATATTTGCATGCTTGCTCGCAAGCTAGATACACGAACCATAATGTACTTAAACATCCATATACTGTGTCTATGCAAATATTTTTTTTCTGATTTCTGATCAACACTCATTAAAATATAAAAAAATATATAAAATATCAGGCACAATCTTATACAATTCAACCTAGTCCGAAACTAAGTAAAGCTTGTACTATGGGAACCAACCAGGTGACATTATACATAACATATAAATAAATTATAATACTTAAGTACAATAACATCCAAGACCTAAGAACAAACCTTCGTGTTCATCACACAAACACTTGGCCTAGCCGGGATTCGAACCCGGGACCGCCAGCTTCGTAAGCTGTTGTGCAACCCACTGAGCCAAACGTGTTGTCAGTATATCTGCCACTGCTCTTCAAAATCTCGTATCTCGGTACATCATCGATACTGAGATACGAGTTTTATTTCAAGTAAGTATTTGTTAGTGAGTTTTGGTCGTCAGACAATTTTATCCCAGAAATTGCACAATTCCCGAAGGATAACTTGCCGTAGCCACGGCTGGGGGGACAAACCTACTATGAAATATTTTCAACGCTATTTATTAATTTAAAAGAAGTAAGTTTGCTTCTACAATAGTAATTAGGTAAACTTGATGGAATTAGGCAGAGAAAATAAAATAAAATACTTTTAGAGACATTTTACAGTCAAAGGATGCACCGGACCACCAACGTCAAACCGAACAGCAAGCGACTAAAATCGTAATAACACCTACGCATTTGCAAAACGTTAACCCCATAACATACTAAGAAAGCATAAGCATAAATAACGTGCAATATAAAATGCAAGTGAAGTAAACTAAATAGGTGTAAAAGGAGGACGAGTATACAGAAGAAGTTTATCGTGACACTTGGAACAGGCTGGACGGGTTGGTTTGAATCCTTGCGCGACCATTTTACAAACATGCTTGCTCATTCGAGTTTTATTTGCAAGTGCAGGCTTTCAACCATGTTGTCTTAGTAGCTTGATCTGTCTCTAGGTGACGATTTACCTGTATGAATGAAGCGTAGAATGCATAGGGCGGTGAATCAATTAGAATCGACATTTCATATTGTCATTTGATCTGAATCGAAAACATGTTACATATCAAAAAATATATTTCGCATTATTTGAATAATACTTGTGTGAGCTGCTAGTTTATAGAATTTGAAGTTTGGTAGCAGATTAATATATTTTTATGCATAGAAAAATAAATGGATTGTGGAGGAGTACACACTCCGTACTCTTTTCTGTGAAAAATGCGTGCTGTCTGTCACTAGTGGTAAAAAATTCTTGAAGCTACAAAAACACTTTTATTTTGTATGTAAAAATTTCGACTCTTCAGGGGAAAAAGGCTGATATGATCTTCCAACTTCTTGAATCATAGCTAAGAACACTCATAATTAAGTCACCATTCAAGCAAAAGAAAAAACTAAATCAAAATTCATTTTCATTCATTTACGAGATACAATGCCACGGACACACACTTTTTGAAGTACAACTTAAATACAGAAGTGAATGTTTCTGAGTTGAATGAAATATTGCCGACTGTACTTTTCTTTAAACATCCGTTACTCATCGAGACGATTTTAAAGAGCTCAAACTCGGTAGTATTTCGTTATTCTATTACAGAGTTCTTATGACCACCTTGCGGCTTCATCATCAGATCAGCTCGATGGTGTCATAATATTGTATTGTCATCTAACTCACATAATTATGCCTAATTTTAGCTCAATCAGAAACAGGGAAGTAGGTCAAATTTAACTGGCAAGATTAGACCCGAACATACATATGTATACGAACATGGCATGTTAAATAAAAGCTTGTTATAAAATAATTAGTAGACACATATTTTGATCACTTATAATTGATATTAACTAATACTCACCGTTTTCTGCATTCGTAAAGAGCATATTATGAAGTAATAAATCTCAGTATATTGACGCTGTAATGTCTCAAACACGTTAAAAGTCTACACGAAATTGAACCTACGACCAATGACTCCGGAGTTTAATCGTGGATACTGCTATTTGTAATTGGGTCAAATAACCATGGAGAATTTTAAACGTCATGGTACGGCTTTTGGGATAGAGTTTTTAATCGAAAAGTCTTACGAAGTAGTGAAACTTAGAGTTCCCCAAGGGCTTTATGCCTAATGAACGACAACATTTATTGTTGTGACTAGGGACACTGGGCTTGATGTATTATGCAATCTCATTCGTTTTTATCTAGTACTAACTAATGCGATTAAACATTCAACACCTTCCTTAAATCATAGATCAGATCGTATTGAAGCTCGAAAGAATATTGATTATTTTAAAATTATGATAACAGGAAGATGTTGGTGCCAAAATAAGTATTAACAAGTGCCAGGTATTCATAATTTTTTAGCAAAATACGCTAATGTATTAACGGTATAATTGACCAAATAAATTAAAGTAATTTATATAACGACCATCGTTTAGATAGAAAAATTAATCGCATCTGCGAAATACTCACCCGGCTATCGCAACTGGTTTACAAAATCATTTAATCACAGAAAAAATATCCTTAGCACACTCGGGCACAAAGTTTTTGCGATCACAATCACAGGAATAAAAATTCACAAACACAAGTGCATTCAGTTTTCCAGACTAGCGTCTTCGCGGGCCTAAAGTCCTTGCTTCAGTAATTTGTGTTTCCGATGCGTTATCGACAACGACTTTGTATTCACATGTCGCCGAAACTCTCTACACTTATTGGGATGCACGGCGCGTCCTTCGCATTTCGTTTTGAAAGACAATAGTGGTCACCCCTGGGTGCGAGGCTTGTCATCGTACAATGCTATACGGCCCGATGTCTTTAAGGTGTAAGGACGTATGTCCGCGCGCGTAGTATGCGTTTGGTCGTGGTGCGAGCGTTGGCGCGGCGGTACCGGTACGGAATGGAGGCTCGGACGGCGTAATCGTTCGATGTCAAGTCTCAGTTGGCCACTGGGTTAGCGGTGTTCCTTTTCCTGCTACACCTTTAATAGGTAACACACTTCTCACATCTCGCGAGCTCATTGTTTAAACATATCCACATTTTTGGTCTGAAGGCCTAATTTCATCGTGCTCTGTTATTTGCTAATAGATAATTAACGGCTGGTTACGTTTATCGGACTACGTTAACATGCGTAATGAGCCATTAAAAGTAATAGTGCATGGTGCAACTGGGCTTTCGGCTGTTAATGTCGAGCATTTGACAGACGTGACGAGAAATAAAACATAAATACGAAAAAGAAACATGATTTTATGGCGCCCGAAAATTGTTATCACATCATTGCGATGAAAAAGAAAGTGGAAATAAATTGCGAAGACACTTATTTTATTGCTCTTGTACTTTAGGGTAGCATGGTCAGTGATAAATGCTCAGTCATTTTAATATACGTGTGGTAATATTTCCTTGTCTGTATACACTGCATGTCTCAAGTATGAGGATGCCTTATCATGGATACTTTGACAAGTTCATAATGAAATACAAGACGGTTGAATCGTATTGAATTATAGATACAGTTCACGTAATAAAATGAAAGCGAAAACTCTAAATAAAGCTACGTAAAGCATACGTCACGGCTGCAATCCGAGGATTGTGCGGCCGAACTGGGCCGGAACAGTCGTGAGAAGGGGTTTCGTAAATGTATCCAATAATTGGCACCTTTGGAACAATAACGGCGGATGTGTATGTGAGACCTAGTCACATGTGACGTTATTCTACTAAGAGCACGGATAACAATATAACAGAGCGATAGTAATTACGGAAGATGTTCCTCGTTTGTCCTAATGTTCCGGATAGCTCCGGTGTCTTGCTAAAATAATGAAAAAATTATGATTGATTGGCATTTTGAAAAATAAATATGTTTTAAAATTTATGTTACACTAATTTAATTATGTTTCAATTCAGAAGGTAGTGAACATTATAATAAGTATCTACCTAGCATGAATTAAACTTTACTAATTACTCGATCTTCACACATTATAATGATAATGATCACAACAAAACAGGACTTAATTGCGTATATTTATTCAATTACATGTCTCGCTCCGTTAACGACTTTTTTTCAAGGGTTTTTTTTTTTTCAAATCCGATTTATAGCTAATAACTCTACTTTGTTAACTGTTATTTTTGCAGTATAGGTGTAAACTTTAATAAATATTATGACAGAATTAAAAAAACTGTACAACCATGCACTAATTTAGGAAATATGACGGTATTTACCGACCCGAAATTTTTGCTCTCGATTGTAGGAGGGAAATATAGCTCTAGCGATCTTTCAACATCAGTTCATAGTTCATAGCCCATTATGGCCGCTGCCGCTGTGACAACCGACCCGTGAGACAACCTTCCCCGGTCTCCCTTACACATTTATGTTTTTATGAAATAATGTTTATTTGTTTAAATATTCAAGATAGGAACTGCCAGATTTTGGTCTTGAATTTAAAATCAGAGTATAGAATCATTCGTTATCGGCATACTACTGCCGTAAATTTGGAGTTCACCCACAAAAAAGTACAGTCAGAAAAGTGACTCCACTGCCATTATATTATGTTTGTATGGTAGTGGGACTAGGGCTTGCTGAAGTGTACGTGGTCTTAGCATAGTGCCAATATGAAAATCTTTACAAGGCTCTATATACATGCAAATGCGCTTAATTTGCCTGAACTCTTGAACTGTACCTACTTCTAGCCCAATGTAACATACGGGTCTTTGTCTCGCGATAAATTTTATTTATCCGTCTCCATTCAGTACAAAACGAGAGAGATGGGTGATGCTTTATCACGGCACAAGTGAAGTCGCGGGCAGTAACCTATGCCTACCCGACTCAAGATTTTTTTAATGGTGCCCTTCGTGCCCACGTTATCTGTCATCGGTGTGGACTACTGTTATCATTCGCTTGTCCTTATCCCCTTTACTTGGGGTCGGAGTAGTATGTCTTTTTCTTCCATACCTCTCTAACACCCGTCATCTCGTCACTCACATTCTTCCTGCTCCTGTCATCTCTCACGCAATTCATCCACCTTTTTTTCCTTGGGCTACCGCTCCTCTAACATCCTTCCACATGAATATCTAATATCTAGTTCTTGTCACATGACTCTCCTCCCTTCGCATAACATGTCCATACCACCGTAGGCGATTTGCTCTCAGCTTATCGACTACGGGTATATCAGTGTGGACTACTGTATATTCGTTATACTTGTTAAGGCGAACAAATGCGACCAACTTATTAACTAAGTTCGTGGTGCTACTGCAAAGTTGAAAATGCATGAAACGTGCGTTCCCGATTTCAAATATTTACAAACAATCCCTGAAAGCAATTTCTAGCGTCAAACCGATCATAGTGCTGACAAATAGTGTTTTGTTTCAGAATAACCTCTTTACCACACAGCTTGCGTTTCCTTCTTCGCGTAGAAACTGCATACAAACAGGCACCCTTACATAAATAATACATTTTACCTATCATTGTTGTGTTAATTGATTTGGCCCAGTTTCTAACGGGTGAAAACAACATGATTTGTATGCACTGGCACAAAGGATAGCGGGAAGCAATAGACCGAGAGACGATCGACGGTAGCCCTACCTGATCGCGCAGCATAAGGAGTACCTACATGAAGGTGAGGATCAAAAGTATTTGTGCCTAGAGTGCTCATACTGCGTACAAACGGTCAACACCATAATGGTACAATTTCTGTAATGTTTTACCATCACGATCTTCGTGACAGTAAATTGTGCTCACATGCGCATATTTTCATGCAGTTTTTAAAAAAGAAATTACGCGTGCAAATACAACAAACCACCACCAAGACTTTATTTCGCGATAAAGCAAAGGCACTATAATTCATTAATCTAATATGGAATTACGCAAAGTAACTCCTGAATCTATCAATTATTTAACTGAATTTCATCACTAAGATACTATATTCTTATAATTACAAAAAATTATGTGTAGGTCAGCCGTTACAGAAGTGTCAGTCTGATTTTGATACTAGATCAGGTAAAGGTTCCGATTGTCGAATCTTAGGCTAAAGCTATTTGTTCACAATTGATTTTCAAGGAAGCATGAAAATAGTTTTCCAGTTCAAATGCGTTCGTCGACTCAAAGTAGGCATTGTTTCAAAATGTGTAGGTGATTAACCTTATGCAGTTGACCGTGACTTTCTTCTAAAATGAATTGTGATACATTTGTTAAGAAGAACAACTGCTTAGCAACCTTTGTCATAAATATGGCTGCCGGCAGAAAAATCGTTAGAAATTTACAAGTTACTTCTTCAGTTTAATCTGAAGTCAGCTAAATAGAGTAAGATAAATGTCCCAATCTTCGACACTGCCCCATTAGGTGACTCTTCAACCGTAAATTAATAGCAATAGAGGTGAAATACATGTTGTCAATTATTGGAATTAGAATATCAATGGACGTTTACCCTAATTGTGTATAATATTTTATAGTTATTGAAATGTATTGTTCGTAGAAGACTTGAAATTAGAGACATCGCCGGTTAGTTTTAAGAAAGTCTACTTGCTTTTTCAGGGTCATACAGATTTTTTAGTATGAGTTAGCGTTATGCGTCTTTCCTGCGGACACCCGAAAGTTAAATCAGGGATCGGAACGGGTATTTTTTAATTATTCTAAAATATACTCAATTTCTGGAATGATTTAAAACTGTATTTCGCAGAAGAGAAATTAATCACAAAACACCTGATTTAAGTCTATAATTTTAATAAAATATACGAAAATCTCGCCATTGACCGAAAAAAACGAATCTTAGTTACTAAACGAACTTTGTCCACAGGAAAGACGACTAAATTCTAGACTCTGTATGACCCATCACCAGCCTCTCTCCAGAGATTCGTTGGATTAAAACCTATCGACTATAAGACCATATCATCTAAGTATAACAAAACCATAGCTATCACAGTGGTGCCTGCCATTTTGAAGATGTTTTAATGTTTGTTTGGACACATTTTTTTAAGGAAAGAACGTGCTGTGCTCACTGTTCGGTGTTTTAGTTTTTTGACCCATACATATATATGTATATTCTATTGCACATAACCAAACCTTAAGCACACATACAAACTTAAAATCGATTAACAGAGATATATTGTCTAATTGAGTTAAGTACCTACTGTGCATTGAAAAGGCGAAATACTTTGCGTTTAAATTTAATTAAACATAAATAAAAAAAATGTGTATAATGTATTTTATGTCCTCTATCGTAGAAAGATAATACTGCTTTACGAAAATATAGTGTAATTATTTTTGTAAAGGTTTATGAGCCAATCGTAATCTCCATCAAAATCACTGACTTTTTGTCGAAAATGGTCTGATTATGAAAACAGTCACGTTTCGTATTGAGATATACTGACTAACTGACTTAACCCTGATTTAAAGAATGTTCTAGGCATTTCAAGATTTACTTTTACCATTTTTAATGTACCCAGATCATAACAATAAAGTTAACACTTGGAGAACACCCCCATAGAAAAATCTTATTTCTGCGTAATCTTTTGAATGGTAATGTATATTTTTTTACTGTATATAAAACCTCCCAAGCGGAACTCGATTCCGTTGATATGGCTCTCTTGGGTACAGACATCAAAAACAGTATTTATAAACTCGGTCCCTAATCGACGAATCTTCGTACAATAGCGTAAAAACATACAACAAAATAATAATTCGAGGATTTACTTTTTAAGTTAATAAAATTAATTCGACAGTGCGTACTTACGAGTATGTGTGCCAAGTGCGTACTTAGGTACTCACATACCTTAGATACCTACACACATATATTACATTCACATATGTTATTCAAATATATAAGATACCTAGTTATATTTATATATGGTTAGGAATATGAAAAGCTAAGCGGAATTTAAACAGTTACAATTCGAGTCATGCACGTCAAAGGGGCACATCGTCTAATTTTGCGAATTTTTCGCATGCGACAAAATTTTAGTTCATATATGTGACTTGCCTTCTAAACATCATATTTAGAGTGTGTAGGGTTCCGTACCAATTTGTGTACAAACGAACCTAAATAATTACTAAACCTCCGTTCCGTGGTCTGTCTGTCTGACACAAAGCCCTAACTTATGGAACCGGAATACGGAAAACGCTTGAAATTTTCACATATGTTATTACTGATACTGTGGCAGAGCTATAACAGCAAATAATGGAGATAAATTAAATATAAATATGAAATAATGATCTTTATTCTGTAAGCAGGCCGCAAGGGCACTTTTACAAGTCTGACTCTACGGCGTTTCTCAAAAGGAGACCACTGAGGAGAAGAAAGCCGAAACAATCTCAATATCTATTACAATATTTGTACTTAGGCTATCCTAAATATATTTTTTGAGTATAAACTCAATGCGTAGTTCTTCAAGAAAACATATCAAAACTTATAAAAGTAAAAAATATATATGTATTAAAAAGCAAAATAATGATTTTTTATTTAAAACACTTACATACGTTTGGTATGCCACCTTATAAGAACCGAGTCCCGGTAAAAGTAAATTATTTGGTTTCTGTTTTGGGCCATGCATTTTTGTCTGTTAAATAGTCCAAAATTAAGGCAGTTCCTATACAAGTGCGGTTTTAGGCGATTTTTGCGTAATATTTAACGTACAATGAAAATGTATATAACTATAGTCGCTACAACATTTTTTTTACAAATAACATGAAGTCAAAAATTAAAGGGTGTGGGAACGCGTACATGAAACGTGTTTCTTTCGCACAAAACCCTTAGTGCGTAAGTCCAACACGCACTTGGCCGGTTTTCATATTTCGTTTTGCGATATGCGTGATCGATGTGTGACGCTGGGTCGATCAAGATCGTCATTTTTTGCTTCAAAGAAGCAAAAGTCAGACAGAGAGAATACTTTAAAAAGTTTAAAAGTCTGATAAACATTTACGCTGGTTTTTGGTAGTCCAAAAAATCTTATTTTTTTTATATCCACACGTCTTTATGTATTTAGTTAATCTTTATTGCACAAAAGAAAAACTCATCGTATAAAAGGCGAATTCAATGCCCTAGGGCATTCTCTACCAGTCAACCTTGTGGTAAAGCAAATAAATTGTGAGTGTGTCTTTGTGAAATAAATAATCTGTACTTTTACGCAGCGTGTAAAGGCGCAAATATTATTAGACAACATTTTGATTTATATGATCGAATGCCGTGATTGTGGCTTAGAAAAGGCTTTATAGGAGCTGTAGACCATGACTCCGAGGGCGGAGGTTATGAATCCGTTATACACTCGCTAAAAGGGAATGCGGTCCTCGTGGGACTATCTTTACCTCAATTTTATATGTCAAACTAGAAGGTCCCGCCACTTCATTCGCGGAGCAGAAAAAAGTGAAAACCCTCTTTTTTGCTTCAGCGTAGTCGGGTAAAAAGTATCCTGCTAAGTGTTCGCGGGTTCTGAGAAAAAAAAAATCTCTATTAAAGTAACAATTTGTGCAAACTACCCACTTTGAGAAAACAAATACTTAAAGGTGTAGGTACATACATGCCATGCGCCAGAAAAGGGCTTAAATATGATATTTTTTTTCACAAAATGAAGTTTACTGACGTGAAAGAAACGACGCAAAGAAATTTCCCAGACTACCTCATGATTAATTACTAGCTATTGCCCGCGACTTCATACGCGTTGATGCAATTTATAACCTATGTGTTATTTTGATGTCTAAACAACATCACCTACTGGAAAGTTTCCTTGAAATCCATTTAGTACTTTTTTAAAACTAAGAGAACAGAACAATTTAACGGATTATATCGCGTATATTATCTCATTTTAGTTCCCGACGTTTCGAAAGCTTCCGAAACGTCGGGAACTAAAATGAGATAATATACGCGATATAATCCGTTAAATTGTTTTATGTCAATGAGTAATAATCGCGGAAACAGAAGAAAATATTACTAAGAGAACAGGTTTAATAGGGATTTTGACAACTTTTTTCCGTGGTATAGAACGACCTTTGTCATAAAAACTCCACGAGATACAACAACGTTAGAATCACACTTTTGGACTTTCCCATAAACGCTCCATACTAAACCCTAGGACGGTGTGACGTCACACCTTCCTACCTTGTATGGGGAAATTGAGAAATTTGTTCTGCAGCTATGTTAAAACTTGCGTTTATCGAAACGGTTTCATAACAAAAGTCACCATACATTTCATCGGTTATTTAATGGTATTATTATTTATTAATATTTTCTTACTTGAAAAATGGACTTTCCCACTTAACTTAAGGCTCATAAAACAATCGATCTCAATTTTTTTTAGGATTTACATCTTAAAAACTGCTTTTTCGCATCTAGATTATATTATTATTTGAGTACATACAACAACCCTATTGCAAAGTGTTGCGTATCTATGATATCATCAAAATACGCATTTGTCTCCACAGAGGTTATAAGCCCGGTGACCTTATCATAAAGAAAATTGATAAGCAATACCTCCACAATCTCGCAAACTTCACCTGTTTTTACCGTTACCGTCCCTAAAATATGGCAGCCTCAATGTCCGCATGCTTCGATTACTTTCTCGATCCGAGTTTATCCGAATTCTCGACAGACAAAATGGCGTATGTCGTGACTAAATCTTTGTAGCACGCTACTTTGCTTAACTGAAGGTGCGAAATTGTCCCGCGGTTTATTAATTTATAAGCGTGCATGATAAGTTTATGATGACAATACTCATACAAGTTAAATAATTTAATGACACGTAACAAATCTGATGTCTTTTTAAATAATTTGTAATACTTAAGTAAGAAATTGCTTGTCAATCTTTATTAATACTGTTCAGGTATAGATTGTTGTTACGTAAGCATTAATTACATTTATAATTTCACAATATTTAATACGGCAGTATGACGTTTTTAGGGTCCCGTACAAAAAAGGGTAAAAAAGGGACCCTTAGGGTGTGACTGAAAAAAATACAGTTAACCAAGCGAAAAATCTTAATTTTTCTAGTAATTAATATGAATATTACTGCGAAATTATAAACATGTATCTATCTGTGTTTCTTTTTTTTAATCACTAAAAATCATTTTTGTATTGACGCCATAGATACCAGAGGCAAACTTAACTCAACCGGCCAGTTAAGTCGGAATTAGTGAAACTTTGTACGGAACCCTCGGTGCGCGAGTCAGACTCAAAGGTCAAATGACCAGTTTTTTAGGGTTCCTTAGCCAAAATGGCAAAAGGTGTCGTCATGTCCGTCCGTCTGTCTGTATGTCACAGGCATTTTACTCATAAACTACATGATGTATAATGATAAAATTTAGAGTGTCTTGTATAAGCCGCAACTTAGTTTGATAGTAAAAATAGTATTTTATGCAACTGTTGTATAATAGGGGTCAAAAAAAGGGAGTTGCGTGGGTTGCGATGCGAGCCTTGGCGAGCATCGCAAGTAAAAACGCCACGAGTGTTTTTTGACACAATAGGGAATATGCATGAATTTTAATTTTTGCTTTATTAAAAGCTTATTCGTGTCACAAACAGTAGACAAAAAGAATTTTCCGAATAACTATAGAAATACCCAAGATATAAGCCATCAAACATCTCAGTCTATCTCTTTCTAGCAAAAGTGAATTTAATATGGAGTTTATATGACCGTAGTGGACTGTGACGACAGTCTATGTCGGACCTCTCTGTCAAATCGCTGTCTAATTAGTAGTTTAAAATGCTTATATCATATGTATTTCTTGGCCGATTTTAATTTTAATTTCACTTTTTGGAATAGTTTTTACGGTATTTTGATATTTCATTAAGAAAAGCGATGAAAAAAATTCATGCATGTTCCCTATTATACAACGTTGCATACAATAGTCCCGTTATATTAAAAGTATCGCAAAGGAAGACACCACGAGCATTTTTTGACCGAATTATAAAACGTTGTATATAGTCTTTGGTTTTTAAACTGAGCGAATCGGCCATTTCCATTCAGCCATTCTTTAAGCCGATTAAAGTCTATATAAAATAGTTTTCTACAACTAAGGGGCCATTCATTAATTACGACAGATTTATCATTTTTTAATTTAAAACTGTATGAAATCGGCGGTTTGTTAAGTTGGTAATATAAATTATTTCAAATAACATTAGCTTAAGACTCACTGAATATAAATTATTAGATTGAAATTTTGTACTCTATGCACCAAGGAATACGTTAATAGAGATATTTTAACACGCTTAGCAATGCTGTTTTGGGAAATGGACTATAGAGTTTTACAAGTCTTAAATAATGTATGTCTTTATATTAGAGTTGGTAACCATTTATATGACAGAAAGAAGTATAGGAGTAGAAAAAATTAAAAAATATATTTCTAGGGAGGGCACATGTAACTGAAACTGAAAAAAAAATCTGCATATATCAATGTTTGACACATATTTCGACAGCTTTTAAAAACAATTAGATTACAGAAAAAAGTTTTCTGGTAATTTCCGGAAATAATCGCTCTGAAAGTAGCATAAATTGTGCCCCCTCTATTTTCTAAACGGTACGTACAAAAAATATGAAAATAATTACAAAGATAAGACTTAATACCTAAATACTTTCTACGAAAATTGTTTTCAACATGATCGGATGTACCGCTTTTGAGTTATTGCCAAAAAACTGCGCTTCTCAGCAAAAGGACGTAAGTGCCATGGAGGTACGCTCTTTTTGCTAGTGCACTTTTTTATATCGTATTTTTTACCTTTGTAGTGCATTTTTGTGTATGGCTGTGGAACCCTACACTGAGCATGGTCCGCCATGCTCTTGGCCGGTGTTTAATAAATATGCTAGTCAACCGTATAACGTCATACCGTTTTAAAACGCTAGCTTTATTTTCCGGTTAAAAACACAAAAAAAAACAAATTATCGCGTTACAAAGGTTTTTTTTTTTATAATCAGCCGTCTAGCACAACCCTCCGCGACTACACTTGTTACGCGATATAGCATCAACTCTGTCTCGCATTCTATTGAAAGGAAAGGGACAGCCAATCTTTGTCGCGCGACAAGGAGTCGCGTATCACAGTTGTGCTAGACGTGCAGGAAGAAAATCATGTTATACATGTAAATTCTGAAATAAATAGGAAGGTACTTATACAAATCAGAGCAAGTTTTTGTATTTATTACCTAATCTAATCTTATTAAGAATCAA
Source organism: Hedya salicella (assembly GCA_905404275.2). Taxonomy (NCBI): domain Eukaryota; kingdom Metazoa; phylum Arthropoda; class Insecta; order Lepidoptera; family Tortricidae; genus Hedya; species Hedya salicella. The sequence goes on along the minus strand of FR990112.1, from coordinate 14,701,483 downwards.
ATTAACCGATAATAAAGTCCCACTGTAAGTACATATCTAATCATAAGCATAACTTCCAACAACAATTAATGATATTGTAATCAGTCTTATCACTTGTCGGTTCAAAAACGTCAGTTCACGATTGTGTTTTAAGCCGTTCAGTTGCAAAATGGCGGAGAAAAAGAAGCCCTTTTTTACATTGAAAAGTTTTAAAGCAAGCAAAGATGGAAATACTAGCCCCAGAGCGCCGAGTACACCTAACGGGCAAGAAATACAGTTTTTCAAAAACACACAGTTCCCTAATGTTGTCAAAAAGTACACGCAAAGTCAGGAGCCTAAAGCAATTCCGTAAGTACCTATTTTTCTTCTTTTTAATATTTTGTTTGTTGTTGTGTTCTTTCCACTTAAAGAAAACAATGCCATTTATGTGCTTAACCACAAAACACTAAAATGACGAAATAAATATAGAAAAAAAAATCATAACTATATTAATCTGTGTTATTTATTTTGCCCGTCTTCGAATTTTAATCTTCAAAAACATTTTTTTGGTTAAGTTTGCCCCTTATTTGTATGCGGCGCCATAAATACCAGAGGCAAAGTTAATTCAACCGGCCAGTTAAGTCGGAATAATTGAAAGTGTGTACGGAACCCTCGGTGCGCAAGTCAGATTTGCACTTGGTCGGTTTTTTATATAGCTCCGCTGGAGTGCCACTACTTAAAGGTATATACAATTACACATCATTAAATTTTATGAAATAATTAAGTATCAAAGAATCGTTCTGCATGGCTCAATTGAGATTTAAGTAATAATAGGTCTCAGCTAATTTGTTTTTTGTACTTTCTTGGGTTTATTTTGGATTGACGACCGGCTTGGCTCAGTGGGAGTAACATTGCCTGCGAAGCTGAGGTCCTGGGTTCAAATCCCGGTAAGGGCAAATATTTGTGTGATGAGCATAAATATTTGTTCCTGGGTCTTGGATGTTTTCTATGTAATATATCTATTAAATATATCGTCGTCTAGTACCCATAACACAAGCCTTATTGAGCTTACCATGGGACTAGTTCGATTTGTGTAAAATTGTCCCATAATATATTTTTTCTCCTGCCAACAGGCCCGCATCGTCAGGAGTCATCGAGGAGTTGGTGCAATGCGCGCGCTGCCTAGGTGTGCTCCATAACCCGAAGATGCTGCCGTGCCAGCACACGTTTTGTATGGCCTGCTTAGTTGTCTATGTAGGAGGTATGTACCATCATGTCAATCGAATAAGGTCTACTGCTGGATCATACAAGGACGTTGACCGGTCGTGCGCTAACCACATTCATAGGCTTCCCACAATCCTCATTACTTCATCGGTCCACCTAATAGGGGGCTATTCATAAATTACGTGGGTTACGGGGGGGGGGGGGGGTGTAGAAATCGGATGATGGTAGTATGACGAAGGAGGGGGGGGGTCAATCCCAAGATGACATCATCTTTCGCATCTTTAAAATGTGTAACAAAAAACAAAAGAAGTACAACCGAATTGAGAACCCCTCCTTTTTTGAAGTCAAGTTTTGAAGTTAAAAATTACTGAAATTCGTGTTTCTATAAATTTCTTGTAAATGACATCATTTTATTTGGTAGGGAGGGGGGCAATCGAATTATGATGGTTGGATGATTTAGGGGGGGGGGGAGATGACGTAATTTATGAATAGCCCCTAGGAGTCCTGCCCATGCTGCTTCTTTCATTCCAGTAAGTACTTACATAGGTACACAGAATACACAGTACGAGATTAATAAGGAAATGGGTGGTGAAAACAACTTTCCGCGACATTAATCCCAAGGCTTTCATAATTTGGTTATGTTTCAGACATTGTTTCGAGACAAAAACTTGAATATTATTTAATTTTTTAGCGGATGAATACATATGTAGAGTAGGTATCTCTGTAAAAACAAACGTCGATCCCACGTACTTCATTGTCGCGTGGGAGATAGACCAACCAACAAGCACATTCGGATACTGCCGTGTCTTTCCGCCATCGTCCTATGCGACAATATCCTTACCACTTAGGATCCACAATTGTGTGTTTTGCTGGAGATTTCCAGACTCACACGACTGGACTGTCGAATAAATTGGCACCGGCAGTATTTCCGGACCGTTGCGATCATCAAGGCTTCAAGAAAAGAGCGTATTCCCACCTGAAAGGCCGGCAACGCACTCGTGACTCCTCTGGTATTGCAGTCTATGGGCGATGGTGATTGCTTACTATCAGGCGATCCGTCTGCTCGTTTGCCCCCTATAACTAATTTGATACAAAGATCTAAATTGTAGCCAGAAAAATTAATTGCATTAACCCGTGAAGCGCGCTTTTGAATTTAGAACCTACTTTCAAAATTAATAACGCTCCACTGGTTAATGGTACATAGGACGTGAGTAACGTATCATTACCGAACGTAGAGGATTTAATTCATTGTGAATCACAAGCGGTCTGCTAGTCTAATGGTTCATGAAATTCATGACGCTGTTTCGGTAACAGAGACGCTTGTTCGATTCCGGCCTAGCCTGCAGTGAATCGCAATTAATTTTTCTTTCTATTTAGATCTTTGTATCAATATAGTAATAAAAAAAAGATTGCCTGATGTTTTCAAATTATAAAAAAATATAAACAAAAACCATTTTTATTTCTAGATTCACCAATTCTAGAATGCCCAATATGCCGCACCAAAGTCCAAGTCACCGGGCCAAACTTCATTAACGATCTGCCTTCGAACCTGTACATCGACTCGCTTCTCCAGCTCATGGGCATCAGCAATGGGAATGATAGACCGAAGACCGCGACACCGCCCACCACGCCGATGGTGCCGGGGATGCAGAGTGTGGAGCTCTTCGCGGGAGGAGTCAGATGCTCGCAGTGTCAGACTATGTGCGACAGTGTTGATGTAACTGCGTGTGAGCATTGCAAGTTGGTACGTACCCTACATGTCTTTTTAGGGTTCCGTACCAAAAATGGTAAAAAAGGAACCCTGTCTGTCAGCCCACATGCATTGCAAAGGAAATATTCAAAAATATATTTATATTTCCTAAAAAAACGACGTATATGAGGGGGGCAAAAATTTAAAGTCTAGCTACTAGGTTAAGTAAGTAGAACTTATATCATATGAAAGGGCTTGATCTGAACATTTTTGACCAATTTTTTTTTGTTGTGGTTAGATTTTATTTTATTGAGGGAAATGTGAAAAAAAAAACACCATTCCCCAAAATTTTGACAATTTTCACAATTTGTATAAATAAAAATAAATATTCCACGAAAATTATAGCCATGTCTGTAACTAGCCATTTTCTGTTTATTTGCAAAAAACCTATTTGAACAACCCGGTGCGTTAAGTTTGCACCTCATTTGTATGCAATGCTATAGATATCAGGTGCAAACTTAACTCAACCGGTACCGGGTAAAAAAGTTAGGGTAAGTGAAAATTTGTACGGAACCCTCGGTGCGCGAGTCGGACCCGCACTTCGCCGGTTTTTTTAAATCAGTTTCTCTCCTCCGCCCACCACGCCGATGGTAGGTACCAGGGATGCAGCGTGTGTATCTCTTCGCAGGGGGAGTCAGATGCTCGCAGTGTCAAAGTATGTGCGACAATGTTGATACAATACAATACAATACAATACAATACAATACAATACAATACAATACAATAGAACAATTCTTTATTGCACACCAACAACAGAAACAGTACAATAGAGCCTTAACATAAAATACGGTACAAAATAGGCGGTCTTGTCGCTAAAGCGATCTCTTCCAGACAACCTTTGGGTAGCGAAAATGACACAGAATAGCTAGGAATGAGTAGGTGTTGAGATAAAGTTATAAATACAAAAGAAGAAAGAAAAGTATGATACAGTAGAGATCAAACTGATTATAAAACCAGCAGCAGAATTAGATAAGATAAGATAAGATAAGATATTTATTGCAACCAAGTTACAGACTAAGTCTAGTTACAAGGACCCTTGTCGGGTGTAGCAAACATTTTTATTAGGTACAAAATTAACTTAAATCTATACATACACTATGTCTTAGGTATAGTTTTACTTGTTTATGTAAATAAAAACGTCGTAGATATTTCAATCACCCATGAATTCCGTGACAGAGTAATAACATTTATCACGAAGTACAATTTTCAGTTTGTTTTTAAAGGCCGAGTTTGATTCTATAGTTTTTATATTTACAGGAATTTTATTGTATATTTTTATTGCTCTAGAATATGGACCGTTCTTATATATTTCCAATTTAGGCTCCGGAAGCTCGAGATTTTGAAAGCGTCGGGTATTTTGACTGAAAGTGAAAAGATGTAAATTATTTCAGACAAACGTTGCTACTTCTAAAATGTACAGGGAGGGAAGGGTTAATAATTTGAGGTCTTTAAAGTAAGGTTTGCAGCTATGGCGTTGGTGGATATTAGCCAGGATTCGTACACACTTTTTCTGCATAATGAAGAGCTGGTACGCGTAATTAAATTTAGATTAAAAATTCAAATTAAGTTGTAATTAAAAAGTAGATCTTTTAACTTAGTTGATATGACGGCGTGTGAGCATTGCAAGTTGGTACTTGGTACGTACGATGTATGAAGCTTCATCTACTACGATAATATGTAGTAGGTATATGTTGATGATATAATGGCACATTCCGAGGATGGGTTACTAATAAATGAGCGAGCTGTTTCTCAAATATTTCATTTGCCAACATTAGTTTTTTCCGAAACCGTAAAATTTTCAGAATTTGTATAGAACATACCAGTGACGTGGCTTTCATATAAGCCGATTCCCTCCGGGTTTCCCAAGGCAAGGAAAGAAGGTAAAATAACCACCTTTTTCTTTAAATATGAGTAAATAAATACGCTTCGGCTTCCCTTGTGATGTCCCTGACGCCACGCCTCTGGAACATACCTAACGTATTGAGTTCTAGTGTAGAGTACGAAGTAACATACATACTAATATTATGAATTGTTCTCCGAATGTTATGCCGTTCAGGTCGAAACCAGCTTAAATAAGGTAAACGCCGGGTAGGCCTGTCATTAGTCAAAAATTGTATTTACCCTTCCGTTTAAATGACCTTTGCCTGACCTATAATTCAAAGCTAGCTAATTAGGGCATTTATAGCATATAATTTTCCAACGTTATGTACTTAGGTGTATAACCCACTTTAAAAAGACTGCGATAAGCATCTTTTTCCGGCTCGCATACATAAGTTTCCAGACAGGTTTCGCACTATCTGGGTCTTCATAGCAATATCCATTTTGCTTAGATATTATTGCATAGATATGACATACAAAAAGCAGTTTTGAACATTTTTTTAAGGCATTCAGGATTTTAAAATGTTTCATGTCATCTCACGACGGATTACCGCAAACCGATGGACTTGGGTATGTACCAAACTGGTGTACCAACTTAATTGTGGGTCAAAATATCAGTATAAGGGGTGCCACTTCTTTCTAGGATAACATCGTGCGCTTTGCCCGTCTTTGAATTAAACCTATATACATACGGCAAGCTCGGCCGAATCTCACCTTTACATACAAACGGAGTTTCGTTGTCATTTTAAAACTACGTATTGGATTTGCATATACAATAACATGAGGTATATCTAGGCCTGGAATTAGTTTATATGGCTCCAGTTTATAAAACAAACGAAATACAGCAAAATCAAGTTTTGTACGAAACACTTAAATGCGCTTTATTTTTTTTACTATGGTATCTGAAGTTACATAAATTAATTACAGGCCTTGCATATACCATAACTTATTGTAATTACAAAGATTCAGGCCAAACTATTTAGCTAGACGGTTTAAAATGTGAGCGTAACTACGTTTGTATGGAGAACCGAGCTTACCGGGGACTCTTAAACGCTGTAGTAAATTACCTCTATAAGTTTAAGTATGCAAGGTCGAATCGAAAGCGCACACCGGAGTGACCGAAACATTTACCTGGGGTGCCTAAATACTAGCAGTTACCTAGGGCAGAGCCAAATGCGAATACCCCTGCGGCTTCCTCTTGTACCTACTTACATTTAAGCAGTATTCGGACTCCCTTATACGACACAAGATCAGATTCTTTCGCTGTCTTTCCCGCGCCTTTATTCCATCCCACAGCCCCCACCCAACTCCAAACAGCTGCAGTCGGCATTCCTGTTTGTGGGTTTGTGCTCCCCCGCTGAATTCAATTACTGGTAAGGAGCCAGACCCACCCAGTTCAAAGTTAGATTTTATTTATTACTAAAAGGTCGTTCGTTCACGGAGGAGTAAAAGTCATAACGCCTATCTTTTTCTTCAGTGTAGTAGGGTAAAAAGTATCCTATAACCATCTGGAGATACCCAGCTACCCGTGTACCAAAAATAGTTGAAATCCCCTCTGCCGATTTAGCGTGATGAAGCCACTACGACACATACAAACATTTTATTTTGACAACTTTATAATAGTACTAGCTTTTGCCCGCGACTTCGTCCGCCTTAAATTAGTTTATCGCGGATAAGGGTATTTTTCCGGGATAAAAAGTAGCCTATGTCCTTCCTTGGGACTCAAACTATCTCCATACCAAATTTCATCCAAATCGGTACAGCGGTTTAAGCGTGAAGAGGTAACAGACAGACAGACAGACAGACACACTTTCGCATTTATAATATTAGTATGGATAGATATATTTTTACACTATGCGGAATCAAGCAAGGCCTTTATCTTTTATACCGCACGTTGCATACACTTTCGATCTGCTAAGTCTACGTGAAATTCTTTATTTGTCTACTTATTATTGAGTATCTCGAACTTGGGAACCAACTTCTGTAAAGGTACTTAATTTGCCAGTAGTTGCACAATATTTTCACTTATTTCAGAACTTCTGTCGCGTGTGCTGGTCCCAACACTTGGATGACATGCGCAACCAGGTCGAATCCATCCTCAAGCAGTTACAAGCGGCCTCGGAAAGGTTGGAACACAAAGTGGAATACTATAAGGTATGTTCGGTGGTTCGCTGATTCCGTTACAGTCAGCATCAACCGTCGGTAGCATGCTGCATTTTTATGCCCAAACTAGAAAGTACCCACAACTTCGTTCGCGGATGAGAAAACGTCAAATCCCCTATTTTTTTCCTCAGCGTAGTTGAGTAAAAAGTATCCTATAACCATCTGTGGATATCCAGCTACCCGTGTACCAAAAATAATTGAATTTAGCGTGACGAAGCCACAACATATAAAAAGTTACAAAAAATATAAAAATAATATTTTTCCATTCAGTGACTTCCAAATAGTTCGTTATTTTTTTTAAATATCTGGAATGTAAGTACAGCCATTTCATTTTTACAACTTTATAATAGTACTAGCTTCTCTCTGCGTGAAGAGGTAACATACAGACAGACAGACACACTTTCTCATTTATAATATTAGTATGGATAGAAGAATAAAGATGTGTTGCGGTAAGATATATTTGGCGCGTTGGATGTTGACTAGACACACTATACGGCATGTAAGGGTGTCTTAATATATCCGGAGACCTCGACACGCAGCAATGGGGGCCTCGGGAACGTCAAAAAAAGTCGTCTAAGATCTTTCAGGGCCCCCGTGAGGAGCTTCTGGTACTCTTTCATATGGTAAACGGTCGGTACTGACATTGACGGTAGTTTGTATCGTCATATGAACGCGACGTCATAATCGTCAAATGAAAACTTGCTCAACATATTAGTCGAAAAATTTACGTATCTTATCTACCTTGCTAATTCGATTTATTGATTTAGGCTATTAGTCACCTTGCTTTTGTTTTATCTTTATTGAAGATAGCATACCACCATAGATTAAATTACATTACAATGCTTAAAAGCACCTAAAAATTTACGAGGAAGTGACGATAAGAGATCTATATGACAACGAACAGCACTTTTGCACTTTATATTTATGAATTTTAATCACTTTTGTATCAACAAGTCTTTTGCCCCTATCTGATGACGTAACAAGTTCTGAAAACGCTCATTAGGCATACACACATCCATACTAATCCATACTAATATTATTATGCGAAAGTCACTGTCCGTCTGTCTGTTTTTTAAGGAGATACTTTGAGACTTCGGGAAGGATATATGATGGGTTTTATCCCGGAAATCATCCTTTAGGGGGGTAAAAAGGAGGGTGGAGGTACAGTCCCTTAACAAAGCGGGCGAAAATCTATGCGATACTTATGCGCGCTTTGTTGTGGCAGATATTAATGCTTGTGCTTGTGCGTGATAGACCTTTATAGTAATGATTGTGCGAGTAACATTACTATTACCCATTTATTTCTGTAATCCAGGACCGCTGCGAACGCATAGCAGAGCAAATCGACATCACAGCCGACGAGAAAATCAACGCCATAATTCAAACCAGAGACGAACTACGAAAAGAAGCATCCGATCTTCAAAAATCAGGGGAAATGTCCGCATTAGCGCTAAAGACTTCCTTAGAAGAAGCCCAAGAAGTAGCCAAGAAATCCATGTCGTTGAAGGAGCATGTCGAAGAAAAAAATAAGGTTTGTTGAACCGACTACGTAATTATACGCAACCTGTTTTCGCTTGATAACAGGTCTAGACCGAGAGTAGCGGCCGGTAAACGCACTTGATCACAGATTAAAACTCTGATCAAGTACCATCAGAAAAATGTAGGTAACTAGAGTGGAAGAGGACTAGAAATAATTATAAAAATATCTTTATATTTTTCTCGTATCAGTTTGCATTCGTATTAATATTTCATATAGACGAGGGTTTCTGAATGAACTCATCTCTAATTATTTACTTTAGCAGATTGTATCGCGCATTAATTGTTTTACCCCGCGTCCAAATGCTGTAAAGGACTCGAATCTAAGGGAGCCACTCAAAACTCCAAAAATTATAGGAGATCCAAACTTTATAATTATAATTCAAATTAGTATAAGAGGAAACTGAAGAGAGTATTTTGACTTACCTGCCCCAGTTTGTCTCTTGTTGCGTCTCTGCCTGTCGGGCCGACTGTTACAGCGCTATATCTCAGGAACAACTTATGCTATCCATTTGAAAAAGTTATAAACACGGCTAGCACAAGTAGGCAAAAAATTTAAGTCTAGCTACTAGGTCAAGTAGGGTGTCATATGAAAGAGACATTCTCCGACATTTTTTTTGCTATTACGTAGTAAAAATTCGATGTATAAAAAAATGTGTAAAAAAATACCATTCCCCTCTATCTTCGAAGTTTATTACAGGATAATTATAACCATATATCTATCTAGCTTTCTTTTACTTTCAACGATCATTGTTGAGCAACGCGGTTGCACCTCATTTCGATCTGACAAACTGCACGGCAAACTTAACTGGCCAATAAGGTTAGGTTATGTGAAAGTTTGTGCGGAACCCTCAGTGCGCGAATCAGACTCGCACTTGGCTAGTTTTTTATATGACAACACTAATAGCAACTGTTTTCGATTGGTACTCGATCATATAGACTGACGGTGATATCTTAGACTATTCTGCTATACCTACCAACAAAAGAAAATAAGTGTTCTGTCGACGAATGTTCATAAGCTGTTTTGTTGTTCCGCGGTACTTCCCTCGTTTTATTTCGCAGAATTAATCTTGGTCATTTCATCGCTAAGTTTTAATCTCAAACGATAATGTTGACGGCAATGCAATTGAAATTATTATCTTTTTATGCGAATAACGACATGCTATCAATGTTTGATCAGTATGACGTATTGTTTATTTAATCTGCGCCATAATATTAGTAATAAACTGCTACAAAATATCATACATCTTTTCTATAACGACACTGGGAAGCAAAAACGGATTACTCTTTGCTCTAACAATCGTTAACATTTCTTTTTTTAATAATGCTTCTTTCCGATGAAATCAAATAGAGGATATAAAATTGAACATAATCAAATTTTTAAATCGTAAATATTACAATTTCACATAAAATCCATTAAAAAATGTCTACATTCTAAAAGATATAGCTTACAATATCATTCAGAAAAAGTGCGTCAGCGTCGAAACTTGACGGACCAATATGAATATTGTGACATGTGATGTGGAACATGTGCAACTGGGTATTTCACGTTCCTAGTTGTATTAGGACGAACTGAAGGCGGTCGAATGCGAAATTGAAGAATGACACCCCTTAGGTGACCTAAGGGGTGTCATTCTTCAATTTTTCAAGTCACAGCGTGGAAAATCATACAGAAGCACTATTCCTTAGACAAATTTACTATAGAAATTGTACTGCTGGTTCTTCTTGTGCACTGTGACGATCACAATTTCGCTAATAACGTAGTTTAGAGGACGAATACCTTCCAAATTAATTATTTAAAAAAAAAAAATTGAGTTCCTTGGATTATTTGAAAATTACAATTTGAAATATTTCCAAATAATTCAATATTTCAAATTGACAATTTAAAAGCTCATGTTCAGACTACCATTGCGGTTATCACGCCGCGATGTATACACTTTCCGACATGTATACATATAATAGGTACGAGTCACGGATGTTACAATACAATACATTACAATTTCGCTTTATTGCACACCTCACAAAACAGACAACAGAAAACAATACATTCAAGGAGAGGTAAACAACAGGTGGTCTTATCCGGATGTGTTATCATTTATCTATCATGAGCCCGCCGGAATCAGTATAAACTCTGTTCACGCCACTGCTACCAGAATTAAACTCTGATTTTTAATTCAAGACCAAAATCTGACAGTTCTCATCGTATCAAGTAAACATTATTTCATAAAAATATGAATGAGATATTGATAAAAATACTAACACTTAAACCATTATGCAGTGATCACAGCAAAAGTGCGCCCGTTGAAGTTAAATTTTGGTCTTGAATTAAAAATCAGAGAGAGATTAGGATCCTCCTCGTGTCTCCCAAAATGCACAAATTTTTGATTAGAGTTGGTTCACAGTTTCAGCCTGGCCGCTCAAAGTTCAGTTTCGTCACTTAGGAATAATTTCTTGCGAAAATGCCCAAATATTTGTAAATACTTCTCAGGTTTCTACATATATGAATCTGCACCAGAACTCCGTTCAGCTCCTGCTGGACGTGTCCAAATGGGACACAGATCGGTTCGTGTTCAACAAGGAGGACTTCAGGATTGAAAAGGACTCTGCCACGCCTTTAGAATCCGAGTCTGATGAGCCCCTGCCCGCGACAGGCAGGCAGAATGACCCGTTGGAGAGTGAGGAGAATCTGACAATGCATTATAGGTGAGTGTCTCTGTTATCAGCTATTTTACCACCGTTATAGAAATGGAATCAAGATTGTGTTCGATTTCGATGTAAGGGCAAGAGTTTCACACTGCATTACTTATACGTAAGCTCTTTGCCACGTTTTTAGGGTTCCGTACCTAAGGGGTAAAACGGAACGCTATTACTAAGACTTCGCTGTCCGTCTGTCTGTCTGTCCGTCTGTCACAAGGTCCGTGTATCTCAAGAACCGTGATAGATAGACAGTTGAAATTTTCACAGATGATGTAACAGTATAATTTTATGTCCGTCTGTCTATGTCATTAACCAATATAAAATGATCGAACACCGCATACATTTTGCTTAGGCGCAGGGCTCTGCTAACACTGGATTTTCATAGATACGGCATATTTTGTACGGAACCCTTGGTGCGCACTTGGCCGTAAAGAAAGTCGGTGCATTTATGATCGCCAGGCAGTGTTTCAAAATGAAAAGAGACTTAGTTTTGAAAGACTGTCTGGCGACTTGCCTTTTAATTCCATACTAATCCATATTACTAATATTATAAATGTGAAAGTGTGTCTGTCTGTCTGTCTGATACCTTTTCACGCTTAAACCGCTGAACAGATTATAATGTGGAATGGATATAGTTTGAGTCCAGGGGTAGGACATAGGCTACTTTTTATCCCAGAAAAATACCATTATCCGCGATAAACGAATTTGAGGCGAAGTCGCGGGCAGAAGCTACTTTAGTATAAAGTTTTAATCGACCTTTTAAATAGACGACATAGTAACGGTCATTACTAACAGGCTAAGGCTACTAACCCGTAATACAAACAAATCCGGGGAAACCCGGACGGATGGCATCCCTAGTTCTACCTACATAGTAAATGCATCCTCAGATTGTAGCTGAATGTGTCGAGAAATCACGAACCATATAGTCTTAATATTCTAGTATATCTTTTATTTCCACTACAGAGCCCGCAGCTTCATCCCCCATTACGTGTGGAAGAAGACAGCGCGACCTTGTGGTGTGGGCATCAGTCCGTGGAACAACCATCTGTACGTGTGCGGGATGGACACCCACAGCGTGCTCGTCGTGGAGCGGACCCAAGCGAAGATACTGGCGCGACTGACATGTGACGAGATGCTGTGTCCCGTGCATATCGCGTTTATGAAGAGCTTGGGAGAGATCTATGTAACTGGTAAGACTGAATATGAGAAGCCATTCTGAGAAAAAAAATGGATGTCTGTAAAGTCGGTTTACGGACGGTAATTTTACATGATTAACGTCGTTGTGTGCTGCCGCTGTCTCAGATGCGTCACAAGCCGAACGCTTAGGCCGATCGTGCCTCTCTAGCGCTTATTTCGTGCTCTCGCTTGCACGCTCGGCTCAGACGGAACGTGACAATGAGCGGAATGTGACAAGAGTCATGCTTTTTCGTGCGTGCAGCCGGCGTTCATAATTATCGATAGCGTGCTAGTCGTGGAGCGGAGCCAAGCGAAGATACTGGCGCGACTGACTTGTGAGGAGATCCTGTGTCCCGTGTATATCGCGTTTATGAAGACTTTGGAAGAGATCTATGTAACTGGTAAGATTGCGTCAAGATAGTTAGTCTTTTTGTCGTCGGCATCAGACCATACAACAACATCCTCAGCTTCCCAATTATGCTGCGGACCCAAGCAAAGATTCAGCAAAAGACAGCAATTCAAATGTCAAGCTCAGGTTAATGGTGAGATATGTCCAGTTCTGATCGCATCAGAAACACCGACCTATGCTCCAGAACTGGTATCACAGACCTGGGTGTAAAAACCGCCAGACTCAAATGGGATTGGGCTGGGCTTGTCTGCCGTATGAACCCAGATCGGTGGAACAAGGTAAATACCGAATGGATCCCCCAGGATGGCTACCGGAACCGAGGCAGAACGAAAAGGAGATGGCAGGACGATTTGGACACATTTTGCAAGGGCTGGTGGGAGTATGCGCTGGATAGGGATGCATGGCGGAAAAGAGGGAGGCCTTTGCCCAACAGTGGGACACTTAAACAGGCTATTATATATATCCAGTTCTCTTACTAGGTCATACTAATAATATAGCGAGAATGCTGATACAGTATCTGAATTTTCCAGACAAATGGAAGCACTGCATCCACGTGTTCACCAAGGAAGGGGAGTACGCGCGCTCCATCGGGCAGAAGGGTAGCCGAGTGGGCATGTTCCGGTCCCCCGAGGGCATCGCCACGGACAACGCCAGCCAGCTGCTATATGTTGTGGACACGGGGAATGATAGAATTCAGGTATGCTCAATCAGTTATTACAGTACGCACCAGACACCACACCTACACACCAGAGGCGTGGAGTCAGAAAAATTACAAGGGTAGCCGAAGCGTATTCGTTTACTCAGCCTCCTTTGGGCAACCAGATGGGAATCGGCTTATATGGACGCCACGCCACTGCTACCAACATCAATATTAAAGTCCTGAAAGTATTAGCACCAGGCGGAGCATAGTCTCTCTTCCCTCGCTCAGCCTCCCTTCTTCACTTGATCTTGCTCTCTGGCACTCCATCTCTCTCCTCAACCTTTCTCTGGCTCTCTCTTTCTCCCTCTCTGGACTCTCCTCCCTTCCTCACTGGCTACTATTTTTGGTCTCGGTGCAGCACTTCATAGCAATAAGGCTAAGACGGCACATTAAACGCTTTCAACACGAAAAATCGGGATTAGGTACTCTTACATTGTGACTGTTGACTCTACTTAGTTTGTAAGAAAACGCGTTTAAATTGCATTATCTTTAGTGCACATTTACCACCATCAATGAAATCTTTTTAAAAGGTCGGCAACACGCTCGTAATGCCCCTGGCGTTGCAAGCGCTCATAGGCTGCGGTGACTGCTTAACATCAGGCAAGCCGTACGCTTGTTTGCCACCTTAGTAGTATATAAAAAAACAGTAATAATCATACTTATTTCTAATCAGATCCTGCAACCCGACGGCAAGTTCGTCGACCAAATTGGCGTGATGACGAGACTCCAAACAACTTACACGTCCAAAAACTGGGAGACCAAGGAAGTGACCTGCACAGAACTGAACGCCCCCACCGCCGTCGCCGTCACCAGAGACCGAGTCATCGTTCTGGATAGCGGGAACAGAAGAGTCAAGGTGTACAATAAGGCTGACAAAAATAAGATCGTAGAGTTTGGTTCAGTAGGACAAAGGAAAGGACAATTCAGACAGCCTGAAGTCCTCGCTGTTGACCCAATGGGCTTCATTCTCGTTGGGGACTCAGGGAACTGTAGGATACAGGTGTTTAAGCAGACGGGGCAGCTGGTGAGAGCGTTTGGCGGCCTGGGCACGGAGGCCGGCAAGTTTGGCTGGATTTCGGGCATTCATGTTACTAAGCAGTTGGATATAATCGTTAGTGACACGAAGAATCATTGCGTTAGTTTTATTTAATATTTTGCACGCAGTTCTCTATAGTTTTATAGAGAGGTCCTACCGGGAACATTCACGTGTTAAATAACAGTAAATATCATGGAATAATAAACTGTTACTTAAATCATGAAAGCTCCCGGTGAAAGAGAATTCGAATGGAACAATTTCTTTCGATTCCTAATTCCTATTTTTCTAACGCCAAACAACAGCCATTGCCGCACCTCTTGTAGCAACATTTCATTTAATTAAGTTAAGTAATCTTAATAAAAGGCGCAGCATAACTGATATTCGAGTCTCCTTTAAGGAGAATCGTCTCCTTTAAGGACAAAATACTACGTAGTAAAGTGCTAGAGGAAACTAAAATGGCATATTAGCTGACAAAAGAAGCCTAGATCGGTTGTGCTAGCTCTTTTAGAGTTTAAATTACTAGATCAATTTTTTAAAAAAGTGTCTTTAGATGGGTGTAGTGAAACATGTACTTTATATATAAGTAACAATATTTTTATTTCATTTGGATTGTGTACAGAAAAATAAATTTGCATAACCTTAAAATAACATTTAGTTAGGGTGAATGCATTTTGCATGACTAAATGTCATTACCTCACGTAACTGCGTATGGATTAATTATAAACAACTACATTTAAATTAGTTTAAAATGTTCCATTACAAATTTAATCCAAATTGACTTAAATAATTCAGTATCACATGTAAACAAGATTCTTAATTAGATACACTGGAAAAAACAGAGATTCAGTTTAATTTTATTTTTTCTATAAATATAGGCCTTAAGGCATTGTCAACTGTAATTGTTGACTGTGACTAATATCATAATTATATTTTATTAATATTATATAACATTGAGTAGCAAGGCGTCCAGAAAACGAGATTTTTTCGGCTTGTCTGATACAAATATTAAAGTACAGCTAGGGTTACCAAAAGTCCGGGTTTTTTTCTCAGTCTTTGATCAACGAAGTTTGAACGATAGACCGACGCTCGCGTCAGTGGCACGAATCTTGATGACAGAATTGCCGAGTTTGGCGCTCAAAAGGTTAAACCTCTTTATCACCATACACCTGCGCTTCCCTTTCAAAGCAAACGATGGATGACTCAGATAATCGGTAAGCCTATAATGTACTTTTAATGTGTGTGCCTTTTTTCTTGCAATAAACTAACTTTTGTGTTAATATTTTTGCCGTAACTCTGCCATTTATTTTATTAGCGAGATGCTTAGTCCTTTTATTTTATTAGCGAGATGCTGTTACCTACATAAAATCAATTTCTAAATGTTTGGAATAACCTTTTTAATGACTTAAATATCCAATCTAAATATATTTGATGTTTGGATATTTTATATACGGACGCCACGCCACAGATAGCAAATAGACATATTTTTGGACGAAACATCTACAATTCCCGATTAAAGTAAACATTTAACATCTACAACTAATAAAATATAATGATATACAATATGCGTTTTAATTTACAATAAGATCTTAATAAGACATGTTGCTGCGGCGAACATTCTCCATACACATGTCGATTTGTATAAAAATGGCATAATATACTTACACAGGGATAATACATATTTATAATGTAAATAACTTTTAATTGAAAAGGGTAAATCAATTGCACTATCAAATGAACTTGTAAACTGTCCATACGCACTCCAGATGTCGCAACGAGTTTTTAACCTTTTGAGCGCCAAGCAGCGAAGTAATACTACGACCCAGTCGCCACAGCAATAAAATAAAATGAACCTTCAAAAATGTAATAGTGATTGCAGAACGAGGTATTGATATTATACGCTGACGTCAGTGGTACGAATCTCGGTCATCGATGAATCAGTGATCGATAATATGATTTGCCGTCTTTGGCGCTCAAAATGTGATACAGGCACAGGCAATAAAGTACACTTATACAGTCTTTTCTACAATGGCAATCTAATTCTCCTACAGTGTCTCACCTCGATAAGCATAACTTTTAGAAGCTTCTTTTACATGGACAAATGTAAATGTTACACAAACAATTGGTAAACCGGAGGGCCTATCATATCGCGCGATAGACAAATGATAATGCGTCAAGCATCAAGAGAGCAGAAATGGCGGATACTTACCACAGTAGAACCTTGTCGCTGTTTTGCGATTTATAGCTCGAGTTTTCAGTGACAGTGAGTTGTTATTGCGATGAGGTCCTACGGTGGTACACCACTCAATTTCCCTTACTGTTCCTCAAATGTATTATATATAATACACAGATGATTTGAGCTACATTTATTGAAACATAGCTAAGTAGATCTTATTTTCATGCCTATACAAAAACTGCCCATTTACACCCTACATACACTTACATAAACTATTTACTACAGTTGTAATTTTCCTTGTGGTATATAATATCTTATGTTTCTAGACTCTAGATACTTTATTCACAGTGGTTGGTTTAAAGTGATCAAATCATAGCCTCAAAATCCAGTTAATAATAGATTTTCAAGTTATTCCATTAATTTTTATACGTAATCAGGACAAAAAGTTATAACCCCTCTTTTTTCTTTAGCATAGTCGGGTAAAAAGTATTCTATAACCATCTGGAGATACCCAGCTACCCGTGTACCAAAAATAGTTTAAATCCGTTTAGCCTATTTGGCGTGATGAAGCCACAACGACACATCAAGTTTTTTTTTTATTATTAACGGACCTCAATATAGTCTGTTTGAAACTATCTTTAATGTACAGCCTTTCATTTTTACAAAATTATAATAGTAAAGATATTGAATTTTTATTACAATATTTAATATGACAGCGTTGTGGTGATTTTGCTTTGCATTTAGTTCATATTGTACAAATTGTACATATAGTACATATACTTTATTACTGTACACAGGGCACTTACTGTTAATTTAATGTATTGAATCATTGTAATTCGACATAATCCAAGTGTCTTCGTACTAGTTTAATAATGTATTATTTACACGGGCTGTTGTGTCGAGTGTAGCACTTAGTTTAAGTTTAGTTATACTGCTTCTGTCCGTGAGTTCCTGTAATTGGCTTTTCTTTTGCTATCATAATTCGATTTAAGTTATGTAAAGCTGTTGGTTCTCCAAATAAATATAAATAAAAATGTTATTCCATTTCTCAAAATCAATCGATCGTGACGTGACAGGGATGTCATGTACACCTCCGCCGTCTCACATTTTTAATATCGAGCGATTGTTGCAAAAAAAGGAACGAGCCACTATCGTCTGAATCAGTCTCGTCTAAGCACAATGCCTCACAAAATCTAAAATCTCAAACGATTTTAAACATTCTGAGATCTTTTCTCCCTCATATCAGATACCGCTAGAAATGAAATTTCCCGCGACGCTCTCACGCTCTCTTATTGGTGCAAAAAAGTATAGTTTTTTGTGATACTATATTGGATATATAGATTTGCTATAGACTATAAAGCCATTGATGATGAGTATTAAAATTCGCAGTGACAGAGCATTAAGTGAGTAGGTACGTCAATCACATTTAAAAATAACCAATTTATGACATAACATAAAAAATAATCCCCTTAGTTTCATTATACGCTTGTTGGTCATTCATTAGCTCATTTAACTGCTTATTTCATCATAGAAAACATCGACTCAAATAAATTAATCAAAAATTGGATTGTATCACGTTGTGAGTAGAAAGCTTTAATACATAAAATGTTACTTGCTGTTATAAAATCGCTAAATGTTAATATTATGAGCTTGAAAAGGAGCTTGAGCGGTGTGTATCAACTGCCAAAATGAAAGTATTCATACATAGCTTGGCATGAACTCTATTATTTTGGTAATAGAAAATGTTCATTACCTAGGTATTTTTGAGTCTGACTGTTCTTACAGTGCAATTCTTTCGACAGAAGGTATCACTCAGAGGCCCGAATGCAAAGTTACAATAATTATTATATACTGTCACCCAAAGAGGTATGCCACCCTGCATATAAGACAGCGGATTATTTTCTCTGCGACCAACTGTACATACATAGTTTTTCAATCAGCATCAAATAGTCTATAGCATCCAAAGTACCAAATATATCTAGCCAAATATTTGTATTTTATAAGAATATAGTTTCTTAGTGAAGATTTGCACTTTAAAAATCACGAAGATCGTAAAAATCAACGCCAAATATATCGTCAAATATCTTTATGCCTATAAGAATGTTGCGGTTGCGACATATTTGTTTGGCGTTTTGGATGGTATATATATTTGATGCAGAATGTACTTACACAATTCGCCTGACAGTCCGAATAAAGCAATTTGACCGACTAGATCAAGGAACGTTACCGGTGCAGTATATATCATTATATGTTAATTTAAATTCAAATATTATTCTAAATACATGTTTTTTTTATGAAGTGGTATTCAGGTAATGATATTGAATAAGCGATATATATATCAGAATGAAATACCGGTTATAACCAATATAGAACATATCGTATTAAAAGTTTACCAGTAGGTATTCCGAGTTTTAGCTTAGAGACTCCTAGACTCGAAATATTCAAATGATCATGAAATAATCGCACTGTAGATACATCACTTATATTACACATATACACGGTGATTTTTTAGTCACTGGCCATATTAAAGCACCCGAAAGTATGTGAAAAACAAATAAGTACGTGTTTTTTATTTTAATATCGCCCAGTACAATATGTTTTTGGAATAAAATCATCACTAAGTTATATTAAAAACTTTAAACTTTATGGTCACCTACGTACAATGATGACCCTACCCTCGCTGCATATCAGTGGAGGTCATTGACCCCTTCCCCACAGCTCTCACCACACTCATTTGCAATCAACTCGCCATTCATGAACCCTGTTGCAACGAGACAATCAGTCGTGCTTCCTGTTTTGTTTACCACTACGCGGTTTGGTTAAAACTACCCTCATTTATAAAATTAATGTATACCAACCTACTATCTACTACATCAGGCTCGTTTACATTTGTCGTAATAGGGTGACCACGTTTTGTAGGAAATATTCAAAAAATAAACAAAAAGAATTGAAAACAAATATTTTTCTTTCGAAAACAGATTCCTTAATTGTTACGTTGTGCCTGGAATTAATATGGCCAGTAACTAAAAAATCACCGTGTATATATTATAGAATAACCGTCACATGGCATTTGTGTAAAGCAAAGACGTATGGTTTCGCTTATATGTTAAATATACATAATGTGTATAAATTTCTGGGGTTACAACAATCAATACTTACATATGGCTTACATCAGTCTCGACTAGGTGGTATAATTACATTATCTAATTATTTACAATATCGAAACTGATTTTCTTAACCTTAACATATTTCCACCAGTAAGCCTGTCTAAGGCACAATTACACCATGCTATATGTATTATTAACAGCCGATTAACGATGCGTAATCAACCGTTAGTAACTAACAGGTGATGGTGAAATTGGAATTAATCATAGGTTTAATATTTTCCCACTATGCTATCAACACTATAAGATCATTATGAGCACCAACTAAAATTAAGTTGACTAATACTTCGTCAGGGAAGGAAAAAAAATGTTGCTCAGTATTTTGTATAAGAGCAAGGTTAAATCATCCAAAAAAGGATAAACCGTTAAAAACGACACCAAACACAAATGTCGTTTTTAAGAATTTATTAATGCAAAAAAGTTGGGTTTTATAGGTCGGTGTAATTAAGAAAAATAGTCAAAACAAGTCTAAGCTTAGCCAAATTTCGAGAGCAAATACAATAGGTACAGTCTGATACAAAATTGTGTAACTAACGAAGGCGTTGATAAATATTTTGGCATAAAATGTATTCCTATAAATTATAGTAGGTACTAGAGAATAATGAGTTCATGATTCGGATATTTTTAGATCAGACTGTGCACATTGTGTGGATATTCGATACCAATAGTAGCCATTTTATTTGCTCTCGACTATATTTTGACAAAATAATGATCTATTCTTATTTTGACCTAAACTACTGAACAGAACATTTTAACCCCGCCTGAACTTAGTATTGTCAAAAAAATGAGATTACAACTAAGATCAACAAAAAAAATGATTCTTAAGTCAACTATTTACCAGTCGTTGACATAAACAAGTTAAAGTTAAATTTGCTTGGAATTCACTTCCTCAGAGAAAGTAAACAGCTGTGCAACACTTGTTACGCTTGGGTACATTTCATTAGTTTGTTGCTGCGAAATATCCGTGTCCATTACGTGTTGGAAAACGTAAAGTATCAGCTCGCACGGAACGCGGCGCGTAATGGATATTGTTAAACGGATATCCTGATATCCATTGCGCCCGCGCGAACAATATCGACATCTATAAGTAAGATACTTTCTCGTGTATTGTCTACCTTTGTTCAAATTACAGCTGGCCTGTTTTTTTTATTGTATCTACCAGAGGAGTGGCGTCAAGAAAATTTAGAAGGGATCCGAAGCGTATTGATTTACTCATAATTAAAGAAAAAGGTAGTTATAAGCCTTTCCTTGGACAACCCGGTGGGAATCGGCTTATATGGACGCAATGCCACTGGTATCTACACTCAATACAAAGTAGGTAAGCTGTTCATTTATTACGTTAGACAATTTTAACCATTTTCTGACCCCTAAGCAAGAAAAAATAAAAATTGGACGAACCCCCTCCCACCCATTTAAATTTTGCGTAATTTCACGTTTACTACTAAAAATATTTACTAAATAAAATATGTATAGAAAAAGATACAAAAAAATATACGTTCATAATATATTCAAACAAAAAAAAAAAAAAAAAGTTTATATTTTATATTAACATTGATCTGGAGAATTTGTACATCTCTGCGTGTATCAATTATAAATTAGTTATAACACAATTGTAAAAGTTTTAAGTATAACTAAGACAATATTGTAATAGTTAATTGGTACACGCATATTAATTGTTTTATAACTCTGACATTTAGAATTTAATCTAGACACATTCTAGATTTACTAATTATTTTAATTTTTAAAATGATGATTTTATTAATAATAAGTAAGTATTATACTTAAGTTAAATGATCTGATTAGGTTTTTCTGGGTTTCCCTAATCCTTGCAACAAATGTTGGATCATATTGTATGTTTCCCAGCAAAGACTTCTCTCATTGTAACTGACAATTCGAAAGTGCTTGTATCTAAGCCTACTTGAATAAAGGATATTTTGATTTGATTTGATTTGATATTAAAAAATATATGAATCGATATGAAATCATAATTTTTCCTTACATTTGTGATCATACGTAAGAGCAATCTAGACTCCCTCGCATCCCTATGAAAAAAAAAACAAGACATGTTCGAATCCCCTCCTCCACCGAATCATCTTACGTAATAAATTGACAACCTCTAACTATTAGCCGGATGTGCTGCTTACATTTCCTGCGCTAACTACCCACGGCAGCACTGGAGCCTAGATAGATAATGCTAACCCTAATGAACGTAACGCGCGTCACTGCGTCAAATAAGATTATCAGACACAGGCCAAGTTAGTAAGTGGTCGACAACACGCCTCCACTTCTTACAACTACTGTAACTTACATAATAACTTATTGGCTTTGAGATTCGCCATACGTAATGGACAGACGGATTAAAATTTCAAAGCAGTATTTAACAATAAAATATCCAATTACATTTCAAATCCGCATCTAACTACCCAGATTCCTCGACTAAAGGCACATTTGAAGAATAAACAAAATACTGTTATGTGTGAATCTCATAAATGATACATTCTCATTCGAAGGTATCACATAATAGCCTAAATTGTGACAGTTTTGGTATGAGGATACCATAGTATTGATCTAAGAGGAGCGGCATGGCTGACATCTACTCACAGAGTGGCTCTCCCCGAGAACTACGGAGTCTGACTCTGCCGGTGGGCCTTCACTATTGTCGTGTTGACGCTGAAAAACAAAAAAATATATAATTACTAAACTAAAAAAAGATTCCGATAGATTCAGAACTTACTCCTCATTTGGGAGTTGGTTAAAAACGAATGGCTAAAAATTATAATTTTGTAATTTATGGGTTCTGAGCAGGAGGGACCCACCACAAAATTGCGAAAAAAAACCCCAGCTTAATAAGATTTAATCGATTTAGTGGTTGACCCCATAGTTAAAGTTGCTCAGTGTGAACCTCCCCATCACCCCCCTCCCTACTGCTGATGACTCACGAATCACCCAGTATAAAGACGAAAAGAACATGGTTTTTTCACCTCAGCAGCTCAAACATGCCGCTTTTGCTGCGAGACAACAGTGAACAAAACGCGATTTTGATTCGAGCGTGGGTCAAAGTAGCTTTTTAATTTTTCAATTTCAGTGCCACGAATTGACATTGTTCAGCCATAAATTTGAAACATTCGAATTTTACTGTGCTCTGTCTCTTTCACATGCATATAAAAAAGCTAGTGAAAAATCAAAACCCTTCGAAATTCGATTTTGGAATTCGACCTCAAGGAAAACACGTTCGGAAACGCGTAATAACCCTAAGATTTTAAGATATTTGTAATAAAGAATTGTTTTATTTACTTTTAATAATTGTAACTTTTAAAATGTTTAGCATGATTTTGATTCATTTTAAATAATAAACGTTATTTCAATCTATTCCTGTTCATTTCTATGTCTCCTAAGTAATATGTGTTCTCACTGCCGAGGTGAAAAGTTATGTGTGCTACACGAGAGCAAATTTTTTTGCATCTCGTGCTGCTGAGTCCCTCACAACGCTCAGGATTCTAACTTTGAATCACTCGCTACGCTCGTGAATCAATCACGGAATCCTTCGCTTGCTCGGGCCTCAAAATCAGCACTCGGAACAAAAACTAACTTTGCCCTCTTGTTGCACAAATAACTATTATTAGTGCTCAATGTTCATTTAGATGAAATACAATGGCGTCAAGCCGCCTTACCTATTCGACATGGCGGTCTTGGAGTTCGTCGGGTTCAAGACATCGGTCTGTTCGCTTTTTTGGCCTCTGCATATGGTTCGGCGGATCTTGTTGCTCGCATTTTATCACTGGATGGCAGCGACATTCGCTTGCCTTTTGTATCTGAGGCTTTCGAAAGGTGGGCATTGCTCTGCCCCACGGATGACCGGCCAGACAACCTCACGGTTCAGAGAGGGTGGGATGATATTCTTTGCAAGCTCTCTTACTCGCGTTTGTTGGATGGTGCTTCGGGAGCGGATTTGGCGCGTCTTAAGGCGGTTGCAAAGCCTGAGTCAGGAGCTTGGCTCCATGCTTTACCGTCTCCTCAATTGGGTACACTGCTTGATAACGACTCGTTAAGAATAGCAGTGGCCCTCAGACTGGGAGGCAAGGTGTGTGAGGCACATCGCTGCATTTGTGGGGTGATGGTAGAGGAGAATGGACATCATGGATTAAGCTGCCAGAGATGTGCGGGGCGTTTTCCGCGGCACCATTCCATAAATGAGATTGTCCGTCGAGCCATGGTGTCAGTGAATATCCCATGTGTTTTGGAACCGCCAGGTTTATCTAGGACGGATGGCAAGCGACCGGACGGACTTACATTGGTTCCGTGGCGGAGAGGGCGTTGTCTTTTATGGGATGCAACATGTGTCAGTACTTTTGCTGCTTCCCATTTAAGGCAAAGCGTAAGATCGGCGGGTTCAGCGGCGGAAACGGCCGCTAAGTTGAAACACGCCAAGTATTCTGCTTTGGAATCAATCTATGATTTCGTGCCGGTCGCTGTGGAAACGGCTGGACCTTGGGGTGATGAGGCTCGCGAGCTTTTCAAGCAGTTAGGGCGGCGATTGAGAGAAAGGGGCAACGATCCTCGCTCAGGGTCATGGTTGGTTCAGCAGGTCTCCATTGCCATTCAGAGGGGCAATGCTGCTAGCATAATGGGGACCTTTGGACCAGGCATGGCGCTGAGGGAGAATTGGATAGCGTAAGTTTTACATGACGAAGCATGTTGCAGATTTTCTTTTTGTTTATTTTTATACTTGACGATGCTTGTTGCAGATAAACTTCGTTGCATGCTAATTGATTACTTGTGATGACGAAATAAAGATCTTTATTTAACGGAATAACTATTGTTTAAATTCACAATGTTATATTTGTTTGGTGGACCTTTATTATTGCACCAGCTTTTTCTTACGGCTCCGCCCGCTTGTGCGTTAATTTCTATTTTGTACACAAACCACACCTTATATTATATAACCCTACATACTTTTGCAATTAGCTTATGGGGTTAAGGATTAAGGACTGTCATTGAATTTAGATTTGTATAAGAAATCTTGAGTTAATTCAAAAATGTGGGTAAAAATAAATAAGCACGTTATCATGACACATATTGTGACAAATAAAACTAAATGCTGAGTTTACCCTACATATCGATTCATGTTTCATAGGTCGGTAATGGAGGGGCGTTCAGTTTAAGATTGGGTTTGCTCTACAGTCCATGAACGTTTAGATTAAGAATCGGTTATTGCTTAAAGGCTGCTCTACATTAAGCATGTGCGCCGCCGTCGGGCATTTTTATCACGCCGCCGCCGCCGACAAAATGACAGTCGTAAAATTGGCGTGACGAGTAATTAAAAACCTAAGCTTATTTTGATCAGAAGAATAATTTTGTGTGCATGCGAAATACTTCACTTGTAATATCTAATCTCATTCAATGGAAAAAAGACAGCGCCTTCGATTGGAGGAGACGCCGTTATACTAGAAGGCGCCCGCAACATTGTTCGCGGAGAAGAAAGAGTCAAAACCCTTCGTTTTATCTTCAGCGTAGTCGGGTAAAAAGTATCCTATAACCATCTGGAGATACCCAGCTACCCGTGTACCAAAAATAGTTGAAATCCGTTTAGCCGATTTTGCGTGATGAAACCACAACGACACATACAAACATACAAAACATAAAAAAAGAATATTTTTCGTTTTAGTGACTTCCAAATAGGCCATAGCAATATTTTTTTTTTAATATCTTCAATGAACAGACATTTCATTTTTACAACTTTATAATAGTATAGCTTATATGTGCCATCCCGTATACACAATATTAATTACGTACCCACGTACGCGGTAAGTTACGATTCTAGTGTATAGCGTGTTTTCTGATGTCATGTAATCGGCCTTAGCAGAAACCAAAATGACAATTTCAAAGCAATTATCTAGTAAATGAGTAAATGCTAAAATTTCGACACATTATTCCAGAGTATATGTGTGTGTAGAGTGATATGACGGAAATCGGACAGGAATTAACAGACTCTACTTGATTGCCTTATTTTAAACTTCCTTACAGTCTTGTTCTGACCTCTGTAGGACAGGCATTGGTCCAAGCAGGGACGTTAGTAGTTTATAGTTTTAATGCCTCAGAATTTCAACAAAAACACATTTGTACATAGAGTTTGTTGGACTAAAAACAATGCAGTTTTTAAAGTTCCCTTCTAAAAGGATGCTAAAACAGGACCTTATCATCATACTTTGCTGTTTGTTCGTCTGTCAGACAAAGAGCTTAAGTCAAAATTTACACATAAAAATATCATATGTCTACGCCAGTTCAATTTATCGATGGCAGCGGCGCACACGTCTATTTCATAGTACTTTAGGCGAGGCCTCCCGTATATACAAATATCTATTAATCTCAATTTCAACAAATAATATGAATCAATCTACTTTTTATTTAAGAAACCTTCAAGCCGATTTCAAGCCGAAAATACGCCGTCGCCGCTGATCGCTTTTACTTCGGCGCATACGGCTAGTATGCACTAAATTTTCACAGGTAATAAAAAAAAATAAGTACAATCGAAAACAAGCCTTACATTATTGCATTATACATATTTTCTGATTGTTGATGTTGCTTTCATAGGACTTTATGCCATAATGTCATTATCAATGATTGATAATGGAAAAGTGGAAAATTTAATGCCTTAATTTATTTGTTTTATGGCACATATAGACAGAGTTGTGAATACCTCGTCTAAACAACAATAGCCAAGTATTACTTGCTTTATAAACCTCCAAATTGTCATTGGCCGCGATTTTTCTATTAAATGAAAATCCCATAAAAAACATAACATGTAAAAAAATTGCCAAGTCTCGCAATCTTTTCTACTACAAAAAGTTGTCAGATATTATAACCAAGTACCTATCCAGGGAAGGATCTATCCCACACCTTTGTCTTTCATAAATGTTCACTGAACTAACAACATGTTATTGTGACGGTTAATTTATTTAGTAGTACCTATCCATGTGAGCATCTATCCAACAGCTTTGTCATTCATAAATGTTCACCGAATTAATTAACTAGCAACATGTTATTGTGACCGTTATAGTGACCGTATCAATATTACGATGTGTAATATTGATACGGTCACTATAAAGGTGTGGGATAGATCCTTCCCTGGATAGGTACTACTAAATAAATTAACCGACTTGGTTATAATTTCTCACAACTTTTTGTGGTAGAAAAGATTGCGAGACTTGGCAATTTTTTTACATGTTATGTTTTTGATGGGAACTCATCGCTTTTTGTAGGCAGTCTTTCTTTTTTTCTTTTCGGGTATATGTTATATATTTGGTATCTTGTCTTTTCTTTCTTGTTTTTATCTACCCCACTTCCCCTCTCTTCTCCTATCCCCCCCTTTCCACTCCACCCTTACCATCCTTTAATCTTCTCCGTTTTCCACCTTCCTCTTTCTTCCCCCTCCTTTCCTCCCGCCCCTCTGCTTCCCCATTCTTCCACCACCCCATTTCCCCTTCTTTCCATCATCCTCTCCTTCTGCTCTCCCCCTCCTTACCCTCCTCATTCTCCCCTTCTTCACCCTCTTCCTTCCCCCTCCTTTATTTCGCTTTTAAGTAACGAGAAATTGTATTGTTTATCTGAGGTGCAAATGTAACTTTGTAATCGCATTCATTTCTATTGAATTACTTATTTATTTATACGGCTGTTATATCTGGAATACTAGACTGAAATTGCAGAATGTTTAAGTTTTCTGGTGCTTTACAGACTAAACACTAATAGGGTTCAAAATTTGAACCTTGTAAATCTGCTAGAAGTACCTTCGAATTTCTATGATCGGTGAGTGAGTGAGTGACAAAATTAAGGAACTTTGACTTGCAATAAATCTTTAACTATAACTTTATTTGTGTTTTTTCAAAAAAATGGGTAGTTTGCACAAATTGTAACTTTGACAGAGGAAAATACATCTTTTCTCAGTCCTCCCGTGACCATGGAAAGATGGAAAGCTTCCGAAACATCGGGAACTAAAATGAGATAATATACGCGATATAATCCGTTAAATTGTTTTATTTCAATGAGTAATAATCGCGGAAACAGAAGAAAATATTACTTTAACTATAAGTTATAATTGACTGTAATTTCGAATATACCTAAGGTGTATTATGCCCTCTTGGTTACTGAAAATTCAGGCTTCTAGCTTCATCAGGAAATAAATTACAGGGGATCGAAAATGACGTGAATGGCTTCGAGAAAAGGTGGTACGGCGTGCCTTTGTTTTACTCGACTTGGCGGGGGCACTGCCGTGCACCCAGATATCCATTTTCTTCTGACAGTAGCCAAATACTTATAAGTGCTTACACTAATAGACCTTAAAAAGTTAATTAAGGCAATGTTTTTCTTCGTTAAGAAGTAATTCTAATTATACAGTGATCATGTCTGTAATAACCGCAATGTTCCTAAAAAGTCCAAAAAGGAAACAGTTTCAAAGCAACATGGCTAGCTGGCAACATTTTTCCTTCCACCTGCCACAATTATACTTACAAATAAATTTTAAAACACGTCCACATTTAAAAATCACCTTGGACATAATAAAATTAAGAATTTCAGCTAATGCACTATTCAAGGTATTTATCATTCACCTATTGTGTGGGCAGAGAATGGGTGTCACATGACTTGTGAAGGCTGACGCAAAGAATTTTTGTAACAGTTCAGCGGGTATTGCTACATTGTGTCACTAAAGTTGACTAAGTCCATGCAGATTGCAGTGGCACCTTAAACATTATTTAAAAGAGATTTGTTCACAGAGGAGAAAAAAGTTACAACCATCTTCTATGCTGCAGCTTAGTTATGTAAAAAGTATCCTATAACCATCTGTGTATGGATGACCAGCTATCCATGTACCAAAAATTGTTAAAATACATACTTTCATATTGATGTGATGAAGCCACTACAACACATATTCATACAAAAAAATAATAATTTCAGTGTCCTTCAAATAGCCCATTTCACTGATTTTTGTGATAATATCCTCAATGTGCACATTTAATTTTTAAAACTTTATATTAATAGACATGATTTTAAACTTTTCGCATTGTCTTCGGTTTTTACTTTCTCATAATTTAACATGTTGAATGTGTATGGATGTAAAATGTCATTTTACAAATAATTAAGAAGTTTCTTCTAACAGATAGTAGTAATAAATGTGTACCTTTAATTCAGTGGCTAAACTGCGGAATGTGTCTTCAACATTGGTGTTGTCCTTAGCCGATGTCTCCAACACAAACATGATCTCTGGCACATAACGGCAGAAAGATTTTGGTTCATCCGGTTCTACCTCCCGTTGCTCCCCCAAGTCACATTTGTTACCAATCAACGAAACTATCACATTTGATGATGTATACCGTCTCACCTCTTCAATCCATTTTTGAAGAGACAAAAACGTCGAACGTTTCGTAATGTCATATACTGAAATAAATGGTTATATAGTTTTAATGATCATTCCATTGCAAATGCATGACTGAGTTTAAAATGCAATGGATGTTGGCTTATCAAAATAATTACCAATAATTACTCCATTTGCGGAACGATAATAACTCTGGGTGATTGTCCTGAACCGCTCCTGACCGGCCGTATCCCATATTTGCAGCTAAAAACATCAGATTCGTTTAATATATTCAATTGATTTTACGCAGATATAAATTAAATTAGATTCACTGACCTTGACCTTCTTTCCGTCCACTATTAGTGTTTTCATAGAAAAGTCAACGCCTATCGTATTCCCGTGCCTTTCAATAAAATTCCCTGATTTTAATCGTTGCACAATGCATGTTTTCCCTGTGCCACAGTCTCCGATCAACACGATTTTAAAAAGATAATCAAACTGTTCGTCTGGGACACTCATTAGAGTATTTGGATTACGGTTACTCATGATTGGCAAGGTCAATTATTTTAATTAAATTTGTTGAAATTCTGTGTTTACTTCCTATCCATTTTTCAGTTTGACTGAAATGCGAGATATGTCAAGTAAGTGACAATCAGCGTGTCTATTATCTCTGAGTATACAATCGTAATTTCAACTTTCAATCAACGATTTTACTAATGTCTTAAACAATACGGTAGATGGCTTTCAGACGATACGATTCGATTGGTGGATTGGTGATCTAAGTGTTTGCTCACGGATCTCACGGTGCAGGTAAAATTCATTAATAAAAGTCACTATATACATTAAATCACGCGTGCAATCAACCTGGCCCCTATTTCATAAACGTGACAAGTGACAGTTGACAACGACAATTCGCTATACATTACTTCTCCATCGTGATGCCAGGCGTACACTTACTCAGCGACCCAGCAATGTACATCGAATTGTCGTTGTCAATTGTCACCTGTCACGTTTATGAAATAGGGGCCAGGTTGATAACGAGATAGGGAACAGATATTTTATGTTTTTTAAAGAATGGCCTTTTATTACCCAATTGAATTGTATCGTCTGGAAACGGTTAAATAAAAGCCGTTTCAGATATTTTTATAACGACTTGTTTTTACATTTTTTTGTAATTGAAGATGTTTTTTCTGTAACTTCATTTCTCCCACCCTACAACCGATTGAACATCCATTGAAGTGACAGAAACAAAGCACTTGACACTGACAGTTAAAAAATAAAAACTAAACTTATTGTCGCACCTATCTTTCTATTTTATATGATAAATTAGAATTACTTTAAAGTATACTAATATAATAGTAATGTGTGCAAAATGTTATTATCCAATACACTCTCGTTTTTCCTTCTAACCATCGCAACTACTCTGCCGTGTTCATTTGCTATAGAGGTATACAATTTATCTGACGCCTTACAGTTGCTCCAACATAATACTACAGATTTATGAGTTAAATTTTCTATTTACAGATTCCAGAAGAATTCCAAAAGTCAAATCACACGAATAACTGGGCCGTGCTGGTAGATACGAGTCGGTTTTGGTTCAATTATCGACATGTAGCGAATGTGTTGTCGATCTATCGTAGCGTGAAGCGGCTCGGTATTCCTGATAGCCAGATCATCCTGATGATATCGGATGACATGGCGTGCAATCCAAGAAACCCGCGCCCGGCCACAATATTTAACAATGCACATGAGCAGATAAACGTGTATGGGGATGATGTCGAGGTGGATTATAGGGGCTATGAGGTGAGATGAGGTCCACTCCATAAGTCATTCATAGTGCTATTGCTCCATTCATATGATTCTCCTATCAAATAATATTTGAGTGAACAGAATGCTATGGAACAAAATTTGTATGAAGTGTTACAGAGTAACCAATTTGACGACCGGATTAGCTCAGTGGGAGTAATGTTGCCTGCAAAGCTGCGGTCCTGGGTTCAAATCCCGGTAAGGGCAAATATTTGTGTAATGAGCATAAATATTTGTTTCTGAGTCTTGGATGTTTTCTATGTATATTTTAAGTAATATATCTATTAAATATATCGTTGTTTAACCCATAGTACAAGCCTTATCAAGCTTACCATGGGACTAGTTCGATTTGTGTAAAATTGTCCCGTAATATTTATTTATTATTTATCTTATATTTAAAGGATCAGACTATTGTTGTGTAGTTCGGCTTTTTAGATCTCTTGTAATAATACAATTACTCAATTCTCTTGGATTAAAATTCTACCCAAAATAATTCACATTTTGGATGATACATTTTAACTCAAATGATAGAACAATGTAGGTAGTGTGTGCAGTTGTTATATTCATGTATGTGTTAATAAACCAATGTCCATAAACAAGTTGCTAAAAAAAAAGATCCTTCATGAAAGTAAACTAAAACAATCTGTTTTATTAATCAGGTATCAGTAGAGAACTTCATTCGTCTTCTCACTGGGCGCCTGCCACCCGACACGCCGCGCTCCAAGAGACTTCTCACTGATGAAGGCAGCAATATCCTGATCTACCTCACTGGACATGGCGGGGATGGGTTTCTTAAGTTCCAGGACTCGGAGGAGGTCACCAGTCAAGAGCTGGCTGATGCTCTTGAACAGATGTGGCAGAAAAGAAGGTTGGGTACCTTTCTTCATTTATAAAAATAATCTCCAGCTGTTTATGTCATAGAAATATGAATTCTTGTCCTTGTCCAATAATTACAGGGACATCATAGTCCTCAATCGACTACGGAACCCTAAAAAAATTAAAAGATAAAGCTTAATATAAATACTTTCAACGAAAATTGTTTTCAACATGATCGGATTTACCGTTTTTGAGTTATTGCCGAAAAACGGCGCTTCTCAACAAAAGGACGTAAGTGCCAAGGAGATACGCTCTTTTGCTAGTGTACAGACCGCTTATAGAATAGAAGGGGGGGGACAATTTATGCTACTTTCAGAGCAATTATTTCCGAAAATATCCAATAAATCAAAAAATGAGCCTCAAAATGGTTTTAAAAGATCTGTCGAAGTATGTGCCACACATTGACATATGGTCGAAAAAAAAAAAACAGTTTCCATTACATGTATGGAGTGCCCCCTAGATTTTTTATTATTTGACCATCTAACTAAGTAGCGGCTTACACAAGACACCAATACTCCAAATTTCATGAATGTACATCTTGTAGTTTATGAGTAAAATGCCTGTGACATACAGACGGACACACATGACGAAACTATAAGGGTCCCGTTTTTGCCATTTTGGCTACGGAACTCGAAAAAGAGGGGTTATGATATGACTTTTCGCCTCCGCGAACGAAGTTGCAGACACCTTCTAGTATTTGTATCCATACTAATATTATAAATGCGAAAGTGTGTCTGTCCGTCTGTCTGTCTGTTACCTCTTCACGCTTAAACCGCTTAACCGATTTAGATGAAATTTGGTATGGAGATAGTTTGAGTCCCGGGGAAGGACATAGGCTACTTCTTATCCCGGAAAAATACCCTTATCCGCGATAAACGAATTTAAGGCGGACGAAGTCGCTGGCAAAAGCTAGTAATTTCATAAAAAGAAATAGTCATATTTTTATCTTTCAGATACAATGAGATTTTCTTCATAATAGACACATGCCAAGCATCATCTATGTATGAGAAGTTCTACTCTCCGAATATTTTAGCTACTGCTAGTAGTTTAGTTGGTGAAGACTCTCTTTCAGTAAGTATTTCTTTGCAATTTTCTTATAGTAACAAGTTTTATTCATTCATTAACACATTTTGATGACCGGTTTGGCTCAGCGGGAGTAACATTATCTCCGAAGCTGAAGGTCCTGGGTTCCAATCCCGGTAAGGGCAAATATTTGTGAGATGAGCATAAATATTCGTTCCTGAGTCTTGGATGTTATATAATAAATAAATATCAGAGACAATCTTACACAAATTGACCTAGTCCCAACCTAAGCAAAGCTTGTACTATGAATAAATAATAAAATATCACTGGACAATTTTACACACATCGCTCTAGTCCCATGGTAAGCTCAATAAGGCTTGTGTTATGAGTACTAGACGACGATATATTTAATAGATATATTACTTATATACATAGAAAACTTCCAAGACTCAAGAACAAATGAAGGGATGTTTACAAAAACAACATAACTAACATTTTTGGCGGATTTGAGTTATTGGTATCACAGTGTTCATCTTAGAAGAAGCTACAAGTCTTGCAAAAGATGTTGTCCAAAAGTTACCCCATTTGTCCAAAATCGGCACCTAAAATATACCCATTTTACAAAAACTACATATCTACATTATTTTTTACAAAAAGAACATAACTATACTTATACCCAATATCTGACATATTATTTTATTATTAAATTATTAATTTATACCTTATTTATTACGTCATCGTAAATGTCCTTGACCAGTAAAATAATTTTACAAACAAAATATGTGTCGGTTCGATACTCATTCACGGGACCTTGGGTTACCATTGACATTAGGAATAGGAAGAAAATACCCAAGAACTTGAATTTAAAACGTGCTTATGAGTCTTCACTTTCCCTAAATCCTCACAAAGCACGCGACTTGAGGAAATTGATGCAATTTTTGGTCAAACCAGCGAGCCATCAATTCTACCAATCCATTTTGTCTCCAACGTGTCCAGAATCATCGTCTCTAGAGGTAGATAGTGATGACAATAGCAGCGGGTGTGAGGATTAAATAGTGAAGTAAAATAAGCCTGTATTTCATAGGATAAGAACATAATTTCTAGAGAAAGTTGTTTTATTTTCGTACAAAAAGAACATAACTAACAAAATTCTACAAAAACAGCATAAGTGACGAACCCATTTTTCAATTTTTTTCAAAAAATACTGGTCTTTCAAATGTGTAATAGTATATTTCTGAACTATTGGCCACTTACTAAAATCACCTATACAATATTTATCTCTAATAACTAGTATGTGAGAAGACATTAACTTTTTTTTGTTTCCTGTAAAATCATGTCTAGTGTAGTTATGTTGTTTTTGTAAACATCCCTTCAAATATTTATGCTCATCATGCAAATATTTGCGCCTTTACCGGAATTTGAACCCAAACCGGTCGTCGTACTATGGGTACCCATAGGGGTTATGCGACGATATACATAACATATATTCGTGCTCATCACACAAACACTTGCCGTGGCCCGGATTCGAACCCGGGACCGCCAGCTTCGTAGGCCGTTGTACAACCCACGGAGCCAAACGTGTCGTCAAAATGTCTGTACATAGAAGATATTAAAAAA
The DNA here is from genome assembly GCA_905404275.2 of Hedya salicella. Classification (NCBI taxonomy): domain Eukaryota; kingdom Metazoa; phylum Arthropoda; class Insecta; order Lepidoptera; family Tortricidae; genus Hedya; species Hedya salicella. The sequence continues at coordinate 14,666,951 of FR990112.1, read as the reverse complement.
AACTATTGTATGGGACTAAGGGAAACGAAAAGCAAGTTCTTTATTTATTTATTAACAAAAATAGACCTCAAATCCACATTTATGCAAACAATACTAAACTTTATATGAACCTATCTGATTTTTGCCATGACAAATTCCGCCCCCAGAAAACTAAAAAAAAAAACATTAAAACTATACCGAAAAATAAAAATATACTTTACGTAGTTTCACTATTTTCCAGCATCATGTGGACTCTGCCATCGGCGTGTACATCATCGACAGATACACGTACTACGTCCTGGAATTTCTAGAGAACGTGCATCCCAACACACATAGAACTATGTCCGAGTTTGTAAGTACCTGTTTAATTCCGATACAATTTCACCATGCTCTGCCAGTAGTAACAGCTGATTACGCTTATGTTTTTCCACCATTTGTAGGCGGCCTAGTCAGCCTTGCTTATAGAATCTGACTGAAATGGGTAAGAGGAACAATAGGCCTCCCTGCCAGTAATTCCCAGGATTCAGTGGTGGGGGGTGTAGCGCACAGTAACGTTTTTCTGTACCCCAAGACTGCCGGCGAGAACTCTCTCATATATGTACCTTTCTCTTTTATTGATACGATAGTTGCTCGCTTTCTCGCCGGCGGTGGGACTAGTGCCTTTAGGGTGTTCGCTACGTTGAACGGGAGCCCAGCGCCGGGCGTCCACTTCGGGTGCCGTTTCCTGTAAATTCATAGAGCAGCGCTGAGTCTGGCGGATCGTCCGTCGTACATGAATATACAGGAAATGCACCCGGAGCGGACGCCCGTGCCGGGCTCCCGCTCAACGAGCGGACGCGCTTTGCTTAGCTAGAAAGAGCAAGAGGGCATTAACAGTTGGGAAACCCAATAACTAAACAAAATTAAAAAAATTGAAACCCCCCGACTTGTTCCACAAAAAGCTGAATATCTTGGAGACGAGTGCTCCGATTTTCATCAAACAAAGCTAAGAAAACTCGGGATAAAATTATCTATGATACCGCAAAAAACCGCACTCAAATCGGTCTATCCTTATGGGCGCTACGATGCCAGACAGATACATGGAGTCACAAACACGTTAAACTTATAACACCCGTCTTTTTTGTCGGGGGTTAAATAATAAATCAAACAAACCTTATTTCAGTTGCAAGTATGTCCGAAAAGCGCCTGCCTGTCCACGGTAGGTGTCCGACGGGACCTCTTCAAGAGGGATCCGACCCGCGTTCCGATCACTGACTTCTTCGGCTCCGTGCGTCCCGTGGTCGTCACCACCGACCCCATCGACATCCTAGATATACCAAAGAGGAAGAGAAAGACTGAACACGAGTAAGTTTACAATTTAAGCAGTTGACCTTCACAGTTCCATGTCACAATCGACCCCATCGACATCCTAGACACACGTAAGAGGAAGAAAATGACTGGACATGAGTAATAATATTTTCTTCTGTTTCCGCGATTATTACTCATTGAAATAAAACAATTTAACGGATTATATATATAACGGGAACTAAAATGAGATAATATACGCGATATAATCCGTTAAATTGTTTTATTTCAATGGACATGAGTAAGTTTACAATTTAAGCCGTTGACCTTGACAATTCCATGTCACAACCAGCCCCATCGACATCCTAGACATACCCAAGAGAAGGAGTAAGACTGGACATGAGTAAGTTTATAAGTTAAGCAGTTGACCTTTACAGTTCTATGTCACAACCGACCCCATCGACATCCTAGATATACACAAGAACAGAGGTACGAACCAGTTTGCGTAAGTAGGCATTTTGAAGTGGTTAATACTATACAGGGTGGAAGGCTTTCACTGATGCATTCCAATTTCCAACCTGTATAGTCCCTATCAAACGCTACCAGGGCTGCGTCCCCATCACCGACTTCGGCTCCGTACGTCTCGTGGTCGCCACCGACCCAATCGACAATACATACCCTAGAGGAAGAGAAATACTGAACAAGAGTAAGTTTGTCATGTCTAGAGCAGAGTAAGGGTCTCTACGCCAACGGCTCTTTGGTCCTCCTAGACGGGAGCGTCCCTCGCCGTGTCTTGCAGTAAATGGACGCTCAAGAACCGTTCTGCCCCAACAGCCATCTATTTTACGAGCCTGGAAGAGCGAGTGAGTTTATACTAGCATGCTATGTATTTTTACCATGTACATATTTGATGACCGGTTTAGCTAACGATGCCTGCGAAGATGACGTTCCTGGGTTCAAATCCCGATAAGGGTAAATATTTATGTGATGAGCATAAATGTTTGTTCCTGGGTCTTGGATATATTCTATGTATATAAGCAAATATATCCATTAAATATATCATCGTCTAGTACTGAACACAAGCCTTATTGAAATTATCATGTACTAGTTCGCTTTGTGTAAATATTGACCCGTAATATTTATTTATTTATATATTGACGGTGATATGATAATATCGTTTTCTGCTGATAGCGCAACAGTTCAAGAACGCGCCAGTACTTAATTCTTTGTTCCCTTTTTCTTTGCTTTTTATTTAGCTTTTGTTTATTTTGTTACTCGATTTCTTAGCTCGCTGGAAAGTGACCACTTTGTCGTCCGACGCAAGTTGCCTATGTTTAACGCCTCGGCAGCAGTGGCGTGCCGTCCATATAGACACAGAGGCACTGCCTGCTCTGAACGACCATGGCTCCATCCATATAGGCTCAGAGGCACTGCCTACCAATGCGATCAAAACATTTGAACTGCCTGCCTTGGTGAAAAATCCTGTGCTCGGCAGTATATCCCTGATTTTTCTTCTCAAGGTCTCAGCCTCCACAGAATCTACCCAATAGCTGCGTAAAACAGTTCGCTCATAAGCGCACCCGCAGCAGTCCATCCATTTATAAATAAACTAGGAGGCGCCCGCAACTTCGTTCGCGGAGGAGAAAAAGTCATAACCCCTCATTTTTCTTTAGCATAGTCGAGTACAAAGTATCCTATAACCATCCGGAGATACTCAGCTACCCGTGTACCAAAAATAGTTCAAATCCGTTTAGCCGATTTAGCGTGATGAAGGCACAACGACACATACAAACATTTCATATTTACAACTTTATAATATAATAGATATGTTCCAAGTATTGTACACTCATGTTAGTGTGTACTTTAAGAGTATTTGTATAAGTAATGTTCTATTTTTCTCCTTTTTCCAGGAACAAACCCAGGTTACCAGAAAAGCGCAGTTACTTGCCGCAGTTCCCGGTGCATTTAGTGCAAACAAACTAGTCCAAAGAGTGTAAGAACACCGAACAAAGGTATTAATAAACTTACTTTAATTATGTAACTGACGCATTTTTATTAATCCCTATTTATTTTTTGTAATACTAGAAGAAAAGTCATAACCCCATTTTTTGCTTCAGCGTAGTCTGGTAATAAGTATCCTATAACCAGTTTCAGATGTTTACCTATCCTTGTGGGTACCAGAAATAGGCTTGTGTCCTAAGATAATATGATAAGTCTCTCAGTTAGATTATTAGAAAATATTGGACGCGTTTGTTTCTTTTGCCAATTACAGAAAAAAATATGAAGATATATGCCGTTAAAGTTCCCCGTGACGTCACGCCGTGCGACCGTTTTGCGCACCAAAACATTGTGGCGCTTTATATTTGACGTTTTTTGTGTGATTGAGAAAAGAAAAAATGCGTAAATAAAAAAACAGCTCTTACTGCCTACCACGGTTACGTAGCCTCAGTCCTAAGGTATGGTTTGTTACTTTGGGGTAACTCATGCGACATAAATAGAGTGTTCGTCAGTCAAAAAAAATGCGTCCGAGCTATCTGCAGGTTACCACCACGAACCTCATACAGACCTCTATTCAAAGATCTTGAAATACTAACCCTACCTTCGCTCTATATTTTTGAGGCCTGCAAATTTACTAGATTACATCCTAACCTATTTATTAAACTAAGCAGTGTTTGTAAGTTTAATGTCAGAGACTCAGAAAAACTTCTATTGCCAGTCACTTATAAAACTAAGCTCTGCAGTAAAAATAGTTACGCCATGGCAATCAAATTGTACAATAATTTACCAATTGAAATAAGACGGCACAAATGGCTAGTCGACAAATGTTTTTACACGATACAAGAATTTTTAATGAATAATAATAAATAGAATAAATCAATGAAATTTAAATTAGATAGCAATTGTAATTAAATAAGTAATAACAATAATTAGTCATAAGTTTGTAAAGTTTGCATGTCCAAATGTTGGCGAGATGTGCTGATCATAACAAAATGTTGTTCCACCTTATTGTTAACCATATCTCAGGCAAATACATTTCATTTCATTTCATTTCGTGTCCAATATTTTCCACTAACGGACTAATTAGAATAATGTTTTTTTCTACCCAGCTTCGCTGCCAAGCTTTTCGTAGCGCTAGGCACTTTTCTCTACATACGGGCAAACTCGTGGTATCGGCTGGCATGGTGGCGGCTGGTGCTCGAGTAAATCCCATTTTAGCTTCATGGGCTCATGGAGTATAGAAGTTAAGAAGCACGATCGCTGTGTATCCGAAGTGTCCGGCAAAAGGCGCCACAGTAAGCAAGTACGTTAAATTTTTACTGACAAAGATGTCTTTGACAACCAGGCGTTGCCATAAAATTCCTTTAAAAAACCAGGCGTTGAAAGTCATTGAATATCATCGATGTAAACAAAGAGAAACAAATTAAATATATTTAAAAACCACTTTAAAACGAATGCTGCAAATGCACTTTTAATGAATTGAAATTTGAACATGGTCACAGTGACATAAAATCTAATTTTAACTACCTTGAAAATATAACATAGAACCGTGTTATATATGTACATGGTAGATACCCACATGCATACATACAATGGAAAAACACAACCCTCTTTCTGACGCAGTCGGTTAAAAACTTACAAGGTAAAGCGGGGTTCATAAATGAAATCACAAATGAAATATTAAATAATTTAATTCTCTATAAGTACTAAGAATAATTTTCTGTAACATTACGTAACACAACCGATTCAGTTACTGGAATCAACAACACAAGCAACGCATCCACATCTCACAATCTGATATGAGATCATAATCTAATCGACTATAGCACCATTTCAGTTACGATCATAGGCCATGTCTTTTTGGTCTAATTTACCTACATATTCATCCCATATTCACTATACTCGCGAACGAAAAGAAATACTGATAGAGATATCTGATCAATGAGAAATGCGCACTTTTCTAGCCTACTGCGATAATGTATCACACATCTCCCAAATGTTGTTTGGTTCAGAACATTAACCAAATTATATCTTAGGTGTCCAGTCAACCATTATCCACCAATTACTTACAATTTCGAGAGCACAATGATTGAAATAGTTCAAGAGCATTACATATCAAGTTTCTCAAAGAGTGTATATTAATTTAAATTGAGAGTTTAGATTTCATGGGTACAGAAACTACGGTTTTATTTTATACTGTTTTTCAAAAGACGATATTAAGTATTGTGTTCATCTTAATAGTAATCTAAAACTGTTACTGAAATGCATATTTGACAGTTATCAGCCCATTTTTCTAACGAACTAAACTATCATTCGATAAACGCGACTATCGGCGTTTATCGAATGATAGATTATTATGAAGCATCTATCACTTTCGGCTAGTTATGTATGTGAAAGCGAGAGTGTCGGATGCTTTATCTAATATCTATCGATAATCGCGTCAATTTTAAGTCCGTGGCGGGCCGAGGTATAAGCATGACGCTCAAAGGGTTGATCAAGTTTACTCCGAAATTCTTCTTATCGTGCCATCCCTTTTGCTTCCATGGTAAATTGTATTTGACTGAGCGGGAAGGCACCGAACTTCGAGCTTCGGATTAACCCCTGGTTAGTAACAGTATAATTTTATAACTGATCGGTAAAATAAACGACATAGTCTAAGCTTAAATTAATTCTTTAGCCCTATGACTAGGCAGACTTATATCAAATTTATCATATCTATAAAACAGGACCACTTAAAAACAAACTTATACAAATTGTACATAAGTAAAGGTGAAACTCTTGATACAATGTAACATAATAATTACTGAACATTTTCAATGTAAACATAAATATATCTCTAACGAACATTCCACTGCTATTCGAAAATTATACAACTAGGTAATTAGCAACTTTCGTAAATTCATTTAATGCAAGTTTGAAAGACGATGCACGGGTTGAATGCAGTTGCGGTCACCCCTGGGTTGACACTAGGCAAACTATACCCTTAGGGGCTGCCTGCCCGCTGTGCCCAGGGCAACAATGTAGATGTGAGGGCAGCCCGGGATATCCAATGCCCCGCACCACACGCGTGTAGTTTAACTACCGATTTTTTCACGTTCGTAATTTTTACACCTTACAAACATTTTTTTTTTCAATAACAAAATTAAGCCACAGGAATACATTTTCAACGTTATTTAAGTCGACCTCTTCAGGCGATACTTTTAACACATTCACCACCAGGAACCCGCTAGGCGGGCTCTTTGCTTGTAGGTTTTTTGCTACATACCCGTTTTCCCACGTTATCGGCTACGCGCGAAGCGCGGGATAAGATTTCGCGAAAATTGCTAATTAAGTCAGAAACTAACAGATCATTGTTTTTCAACAAATCGTGTCTACTTAACGTATCGCAAAGGCTCTGTACGTTGGCAATGCTTTCATATTGTTGAATTTATACATATATGTGTATAGTTCCAATATGATCTGCCTTTGGTGCCATTATTGCTGCAATTGTAGATGACAATGACTTCGAGCAGACCGATGCCATTGTAGGTACCTGCCTATAGGTATACGAAGCCTTTGTGTTACAGTTAATTATGTTTTTGTAAATACATAGAACTATACTTAAACTAAATTATAATGACTTATCGGGTAACTACATAGGTTATTTGGCTCAAATGCTCCTTAGCCGTAGGTTACAGATTGTATAAAGTAATATTAAGGTTTAATAACTATTAGCTATTCTATTTATTCATGGAATTGACGGCTAGAACAGAAATGCCTTATTGTCTTGGGAGAAGCCAATATACTTTATACATATAAACCCTATAGCACATTGGGAAAGCGTCCCAAGCGGATTCCCACCTCTCATAAGAGATTAAGGCACCGTGACATTTTCAAGGAAAAATAATTAATATTCGCAAAAGTAGTGTTGTCTAATACGACTATGCTCACTCGTGGTTGCGATATGGAATTATAATATGGGGTATTTTGGATCTGCTTTACTGACCCCTGACCACTGTATCACACGGTATATTTTATCGCTAAAGATCGTCTAACAAAGGCACATTGCATTATTTTCCTGTAACCCTAAATGCAAGAAATATTCGCATCTTTTAATATCAAACTTTAAAATGAGAGAGCTTGTTATTGGGCAGTTTGTATAATAAAGCTAATGCAAAGGATGCTTCATGGATTGAAATCATTATTACTGACCGAATTAAATTTCAGGCAAACCAATTTGTCAGTCATTCTCACATTCCTAACTTACAATGCCAAGATGAACAGCGAATTGTTGATTACATGATTTGCCGACTGTGGCGGTCAAAAGGTTAAGGTAGATGCGGCCATTGAAAATGATAATAATTACATGATAATAAACAATGTGCTATAGGGTTGTTTTATTTAAATTGATAATGTATCTCATTGTTCTAACTTCTATTTCATTCATATTTACCTAATTTATGGGACATAATATATGAAATATGATACAAATATTTAAAAAATTGTGAACTAGAGCGTCCAGGGTTCGGATTCAAGCTTTCGAGAAACAAAATATTTAAACATTGTCTCTTAACAACACGACTATGTAACAATTCATAATAGTAAGATACAAAATATTTACAAATTGATAAAAATCTTTGACAATATTACTGAATAGTAAATACTAGGATACCTATTCAACATGACTACGAATGCTATGGAATCTTAGGAGATAAAGTTTTGTACCTATCGCTTACTTTTATGTACCAAAAGTTTAGGAAATTGTCTTTTATTTTATTTATCACTAAACATGTGCTAATGGAGTGGTGTTGCCAGGCGAAACAAGCGAGATACTTATAAGGCTTACTCGTTTCTTTAATTTTTCATAGAATGTTATCACATCAATCGATCGTCAATCAAGTATTTATTAATCTATTTGTTCTATCAGTTACATGGGTTTAAAGTGTCCGTATCGCTTTACAAAGGCTCTGTACAAGAAAAATGTCATCATCCGCCATTGTTTTAGGCTTGCCGTATTGCTCTCTTTGTATAAACAATGACACAAGTACAAAACTGTGTTATGTTAATTAACTACAGTATCTTTAAAAACACGTGACGTTACATGGTAGGCGTAGTAGGTCCTCGGGACTAAGACAGGTATGGTGACGCTTCTAAATAACTGTCAGATTCATTTTTATAATCATCATCCCCCGCGCTTAGGGTTAGAAGATGAAAAATTAAAAACTGTATATATGATACTGAAAGTCAAAAATCCCGAAATGTTTAACGTCCGGCCGCAATTCTGTCATAAGCCCAAAAATCCTGAAATCTCAGGTCAAATCTTGAGATATGGTAAACCTACTCGCGCCTTTCTGATACCTTGAGCGTTTTTTTTAGTTTAATACAGATCCCTGCAAACTTCTTGAACAAAAATGGCGGATCTGCGCATGTACATTTGTACGTAAATCGGTTACTGCGCAGTCAAGGTTATGCTCAAGAAGTTTGCCGGCAACTGTAGGGTAAACCTACATAGTATAGGTACTGTCAATATATTGATCGATTGATATGATGGCTCTATGTCTCATGTCAAACAATCTTTAATGCCACAGAGGCAAAAAGTTAAGTCCTTAAACCGTCATTCCTCTCCAAAGAGACGTATCTTAAAAAAAAAAACATTCATATTAAATACATCTATTTCCATAAACCTATATTATGGAAGCACTAAGAATTTTGTATTCAGCAGTACAAAACTAAAAACAATATCCTCTACGCATACCAGCTAAACTTTGCTATCGCTACATAACTATCAGTTCAACAATTCTTTTAAACTCTTCATTATTTAACTTATTATAGGTTATGACATTACTGTCAATTTCACCAAATAACTGACTCTCGATAGTATAGCCTGACTGATACTATAAAAATAATATACTGAGGTATAATAACGAATTCCTCTACAGAGGTGTTCAAATAAGAAATACCTAACAAATACATTTTCCGTTAGGTACTCTCAGTAAATGTATGAAACGTAAATGGGCCGTGCCGTGGAGCATTTCAACAGCTGCACTTTTATGTAATGATTTTTTTAGAAATAGAAAATGATGCCTTGCATCTACCTTATGCGTAAAACTCTGATGCATTTGTCATTTTATTCGCCAGTAATTTGTTACATAAAAGTAGCAGAGGTCGAAACGCTCCGCGGCCCGACCCAAATGCAAGTTGCTTTTAAATAATATACTATGATACGCGACTCTTTGTTGCGCGACAAAGATTGTCTATCTCTTTCCTTTCAATACAGTGCGAGGGAGATGAGTGATGCTATGTCACGCGAAAAGCGTAGTCGCGGAGAGTTGTGCTAGACCGGCAGGAGAGTCTGAGTAACACACAACCTGCCATAATTTAATTGGATTGTCAATAATGTATATAATTTTTTAATTGTTGCTGTTTTATATTATTAAATACTTATTTGCCCTTATGGCATAATTATTATGAATGTGTGACTTGTATTAATAAGATTAGGATTACTAGAAATATGTGACTTGTATACAGTTCTATACGTAAATAGGTCTGTTGCTGTACGTTGAACCTGAAAATAAGTATACCTGTGTAATTTTCTGACCGTGAATCAAATTTAATATTATTCCGTAACGTAGACACGTTTTACATGCGCATACAGGCTTTATATAGAAGCCTTATAAATGCTCCCTGTTGCTCTTATACGGCTGTTAACAGCCAGGCTATACTGTCGAGTCTACGTGCAAACAATCCCTTAACCTTATCGAGGTACTTACAATGGTGCTTTCGTTTCATGGCAAACAATATCGTATAGATACAGTAGGCCCAATAATTTTTACAAAAGGTTTTGTGTAAGTCGAGAAATCGTGGCAGTTACGACCCTCTAGTGTAAGGTACATGCGTCCAGTCCATTACCAGATATTAGATCTGGCAAATTAATATTTGCCGACCAATTAGCTGTTTCCGCGAAAAAGTATTAGTTATAATAATGGCTTAGGATCGGATCTGTAGCAGCGATATTCGGTGATCTTGCAATTCGAGTGTTGCTAGAATAAAAAAGATTTGCCAGAGATAACATATTATTTAAGTCTTAAAAACCTCTTGTCTGCGCAGACACAAAGCTTGGTATACGTTTGTAAATTATAAGTATAAAGGTATACTGAAAATTGTACTTTTAATGATTGTGAGTTTGTCACAACGAACATACCTATTACTACAACTGTGGTCAGAAAGACTTTGTACCATTGCCATTAGTTCAAAGTTTTACGTAAAGGTTAGCTATAATCGAATTCGTGTATTATTTAATATCAAATAATACACGATAGCTTTGGCCCAAAAACTAAAGACCCAATTGACTTCGCATTCGAGTGTGGAACAATCAGTCTTCATCTATCGATGGTGTCCAGGATGAGAAATCACTTTTTTTTTACGCTAAAGATGATCTCCGTGTTAACGCATTTGATTAACCAATGGGATTTTTTTTAGTTCACATTGTATTCTTAAAGTGGTACAGCGACCATCGACGCTTGAGTCTGGCTATAATATCTTTACCCCACCAACTTTAATTGTTTTATCTGTGCTTTGGTATGTGGCAACACTGAATATAGGGCACTAAATAGTCTTAGGAATAATAAATAAGTCACTAACACCACAGAATATATCCACAGTGCACTTAAGAGGCTGCTATAAAAGCAAAATGGCTTCACTTGAACAGTATTTTAACAAAAACCATATTGGTGTTATTCAAAAGTACTAAGATTAATCTTACCAGCCAAAGACTTAATGCAATGTAAACATTGCCGCTTTTCAGCGATAATCGCTTCTTGCTTTTGCTTTACAGCATCGAAGTTAATGATCATGCGGAAAAGCAGTTCCCGCTGACTACTTTTATATGATTTTCCCATAGTTAAATTATTTTTTAAAAACCAACGCACGTAAAGATAAATTGTTTCTTAAGACACATAAACAACTTGACGTCTGTGGCTGATACAAAACATTGCCATATTCAGTTTTTATATATTTGACAGTTCATTTGCTTGGAATAGATAAAATGGTCCGACTCTAGGCGCTATGCTAAAGCCCAGCCCTCTTTATAGAGAAGGGCGACAATCACCAAGTTTCACAAACCTCCTTTAACACGAATGGCATTGTATTACTTCGCCATCACTGAATAAGACAAGTGACGCAAATTATAGCGTAATTAGATTTAATGACCATATGTGATGTGGCCAGTAACAAAATCCCACGAGATGAGATAAAAAATGTCAACAAATTACTAATAAGTAATATTTTAATCAATAATAATAAACTTTTATTTCAGATGTCATATAGTTATATACAATAATCCGAAGAGTTAAAAAACGGTATTCTTAAAGGACTGACCAAATGTTGTCGACTACACTACACTAACCGCTCCCCCTTACCACTTAAGCTGTCACTAATTTCTTACAACAAAATCCTTACGTTTCAGTCGCAATACAACTTGGTACAGGCCAGCATTTACTTACACTTTTTATATATCTCGCAGGCATGTTCCCGTCGCTTAAGCCCTTTCGACCGCGATGGGCAATAATGTGCGCATTATGTATAAATGACGAAGCCAAATTAAATAATTATGTTCATCCGTGGCTCGGGTCGTCCGGTTGCACGATTTCGAAATAGCTGTCTATGGTGTAGTTGAAGAGTTGAAAGTCGTATCTGCAAAAGAAATGGCTACGTTTAGTCACGAAAGTAGGTTCTCAATATATACTTAACAAAGTACTGTGCTACTCAATTGCTTTTGGTAACTGTAGTGGTAACAACAAGGTCTCCCTGCCGTTTCACCAAATATTTTTTTGGCAAATGTTTCATTTGACAAATGGTTCATTTTCCAACCCTCGATTTTCTCCGATATCGTTTTTTTTTTTCAGTGTATTTTCTTATGGCTTTACAGAATACGGTAGGTTAGGTTAGGTTTGTTTTATGAAAGTTCTGACAAAAATATGTTAGAAAATCGAGGGTTGGGAAATGAACCATTTGTCAAATGAAACATTTGCCAAAAAAAAAATTTGGTGAAACAGCAGTGAACCTGTTATCAAACCTGTCACCAATCTCATTCTAATTATAAAATATAGAGTTTTATCCTAAAGTGAGTGGCTAGGCTAGAAATGACACGATGACCCTGCCCCGCACACACTTCATACCCGTGTCGCTGCCCCCCCTAGATTTACTTATTGTTTCAAAGCAAAGGATTTTGCCTCCTATATCCTCATCCGTATTATAAAATGTATGAATGATCTATTGGTTTATGCTGAAAGTGAAACTCGATTTGCAAGATTTAAAACGGAAAGAATAGCCACTTAATAACCGCAAGTAATGCATAAATGCTCATAAAATATGCAAATCTTCGCCACCGCTACACAGTTAACTCTTTAATTTATTGCGAATCGTCGAAAGCTTTTACGTGTCCATACATAATCAGCTGTAGTTGCGACATTCTTCCTTTCATAAATTGAAACATCGAATTAACGAAAGAAGAAATTTGGTACTTGTATATTATACTAGAAGGAGAACGTGTAAAATAGATTCTATTTAGGTTATAGGACACTTTTTACCCAGGTCCTCGTATACCAAAAATAGTTAAAATACTGTAAAGCCGATTTGGCGTAATGAAGTAACAAAAATATATTTCGATTCAGTTACCTCCAAATAGTCCGCTTCAATCTTTTTTTTAAATATTTGTACAAACATTACATTTGTACAACTTTATAATACATAGTATAGATTACCTTCGAATAAGACCAACTGGGACAATTGCGTCCATGGGACAAATGCGTTATTTAAACATTTGACGGAATCCGAACACACACATAGACGCAATTGCCCTTACTCGAAATGGCTTACAAGACGTTGTTTTCGCAAACCATCACAATTCTATTATTATAAATAGGTATTATTTACTAGGTAAAATCATTAAATATGGTAAGTGATTAAAACCACAGGATTCATCGTAGTTTCAGAGATATCCCGAAGGAAAATGTTACTGCAAGCATATTTTAAAAGCAGGATAAAAAAGATAGGTGTGAATAAACGTAAGTGTGTTTCTGTGTGTTGTGTGTGGCATTTGCATGGATGGACCGATTTTGTTTCTTTTTTGTGTTTGAAAGGTGATTTCAGACTTCATCGAGTGTTCTTAGCTATGGTTCCAAGAAATCGGTTCAGCCGTTTTTAACTTATCAGTTTTTTAGGGTTCCGTACCCAAAGGGTAAAACGAGACCCTATTAATAAGACTTCACTGTCCGGCTGTCTGTCCGTTTGTCACCATGCTGTATTTCATGAACCGTGATATCTAGACAGTTGAAATTTTCACAGATGATGTATAACAACAATGTTGCCGCTATAACAACAGATACTTCAAACGGAATAATTATATGTCTGTCTGTCTATGTCAGTAACCAATATAAAATTATCGAACACCGCGTACACTTTGCTTAGGAGTAGAGCTCTGCTAACACTGGATTTTCATAGATACGGCCGTTTGTAACGTATATTTTGTACGGTACCCTCGGTGCGCGCGTCCGACTCGCACTTGGCCGGTTTTATCTAGAACTGTGTGGGATTTTCTATAGGTGAAGATGGGATGAAAGTGTTCAGTTTGTAATTAACACTAGCGCGCAACAATCAATCCTCTATCGCCGGTCGAACTTTTGCAATGGCATGGGCTTCAAAAGGGGTAAATTAACATTGATCGGTGAAATAGCTGTGTTGGTGAATAATGGATTGGCGAATGAGGTCGCGAAGGGTGCGGCGACCCGTTAGCCCAACGTTGCAATTTCACATTTTCTCGCATGCAACGTGTCGTGATCGTGATGAGCGATGAACGTCGTAGCACACAAATTGCTATCGGTTCGATGCTCGTGTTAATAATGGATTCGCCCAAACGCACATAGGGATATACAGGTAAAAAACTTAATTAAAGCCCCTCTTGTATGTAGTAGTGTACAAAATTAATAAGGGACTTATGTCTTTTTTCTAATGTGGAACGTCAAATTACCTATACGGATACGCTACTACTACATACAACAGATGACTTACTTAAGTTTTTCACCTACACCGATTTCAACGAACGCCGGACAATCAGCGAACGGGATATTATTGGTCATGAATTTAGTCAAAATAATGTTGGTTTTCGGAACTAATTAATTCATCAACTAACGCCACTGTGGCAACAGTTTTTGGTCAAGAATTGCAAAAAACTTTTATCGGATACCAACCTCGGGAAAAGGCAGTAAGTATATACTTGGCGTCATATAGAATTACAATGTTTGTCGTTTGACCAAAATGAGATACGATTTCTTTTCAAAGTAGTGACGATATCTTAATTTTTTTTTTTTAATAGTATCTAGATTTGTATATGCTCGTGTTCCATTGCGTTTGTCACAGCCTGCAATTGCGCATTCATTTTCCAACGAGCCCCTGACCGACTATGACACAAATAAGATAATTATACAGTCGTGCATCCTAGTGGTACTTACATTCACTTAATTATCTATAGCCACTATAGCGATGTATGGTACCGTATTGATTAGCTAAGTACTTCTAGATACAGTAACATTGTTTCATTGTCACCGGTTATTATACTCTGTTATTATGACCTTTTTTAACCGACTTCCAAAAAAAGGAGGAGGTTCTCAATTCGACGGAATGTTTTTCTTTTTTATAGCATGGCTTCTTATGAAAATGTACTTCGCGACCCTCTGTTGTATCAGACTCGTATATTTGATTTTCAGTTCAATCAACCTCCGATAAAAAGTGGAATCGATCAAAATGATAGGAAAAAGGTAGAATAAATATCAAGACAATAGTCTGACCAGTGAAACGTGTTACAAAGAAAATGCGCCAAATTTTAAATATCTGCTGGCAATACGAAATGTATTAGGAAATGTAGTAAGTCATGTAATGTGACAGCTTTTTAATAAGTGAAAAAGTTGCCATGTAAATTATTTTAATAAATGCCTTGTGACACCACTCGCTGGTCAGACTCTAGATACTTATATGGCACATGGAGCAGAACGTACAGTCAAGCTAAAATAATAAAAGTTGATGACCACAGAAAGGTAAAACATGTAGAAGTCCATGTCAAAAAAGTCTCAACTGTGAGTCTTGCTTTCAGAATTCATAATTTCAGCCATGACGTCCACTGCTGGACAGGCCTCCTCAATACATTTCCACTTAGGCCGGATAGCGGCGACCCGCATCCAGCGAGTTCCCGCAACCCTAAGCAGGTCGTCCAACCACTTTGCTGGTGCCTTCCACGCTGTGCTAACCGTTACATGGTCTCCACTCGAGAACCTTTGTGCGCCAACCGCCCTCGGTTCTTTGAACTATGTCCCCTGCCCATTGCCACTTCAGTTTGCTTACCCTGTTTCCTATGTCAGTGACCTTGGTTCATCTATAAATCTCCTAATTTCGGATTTGATCACGTAGAGAGATCCCAAGCCCTTACCATAGCTCGCTGAGTAGCTCTGAGCTTCCGTAAGAGGCCCATAGTTAGAGACCATGTCTCGGCTCCGTAGGTCATCACCGGTATACGCACTGGTTGAAGACTTTCGTCTTCAAGCACTGAGGTGTCCTGGACGAGAAGGCACTTATTCGCTTCCCATCCGAGTTGAATCCATCAATCAATTGATCTCTTTCTCGAAGCTGGACCTGCCTAACTGGTTTATTTGTCATAGACAGACGTATTCCCCTTCAAAATTGGAATTAAGAGATCTGTGAAATGAAAAAAGTACACATGAGAAGCCAGCATACTTACCTATAAAGGTTATAAAGGCCAATGAGCTGAGAACGATTTAGCCGCGAGTAAAGATGGTTGATGTTCTGCTGAGTCTTGCCTTTTCCGCTGTTCCGCCATTCCGGCTTCACCACGTCTTGCAGGCGCGCCAGCTGGATTAGATACCTTTGGTCCTCCTAAAATATAAATATGGTTAAGTTTTTGAATCCACCATCATCAAACAAAGGTCATATTTAGCAAGATCAAGGGGCTGCCCGTTTTCGTTTTTCAATAACACATGACATTCTGTTGGTCACCTCTTGGTATGGTATGAATTAAGGTTGAAGGTGACAACTATTTGGACTATATCGAGCATTGCGACATTTACTTTACATTATATATGAGATAGTTTTACCTATAAATATTACATATATACACGGTGCCCCTTAAACCAACGCCAACATGAAGAGAGGTGATAGAAAAAGTAAAAATCAAAAGTCACGTTGTAGTGCCAATATCTCGATAACCATGAACTTTTTACTAAGACAAATTTACTTAATATGGTAGCTTATAAGCTGTTCTATCACACCTCTCCATTTTGACGTTGATTTTAGGGACATTCTGTATATGTAATTGCTTTCTTGGAAACCACTCTAACGATTTTGATGTAATTTGGTATATAGACATAGTTATTTTCTTGCCTTCCAAGTTTATCTAGATAGGTTTCAGCCGTCGAGCAAAGCTCGGTCGCCCAGATTCTATATAAAAATGCTAAAATTTCATTATACTCCGGAAACAGGAATTGAAACCGATTATCCGAAATTTCTATACTACACCCAGTTTACATTGTTTTTGACTATATTTCGCAGTTTCTCTCCTGTGTTTCATTTGCCAGTTATTATAAGGGTGGGATATAACGATGGGATTGCTACTCTACCCTGCAGTAATGAGCAACCGAACATCAGCGCCTAATTTGAAATTCCCGTGCATAGATAGCTTCGTCCTTTATTCCATTGCCCAGCTTTAGGTTACATGATTCATAGCATCCTTGTGTTATTTGGATTATGTATATGACCGCGTAACCTGCCAGTTAAATAATGTAATATGCTCTTGTTAATAGATTGCATTATGCACTTTTACAAGTCATTCACGGTCACGGAAAATGGAATACGGTTTGTGTAGGACGTAGTAAAGGTTCTAACTTCCCAGGACCGCTTGTTCCAAACCGTCTGAACATAATCGTAAGATTTAGGACATAAGAAATCGCTAAAATCTTCTAAGGAAAAACTTTCAGTGCGATTTTTAACATTAACTCGTCCGTTAAATGCAGTTAATGCAACTCGCCCCTGAGGCCGAGTCTTAGCTCATGCCGTCACGAGTATTTTAAATGAACTGATGACGTGCGTCCTCTGTGCGTCGTTCCTTAATTGACCTTTTCCAGAACGAGGCAAAACATTAACGAATTTTCCTCGGTTATTTCGATTTCCCGATAAAATTTAAATATAGGCATTGTTGTCAATAAGGAAAATAAACATCGAAGCGTATCCGTGATCGCCGGGGCGACGGTAGATTAACGTTTCCTGTTGTGATACAGAAAACGGGCCGCTTTCAGAACTGCGGAATCTTTTTTCCAAGTTTCCCGTTTTAGACATTCGATATTTCAGAAATACTTTTGTTTATCTCTGTTTTTCATAAATATGAAATGAAATGAAATGAAATATGATTTATTTGCAGAAAAAGGGTTAGTTACAGGTCTTAAATTATATTATTCCACTATTTACCTGCTCATATCGATCATAATCTAAATATACCTATTTTGATTTATTATTCCCCAAACCTCGCCTTAGACAGCTCAAACCAGCTAAGTACTCACTATCAGAGTTTACTTAATCACGACGTCTAATTCGAACTTGTACGGCGTGGAATGGAATGTGAAAGAGCCGTATATCGACAACATTTGATTGACGGGTTAAAATACTCGTAGCTACAGATTTCCTTAGTCTCGAACTTGAACACTATGTCAAAGACCTGCTTGCCAGGCATGCAGTGAATAAGTCGATGAAAGAAAAATACTCACGTCCAAAGGCGGAGTACTGTGTCTTGCATGTTGAGGATTATCTTACTCTACCTTAGCTTTGTTTGACAATACGAGAAAATTCGATCTAAGCTAATATGCAGAGATCCAAAGTTTCAAACTTGAGCACCACGTTAAGTCGGACGTACACGATGTGCAGAAGGCGGTGTATGATGTCCAGTTCACGTCGACAGTTCGTTTTGCTGGGGTTTAACCTAAGACGTTTCTTAGATAATGCGAGAAAATTCGACTAAAGCTAATATACTTACATCCAAAGTTTCAAACTTGAGCACCATGTCGTAGTGTATGATGTCCAGTTAACGTTGAGAGTTATTTTTGCTGGGGCTTAGTTTAAGACGTTTCGTATAGAGAATGCGAGAAAATTCGACCACAGCTAATATGCTTACATCCAAAGTTTCAAACTTGAGTACCACGTCGAAGTCGAACTTGCACGGTGTACAGAAAGCGGTGTATGGTGTCCAATGCATGTCGAGGGTCCTCTTCGCGCGGGCTTCGTCCAGCACGTAGGAGACGAACTCTTCGAACATGGGGTGGGGCGAGTTTGGAGCGTCTGCTTTTGACTAGAACAAAACACATTTATTGAATGACGACACTAGCTAAGTTGGTTGTACACCAATTTTTCCCAGTTCTTATGTTCCTATTATGGTTCACGCTACAGTCCTAGCGTTGCTTTGGGACCTGGGTCGATAAGTTGATTATCTCTGTTAGAAATGCGGGCGATTGTGCCGTTCTCGCGTCGGCTTACAAAGCTATAAAAAAACCTGTCTAAACAGTACTGCATAGATTATCTGTGACAGACAAATCAGGCTATGATGGTCGTGATAGTTTTGACAATTCGGTCGGTTTGATTGTTCACAGGACTTATCGAGGTCAGACGGCAGCCACTATTAGCATTGTGGCTGCCGTCTGGCAGGGACAGTCAGGTGCAAATTATATGTACCTACATACACGATTTGTCCGTCCAAAAATATCTTCGCTAGACTTTATTACCCGTCAATAGAGTTGAGGGAAGATGTTTTTGAACGGACTAAACGTGTAGGTAGGTATATCATTTTGCATCTGACTATATAAAATCGTGCTATTTAAAATCTTATAAACTTAAAACCACGCTTAGCAGCGCAACAAGGTATTTTACTTTTAATAGCTATACCTATCTCTTCACATTCGCCACACTCATTAGTAGTAACAAGAGTACATATACTCTGTGACTAAAGTATTTATTTAGCATAGTAGGTCAATAAGATAAAATAAGATTTTAGGGCACGAAAACTAAACCAAAGTGCCACAAAGAAAGCATTACAGGCATATAAAATAAGGTCCCTCATTTGTTATGAATTTATGAATTACTTTCATGATTATTCACGTAGAGGGATTAGATGGTGGGCTTCCCCCCCTTCCACACTTTCACCCCCTTTTCAACCCGATTATGTTAGTCACCGTTGCCTGACGATGTAACAATAGCAAATATTGTGGTTTGTCATCAATTATTCGAAGGCTTGCATTATGGGGCTTGGATTATCCTGTCGTACAAACTGGGTCATGTTTGTAAGCAAGTAAATCGATTAACATTGATTGTTATGTTTTTTAACTCCTGACATACGACACGGGGCGTTTAAGTTTAACGAGTATCTGTAAGTCTGTGCATTTTTGTGTCTGTTCTAAGGTATCCCAGCTCCTAAACCGACAACCTGATTATGTATTTTTTTAGGGTTCCGTACCGCAAAAGGAAATACGGAACCGTCTGTCTGTTTGTCCATCTGTCTGTCTGTCTGTCAAGACTCTTTTTCTCTAGAACTTGGAACAGGAGCGTGGAGTATCCAGTTAAAATTAACATCAAATACTTGTGTGCGGTCCTTTGAAGCTGTAAAAAAATCAAGCTTCTATGTCAATGCAATCCAAAGATATAGTTATTAAAAAAGGTGTTTCCAAACAAATTGGCACCCAGGGAAAACCTATGGGGTGCTTCCATTTGTCCTAGCAACTAGATATTTGGTATGAACTACTTTCAGGTAGTAGCACAACCCAGGTAGTAAATCTGAAAATCTAAATGTTTTAACCGGTCTGTGTATGTCAGTAACCAATATTAAATGACCCACACGCCGTAATTTGCTTGGGAGTAGGTCTCTGCTAACACTAGATTTTCATACGGCTGTTTTTAGCTCATATGTTGTTCGGAATCCTCGATGCGACAGTCCGACTTGCACTTCGCTGACTTCGCGACTTGCACATACATACATACATACTTATTGTTTCAAATGTACGTACCGAATATACAACTTAGTGGGTTTAATGTTTTCACTAAAATTGTCATTACAGTCGTCGTAAAATTTTATCTACTAGAAAATAATGGATATGTGAAAAATAATGAACTGTGTTGCAAATCACAGTTAATTTATTAATTAGATGCAGTATTTTATTATGGCACGATAGACTTGGCTAAAATAATTTCCATGGTAAATAGAATGACGCGCTCATTTGTTTCTTTCATAGGACTAGTATAGTGTATTACTTTATAGATGAAAATACAAGCATGTACCTATTAACTGTGTTCATTTCGCGTTTAATCATCAGAGAGAGACAGCCGCGAAACAATCAGCAAAGTGATCCGCCAACAACGAAATGGAACAGCTCTTAACATAATTGAATTCGCGGCTTACCTTTTTTCTATACTTTTGGATAATCCTGTACCCCATTTTGTCGTGGAACGACTTAGGCCACGCGTGAGCGATTTTATCGTTGTACGCCGAAGCTAGCCTTTCTAATGGATGCCTGACTATCAGGAATGATATGGAGTCGATTTGGGCTTTCTTCACCATCTCCACAGACGGTCTGGCGTATTTTTTTCTAGCGAGACCTAGAGGGACTTCCTTCGTCTTGTCTAAGAAGGCAGCCGTGTAGTTCGCCATTAAATTAAAGTTGTACATCCATGAGGTGGAGGCTGCTTTGAATATGTTGCACCTGAAAGGAAAAGTGTAATTAGTTTCGACGATATGGAACTGGTACGGCTTAATTGCAACGAGGGCTCCCACTTCGGTGACATTTCCGTTGTTTCAATTACACGTTGAAACCATTATTTGCCTCGCGATAAGTGTTACGACCCAGTTTTAACCGACCCTTTCGAGGCCTCTATTTTTTTGCCCTATTATGATGACTTGGCATATTTACGAGTAATAACGAATGATAACCCTTTATTTTGAACATTGTTTGACGAAATGTAACCTATCGTTAATTTTTGATTCACTTATTATTCCGCAACTAAAACGAGAAATATCTCCGAAATTCTTTACGTAGGTTAAAATATTTAGAATCTAAATGTTTTAAGTACTGACCTAAAAATCTAAATTTTCGAACAGGTTACATTTTTTTCTAATCTACATGACCAGTATATAAATTATCTATAAATTATCGAATACCCGAAACATTATGTTCCGAAAAAAAATTATGATGGACAGAAATTATTGCAAGTGTTATTTGTAAAAAGCTTTACCAAAATATCCAGTATAGGTAGCTAAATAGTACCAGTTGATCAGATCAACGCTTATTCTGCTGACCAGTGTTTGTTATACGGTATGAGCTATCTAAGAGTGTCTACTAGGAAGTTGGTTCTCACCATATGACGTGGTGTCTCTGCCGGTTGATTAGGTACTCGCCTTCGCCTTGTGTTTGGAGCTGTCCAGGCCCAGCCCGGACCACTCATCCCTCAAGAACTTGCGACGCAAGTCCATCCTTGCGTTCACCTCCATGAACTTGTCCCATGTCAAGACACCTAATTTCCTAGTACCAAGTAGCCATGGTGACCTCAAGTGTCTGCTTATACGTTGTGAGCTATCTAAGAGAGTTTAAAGAGTCTACTACTTGTGTTAAGTCAATTCTCACCATATGACGTGGTACTGCCGGTTGATTAGGTACTCCCACGCGTAGGCCTTGTATTTGGAGCTGTCCAGGCCCAGCCTGGAGCACTCGTTCCTCAGGAACTTGCGCCGCGCGTCCATCCTTGCGTTCACCTCCATGAACTTGTCCCGAGTGAGGAGACCGTCGTCGTTGGTTCCGTTTTCGTACATGTACTGCAACAAGGGTATAATTAGTTTTTGTGTCAATGTTTTTCATATTCATTGACGCCACCGACTATATAATTTAGTACCACATTCGTCGAGCTCATTAGTTTCGTTCATTAACAACAACGTGTATAAAGCTGTAAGGGTTGAAATAGATGGGATGCATTGCAACTTATATTGGTATGGAAACTGCGATTTTTTTTAGAACCTGCTTAGGATCCGATCTGATTACTTGTAAAGGCGTAGCTAGGCCTTTACAAGTAATCGGATTCAGAGTGTGGAGCGCAAACTGACAAAGAGGAATGCCACTTAGTGTAGGTATGGGGCGTAGTGCGCAAAACTGAGGTAGGGAAAAAGGAACTACGGACTAGTCGCCCCCGAAGGCAGGGTCGAGGATAAGACATCGAATGAAACGTTTGCAGTAGCTATCTTTTATATAGCTGCTGTGATCTTGTCGTCCGGATCAGTGGGCACGTTTTTAGAACGCCAGGTCCTTTCTGGGAATCGGAGCTTCTGAGGGTTAATCGGAAGGTAATCGGCTTCTCTCCTAACTAGAGGGTGCCTATGGCGGTGTGTTGTCAAAGAAGCGTCTAGACAGGGAAACTGCGTACTGGCGTGCAGGTCACGAACAGTTGTCTAGCAGTTCTCATACATAATGCAGTTGGAATGCGGACCGTCTGTTTAAACCCTAGTATTTGTATTTTTGTGTAAGCTGTGAAGTGCTTTACAGCGTAACAAAAGGAAGCCTCCTATGGTTACTTGTGCCGAAAGTCAGCAGTGCACCACCAGTTTGAAGCCAAATTGAGGTAGCTTCCCCAATTATTTGTAACCCTTTACGCCAAAATCAACTGCAGACGAGGTCTATGGCATGTAGGACATCTTAAGCTCTGACAAGGTGATAAGAAAAATCTATTACCATAGAAAATATGGGTACATCCGAAACTTTGAGGTACTTGAATAACTAATACTTATAATAATTAAGAATCGTAATAAATCTACAGGAATAAATGTGTTGACATTGTTTACCCGTTTAGAAACCGTTATTGTGTATTTTCTCATTGGTAATACATAAAGCGACATCCTAATTATGTTTTGAATCCTTATTATGTTTTTCGGATTCAAGTACCTACCACTAACACTCTTTGTAAGTCTAGTTTCCCAATTTATGAGAATACTCCGAATCATATTGCATACCGTATTCACTGAGTGAAATTTCATCGCGTCGACCTTGTGTAATGGTGTTTATTAGCGTAGTTATGCTAATTAATCACTACTGCCACAATAAAAGTATTTTACTCAGTACTAAATTTAGAGCGGCTACATCGGTATTCACAAGATAAGGGACATTACACACGTCAAATGAACAGCAAAACCAAATGTGAAAACAAAGTCCCGAGCTATCACTCTAAAAATATTACTTTAATCACTCTACATAAATTAAATAACACATTTTATTCATCATTTTACCACAAGTGGCCTTCAAAAATGTGTATACAAGAAAAGTAATAAATATTGATTGCACTATAAAAATAGACATAGTTTAGTGTACAGAGATAAATGTTATCTGAAATAAACAGGGGTCCCCAAACGAGGCAATGCCAGTATTTTAAAGTTAAGATACTGATCATGTTTGTTGTATTGTGTAACTTGTTTTCCAAACTGTAAATGATGGCGATAAGTGTGTAAAGTGTTCTCTACTAATTAGTTTGTTTGTTAATTATCGCTTTCGTTTTAATTGAATTATAATTGAATTAGTTGCCTGCACAGATTTGTAGATGTCGTAGGTACTACTAGTGTTCCGACCTAGAATCCAGTTTTTGTTTAAATTTTGTTAATTTGTGTTACATAAAAACAGCTAGACTGATTTAAAATATTTTTTATACACCCAAGACATCTAAGATTGGTTATAAGTAGAATACTTTTTAGTCGACAATGTTCAATCAAAAAAATAAGGTACAGGAAGGTTACATTTATCCTGCGAGGACGAAGTAAAAATTTTAAACACATGAAATGAGAGTTTTCTAAAATGGAAGTATATATATGTAAGGTATAATTGACAAGTCTCAAAATCCACCAATCACAGCACAGGATGTTGACAGTTCTTGTCAATAAAATTATATACATTCATTCCTTTTGAGAAAATCTACATCAATCTTCTTCTTTCGTGTCGAGGTTCCTTTAAATAACGGATGCCCAGTGGGCAGCGGTATTGACAGCCCTGGCCGTCGCGTCTCTCAGGTCCAGTTCCGAACAGGAGTACGGGCACGCCGGACACTCCAGCAGGTGCGCCATGGATTGTGGTGCTGTGTTGCACACACATTGGGTTAAGTTATCCCGGAGCAGACCCCATCTGGCCATGTTTACCTTGCAGCGGCCAACTTGAGTTCTGAGCCTGTTCAGTGACCTCCAGGTTGACCATGGTTCGTTTTGACCGGGCGGCAGTTGCTCCAAGGCTGGCACGTATGCGTCAGGTGGGGGAAGCTGGCTCCGCCACAGCAGGCGACGCGCATTGTGTGGGTCGCCCTGCAGGGGCCTGGTGCTTCGCATGAAGCTCTTACGGCTCTTGAGTCGGGCAGGCGGTAGTTTGTGGCCATGCAGTGGGTGGCGCGGATCGGTCTCCTGGTTAAGTTTTTCAACAGCGCAGGAGACCTCTCTACGGATATTTGGAGGCGCGATACCCGCGAGTGGGTACAGCTTGGTGAGCGGGGTTGGCTTGAGGCATCCGGTGATAGTGCGACAGGTATCATTTAGTGCTGCGGTTACCAGGCTAGCGTGCGAGGAACGGTGCCATACTGGACAGGCGAATTCTCCAGCAGAAAAACACAGTGCCAGACCGGTGGTGCGTAGAGTGTGCGGGGCTGCTCCCCAACTTGTAGACGTTAGTCGTCGCAGCAAGTTGTTCCGCGCGTTGACCTTCAAGCTTGTGTTGGCGCAGTGTGTTTTGAAGGTAAGTGCTCTATCCAGCGTGATTCCCAGGTACCGTGGATGTGCGCAGTGCTCTATAGTCATTCCATCCCACTTCACGTTCAGAGGTCTGTTCGCTTGACGGTTGCGCAGGTGGAATGCACAGGTTTGTGTCTTGCTCGGATTTGGTCGAAGACAGTTGGCCTTATAATAGTATCCGAGATGCTCCAGTGCCCCAGACAGGGTCTCCTCAGCTTCCTCAAAAGAGCGGCATTGGGCAGTGAGAGCCAGGTCGTCTGCGTAGAGGAACCGCTGAGTCCCTGGCGGGTTGGGCTGGTCGTTAGTATATATGTTGAAGAGGGTTGGAGCCAGCACACTGCCTTGGGGAAGACCGTTTTTTTGACATCGCCATCTACATCAATGAGCGTTGTTTATAATATTGTTTAACAAAGCTTAACATCTTATTATAGACCACATACCATGGTAAGAAATCATTAGTCAAATCTTGCTGAACGCAAAACAAACAATTGCCCACCGCCCACCACTCATCGTTCATAGTAGTAGCTCTTTGTTCCATATCTACGTCGTCCTGTTCACTCAAATATTCAATAACGTGAGAGCGAGAGGGATGAACCGATACGAACTTCGAATTTCGGACTTGGGAGTTGACCACGATTTACGCTCGAATTGCTTTACGTATAAATTAGGTGGAGAGGATGGTTGCTAGTAAACAAAACTTTGTATATCGTATCCAAATAAAGATATTATAAGATTTATGTGAAAGAGCGTTCAGTTATAGAAAAGTAAATATTACATTTGGCAAAATATTCACGTTTTAATCTGCTTAGGTAGGTTGAAATGAAATTGGATTCTGCTATAAAATCCTGTTGACCAAACTGAGCTTTCATATCTCTTCAATCGTACCCTCATTACTGAGGATCGTAATCTTTGGTTCATTTGTCAGCTTTAATGAACTGCTTCCATCGGTCTCGGTCTATAGTCGCCCTTACCGCCTGATAGAATTGGTTCGAGGAGGATCTGGAGGATGCTTCCTTAACTTGATCAGACCATCGGGTCGGTGAGAGACCTCGAGCTGTTTTACCTTCTATATTACCTACCACGACCAGCTTTTCGAGACTCATTTCCTCTTCGCATTATGAGAGTTTTTATAGGAGTATTTAATTTTTATATCGTGAAATCGGTCTTTCACTAGCTGAATTTTATTTAAATAAAACAATTTAAACGGATTATATCACGTATGTTATCTCATAATCCATACTATCCATCCATACTAATAATCTAAATGCGAAAGTGTGTCTGTCTGTCTGTCTGTCTGTTACCTCTTCACGCTTAAACCGCTGAACGGATTTGAATGAAATTTGGTATAAAGATAGTTTGAGTCCCAGACAGACATAGGCTACTTTTTATCCCAGAAAAATACCCTTATCCGCGATAAACGAATTTAAGGCGGACGAAGCCGCGGGCAGAAGCTTGTCAAAAATAAACCGTTTAAATTGTTTTATTTAAATGAGTGGTATTCGCGGAAACATAAGAGAATACGAGTATTAGCTGAATTTTAGCTACAGAATATTAACTTTTACAAGCACATAATTCGATGTTATGTCAGCATTTATGTAGAGGTAGGTCGGTTCACCACTGTTTCGCAACGCGATACGTACGATATTAACTAGCTTTTTGTGACTCCACTAGCGTGTTAAATGTATTGTGCTTTCCTAGGGAAGCGAGCATTTTTCCGAGATGAAAGGCTTATGTCACTCTCGAGTCCATATTCTAAGTATATACATATACTTAGAATATGGAAAATTTAGTTTGACCGAAGTTTTGGTTTTAGTCTCGGCAAAAAAAATATGTTTGTTTCGGTCATAGGTTCTACTTTCGGTTATAAAAGTGCCGGTACCTTTAGTGCCGTAACTGACCTATCCATATTATTTTGAGGCTAGCTGATCGTCATTTGTGAAAATTAATATTAAGAATATATCTTTTTTCAACTTTTATAGAACTTGTTTCATTTTAAACCACCTCATCACGACTTACAAGTGGTTTATTGTTCATATGTCTGAAAATAACGGTCTACTGTTTTTTTTTTTCATAATATACAACGACTTTGACACATCTAAAAGTTTCGGTTTCGGTTACGGCAAAAATATATATTATAAACATGTGTTAAATAAATGTAGGTTTATATTCTGATAAATATGTAGTTTATGTGGCAATTTTTTTAAATATTTTTTTACGGTCTGGCACTATAAAAAATCTGTTACGTCTGCAAAGACAAACCAATATAGATAAACGAATCAAAAAACTATTTTTCGCATATATATTATTGGACATTGCATAATGCCGTAATCCGCACAGATTCTCTGGCAAGTGATAGTAACAGGAGATTGAAATACGTGGAAACAGTGGGAAGTTTTATTTTTATCGACTTTAATTTAATATACAATGTTGTTATTTAAGTAACTAGCTGCTCTATTGCTTCTCTTTGCCGTAATCCGCACAGATTTTCTCGCAAGTGATCGAAACAGAAGATTGAAATACGTGGAAACGGCGAGAAGTTTTATTTTTATCGAGATTGGTCCCTACTTGGCACCAGCGCAAGTGCAGTCGACAGCTCAGATTCGCGAAAGTGGAGAAAGTTAGGTACTAAACCTAAGTTACTTGAAACTGCGGAAAGTGGAAAGGAACGGTCAGGTACACAGTAAGGAAAATTGATTCGTAGAACCTTGTTGCAATAACGTAACTTATTACCTTGGTTGGAAATGACGATGTGGCTGGGTTATACTGTAGTACAGGAATTCATTTTCCTTGCTGTGCAAAACATAAAGTGGCATTGAACTAGTCGCAGTTAGTTAACTGGAGTTGATTTACATCAAATTGATTTTATATTTAGGACTAAAAGTCATTCATTAATTACGGTAAAGAGTAGCAATAGAGCAACTAGTCACTTCATTAATAACGCCTCATGATAAATCAAACTCGATAAAAATAAGATTTCCCGCTGTTTCCACGTATTTCAATCTCCTGTTTCGTTCACTTGCGAGAGAATCTGTGCGGATTACGGTAAAGAGTAGCAATAGAAATAGATACTTCAAAACACAGTTACTGTTATTGTTTTGTATTATATACTTCATATACATGTAAATAGATTACTGTTGTTTTGGAGTCGATTCCTCCCTTACAGAATTCAAATTCAAATCCATACTAATATTATAAAATTGAAAGTGTGTCTGTCTGTCTGTCTGTTACCTCTTCACGCTTAAACCGCTGAACCGATTGGAATGAAATGTGGTATGGAGATAGTTTGAGTCCCGGGGAAGGACATAGGCTACTTTTTATCCCGAAAAAATATCCTAATCCGCGATAAATGAATTTAAGGCGGACAAAGTCGTACTTACGCTGGTACGCAAAAACTACATAACAGATATGCGTAAAATTCTGGAGTAATATAGCTTAGATATCAGAATAGGACATAGGCTACAACTTTTGAGGCTATTCATTCATAAAATGGGTTTTTTTAACAATAAATGGAAAAACATGACTACTGTGACATTTTCATTTCAAAGTAATGAATAAACAGTTGGTAACCTAGCAACAGTAATACTACCTACATGATTGAGCAAAGAACACACCTTCCGTATATGACGTATCATACAAATAAGAGTAAATATTAATATAGCCGGATAATAGCCCGTTGTACATTTTGGACTTGCGATCATCTCTGAATGATAAACATTTTATTACAAAATTATGGTGTATAAATAAGATAAATACATAAAACGAGTACATTTTAACAATAAATGGAAAATCATCACTTATTCTGTCTGGCTCAAGGCACTGGTTCAAGTCCAGTATCGTCGAAAAATTTTTTCATTTGTTTCTGATCTTTGTTTATAATCATCACTTATTGTTAAGTCCGAAATTTTTAATCCGAAGAATTTTAAAGATTATAATTGCTTTGAAATCTATATGACACGTTAGTACCTTTTGCGTAACTGGATGGCGTTAGTTGTAAACGCTTTTTCGTTCTTTATCTATATATGTTAAAGGACAAGTCCTGACTGATATATCAACGCAGAGGCGAAACTACTGAACTTAGAGACTTAAAATTTTCACAGTAGACACTATTTATGGCGTAAGCAAGGAACAAGAAAGAATTTTGGGAAATTCTTCTCCTAACGGGGTTAAATTGGAGTTGAAAGTTTGTTTTGAAAATCTGTAATTATTTGAATAATTGTTGTTATATTTCGGGTATAAACTTTTCATTTTATATAAAAAAACTAATTTCAGCATTTTTAAAAATAACGATGTATTTATTACCGGTGTTATATTGGGGTTGAAAGTTTGTTTGGAAAATCTGTAATTATTTGAGTAACTGTTAAAATATTTTGTGTATAGACTCTTTATGTAAAACTAAGAAAACTAATTTCAGCATTTTTGGAAATTCATCCCTTAACGGGGTTAAACTGGGGTTG
Source organism: Hedya salicella (assembly GCA_905404275.2). Classification (NCBI taxonomy): domain Eukaryota; kingdom Metazoa; phylum Arthropoda; class Insecta; order Lepidoptera; family Tortricidae; genus Hedya; species Hedya salicella. The sequence goes on along the minus strand of FR990112.1, from coordinate 14,637,419 downwards.
GCAGTTGGTATGAAGAACCTGCAATTATTTCAGTAATTGTTATAATATTTCGGATATAGATTCTTCATTTAAAACTAAGAAAACTAATTTCAGCATTCTTGGAAATTCATCCATGAAAGGGGTGAAATAAGGGGTAACAGTCTGGAACGAAAGTACAAAGGCGCATAAAGGATGTTGTGAAGCGCTAAATAGAACTTTGAAAGATAATAAAGGGAACGAAGTTATAATGGTTGGAGTCACTATGTTGTTAGCTGGAGATTTTCGTCAGAGTCTGCCCGTATTTTCGAGAGGAACTCGAGCTAATGAAGTTAAAACTTTCATTAAGGCTTCAAATATTTGGCCTTTAATGAATAAAACTCCACCTTAAGATAAATATGCGAGTGCACCTTAAGGGCGATATTTGCGCTGGAGGAAATGGAGAATATCCCGAAACTGAGAGATAGATTACAATTCCATCGGATCTCACCTTAGTTGTGTTGTGCGGACCGTTGACGATCTAATCTCTCAAATTTACCCAGATGTTCAAAATCTACAGCAAGTCCATCGAGTGGTTGTGTGAACGAGCGAGTCTGATACCTAAGAACGACCAGGCTTCCGTTATTAATAAACTTTTATTGAAGTCGTTCGATGGTTCAGAATACGAATACAACTCTGTAGCCTTGATCTGTAGTGAACGAGGATGATGTCATAAACTATAGCGTAGAGTGTTTAAATGCCCTTAACCCACCCGGCCTACCTTCTCACAAGCTTATCTTAAAAGTGGGTGCTCGAGTAATGCTGCTGCGAAATCTCAATCAGCCGAAGTTGTGCAATGGAACCAGGCTGCGTGTAAAAGCCTAACATGAAAACGTTATAGAAGCCATCGTAATTACTTGCTGTGCTCAAGGTGAACCTGTGTACATACCCCGAATACCATTTATACCCTCGGAATACCCATTCGAATTGAAAATGCTGCAGCTTCCCCTTACGATCTGTTTCGCGATGACGATCAATTAGTCTCAGGGTCAGTCATAGGGGGGACTGCTTCTCGCACGGCCAGTTTACGTGGCTTGCTCGAGAGCAAGCTCTCCACGCTGGTTGGTCGGGCCTGTTATTGTGGTATATAAAGAAATACTCCAAAACCTACCTAATGTTCAATATAATCCATAGTTCAATCTCAATTGTCAAATTACATCTTTTTAAATGACAGATATATAACAAAGTAACATGACTTATACCTATTGACAGACAATGCATAGCCTAAACTTCCGACGGTAGGAATACGGGAATTGAAACACATTTTCCGTTAGAGATATATGTAGAGGCACAAAAGAAGGATTTTTTTAAATTCGAGCTATACGCGGACGAAGTCGCGGGCAAAAGCTAGTATATTATATATATATTATTTCATAGGTACACTTAAAACATGTCATTATTGAAGCAAGAAGTCTTATATGTATTGTTACAATTAATTTTGTTTGGCATGAAATAACTTTACAAATACGTGGTTTAATGCTAAGCCCATGGATGCTGTCTAGAAGCAATCTAATTTTGAACATTTGGCAATTTCTTTGGTTACCATCGACACTCCAAGATAACAATGACTGTATGTATTATATTGAGTTGAAAAAAGGTTATTGGTAAGTAAATGGAAGTTACTAAATTACGCAGTTATATATTATATTGTTAGTGCATATTTTAAGTTTTTTTTTTTGGATTTAGTACATGATAGTGACAGCCCATACTTCAAGCTGAGCATAAGATCTCATGTCGTTTCACATAGTACGAGATATTCCACCAAGTAGACAATTCTATTACAATTTATATTCTCTGAGTTTGCGAATCGAGAGGGTTTAATCAAATACAACGGTATAAAGCGAAGCAGCATTGATATTTACTGCCGTTATGGGAAGTTTCGGTGCAAGTTGGATAAGTTGCCGTTGATTAAGGTTATACGACACGGAACCTTGTTTATGATAATTAAGATAGTTTAGCATCAGTGAACAGTACGTATATTTAATCAACCTTGGTAATCGTTCACAATAGGAATTATAGCCAGACGTGTATAATACCCGACATAGTATAGTCGAGGACCATTGAAACAAGAGAATCGATTGCCATAGTTTGGTGTTCGTGCCCCGACCGCAAGGAGATATTCAGGCAAAAACTAGATGGCGCTTTATAATTGAACATTTAACGATGTTGTAATTGAAACAAACATAATACAATCAAAAAATATTTTTACAGCTAAATCGTAACATGTAAATATTGAGTCACGCTTCCATAGTTGAATAATTGTAAATAATAATTCCTGTACATAATTGGCGTTGTAAATGTCAGGAACGGCTTTTAGTATAGTGATTGTCAGTCCTCTTGTTTTGAATCTTGCTTGGTCCACTTTAGGATCTATTCAGGCGTACCACACCCACACGACAACGATTTAAGATTTTTGTCGATATTAGCAAAAATAAATCAGTATAAAAAAATCAGGCGGCAAAATAATATTCCCCTATCTATAACCACACATTACACATTTATAAAAACAGCCGTGGAATTGGAACAGCCGTTTATAAATAAGAGACCATGGTGAAATTAAACATAATACTTCCTTTAAAATACTTGATTGGTGCATGTAGGGTTTTATGTTTACAGAATACATACAAACTGTTTACAGGAAAATTAACTATTACAGATAATGCCCATGATAGGTTGATAGATAGACGAGTAAAGGTAATCACCATAACAGATCATAATCTTAATAGCCCAATTTTACGACTTCGTAATTAAGTCCATTGTTTACGTAGAAACACGCAAGCGTTTATTCAGAATTATAGCATTCTAATTACATACCTAATACCTATGTACTACATACGACTAAGTCGTGTATGTACATGTGAATATGTAGGCAAATTTGAATTGTATCAAATGGATATACGTTCCAGAAAGTATAAATTACAACATTAGTTTTCAAGGTTTGAAATGTCATTTACAGGGCATACCTACAACTTAAATACTTAATTGACCACTCTATATTTTTCTTTGCCGTGTAAGTAAGTCGCAAGAAAGTCTAGATGAGTAATTGATGAACTCTATATTATACGGGAAATACTTACTTTAGCTACATAATTTAAATTAAATCTCGCGTCGGTTTTGCAGAAAATATGAGGGCTTCCTAACTTGTTTTTGACACGTATTTTTTGTGAACGTCAATATCTTTATGTTGGACTAGCTAGCTAAGCTATATTTTGTTTCACCCTTCCCCACTTTGAACATCGTTACGTCCCCATGGAGACGCGGCTCTCCGTTTGAAAACCTTTGGTTTTTACGGCTGAAATTCACGAGCAAAATTTCGTACATCAAGGAATAATGAATAATGTTGCCATCATAAATCTATTATCCTTATATTCGAGTGGGTTAAATGCTTGTCCTAGATCCCTATAGTTTCTCACATTATGATATACTTAATTATACATTCACAGTATAAGCGATGGTACACCGACAATCAAGGGCAGAATGATAAATTGTAATATGACATCTTGGCCTAACTTGCTGTTTTACTTTGATAAGTTTACAGTCAAAAATAAATGTAATTATTTATGTATGAGTGGCAAAGCTTGTATGACATTATAGGTGCCATTAAAAATATGAATTAAATAAAGCTGACTGTAACGTTTCCATAAAGATTACTAAGCAATAAAAAAATAATGAAAATAATTAGAATCCTATTGGTTAGAATCTAAAGGCAAGACTGTATCCGCGGAAGCAAACTCTCATGTGATATTGGGAGTTGCACATTACTACAAAAACGATGGGCCTTATAAGAAGGCTCAAAGTCACTCACAGAACAATGGAGATGGCTATATGCTCGGAGTTTCTTTGCGCGATCGAGTCAGAAATAAAGAAATCTGAAGAAGAATCTGAGTAACCAGCATAATTTGAAGCATCAATTGATACTTGTAAACTTAAGTGCTTTGCTCTTAGAATCGAATCGACGGCCGCTGGTACCGACGAGTTCTTGAGTGGCTACCATGTATCGGAAGACGCAGCGTGTGTAGGCCCCTCCACAAGGTGAATTGATGACCTGATGAAGATGGCCAGAGTTCACTAGATGCGGGCGGCGCAAGACCAGTCAAGGTGGCGTTCTTTGAATGAGATCTATGACCAGCAGTTGACGTCTTTTGGTAAATATATTTTTGTGCTTGTCCAGAATGTACTGTGACTTTTTTTCACGCCTTAAAATTAATACAAAGATCTGCTAAATAAACGTCAAAACGTGCTTAAGTTCATTGAATGCTCTGTTTCACGTTTACCGCTAGATTTAAAGAGATTTCCGTTTTTAAACTCAAGATGTTTTTGATTGAATACTTTAATTGCGCAGTAAAGTTGCGGTTGACTTTTACGATCGTAATTAGGGTTTACGGGCGGTTCGCGGTTGCAGGATTTTACGTTTATCGCTCTATAAAAACAAATAGATACTTCAGTCGAGTTTTCAAGTTTTAAGCTTCGCGTTTATCTATTAACGTTTAACGTTTTGGTGTATCGTTTATGCGCCTTAACCTCTTCAATGACAAGGGCTTCATATTATGGGTACGTTCATAAATTGTTACATTGAATCATAGTACTACGAGCTGGAGACAAATTAGACGTGACGTTGTGATATTTGAATGAAGGTTCTCTTCATTTGGCGCCGACGACCAGTAAGGATAGTCCAAAATTATACATTGCTACTTTTGATACGAAAATACCTTCTGCTAAGGTAGTAAACACACATGTTCAGTAAGGGAAATTACAAAAAAACACGTACCTTTGTTTCCAGGTCTCAAAAAGTACTTAAAAGAGTCCCTAATGGCAAAGGCTTATTATAGGGTAGAGAACTATTTAACAGACAAAAATGCATGGCCAAAAACAGAAACCAAATAATTTACTTTTACCGGGACACGGTTCTTATAGGGTGGCATATCAAACGTATGTAAGTTGTTTTACATAAAAATCACTATTTTGCTTTTTTATATTCTAGTTTTTTTTTACTTTTATAAGTTTTGATATGTTTCCTTGAAGAACTACGCATTGAGTTTATACTCAAACCTACATTTAGGATAGGCTAAGCACGAATATTGTAATAGATATAAGAGTTATTTCGAAAAAAATACTGACTTGAGTTTGTTTCGGCTTTCTTCTCTTCAGTGGTCTCCTCTTGGGAAACGCCGTAGAGTCAGACTTGTAAAACTGCCCTTGTGGCCTACTTACAGAATAAAGATCATTATTTCATTATCATTTCATTTCATTTTTGGTTCTTGTCACAATGACAAGAATTAAAAAGGTGCATTTCGCAGTGTCCCTTACTGTATCAATACCATTCCCAGATTACAGGTTCGTAAGCCCGCTTAATGTTTTTATCTCTTTTCTTAGCTGCTCTTAACATTAAATAAGCTGTACCATATAGACTGCCATAATTAAATTGGAATTGAAAAAAAAAATAGTAACAGTTCAACATAGAAGCTCCTCCTTTTTTGGAAGTCGGTTAAAAATATATAGGGTGCGTTGGCGTAAGACGGTAGTATATAGTAATATTTTACCGAAAATTTAGGCGTTGAAATAAACTTAACCTTTGGAACTTCCCCATACTTTTCTTACCCCAACGCACCTTACAATAATCACGAATAGTAAGTAAAAATCCCTACCAAAAAGTCGCATACAGCAAAAGTTCAGTGTATTTGACATCTCTTTGACCTCTAGTGGTTAAATTAAGCGAGGTAGTACTCATTGAGTAGCAGCTAGCCGCTCGGGCTATTACGTACGACAGGCGTGGCGTCCATATAAGCTGATTCCCACCGGGATGCCCAAGTAAAGGCTTATAACCACCTTTTTCTTCAAATATGAGTAAATGAATACGCTTCGGCTTCCCTTATAATTTTCCTGACGCCACGCCTCTGTTGCGTACGGACAAATCAAGACCATGATGTGAGCTTAGACAATGCATCAAAAATGAGTGGAATTTACCCCCAATTTATTACCTGTATATTTTTATTTGTAAGGTGAATAGTTAATCATCTACTTAACCGACATACCGGCATACCGATGTATTTAAGTCATTTAGATTAGCGATCGTTGATATTCGCGTCATGATCCCATGGCCGTGGTCGTGAGGCCTGCGCACGAGCACTGAACTTGCAGATTACCGCCTAATGCGTTTAACTGTGTTAAAGCATTTACTGTACCGTTACATTTATGTTAGGCAAGTTCGTAGTTCGGATTGAAAAATTCAAATATCAATACGGCTCATGATTCAAGCGTCTCAACTAGAGGTGCTAAGACTCGACTTTGCAAGTCGGTTCAAACCGAGATAGGGCAGAAGTCGACTAGACTGTTTGAGAAACAACAATATATAAGAAAAAAATTCTGACCAACCCGGCAAATTCCATTGTCAAAAAGGCAGACGCGTACGCGTTAATAATTTGGTCCTTCGACGTAAAACGACTTCTCATTGAAAACAATTCAAGTTAAATCAGTTACGCCAAACCAGTTTGGAGATTGGTGATTGAATGCTCACCAGATGGTCAGCAGAAGTGATGGCTCGAATAATATAGCTCTGGTTGAGTAAGAAACTACCGACGGGGAGATGATCCATAAGGTTACATAACTTCGATGAACCTGAAAATTATCTCAATGTACGGTAAGGAACATACCACCGTAGAAACCTATAGCAGTAACGTGTCGTATGACTCGAATTTGAGTGATAAAGCATCTTGTCATGTACGCGAATCTATTTCCCCAATAAACTCCTAGTTTCATGCAAACATGATTAAGATCGCTTAGCTTGCAAAGCTTAGCTTTATTCACATTTCTCTAGCTACAAATAAAGCTATATTCTGCCTGCCATTTGCAGTGTAAACTACTCGGCCTGCCTAGTAAGTGCAGCTTCGGGATTTGTTCATTAATTCGTGAATGATTTCGAATGGAACTTTGTTCTATCCGCTCCGTGAACTGTTCAGTCTATCGAGCGATCGAGTGTTGAATAATTATTCCACTAACTTCTATGTATAGAGAATATGGTAAATAGGTTGGTATCCTAAAATTTGCCGTGAAGTATGTAGGAGTGCAAAAACGTTAAGATATTTAGTTTCTAACAGAAGGTCATGTGTGTTTAATTCGACTAAATGTTATTTATTTGTTTAGCAGTAGATTTTTTTAATATGTTTGAATGGAAAGTTTGGGGATGAAAGTTTTTGAGTGTGGATGCACGCTCGAAAATGAAATTCAAACTCCCTTTAAAATAATCCAAAGTTACCATTGAGACCATGAACTTGTAGTGTAGTGTTAGAAACGACGATTTAAGTAATAAATAAATCATATTAACAAGCAAAACAATCTCATTTAGTTATAATATTGTGCGAATATTGTCTCAGTTTAAATCAACTGCATGCTCTCTGGTACTGTACTGTACAATTACTATCACCCGCATGAGTCAGCGGGTTACTAGGCGATAAACTGAAACATAAATTTCATTTAACCGGGCAGTTTGCTGAATAATAAGAACGAATTGCACAATAATGTTAACCATGTCATAAATTATGGTGCTTTCCAAAAGGGCAATAAAATATGCTCGTTTTATACGAACCTTGTGACCTTTGGGCGCCAATGTGGAAAACATTTTCCTTAAAAACATAACAGCAAAATTCACTGCTAGGGTCAGACCGAGAAGATGATGATCTTGATACATTTGCACAGGATTCATGAGCTCAACATAAGTCAGCAAGACCTCTCGGTGAAGCAGATGGCGGTTTTTGACCAGCAGTCAAAAACATCAACTTCGATGAGCATGTACTCGTAACTTCAATTTGGCGATCCTTGGTTCATATTACGGTCTTATGGCCGTCACGAGGCTTTATCATGTATTTATTCAATTTACATAAAGTGGTAGCCCTAGCCAGCACAGAATGCAAGTGTCTATGGGCGACGGTGATCGCTTACCATCAGGCGACCCTTCTGCTCGTTTGCCCCCTATGCCATAAAAAAAAAAATATATATATATATTGGTTACTGACCTAGATAGACAGACATAAAATTATTCTGTTTTTAGTAGTTGTTGTTATAGCGGCAACAGAAATCCGTGAAAATTTCAATTGTCTAACTCTCACGGTTCATGAGATACAGCCTGGTAACAGACGGACAGGCAGACTAACAGACGAACGGACAGCGGAGTCTTAGTACCCTTTGGGTACGGAACCCTAAAAAAAAGGGGTTATGGTTTTTTCTCCTCTGCGAACGATGTCGCGTCGCAACTTTCCACAACCTTCTAACGGCACATATTTCTTGTATCTCTGATTGGATACGGTTGACTGGTAGATGATGCCATTTGGCATTAAATCCGCCATTTGTGCTTATTTTTGATTAAAAAAAAATACATATAGTCGACGTTTTGTGAAGTATATTATCAATGTCTGCTGCATACAGGAACCCATAGATATAGATAACAGTTATTTATAAACACAATTGATACAACGACACAACAATGACTAAAGCTCTAATCTCTGCGATAGTGACATGACATTTGCGAATAAATAATCTATATTAAAATGTAACAATTTTTTATTTTCCATTTTTTTATGGTTTATATTATAATTGGGAACATTAAGTGTCTCAGAGGTATGCATTTTTTTTCTCGATTCGAACTCAGAATCTACAAATACAAAGTTTATTTATGTGTATAAATAAACTTTGTATTTGTAGATTCTATAGTTTTTTAGATACATTTTTTTAAACACTGGTCGTGACGTTTGAACTATAAGCTTCTACTATAATGTTACATCGGGTGTTCAAAAACCGGCCAAGAGCATGTCGGACCATGCTCAGTGTAGGCTTCCGCAGCCGTTAGTACAAAAAATGCATTAAATATGAAAAAATACAATATGAAAAAATGCCCTAGCAAAAGAGCGTATCTCCACGGCACTTACGTCCTTTTGCTGATAAGCGGCGTTTTGCGGTAATAACTCAAAAACTATATTCGATTATGGTCAAAACAATTTTTGTTGTTTGCAAGTATTTATTATGCTTTATCTTTGTTATTTTTTGGACATAAGGTTTACAAAATAGAGGGGGCACAATTATGAACAGCACCTACACACCGCACTTGAGCCATTCGGAGGCTGAGAATTATTTAATGTTACAAAAACAGTTCTTTCTAGGAGGGAATAATATCATACGAATAAAAAAAATCACGCAATTTAATAATTATCATCCATTTTCTATTGCGTCTATCTCCACCCGCTACAATGGAAGCTGTAAGTAAACAATCCAAAAGGTCGAAAATCGAATATAGATGATTAATATATGCCATATAATTCGTAAAATTGTTTTACTGTTACTTTACTGTGACTGAAAAATATCGAAACCAACTCTCCTCAAATGCACAACTAGTCACAAAAGCACTATTCGAACAAAACCTTATACATATACATAGTTCGAAGTAAAGTTGTATTGAACTTCTATGTCCGCCCATTGAGTCGGACACTGGACAATGGGGAGCGGAAAGGGGAACTAAAGGGGACACGGGGAGGTCGGGGAGTCCCCGTTGCAAGCTGCACTGCGGCACCGGCCTTGTGCTGTTATTGTTTCACCCCCACTGATTACCTAATAGTTCTTATGAAGAAGCGACTCCCAAATGATAACAATAGGTACAGAATAAAAATTGCAACCTTAAAAAAAGGAGGTAATAGTGGTACGAAAACCAAAACTCAATTGAATCTATCAGTTAGATAATAAAACATATTGGATACGTATTTTTTGCTTTTTCAAATTAATAAAAACATGTTCAGATAAATCGCATTAAAGTTTAGAAGCGGGGGCTCGCGACGTCATAACTAAGTATAAACTGCAGGCACCTAGGTGTGACGTCACTAAACATTTTGACTAGGTATAACAAATGGTAAGTAGATAAGAAATTAATATTAAGTTCTCACATTTTTTTTATTTTTTTTGTTTAGAATAAATTATCAAATATAGGATAGATAAAAAAAAGTGAAGAGTATATGTGATAGACATTTTACCCGACCGAATTAGTACTCGTATATAAGTAATCACTCGATGTAAGATGTACTCTTTACGCTAGAAAACTCAGTTATTAAAAATTATTTCCATTTCACTATACTAGCGTATATCGGTCCATAAAATACTGGAGTAAAAAAAAGGCTTATTTTCCTAACGTCGTAATCGTATCGCTCATTGCTATCTAAAAAGTAGTACCTACATTTATTTGACTTACGAGAATGAAGCGAAGTCTAAAAATAACTTACGTTTTAAGAGATATAACTCACAAAAAAAAAACCAGTAATTTGACAGTATCCCACCACTTGAGGTTCTCGAGTGGAGACCGCGTACCGGCAAGCGCAGTGTGGAAGGCCACCTGCAAGGTGGTCGGAAGACCTGTTAAGGGATGTGTCCAGCAGTGGACGTTCAATGGCTGAAATGATGATGATTCTATTGTACGTATACAGGGTGTCCCAAGAAGTAGTGATATACTGAAACTGGGAGGTAGAGGACCTAGAGGGCTATCTAAATCATTCCGCAATTTTTCGTATTTTCGGAGTTAAGACTTTTTTTTAAATTTTTCACCTACCGATGAAATTTTTATTTATGGTGACGTGAATTATTGCGGTAGATGCTTGATTTTTTTTGTGTGCTAAGCTGATAGATAGGCCAATTCAGTATGGTAATATTTACTGTCGTTAGATCTTTGAATGGAATAAAAAAATAATAATGCCAAGAATGATAAAATTACCCAATATGTTCACAACTTCAAGGGGCTTTAAAAAGATTAAATCACATAAAAAAAATACCGTTTGGCTTTTAAAAACTTGCTCTATCTATCAGGTAGCTACCCTGAAAATTTCATTTTATTATTCATAAGGCTTCAATCGAAAAATTGAAATTGGAATCTAATTCTTAGGTATCAGAATTGCTCATTCACACAACCACTCTATGGACTTGCTGTGTAGATTTTGAACATCTGAGTAAATTTGAGAGATGAGGTTGTCAACGGTCCGCACAACTAAGGCGAGATTCGATGGAATTGTAATCCTTCCCTCAGTTTCGGGATATTCTTCATTTCTTAATTTACGAAGAAGGTCGGAGAATTTTCCAGCGCAAATATCGCCCTTGAGTGGAATTTTTTGATTATAGGCCAAATATTTGAAGCCTTAACGCAAGTTTTAACTTCATCAGTTCGAGTTCCCTTCGTAAATACGGGCAGAGTCTGACAAAAGTCTCCAGCTAACAACATAGTGATTCCACCCATCATAACTTCGTTCCCTCTAATATCTTTCAAAGTTCTATTCAGCACTTCACAACACCCTTTATGTGCCATTGTGCTTTCGCCCCAGACTGTTACCCCTTATTTCACCCTTTTCAGTGATTTTTCAAGAATGATGAAATTAGTTTTCTTAGTTTTAAATGAAGAGTCTATACGTGAAATATTGTAACAGTTACTCAAATTATTACAGGTTTTTCGTACCAACTTTCAACCCAATTGAACCCCGTTCAGGGATGAATTTCCAAAAATGCTGAAATCAGTTTTCTTAGTTTTTTATAAAGCGTCTATACGCGAAATATTATAACAGTTACTCAAATAATTACAGATTTTCCATACAAACTTGCAACCCCAATCCAACAACGTTAAGGGACGAATTTCCGAAAATGCTGAAATTAGTTTTCTTAGTTTGAAATGTAGAGTTTATACCCGAAATATAATAACAGTTACTCAAATAATTACAGATTTTCAATACAAACTTTCAACCCCAATTTAACCCCGTTAGGAGATGAATTTCCAAAATCCGTACATGTTTCTTGCCTTCGTTATAAATTGTGTCTACTGTGAAAATTTCAAGTCTCTAAGTTCAGTAGTTTCGGCTCTGCGTTGATATGTCAGTCAGGACTTGTCCTTTTATATATCCGATACCTTAGAGCACAATCGTACTAACTGTTTGAGAAAAATGCTTGTAATTAGTACGTGAGTGCACAAATACGTAAAGTTGAAATTCCATGAGCAAAAATATTGTAATAGTTCGAGTGTGAACTAAGGTATCGATATAAAGATAAAGAACGAAAAAGCTTTTACAACTAACGCCATCCAGTTACGCAAACAGGTACTAACGTGTCATCTTGGTTTCAAAGCAATTATTTCTTTACAATTCTTTGGAATAAAAATTTCAGATTTAACAAAAAGTGATGATTATCCATTAATTGTTAAAAATTACTCGATTTATGTATTTATCTTACTTATAAACCATATTTTTGTAACAAAATGTTTATCATTCAGAGATGATCGCAAGTTCGAAATGTACAATGGGCTATTATCCGTCTATATTAAGATATACTCTTATTTGTATGATATGTCATATACGGAAGGTGCGTTCTTTGCTTAATCGTGTAGGTAGTATTACTGTTGCTAGGTTACCAATTGTTTATTCATCATTTAGAAATGAAATTGTCACAATGCAGGAATAAACGCTAAATGTCACAATGAACAAAAGGTCATATTTTTCCATTTATTGTTAAAAAAATACCCTTTTATGAATGAATACCCTCTAAAGTTGTAGCCTATGTCCTTTTCTGATATCTAAGCTATATTACTGCAGAATTTTACGCAAATCTGTTTTGTAGTTTTTGTATACCAGCGTAACGTACGATTTTTCCACTTTAAATTAATTTATCGCGGATAAGGGTATTTCTCCGAGATAAAAAAGTAGCCTATGTCCTTCCCCTGGACTCAAACTATCTCCATACCAAATTTCATTGCAATCGGTTCAGCGGTTTAAGCGTGAAGAGGTAACAGACAGACAGACAGACAGACAGACAGACAGACAGACAGACAGACAGACAGACAGACAGACAGATAGACAGACAGACAGACAGACACACTTTCACATTTATAATATTAGTATGGATTGGTTGCCGAGAAACGGTTCGAAAGATTTGGTTGAAATTTGATACATAGACAAAAAAAATCTTCTAAGTTTATCTATATACTTAGGTTTCAACTACCGAGCAAAGCTCGGTCGCCCAGATTCTTTATTTGGAATGGACAAACAGCGCCATAAAAAGTCACAGAAGATTTTATCTACCGCCGCCAAGTCGAGCAAAAGGGCAAAAAGGGCTGTACCATCCTTTTCTCGAAGCCATTTGGGCCATTTTCGACCCTCCTGTGTGTCGTTGTGTTTAAAATACAATATTTTGAACATCATTCTATGAGAATTCTGACAGTCTGATAAGTCAAGTATCTTCAAATCGAGACTAAATAAGACGAGCATGCTCCTTAATTCATTTTATGCTCACTGACCAGTCTTGGCACTGGTATGGTAAGTGAGGATAAAATAAAATCGAAAGAAAAGAAATAAAGTGATCGAAGTGACATAATTCTCACGCATATATTATTATGGTATATTGGCAGACGGTATATAACGGAACATGTCTTCATTCCACATTCGAATTCATTTCTGACATAGTACTTATCGTAAAATTTAATTTCAATTTTTATGCCATCGCCGCGATATTCGGAGCGAATGGTTACCGTTATTGCCTTTTGTACGTGAAGTTAACCAGAGAAAGCTAAGTAAAGTGAACCAAATTCAGAAATTGGATATGTCCATTAACTTAATTCACGTAGAGTTGTAAATAACTCCTAACCGCACGACATGGCTAGGTGAAAATTGTAGCAGTACACGACACTGTTTTTATAGCTGTTCTTCATTTTTTTGAGTAGGTATATTTTTGATATATTTACGGCAGATATAAATTATAATAATAATAATAAAAATCATTTATTTCACCTCACAAAGGACAGAGAAAAACGGTTTACAAAGAAGTAGCTTAAGTGGTACAAAAGTATCCTTTGTGAGGGACTGGAGTCTGAACTAGGTATTGAAAAACCTGTAATACAGATCTCCAGGCCCTCACCCTGGACAGCGACACAATCAAAACTAAAGTTAATAATTACCCGTAATAGGTAACCTTATGAGGTATATAAAATGAACTATTGTAAATTCTAAACTATAGTACGTACAGCACATTAAAGAATTTGAGCCAGAATAATGAAAGAAGAAGCACGCGATGTGTGTGTGTGTGAGTGTATATGTGGAGTGTGAATGTGTGTGAGTGTGAGTGTAAGTGAGACAAAATGTGGGTAACGTTAACGAAACTCGAGGAGTTCCTCAAGTTCATTATAAGTTAATGTGACCAGCCATTTAGTAACTTTAGACTTGCATTCTTGTAGTGTGGCACTGTAAATGAAAATTTTATTATTGATACGGTTGTATAGTTTCGGACTCAAATAGAGGAATTGCCGTCCAGACAAAGCCATACGGTGAGTGGAAATCGTACAGATGAGATCTTTGCGGCGTTTGTTTTTGACTAGATCCTCATTGAAGGGTAACATTTTGTGTTTCCTTATAATGATCTGTTTAATGAATAGGGCCCTGACTGTTAGAACATTGCAGTCGCGATATAGGTCTGTGGTGGGATATAAGAAAGGTTTATTAGTCATGACCTTCAGAACTGCACGTTGAGCCCTTTCTAATCTTAGGAGCAAGGTTTTACCAGCTCCACCCCAAGCACCAATACAATATGTTAAAAGGGACTGAGCAAGTGCAAAATACACTGTCTTGAGCGAATGTATGTCTAACACAGCTCTTAGGTTTTTAAAGACGTATATAAGTTTTCTCATTTTTAGGATTAGGTTTTCAATGTGCAGGTGCCATCGTAAGTGGCAGTCAAGTGTTACTCCTAAGTATTTGATATTTTGGACATGGGAGAGTACAGGGCATGCGCAGGGATTGTCTATATTTAAGTTAGAACACTGCTCAGATGGTGGAAATGTTTGTGAATCAGATGGGCAACTATGAACATAAATTTTACATGATCCTAAGTTAGGCTGCAGTGCGGAAGTTGGGGAAAAAGTAAGGAAGCTGGATTTCTTTACGTTTAAGGTCAGTAAATTGGCAGTTAACCATTTTGCTATTTGACGTAGCGCGTTTTCAGTTGCTTTAAGAGCAGCGTCCCAACTTTCTCCCTTAATAATTAGAGCTGTATCATCAGCGTAGGTTATAATTTGACATTGATCAAGACGAAGTGTGCACAAATCGTTAATATAAATTAAGAAAAGGGTAGGTCCGAGGACACTACCCTGGGGGACCCCGTAATCTAGTTTTGTTTCCGTACTGATTGTTTGTTCAATAATAACACATTGAGTCCGTCCTGTCAAATAGCTTTTGAAAATGTCTAGAGCAACACCTCTGATACCTAGAGCAGACATCTTCGAGAGAAGTATAGGAACAGATACTGTATCGAACGCTTTAGACAAATTTAAGAAGACGCCGATAGTTTTCTGTTTGTCTTCTAAGTTTTTTACAATATTATCTATCAGCATCACCACGGCGTCCTCGGTAGATTTGCCACTTCTGAAACCAAATTGATTGGGGGCCAGGATGTTATTTTTATTTAAGAAATTAATCAAGCGATTATTTAAAAGTTTTTCAAAAATTTTAGAAATACTAGTGAGGACTGAAATAGGTCGAAAGTTGTTAACATTGCTTTTGCTGCCACTTTTGAAAATCGGATGAACAAGTGCTTTTTTGAACACAGCAGGGAAGCTACCGGTAGAAATGCACAAATTGAAAATATATGTCAGGACGGGAACAAGTTGATTACGAGAGGCCTTTAATACAGACGTAGGTACACCATCGTGGCCAACCGAGCAATTATTTTTAAGTTCAAGAACAATTCGTTCAACTTCCGCGGCGTCAACAAGAATTTAGTTTTAACTTATGGCTACACCTCATTATATACACCGTATTTTTTTTAAATTCCTTTAATAGTAACAAGTTATAGTACCTGTTAATAACTACTTCTCCGATTAGGAATTATTTAAGAAACGAAAAAAAAACTGCTAGTCCCTACATTTTGGTCGAGTTACTATAACACTACATCACATATATGAAATTGCACATTTTTTGTTTCCGAAATTGGGTTCTCGGACTTGTTAAAATTAAAGAAAAAATAAAAAGCGGGTAAATTTTATACAGGGGTAAATTTTTATGAATATTAATATGGGACCTACAGAACTTATTTGCATACGTTTCATTAAGAAACTGCTTAATTTCGTTTCATATATGGTAACTAAGCAGGCAATGTACATCATCCAAATAATCGATAGATACTACTGGCATGAAACGGAGAATACTTACCTACGTATGTAGGTAAGTATTCTCCGTTTCATGCCAGTTGTCAAACCAAGTTGTATTGTGTACATTGCTGCTCAGTCGACAAAATTACTTTTCCATACGATTTGTATACTTAATCGGAAACTAAAATATTATCAAAAATTAAACCAAATTCAGTGATTATTTTAGACAATGCGCCTTATCACTCTCGAAAAGCAGCCAAGGCTCCAAATACTAAAACTAAAAAGGCTGACATCCAACAGTGGTTGCACAGCAAAAATATTCATTTTGAAACAAATATGGTTATAGCCATTGCTGGGAATAGTAAGCAAGGTAAAAGCCAAATATGAAAAAAAGGTGATTGATGAGATGGCAGCTGCGAAAGGAATAACCCTCTTGCGACTGCCTCCTTACCACTGCGAGCTCAATCCTATTGAGCTTGTTATGGGCACATGTAAAGGGACATGTTGCAAGACATAATGCAAATTTTAAAATTGCTGAAGTCAAAAACTTATTCATTGAAGGCTTAGCCAATGTTAGCTCTGAAAATTGGACAGCATGTGAAAAAAGAAGAATAAAAAATGTTATCTCTTGACCACCTCATTGACGATGTATCACCAGGGACCGGACCACCCTTTCCCTGGCTAAAGCCTTTTAATGGGCTTCCCTTTGTAATGTATAACCCAGTAAAAGACTTACAGATTCTAACTGGTAACCCATACATTTGACTATCCCTTATTATAAGGGGAACCTAAGAATAAGGCTAACCCTTTACAATTGCTAACCGATATTCTCTTTATCTTGCTATCCACTTTAAAGGGTTACCCTTATGTTTATAGCGCTTAATATAAAACTTTCCTTTTCAACGTGTCATACTTTAAGCCTTAAGAGAATGAGACAAGACTAGTTCTAACCGGTATTATGCTAGCAACGGCGGCGCCCAACGCGACGGTCGCGTGATCATGCAATCTCTTTAACACTCACTTCATTTAGTTTATACCTTTGTGCCTTGCCTTCTCGCCTGTTCTGTTTGTTTGTTTTGATTTATTTAGTAGCCAGTTGTTAATGTGGACTTTGCGAATTTGCTGCGCTATCACACGACACAATTAATAGTAATTTTTGATCGTTAATTTTATTACACACGGTGCCAGCGAGGAATCCGAAAGATTTTAACTGCGTATTCTATGTCATTAGGAGTAATAATGTTTAATGAACCACATTCAAATCCAGTTTTGAAGATATTAACACTTTTTGACAAACTCCCAAAAACGGAGGTGGGTCTCAATTCGATTATATTTATAAAGATAGAAGAAGAGAAGAAATTCTCCATCATTCACAAACCATTTTTTTTTTGTTTAAAAGCACCATGCAGTTTCGTCCCATTTAATTTCAGTGAAGATCTGATGATCCACGAGGAATTGAAGGAAATCATTAAATTGACTTAGAATTTATATAAGGTGCCACCAAATGGTCCTGATGATGGACCCTGAGGGTACCCCTACAAAATACAGGTTTGGATCAACATAGACGAGTGCTTTTTAGCTTAATGGACTTAGATGATGAAGATGACAGACATCACTTTAAGTGAAAAACTCATCCTAGGTAGGATTGTGTTTTTCACTTAAAGTGTAGGATTTCGGAATCGGCACCCCCAAAAACCTAGAAAACGACACCCATGATGACTTTTTTACTGAAAGTGATGTCCACCATCTTGAATTCCAAAATGGACTTTATTGTCGAAATCTGCACTTCCAAAAACCTAGAAAACGACACCCATGATGACTTTTTTATGAGAAAGTGATTTCCGCCATCTTAAACTCCAAAATGGATGACATTTTCGGAATCAGCACACCTATAAAGCAAGAAAACGACACCCATGAGAGTTTTTCATGGAAAGTGATTTCCGCCATCTTGAATTCTTAAATGGACGCCATTTTCGGAATCGGCAACCCCAAAAACCTAGAAAACGACACCCATGATGACTTGTTCCCTGAATGTGATGTCCGCCATCTTGATTTCCAAAATGGACGCCGTTTTCGGAATCGGCACCCCTAAAAACCTAGAAAGTGACACCCATGATGACATTTTCACTGAAAGTGATGTCTACCATCTTGAATTCCAAAATAGACCTCATTGTCGAAATCTGCACCCCCAAATACCTAGAAAATGCCACCCATGATGACTTTTTTAAAAGAAAGTGATTTCCGCCTTCTAAAATTCCAAAATGGATGCCATTTTCGGAATCGGCACCCTCAAAAACCTAGAAACCGACACCCATGATGACCTTTTTACTGAAAGTGATGTCCACCATCTTGAATTCTAAAATGAACGCCATTTTCGGAATTGGTACCCTCAAAAACCTAGAAAACGACACCCTTAATGACTTTTTCATAGAAAGTGATTTCCGCCATCTTGAATTCCAAAACGGATGCCATTTTCGGAATCGGGACCCCCAAAAACCTAGAAAACGACACCCATGATGACTTTTTTATAGAAAGTGATTTCCGCCATCTTGAATTCCTAAATGGACGCCATTTTCGGAATCGGCACCCCCAAAAACCTAGAAAACGACACCTGTGATGACTTTTTCACTGTGATCCAGTAGGTACCTCCAAGGTCCATCATTAGAACCCTATTAATCGTTAATACTCCTTTTCACTGAAAAATGCTTGACTGCCCGGAAGGTCTTTATATTCTTGCGACTTCATATTTTAAAAAATAGGCACAAAGCACAAACAAGACACGCCAAGCTAAACCAAAGCCACACGCCAAAAAGCAATTCATTCAGCAAGCAGCAAGGTCAAAACAAAATCCAGTAAAGTAGGTAATGTAATACTGCTGACGGTGTGGCTTCCTTCAGTAGTGGTATAAAAGAGATAGCAATGCTTGTCCTATCTTGTCGTCATTGTGAGAAATTAACCGGTGAAGTTGATTTCTTTTACCGGTTCATTGCGTTTCCCAAAAACGAATTACGAACGAATTTGGCAGTAACGGGTAGCTCAATTGAACAGTTCTTTAACCGATAACTGCAAACGGAAACTAAACCCTTTTCGTTCGCGGATCAATGACCGAAACCGGTATGCCAAAAGAAACGTTTTCCGATCCCTGATTAACCCTTTATAGAACTGTTCTATTGCTTCTTGCAAGAGGGTGGCAGAAAAGTTTATCTGAAAAAAGGACTCTAATCGATTCCCATTCAAATATCGGATTAAAAAAATGAGTTTGCAGGTGACGGATCGATATCTGGGGAATCTGCTAAAAAACAATATAAAATATAAATAAAACATTACGAAAGCAAACGCAAGAGTTACTGTAAAATAAATACTTGTAAAATACCCAAATTGCTATAGGATAGGAATGAATGCCCATAATATTTGATGACTTCCCTCGATTCATCTATGATTCCACCATAAGATCCTAATTTGTTGGCAATACTTAAAAGATTAAAAATACAGATCGGTCCAACCGTTTTTGAGTTGATCAGCAACCGACATACATAAAAAATCCGATTTTCGACGAACTACGAACCTCCTATTTTTAGACATTTAAATTTAGCACAGGATTTCAAAAAAAAAACATTGTTATTTTCGGCACAAGAAATTGACTACTTAATAATAATAACAAGAAAATACTAATTTATTTATTACGATGCGATGTTAAGGTATAAGTAATGGGTATTAAGTAGGTACTTCGCGTGCTGATATGCCCATATTCCACTTTGTGTCGGTGGTGGCATTGTAGTACAGAAACACAACAAAAAAATAACTAAATATGACAATATCGCATAGTACTTTAACCCGATTCTAAGCATTGATAGCTGCCGCACAAAAGAAAACAAAAGCGGCAGTCCTTGTCAAAATAAACAAACTTCACTCGCACAAACCTGATGCGTATATCAGTAACATCCCTGGTTTGAAGCGGTCTCGCGCAAAAATCAAGAATGCCGCCGCCGACAAAGCGCTCAATAGTCTCGCTCGATGTTACCTATGCATAGTAAGCTTTATAAAATAAAGGTAACCCTTTGTTAGGCTAACCATTTAGTAAGGATGGGTGAGCAAATATTCTTATTTTTAAGGGGAATTGTGATACCGCTTGTTCATATGGGTTAGCGCTTAGATAAGGGTTTTTAAGGCTAACTGATTGGGGCTTGATGTTCTTAAGGTTAGCCTTATGCAAAACCCTTACAAAACCCTTTGAAAGGGATAGCGGGCCGGTCCCTGTGTATCACAACAATTTATCATAGATGTATGTATCATCTGGTGATGAAAGTGACAGCGAGACGGATGTAACCGATTCTGATTGCGAGTAAAGGTTAAAAATACATACTGCTGTTTCATTTCTTACATTATTTTGATTTCAATTATTTTTCAAATTTATTTACGTCACCCCGGGGTAATGTGGCATTTGCCTGTACATTGAAGATTTTTAAATATAGGTAAAAATAAACTTGCAGTGGAATTGAGAACCTCGTCCTTTTTTGAAATCGGTTAAAAATGAAGACTACTGTACTATATTTTTTTCAATTTCTTAGATGATTTTATGTATGTATGTTTGTAAACTCGCCATGTCAAAACCGCTGAACAAAGACTGGGCATATGCTTAGTTAGAATTCCAAGGAAGGTTTTAGGGTACTTTCAAGTCGATTACGGTAAAGTTAAAAAAGGGTTATGATTTTATTCAACCTCGCGGACGAAATTGCGAGTAAACACTGGTTATATTATATTTCTCGTTGGCCCATACTTTGAGATCCCCTGAATTGTCACTTTGACAGTGACATAACTTTGTTTACATTTTATCTGTGGGAATAAAAATCAGACTTTTATATGGCTACACAAAAAATATACACTTGTATAAAATTTAATAAAAAGTGTAATTAGTATAATTTTGTGTCAAATACAAAAGTCAGCAATAAACCATATTTCGGTTTTTGGGTTAAGTGCCACATAAATCATTACTTAAGTATGAAATGAATTGCAAAAAAAATGTTAGGGTTGTATGTAATGTAACTAAAAAGTAACGCACACTAACCATTCATTTGGTATATTGAATTGATCAGTGAGACCCCTTAATTTAATGCTATTTACCATAAACCATATTCATGATTAATGGCTGTAAACAAACCTATACTTAGGTTACCTTATTATTTATTGATGACATCAAAGACGATACAAATCGAAAACCCATTATAATTCCATAAAAAGAAAAACTTTTGTTTACAACTAACCGATCTTTTGACCTTTTCTACCGGTCGCTTATGTCATCAATAAGTACGATTCCATAATATGCTACTCGTATTATATTATAATACTTAATTATAACATAATGATAATGAATTATACCAAGCGTAATAACAGTATCAAAAGAATTATATTAGCAACCTAGTCCAGTGATTAAAAAGTTGTTAGATACATTTAAGAGTCCCCGGCAAGATCGGCCGAATTTCACCTTCCCATACAAACGGAGTTACGCGGTCATTTTAAAACTAACATGTTGGATTGTAATTAAACTTTGCATATACAATGACATGAGGTATATTTAGGCCTGCAATTAGTTTATATGGCTCCAGTTTATAAAACAAACAAAATACAGCAAAAACAAGTTTGGTATAAAAAACTTAAATTCGCTGTATTTTTAGGGTTCCGTGGCCAAAATGGCAAAAACGGAACCCTTATAGATTCGTCATGTCTGTCTGTCTGTCTGTCTGTCCGTCCGTATGTCACAGGTATTTTAGGTACTCACAAACTATAAGATGTACATTGATGAAATTTGGAGCATAGGTGTCGTGTGTTAACCGCTACTTAGTTTGATAGTTAAATAAAAAATATATATATTTCTACGGGGGGGAATTCCATACATGTAACCGAAACTGAAAAAAAAATCAGCAAATATCAAGGTGTGGCACATATTTCGACAGTACTTCTAAAAACACTGAGGTTTCTAAAAAAAAAATTGGTTTAGTGAATATTTTCCGAAATATTCGCTACGAATTGTGTCCCCCCCCCATCTATTTTCTAAACTGTAAGTTCAAAAAATATGAAAAAAATTACAAATATAAAAGCTTAATAAATATTTCCAACGAAAATTATGTTCAACATGATCGGGCATACCGTTTGTAAGTTATTGCCAAAAAACTGCGCTTCTCAGCAAAAGGACGTAAGTGCCGGGGAGATACGCTCTTTTGTTAGTGTTTTTTTTTCATATCGTATTTTTTTTCATCTGTAGTGCATTTTTTTGTATAAACGGCTACGGAACCCTTCATGGGCGAGTCTGGCTGGCACTTGGCCGCTTTTTTTAGTATGGTATACGCTACATAAATAAATTACAGGCCTGCATATACCTTAACTTATTCTAAGTACAAAGTTTCAGAGCAATCTATAGCTAGTCGTTTTAAAATGACAACGTAACTACGTTTGTATGGAAAGCCGAGCTTACCGGGGACTAAAAACTAAATTGAGTTACGACTACACACAATTGGCAGCCAAAGTTATGTTGGCGATTTAGTTTTTAAAATGAAAGGTATGTTTAAAATGTGTAACAGATCGTGTTTGAATAGGAAATTAATGGGACTAGACGTTTGACATTAACAACTTTAAATTTTTCACTGTCTTATTAGTGTTTTACGAGTATGTTTACGACAAACGAATGTGTTCGGCAGGACTTCGTCAGTTCATGGGCCAAGTTCCGCGTGGCATTATGTCCGATCATCGTCATAATCAATAAGTATACTTCTGCGATACATTTATACAAACTAACAGCATTTTCACACATTATCAAATTTATTTAATTTCGTAAAATATGATTTAAAACCTTTCGAACGTCGCATTACCCGTTTCTTTATTTACTTCGTTGTGTTGAAAGAATATTTTAGCGATGTTTCTCTGTTCGGAGTAACTGTTACTAACACTTATTATATATATATATGTTTTTTTATTTGCGTAATATTCAAGATCATATCGCTAAAATGGCGGATGTCATGCGTTAGTAGAGTATATCTCTTACTCGTATATATATAGATTTGCTTTGCATACGTTTGCAACCTCAACGTCAAATCAATGCATCTGGAAAAATGGCTATGCATCAGTAATAGCATGTCCAAATGTCTATGATATAACAGATATGTCTTTATATTGGCGACAATGTATTGTCTCATCGACTGCGGGCCCACTTTTGCTTAATTAGGTCCATTAGTCACGTCTCAAAAACAAAAATAACAGTGCGGTCCGGTTAGGTTTGATTGATGAAGTTCTTTGTTACTAGCACGAAGTTCTGTTGATATTTAATGACCGTGTCTGAAGAAAGCAACTAAGTGTTTTGAAAATACTATATCCTTATTAATATAACAAAGTGCATTTGTTCTTATATTATGATACATGTGCATGTGCAGAAGTTTTTTTTTAAACTATTAAGTTATATAAAACAATTTTAACGGATTACTCATTTCAGTTCATCGTGAAAACAGAAGAAAATATTAATATAACTAGAAGGTGCTTCGTTCGCCAAGGAGAAAAAGTCATAACCCCTCTTGTTTTCTTTAACGTAGTCGGGTAAAAAGTATCCTATAACCATCTGGAGATCCCAGCTACCCGTGTACAAAAATAGTTGAAATCCGTTTAGCCGATTTCGCGTGATGAAGCCGTAACGACAAATGCAAACAAGTTTTTTTTATTTAACGAGTGTATTTTTTGAAAATAACTTCAATGTTTTCAGTTTCAGACATTTCATTTTTACAACTTTATCTGGGGGCACGGCAGTGCCCCCGCCAAGTCGAGCAAAACAAAGGCACGCCGTACCATACTTTTCTCGAAGCCATTCACATTTTCGACCCCCTGTAATTTATTTGCTGATGAAGCTAGAAGCCTGAATTTTCAGTGACCAAGAGGGCGTAATACACCTTCGGTATATTCCAAATTACAGTCAATTATAACTTTTAGTTAAAGATTTATTGCAAGTCAAAGTTCCTTAATTTTGTCGCTCACTCACTCACCGATCATAGAAATTCCAAGGTACTTCCAGCAGATTTACAAGGTTCAAATTTTGAACCCTATTAGTGTTTATTCTGTAAAGCACCAGAAAACTTAAACATTCTGTAAATTCGGTCTAGTATTCCAGATATAACAGGTGTATAAATAAATTTGTAATTCTATAGAAATGTATGCGATTACAAAGTTACATTTGCACCTCAGATAAACAATACATTTTTTTGTTACTTAAAAGCGAAGCCCTTTCCCACTCCTTGAAGGCTTCGCTCTTATCTACCCTTATTTATCTTCTTATTTACCCTCTTGGGTAAGGCCCAAAGTACCCGTTACCCCATACCAGATACCTGATCTCTAGCGAACAATACAATAAAGATAAAAACGAGTCCATCGCGAACAGTTTCCCATATGTATAGCTTATGGTATTACTATACATAAAATCCAGGGTCTACGTGTAAATAGATATTGATTCTGCAGTTTTTACATGCGGGCAAGCGTACGTGGCACTCTCGAGAGTGACAAACTTGGGTGGTTTACATCTATTTAATGTCGATTTCGGTAGTATTAAAGCGCAGGAATCCGCCATTTCAGAATACAATAGACTTCGAAGCATTTACCGTCCAGACTTGTCAGAAATTGTCACATCAAAGCCTCGGATAAAAGCCCACAAAGGCAGGGAGTGGGCTTTGAGAAAACTGGTAGCTGACAAATAAGTAGTACCCGAAAAGAAAAAACGAAGGACTGCCTACAAAAAGCAATGAGATCCCATCAAAAACATAACATGTAAAAAGATTGCCAAGTCTCGCAACCTTTTCTACCACAAAAAAGTTGTGAGATATAATAACCAAGTCGGTTAATTTATTCAGTAGTACCTATGCGGGGAAGGATCTACCCCATACCTTTGTCATTCATAAATGTTCACCGAACTAACAACATGTTATTTTAACGGTTAATAGAGCAACATAAATCGCCCATTTAAATAATAAAAGCATAATCCATTCTACAGATTGCATATCCTTTCCCAATTTGAAGAAAATTTGCATCCAAAATGATAATTCGACTAAACTCCAAACACGCTATCGTTGATTGGAGTTTTTGTACGCATTTTAGCTATAGGATAGAAAGAGATAGATGCCAATTCCCGTGATAGACCATATATTTCTAGCATACTCAAAAGAAAATATCTCAATATAAAATCGACAGGAGTTACGACCCTTTGTGTAATGGATATAGCGTGCTAAAGCCTCGAAAGTAGACGGGTTGCACGAAATGAAAAATAGCGTGACGACAGGTAGTTTGAGGAGATACTCGAATCATTTATTTTATGGTGGAATATTCGTGCCGATTGGGAATTTTGGCTAGCAGAATGTCAGGTCTGTTCAAAAAAGGGTTAATCACTAAGCTGGCGCCCAGTTTGTTCGCTGCAACGCAGTTGCAAATTTATCGACTGGTCATTTGATTTCACGAAAGGCAATTGGAAGAAATACTCAAATCGTTTATTTTATAGAAGGGGAATCGTGTTCATATCGAATGAGGAGCTTGCTTGAAAAAAAGCGTTAATCGCTAAGCTGGCATCCGTTTTAAATAATAAATAAATAACACAGGACAATTTTACACAAATCGAACTAGTCCCAAAGTAAGCTCAATAAGGCTTGTGTTATGGGTACTAGGCGACGATATATTTAATAGACATATTTACTTATATACATAGAAAGCATCCAAGATTCAGAAACAAATATTTATGCTCATGACACAAGCTTACCGGGATTTGAACTCAGGACCTTTAGCTTCGCAGGCAATGTAACTCCCGCTGAGCGAAACCGGTCGTGTTTAAATTGTATATTTTTCTACTGGCTACTTCATTTGACGAAAGCCACTTAAAAGAAATACTCAAATCGCTTATTTTATGAAAGAGGAACCCTGTTTGTGTAGAATGCAAAATTCTGGCTATTCCAGAATATTAGGTGCTTTGCTTGAAACAGCGTTGATGAATAAGCTGGGCTGGGATCCGTTTTATGCACTAATCGTCGAATTCAATTGATTGTTTGATTTGTTGAGAGGCAGTTTGAGGAGATCAGATACCAAATTATTTATTTACTTATTAAAAAGGTGTTTCTATATAAATTTCCGTGAACTGAAAACCTATGGGTACAGGTTTCTTCCAATTGTCCTAGAAATCTGAAATTTGGTATGAACGTAACTCTTAAGGCCAAGCCACACCGGATGCGTGTGCGTGGCGTGCACGTAGACGTGCGCGTGGCGTGCGCGTTGTAAAGTACGAACACCCATAAGAGATGACACACCGCTGCGCACGTGCACGCTACGCAAGCGGTGTGCCATGTACTATGACATTTCATACGATACAACGCGCACGCCACGCACACGCGCACGTGCACGTGCTGCGCACGCATCCGGTGTGTTTCGGCCTTTGTATCACAGTCAATAAGAAAAATCTTACATTTTTACGTTTGTCTGTCTATATATATCAGTAACTAATATAAACTGATCCCCATGTTGCGTGTATTTTGCTTTGGAGCGAGCTAACACTGGATTTCATAGATACCGCCGTTTTTAGTGTATATTTTGTAGGGAGCCCTCAGTGCGCGAGTTCGACTCGCACTTGGCCTGAGTTTGGTACCTACAAGGACGCGGATGGCAAAACATAATAGGGTGCATGTACACTATTGTATAAGTAATCGATAGTCGATCACATTCCGAATAGTATTATAAGTGACATGTATTTGTAATTTTAAAATTTTTGTAATGAACTATATAACATAAAATAAACGATATAGGCATTTTAAATTACTAATTAGACAGCGATTTGACAGAGAGGTCCAAGATAAACTGTCACGTTACGTCACACGACACTGCGGCCATATAAACTCTATATTAAATTCTGTTTTGCTACAAAGAAATAGAATCAGATGTTTGATGGCTTATATATCTTGTTTATTTAAAAATCTCTACTGTTCGTTGCATAAATAGCTTTTTTAAAAATTAAAATTAAAAATTATGCATAATGTCTATTATGACTTTTTCGCCTCCGCTAACCGACACTTTCTAAAATAGTAATAAATTGGACAATAATTTTATTATTTTGTTCTCTTAGCATAAGAATGCCACCGTGCACACCACTGTTCATTAGAGCAGAAAACCTCCAAAAGCATTTTATTTTTCTCTTATACGCCAACGGATTTCATGGAAGTTTGTTCTACATTTTGGATTTGGAGGTGATAGAAAAATTGGTCGTCTGTAAAGTCGGTTTACGGACGATAAATCGTTACGTGATAACGTCATAAGAAATCATTTATGAAAACTTGTATACTTTTATGAATCCACAAGCCGAACGCTTAGGCCGATCGTGCCTCTATAACTTGCACGCTCGGCTCAGGTGGAACTTGACAATGCGTCTTGCTTTTTCGTGCGTGCAGCCGGCGTTCATCGATTTATAAGGCATTATCACGTCAAAAACTAAATTAATAGTTTGAAGAAAGTAGCGTACAAACAGCAACATTCACAAGTGAGCATCTGTAGGCCTTACGTAAATATCAATAAGGTCTACCAATATGGTCACCTAAGTGTACAGATGTGCAAATTGCGGCATCTTTCCAAAATCCTTGAAAAGGTCTTAAGAGTAGTGTTAACTTACATGTTTATAAGATCTTTTTTAAACATTTTATAGTATATAAAAGGTCTTAAGTCTAGTGTTAACTTACCTGTTTAAAAGAGTTTTTTTAAACATTTTGGAAAGTTGCCACAATTTGCACATCAGTAATTAAGTGAATAGATTTAGGTTTTTCATTGGTTTTCCTGTTTCTAGTTTAATTCATAATAATTGATGGAGAAACCACAGAAATTAATTACAATCGTTTTATCTACATTTAATATCTGGGCCCGCCTTTTTATCGACTAAATATTAGCTAGCTATAACGGCTGCTAAAAATAAGTTGTATAGTGTACAATTTGAGAAAGAGGTCACTCGTCGAATCCATCTTGGATGGGCAGCTTTCGGGAAGCTACGTTATATTTTCTCGTCCCAAATACCGCAGTGTCTTAAGACGAAGGTTTTTAACCAGTGTGTGTTGGCAGTGATGACATACGGCACTGAGACGTGGTCACTCACAATGGGCCTCCTAAGAAGGCTCAAAGTCACTCAAAGGGCAATGGAGCGAGCTATGCTCGGAGTCTCCTTGCGTGATCGAATCAAAAATGAGGAGATCCGCAGAAGAACCAAGGTTGTCAACATAGCTCAGAGAGTTGCTACACTTAAGTGGCAGTGGGCGGGGCACATTGCTCGTAGAACCGATGGCCGCTGGGGCAGACAGGTTCTCGAGTGGCGACCGCGTACAGGACGACGCAGCGTAGTGAGGCCCCCAACAATATGGACCGATGATCTGGTGAATAAATATGAGTAGATAACCATCTGTAGATGTCCAGCTTGTGCCAAAAATAATGTTGAAATATGTTTAGCCGTTTTGAAGCGATGAAGCTACAACGACGCATACAAACTGTCTTAGCAGTTTGGCGAGTTAATTTAAGTTGCATGAAGTTATCTACACCATTTTGGAAAAATAAACTAAAAAATCATTCAAAAAATTCAGCAAAAATATATTTTGGTTCAGTGACCTTCAAATAGTCCGTATCAGTTATTTAATTGAAAATATCTTGAATGTACCGACATTTATTTTTTATAAATTCAAAATAGTGTATATTTTCCGCTGTGTAAAAAAGTAACTTTGTAGGTATTTATTAAGTGACTTATAGTAGTAAATACGTTTATTTCAAATAACTAAGATTCATTAAATCTGATTAAATTACAATTTAAAAAATATTTTTGCATTTTTTTTTTAATTTGTCCCATCCCAATGAAAGGGCTTTGAAAAAAGAATGGCCCGTTCATATTATACTTTTGGGAATCTAAAGGTTAATGTTATCCTAGGGGAACTAAGTGATAAGAGTAACTTTTTTGAACAAGAGGCCACTACACAAAAGATCGGCAAATGTCACTGATAATGTCAAACACATAAAACTAAAGTGCATATTTAATAGTAGATTGTTTGACAAGGGGCTAAAATATGCCATTATGACACGAAGTGATTATTTGGACGAGCTCACGAAGTGAGCGAGGACAAATATGTCTGAGTGTCATAATGGCTTTTAGCCACGTGTTAAACACTCTGCTTTTCACCTTTAACGCGAGAAAATAAAAAAGACTTAACATTAAAATTGTGTATTCCATGACAAACTAATAGTACAGTTTGAGCAATTTTATCAGAAAGTTTGCCCAATCTGATCAGGTTGTTTTGTTTGTTTTTAATTATTCGTAAGGAGTATGTAGCTGCTGGCTGCTGGCCGCAAGTTTTTTCTTTTTCAGTGTCATAGAAATTTGTATGGGATTATATAGCTTTCTTTTAAACCCTAGGGGCTAAATGCACTATTTTAGGCTCGCTTCGCGAAGCTAATATGACGTACTTTTTGAGCAGGAGAAGTGAAAAAACTAATTTATTGATCCAATCAGTGTTTTTCTAAGGATTGGTTCAGTACTTCTATACTACTTATATTATAAAGTTGTAAAAATAAATTGTCAGTACATTAAAGATATTTTCAAAAATATAAGAGATAAATGATGTCACTGAACCATTTTTTTGTCATTGTGGCTTCATCACGTCAAAACGGCTGAATGGATTTGAACGATTTTTAGTATACTAGTAGCTGGGTGTTCACAGATGGTTGTAGGAGACTCTCTATTGGCTAAGCTGCAGTAAAAGATAGAGTTATGACTTCTTCTCTTCCGAGAACCACGGGTGCCCCAATTATCAAGCAAAAGAAACACGCCGAAAATACAGCTTATTTGAAATCCTCCTCCAAGTCAGATTTCAGCAGCTAAAATCAAAATAAGAAATTGTATACCCCAAGTTTTTTTTGCCAATAAAATAAGGCATCCTCTTTTTCTATCAAGGCAGTTGAATGCCAAGGTTTACGCGTGTAGGTACGGTCTATACGAATACTTACCCAACCTTTGCACCTCGGGAATTCCACGTAGGCAACTGTGCTAGGGAAAGATGGCATAACTTTTGAAGTTTCAGAAACACATACGCCTTTTCCACTTGTAGCATTGTGATCTAGCGTGCACGTCCGATGTTCCAATAACCGTGACGTATGGTGTCACGACACGGGTAGGTATTCAGCGAATCGCGCTGCGCGTCCTGTATACATAAGTTATTTTACCCGTAAGTGTAAATAGCTTTTACTTGTCCAAAGTACAGAAGGCTCACTCTTCGAATCTACAATGTGGAAGTACCTATAACTCTGTTACCTTTTCATGCTTAATCCATGGCTGAACCACTTTTGATGTTTGGTATGGAGGTAGTTTTAGACCCTGGGAAAAACAAAGGATAGTTTTTTTTACTGGCGGTGGATGTTTGTAAGGGAATCTATAATTAAAACAGCCTAAATGCTAGTTACTAATAATAATAATAGCATGCGAGCAATTGTTTTAATTTTAACCATTGCGGCGTTTCAAAAGTGAAGGTCCGTGGAGTCGCATGATGTGCATCCGCGACAAATCACGTCTAGTCTGTGTGTGCCTCAATCTATACCAGACGGCCTCACTACAGAGGCTGCCGGATGATTTGCAGCAGGTTTGTTTAAAAAAAAAACATTTAATTCGGATCCGTATAGTATTAGTATTACAATTAAACTTCAATAACTATGTTAGTACCTAAACTTAAGTGCTGCGAGGTCCAGTGCCTGATTAGGGTTTTTGTGGCATGCGTATTTTGCTAGTGAGCGTCCAGGCAGCGCGATACGCAGTCATGCCACGCCACCGTGATCGGATACGAGCAAATGATACAAGTGTGGAGGCACCTTTAGACATATATAAATGCAGAGGTTTTCTTTGTATTGTTGGCTTTAGTTTAGTATATTAGTAATCAATCAGCTTTCAGAACAGATTATGCAAATTGACGCCATAATACGTACTCATTTTATACGCGATATTTTTTTTTTGTCTTTAATATCCAACGTTTCAACGCAGTTTCATGCATCATGGAGAATAAAAAATATCGCATTAGACCCAGTCATATTTATGTTTTATAAAATAATCATTATTTAATTATTATAGTGTATATTTACTAGTGATGCGGCTTAATAAAACTCGAATGGCAAACCAAATGAGGTTAGTTTTTAATAGGTATTCGATAGATAGTTGGTGGCTGCTATAAATGGAGTAACGACCTTTGAGCCTTCCTCATCATAGGCCGTTCAATAATACTAGACATAGCTGCGTAGGCAATCATTGATGCTCAATAGGGTCATTCCGCAAGAATGTCACGTAACATTCTTTTGAAACTTGAAACAATGCTAGGATGCCAATTTTTTTTATGATATTAATTAGTTCATACCTTTGCTTTCGTATTGACGGCGTTTTAAAGGGCTTTATATTAAGGTAGCTTGCGTAACAACTGTTACGTAAGCGAAATTTTGGTCAAATACCCTAAAAGATGGGGTTTTCCGAAGTTCGAAATTCGAAGTGGTGTATATAATGAAGTGTTTAATGTAGAATTTGGATTCACGGATAAGTACGAGAACAGTCTGGAAATTAAGGTGACCACCCACATATAAGGTACACCGCGCAACGTTGCCATTATGCGTGACGCAACATAGACAATTGGAGGTCATGGGCTGTAGCCATAACATAGTACCTACTTTATTGTATCTCGTCTGTGAATCTAGATTTGTTGTTCCCGGATTTTTCGGAGGCTTTCGTGGGGATATGGGTCCAACACGTTCCTTCCGAAAAGGTTGCTGTGGCTGTACTCATGCCGAGACCCGTTCCTCAGCATATCAAAGGGAAATTACGCCCAGCTGCCAGCAGATGTTGGAACACTACATGTTTAGGGAAAAGAATCGAACTTTGAGATTGTTGTTTGGATGAAAGTTTTGTTTTGGATGTTGCAATAGAAATGCGAACGCATGCCATAACCACCAAGTTAATCGTTATTTTTATTATTACGTCCTAAGCCCGTTAGCTCCTTAAATTAAGATAAAAAATACGTCATGAGGTGCAACTTGAAATGAAAATGACTGGAGTAGACAATATGACGTCATGTACAAACACTTACTTGGTTTAGAAATGGGTTAGGTGAGTTACTACGTCTTAAACCGGGCAAACGAGACTTGAAATGGACTTGCTACGTTTTGAAGCATTAAAATCTTCGGTAATTATGACGATTTTAAAGCTGGTATTATTGTCATTGGATGTGGCCCTCCAGAAATTAGACCCTTGCTAATTTTTGATATGGGGCAGCCGTTTTGAGTTGTGAGATTTCCACTCCGTGGTCATCATCATCATGACTCAACTAAGTACAATACTGTTCTAAAGCTGACGCTAAATAGAATATCGTGCTCTGTCACGAGACCTCTAAAGACAACTAGAAATATCCCCAAACCCACCTGTTCATTACACCCAAAAATCCATTCACAAAAAAGCAATATCACTATTCTTAATTAAACCACAGTTTTTACGTACAATCTCACTACAAAGGATTTTTTTCTGTATGCCTCTGAAACAATCCTAGGCTATATTACCGTTATGCTATTGACCCCAGACAGACTCGAATACAAATTCAATATTTCTCAGACTTTTCGGTCATTGTTGGGAGCACGAGGTGAATATTTTACGAAGTTGCTTTTCGAACCGTAACAATATTAAAGTGAACTCATTCAGGTAACGAAGAAAATTAAGTCCGTGCTTAAATATTAAATTTAATAAAACAAGTGGATCTGAGGCAGTCCAAGTAGCTTATATTTAGTGATTGGAGTTAATTTTACATGGGTTTATGTAAGTGGGTCGCATTTATTAGAGAGGTGGGTAAAATTGATTAAATGAAAGCAAGGTGTCCCAATGCTGAGACCGCTCCAATAGTTGGCGTCTTCCACCTTAATCCATAGCAACGAAGGAAGTTGTTAAAAGTTGTGACAACTATTGGAATTAGGCTGCCAAACAAATATTTTATTTATCGGTACTTAATTCGACTCAATGATAGAAATGCTACTTAAGGTATACTTATTAAGTAAGTAGAATTAAGAATATATAACGTCTTGCAAAGTCTCTTCTCGTCCAGGATACCTAAGTGCTTGAAGACAAAAGTCTTCAACCAGTGCGTATTACCAGTGATGACCTACAGAGCCGAGACGTGGTCTCTATCTATGGGCCTCTTAAGGAAGCTCAGAGTCACTCAGCGAGCTATGGAAAGGGCTATGCTCGGAATCTCTCTACGAGATCGAATTAAAGATGAGGAGATTCGTAGACGAACCAAGGTCACCTGTGTCCAGCAGTGGACACAGGCCTTACAGTTTTTAGCGTACGTACTTATTTCTTTCACACTTGCTTCGTTTTTTATTGTAGGTTTGTTCTAGATTTTGTTTTCACGTTGCAGTTACTTCGCTGCATAAGGACTTACGAACATTGTGTACATTGTACGGATGGTTCGTAACTCTCTTTTATTTTGGGTCAATTGCTTTTAAGATCCATTGCGTTTACTACGGAAGTTTGTTTTGTTTTTAAAATATGTGTGTTTATGTCAGTGCATTATAATGCTCTTATTTTAAAGTAGCACTGGGATGACTTAGGGATTGTAATGTTGTTATGATTATTTACTTTTATCGTGCTTTTATTACGAGAAGATGAGTATTGAGTACGTACTTACATATATACGAGTATTTAAATCACAATGACATTGACATACAGGTCGGCTTCCTAATTGTATAAATTGTTAAATGAACATCATGCAAAACAATACATATTGAAAATAAAATAGTTTAAGAACCCAATACTCTGGGTTATGAGGATATTTGCTAAGGACCGTAACTACTTATCCATTAATAAAAGTTATTAAAGTCCCAGAGACGCCAACAAATGTCCAAATAATGTTCGCGTTCCCAATGACGCCGATCGGTATCATCCATTAACTAATGTACAAAAGTTGGCCGCCATTACTGGACACGGTCAATATGAAGGACGTAAATGTAATGTATTCAACAATCTACTCAATAATACAATCCTAGTATCGTACAAAACATTTTATGCCAGCCAGCATGTGTAAGTTAAGTGGACTGATAAATAAATATATATTAGGGGAGAATTTTTACACGAATCGAACTAGTCCCATGGTAAGCTCAATAACGCTTGTGGGTAGGTACCTACTAGACGACGATATATTTACTTAGAAAATATCCAAGACTCAGGAACACATATTTATGCTCATCACATAAATATTTGCCCTGACCAGGATTTGAACCTAGGACCGTCAGCTTCGCAGGCAACGTTACTTCATCCTATAGTAACTTAATAAATTCAAAAGTATGATGTTTGGAGATTTATGGATATTTTGATGCTTGTTACTTAATAACGCGTTTATGGGTATGGAAAAACTGCAGTAAAAACTCTAATGGATTTTAAAGATTGAAAACGAGTTGCGAAATTAGGTCCTTCCGGTAAAGTGCCCGTGACGCAGACAGCATTAGCGCGCTGTGTGCTGTATGGAGATGAGAAGCTTTTATTTGTAAAAATCTATATCCATATCCATACTTCCATACTAATATTATAAATCCGAAAGTGTGTCTGTCTGTCTGTCTGTCTGTTACCTCTTCACGCTTAAACCACTAAACCGATTTGGATGAAATTTGGTATGGAGATAGTTTAAGTCCCGGGGAAGGACATAGGCTACTTTTTATCCCGGAAAAATACCCTTATCCGCGATAAACGCATTTAAGGCGGACGAAGTCGCGGGCAGAAGCTAGTGTTTAAATATAGCTTTACCGTCCTTTCACTGAAATAACTGGCGGTCAAAATTTGTGTAAAACATACTGTTTAGTCGTTCCTGGTATGTGTAAACATTTACATACTAATTTCGTCCAAAACTTGTATTTCGGTTGTTTATCATGATTTAGAATGTTTAATGGTATCTAAATTTACTTTTCCTACTCGTGTACCTACTATAATCTGTTATCAAGAACTCCACCCATCGAACTACAAAAGGCATACTTTTAATGTTGGAACATCATTCAATACTCTTTGGTCTATAGTTATTGTATATCATTTAACTATAACATAATATACAACTCCACACAGAACTATAATGAAATTCAGAAAAAGAACGCAGTGTTTTTGCAATTTTTTTAGCTGCGTGTCATTTACTGTAGTTTACTCGTAGAAAAGTAAACTACACTACACTCAGCAACCGTTATGGCCTAAACGCGTTACTCGACTGATATAGCGTACATTATATAACGATCGCATTAATAGTAGATTGTTTAGAAAGGGGCTAAAATAAACCATCATGATCATGACACGAAGTGATTATTTGGACGAGCTCACGAAGTGAGCGAGGACAAATATATCTGAGTGTCATAATGCCTTTTAGCCACGTGTTAAACACTCTGCTTTTCGCTTCGACTGTGAGAAAATAAAAAAGACAACATTAAAATTGTATGTTTCATGAAAAACTAAAAGTACAGTTTGAGCAATTCTATCAGAAAGTTTGGCCAATCTGATCAGGTTGTTTTGTTTGTTTTTAATTATTCGTAAGGAGTATGTAGCTGCTGGCTGCTGGCCGCAAGTTTTTTCTTTTTCAGTGTCATAGAAATTTGTATGGGATTATATGGCTTTCTTTTAAACCCTAGGGGCTAAATGTACTATTTTAGTCTCGCTTCGCGAAGCTAATATGATGTACTTTTTGAGCAGGAGAAGTGAAAATATTATTTTCAATGGCCACGTGCGAGTCGGACTCCGAAAAAAACTCCGAGAATAACAATTGTTTTATATGGTCTGCACATCCTTTATTGGTTTACTTTTATTCCTCTTTGCTATGGCGCCAAAGTCTTATAAAATGTCCGGTTGATATGGCTGCTGCCGCCAAAATTGCTCGTAAGTAATTAACAATATAAGAAATATCACAACACAGCAAAACGGGGCTAAATCGCGTATAAATATGATTTATTTAATTACCTTTCGTTGGTAATTCTTCGACGTTTCGGACGGGTGCGCTTCACTCTATCGAACAACATTTAATATAATTTCAATCGATATAACAATTAAAAATATACTATTCTAATGATATAACAACTTTTCATGGTATCGACATTTGAAATATTATATATTACTATAATTAGCATTTGATATAACGGACTTTATATAGAAACCCATTTTCATAGAATAATGAAATGATATAAGAACAAATATATATAATATAATATTACTTAATACCTATAATGTAGTTAATATTTAAATGACAATGTGTCTCTTTTGTCGCATACCTATAAACTTTGGTTGGGTAAAACTAGGTTATGTTAGTTCTGCGACCACAACAGCTCGCGAGCCGAGCGAGCGAAGCGAGCGTGCCGCGGTAGCGGCCGGCGAAGCGCTAAGGCCGAACTGCTACTAATAAATTAGCTTATAAGGAGGTTTATTAAAGGAATACTTACTTAATTAAAGGTATGAAAAAAATATGCACAAATTATCATTTTTATATCATATCTGAATTACTTATTATATAAGTAGGTACGAATATGGTATTTTCAAAATTACTCCAATGATAAATTGGAAGCAATACATTACATTGCTAATCTATTTGAACAGGCAACTTTCGAACAAATTATTGTTCTATAAAATGAGGAGTATACCAAATATGGATTATATTATCCGATCCGTATAATAAATAACATAAACTTTAAGTGTATAGGTACCAAAAACAAAGTTTAGAGAACTGTGATAGACAGATAGACAGCGGAGGCTTAGCAATAGGGTTCCGGTGATACCCTTTGGGTACGGAACCCTAAAAAACACACTCATGACGACGCAAGAGCGCTATGTGGGGATGTACAGTTAAATATATCCATAGTAGGGATTACCAACAGAATAGAAAATTTTGTAGGAAAATAGTTATTGCTGGATGTTCAATCATTCTGGGCACAATGTGGCAAAAAATTGAAATCGACAAAGTTCCAACATAGTCAGCTGTTTTTGACGCGTACATTACCGCTCAAAACTGAAAGGGCTTATACGGCATTTGAAGGTATATGTACATAAACCATTTTACTGTAACGGGCTAATACTGGGGCCGCCGAGAGAAACAGTTTTTGTGTTGTCGGCAAACAAACCGAACGATCAATCATAATGTCATCTTTTTAAAATACTCGTCTTAAGTTAAGCCATTCCCAGACATTTGAGTATTATATACATACAAGTTTAACAGTAGTCTTTTATTTTCGATCAAGTACCTACAAATAGAAAAGACACTTACAATTAATAAACAAAAATTTAAAAAAACGGCTAAATGCGAGTCTGCCGCACCGAGGTTTCCGTACAAAATAATATAAGTACACTAAAAACGGACGTATATATAAAAATCCAGTGTTAGCAGAGCCCTAATCCTATGCGAAATGTACTCAGTGTGGGTCATTTTATATTTGTGTCTGACACAGACAGACCGATAAAAAAATAAAGATTTTCAGATTTATTCGTGGGACTTGCTATAAGAGCGACAGAGATAGATACCGATAATTATTTATATTTAGCCCAGCTGATTTTGAACACCGAAACATTAAATAACACAAATAAATTGTTTAACTCCTTTGATGTGACTAAAATCTAAAAGATAATAAATGTTAGACATTAGTATACCTGAAGATTAATTCCTTGAGCAGTCAGCACCAATGTATCGAAATAGATACACAGACAAAGAATAGGACAGAAAACGCAAAAGACGCAGATGGCGCCGAAATCATACTTAACAAAAAACCTTAACTAAAATACCACATAAAAATCATACCGTTTCGTTTCAGTTAGGTTTTGACAACGCAAAAAAAAATCGGTAACGGAATATAACGGTAGCGTTATTTTTTTCGATAACCAAACCGTCTTTCATAAAGACAGGCTGGTTCCCCGCACACCGCTCCCCGCTCCATACTTTTGTCGGCATCATCATCGCCGTGTAGTAGGTATAGTTAATTAGGTTATAAGTTTCAGATAACTGTTATAAGATCCGAAGGCATTTTTTACCATATAGAGAGGAATGTCCCTAATATCCATATAAAGTATATAGATTAAGTGACTAACCCTAAGCACGTGTAACCTAGATTATAAACTATATAATACCCATTTAATCTCACAATATTAAGTAGTTCTTAACTGATCGTGGTGTGTTTAACTGCTCCTCCGGTCCCAACATTACAGCCGTATGCGCCGCCGAAGTACCTACATCGTCTAAGTTACGATCGAAATTGTTCGGTACCGAAATAATACCGGTTGTCTAGCGATTTAAGGTGACAACACCTATGAGAAATAGTGATATCGTTATTTTATACCTGTAGCGTACTTACCTTTCCATTTCAACAGGTAATACTTCTACCTTTATAAAGAAGCGGTATCGATATCCAATACCGCTACCATACCGGTTGTACCGTAACTAAATCGGTCCCTGAATTTCGTTCTCCAATACCCTAATACCTAAATGTCAATGTTATTTTATTTCCTGAATGCGGTATTGGTGCCTCTAGCGGTGAAATTCGGCAGAAATATGTCCTAGTAAAAAATAAATAGACATTTTTTACGAGTCAGGCACCGCCTTTATTAATTATACTTACAAAGTAGATCAGCTGTTTGACAACTTAATTAAATTAAATTTGTCATCAAAATTACATAATTGTATCACATTACGTGCTGTCAAATCACATTTAAATTACCTTATTCATACCAAACAGGTTTAGTCTGGTTAACATTTAGACTAATCTAACACTGAACACGCATTATCTAACTTCAACCACATTTCTACAGGTACGCCAGTCAACGAGTCGTTCTGAACGGCCCCAACGAACCGTCACAAGATGAGGCCTTACGAACTTATTATGATAGAACATTTAGAAATCTTAATAAGATCCGTAATACAATTTGAGAAACATTCATGATATCGGCGAAAGTCATTTCGAAATCCGCAAATTTTAATCTTAAAGCATTAAAACCACTGGTTACGCCATATTTATTTATTATCTTCTGCCAAAGTACCTATATGAACAAATTTTAGATGTGTAGGAATAGGAATTTCCGTAGTTTGCCATACGTGTTTACCTCTTCTCCCGCTAAAGGCCTTTGCACACCGCGTTTTTTAAACGTGCTTTATAGGAAAGCTCGTCGACATCGCGTTTGTCATTCCCTAAAGCTGAATGTTGGCTCGCGTGGGTGCGTTTTGTATCGATACTTACAAAGTGTACGCGCATCGATGGCGCGTCAAAGGCGCGTTTTAAAAACTTCAAAACCTCTCATAGTGCATAAAAAAAGAGTTCGGTTAAGATATCGCTTGCCATATTCAGTGTTTTAATGATCTATGATTTCAACATCGCAATAATATTATCATAGACATATTATGATACCACGTACTAGAACTAAGTTTTTCACAACGCATCCGAAATAGCGAATTAATTGTCTTCTGCATGTACTTACATTCAGTGCAGAACTTACAGGCTCATTACACCCTTGTATGATTTTATACATGGTGTTTTCAGTGGGAACACGTCGACTTTGACTCTCATCTCATTTCTAACTTTCGTGATTCTCAAAATTTAACTTAAGCCCGGTCTCTATAACCTAATCTCTTACTTAGGTACTTACTCCGTTGGCTCAGCGACCCAAAGTAATTCTTGACTTCCAACACGAGATCACGCCGTTTTTCTCGGTTCTGCGCTACATAATTTCAGTTATTAATTTGGATTTCATGCAAATCCGCCTTCTCTATATCGCTCGAGCGATACCTAGGATGTCCGACAGGGCGTCTGCCTGTTTGGCAGCCTAGGTAGGTTCTCTTTATGTTCCGATCTTCTTCCATTTTCTCACAAGGCGGCCAAGCCAACGGAGTCTGTGAGCTTTTGTTTATAAAAAAAGAGCTTGTCTAATTTCAAATTTAATCTCTAAATTCACAATTCCTTTCATCTTTGGCGACAGAAATTTTTGGGACCATTCTCGTTGACTGGAGTAAGGCCCAATTTCCACCATGTTCTGTTAGCGTTACTGACCAATGGCGCCTGTCTAAGAGTCAGCATATACATCCATAATCAGCCGTTAATTATATCAGAGCAGAGCATGGTGAAATCAGGCCTAAAGGTGCTTTAGCTACGATGGTAACATTGGTAACAGTCGTCCACAATCCATGGCAAAGCGAGATCGTTGATGTGTCAGCGTTGCGGGTGTGGACAATCGTGCAGAGTCGTCTTAAGACCTTTGGGACAGTGGATTTTTAGTAGAGTGCAATTGTGCCTACCATATAACTGAGACGTTGTGTGCGTTAAGAGATGATTGGGGCGTAGCGGTAAAAGGGTTGGAAGACGAGCGCGTTGCAGGACGCTTCCTACCGTTACCCGTCAAACCCTTTTGCCCCCATGCCCCCGCGCCTTTCTCTTATCACAGACGATGACTTAGTTAAACGGTAGACCTATACTGTAGCCGAAACTTGGTTATACTGAAACGATTTTTATTATTTCGATGCGGATTGAATTTTCAGTTTGTTTTTCACCCACTTACAGACCAAACGCAAAAAGGTTGGTGCCATGAACAGTATTGTAAACTTTTGTTTGTTTGAATACTCAAGTATTTGGAATAGGTACGAGAACACGTCTGTCATGCTAACAGCGTTTATTTTTAACAGCATTGCTAAAATTTAGGGGAACCGTGTCAACCCGGAAGGTGCGGAACACCTATTATTTCCTACATTTATTTCGGTACTGCCATGCCCGCGACTTCGTTCGCGTGATTTATGTGAAAATATATAACATTTCTATGCCTTTTTTTACATACTACCTACACTACCTGAAATTTCATAGAAATCAGTCTATGATGCGCGTATAAAATAGCTTAGATACACTCACATTCAATGATTTTGTTATATGTACAGATTTTCCAAGTATGAATAGCCTTACCTTAGTAGTAAATTTTTCATTTGGTTTTTTTTTTTTTATATAATAAGTACAAATTTTGTGAGATGCTGTTAGGAGTTAGGTTTAGGCCTGCTGGAGCTGGCATGTTCATTTCCTTTGATCAAAGCTCCTTAAATAAAGATAAAAAAAAATAGCGCTACCATATTGTTTGGCAAATTTACTTGAACCTTAAGTGTCAACTGTGTGCAAAAAATATGAATGAAAATGAACATTAATTGACCAAAAACAAAACACAAAGGAAACATGACTTCCGGTCACAAGCTAAAGGACCTTGTAGGGCAGCATGGCATCAAGTATATCTTTTTATTTTTTATTGACGATAGACGGGCATTTGACCGCAATCTCACGCGTTTACTTTGTAAATGCGCTTGATAAGTTAATATAATAAATACAGTGGTCTCGGCGCTGAATAAAATTTTATTCCTTTTGGCGTCGTGGGCGTTGATCCGTGGGATTCCAGCGCATTAAGCCTCTCCAAAGAAATTTCAAAGAGGCTTGCAGACGTTACTGGCGACCGGAGAGCTGGCAGTTTCCTCGCTCAAAGAATCATTTTGGCGAATCAGGAAACGTCGCCAGCATCTTTGGTACAATGCCGCAGGGGCCATTTTTACATTTAATTAGTTTTATTATTAAAACTAAACAGTTTTATTTTTAGGTTTAGTTCTACTGTAAAACTGTAATATATTTAATTGTTTTTATATTACACTTAACCAGTATTAAACGGTTATATATAAATCCTTACAGTATAACCAGTATCCGATTACAAGTTGTCCCCGGTCAGATCTGTCAGTAAGCATGTGCATATATAGCCGGGTCGGGTGTTCACGTCACATCGACATATATCATCTCGTCATACCTGCGCGCGCGACGTGGCGCCTGCATATGCGGGGGTGTAAAACGTGCCATTTATTTTATAGAAGTTACTCTGTAAAAGAAGAAATCTGCTGTATCTACAGTACGAACACGAGATGCTGTGACATTGATTGCTGTGGCGTTATGGTTTCTCATGAGAACCATAGAAATCTCAAGAATAACATTATGGCAAGCTGAAAAAAACGTACATAGGTAGGTTATAATGAGAGATATGTATTACAATATCCCGTTGTAACCGATAAATAATTAGGTGCGTGCCTCAGGCGCAATACTATATTCTGTTAGTTATTAACGGCAGCTGGCAACAAACAAAGGCTGCTGAAATTGAGCAATTGCATTGATCCGAATGTGAGTTAATCTTTGGTGTCAATAAGACCGAGTTCACATAAATTTATATGATTTAGCTTTGATAAATATACGCATGGCACCAATAGGTATATAATAGTCACTAATTTGAATGATTCGCCGAGTGATATATTATCAAAATCCCCGACCACAGAATAAAACACTATCCCGGCCATATCTTAATGATGTGACACGTCGGTACCATAAGTCTAAAATTAATACAACAACTTGAGCTTATTTTTGTATTCTTAAGTCGTAATTGAATTCGATTCGCCCAACTGCCCGCTGGAGAATTTGAAATTCTAAAAAGCCTTTACTGTCACCGTCACAGGCATGACAATTAAGTAGCAATCTGGTGATCGTACTGTAATTCTGTTGTTGTGGTTTTCGTAGGTCCAGGCACCGTATCACCGGCTACTTGGTCTATGCCGTTATAGTAAAAACGGTGCCGCGTACAACGCGCAACGGTGGTATGACAGAAAAAACGCTAAAGCGGTTCTTTGTTAGAATCAGAATAGACCCGGCAGCCGAATTGAAATTGGATTAGACACAGTTAGTTACACATTTTGTGTGTGTGTGATTGAGTTAGGCGATGATGGTGTTGACCTAACCAGAAATTGCTCGGCAAACTGTAATGTTCATACTAAAATGTTAGGAAAGTTACGAAACTGAGATGAAAATTTGGAACAAAATAGGTTGATTTTGTTTCAATTTTGTAAACCTAGATAAGTTATAATCGCTCCGTAGCATTTCTATTATTTTGACTGCTTTGAACAGAAGTAAACTGTCGTCGAGTCTACGTGACTTTTCCTTACCATAAAAAGCTATACAAATACATTGTATACTTCCCATTGTCTTCACTATTCTACGAGGACATTAATAGCTACTTATTAACAATTTTCTCGCCCAAGAAACATACAATAGATACTGATCCCGTGTCAGCAAAGAGATGCATATATTAATAGTTGATCGCTGACTGCCGGCGATTAACTATTAATACCTATATCTATTTTTTTATTGACGCAAAATCTATCTATAATATTTTTCGTTTCTTGAGCCTATAAAATAATAGTAGTTGAAATAAATGCAATCGTAAAACATTTGTCAAGCGAGTTTTGGTTAAACTTAAGAATCTAATCTTACCTCCTGGTAGAAGACACGTTTGGAGTTGTAGGTGAGGTTGTACTGCTGGTCAGCGACCATGAGGAGGATGGTGAAGGGCAGCAGGAAGGCCGCCGCGGCCAGGAAGGCCACACACCTCCCCAGCCGCATCATGCTGACGTTCCTTCTTCCCATGGCCACTATTTGACGCTGCTGCTCATTACAGTTTGGGGCGTTTTGTAAAACTTCATTCGGCTAATTTTGTCGAATGGTGACAAGTTTATCTGTAACAAGAAATAACACACGTCAGTATATATCTCTTTCTATGCATTTTGCCCGAATTTGATGCGAGTGTGCTATTTTAGTAGTCGCTTAGTTATTTTAATAACGGATATATTTATAAACTAAGGAAATGACCGATGCGACCTTCAAGCCTTTGAGAAAAGAGCGTACTTCCATCTGAAAGGCCGGCAACGCACTTAATTGTGACTCCTCTGGTATTGCAGATGCCTCCGAACTGGGCGACGATGATCGCTTACCATCAGGCGAGGGTGATTCTTGAAAGGCCAATTTTTGACCGTCCAGACGTAAAAAGTACCCGCAAAAGTATATTTGACCTTACTATTCATTTTACATTAAATTACGAGCTCATCTAACTGGGGCACGGTGTTTTTTTTTGTTTAAAGTAAGTAGAATTGACCGAAATAAAATATTAAACACCTAAATTTTCATTAGAGTGCAGTGTCCCTTCGCCATTTTGTCAACAAACTTCCCCAAAACGACCAACTTATGGAATCAAATCGCGTATAGTTTTGAGTTAAATTGTTAGTATATAAGTTATTGATTTGAAAGAAAAAATATGGTTGTTGTGTATATCGTAGTTTTGTTTTTAATATGTGTGAGAGGTTTGTCCCAAGCTAAGTCATCATTCACGTGGAGCATCCCTAAACAACGTATTGAGCCCACCCTATAACATATTCCGACGCCCCCGCCCCTCATCCCGAACGAGCGTCAGTAAGGCTTCGAACGCCGTGGGGAGAGGTTGCAGGTCGTCGCTGGAGCGAGGAGCTATAAAGGTAAATATATCATTTGCGTGGCTTTGGTTCACTGTAATTCTCATTGTTGTGTATTTGAATATAAAATGTATTCCCTACAATTAGCATGACAGTGTTTAGTGAAAATAAAACTACGTAAATG
Source organism: Hedya salicella (assembly GCA_905404275.2). NCBI lineage: Eukaryota > Metazoa > Arthropoda > Insecta > Lepidoptera > Tortricidae > Hedya > Hedya salicella. The sequence continues at coordinate 14,592,748 of FR990112.1, read as the reverse complement.
ACGGCAGGTGCTCGTTTAACAGTTATTCCTATATTAATACCAGTTTCGGCATAATCGACAAAAAACATACTTTTTCTCATTCACGTGGAGTTTTCAGCTAGCAAATGATAATTTTCTTATATTTTCCTAGCAGTGTTTTATTTTATTAGCAGTGTATGTGATTAATTAATATATTTATAATTTTATACCATCATTCGCAAGACTTAAATGTACATTTTGGACTAAATTGTAATTTAATATATTTAATTGTTACCAGCAGACTGAATTTAGGTTCCTTACGAATTTTAAGTACTTCGTATTTTATTAATAAAACGTTTATATCCACACAACTAAGTTTTATCATTTACCTTGTCGCTTTTAGCATTCCCCGGATTTTTATCGAATATTCATCAATTTAAGTCGGCACGTGAATGAGTGATGATAGAAATATCATTTGCATGCCACTTTTTCTCATTCACGTGTCAGCTAAACTTCAAAGTCCTGTATCTACGTATCAATATGACCGAAATTGATGCCTATTCGATAAATATGCTTATAATTAAGTAGTTTTTCATAATTTTATATAACAAGATCAAAATTTATTACAATAAAAAATGACACATGAATTAAATGAATAATCGAATTCTCAAGAATCAGCCGCAATTTGTCTGCTCGTTTGCCCCCTATGACATAAAAAAAAAAACTAAATTAAGGGCTCACAAACAACATAATCAACGCTCAAATTTGCACCCTCTCTGTCATTTGGCTCGCATAACGTTATGCGAGCCAAATGACATTAATTAGACCAAAAAGCCACAATTTTAGTCCGAATCAGATTGGTAATTGGATGACTATGCAACGTAATTTGTCACCAAATGATGTAATACGTCACGGCGCACAAAGAGGAACTAATTTGCCTGTTTACAGGGTGATTGCTTAGTTGGCACAGTAATTGCACTTGATAAAACCGTCATTATTTTTGAATTACGACCAAAGCCTAGTATGAGAAATAATCGTAAGGACTCTGAATTACCTGACAGAACAAAATCCGAGTTATGGTTCATGATTTACATTTAAAACCAACCTATCGCGCAGATTGTTTTCCATGTGGTGATAATAATAGTAGGAACAAGGAATAATAGTTGGGACGTTGTGATTTTGAACATATATGCATTTAAAATACTGCAAAGATATGTGTAAGCGTGGGAAGATCCTCCAACAAGGTAGACTGAAGAACCGTTGGATGAAGGTAGCGCACGACTGTTCATTTTGGAGATCCTTGAGGGAGGCCTTTGTGCAATAGTGACGTTTGGTACCATTTTTGGAGCAGCGATCATGTCATTGCGCTATAGATGTAAAAAATCCAATTTAAACGATTAAACATACTTAATATTGTCGACAGTAACCCTTCCATCAGTTCGGGTGCGCCACACCTATGGCACTCTATCATCGCTGCACCAAAAATGCTACCAAATTTACGATCACTGGTCATAACATATTTAGATTACATTAGCAGTGACTCACGAAGGAAAAGCCTCGACACTCGACATTTTGGGTCCATTCCAAGAACTCCCTTCTCGCACTCCGGGTAGTGGAAGCACGCGCAAGCGCGGTCGGCGAAGAAAACGAAACCCATTACAGAACCTCTAAAATAGTCTCATAGATCAAAAGAGACATCGAAAACAAAAAAAAGAAGGCACAGAAACCGCTAATGAGTAACCGCTAATGTATTCTAGATTTGTCTGAGTCTCACAGTAGTTTTCTAGTTAAAGTTATATCAATGTAAGATAAACCACTCTCCACCATCATACTCCTCATCTGGGACGCCACATGTGTGGACACGCTTGTGCCATCACATCTGGGTGTGACTGCTTTGAGAGCAGGCGGGGCGGCTGCGGCAGCCGAGGAAAGTAAGCGCCGTAAATATATAGGCCTCACTGACCGACATATATTTGCGGCGTTTGCGGTCGAAACCTTTGGCCCGTGGAGCTCAGATGCCCACCAACTCTTCGGCACAATTACAAAAAAAAATTAAAAATGTAACCGGTGACCTCAGGGCTGGCTCGTTTCTCGCCCAAAGGATTGGGATATCCATCCAGAGAGGGAACGCAGCCAGTCTTATGGGTACTCTACCCAGAGGCACCGACTTAGGTGATTTAGTATAAGGTTTAGTTTTAGTTTATATGCATATTATAATTGTTGTAAAACAGTATAATAAATAAAATAAAAATAATAAAATAAAAAGCCTTATATTTCTTACTTAAGAACACAATACATATAAACTTATTTCTAATATATAAATCTGCTAGTATTATGTTTAAAAGTATATTTTACGTTCATCGCTATAGAATATATTTTCTATTTTTGTAAGAACCCCTCGTTCTCGAAGGTGAAGGCCTCCTCTAGAGATTTCCAGGTATCCCTGTTCTTCGCTGTCTCCATCCATTGTTTGCCAGCCGCTTGTATAATATCGTCAGTCCACCGGGCAGCTGGTCTGCCTCTCTTTCTGGTGCCTGACGGACCGTTCCAGGATGTTATCCTGGCGGTCCATCTGTTATCTGTTAGTCTGGCTATGTGTCCAGCCCACCGCCACTTTAGCTTTTTGCAATGAATCAGAGCGTCTGTAACTTTTGTCTTCTTTCGAATTATAGCATGGGGTATTTTTTGAATTCGTTTCATTTTTAACATACTTCTTTCCATTCCTCTTTGACACAGTATAACTGTCAATAATAAAATTATGATTAATAACCACTCTTTCTACAAACAATGTGAATCAAAGTTGTACTTATCTCATATAACTAGAAGGCGCCCGTAATTTCCTCAGCGATGGAGAAAAAAATCATAACCCTCTTCTTTTTTAGAGTAGTTGAGTAAAAAGTATCCCATAACAATCTTTGGATGTCCAGCTACCCGTGTATCGAAAAAAGTTAGATTCCGTTAAGCCGTTTTGGCGTCATGACGCCACAACGACACATACAAACATACAAAAAAAACAATTTAGTGACCTTCAATGGTACGTATCACTGAAAATACCTTCGATGTACAAACATTTTATTTTTACAACTTTATATTATTGTATATTCCTTTTTATACGTCGTAAATAACATCCGCCTGTGAGTACATCATTATACTGCGAGTACGACATGAGTGATAACAGACCTCCCAAATCCAATCAATAGATTTCACGCGTAGATAAATTAGCTATAGAATTAGCATGAAGGTGTCAAAATCATTTATTATTGCGCAACTAGGTAATTAGTGTTATATAGCAATATTGTATTAATATACATCGACAACTAGACAATCACTTTATTTTCCTTGAGATCTTTTTGTCGCGTATTTACTGCGGCAAAAAAGTTAATTCGTAATTAACATGCGGTAATATTGTTACCTTCGGGCAGTTAACAACATTGGGGAAGATATAGAGGCACAGTAATCGACCTAAATATATCTTCGATCCGTGGACGCGTTCCATAAAATATCAATTGCTGATCTAAATAATATATAATATAATACTATAGCTTCTGCCCGCCACTTCGTCCGCTTCAAATTCCTTTATAGCGGTTAAAAATTCTTTTCAGGGCTAAAAGTAGCATAACTCAAACTATCTCCATACCAAATTTCATCCAAATCAGTAGAGCGGTTTAAGCGTGAAGAGGTAACAGACAGACAGACAGACACTTTAGCATTTATAATATTAAGTATGTATATCCATATCCATACTATCCATACTAATCCATATTCCATACTAATATTACAAATGAGAAAGTGTGTCTGTCTGTCTGTCTGTTTGTTACCTCTTCACGCCTAAAACGCTGAACCGATTTTGATAAAATTTGGTATGGAGATAGTTTGAGTCCCGGGGAAGGACATAGGCTACTTTTTATCCCGGAAAAATACCCTTATCCGCGATAAACGAATTTAAGGCGGACGAAGTCGCGGGCAGAAGCTAGCGTATATATATCGGCTTATAAACTTCTTACTGATCTGAGCAGCTATAGAACAAGTTTCAGTATAAAATGGCATTTTTGTGTCAATTTTTATTGCGAACTGTACTTCTCTTTTAACGCACTTTAACTAAAGAGCCCTAAGACAGTACGATTGCGTTATGTTATTTCACTCTGACCACCTTCCGGCTTCATCGTCAGATCAGCTTGATGGTATCATAATATTTTATTGTCACCTATTACATAAGTAAGTAGGTATACCAAATTTTAGCTCAATCCAAAACCAGGAGGAGGGTCAAATTTAACTTGCAAGATTTGAGCCACACATACTAGCATCCTAATACGGCAAGTTATAAATGCTTGTACCTAATAAAACAAGTTTCTAACAATAAAACATTTTCATCACGTACTTTTCTTTGAACATCCATTTAATTCTTATACTCACTGAGACGATTCTAAAGAGTTCAAACTTGGTAGGATTGCGTTATTTCGATCAACTGATCAGCATCCCGGCTCCACAGCTTGATAGTATCATAATATTGCATTGTCACCGAACTTACATAAGTATGTCATATTTAACTCAATCGAAAACCGGGAAGTGGGTCTAATATAACTTGCAAGATTTGTTTACATAGTTAGTTACCTACTTACTGACAAAGTTACAAGTGGACTTAATAAAAACATGTTAATGTTACAAAAAAATTATAACCACCTCCTTTTTTGGTTAAAAACCGACGACAACCTCCGGTAGGAAATTACACCGAAAGAGGTGTCTCTTTTTTGATTGCCTCTGATGCCTCTGACCCGATGCAACAGTAAATAAGTCTAAGTGTTCCCTTAAATCAAACTTGCCTACATCATAAATAACCAGGATCAAAGTAATATAATGTTATTTTTATATGAGAGCGATACCACGACTAGAATATTAATTTCAGAGACGATCGTCGGCGGCTTTGAAGGATTCCTTGTTTTTTTAGTGTCACTTAAATCATTATTTGGTTAAAATAGCATAACCCGGGACAAAAGCCTCGAGGTATGCCAATGCTATGCTCTCGCTTCTCCTTGTGGGTAACCTAATGTGTAAAAAGGGACACAAGAACATGGCCCCACATTTTAAGGCAGCCGATACCGGATGACGCTGATGACTCAGTGGTCACACTTGATAATCATACGTGATGAGCTCATAATTGGACGTTTGAATATTGAATTTTTCTATACCCAAATTATTAAAAAATAATAACTGAAAATAAAGAACTATTAAAGCACTTTTGACATTTTGTACATTAAGAGTTTGATCTTGGCAGTTTAATCGAATTATTCGCTATCAAACTCGGAATTAGAAGAGTAATCATAATGTTTTCTAGGTTACGAGTAATAATGAGTAATAGGACAAATGGCGAGTACATTAAATGGCACTTAAGTTAGTATACTAAACAAATCAAACAATTAGAACCTAACTTTTGTAGAATTGTTCTTTGTTTTTATTATTATTACTTTTAAATAACAATCAACATATATATCTTGGGCTAGTTGGCGACGACAAATTCAATACAATTTGCAGGGAACTGTTCTATTACATATTTATTTAAGTAGCTACAAAAGTCAGTTTAATAAATAAATAAAAAAAATAAAAGCATTGTTTGTCGTCATTAGCTAGACTATCGCCTCAATAGAGTTGAACCTGTTGAGAGTAGATAAATATTTATTTACTCTCAACTCTATTGGTTAATGTATATTAAACTTGGTTCATAAATATTACCGGACTAATCGTGTATATCTTTTGGAGGCTGACTATACTAACTCTAAGATTTTTGTTTTATTTATTCGGTATGTATTCTATCTAACAGAAATCTGCTATTTATATTCATTGGTTATACAAATAAAGCCTTATTAGACTATCAGTTCCGTCATATTTACTTAGTTGTTTGCAAATGGCCGAGTCACGTCCAGAAGGGCGTCATCTCGCTCATTCAAATACAATTTAACACGCGAGCAAGAGTGATGGCACGTTACGAACTTTGAATTTAGAGATTCGGAATAACCACTCCCAGAGTTCGGAAGATCGTGACTGAGAGTGGCACATGCACAAATCAGACCGTGGGGTGAAAACCTATAATCCTGTTACTTTTATGCCCAACTAAAATTTACCAGCGGTTTCTCCCGGGACACAAGGAATTAAATAACCTGTTCTTAACCCTCTTAAGAAAAGAAGAGGTGTAACTTGAACGTGTGTTCATGTGTATTTGTGTGCCTGCCTGTGGCATCCTAGCTCCCAAACGGATGAACAGAGTAAACCTGGCTAGAACACCGGACCAGTGACACCAGTGATCGGATTCAGTGGCGGAAGCGCAAAGCATTAACAGGAATGCCATTCGCATGTCCTCCAAAACAGAATTCGATTTAAGTCCGTACTGCTTAGCATAGGCAGTTATAATACTTGTTTGTCACCAGAGTCGTAATAAAAACACCCTCGCAAATCTCGGTAGCTTAGGATCTCTAATCATTGGAAAACAAACTTCGCAAACAAGTTGATAGAATGTAATTTGTGGCAGTACCGTTAGCCAAAAGGGTAATAAATATTCATCCGGAAGCTTGGCGGTGGCACAACTCTTCGTATGTGTATCCTAACGAATAATATATGAATAGATAGACCAAACTATATAACCCATTTCACATAGACCAAGTAAAAAACTAAATTTCGCTGCGTGACTATACGAGTCCTAGGTAATTTTTCTCATGATTTTCACACCGTTTCATTCACTCTTTCTCTCATGCTTCTAGGTTTTTTTGTGCATTTGTTCACTGTCTCAGGAACATGAGTTCGATATTTTATTCTCCCTTTTCTTATCCACTCATCAGTGGCCTGTGCCTCGTCTGTTAATCTTTATTCTAATCACTTTACTCTCACATGTATTCAGGTTAATACTTTCCTCATATTTACGATAAGAGATAATAAAAAAATAAAAGCAGCTTCGTTGTTCCTTACATTTAATTACGATAAGCAAATCGCATCTGACCCGTAAGCAAAGCCTCGGAAAATAACTATTTACAAAATAAACAATAAGTTGGATCAGTTGCTTTGTTTTTGTTTGAACCATTGATATCTAGATAAATCCGTATGTACTTTTTGTTGGACGTTGTACCTTTGCACTATCGACGCCTCTCAAATAGTAAATATGCTCAAACAGGTTCTAAATGTCATCAAGTATAGAAAAGGCTCAGTAAAGTGCAAACGTACAAATATGTTATTACTGACGAATCTATACATAGACCTAAAGGATGTATCTTTTATAAAAAATCACATCCCGCGTGGCAAATGTATTTAATGTTAAAAGGTGGTGTCCGAATTTTGGTGGATGCTTTCTAGTAGGATGTACCTATTGTCAAGATGGATTTTGTTAGGTTAGACCAGGATTTGGCAAAACGCGGCTCGCGAGCCGCATGCGGCTCTTTAAGGGGTCACTTGCGGCTCTTCAAGTCCCCTTAAAAAAGTCCTATTAAAATTTGGTATACAGTGATAAACCTGAAACAGAAAACTGCGGCTCTTTGAGCTTCCGAAAAATCTATATTTTTCCGGCATCTGTGGCTCTACGATTGCCAGCCATGAGCAAAATGCGGGGAGCTATGTCTGAAGATAGACGCTGTCAAGGGTGCTCCATATTTTATCCATATTTATGTTATAAAGTTATAAATACGAAAGTCTGTCTGTCTATCTGTGACAATACGAAACCGTTCAACCGAGTTAGATGACATTTGGTAAGGAGATAGTTTAAGACCTTGGGAACTATATTTTCATCTCAGAAAGCATTTCATCGCCCTTTAAGGTATGAAAAGTGGGGTGGAAAAAAAGGATGTATGGGGAATCAATCATAAAACCATAAGCTACCCAGTCCTGGGTAATATGGACAAAGCCGCGGGTAAATTCTAGTAGATAGAATATAAGAACTCGGCGTGCGTGGGCACTAGACACGACATTATAAGCAGTCTAAAGGAGCTCCACTGTGTGCAGTTTAATAGCATTACTTTTGATATGGAATCGTATACTTAGGAAACGGAAATCCGCTAGACCGTCGGCCGTTCCTGTTTAATATTAAAAAACGATGCAAGTGCTGCACAACTCACGAAATAAAAAATAGTGAGCAGCTTTTTTTTTCAATCTGACTGAACGGTCTGTCTAGGCCATTTTGCCAGCAGTAATCGGATTCAGTGGAGGAAGCGCAAACCTACGACCGGGGCTGCCAAGAGGGGCAACGGCCAAGAGTTGGGGTGGACCCAGTTTAACCCGATTTATGGCTGTGGAGAGATTGAACAGCCTGGGCACAAGTGGCAGAGGGGCAGAAAGATGGACTGAACATCTATCTATTCACGGGGAATCGTTGATTGAGGGCGGCGCTTGACCGGGCGTTGTGGAGATCCTAGGGGGAGGCTTTTGTACAGCCGTGGACATCTTTAGGTTGATATAATAAAGATGATGGAACTTTGATAATAGAAACCTATATTTTAGTGTCATCATATTGGTAAACCTGTTCCTAATCGTATTGTATGTAAATAATATAGTGTAGTCTGACGAAAACTGCCGTTACTGTTTGAGATTTCAAAGGAGAGTTTATGGCCAACGGGTTTGTGTTTAACATTAGGTAGTCTTGTTTGATAGAGAGTAAATCCAAGGTGTGACATGGTGCACGCTTACCCAGAAAGTACCTGCCAGAACGTCAATAATAATAATTAAGCGTTAATAAAAATAAAGCCTTTTATTTTCCAATAGTTTCTTAAGGTAACTTATATTTCTTATGCATTTAACATTATTATTTATTTATGTAAGGGATTAACATGTTAATTACATTAGAACGTCAATGTTATAGGTTAACAAAAATAGACGCCGGACGGGAAGTCCAATCAGGAGCGGTGCGAATCAGAAAGGATCTCTTAAATTGCGTGATGTGTCAGAGAATATATATTTATATATATAATATATGTACCGACTAGTAGCCGACTATTCAGGAAAGCCGACCATCCGGCCACATTTATAATCGGCGAATAGTCGGCGATTAGTCGACAAAAGATACCGAATATTCGGCACATTATGACTTACTGAGTAGTATGTGGCGCGACTAGCGAACTGAAACTGAAACGAACGTTCCCGATTGCACCCGAACTTAGCCGAAACCAATGATCGGTGTTTCCGACTAGTTGGCCGTTTAGTCGGCCACCTTGGCGCTGATTAGTCGGCTAGTCGGGCAAATCCATAGTCGGCCCATCTCTAATATATATTTACCGCGTAAGTACGAATATACAAAGCTGTATAGGATGTTGTATAGAAGTAAATATACGGAGTGGTATTAAAATACTAAATAAAGTACAAAACAGGGTACTTCCGCTCCGTAATTACAGGAAACAAGCGACGAGAGGATCGCGTGCGTCGCATGCACAAACTAGGCTCTACAGCTCTATTGTTGACACCGCTCTAATTGTTAGCAACCTCCCCTTGTTATTAGTGGCCTTGTTATAACTTTTCCACGGTTTCACTGCCAATCCGGTATTTCACACTATAGTTACATTAAATTATTACACTGATCACTATATCGAACATCAAAAAATACGGGAATATAACATAAACTATCAGAATCTTTTGCTTCTATATGTATCTTTTGCTTATAACTGTCAGGATTTTTAATGACTTAAGCTATAATTAAAGTAAGAGGAGGCTGTTTGACTGCTGATTCATGTGATAGATTGATAAAATTTTACGATGTCAAAAAAAGCGATGTCGTATAAATTACCGTATTTCAAAAAGGAATCAACTTAATTATCCCATAAAATTTACTTTCCAGCCCATATCATATTATACGTATATTCATGCATGTCGAATAGAAATTTCAGCTTTCTTAGCCCTAACAATTTTGAGGCGTTAGTCAGTTAAGGTTACAAGAAATATTATCTCTGCCTTCTTTAATCTTATCTCTCTCTCTCTAATCTTCAGTAAAACTACTACACCGCTTTGAACAAAGCGAGACATCTTTCTACGTATATCTTACTAAGAATCAAGACGTCGATTTTCGTTGTTGACGTCAGTATTTCCGACCTTTAACGTTCCCGAAAAACCGCGTGTTACTAAAAGTTTGCCAATTATAGTTGCTGTACCACGCTTCGTCCGTTAAATTAAATCACTTGAAATGGCATACGGACTAGGACTACACGTACGGCTTTGCTAAAGCATTAACGACATGTCATTGTGTGCGTGTGTGTTTTATCGTTTGTAAGTGTTTTTTATTGTGTTCATTTGTAAATTTAGGAATAATTTCGTAGCGTGCTGGGATGTCTAAAATTTCGTATTTAACTTCTTCGTGTATCCTAATATACATAAACAAGTGAAGTAGTGGTCCATATAAACATAGATGTATAAATGAAAGGGGAAATTCACAATAAACAATTAACTTTTATTAAGTTCTAATAATTTACAGAAAACAATTATATGGCCCCAAAAAGTCCAAGAGAGATAAAGGAAACAATAATAAAAAAAACAGGCTGGCGCGTCGATTTTGTTCTCCGAGATGTCGCCCTCTGTTCCCCGGAAACCGAAGCTTTCCCGCCCAAATAATGGCGCGCGTACGGTGTTGCCAACATGTTTCAGATCACAGGTTAAAATATATTGGTCTGTCAAGCAGTTTGTCTAATCTCAGTTAAAAAAAAAGGAAGCCCAGGGCGAGACCTACGAAAACTATGATAGTTGACACGAGTCTAGGCCAGGGGTCATATTAATTATAGTAGCGATAAGTCCGTCAGCACTTCGTTCGACGCTGACGTACATTTTATGAATGCTATAGCTATAACTAAACTAGCACATGTTTAGTCGTTTACTTCTTCTCCCGCTAAAAGAGCATGAAACATTTGTTTAGTAACGATACGTCCTGCCATTTCCAGTGGTTAAATGCTTTAAGCCGTCAAGCCTAAAAATTGCTCCACAATCGCTGACTCATCCAACTTCCTCTATCCAAATAAAACTTGATAAAGCAACATCAGGTGAAATGGGGCGTGACACGGAGCTAAAAGCGCCGCCAGACATATGCAAATACGATGACAAACGACTGTGTGGGAGATGTGACGCAAGATTCGAAGTCCGCCATTAGTGAAGTTCGGCAATAAAGTGTGGTACTATAAGTATAACGTCATTGGATCAAACTGGACCATGGCCGAATTAAACAAGGTTATACTGCACCGGCTGCAAACAAATATCCAGTATTAAAACTAGATGGCGCTTTCAAACTAAACATTAACGATGTTTTAATTGAACAAAAAAACATACACCTAAAAATTAAAAAGCCTTTCTTAATTTAAATTTTTGAATTAATATGGAATTTACGTCATTTTTCTAACATAGATCCTACACGGATACGTTACTTAGAAGAGGGACCTTTCGTATGTTTTTACTTATAGGTAGTACAGTAAAAGTACTTCGTAAACAGTTAATAATAGATAAATCTTAATAGATAAACACTGTGTCACGATAGCAAAGTTCAATAATTGTAAACATTAACTTGTATCATATCTTTTATTTTGTTTTAGTTTAATTATATTTTTAGGTTAAGTTTTATTGGATTTGTTTAAGTTTAGTTTTACTATAATCAATTTGGGCTATTAAGTTTACTTGTATCATAGATGGCGTTGTAATAATTGTAAATATGCTAATTGATAGGCTTCTTGGGTTTATTTGTCCACGTTTGGACGCAATTAACTACTCGTTGGCTAAGACAAATGATTTTATTTAAACCGACAAATTAGAATTAGAACATGCTTTGCGATTCGCATCCACTCCAAAAACGCAGCGTAATGTCTTTTAACCCAAGGAAAGGTCAAACCAAGCCATAAGCATTCGTCTATGGGACGTTCGAACATCGTCTATGGGACGAACAGAGCAGAGTAAAGCTGCTGAAGATTGGCCGTGCGTAAGAAGAATGACGAAATGCTGTCAAGCGAAAATTCAAAGTAAAGTGCCACGGCCAATATGCAAAAAGAGAAACTGACAAGTGCGTAAGCTTGAAGAAACCTAAATGAAGAGTTGTATAACGATCCTTAACAGTGGCTCCGCTGTCATGTCATATCACACTATGACATAAATGCCATGTCAAAGCGACAGTAACCGCACCACGCTAAAAGCTCCAACGAGAATTTTCCATTAAAGTGTCATTTTACTCCAGCATTGGTATGAAAAGGTGTATAAATTGTTAAAGACTCTATGCCCATACGACTATTCATCAACCACGTTATATCTGTTCAGATCTTTTTCCCCATCCACCCTGTATACCTGTAAAGTGGAACTTTGGAAAAATCTCGCTTTAAGAAACAATTTTTCTGTTACACAGCCTCCACACTAATAGTTACCAACGCGAATTTTCCATTTAAGTAATTACTATTTTAATCCAGCATTGATATAAAAAGGTGTATAACTTATATACATTCTATGCACATCCGACCTTTAAAAGTAAAACGGTACCATTATGAACTATTTATAGAACGCTCGGCAAATGGAAGTAAATGGATAATTTAGTGATTTAAAAATGAACGCATTGTTAATTCTATGATTTAAAAATAGACATAACAGAATACTTCCTGTCATTATTGAACGGAAGCTTTTACGCCATGTTGTCAACATTAGGTACAATAATATATATGTATTTGATTTTATCATACTACCAATCAGTTAAATATAGAAGCGATTGTATTTAATTTTCCTCGTGCACTAGGTTAACATACATAAATAGAGGGTGGTCCAAACCTTGACGTTCAAAGAAAGACATTAACGGCTAAGCCACACGGATACGTGTGCGTGGCGTGCACGTAGACGCGCGCGTGGCGTGCGCGTTGTAAATTACGAGAATGACACACCGCTGCGCACGTGCACGCCACGCAAGCGGTGTGCCATCTACTATGACATTTCATACGATACAATGCGCACGCCACGCACACGCGCACGTTCACGTGCTACGCACGCATCCGGTGTATTTCGGCCTTAATGGCTTGCATCCAGGGCTACCACAACCTACTGTTTGAAAGTCGCACGTTTGACCACTCGGCTACCGTCGCTTTCTAGCACACTAAATGAAAATAATCATAAATACTAAATCTAACACAGAATGAGACATGGTTTACAATAAACAGTCTTATCGCTAAAAGCGATAGCATTTAAGTACTTTATCGCAGTAAAGTTGTAAAATCCATTTGATTAAATTGTTCACATTATACAGGGCGCAGTAATAATTTTATCGGGTATTTTAATGGGTTTAATAATCTTATACCATAATTATATATATTACAGATGTATAATTCTTTTTTTTTTATAAAGAAAGACCTTGGCTCTTTTCGGGGGCATTGACGCCCCTTTGTGTGGTCTTCGACCAAGCTTTTTAAATCTTAATAGGACACGACATTAACTTTTCCTACCTACGAATAACTGACCCAAAAACTTTAAATAGACGTTAACCGTAGTCTAGTAATTTAGTTGTCATTCGGTGCTCTGGCATCTGGCAGATCTCCAAGGTCTATCGACGTTTGTGCAAATGTCTAAATACTAGGTGCAGACGACTGCAGAAGTAGCTTCAACTCTATTTGTTTTCCAGCAAACAGTGACCTAATAGACGACATAACTTAAAGCTGATATATGCAATGTCGGTAGGTAATACTTCTATCTATCCATCAGCCACGGACGTCCTCTTCTAAACATACGCTTCTCCTATAGGTGCGTCCACACTTGTATCATTTTTTTTTTTTTGTATAAAATAGATGGGCATTTGACCGCAATCTCACCTGTTGTTAAGTGACGATGCGGTCAAGGATGTATCATGCCCGTCTAGAAACATCTGCTCGTATCCGATCACCATGGCGTGGCATGACTGCGTATCGCGCTGCTTGGACGCTCACTGTCGGCGCGGCGAAGTGTGTGATACGCGTATCAACATGGATTTCGAGCGATCGAATCGGCGCAACGTCCAAACGCGTGATCGTGACACGCGATCATGCCACGGGACGAAGATCTGATCGGGCAAATGATACAAATGTGGACGCACCTTAAAATAGCTCGCTATTACAGACAGCGATCCTGCGCAAACTCATTTAGTACGTAAATCAAATATTTAACACAATCATTAAAAGTCCTAAAAGGTTCCGGTTTCTTTCAATTCAGGTCACGCTGGTCAGTCAATACCTTTTACCGTTTTTTTAATGAATGTAATTTTGAAATTTAATCCTGATATTTTCAAATTGGCTGAGAGCTTAGAACGCCTGAAATGAAAAACCAGCAGTCCTATAAGAAACATATTTTCAAAATTTTCTATGTGTTTGAGAGCTAAGATAGATAGCCATAGACAGACACTCGGATATATATACAGAATTTGTCGGAAGTTTAAAGGAATGAGGCCTGAGACGAAACCTTTTTGAGCTAGCTCAAAAAGTGCAAAATTCTTTACAAGAATATTAGGTTTATAGGCGTTAATTAGTTATTGCAGTTTAACTTAAGTATTCGCATTTAGTACATTTCCATTAAAGCTCTGCAAAAATAAACGCAATTTTCCAGCGCAAGTTAGAACTCGGTTTTAACTAGCTTAATTGCGCTGAGTAGCCAACGAGTCTAAGCAAAGTGCTAACAGGCATAGCTGGAGCACTAGGCTACTAAGGGGCATTTCAGAGGGAAATAAAACTTTTATACAGGGTGAGGATTGGACACTAGTCAAAAAATCATTGGTTCACGGAAGTAACAAAAGTGTACGCAAACGTTAATCAAATACGAATAGTCAGGCTCTGGGAAGACAACGAGCGATTAACAACTGGGGGGCATTAGGGGACTGAGAAAACAATGTATGCAGGGTGAAAGTCATCTGTGCTAAGTAAAGCACCAACTGATGTAGCTGGATAGCATTAGGTCATGTCCTCCTGTCTCTTTTAGTCTGAGCAAAAACCACACGTAACAGTGTCCGTGCAAGAGAGCGAGCAATTTTTACAACCATTTTATACCGCAGGATTCCCCGGAAGATCCTACGCTCTCACCGGAGACCATTTGAAAGATAGAGAGTCCTCAAGAATGCCAAAGTAGCCTTGTGGCGGAGCCTAATATCATTGGAGAAACATAAGCTCACAGACTCCGTTGGCTTGAGAATGAAAAAGAATACAAGCGTTAAGAAAAGAAAGCCTACCTGGGTTGCCTGTCGGAATTCCCAGGTATCGCTGAAGCGCTATGGTGGAGGCGGATCTGCGTGAACAGAACCGCGATCTTGTGTCGGAGCCGTGGTCTTGTGTAAGTATCAACACCGCTCTAAAAGTTCTACTTCTGTTTGATACGAATTGTTTCCTTTTTGCGTAACTACTTACGTCTACTATTCTCATAAAAACATAACACATATATTTAGTGATCAGGCTTTAGTAGAAAGAAATTTAAAAGACGCCAACTAAAGTAAATAAAAATCTTGTCTTTATTTCAAAGGTACCCCTTAAACATAAACACTTCCCAGCATAAATTAAAACTCCTATTAACTAGTCGTTTGAGAAGTCAAAGGTAAGTAAACTGTCAGTAAGAACTTCCTGCGAAGGTTAGTGAGAGCCTTCTTTTTGGGAAATACGTATGTACTTTATGTAAGTTTGAGTTAAGCGAAACATTTTTAATAGAACTACTTTCCCGTTTGCATACACATAATTATTCAAATTAACTGGAGAATCGATCAAATCTACTTGTAAACAGTTAGAAAAACCGTAGTAATAAAAATAACATCGTGCTTAGCGCTAATAAAAAAAACGTCTTAAGTCGTTCAATCGGCACATTTAAAAATGTGTTTACATATGTAAAAATATAACTCGGAATGAACTAGCCTAATTGCCTTAAGAAGTCAACAAGAGTGCTCGCTGCGCTAGTGGAACTGGCTTTGAGAGGGTTTGCGGAAAGTAAAACTTTGTATATGCGGAACGTGAGTCGAGTCTAAGGAAATCGAAATTTAGTAATTGAAATGGATTTAATTGCAAGCTCTTTTATTGGATACATTTCACATTTACGTAAACTCAATCTAAATGAAAGTGTTGCTCTTTTTGTGATCAATCCATTTTTTATTTTTCATTCTATCTTCGGGAATAAATTTTCAATAGCCCTTTTTATGTAAGTGTTGAACTGTTGACCTACAATAGTAAGAAACTCTACACGTACTCTACAATGTTATTAGATAGACCCTTTTTTATGCCTAGATTCGTTATACGAGTATCTTCATTTCACACAACACAAATTTTGTGTTTCTGTGTTTTTAATGTGGGAAAACTAACACCACATTACCATCTATTGTGACATAGATACATAATCGAGATCGAGATCACGTAATCGAGAAATACCGGGTTCGAGTCCTGGTGTGACCACGTGCGAGAGTAATCGCATTTTTCTTTGCGCTTTGACTTGTATCTGTGTCACAATATCTTCATTTTCCTTTGTATACTTTTAAAGTGGAATTTTGGTAAATTTCGCTTTCAGAAACAAGTTTTGGAATAAACTATATTACAGAGCCTTTAGTGCTCGTTAGCTTATATCGCAAAAAAAACGTGTTGGCGATATTCTTATTTACTTGAAACTTGTTATTAGAGACACCCTCCATGTATATGTCGTATGATTCAAGTTTGAATGACGTTGGCTTTCTCATTGCGACAGGATTCTACGATAGTACGCTGGTTAATTTCGTTTACTGTATATGTACATAGTGTAGGTACCTATGCAGTATGCATGACGAGCGCATTTCTATAGTTTGCGTATGAGAGCGACCCGCGACCCATGCCAAGGTTCCTTTACAAGTAGGTCGACAGCAGAACTGAGTCCATAATCAACACGAACAATATAAAACGGTACTTTTTCTAAATATTAATTTCAACCGTTAGTAAGAAGTTCAAAGCAAAATCATTGCAACTCTCGCAAGTGACATCAATATTGTTGACACATTTAATGAGATCACAAAGTCCAGCGGGCCTATGATAAAACCGTTCTATAAATAAAATTAGGTACAATTTTGATCAAATCATCAGTTCACCTCGCAGAGGGCTTTTCCACGGGCGTCTTCCAGTGCGCAGTCGCCACTCTAGAACCTTTCCGCCCCAAGAATCCCAACAGCCATCCATTTTACAACCAACGTGCCCCGCTACCACTAAAATAAAACAAGTATAAACCTAGGTCTTGCTTTTTTGGGTTTCGTAAAATATGTAAGTTTGAGAACCCCTCTTATGAATAGTCATGATAGCATTAGCTTATCATATAACAGATCTGTTTCGTATTTCATAGAAATGTGTTTACCGCCGCAATCCTATTTCCCATTACGAGGCATATCGTGATCAAATATCGCGGAAGATACTGTTTCATTGTGATACGGAAACTGCCTCGTGCAAACCGCGTACCCCACTCGACGAGGCTTATTGTTGTATGATACTTATTTTCGATTATAACCGTTACTCGCGTTATAACAGGCAACGCACTTGTGATGTGGTGGTGCTGCAGGGCGACGGTGATTGCTTACCATCAGGGGAGTCTGTTCGTTTCACTCAATATAATATTAAAAAAAAAAAACAGACGAGTACGGCTCGATATCCGTACAGTGCGTTCCATAGAGGCACAAAGGCATTGCCTACCCTGAACAACCATGGCTCCATATAGAAAGAAAGAAAATACATTTATTCGAGGGCATATTTATACAGCAATACAAAAATAAATTACTAAACTAAATATGCCCTGAAATGGTCCCACCTCAGCATAATGCTGGCTCTAAAGTCAGCGCTGTTAGGTAGCGCCACGGAGAACTGTACGCACGAAAACATTTTTATTGTGAAATTTGGTAATTAAAATGATATCCTACTTTGTTAATAACAGATTTAGTCCGTGTTTTCGCTCTCGCTACTTTATTTATTACTCGAAAAAAAGAGCCATTAACACGTACATAAACGGTATCACGTTAAATTAACGCTTTTGGGTGTCAACTTATCGGCCTTGAGAGAACTCCTCCAATCTTACCTCAAATGAATTCGGTACTTTCTTGTGATTGATAAATTATTCCACTCTCAAAGTTAAATGCTTTTTAAAACACCCAGATAATAACGATAAACAATTATGTATTTGGCAATTTTAAAATTATCAAAAATTTAAAATTAAGAGGCAATTTGAGTATGTTAACATAAAACTAATTTTCTTTGAAAATTCATGGCCAAATAGCGTTTTTCTATCAGGCGCAGTTGTTTGCTAAGACTCACTGACTGGACTAGCAGTGTATCTGGCACAATTGATAGATTGGCAAGATTGATTAGCGTTCGATAACGGATGCGACTATGAGACGACGGCGGCGGTTCGCTGTAACTGTCAGGCTCATTGTTTGCCAAGGAGCTTAATAATGATGGCGTAATAGGAATCGGTATCAGAACGTTTCATGTTATGATACTCGGAGCGTATCGCGGTGATTATAAGAAGTGTCTATACATTACTGCAACAACATAACATTACCCGTAGCTTTACCTGAGTTACCGAAAATTCAAATAAGTATTCTATGATTGTCCACACGTTTTGCTCAGTGGTTTTCACAACGCACTACGAAGCTGGCGGTCACGGGTTCGAATCCCGGCCAGGGCAAGTGTTTATGTGATGAGCACCAATGTTTGTTCCTGTGTCTTGGATATTTTCTAAGTATTGTAATTTATCTATATGACGGCGAGGGCATAACAGCAGAGTTACCAGGTGGATTTGATGGCGGAACAGTAATATCTAGGGTACCCGGGGGATCTTCGTCACTATGATTTGGAAATGTATCCATGGCGAGGATAATCGGGCAAGAAAACAAACTACTCCAGAACCAAACTTGTATTATGTAGGTACTTATTAGGTACAGAGTGCCTAGAAGCTAGCATGATTATAAAAGGCATGACATGATGCTGGGGTACGAGCAAAAAAATCCATTTACACCGTCAGTTAGGTAATAAAAATATTAGAGAAGTATAATTTGTTTTTTAAATGATAAGAAAATACTAAAATACACAGATAAATAGCATCAAACTTTAGGAGTGGGAGCTCGTAACGTCATCACTAAGTATAAACTTTACGTACGTCACGCCTAGGTGACGTGACGCGATATTTTCATTACGTAAAAAAATAAAAAAAATACGTCTCCAATATTTTTGTCGTACATGACGTAATAATAATTAAAATTTTGTCAGCATTTCTATTCAATCTGTGTTCAGTATACTTAATTGAAAACTCCTGGATGCTTAGGTATTGCGGAAGCCAATTGTAATTGAGAATGTTTATGTTAAACATTGGTTTTATATTATGTGGTTTAGTTCAACCGCTTATTATTGGTTCAGAATGAAAGGAGAGAAGTTTTTTTATAAAAGCCATGTTAGGTACGTTCCAAGTTGAAGGGTCGAATTCGTAATGAATATGCGCTTCATTGGGCTTAATTGTTCTGCAAAGTTTCAATTGGCTACCTATTGCGGTTCAAATGTTAGCACAAGGCTACCCTAAATTTTTTATTTTACGCTGCGATGGTGACAAACAAGCGTCCTCCCTGCCTGATGGTATTAAATGGTAACTCAGTCTCTAGCTGCTTGTAACGTCATCAGGGATTTAGAGATCAGGACGGCCTGGGGCAACTAACTAATAAGCCTCTAATATTTTTTTAAATACATTAAACAATTTTTTGTTTATTTTTTTTTTATTTCATTTGCGGGGGAGTCACTTGTAGAGTGCGCGTGTTGCCGCCCTTTCAAAACATGTTTACTTACCTCTTGAAGAACTTTAAAGAGGAAGACCTATTTTCCTTTCAACTTCAGTTATTCTTTTCATCCAGGTGTCGTTACTACTAAAGTCTGCCAAAGTATATCAACTATAGTCGAGGCGACGTCGAGGCGGCATACTACGACCTATAAGGAAGAGAGGGCTGACTAATTTTGAAAATTTTGTATGTATGTTTACAAATCTTGCAAGGAAGCTATCCACTTCCCGGGGACCAATTCAGCTGTAATTTGGTATACGTAACGTTACCTACGTTTTACTACGTAAATTCGATGGCAATACAATACCTATATATGGTACCACAGAGGTGGTCTATAATATGGCACCATGGATCTGGTCTGATGATACAGTCGGAATGTGGTCGATGGTCATAGGAACTCGGCAATGAAACTATATAACCCTGCCGTGTTCGGGCACTGTAAAATTGTCTCGGTGAGAAGTTGATAGATATTCAAAGAAAAGTACAGTCGGCAATAAAAGTATGTTATAATTTTTTTTTAATAAAAAAAGAACCGACTACAAAGTAAACTAAAAAGCCATAAATAATCTTTTATGTACGGTACGGATCATATTTGAATCCCCTTTTTGAAGTCGGTGCCAAACCATTAATTTATTACTATTAAGAACCGCGTCGGCGTGCCTTTTGTTATTATCTACCTACATATATATTTAGTCATAGTACATAATTCTTATTTATGTTGAATAAAGAACTTTATTTACTTCAGGTTTGGCACATACATAAAAGATTATTTATGGCTTTTTAGTTTATTTTGAAGTCGGTTCATTTTTTAAAAAAAAATATATATATTTTTTACTTTTAGTGATGGATTTTAGTAGTGATAAAAGTATTTTTTAGAGCCCAGAATAGGAAGATTGAGCACTTTGCACGCATCTCGAGTCTTTGGAAGTAAGAAATATAAAAGTTGGTTGGTTGATATTAATTTGTACCTTCCATCATCAGCTCAGTTTATTTGTCTGATGATGACAACCAGACGAAAACAACTGAATAACTTTAGAAAAATATATACAAAACGTTATAATATATAAGGATTTCCCTGGTATTCCATCATCAGATCCTGACTTGGTGATAAGGAGACTACCTCAGGGACACACTATAAAGAATATGACTAACAGTCTTAACGTCTTAACTATAATAGATGATTTTTAAAAGAATTATCCTCAAACTCTTAACCATTAAGGAGTTGTACCTTCCGTCATTAGCTCAGGCTGATGAGATAATGACTGTCATATGCAAATACTTAAATAGCTTAAGAAAATTTATGAACAACGTTATAAAATTTGAAGATTGCCCTCGATTTCCCTGGGATCCCATCATCAGACCCCAACTTGGTGGCAATGGGATCATATCAGGAGTTCTTCTTCTCAGTCGTACACTCTTGCCAGAGTGGCCGTGGTTATGGGTTGTCGTCTACTATATGGATTGCAGCTTTTGCGATACTTCTCCATCTCTCTCGGTTAGCGAACATTTTGTCGTGGACTTTATGAGATCTGTCCACCTTGTAGGAGATCGGCCGCGAGAACGTTGACCCTCCACTCTTCCCTGTACTACTAAACGCTCCATCGAATTTTCGTTGCGGATGACATGTCCAAACATTTTCAAAATTCGCACTTGCACAATTGACGAAAGTCTTTGTCTGATATTACTACTATCAGAAGTATATCCTTTTAAATACAACAAGAATTTTTAAAATCGGTCCATAATTGGCGGAGTAATCGGTGAACGTACATAAAAAAAAATTACAAACTGTCGAAAATAGAACCTCCTCCTTTTTTGGTAGTCGGTTAACAATGAAATGTTTGACAGAAACTTCACTATGCTTGTTCTTTGAATTGATTAATTTGATTATGCGTACATATGTCTACTTGGTTTATATTCGACCAGAATCTCAGAATTCTGGCAACATTTTTATTAATTGCGGTGTTGGATCACTAATATCAATATCACTGTCCGTACCAAAATGCACATACCTATTACTTACGACAAACTTATCGGTCTCTCCATATCAATGATACTGACATCTTCAGAGATTGCTTTATCTCGTTGGTGGAATTGGTAAAATTCCCTTGACCAATATTTCCTCTCGGATAATATGTTTTTTCTAGTTTTCAAGTCGATGTTTACGAAATATAACTGCTTTTGTTGATGAGCTGTTGAACCGGTGATACTTAGTATTAGGTATACACGGCAGATTCTCAAAAAATATTGGACACGTATATTTCACCTGTCAATTAAAGAAAAAATGACAAAGATAAAGCGCGTCAAAAGTCTGGGAGCGGGGGCGCACGGGGAACTGTAACGGGCTATATCTTCATGATTTTTTGTTAAATTGACGTAAGAAAAAATACGTGACCAGTATTTTCTGATAATCAAACTGACGGACTAATTATAGTTTTTTAGTACATAAGCCTATTGAATGGTTGAAGTGGCAAATGGACGCGGGCCATGTAGTATGTCCATTGGGGCCGTAAAGTCCTGGAGTGGCGACCACGCATAGGAAAACGCATCGAGGTACGGCGCCTGACTAGATAAACGGATGACCTCGAGAGGGTCGCGGGGTCGGTAGATCTATAGGGGAGGTCTATGTCCAGCAGTGGACATCCGTGGATGAGATATAGTATCGATTTCGGAAGCCGTGGGACTAGCATTCGTATTCGCATATGTGTTATCATTATCAGAGATCAGCGCTGCCGGGCTAATCACCAGCATAATCTGACCCCTAGATTCGTACCTACATATTAGTTTCCGTAGATCACGCTCGTTTCATTAAATCAGCTTAATCAATCTGCTTGACGAACCAATATATTTTGACCTGAGACTTTGGACCATGTACTTACTTCAAGTTGAACTTGAGGCGGTATAAGATGAATTTTCAGTACGACTCTTCCGTAAATATACTAATTAGCGTAACGCGATTTCATCACTCTATCATTTTGGAAATTAATAGACTGATATTTAGTGGTATACAAGCCGCTTTTACCGCTGTAACTTCCGTGGTCACTGGTCAATTCATTACACTATCTTTAGTCAAAATCTTTACGCTTGATAAATGCTTTACAAAATAACTAATAGTTATTTAGTATTGTTGCAACAGAGTATTAAACGATCACATAGGTACATTGAATCTGACCTAAGTTCCAGTTAAACGGAAATAACATCCGGGTCTCAGAGACGAATCAGCACGTCCACGCGAAACTATTTGACATAGTTGCAACACGTCTCGTTAGGCATAACTACTAGTTGGTTGTTCCAGCCACATAAGCATGTCAACGAGTTGAGTCACGATAACAGGAAGGCTCATGTGGCTATGCATGGTTGTAGTAAGTTGAGACCTTACTTCCCTGAGGGTTAGTGCGCAGATGTATGTGACCCCACTTAGTAAGTTTTCTATGCAGTTGCAACTGTGCCTATTTTAAACGAGAAACGTGAAGTAAATGCGAATGTGGCTGGTTTTCTAAAGTTTAGTTTTATAAAATGATCCAGTTTTGAGCATGTAACAGTTATATGTTAGTACCTAATCATTTATTTATTCGTATAGTCGTTTATATATATTTATAAATTAACTAAAATGCGCCCGCAACTTCGTTCGCGGAGGAGAGAAAGTCATAACCCGTTTTTTCTTCAGTGTAGTCGGGTAAAAAGTATCCTATAACCATCTGGAGATACCCAGCTACCCGTGTACCAAAAATTACAAACACACAAACATACAAAAAATCCAAACAATATATATTTTTCGTTTTAGTGACCTCCAAATATTACATACATACAATCATTTTTTTTAATATCTTCAATGTACAGACATTTCATTTTTACAACTTTATAATAGTATAGATATTAATATTAAGTCTATTAATCCAAGAACCTAATAAAAAACCGTTATTCTGTAAGTAGGCCGCAAGGGCACTTTTACAAGTTTAAGTCTACCGGCAACTACTACATAAAACTGTATTATATGTCTGTTGGTAAACGATTTCCGGTATTCGGCTAGCTGAAGACGATAGCGTAGGGCAGACGAAAACAGTAGCAGAATCAAATTATATTTTAATATGTGGTTAGATTTCAATTATTAGATAGAAACATCCTCTCTTAACTTAATAAGATTGGAAAGAACAAACGAAGTCGTGGGAACATGATAGGATCTTTAAACATATGGTAAAATAATATTTTCTTCTGTTTCCGCGATTATTACTCATTGAAATAAAACAATTTAACGGATTATATCGCGTATATTTTCTCATTTTAGTTCCCGACGTTTCGGAAGCTTTCCAGGTTTCCATGGTCACGGGAGGAACCATGACCATGTTGTTTTATTTCAATATGGTAAAATGTTTGATCTTCATTAGATATCAGTAGTTTATTTTTATTTTTTCAAAGTACTAAAACAATGTTGAAAATCACTGCTCGAATATTATAGCACACCCTAAAACAGTAGACACAACATACAAGTGTACAGATAACAGTTCACTTTTAAACATGAATCCTACAAACTATACAAGCACATTTCACTGTTACGAGTTTGACAACTTACCGTACTGGATAGCCGATGCGGAAATTGGACTCACAAAACCTAGTGACTAAACTAAACTCTGGACAGGTAATCGAGGCAACAAGCACCCAGCAAGATTCCTAGTGTACGCCAAGACCTCACATTCTAGATGTAGTTATGTCACAAAAAAGAAATGTCGAGTTATTTTACTCAAATGACAACACTAATTATGAGTTTCGTAAGCGCGACCAGTGATTAAATAATTATGGCGCTTGCGAGAAATGCCGACGACGCGTGTACGCTGCTCTTAATCTTGAGCTCCATTGAGATGCATCTCTGGTTTTTGTAAAGAATGTCATTGTCACTTCTATAAAGTCTCAATTAGATTAGCCTCGAACCATTGCGAGCGGTAGAATTGATATTTTGGACTTTTATTTACACTAGAACTTATTACAATTTCGCGGTATTGCCAACCCCAATACCGTAATAACTCTTATAACGTGGACAAGTGACAAGAAAAACTGAAAAAAGTTTAAGTTAACTACAAAAGATGATGCTTTGCATTTTGTTTAAAGTTTAACTGAGCTACAAATAACAATTACCAACCTATTTGATTTTGGAATAATTTTCCGAGGAAATTAAGGCAAAATATAACAAGATTTGAAGATATGGAGTTTTATTTATACAATTAGCGGACTCAATGTCTAAAGGCATTATCTACCAGTCAACTATCGGGCCAAACAAATACATTCAGTTGGTGCAGGATCGTAGCAATCGATATGTTAGAAGAGAAAAGAAGAGACGCAAAACAATAATTTATGCGAAAAATATATATTTCAAAGAATGTACAAATAATTGTTATACGTAAATAATAAAATAAGAGCCCCATTAAAACATCTCATCAGTTGACAGAAAGGTGCTTGCGCGACATGCGCCTGACGGAAGGGTTGCTCTGTGCTTGTTTTATGGGGAGTGGGAGATCGTTTCCTAACCACATTTCCTAAACAGCGAAGGAATTTGTCACAAAACAAGTACGGCGAGGAATATTCAGTTTAAGACTAAGCTACGGGAAATGCAGACTTCGAAACCAGGACAGGGAGTTATAAATAAAAATTATGCTATCCACATTAGATGATTTCCAATCCATAGTAATTATACGCGGTAAGCAAAGTACTCTGAATGTTCCATTGCCTAACTACTTACTTAGTAACTAAGTACTTAATTGTATGGAAAGTATACTCTGGACCGTCAAGCAATCATTGCGATTGTGAATGAAGTCATTCATAAATGTCAGCTACCTATTAGTGACTATTACGTTCATGGCTGTGGTAATATTTGAACGTTAAAATTATGTATTTTTAAACGAAAAGCGTCTGCGCGTTAATTACGTTTAATTTACTTTAAACTATGTAATTGTAAGTATGCACACGGTGATGGTAGGTAATGACTGCATTACTCATTTTTTAAACGAAAATGTAGTGTGTAATTTTATCCTATTTGTGTTCCTTCGTAGGTTATCTACATTGTTGATATATGCAAGGCGGCACGTAGCATGTACGTAAGGTAATTGACCCAATGCTCAACATTGCACCATTAGTTGGCACCTTCAAACTTGATTCATAGCACGAGGTGTCAATCATTGGAATGAGGGTGTCAAGAATTAGGATGTTTTTACCTACTTTATCTTTAGTAAGAATATTTTGTTTATTTTTGCACCTGTAGTCCGTGTACGGCAGTCGCATTTCTTACAGTTGATGGTTTTAATTTTAACTAAGCATCAAGCATTACGTACATTGCATTTTTATTAGTTTTTTTTACTATTCCCAAATATTCTATAATAGAAAACTTATATTTTTTAACCTATTTTCAAAGTTTTAACAATGCTAACTAAACACGATTCCATAATGTGCATGTGCAGATATTAAAAAACCGCTTCTATCTCCGGTGGAAATACGATTAGGTAGGGACGACTGCACAAACTCAAAATACAAAAAGTCTTGCCATGTAAGTCATGCGAAACCTGTTATTAATTGACTAATCGCATCTATTATTTCATCACCGTATTTATTTCGGTTAAAGTTGAATAATTTACTAACGCCTTCAATTCAATAAGATGTGGGCTTCGTCACGCGAGGTAGCCATTCAAGTTTTGTGACTCCACAAGTTTATTTAACTTTCTTGATCGTGAAGATAAGAGGTCAAAAAACTCATTATGCAATACGCTAGAATAACCTGAAGCTTTAAATTACGAGGAGCTGTAAAATGGGATTAGTCATACTGGATTGTAATTGTAATTGCCTACATCACATTGGATTAAAATTAGGTCTGATGTTGTTAGCGACAGGACAGTGCTATAATAACGTTATAACTTCGTTGTGTGTTGATGAAGATTAGATATATCTTAAAATACTGCAACATTGCCTACCCATTGGCTACTCAATGCCCGAAGTACATTTTTTGCCAAGAAACATTTTGGAATAGGTTATGACATCATACCCCACACACACACACACAAGAAACAAAACAATTGACGTTGGTGCGGTATAAAAATCGCAGTTTTTCTAGCAGGCTTACTAGAAGCAGTGGTCACAGTTGCAGCATTTTAAGGTAGCTAACTTATAATGACACAAGAAGACAACTTCGTCCGTGAAGGCAATAAACTTATGACTTTTTTTTTCTTAACGGTAGGTAAATTACTGACTGTTGGGTTTGTTTCGGCTTTCTTCTCAACAGTGGTCTCCTCCTGGGAAATGCCCTAGAGTTTTTTGTATAAGCGTGCTCTTGTGGCCTACTTACAGAATAAAGATCATTATTTCGTAAAAAGTTTCATATACCTAACCATATTTGCATTTGTATTCTCTATATCAAAATTATAATGAATCCATCCAACCGCTTTGATGTTACTCGTATTTATGTTCTACAAAGACGCTTACATACATCAAGACAAACTGACAGATACACAAACATCTATAAACTCAAAATCGATTCAGGGGAGGTACCCATAAAGCTTCACTAATTCTTAGTAAAATATCTTCAATGTACTTACACATAATTGAAGAAGTGTAAAGTGGTGTAGAATTTTGATTAATTTTAGTGTAGGTGCATTCCACAGTTCACTCGAAATGTGATGTTTACTTACGTGTTTTGACTATAATCTCAATATATCCAGTGCATAAAAATGAGATCATGGAAAGAAAACATAAACAAACTAGACCGCGCTTGCGCGTGCCAAAACTGAGCGTAACGTATTCTATCGTAAATTTAGATCAACGTAAACCGCTCCGAAATCATTATCATCTGTTTTTAATAGATAAATAAGTAATTTATCTTGGTCACATTCGCCGAATTATGGAGTCCCGTTGAAATATTTGTGAAAAAAAATGACTGACACTTAACCTAACCTTAACATTACTGTCCTGTTACTCAGGAGACAATAGGACTATAGTGACAGGGTTACATAGAAATATACTAATAATGTAGGCTACTAACATACAATACTGCAGGTATAAGCGCGCTTCGTTTGTTAGGAGTTTGAAGTCCTCAGCTTGTCCGTGGTATCTGGTAATCGGGCACTCGAACACTATGTGGTGTATGGTTTGCTGCAGGGGTGAAATAGGGGTTGAACCGTTGTATAGAAATCGTTTTTTTGGAAAGTTATAAACATGAATCTTTATATAAAGGTTTCTTATTAAAAAACAAATGATTTAGCGTTCGTTGCTTTAAAAAATCATCCCAAAAGGGGTTAAAAAAAAGTTGAAAGTTTGTAGGGGAAACATGTCGTTTTTAAAGTTAGACGCTTAAAACTTCGGTCACAACCTCCTAATGTATATGAATGAATGAATGAATGAATGTAGTTTATTCACTAGAATATACGGTACATATACAGGTGTTACAATTATTATTATTCGCATTCCCATAATATATTCAGCCACTATATAGTAACACTAGGTACACATTGCCTAAGAAAATATAAATATAATAATACTCGGTCCAACAATAATTAAATGACAAAATTAATGTTAAGACTGACAATGATCAATTAAAAATAGTAATGACTTAAATATAATCAAATCAATAACTAATTAATATATTGTGTACAGTCGTGGTTTTACCATTATATGTCATTATTAATTAATATTATTGTAGATCGGTCACAATTTAAATAAAACATTACATATAGTGAACATATAGTGAACAACATTGATAAGGGCATCTTTTCTTATTCATCCCTTGAAGATGGGGGTTGAACGTTCACATTAGTAATGTGTGATTTTTAATGTTAAGCTGTGGCTAGAAACATGACAGCAGGACTGTAGGTTTCTTTTATAATAGGTAGATAATTATTAAAGAAAAACACGAAGAGAGACGGAGGGAGGGAGGGAGGGAGAGAGAGAGAGAGAGAGGGAGTGAAAGAGAGAGGGGAAGAAAGGGAGAGAGGGAGGGAGGGAGAGACAGAGAGAGGAAGAGAGGGAGGAAGGGAGGGAGTGAGGGAGGGATCCCTATAGATCAGGGATAGAGGGAGAGAAAGAGAGGGAGAGAGAGGAAGAAAAGGAGGGAGGGAGAGAGAGAGAGAGGGAGGGCGGGAGAGACAAAAGATGGTGTCGTAGTAAAATTATGACGTCGGTTTTCTTAAGACGGTAGCACGTAAAATTATCGTTTGTAAACCGACTTTACAGACAACCATTTTTTGCTTTGCCTTAAAATACGATCTTTTTGAAAGGCCGAAGGACCTTCTAGAACATTTTATTTTGGCCTGTGTCGGAAACTTCGCCGGTCTCTTCTTCTCATAGTCTAGCAGGCGTTCAAATTAAAAGTGCCAGTGTTGCCTTCTTATGGAATAATGTTCAATATCCCCATTTTCTCACTCTAAATCCGTTGGTCGCTGAATATCTTTTGAGTATTTTTTTTAAACATTAACAGCATCAGACAACTGACAGAAAAAGTTTTCTTTATTTATATCTCTGGTTTTACCTAAAATCTACTCGGGCGGCCGCTAGTATGTTATAATTATAACTAGGCCATATAAAACCATGCCAAACCATTCATTTATTACTATTAAGAACCGCGGCGGCGAGCCTTTAGTTACTATCTAGCTACATACATATTTAGTCATAGTAATTCGTATTTTTGTTGAATAAATAACTTTATTTACTTCAGGTTTGGCACCGACTTCAAAAGGTAATTCAAATGTGATCTGTACCGTACATAAAAGATTATTAACGGCTTTTTAGTTTATTTTGAAGTCGGTTTTTTTTATTCAATTTTTTTTATTTTTTGCTTTTTAGTGATTGGTTTTTAGTAGTGATATAAAGTATTTTTTAGAGCCCAGAATGGGAAGATTGAGGAGGCACTTTGCACGCATCTCGAGTCTGTGGGAGTAAGAAATGTAAAAGTTGGTTAGTTCATTGTACCTTCCATCATCAGCTCAGCATGAAATGATGACAACCAGAGGAAAACAACTGATACTTTAGAAAAATATATACAAAACATTGTTAGTGCCTATAATATTTGAGGGTTTCGCTCGATTTCCCTGGCATTTCATCATATAATCCTGACTTGGTGATAAGGAGACTACTTCAGGGACACACTAAAAATAATATAACAGTCTTAACGTATTTACCTATAATAGATGATTTTTTAAAGAATTATCCTCTAACTCGTAACTATTAAGGAGTTGTACCTTCAGTCATCAGCTCAGCATGATGACATGATGACTACTATATGCAAATACTTAAATAGCTTAAGAAAATATATGAAAAACGTTATAAGTGCCTATAAAATTTGAGGATTGCCCTCGATTTCCCTGGGGTCCCATCATCAGATTACAACTTGGTGGCAATGAGACCACCTCGGGAGTATATATCCTTTCAAATAAAAAAAGAATTTTTAAAATCGGTCCACAATTGGCGGAGTAATCGGTGAACATACATAAAAAAAATACAAACTATCGAACATATAAACTCCTCCTTTTTTGGAAGTCGGTTAAAAATGTTACAGAATAGAAGTGCGGTTGCGTTCATTCAGGAGAAAATAAGCACATAACCGCTCTGAACGGTATTTAACATCGAGCTCAATAGCAGTAACAGAATATCCTTGCAAATTCTGCATCTTTGAACAAAATTATATAAGGATAAAAAAAATGAGATTAACTTAATATCATTTCATTCTAAGTATCCTTGGAAATGCTGTATTGTTAAATGAAATGTTATTTGTATTAAAGCAAAAGTGCGATAGTGATCAACGTGTGAAAGATTAAATGCTGTTAAATTGAACCTACATCTTCACGCTATCTTTGAAATTGCAGCATCGTTGAATAAAATGGTATAATATGGTAAAAGTGAGCATATATGGTAAATGCAAAGGACCGCAACATTAAGCCTGATACTTACAATATCCTTGAAATGCTGCATTGTTGAATGAAATTGTATGAATAATGTTATATGAACTCAGTCAAATCCGGCTTAGTTTTGAAGATATTATAGATTGTAAATTATTTATTGTGATTACTAAGTGCATCAAGATCTTTTGATCGTGACTTTGCCACGTATGTTGGCAAGTTTCAAGTCGCTATTGACAGACATCAAAGTGACAGGCTTCCACTCACTAAAGTCATCTTTTCTTGGAAAAATAATCGTCACCATCGTTTTAAAAGGGATATTTTTTCTAGAGAAGCAAAAGTTACAGTACAAAAATCGACCCAACTAGATTTGTTTTGGGTCATATAACATTTCTTACTTGTAATGGCCTCAGAAATGCGTGGTTAAAATCTTTCGGGCATGTGTGCAGGCATTCTGTTTACAAGTAAGATTGTGGTCAGCGTGGGGAGAATTAGATGAAGTGGTCCGTGACTGAGTACCAATTTAAACTTAAGCCACAGGTATTCTATTTTATAGCTTACTTGGTTAGACCTGAAGTAAAAGGATCTGGACACGAAAACTCCACAGAGTAAAATCTACACTGTGGAGTTTCTCTATTTAAACTGTAGATCATCAAGATAGATACGTCAGGCATGGAGAGTCGTTCCAGCAAATGGGACAAAGCTAAAGAGGAAGAAGACCAAAATGCTGATAAAATTTATTCTATACATATCAATAAGAGTTAGATTCTAATTTGTGAGTACTCATTCTAGTTATTATAACCCACTACATACTTTACGATTTTGATACAGTTGCGCTGATGTGCATATTCGGTCTTTTTACGATCAGAACCAATTCAGAATGAATATTTAATTTTCTTAGATTTTTTATGACGAGTCACATTTAAGAGTAGGTTAAAAGCAATTGGTTTTAGAGTTATTCGTACATAAACATTGGTATGTACCTAAAAGAAAATAACTTTTAAATATCATTGATGTTTTTGTGTGAAAATATGTACAGAGAAAAAAAGTACCTATTTAATGTACGCCTCAGAACTCAGAACTAAATTTTTCTTACATCCTCCGAAACATTTGGAGGTAAGGTTACGGTTGGTGATTTAAATTGGTTTCAGATGTGTTTTGGTTTGATCTCGCAATCAAAATCAGAATTGTGTATACCTAGGTATAACTTGAAGCAACGCAACACATAGGTTGTATTTATCGCTCTGTATCATAATGGTTTGCTTTATGTGTTCTGCGGGCCTATGATGGTTGCGTTTGTCACGCGATAAATAAGTGACATAGCTGCCGTCACCTTCTGACACGTATGTGAGTGCGAGAGTGACAGATGCGTTATCATATCATTTATCGCATGATAAACGCGACCATCATAGGCCCGCTGTATGGTGTTTTTGTTGTCCTTTTAAAATTATAACCCTAAGTGGTACCTATCCTAATGTCGCACACAAAATTTTGTGTTTATATCTGCTTAAGCAATTAAATCGGAAATGCCCGGAAGTTAAAAGTGGCAGTTTTTTTTAATATTTGTTTCATTTTAATTATTTGCTAGTGTGGCAATCATTTATTATTATTGGGTAGGTACCAATTTGGTATTTTATTCTAATGTTTTATCTCCCTTACATCATTCGTGACTGAGTATTACGGATTGAGCTTAAAAGGTAAAGTTTTTGAGCTAAGTATGTCATTACTTTTTGTTTTACAAATATCATGATAATAATCACAATTTTTTTTTTGCAATTTATTAGTGGATCACTCCACTAGTGTGTGTGTGTGGCTCAAGGCACTGGTTCAAGTCCAGTATCGTCGAAAATTTTTTTCATTTGTTTCTGATCTTTGTTTATAATAAGTATGTCATTGTTTGATATTCTTATAATCGCAACAAATAAGATGCTCGCATTATGTTCCCCTGATATGTACAGATATATTTGATGGCGACTGTACCTATTTCGTCTCGTTTACTCATGATTTGGACTGGGTTTTCAATGACTTCTTTAACCGACTCCCAAAAAAGGTTCTCAATTCGTCGGAATCTTTTTTGTTGACTTATCGTTCCGATGAACTTTAGGTACTTGGTCACGTTCGCGTTTCGCTAAGCTTCATTTAGTTGACTAACCTATCTAAATAACCTAAACCTATCCGATTTTTTTCCACCCACTTATACCGTGTAAGTAACACGCAGTAACATAAACCCACATAGGTTTCGATTTAGGTGCAAAGATTTCGTTTTTAACCGACTTCAAAAAAGTCCCATTGACACCAAGTCCAGGTCTGATGATGGAATCTCAGAGAAATTGAGGGTAACCC
This sequence comes from Hedya salicella, assembly GCA_905404275.2. NCBI lineage: Eukaryota > Metazoa > Arthropoda > Insecta > Lepidoptera > Tortricidae > Hedya > Hedya salicella. The sequence continues at coordinate 14,559,856 of FR990112.1, read as the reverse complement.
TCAAATTTGATAGGCATCAACATAGCAATTTAAGTATTTTAAAAAAGAAATCAAGCGTTTGCATTTCTTAGAGTATAAATTGGTAGAACGCATCATGAAGAAGACTACAGAAGCCCAGCGGAACTCCTCAATGATAACGTGATTTACGGGTGACTATATCTCGATTAAGTTGGTTAAGCGACTTTATAGTCATAATTTGAAATGATGAAGGAACGGATGATGGAGCGCGAAGGTAGGCACCGTATCTCCGAAATAAAAAAATATATCCCAGCCGTGTTTGGGCTTGTTGAAATAGTCAAGAGATAAAAGTTTTAAAGAAATAAAATGAAAAAAAAAAAATCGTTTTCTCAAAAATTACTTAAAAGTAAAAAATAAAGTAATCTAGTTCCTTCAATTTACTTTCAGTTAACCACGTATGTTTTTAATTTGAAAATTATCTTTATTTATTATTTGCTAAACAATTTTTTTTTTAAAGTAAATAAACAATCGAACTTTTTGTCTACTGTTAGCCAAATTATGCAACGATAAGATTCTTATAAAAAATGTGTAATGGCATGCGATATTTGATTAACATAATTATGTAAGCCGAGATCGGTTCTGTGGGCAAATTTATTGTTCTCAGATGTCAACTGGAGAGTGTCAGCCGAAACCTCTGAAGGTTATCCTTCTAATCTAACCTTTATTTGACTATTTCTTGACTTAAATACATGTCTTTATTCACTTATTTGTAATAATTACATGACAGAGTTTGTGAAAATTCTTAATCGTAACCAAAAATCATCAAATTTTCCAAAATACACCAAAAGATATTCAAAAAATTCATACATACTGGTCAAACGTGTCCCAAGACAGTTTCTATGACTGAAATGTCTCTCAAAATCCAAAACCACACAAAGTTCCGTTTTGTTTATGCCGAATTCACTAAAACCGGGTCCGAACAGACGTCAACACGATCACAACGGTCGTGGAGGATACGTCCACGCTCCGCGAAGTCCGCGCCGACACTGCTGTGATGTATCGACCCTCTCTGACATAACAATGAGAGAGACCCCGCAGTCTCGCTGCAAGACCACTACTGCACTGCAGCTTTAATTTTGGCAAAGCACCCAGAAGCCGGTACGTTTGAAACAAATTCGTGCCAAGAGAACAGAATCGAGTCAGTGACCCCGTTCCAAAGATCTCTACTGAAAATAATCAGGCTAATTTTTTTGGAATCTACACTTAAAAATTATTTGCGATCTTACATCTTAAATTATAGCTGAATTGAGTTTCGAATTTTCTTTTAGTTCTGTAAATTTTGCGCATGCGTTCCGAAGACACAGAGCAAAGGCGCAGAATCTTGCATCGAATCTCATTTCATGGTCAGTCGTTCAAGGTTATTGTGGTGCAATTATTAAAGTTTACAATAGTTATCTGAGATAAGTTCAGTAGCTCAAATATTGTTCTAAACTGAAGCAAAGTTTAACAATGGATATCGTTTGAAGATAAAGATTAACTGGTTAACGTAATGAGGATGATACAATTATCATTGATAGGAAGGTATAATAGATTCTTACGTTTTTTCAAGGAGATTCTGTGTCTGAGTAATTGAGTATAATTGAAACAATAACGACTTTGCTCCATATTGACGGCCTTTTCCTGAAATTTTTCCTGTCGTGTTTGTTTTTTTGAAACTGTGTTCATATTTTTAAAAGCAAAGTTATTAACGACACGTTTAGCTCAGTGGGTTGCACAATATCCTACGAAGCTAGCGGTCCCGGGTTCGAATCCCAGCTAGGGCAAGTGTTTGTGTGATGAACACGGATGTTTGTTCCTGGATCTTGGAAGTTTTATATGTATTTAAGTATTATAATTTATCTATATATTATGTATATTGTCGCCTAGTACCCATACCATTTAGTACAAGCTTTGCTTAGTTTGGGACTAGGTCGATTTGTGTAAGATTGTCCCTAATAATATTTTCTTCTGTATCCGCGATTATTACTCATTTAAATTTAAACAAAACAATTTGTGTTTAGTTTTTGGGACCACCGGCTTGGGATCCTGTAAGACATCTCTTCAAGGAACAAGCGAGACACAGGACTGCAAAATCTTAATTTCCGAACGTTGTAATAATATCTTATCTGTTAAAAAGTAGTAGTTTAAGTCTTTGTTTTTAAAATATTATAATCAGTAATGAGGTTTTCTGGGAGTTTTTCTTTGCAGCGTTTCTTTTCTCCTCAGTACGCCTTATTTGTGAAATGCTGCTTGGTAAATTATTAAAATAAAATAATTAAGCCCTACTGGCACATATGTAACTGTCTTTACAGCTTGGGCCCATCTGGCATGTATGTACACCTTTATTTGTTTTTTCAAAGTGGGTAGTTTGCACAAATTGTAACTTTGACAGAGGAAAATATATATTTTCTCAGTCCACCCGTGACCATGGAAAGCAAAAGCTTCCGAAACGTCGGGAACTCAAATGAGATAATACACGCGATATAATCCGTTAAATTGTTTTATTTAATTGTCACAAATATTTTTTTTAATTTTATTTATTGTTTCCGAAACATCAAAAATTAATTAAATTAAAATTGTTTCGACGATCAACACGAGGAAATAGCAATAAGGGTCTATGTACCTACCTGCACACATGTAGTAAGGTAAGATGTTATGTAAGAATCAATATTTCCCGCGGTTGTCCCTGAGGCAAACTTATATCACTTATTTTTTCAGGAACCGTGTATATTTCCATTGCCGAGGTTCAACAACAACAATTTCACTATACATGTTACGCTGTTACTTATTAACTGCTGGTTATGCATATCGTAGAGCTGTTAATAAACCGTTAATAACAACAAAGCATTGTGAATTTGGGCCTAAGGCTTTCTCCAGATCATGAGGTTGCAGAAAATATTGATGGATTCTAAAAAAACCGTACCCCCACTTTTTTATTAATTTGGAAATTTCTTATTAATCATTCAAAAAATTAGGTGTCCTTATTTTTTAGTTCCATTCCGTTACTTTATCGTATTATTGTATAGGATTTTCAGGGACGACAGTCGACTTCTATACTATTATAAAGTTGTAAAGATGAAATGTCTGTATATTAAAGATATTTAAAAAAGAAGTGATTTGAAGAAAAGAAATTGTATTATGTCGTTGAGGCTTCATCACGCGAAAATGGCTGAAAGAATTCCAATCCAACTATTTTTGATGCACGGGTAGCTAGGCATCCACTGATGGTTATTAGGGCACTTTTATCCGACTACGCTGAAGAAAAAAAAGAGTTGTTTTTTTCCTCCGCTAGTACCTTCTAGTATTGTATAAGCAAGGTTGCCTATTAGGTAGCAATAATAATGGAGAACAATAGATCTAATTAGGTTGCGTAACAAATGAATGGCAGACGCGAGTCAGTAAGTAGGTGACATGAGTTGTTAATAAGTCAAAGGTACAGTAAGGGAAGTTGATACACGTACTTTTTTAGTCCTTATTGTCATTATGACAAGAGCAAAGAAGGTACGTGTTTTAATTTCTCTGACTGTACATGATGGAGAATATTTTGTGATACGACGTCCTTACGTGATCTGTATGCTTCGCTAGTTAATTAACGATTATGCTAGTGATACCTATAAGCTGCAATTGTATCTAAATGGACAAAGCCCTTATAGTTGATTGTTTGACAAGGGGCAAAAATTAGCCATTATGACACGAAGTGATTATTTGGACGAGCTCCCGAAGTGAGCGAGGACAAATATGTCTGCGTGTCATAATGGCTTTTAGCCATGTGTTGAACACTCTGCTTTTCACTTCGACAAATTTTTCATATAATTGTTTATTTTATGAAAAATTTAAATTTTGAGCAATTCGATCAGAAATTTTGGCCAATTTGATCAGGTTGGTTTGTTTGTTTTTATTATTCGTAAGTAGTATGTAGCTAGCCGGAAGTTTTTTTTTCAGTTTCATAGAAATTTGTATGGGATTATATGGCTTTCTTTTAAACCCTAGGGGCTAAATGTACTATTTTAGTCTCGCTTCGAGAAGCTAATATGACGTACTTTTAGAGCAAGAGAAGTGAAAAATTTGTTTTAACCTCACTCGCTCGGAAAAGCTTCATTTAGGGTAGATAGGGGAGCATTGGGCAGTCGGGAAGTTCGGACACCACCTTGTAAGTCGGTTTGTATGGAAGTTACATAATTTTGTATACTGTGGTTGTTTAGCTGACTAATTGGCACCACCGCTCAGGCTAATGTCATCTGCCATTTTGATTAGATGTCAGTGTCACATGCCGTCGACCGTTTCGAGCGTGCAAAAGTAAATATTTGATTGATGTGATTTCGAAGGAAATAACAACGTGATCTGCTAAAAGCCGTAAGTTTCTGTATTGTCATCTAGTTATGTGTTTACGAAAGCTAATATTAACGTATAAATTAAGTTAAAACATTAGATAACAAAAAACATATTTGAATTTATTTGTGAAATTAGGGGGTGGGGAGCATTGGGCACTAATTCTAAAGGGAGGTTTGGGCATGCACAATGCTCCCGCCACTATTGTTTGTTTCGGCAATCGCTGAAAAAAAGTAAGTTCTGCCTAAAGAAAATTATTTCAAATATTAAATACTTTTGATGTTTTATTATTATTTGTGTTACTAATTATTATATTACTAGCTTCTGCCCGCGACATCGTCCGCCTTAAATTCGTTTATCGCGGATAAGGGTATTTTTCCGGGATAAAAAGTAGCCTATGTCCTTCCCCGAGACTCAAACTATCTCCATACCAAATTTCATCCAAATCGGTTCAGCGGTTTAGGCGTGAAGATGTAACAGACAGACAGACAGACAGACACACTTTCGCATTCATAATATTAGTATGGATTTTTTCTAGAAAAATGCCGTTTGAATTTAAAAAGAAATGTCAGGTGTCCCATTGAAAGACATCAAAACCAAATTGCCAAACCGAAAGATATGGGCAAGCGTGGCAGCTATCTCCCATCTGGGTTATACCGAATCTTAGATAAATTTTATTACTGAAGTAAGAATACAGAGTATTGAGTACTAGACCTTTGTTTTTTTTTTTAGTATGTACTTAAAGTTTAAAACGGTTCATTGTTTGTTGATCTTATTGCAAGTTGGCTATTTATTTTAGTGCCCAAACCTCCCATTGAGGTGCCTAAACCACTTGACCATCGGGAGGTTCGGGCACTTTTGACAGTGCTCAGAAAATCACTTGCAATTTTGAGACTGATAATAATTGTATAAGTGTTCTTCGTAACAATTGAATCCAAATATATGTGCTACTAATGTAAGGAGTAAAAAGTTGATTTTGTTACATAATTGCATTTTTATTAAGACTTAAGTAAAAAAGTGCCCAATGCTCCCGTATCTCCCCTACAGCGCCAAATCTGCGTGGATAAGTTCGTTTTATCCGCTAGCGTGGAAAATTCAAACCTTTTGGACGCCGACGACGCATATATCTGCACCTGAGGTTCAACACCAACGACGGATATATACTTCAAGGCATTTAGACCAATATAGACCGACTCCCATTGCTATAGGGGTCATGTTAGCGTGATGATGTCATGGCGTATGAGTGACAGTGACACCTCTTTTATTCGTTAAAGCGTCGAAAAGGTTAAAGTTCGAAGGTTTTTACATGTTCATTTGTTTGTTTTGTTATGAGTGTGTTTCGTAGGCTCATATTATCAATAGATTTAAGTAAAAAAATAATCGGTTTGTTATATTTTCATAGTTTTTCTTACGGCTCGCACTCTACATTTTCTTCGCTGTAGTGAGGTGAAGAATTGTATGTTTCGCACGGCTGCAATACGGCGGCCTTGAAAGCCTCGTTACGCTCACTCAGGAATCTATATTTGATTCCTTCGCTTACTCGGCTTTGAATTCATGCACTCGCGCCAAATAACAACTTTGCAGCCTTGCATAACAAATAACTATTACCTTACCAACCAACTTACCAATAACTATTACTCATAAGCAGACTAAACAATAAAATATGGTCGGTAGAACACGCTTTTATTAGGTCGTCCTGTATGTAACTATGTAATGGAATGTAAGGTAACTAATTTAACAATCTTCCAAGGATCGTAGCGTCATGAAAATAGTACTGTCGAACTGATCTGATGACGGAGCCGAAAGACATCAACTGGAACTTCATGATGGAACATCGTATCATAGCTGTGTTTGGATTTGTTAGAAAAGTTTTGTAAAGCGTGTTTTTCTAGTGTTTTTTAAACTATTCATTTTTAGTGTTAAAACTGTCCCACGCGACTTTTCCTAAGATTAAAAGAGAGCCTTCTGTACTTGTACTATTAATCTATTATTTGATTACAATGATGCGTCCCCGAAAATCATACTTACCATGTTATTACCCTATACTCGTAATAAAGCAGTGAATTAAAATAACGAATGCAGTGGGACCCTTCGTGTAGACCATTAAACTTTATCAGCATAATAGTATTTATTAATTAGGGAGACCGAGTGGAATGTTGATAAAAAACCCATTTACAGAAATGATAAGCTAAACTTTGGTTTGTATGTATACTCGTAGGTTTAGTGGCTTTGACAATTATCGCACTAAAATTGTATATTGATATAAATAAAGTTGTTTTTTTCGCGGTTTTGGTCGTTCGACAGTGGTATTTTCCCTATTATTTGTGAGGATTTATTCAAAATGTACCCTTTGTACTCAAGGGGCCGTCCATATATTACGTCACTCAAAATATTTACTTATTGTACCCCTCCCCGCCTCCTTCGTCACGCTTTTTTCGATCTTTTTAACACGTACTGTCACGTTTGGCACGACCCTCCTCGCCTTATCGCAGTGACGTAATATGTGAATGGCCTCGTATGTATTATTGTACAAAGGCATTCCACTCGGTCTCCCTTATTAATTAAAAACTATTATGCTGATAAAGTTTAATGGCACACACGGAGGGTCCCACTGCGAATTCACTACTTAATTACAAGTATAGATAAAATAAAGACATCGTATACATATATACCCAGTATAATATTCGGGGTACGCATCAATGGTAGACTGACAAAAATAGAAAATGTCAGGTTTCAGGTTGAATTAAACGCATCGCCATCCCTGATAAATAAAATGTAATGCGTTGCATGCAAGATAAGGTAAAAGTTCCAATGTTTGACACCTTAATTACGATAGTTGACATCATGTTTGTGATCTCCATTATATTGCTATCTATGTCTTATGTTAAAGGTGCCAACTAATGGAACAAAGCTGGGCACTAGGGCGTTTACCTTATTTCATCAGCTAGCAAGCAACAAGCACAAATACGACGAAGGCCGATCACATGGAAACATTGACATTGTCCCCCCGAACCTAACACAGTCACACCCAAAAGGAAATCCGCCGTTTAGGACGACTATATCAAACTGACCGACATGTGTAGGCGATCTGTTGTTAGCTAGTACGGATTGTGATATTTTAAGCGAGTAAGTCTATAAGGCAAATGTAGTACTCGTAATATGTATATATTACGTAAATACAATACAAGTTACTATACCCTGTCAAATCATCATTATCATGGACTCAATTGGATAACATCCACTGCTGGGCTAAGGCCTCCCCAAGGATCTATGTAACTAAAATTTAAGGCATTTCAAGTAAGATATGTCATCGGCTAGCAGGCAAGACGCAGAGACACGGCTATGAAGGCCGATCACATGGAAACATTGACATTGTCCCCCGCTCCAGACCCAATCACGCCCGAAGGAAGTCCGCCATTTATTACGACTATTTTGGACTGACCGACATTTGTGTAGGTACTTGTGTAGGTGATCAGTTAGAGCTAGTACGGACTGTGCTACTTTAAGCGACTACGTCAGGTAGGAAAATATAGTGATACATATTAAATCAGTACAACGTCTCCATAATTAAAATTTCATGCATTTCAGATGGACATTTCATCGGCTAGCAAGCAAGATGCACAGACGCGGCTACGAAGGCACATAGAAACATTGACATTGTCCTCCTCTCCTGACATAACCACGCCCGTAGGAAGTCCGCCATTTACGAGGACTATTTTAAAGTGACCGACATGCGTAGGCGATGTGTTAGAGCTAGTTCTGACTGTGCTATTTTAAGCGATTAAGTCTATTGGGCAAATGAAGTGATACAGTGTGTTATAAGTACAATACAAGTTACAGTTTCTATTTTTTCAAGTGAACTCATGCACTTCAAGAATACAATACAATGGTGATGCAAGTGTGTATAGGCGACGGTGATCGCTTATTATTAGGCGACTTCTCGTCTTCTTCTTTGCCTCCTATGTCATAAAAAAAACAGTACATCAAGTGGTTTAATTAATAAGACAACGAGCACATAGTAAAAGCATATTATTACTTCATTGGAATAATAATAGATAATCCACTCTACATTTAATGTACTTCTAACGTTCAATGCACATTCTTTGCACAATAGACAATATAAACTAGGCTGACCTTCAAGACATCATTATCATTGTCATCATGGTCTTAACAGAATTAAGTTCTCTACTAGACAAAGGTTTTCCTAGGATCTCCACAACGATTGTTCCTGCGTCCCTTACCCAACGGCTATCCGCGATCCTAACCAGATGGTCTTAATTATGTCGTCAAGCACGTATACTACCAATTTCACTTAGTTAAGGACTAAGTTGATTCGTGTACGATTGTCCCTGATATTTATTTATATAAATTGAGCAAGGGTTACATTTCAGATCACCAAGTCCTAATTAAAAACCTAGTAGTAAGCAAAACTTCTTCATTGTTCCCTCATGGCTGAAGATCGTGATCAACTATAATGTCTCTCCACATGACGCCGTCACGGGTGAATGTGCAACACACACACTTTTTTTAGAACCTGACTTTGAACTAGGTGGGTGTCCTTACCAGTAATCGGAATCAGAGGAGGGGAGCACACACCCACAAACGCAGCCTTGGACTTGGAGTTGTGTTGGGACGCAGAGCGCAACGAGAGACTGCGGAGTTGGGTTGAACCATTTCCACCCGACTTGCGGCGTGTGAGATGGACAGAAAAATTGGTCAAAGGGCAAATAAGAAGCTACGGGCTGGTGGCCACCGCCGCCTGGGTCGACACAAAGACATCATCCAAGAAGTTCGCAGTAGGCATCCTTTAATAGCTGCTTTGATCTCGTCGTTCAGATCAGAGAGCATGTTCCTAGGACGGGTGAACACCTGTATACCGATCAGGGATCATCACTAGGTAATCGGCTGTATTCCTAGCTACTAGTAAAAGCACAAACGCTGTGCATCGTACACAAATAAAAATTCAGTTCCAAAAATAGTCGTGTTTCTACAGGTCTGACGATAAACTGAGTCTGTTCCTGAGGTATGGGAGCGGAGGGTTGCGATTACGAAACGTCAAACGACGCGTAACTTCAGTTTGGTGTCAGGCTTGTAAAACGAGATAGTTGGTTACGACACGTCATTTCACGTCACTTGGTCACCTCTCGTACCGCTCCATACCTCATCAGGAACAGACTTAGTTAAGCTTGAGACCTGTAGTTTCTCAATGATATAAATTTACTATTTTACATGAGTCTGAACCAACCTTTAGATCTCGTTTTAGCTTCGTTGTCCGTTGTAAACGCTGACAGGTTAATCTTATGAATTAACAACTTTGCTCATGAGTCTGGCGTAGTATTATTTGAATAGATGCTCGCTTGTCATCTTTAGTTTCGCAAGCGCTATTTTTCTCTGCACAGTAACCTACTTTCATGCGATTGTTCAGATGGTTAAAAAAAATAAAATTTTAAAATATTTAGGAGAAGATAATCACTAATAATAGTGACAAAAATAAATACAATAACATTGTTAAGTAATATTTGGGTCGCAAATTGACGTATCAGGTATCGTTGAATTCGTCTTGGCTGTGAGTGTGACATAGCTAGGCTATAAAAACATGCTGTCGTAATTAGGATGTCAAACATTGGGACTTTTACTGTATCTATTGATTTACAGAAAGACTTGCAAACATGTCTACGTAACGTAAAACATCCCAACTATTAATCCAGGCACCCAACTATGGTCCAGAAAGGGCTGTAAAAGAAAGAAAGCCCGAAATCGCAGGTATTTGTGACCCGAGCCGAAGGCGAGGGTTGTAAATATGCGATAGAGGGCTTTCTTTTTTACTGCCCGAGCGTGGAAAGTACACAATTTTACATCTTCACCTGGCCATAATGCGAGTTTTGCGAGCGTGCGGTAAAAATCACATTATGGCCAGGTGTGACGTAAAATAATGTATAATCATTATTAAGGATTTTGAGAATTACTTTAGAATTTTCAAAATAATTGTGCTTACGTGCTCTGTTACGTGAGCCTGTTCTTTTTGTAATGAGTTCCACATATAATAAAAACATTACTGGATGTCCGCAACCTCATAACTCTCTTTTTTGATTCAGCGTAGTCGGGTAAAAAGTATCCTATAACCAATCTGTGGATGCTCAGCTACTCGTATCAAAAGATACCAAAAATAATAGTTATCCGTTAGCAAGCGCGATGAAGCAACAAAGAACTAAAATAAATATTTTTGATTCAGTGTTCTCCAAGTAGCCCGTTCTACTTACTTCTTATTATAGTTATCGTGCCTCGGATAAAGTGTAATTTAATTTTGACCTTAGTGGGATGATTTTGGACTATATGTATTAGTTGGGTGTTTTCACGGTGCTGAAATTACAAATTTAGTTTATAGTTGAACTAAGATTTTCTCTCGGCGTTACCCGGGTAGCCTACTATTTTGATTGGGTGTAGGTACCTCGGGAACCATGTATTTTTTCGGAATGAAAAGTAGCCTACTTGTGCCACTCTATTTTATCTACATAAAAATCGCGGCAATCCCTTGCCCCTTTGGGTCTATTCAAACGTACCATAACCACACGACAACCACAACCACACGACAACGACAACCACGTGGTCGGAGGATAATTTATATATGAAAATAGTGTTATTCACACGGACCACATTTTGCCGTCGAATACAAACCGTGTGGTCGGTCTGACCACATGAAAGCAATGCAATAACTCTTTATTAAGTACATACCTCACAAAACAGAGTACAGAAAAAAACACATTCCAGGAGAGGTAAGAAACTAAGAAGCTGCAGAACAACTATTCACACGTAACCACTGCGTCACGTATTTTTGTTGTTGCGTTGTTGTGTGGTTGTGGTATGTCTGAATAAACCCTTTTTGCAAAAAAAACGGTGTGACATTTGTACCAAATATCAGAGAACGTCTTAAAGTGATTGGATTATACGCAAACTGAAGAGAATATAGCGACTTCTATGGACCTTTCGCATACTGCTGGTTTATATCAACAAATCAAATGTGGCATTAAAGTGATATATTTGTCAGTTGGCCGAGCTAGACCAACTGGCGTGTCCTCCGTTGTCAAATTCATTGCATGTGAAACGACGTAACCTTCTTAATCAAACGAAGCCACTTACTACCTTTTTCTCTTGAATTAGGTATCCTGAATTTTATAGCGTCATTAGAATCACGTAAGAGAATTTATCTGTTCGAAGAATTGTGATGAGCATTTTTAGCCTAAATAAATTGGTACAATTTGCTCGTTTTTTGCTCTATTCGTCATTTGTATAGCCGGCGAGGTAACAGTATAAACTTAATAATCAGTACTTGAACTACACACCGGTTCTCATAAAGATTTTGAAATGACGAAGGGTGATTCAATAAAATTCGGGTAACTCTGTCCTCATGTAAAATTTAGCTAACTATCAAGTAATTCTGAATTCAGTTATTCTGAATCTTAAATAAAAAAATAAATTATAAAAAATGATCTTAATGAAAGCAATTCTAGTCGATTTTTATTTTCAAAATTAGCTCTTCACGTCCTGTAGTTTATAATTTGTAAAAAATATTAGACTTAATATATTTCAAATTTGTTACAAAATAAACAAAGGTAAAACATTATTACATGAAACAATTGTTTAAAATGTTGCAATATTTTAACAAACTTGAACGTAAATTACTTACCTCTGTACTACCTTAACTTGAATCTGGGCTGATGTGGTCTCCACAAATAAATCTTTTAGAGGCTGGCTACGGTATGCTATGCGCTCTCAAGATTGGCACTCTTTTCAACAACCGAAAACCTAAGAAAAGCTTATTTTGGCTATTTTTCCTCGAACTTTTTTACACTCACTTCATACAGGGTGTAGATCTATGGGCTGCATTCGCGGGCTGAGACAGGCTGTTTAACATGTAAAATGCAGCAGCGAGTGTTACATGCCATAAAAGCGTGTCATTGATTGAAAACCAGTTAATCATCCAGCTCGAGAAATTTTTATAAAACATCTGATTTTTACTTCGAGTTGCGTCTGTATATTAACTGCTTGCAAATATGTTCGGTCGAACTTGCATGAATGGGTAGTGATGCATGAAAACATTTGTTGAAAGCAGCCAGAGACCATCCCGCGGGCGGCATTTGCAGGTGGCGCCGCGTTGACGAATAGCGAAGGCCCGTGAGCGCTCAGCGTTGTTGGATCCAATCTTTACAATCGGGTACCTGAAGACATCAAGAACTCCCCTAGCGATGCTGTTTTTACGAGAAAACTCAAGGACATCGAATTTGCTTGCTACAGCTTCACCGAGTTTCTCCAAGGGGATCGTTGACCCAATTATTAATCCTTTTTGTGACTAGCTCTAACCTAAGAAGACTTCTTACAGTAGTACAAATTATAATAATATGTTGGAAAATGATGTGTAAACGAACTCTTTACCAAATAAAATCGTCATCGGAATCCTTACTCTTATTTGTCAGTCCCTTGTTATCAATTTAAATGGAAATATTTAAATATTGAATAACATTAAAGTATCATGTTACATAGAATTAGACAAAAACAATATAAATATAATAATAGACTTAAACTGACTTAAGACAGTTTATGCTGCTACATTTTAAATAAATTAAACATTTATTCGACTAAAGACTCACGAAAGTTAACCGTGTTTCATAGAATCACCGATAAGTACCTTACTAGTAAAATGGCAATGGGCAAGGCACATGGGCAAACGAGTTTTGGAGTGGTGGCCACGCACCGGAAGACGCATCGTGGATAGGCCCTTCACAAGGTGTTCTGGTGACCGATCATGGTGGCGCTCTTTAGGAGAGGCGTATGTCCAGCAGTAGACGTCTTTTGGCTGATTATGAAGTACCTACTTAGCGAACACAATTTTATACTTTATTGGATACTTACCCCCACATTGATGGGTTAGACATTGGTTCAATTCCCGTTAAGGTTTTTTTCATTTACTGTATCAATATAAAACTTTGCCAGTACCTACATATTGTCAGATTATTACATTTTCAAAATCAGAGGAACTATAAAAATAGATGAAAAATATGTCAATAATTTGGTCTGTGCCACAAAGTTACTCAGGTACTATGTGATTCCAATTAACTCTTAAATGGCCCGTTTCGAGTTCCAAGAACTAACGACAGTGGCAATGTTGGCACCATTGTGTCACTTGCTTAATCACTTTTTCGCACTGAAGCTAGAAAGCTAGCTGTAACACGCAAAAAAAAACAAGAATTCGTTAGACCACGTCTGCACACCGCGGCTCACGAGCCACATGCGGTTCTTTACAGGGTCATTTGCGGCTCTCCAAGTTCCACTTAAAAAAAGTCTTATTAAAATTTGATAACAGTGATAAAACTGAAACAGAAAACTGCGGCTCTTTGAGCTTCCGAAAAATTTATATTTTTCCGGCATCTACGTCTAAAAAGTTTGCCGACCCATGTTAATAATCTAGATAGAAATTGCTTGAAAATTCTGTTAAAACATTAAAGTCACCATCTAATAATGCAATAAGAATTAACGCTGGCCTGAGAAAATCACATTAAGGTACTGTTGCGGTCCTAATTAATATCGGACGAGTTAAAATACTGCCAGCAACAGTTTGACACATTCGTCATTCATTGTAAACCGTGGCATAATTTCCTGGCAATCCAAAAAGAATCGCTCGACCGTGCGACGGACGATCCGTTTGTAAATGCGACCTTCCGCTAGCCATGCCCTTGGATGTTTTAACAGCATTTAAAACACTGTCACGTATCGGGATTTAACGAGAACTTCTCGAGAATACGAGATAACGTGAATGATTGAACTGAATGCTGTCAGAAAGTAACGTTTATAAAGACATGCAGCTGTTGCCCGCGACTTCTTTCGTAGAGATGCAATTTATAGCCTATGTGTTATTCTGATGTCTAAACAACATTACTGGAAAGTTTAGTTGAGATTCATTCATTAGTTTTTTTTTAATTAAGAGGAACGTACAGCCAAGTGCCAAACTTTGTATTAAATTAATCCTTTCGTAAATATGTAGGTACCAGAACTTTATTTTGTTGACATAAGAGCGATGGGACATATTTTTAAGAGGGATTAGTCCACCCATATTTTTACCTTGACTGTACATACATACAAACATCGGCACAAACTTTCACGTTTATTAATATTATTAGAATTTATTAATTACGTGCTTATTAATATTAAGCTCTGGTAGCCGACTGGTTCAAGTGTGCGACTTTCAAATAGGAGATCGTTGTCGTATTCGGCCTGTACCTTTGAGTTTCTACAAATCTATGGAAATTCAAGGCTGTATACGAAGTCTTCAACCCGCACTGGGCCAGAGTGTAGACTACAACCCACTCCCTTTCATCCATAAGAGGAGGCCTGTGCTCAGCACAGCAATGGGACGTATTTACTCGTAGGCTGATGATGATGACGAAGATTTGTTAATTGTTTGTGTCAATTTCTGTCATCCGTTTCTGTAAAACTTTTCTAAATCTCAGAATTGCTCGCTGCCCCATTTAATTTTCAACCATATTTATATAGTCACTTCTTTGGTATCCTTTGGTTGGTACAGAACACAGTTGAGAATGTCCAAATTTGAATAAGCCAATACAACACCGCGGTTTTTTTTCTGGGACCTGACTTTGAACTGGATAGGTTTAGCTAGGCCTCATTAGCAGTAATCGGATTCAGTGGCGTGCGGTTCATATAGACACAAAGGCACTGCCTACCCTGAACGACTACGGCTCCATATAGGCACGGAGAAAAGCCAACGAATGACCATGTGTCCATATAGGCACTAAAGCAAAACCCTGTGCACGCCACTAAGAGGAGTGTAAACGGCAATGCCATCCGCCCCCACTTTTAGTTGGGACTAGTTCAATTCATGTTGGGAGAGGGGAGAAATAAAAACAAGGGGCATAGGGGAAGAAACTGCGAGCTGGACGAGTTTCTTAGTCCGCGAATCCAGCGGTAGAAAAGCATGCTCCTTTAAAATATCCTGTTATTTTTATCAAATTAATTTATTTTATGTCTATTTGTAACACAGTTTATTACCCACTTTTGCAAAGAGAAACTGTTTTGTTGAAAAGAGAAAAAATGCAGACACTATACAATAATTACAATTAAGAAATTTTTACATAAGAAAATTTTACAGAATTAGATAACTCAATAAAATTAATTTACCTTAAAAAAATGAGCTAAAGTATACAAAAATATTCACAATATTAATCAAAAAGCCCGCCCCGCGCCTTTCCAGACGCAAAGGTGCCCATCACGCTCGCAGCGTTGCCACGTTGAACCGCGATAGACAGTCTTTGCATCAGGAAAGACCCGGAGCGAGGCTCAAGACTTACCTCTCGTAAGCGCCCCAGCCTCAGCCCAAACATTTTATGTTACTGGATATTGGAGGCGTGTAAGGGGCTCCCAACCTACATCTCTCGGGAGCCCAAGTCAACCTCACCTGCTCGTGGTGCACGCCGCTGACCAACGGACGAGGCCCTGGCGACCCGCCAACCCGCACCGGACCAGCGTGGCGGGTTACGGTCCAAACCCTCAATGAAGATGACAACTTTACCACGGCCCCAAGTGCCCGGCGGCTCCAGTTGCAAAGCTGGCGGGGACGGACGTCGGCCAAGCACTGGAGCCAGGGGCGCTAAGAATCCCCGGGTGGGGCTCCTCCGTCAAACGACCTCGGCTATTGATAGAACGGATAACCGACGTAGATTATCGCTGGTAACCTACAACACGCGCACGTTGAGGACGGACGAGAAGGTCACAGAGCTGGAAAAGGAGGTCAGTAGGATGCGCTGGGACATCATAGGGCTATCTGAAGTCCGAAGAGAGGGGAAGGACACGATAGCCCTGAAATCCGGCAACCTGCTGTACTAACGGGAGGGTGACCAGCAGTCCCAGGGTGGTGTCGGGTTTCTCGTCCACAAGTCTCTCGTTAACAACTTTGTGACAATTTCGAGTATGTCGAGCAGGGTTGCGTACCTGATACTCAGAGTATCTAAAAGATATTCGTTGAAGGTCATACAGGTCTACGCACCCACCTCGACTCACCCGGATGAGGAGGTGGAGGCCATGTATGAGGACGTCAGTAGAGCCATACATGCTTCCAAATCACACTTCACTGTTGTAATGGGAGACTTTAACGCAAAGCTGGGGAAGAGAGGCGATAACGAGCTGAAAGTGGGGCAATTTGGATGTGGGCAACGGAACCGAAGGGGCCAGAGGCTAGCCGAATTTCTGGAGAAGGAGGGACTCTTTATGATGAATTCCTTCTTCAAAAAGCCGCCTAACAGAAAATGGACTTGGATGAGTCCCGACGGTTCCACGAGAAATGAGATAGACTTCATTTTATCCACAAAGAGGCAAATATTCAATGATGTCTCAGTGATCAATAGGGTCAAAACCGGTAGCGATCACCGAATGGTGCGAGGCACATTGAATATGAACGTCCGCCTAGAAAGGTTTCGCCTAATGAAGTCTACGCTCCGACCAACTACAGCCCACATACAAAACCCCGAAGACTTTCAGCTGGAGCTAACAAATCGCTTCGCTTGCCTGGATGATTGCGTTTCCATGGACGATATAAATAACAGGTTGCTAGAAACTGTCCACGAGGTGAGAAAGAAATTCTTCAGACCCCGCCGCAAAGATAGACCCTAAAAACTATCCGATCATACTCTCAACCTCATGGCTGAAAGATGCTCGATGACGCTGCAGACTTCTGAAGACGCTGAAGTATACAGGCAGCTCAATAAACGGATCCATCGGTCCATGCGGCACGATATTCGTCTCTTTAATACTAACCATATCAAAGAGACGATAGAGCGGAACAAGGGCTCTAAAGTGTTTGCAAGGGACCTGTCTATTGGGCAAAAGCCAGCTGACGAAGCTGAAGACAGAAGACGGCAGTGTAGTGTCGACGAAGCCAGAGGTGTTGAGAGAGATCGAGAGGTGGTTCTATGGGCAGTTATATACCTCGGCTGCCAAACCTGCTCATGACTTGGCCAAAGACCCGAGAGCCAAGCTTACCCGGCACTATACCGAAGATATCCCGGACATCAGCCTGTACGAGATTAGAATGGCCCTTAAACAGCTCAAGAACAACAAGGCGCCGGGTGATAATGGAATCACTTCAGAGCTTCTGAAAGCGGGTGGAACTCCGGTACTTAAGGTCCTTCAGAAGCTCTTCAATACCGTATTGCTCGAGGGCATCACGTCGGAGGCATGGAACGGGAGTGTAGTGGTGGTATTTTTCAAGAAAGGTGATAAAACGCTGCTCAAGAATTATAGACCCATCTCGCTTCTGAGCCATGTCTACAAGTTGTTTTCCAGGGTCATCACGAATCGTCTTTCAAGCAGGTTTGATGAATTCCAGCCTCCCGAACAGGCCGGGTTTCGAAAAGGCTTCAGTACCATATACAGACTATCCCGACCACACGCTGTGGTACAGAAAACCGAGGAGTATAATCTGCCACTTTGCTTAGCGTTTGTGGACTATGAGAAGGCCTTTGATTCCGTCGAGACATGGACAGTACTGCAGTCGCTCCAGCGATGCCGTATTGACTGTCGGTATGTCGAGGTGCTGAGGAGTGTGTATAACAACGCCAGTATGTCGGTCCGAGTACAAGACCAGATTACGGAGGCGATTCCGTTGCAGAGAGGTGTGAGACAAGGAGATGTAATATCTCCGAAGCTCTTCACCAACGCAATGGAAGACGCCTTTTAGCTCTTGGAATGGCAAGGATTCGGCATCAGCATTAATGGCGAGTACATCACGCACCTTCGGTTCGCCGACGATATCGTGGTCATGGCCTCGTCTCTACGCTGGAGGATCTCGGTACGATGCTCGAAGATCTCAACAGAGTATCCCAACAGGTGGGCCTTAAGATGAACATGGACAAGACGAAGATCATGTCGAATGTCCATGTAGCGCCCACCCCGGTATTGGTTGGTAACTCGGTCCTCGAAGTTGTTGACGAATACGTCTATCTAGGACAAACAATCCGGTTAGGCAGGTCCAACTTCGAGAAAGAGATCAATCGACGGATCCAACTCGGATGGGCAGCGTTTGGGAAACTGCGAAGTGTCTTCTCGTCCGGCATACCTCAGTGCTTGAAAGAAAGAAAGAAAGAAAGAAAGAAATGTTTATTTGCTAGAATACGTAGTAGTAGAATACGTAAATAATGCAAATTATGTATTTGTCAGGTTAACATTACGAATAATTAAAATGAAACTAACAATACAAGCAAGATAAATATACAGTAATAATAATAATTTGAGCATGTTCATAAATTAAATTCAAATATCTATTATTTATGTCTAAATAATCCTTTACAGAATAAAAACAATGTTCATGTAGCCATTTTGTCAATTTTGTCTTAAATTCAGGATTTTTCAGCAACTTCAATGTGTCAGGTAGATTATTATATACAATTATACAGGAGTTATAAGCATTTCGTCTGTATATATCAGCACGACAAGGAGGTTTGTAGAGGAGTTTTTTGTACTGTGTTCTTAGATTTCCAGCAGAGACATCAGAACGTAACTTAAAATAATCAGCGTGAGACTTTACAAATAAACAAACTTTTCTTATGTACATACACGCCAAAGGTAATATATTATATTCCTTAAATATAGGTTTACAACTATCGGTTATCCAACAATTAGCAATTGCACGCAAGCACTTCTTTTGCAATCTAAATACTTTTTCAACATTAACCGAATTTCCCCACAATAAAAGGCCATAGTTAAGTGTTGATGAAATGTAACCATAGTATGCTGTTATTGCTGCTTCAGTAGAAACAGTTCACATGATCCTTCCAATTTAATTGGCTATCAATACCTAAACCTAAGAATTTAATGCTGTCAGTTTCTTCTATATAACTATGATTATATTTAACACTTAATCGTTTAGGAATAGTTCTGCGTGACCGATATTGAACGAATTTGGTTTTAGTCAGATTTATGTTAAGATTATTATCATTTATCCATGTGTATATGTCATTCAAAGCATTATTAATTGATGTCTCGTAATTGTTTGTATTATTCCCTTTTACTATTAGCGTCGTGTCGTCAGCAAATAGAATGCATTTTTCTGCTGTTGCATGTGGAAGGTCATTAATATAAAGCAGGAATAATAATGGTCCTAAATTACTACCCTGCGGGACACCTGACTTATTTAAACGAAATTCAGACCTGTAGATTTTCCTTAAAAAACTATTATTTATTTGAGTTATTCTTGTAACTTCAGTACATTGCTTTCTATTTTTTAAATAACTTTAAACCACTCGAAAGCTTTGCCTCTGATTCCATAGTGTTCTAGCTTTGAGAGAAGTATGGTATGATCAACGAAATCGAAAGCCTTGCTCATGTCGAGTAAAATTGACATTACAGGTAATTTATCATTTATTGCCTCAGTAATACATTTAATTAAGTTGAAACAGGCTAGTTCTGTTGAATGGTTCCTCCGGAATCCGAACTGTTCTGGTTGCAGTAAATTATGTTTGGTTAAGTAATCAGTTAATCTGACGTACATACTTTTCTCAATTATTTTTGACAAGATGGGAACAATTGTAATGGGTCTATAGCAATTAGGGTCTTCACGGTCACCTTTTTTAAAAAGTGGCTTAACAATAGACAGTTTTAGTTGCTCAGGGAAAATACCTTAACTAAGTGACAGGTTAATTATATGGGCTAGCGGGCGACTTAAGTTCATGGCATTAAGCTTAAGAATGTCAGTCGCTATATTGTCATATCCGCATGTTTTACTGTTATTTAATGTCATAATTAGCTTATACACTTCACTTTCACATACTGGTTTTAGAAAAATCGTATGAGAACAACAATCTTTACCATTGAATTTGTATTTAGTCTTCGCTGGCATATTAGTTTTAGTGTCTATAATGTCTATAAAATAATTGTTTAATATTTGACATATGTCTTCTGGTTCATGATATGATAAGCCATTTGATTGGATAGATTGGATGTCATTATTACAAACTTCATAGCAATTAGTAGACGAAGATATAATCTTCCATGTAGCCTTACATTTATTCTTATTCGCTAATATGTATTTGTTATTGTTTATTTGACGTGATCAATATACCGACGTATTACCGGTGATGACCTACGGAGCCGAGACGTGGTCTCTGACCATGGGCCTCTTAAGGAAGCATAGAGTTACTCAGCAAGCTATGGAAAGGGCTATTTTTACGGTATTTCTCTACGAGATCGAATCAGGAATGAGGACATCCGTAGACGAACCAAAGCCACCGACATAGCATACAGGGTAAGCAAACTGAAGTGGCAATGGGCAGGGCACATAGTTCGAAGAACCAACGGCCGCTGGGGCAGAAAGGTTCTAGAGTGGAGACCACGTACCGGGAAGCGCAGCGTGGGAAGGCCATCCGCAAGGTGGTCCGACGACCTGATTAGGGTTGCGGGGGCTCGCTGGATGCGGGTCGCCTCTATACGGCCCATGTGGAAATAGATTAAGGAGGCCTGTGTCCAGCAGTGGACGTCCTACGGCTGAAATGATGATGATGATGACGCAGTAATAAAACGTAAAGTGTTTAAAGATAACGTCAGTAAGTATTTACGTGCCCCTAAAAAGAAAAACGGGTAACTTTATATGGCTATTATGAGATTTTCAGCGCAAAGGTGTTTAACAGCCCATTGAGGAAGAATGGTCCCGTACATTTTATCTGCCTCATCTTTGCGGTTAGAAGCTTTCACACGCTGTAAACCGCTTTGTAGCCGCGGAATCTGTCAACACGGCGTCTAACGCGGCACTAAACGATAATGACTGTTTGATGGTTACTGTATGTGCTGATATGTAGGGAAAATGTTTTTGTCAACAAGTACTTATGAACATAAAACAGATTTATCTTTGATCCTAGTACGTCTGTTAAAACCCTGTAAACTTTTATGGGAACTGCAAGCTAACTGCGCAGTCGGCATGCAGTTTCTATACAAGTTGTAGTTATAATGCAAATCTTTTGTTTAAACCTTTAAATAATTTATTCTCTGTAACGTTACGATGTAAAGAACTTACATGTATAGTTTTATTTGTAAACGTGTTAATGCTTAACAGTTAACTCGTCATTCCAATAATTGACACCCAATATGTCACTTCTATTACTACGAATTAAAGTTGAAGGTGCCAACGATTGGGACATTATCGGGCACTGGGAGGATTTCCTTACAACACTAACTAGAGTATATAACTAGTTAAGTACGGTCGGCCAAGAAATTGTATTATGATTGTATTAAGATGTATTAAGATTCAGAAGTGGTAGACCAATTTCTTGGCCGATTTCAAGTGGGCTCTTATGGAGACATTGCGCCGTCGGATTCAGAGTTTTCGTTCTAAATATAAATCAAAACAATTAATTAAAACACTGAGGTGCACTTGACCTGTGAACTTTTCAGAATGTCTATTTTTAGCGGACACAAAAGTGCAGGTGAGGTTCTTGTGTGAATGACGTAGGAAACTACACGTGGCGACTAACTGTTATATGTCCGTATAATCATTTATTAAAGTTGCGTCCAGTTTCGTCGGATGATTACGATTAGTAGGCAGTATATAAAAAAGTTGAGTAGAGACTCGGATAGAACTATTGCGAAACCCACAAACTCATCAATTTCATCATCAAAGAAATGTTCAGAAGGGGGAATAAATAGGAAAATTTTTGAGCCATCAGTTCTATCTTTATAGAAGATAAATATATCGTCGGCTAGTACCCATAACACAAGCCTTATTGAGCTTACCATGGGGCTAGTTCGATTTGTGTAAAATTGTCCCGTAATATTTATTTATTATTTATTTAGATAAAAGTATTCGTTGCGTTCATAGAAATCCCTTCTATTATGATCCAAGATCCAAGGCTCCATTTCTTATTAGCGCGTATTTACAAGTAAAGATGATTCAGTATTTTAGCTCAAAATTTTGCAAAATTATGTGGAACCAGTTTCACTGTTACGATATAAAGTAGATCAAAGTTAGAATTTACTAACTCTTCCTCCTCCCGGGTAAGCGTCATACGACTAACTCTCACAAGAGTTGTTTAAGGCCAAATACTGAGTTTTATAGATTTTGCGTGTTCAAGTCGATTGAATTGGCTCATGGTCATTATTTTAATCTGTAGGACCATCTAATCTAATGTTAAGGTTCTTTTTCCTGGTTGTTGGTTGTCTGCTTCGTATTTTTTTATCGCGCTATAACCGCAAAAAGCAACTATCATGCTCGCTGGACGTAATTTTCCACAAAAAAAATCCAAAACAAATGCTCGCTCTTTTCTAGATCCACGGCAACCTTAACTTGCCTTTGCCTTTTGACGACTGGTTTGGCTCAGTGGGAGTAACGTTGCCTGCGAAGCTGAGGTCCTGGGTTCAAATCCCGGTATGGGCAAGTATTTGTGTGATGAGCATAAATATTTGTTCCTGAGTCTTCGATGTTTTCTATGTATGTAAGTAATAATATATTTATTAAATATATTGTCGTCTAGTACCCATAACACAAGCCTTATTGAGCTTACCATGGGACTAGTTCGATTTGTGTAAGAATTGTCCCATAATATTTATTATTATTATTATAACTTTGTCATCAGTCCATTTGTGGGGGCTGTACCTATGAGATGAGTCCTTGAAAATATGACCTAAATTGGCTAGAAGAACTTTTTTGTTACTACTATAAAGATACTATGATAAACTTTTGTAAAAATGAAATGTTTGTACATAGAAGATATTTTCAAAAATACTATTTTAACGGACTATTTGGAGGTCAATGAATCGTTTTTTTTTGTATGTTTGTATGTGTCGTTGTGGCTTCGTCACGCTAAACGGATTTCAATTATTTTTGGTACACGGGTAGCTGGGTATCCGCAGATGGTCATAGGATAGTTTTTCCCCACTACGCTGAAGAAAAAACGAGGGGTTACGACCTTTTTAACCGACTTCCAAAAAAGGAGGAGGTTATATGTTCGAAAGTTTGTATTTTTTTTCATGTATGTTCACCGATTACTCCACCAATTGTGGACCGATTTTAAAAAATCTTTTTTTATTTGAAAGGATATACTCCCGAGGTCGTCTCATTGCCACCAAGTTGGGATCTGATGATGAGATCCTAGGGAAATCGAGGGCAATCCTCAAATTGTATAGGCACTTATAACGTTTTTCATATATTTTCTTAAGTTATTTAAGTATTTGCATATGGTAGTCATCATCTCATCATGCTGAGCTGATGACGGAAAGTACAACTCCTTAATAGTTACGAGTTAGAGGATAATTCTTTAAAAAATCATCTATTATAGGTAAATACGTTAAGACTGTTATATTATTTTTAGTGTGTCCCTGAAGTAGTCTCCTTATCACCAAGTCAGGATTATATGATGAAATGCCAGGGAAATCGAGCGAAACCCTCAAATATTATAGGCACTAACAATGTTTTGTATATATTTTTCTAAAGTTATCAGTTGTTTTCCTCTGGTTGTCATCATTTCATGCTGAGCTGATGATGGAAGGTGCAATGAACTAACCAACTTTTACATTTCCTACTTCCAAAGACTCGAGATGCGTGCAAAGTGCCTCCTCAATCTTCCCATTCTGGGCTCTAAAAAATACTTTATATGACTACTAAAATCCATCACTAAAAAGCAAAAAATAAAAAAATGTTAAATAAAAAAAGCACCGACTTCCAAATAAACTAAAAAGCCATAAATAATCTTTTATTTACGGTACGTATCACATTTGAATCACCTTTTGAAGTCGGTGCCAAACCTAAAGTAAATAAAGTTCTTTTCTCAAACATGCAATGAAATGTCGTCATTACGTGCGCTAAAACCGGCTTCAAAGTATCCCGTTTCGGGCGGAACAACCTGAGAAAACTGTGAAGGAATTTCATACAAAATTGAAGGCCTAGGCCGGGAACTAACTTTTTTAATTTTAATTTAAACATGCGTCGTCGGCGTCTGTGTCATGCACAGGCTGAACAGCTGAATTATAATTTTTATATTTTTTCTAGTGGCTGAATGGTTATCGGACCAAAAATATCCGCGATAATGCCTATTACACACGAACTGCTATTAAGAACACAAACCCCACGGTTCATATATTGATGACTAAATTTAAAATATTGTCTATACGTAAGTCGCCAGAGAACATAGACAATATTTAAAATCCTCTGCATTTATTTTATTTATTATAGAAATGAAGATTATTATTATAAAGGTTGTGTATAGCGGGCCTAATAGAATCTACTCGAACACTACACACGCGAAATACGGACGACTTCCGTAAAAAAAAAAACATTATGGCGGGATTGAAAGGAGAATTTCAAAAACTTTCGTCGTGTAATTTAATGAGTGATGTATTTTTTTATTTCATTGCATATGTTTGAGAAAAGCACTATACGTGCCTCTGGCCGTGAAAAGTGCTTGCCGGCTTCGTATCACTATCCGGCCTCCCTACGGTCGGCCGTCTATACATACTCACCCGGCAAGCCCTTCTTTCCCGGCGTCTGCAGTAATGTACTATTATTCAACAAAAATACGAATTACTATGACTAAATACTCGTGTATATGTAGGTAGATAATAACCAAAGGCTCGCCGCCGCGGTTCTAAATAGTAATAAATGAATGGTTTGGCACCGACTTCAAAAGGTGATTCAAATGTGATCCGTACCGTACATAAAAGATTATTTATAGCTTTTTAGTTTAATTGGAAGTCGGTTTATTTTTATTTAATTTTTTTTATTTCCTCCGCGAACGAAGTTACGGGCATCTTCTAGTATCGTTTATTAAGTAGTTTTAAAAAGACTCAGAATACGTAACCATTAGGGTTGGTAATTTTTACTTTTTCCTGGCTTATCAAAAGGCATAATTGGAAAATGGTCTTAATATTGTGTCATTTTTTTAATAATTTTGTTTGTTTAGTTTCATTGCCTCCGGATTGAGTTGAGAAATTTTGAAAATGTACGTGGAGCTGAAAAAAAAACCCTATCTTTTTATGACTTTTTCTCTTTAATCTTCATGGGATTCTTAGGCATAAATACTATTATTTAACAAAATTACCGTGACTTTTGAACAAAAACTGCTCATACAATGTCTATAGTAAATTACGATGAGGATCCGGAGGCAGAAGATCAATTCCATACGCTATAAAAAAGTATGCACCTAATGTCGATTTAAGGTACAATTTTTTTTGCTATCAAGCATTAAAAAAAATACTTTTATTTATCTCAATACAAGACCCCCTAGTAACCATGGCAACGAGGGAGATACAGGAAAATGTTGACTGACCCAAATACGGCACAGTGTAGAGCCGCCATAAGGGATTTGTTGCAATTTTATCATGGATTTATTTTCAAGTGTTTACTGCCACCACTTCGAATCGATAGATCCTTAGCCTCTCTTGATACCTATACCACTCGATGCCAGTGAAGTATTTGCGATACCCAGCAACCCGTGTACTTACCAAAAATAGTTTAAATCCGTTTAGCCGATTTGGCGAGCTGAAGCCACAACGACACATACCTAAAAACATACAAAAAATAAAAGTTTTTCGATTTAGGGATCTCCAAATTGTTCGTTTCAATATATATATTTTTGAAATATCTTTAATATCTTTAAGTAGGTACAGACATTTTATTTTTACAACTTTATAATAAATAGTATAGAAGATAATTTCTAGGAGGTTTTGATTTTGTAACGATTTCTGTTTGGTTTATTTTGACGAAGGTAGGTATGTATGATCAATTAAGGAACTAACTTGGATGCTTAAAAGTGAATATAACTTTTAAATATATCGTTGTCTAATACTCATAACACAAGCCTTATTGAGCTTACCATTGGACTGGATCCATTTATGTAAAATTGGCGCCTAATATAGGTATTTTTTTTTATAACTGGAGTTCAATGAATACTTTGATGAGCTTGTTTCAAATTATGTTTGAGACAAACCTAATGTTTAGATTTTTAGTAGGTAGGTACTTCTAAGAACGCTTAAAATCGAATCAATGTAACAGTCTCATTTATCATTGAGCAAAAATACATCCATACTAATATTATAAATGCGAAAGTATGTCTGTTTGTCTGTCTGTCTGTCTGTTACCTCTTCACGCTTAAACCGCTGAACCGATTTGGATGAAATTTGGTATGAAGATAGTTTGAGTCCCGGGGAAGGACATAGGCTACTTTTTATCCCGGAAAAATACCCTTATCCGCGATTTACGAATTTAAGGCGGACGAAGTCGCGGGCAGAAGCTAGTTTACTATATACCTTTTCATTCTTGTTATATATAGTGTACAAGACAAGTTCCCCTTTTACGACGGTGTGACAAATCCTCAAGTTTTCGGTTCCTAATAGTTCCTAGTCGCAATCTGATCGGATCAGCTTGAGCAGGGTCGATATCTTTGCCGGGATCTTCTTATTGAACTGTCCGGCTGTGGGGAGGTCTGTTTCGGGCCAATCGAGATGAAGATCAAGTTGCCGATATTCATTATTCTCCCATTCTCGGGTAGTTATATAATTGAAGGCACTAGCAGTTAGGTATGGTCTTGTTAAGTTGACACACATACCGTACTAAGAAACCCGCCAGGAGCGTAACTGACTTGCGTACCGAGGATTCAGTACAAAGTAGGGTATTTTCCATAAATCAAAATAAAACTATATATTTGAATACAACAATTTTAAGGGACTATATCGCATATATTATCTTATGTGAGTTCCCGACGTTTCGAAAGCTTTTCAGCATTCTGTGTTCACGGGTTGACTGAGGAAAAATATATTTTTCAACAACAACAAGTCTTAGCCAATTTTGGTACGACTTTTTACCGGACAATGCTGAGCAAAAAAAGAAGGTTATGACTTCCTACCCCGCGTAGTTGCGGACACCTTCTAGTTCCTTATATTTTAGGAACTTCATACAATCTTTTACACAAAGTCACGAGCTATATCGACGAATGAAAAAATTGGGTCACTTTTTATCCTTTTAAGAGAGCTTGCGGTTCGGAAGAGGTGAAATACAGTTAAAATTACAAAATCTATAAAATAAGGGGGTACCATTTTTTTACGGCTCCCATCATTCTATTTATTTTTAAGAATTGTAAACCTACAGCATACAGTTTGGATGGTTTATAAATATCAACTGTTTTCTTCACGGACTTTAAGTAAAAGGTTTTAATTTTAAATAAGACGCATAAAAATTACGCATGAAAAAAAAACGAAAAAAAATTGTCCGTTACACCATAATTTATGTTCGGCAATACTTGCTGCTGTGGGACATTATCAGGGGCTTATTTCACACGACCTTGTAACTTGTATTACAAGTTACAAGTGGAAGTCTCTTCTCTTTTTTAAATATTGTTTGAAAGGGATTTCCACTTGCAATACAAGTTACAAGTTTTTGTGAAATGGGCCTCAGGCTCAGGCCCCTATTTCACAATCGTGACAATTGTCAGGTGAGAACGACGATTTTATGTTAACGGCGATCCCCGTAAGCTGCATACATCTTCTTACTTTATACTGGGCACGCAATGTATGTGAAATTGTCATTGTCACCCTAAATTTGTCACGATTGTGAAATAGGGGCAGGTATACCTATACGTCATCATCGGTGTAAGTATAAAAGTAGCGGATACCCGCCGATTGAAATGATACACACTTATGTAAGCTTTCTGCAACTGTTTGCCATGCTAATTACGCATGGTGCAACGAACGCATGGCTTCATCATTGCATAATATTGCTAACATGTTTTCTTATCATGTACGTAGGTCATTCTGAAACGTTTCAACTTAAAAAAATCGGTCAAGTGCGAGTCTGACTCGCGTACCGAGGGTTCCGTACAAACTTTCAGTTATTCCAAATTAACTGACCGATTGAGTTAAATTTGCCTCTGGTATCTATGGCGTCTCATACAAATGAGGGACAAACGTAACCAAACCGGGTTATTTAAAACGATTTTTGGTGATTAAAAAAAAGTAACACAGATATGTGCTTATAATTCATATTAAATTATGTAATTCAAGAAAATTTGATATGAAATGAAAATAAATATAAACTTACTTATTGAAATAAAACAATTTAACGGATTATATCGCGTATATTATCTCATTTTAGTTCCCGACGTTTCGGAAGCTTTCCAGCTTTCCATGGTCCTCCCGTGACCATGGAAAGCTGGATATAATATACGCGATATAATCCGTTAAATTGTTTTATTTCTATGAGTAATAATCGCGGAAACAGAAGAAAATATTATATAAACTTACTTATTTAAAAAAAACCATTGCAATACATTGGGGCTGACGGCTGACCATATATCTATTTTAAATTTAAAGTAGATAGCATAAGTTAGTTTTTGAAATATGGCGCTCTAATGGTCGGGCAGACAGACAGACAGAGTCGCACCATAAGGGTTCCTTTTTTATCTGTTTGTAACGGAACCCTAACAATCACGTTTAGCGGGAGGCGAGGTAAACTCCAGCAGAATATAACGGAGAAATTACTATTTCTACAAACGCACACAATAAAAAAAAATACTTATCAGGATACAAAAAAAACACACTGACAATCTATCGTATAAACTGACCTGACTTTTATCATAATATCAGCCGGAGTCTTGATTTTTTCATTATTTTGATCTTTTTATCTATTTATAAGAAACTAAAAATTGCCCGCGGCCTCGTCTGCCGGGGAGGAAAAACTTATAAT
This sequence comes from Hedya salicella, assembly GCA_905404275.2. Classification (NCBI taxonomy): domain Eukaryota; kingdom Metazoa; phylum Arthropoda; class Insecta; order Lepidoptera; family Tortricidae; genus Hedya; species Hedya salicella. The sequence continues at coordinate 14,530,809 of FR990112.1, read as the reverse complement.
CATCTTTTTTCTTCAGCGCAGTCGGATAAAAAGTATCCTATATCTATCAGTGGATACTCAGCTACAGTGTGCCAAAAATAGTTGAAATCCGTTTAGCCGTTTTGGCGCGTTGAAGCCAAAACAACATATATAAAATCGCTCCGTTTCATTATTTTTTTAAATATCTTCAGTATTTCATTTTTACAACGTTCATTTATAATAGGATAGAAGTCAGGTGTTTGCGGGTAATTTTTAGAATACTCTATTATAATATAGGGTTGGCCATACATTTTTGCAAATAGCAACACTGAATTTTTCGGAAACTGCCAGAGCAAGCGGCAGGAAATTGGCGGGAAACTATAGGTCACTTTGTGCAATTTTATTTACAATGGATCGTTTCACGGGCAAAACAGCGGGCTTTTTGTGTTAAACAGTTTTATAAAAAGATGATGAGATAGCCGCGATCCCCGCTGCATGTGTCAGCGAGTTTTCCAAGGTAGTCGATTGCAGGAGTGCCAACGACGAGACGGAGGACATCTGGATGATGTAATTTTTAAAAAATAAATTGCAACTATCTGTTACTAGGTTAAATAAATGAAATATAGAATAACATGTTTCAAAAGTGCAAAATGTTTTGTCCACCCTTTACTTAAGTTTGGTGTTTTAATACTCTAAGCATTATTTACACGAGAAGTGCTAAACTTTTAGTGTGACCTTGTACTACCTTCGTAAGACAAAGACAGGCAAAAGCCTCCCTTCTTTTACGCCACTCGACCGGTTAAGTGCATCAGTGCATGCCCCCGACCACCAAGATTTGTGCTGAGTATGTATTAAGTATTAGGTACAGTTTGCACCATAAACATCTGGTCTTTTTTAACTTATTGCTTTAAATTATGGTTTTCTGAAATGGACAAAATAACTAGAAGAGTGACATCAGGGTGTATTCAACACATGTCTTACTCATAACTGACAAAACACAGCACAGAATTTAGTCACTTTTTGACTGATTTTTAGATCCCAAAAACTCAACATCGACAACGTTTTTTGAACTAACTATACAAGCTTCGACCATGGTTTGTGTGGGATAGGGATGTGCCGTCTATTCTAGTCTATTGCTAGTCTACACCCTGATTCACAAAAACATCCTAATCTATTATAAAGTCATAAAAATTAAATGTCTGTACATCGAAATATATTTTCAAAAAAATGGTTGTAACGGAATACTCGTACTTGTAGGTCACTGAATAGTTTTTTTTTATGTATTTCGTCATTGTGGCTTCATCACGCATCACATGAAATCTGCTGAACGGATTTCAACTATTATTGGTACACGGGTACAGCTGGGTATCTCCAAATGGTTATGGGATACTTTTTACTCGACTACGCTGAAGAAAAAAGAGGGTTTGGTTTATGACTTTTTCTCATCCGCGAATGAAGTTTCGGGCACCTTCTAGTAGGCTATAAATTGCATCTCTACGCGGAAGAAGTCGCGGGAAACAGCTAGTGTATTATAGTTTCAAGAGAACTAAACAACTTCTTAACAACTTCATGTTCGCTATTCCCGTGCATCTACTTAGATCAGGCATTTTCTTTTACACAGGTAATCAGAAACATGTAAAAATACCATCAATTATTCAAATGGTCGTAAAACTAGTAAAAAACTGTCTAGACCGTAATTAAGCCTTCCGTTGCATGTAAATTGTGGGACAAAACTGCCATGACCTTTAGAACTAAACAGTCGCAACTAAGACTAAGGTTTACCATGAATATATAACTGATGTTAACGATGATAGGACTTACATTACAAGGTGCTGCAAATGTTATCGGTGCCTTTGTACTCCAGTTGGTAGTTCCATGTAAATGGCGGTACAATACAAGTTGCATGTATTGTTGCAGTTCTATTCAACTGTCACCGCAGGCTGGGACGTTGCGGCGTGAGATGGGAATCTGATCACGGAATACAGCTACACCAATCAAAGAAGCTGTTGACCCCGAAAACTGTTTTTGAGTCATTATAAACAAAGATCAGAAACAAATTAAAAAAAAAATCGACGATACTGGACTTGAACCAGTGCCTTGAGCCAGACCGGGGCAGCACGCTCTACCATCTGAGCTAATCGTCCATACCAGTAGTCGACGAATTTTGTCATCTGTTCTTGCTTATGGATCTCTTTATGGTGCACCCGACTCTTTAGCCGTTAGCGCTGCCTAGTACAGAACTGTGAAGTCATTTGCAAAAATTGTGATTATTATCATGATATTTGTCAAAACAAAAAGTACCGTTTTTGAGTCAGCCAACTTTTTCTTGTCCCTTAGTACCTATTTTAAACCGAAAAAGGAGGTGGTTATAAATTCGGTTGTCTTTTAAGGGGTTCCGTAGCCAAAATGGTAAAAAAACTGTGTATATAAATTGTTTCTTTGTTAACCAAAGCATCAGGAGTTCTTCGTTGATTGCGGTAGTATACCTACAGTTCTATTAATTTATTGCTACACGACACAGCATACCGTGGTCGGTATTTATATCATTCATTCACGCAAAGGTAGTTCACAGCAATCACGGTGCAATTGTTTTCAATTGTTTCCTGCTGGGGGCGTTACCTAATCTTGTCAAAGATAATTTCTTTTCACCTTTGAACTGCTCTTTGTATTTAAGTTTCCTAGACGTCGACGCAAACCTAAGAAAAACTTTTGTACCTCTAATTTCCTTGCGAGTATATAGGTGTAAAGCTAGCAATTATTTACTTAACATTTGACTCTGTGATTCAACAACTCCTGTTGAATAAGTTGTGCGTTTTTATTAAGAATTAAGATTTTATTTTTTATTTATTTATTTTTAAGCAAGCATTACACAATTACACAAGTCCAGGCCGAGATACATTGACGTTATTTTGAAAGGGTTGCAGTCCTTTTCTTATCGAAAAATAAATAATGTATCTCACTTTCGTCTCTAAACGCGTCAATCATAGTGCAAAGTAAGTGTAATTTTTAGAAATTCTGAAAATCTGTGTAGTGAGCATGTTTTACTTGTGTTAGCATAGCGTACACGACAAATTGTGTATCTATCTATACTGGTGTGTAGTCTTGGGATTCATTAATTAATAAACAACCGTTTCGGCTTTTTTTTAATAACTTGTTTGAAAAGTAACTTTACCGGTTATCTATGAAATTTAAAAGATAATTTGTAGCGTTTAAAAAATGTAGAGAAACAGTCATTCTTCTTGGGTGGCGTTCCAAAATAGATAAACCCCGAATGAAATAAAAAACAAAAAAAAAAACAAAAATGTATGTTATTTTCACTGATTTCATTTGAATCTCTTCAAAGCGTCTAAAGAAACATAATATAAGAAACTGTGCATAGTGTCGCTACATGGCTAGTAAAAAAAAACTGTTTTTGAGAATTACACATATCATACGTAGTATCTCTTATTAGTCTGTGCACATATCACACAGCTGTCAAAAAATATTTACAAATTTCGAACAGACCCTTTATAGTAATTTTGACATTGACAGTTTTACGTTGACAATGTTGACTCAATTGTAGACTTGACAATCCTGGCACCTGACATTGAGTTATGAATTGGTGAGATTCGTGAAGTTCGCGGGTAAATACCGGTTTGAAGAGACAGAATCTGCAATTTTGTTAAAACTACTTTGCTTGATGATAAGTAATTGAAACAGGGTCACACAAAATAATCAAAATGCTGAATATTCCTGATAACGTCCGCAAAGAAATTCAAAATCTAGTACCTTTATCGATATTGAATGAAATCGTATCATTCGTGTTTTATGATAACCACCCGGTACAAAGCAAAATATGCGATATCACAATTTGTACAACGCACGGAGAAGTAAAAGAGTACTACAAACGTGAAGAAGTATCGTCACTCCTGCTGGGTAATATAAACATTTCACATATGAGGATTCTTCGAAACAGCAGATGTCAACTGTTTTATTTGTTGGTGTCCGTAAATGAAGTAATAATTTTGTCAAGAAAAGATAAGTTGAGAGTGCATCAAAGAGTTACGAACGTGGACTGTTATGATGTCAACGATTCAGTCTGCAGAGGCCAAGCGTGTCTTAAAATTGTACTAAAAGATGATGCAGTGCCTTTGATTTTTGATGATAAGTTTGAGAATTTAGGTGAGAGAGCTGTTGTGTTAAATGGGATGCATGTTGACGAATCTTTACCTATTCTCAATCAACTAAAGAGGAAGCTAACTCAGGCCAGATACAGTATACAATGCAATGAGAAGACCCGAAGAGAATTTATGGATCTGAGGAAACTAACTGCTTTTGCTGCATACCAGAAACTACACCCGAGTCTAGATGATTCCATGTTTTACAAACAATATCATGAGGTTAGTAAGCTTGTGTCCTGTAATATAAGGAAATATCGTCTATCTACTTGATTTTGACCTAAATGTTTTCAATGGTGTCAAGCATACATAGCATACATCATGAACATCTGCCTACATGTTGAGTAAACCTATGTTGCAACATACATTTTACTTGGTGCCCCCCTTTTTTGCGATGTATGGTGTGAAGCTAATAAGTTCCACACATGTTGGTTTCAAACTATAATTTAGGTATTAGAATTATAACCGCTCTCTCTTAAGTTACTCAGCGGCTTCAGGCAGTTAGGGGCAGTTTTCGATATGCTGCCTCTAAATGCTGGAATAACATGCAACCGCCTGTAAGAAATAGCAAGTCCCTGGAGGTATTTAAAAACCGTTATAAGGCATGTCTGTTGGATCTTCAAAAACAATTGCATGGCACATGATAGTCATCCAAAATGTATTTAGTTATTAAGTCACGGGGGAGGCAGAATAACAGCCCAACCAATGTCCTTGTGGGCTCTTGGCATTGACATAAGCTGAGCCACCTTCCCTTTCATTGTTTTGCATACTTCTGTACCTCACCATATATAAGTCAAAACCCAACTATGTACCTATGCAAAAAGTGAAATAATGTCTTCTATTTTTATTTACTAAGTTACAATCAAAACCCTTCCATGAGTAAATATTGATAACTAATGTATGTATAATATTTTCTTCCGTTTCCGTGATCTTTCTCAGTCCTCCCGTGACCATGGAAAGCTGGAAAGCTTCCGAAACGTCGGGAACTAAAATGAGATAATATATGCGATATAATCCGTTAAATTGTTTTATTTCAATAATGTATGTATGTATGTATGTATGTAAACACTTTATTGTACATAGTAACCAGTTACAAAAGCAATAAACTTAAAAGATATAAGTACAAAGGTGAACTTATCCCTATTAGGGATCTTTTCCAGTTGACCTTTGAGCAAGTGAGTGAAGATATAAGGAAGATAGACAAACTAACACCATGTACAAATTATATATATATGAATAAAAAATATAAATAAATAGATATATATGTACATAATATATAACAAAATAAAATATAACAATAATATTTAATAAATATAATTAATATTCAACCATTTTACAAATCACTGGAAAGCCACAACTTATTCAATTTACTCTTGAGTGATGCCACAGACTGCGACTGTCTGAAAGATAACGGCAGCTCGTTCCACAACTTAACCGCGTGTACCATGAAAGACCTGGAATATGTTCGCGTCTTGTTAGATGGTATAGCAAGTGTCAGGTTGGTGCTTGACCGCAAGCGATGTCCACTGCCAACAGCCATATAATTAAATCTCTCAGAGAGGTAAGGAGAAGCCGGATAATAAAGTATTTTAAAGAGCAATGACAGGATATGTACGTCTCTGCGCCTGCGGATCGGCAACCATCCGATCAGCTGTGCGCGATAATTTGAAACATGGTCATACTTCCGCAGACCAAATACGTACCTGATACAGACATTTTGTAAACGCTCAAGCCTATCAAACAGCTCTTCTCTGAGATCCAGAAACGCAATGTCACCGTAATCTAAGAGAGGTAGTAAGAGAGATCAAGCCAGAGCGAGCTTGGTAGGAAGAGGGAGAAAATTCTGCAGACGCCTCAGAGAATGAAGAGATGCAAAGAGCCTCTGACTGACTCCAGCAATATGAGCCGACCAAGAGAGTGTCTGATCTAAGGTGATGCCCAAATTTCTAACAGTAGAGGAAAAAGGAATAGAAATTCCATCAAAAACAATTTGGGACAACTAATGCATGGCTATCTCTAATGATTGAGCCACGACAATGCGCAACTTGTGATGCGGCGAGGCAAGCTTCTCTTCATTGTGCGGTTGAAATGCTCAGTTAGTTGGCATCATGCGCAATGTAATAAGAAATCGCTTGCCGCGCCTTTCGCGTGTTGTCGGAGCCAGGTCCTAAGGCCCATAATATTTTATAGTCACCAATTGTACGGAGTGTATTGGATGATACTTTCCTATGTTTGGGCCATAAACAAAACCGTTAAAATGCAGTAGAGTAAAATATAAATGTCATATTGTACTGCTATAGACTTGCTTATTATTTATTTAACTTGGACCATTTATTTCCAGGCATGTGAGCAGTTAAAACTGAAATCGCGAAAACCATGTGTGACAATTTGCAATCAGAAAGTGGTAATCACCCTGACTGTAGTAAATAAAAACATGAAGTAAGTATATCAATTGCATTACACTATTAGTGGTATATGAGCCCTTTTAAAAGACAAATAATTATATATGTATGTTGATTTTCTCACTACTTATCAGTCCTTTGTTTACCCAAGGACAAATCTACCTTTTTCGGCCTGTAGTTACAGTATACTTATGATACAGTTTCTTTTCTCAATGCCGCACTACCCAAAGGTTGTCTGGATGAGATCACTGTATAATGAATGTATTGTTTTCTGTACTGTGGGAGTGTAGTCAGATATAATCAAAAACAATAGTGGTAGAGACACTTATTTATTCTTCAAGATCCAAATCAGTAATGAATATTTTAACATTATGACATTACAAAAACAGAGACAGAAAATATTCCTTATTCCAATTGGTCATTCGAATCTATTATTTAAAATAACGGCCAGTCTATGAAAAAAGGTGTCTATACATGAGCCACCTCACAGTACTCTATTTTGTGTGGTGTGCAATAAAGAGTTATTGTATTGTATCAGATAAGACTTGGTTTAATCACCGTGAAAAAAAAACTTTTCTTTGAAAGGTATTGTTTTGTGTCTGTGACATCAGTCTAGAAAAGTGTGTGGTGAACTAAATGTAAAAGTTTGAAAATAAAATTAAAAAGTTTATTAGCTTAAATTTAACAGGTAAACCTGCTAGGGACTGGGACCTCTTAGTAAGTAAAATATACCTGTGTCAGGAGGGCCCGCTCTTCCAGAAACAACTAGTTAATTTAATTACTTAACCTATTGTACATAATTAACCTATTACCTAATTTTTTTTTTATTGAAAGTAGATTATTATTTCCTAATTTATTAATTATACAGCATAATGATAACGGTACATTAAAGCAATAACGGAAAAAACAAAACAAAACAAATGTTACCCTGGAATATATGAAATACTCTGGAAAATTGTTAATTTGATGACTTTGTTCCTGATGGAGTTTCCATGCTGCATTCCTTCATTTAACTGACAATATTATATTAAATTTCTGTATGTAATTGAGTGCTTGTAGTCAGTTACATCCGTTTAGTCTGTGTATAGTATACGCTACATATACCTAGTTTGATTACACATTACTCAAATTATTTAATGATGGACCTAATTCAAAGTTACAACAGGCTGCACTAAGATTTTGACGACATTTTCATGCACTCAAAACACATGCACTTAGAAACACCTAGAAAAGTCTGGAGACTTTTCTAGGTGTTTCTATGTGCACCAGCCAACTACATTAGTTAGCATTTAATTATTTCATTTTATATCTCGGAACTAGTCATCATAATTTATTTAGTTTATTTACTCAATAAACTACAAATTAAAAAAAGCAACTACAAATTAAATACTTAAAATAAAACAATGAAATAATTAGTCGAACTAAAGTTACAGGTGAAAATTCAAAATACTTCCTTGTAAGTAAAATAAAACAATATTCTTTCCTTATTATTTAATTCGCTACATTCGAAAGAACACCAAAGTTGTCTGTAGCACTTCATTAGCGCTACACGTGCTTTTGTTAGAAAGGGATAACATAATTTTGTTTTGCATTTCATCTACGGAGACAGTAATATTTCATTCCTTCCTATTGACCAGTATAAAATGGACTCGCAGCCACCATACAATTTACATGTGAAGAATTGCTTTGCTTCCCACACCATTTTACGCAGCAATATACCATTTTTTGGTACGGAAATCAATTTCTTTACTTTTTAAATCGACACCCGCACAGGGCTCAACTATGGACGCTACTAATAGAGTAGCTGGTCGGGCGATCTTATATAAAACTTAAAAACTGATCCGTCCAGTGGAGGTTATCTGTAATGGAGACGAAATGTACAACGGTTGTTCTGAAAGTTTTTAGCTGCGCTCACTCTTTTCATACGATATTTTATATTTATTTATAGTAAAACATATGTCGCATGAATACAGTGAGAGTACCTAAAAATTTTCGGAACAGCCCTCTTAATAAATAATGTTTTAACGTGGTAACTAACAAAAACATATATTTTTCCAGGCCTCTTCACGATATTGCCGTGTGCCTGCACACAAAGAAACCATCAATAGTGTCCACCACACAACTGTTTCAACGCACAACTAGAAGCCCTTTCTGGAAGGAAGTTTACGAAATAGAACCAAGCATCGAAACTGCCATAGCGACAGTTGTAGATCTAACCGAACTGCAGTTCAGTACAACTAGTAGAGTAGAGTTTAATGGTGTTATTTCATATAAAAAGGAAGATAAAGATTTGCTGATGCCTTTTGATCCTGTTGTTATGTCTTATTCAGAATTTATGGGAAAAGATTTTGATGTTCTGGCCAATGAAATTGGTAAGTATTTCTTTCCTAGTTTACTACAGTCTATGTCAACTTGGAGTTAGCTCAGTGGTAGTGAGCCCGCTGGGTTCAAACCCTGGCCAAGCTCTGGCTGGTTCAAACTCTGGCTTCATCGATTAGTACCCATACCACACAAGAACCTAATTCTGCTTTAAGTGCTAAATTATAGCTTATGCGCTCATTATTTTTCGTCACACATGGATTATGCTCTCCATAAAATGATTTGCAATCAGTTTACATATCACGTATGTTGCTAAGAACTTAGTTACAGGCGCAACAATTCATATTCAGTGATTGTAAATTTGGTAGCATTTGTGGTGCAGCAATCATGGTAGAGCGCTATAGGTGACAATATTAACTATGTTTAATAGTTTAAATTGGTATTTTCCACATCTATAGCGCAATACCATGATCGATGCACCAATAATGCTACCCAATTTACGATCTCTGTTCATATTATACATATAATGACCTGTGCTCCAGCATATTTTCGTATATTTTATTCGATCATATTTGTAAAAATAACAGCAGTTTTAATTAAAACTCTAAGCTCCACCGGAATAGGTTCAAGACTCACGCACGCCCCTCTGTCTAAGTATAGTTCGGGTCTTCCCAGGTGAATTTTTTGCTTCGAGCCCAAATCTTTCAAACAAAGGCCATTGTCTCTATTATCGCATAGCCGCTAGCTACCGAGTTAGCACGTGCCACTAAAACATTTATATTGAAAAACAAACGGTATCTTCATGGTATTAAGGTTCAAATTGATTGTCACTGATATTCTAGATATTACGTTTCGGTAGTGTAAGACGATAGACCGCCCCGAAGCAATACGGCACTAATATTATTTTACCTTTTATACCTTAATACTATGACGATACCGTTTGTTTTTCAATATGTATGAATGTTGTAGTGGCACGTGCTAACTCGGTAGCTAGCGGCTATGCGATAATAGAGACAATGGCCTTTGTTTGAAAGATTAGGGCTCGAAGCGAAGAATTCACCTGGGAAGAGCCGAACTATAAATGACGTATTGTTTTTTTTTTTCATTATGTGCGTGTGTGAAATATTTTCGTATTGTGCTGTGCTGTACGTGTTTACCGCCTCCCGCTAAAGTTTATCAAAAATTTTCTGGGTAATTATTTATTTCTAATGATACAGGCAGTGGTACTATGATTAATTCCATATGAATTACTCCCCACTACGAGTACAAATACATACATACATGTCATAGTTCTGAGGTGGAATTATACTACAAAAATACATATGTTTTTAATTTCTTTTCAGATGATCTCAAGATTCTCTCGGTCCTGGCAACAACTAAGAAGTTGGACTTGGTTCTAAGAGTTATTGGCAATGACTCTGCACAAATGGTGACACTGCCTGATATGTTTTGCCAATATTTGGAGATGGAACGTGTGACTGAAGTTGAAAATGCTGTCATACACAAAAAGTCACCTCATCATATTTTGAATGGTGTTATGGTTACTTTTGAGAATGAGAATGCCGGTCAAACTTCTTTGGCAGTTCATTTCAGGTGTATTATCTTTATCCATTTTATAAATACGAAATTTCTTAATTATTTTTTTCTTATTTTACTCAACAACAAGACTACGAACTCAGAGAATGACATTGGCTTCTTTTTAACCTGGAAAAAATGCACAAATCCTGAAAATGAAGGAATAGGGTATTTTTTTTTTACGTATTAATGCAAGTCCTCAATAATTTGAAAAAAAAGAACAACCCATATCATAAACACAAACATAAAACATAGTACTTACCTCCTTTTTTAAGTTGGTTGCTTATTTGTGTTTTTTTGAGAAGGGATAAAAGATAGATAGAGGGCAAAATAAAAGATAGTTTTACATCGTTTTTACCCTTATATGTAATTTTTTTAAAGTCATATTTACATGCTTCTTTAAGAACCCACAAAGCACAAAGGGAAGTCAGCTCAATCTAGATCTTTATAAAAACAGCCGAAATAGATAAGCATAAAAATGACCTTATATTATTATAATTTCAGATCCGTCAGCCAAGTTCTGCCCCTGATACACTACATACACGAATCCATTCCGCATCGCATCGTAGTGACATCACGAAACCACAGAATAACAGCAATCGTAAATTCACTAAGTATGTACAATGAAGAAATACCTCAAAACGTATCATTGACCTTAGACTACACAGGCTATGCTCCGTCCATGTTGCGGCAAACAGCAATGATTTTAGAATATCTAGACAGCTGTATAGTCAAAATGAATGAGAGCAAAGATGCCAAAATACAGAGTAAGATTGGTAAAGAAATAGATTTATTTGCCCGAGGATTGGGAATTTATATAGACTTCAGAAAAAAACTTTTGGTTGAAACCCATAAAGGGGTTAAGTGTTTGAAACAGTGTGATGTGAAGTCTATGGATAGTCCGAGTATGCTTTTAGACACTGAGTGAGTTCCGTTTCTTACTTTGTTGGATCAAGTAAGCTGTAGAATGCTGTTGTGTAATACTATTGATCGATTTTGCATGTAGCCTGTGATATTAACATTAAGCCATAGAAATTGTATTATAGAATTGTTTATAAGTGTAGATTATTATGTAAAGATTTTTAAACGTCGTATTTTATACCTCCTGCCATGTGCATTTAAGCATTGTAAACTACCACCGGATTTAATACCACATAGTATAATAATTCATTACAATAACAGAGAAATGGTTTGTGTATAACTGTTAAAGCTAAAAATTCTGCTGCGATTTATTAACAGAATTCTGGCAAAGTTTAATGGTTACAAAAAACAAAAGCATGTTGTCAATTATTAAAAATATTTTTCGTTCGGTGTGTGGACTCTTAAGAGTCCCCGGCAAGCTCGGTTCTCCATACAAACGTAGTTATGCTCTCATTTTAAAACGACTAGCTAGTTAGCTCTGATACTTTGTACTTAGAGTAAGTTAAGGTATATCCAGGTCTGTAATTAGTTTATGTTATGTAGCTATAGCATACCATAGTAAAAAAATACAGTGAATTTAAGTTTTTCATTAAAAACTTGCTTTTGCTGGATTTCGTTTGTTTTATAAACTGGAGCCATATAAACTAATTACAGACCTAGATTTACCGCATGTCATGTCATTGTGTATACAAAGTTTCGTTACAATCCAACACGTAGTTTTAAAATGAGAACGCAACTCCGTTTGTATGGAAAGGTGAAATTCCTCCAAGCTTGCCGGGGACTCTTAATTTGGCGAAATTAGCGAATAAAATAATAATGTACTTTCGAGTAGCCATAATTGGTCAGTTCATTATTGGTCAGTTGCAACAAGGTTCAGTAAATCACTTTGATATGCCTCCCTCTGAAATATTTTATAACAGCTGTAAAAGTAAACAAAATGTCACATTTATAAAGGCATTACTGTCATTAATCGTTTATGCAACTTCAAATTATATCAATATTTATTAACTATATTTCTGTTGAGACTAAAAATAAAAGATAATTATTTGTTAAATTAATTTTTATTCTTGTTCATATGAAACAATTGTTTCTAATTCATAACCAACATTTCAAATTATTTTACATAAAAAGATACAAAAATACAAAATACAAAAACGCCTAGATTTATAATTTCATTAGGATTTGTTGTAACTTAACTAACTCTAAAATTATTTTTTAAACAAACACAAAGAGAGCAATGTAATATTAATTTCAGTTTCTAACTTATAAATAAAATACAATATTCATATAAAAATACTTTTCAATTTAATTACTACTTATAATATATTATAATTACAACAGATCTCTTTTTATTATTAAGCACCACCTAAATATAATTACAAAAATATTTAGTATAACATAGTCCTTATTTTGTTTTACAAAACATGTTTAAGTAAATAGTACCCGGTTTCCCTTTGTTCTGTTTAGCACCATAACATCAGCTTTTTAAATAACAATATAAAATATAAACTCTGTACAAAACTTAATTGACTAAATAGAAACATTAAAATATTCATCAATTTGTTAAAACAACCCACAACCGAAAAATTTAGCAAGAGTTGGTAACAACTAATGTAAAGAAAGGTTCAATTTTAAGTAGTCACCTAGAAGTCATTTATGTCTATGATGTAGAAAATCGCTTCGGAAACAAGGTATGTAGGCTTTTTAACGTATACTTGTACCCTGTAGAACAGATTGATAATACAGGCGAAAGAAGTCTATTGCTGAATAAAAGACGGTCGTGCGTCGCCCTATTCCAACGGTTTCCCGCGACCAGATCGTCGGTCCACCTAGTGGCGGTCCGTCCCACATCACGATGTCAATTGATAAAGTGTCCTAAACATATTTAAACGCGGCCGCCGCTCGAGATCCTTTCTGCCGGAACATAAGCCTAAATCCCAAGCGTAAATCAGTAATGTTATTTTGTGTTTAGCCTCTAGGACGAAGGAAGTCACTCTCCCTAGGCAAAGTCTAGGCCGACCACCGTTTGAGAGACCCTTCTCTCTAGGTCGAAGGCTGACGTATAAATAGTTTAGGTATACCTACGTGCACCGATGTGAAAGGAGCCGTTTATATTTTCATTCGAGCCATTCCACAGCTAGGGTTGCCAGGTCTTAAAACCGAAAAGCCGGACAGACCAGCTGGTTTAGCCTTACATATGGGTAAAAAAGCGAGGTACCCTTGATTTTTCAGTCTTAGTATAACGACAATTCTTTTTAAAAGTTTAACAATCATTTTTATCATTTACCATAAAATATTCGTACATTATATATTTATATATATATATATATATATATATTTATATATTTAATTTAAAAAGCTTAACAAAAGCCTTACACCGCACCGTCTGATTTGTCCGGACACACAAGTAAAAAGCTTGGCTGTGCGGCTTTATCCGTACGCCTGGCAACCCTAACCACAGCGTAGAAGTACATCCCAGTAGGGTTTGTTTGTCGTGTCTTTATATTTTCTTTTGCCGGCAAATATTCCTTGCAGCCGCTGCCGCATCGGCGGCGCTCATAGCTAAACGGTAAGTACCTTTCGTCGTGGAATTTTGGGATAACTGTAAAGCTTAGGTTAAAAATAAATCATTAGTTGTTCCCAACATCGAATGCCACCCGTTGTGCTCTATCCTACAGAGGGGATGTCCTGTCGATGCCTCACGCTGGGGATCCAGAGGGAATACTCAACCGACACCTCATATTGAGGATCGAGAGAGGATACCCAACCGATTCACGCTGAGGATCGAATCCCTCTCCGGAGCAGTCATGTTTTGTCAGGTACTAGGAAGCCATATTTTGCTGCCTGACTCATTCATTCGCTTAGCTAAACTTAGAGAAATGCGCGGTCACTCCTTATGACATTTACCTTTATAAATTAACTTTTTAACCAAAAATAAAACAGACTCCAAAAGAAAACGCTAAAAAGTAAAAGAATAACTGCATAATTTAGTTTCTCCTAGGAGACAGGTATAATTTGATCCAGGCCCCGCGCAAGAGAAAAGTATCTCATAATCGACTATGATCAGTAAAAAAAAACAACTCATTTTCCTTAAAATTTAAGTATTGATATTTATATCAGTGAAATAAGCATGAAAATGAGCTTTTTACTATGGGCAGCATATATGGTCAAATAGAAGGTGTACTTAGAACGTGGCAGTTCGGAAATCTATTGGCATTGACAAAACGTCCTGATTTGGATGAGTTGGAAGGAGTCACCGCGCGAAACTAATTTTACTTAATATTAGAAGATAAATATGTGCTAACATAAAATTAAATACCAGAGCAGGCGTGACTCGAACAAATCAATTCGTAATGTTTACTTTAAAAAGCATTCGAATTTATAATCCAATTGTCTTAAAATTGGCTACTTATTTACAAATTTATATATGAGTTGGATAAAAAATAAAATAAAACAAATAATTATTCTGTTGTATCGAAATAATAGTGATGTGCTATTGTGATACATTTGTGAAAATATTAATTTTGCTTTCTTTTTTTTTCAATGTAAAGTTTATAAAAATACTAATATTGAATCACATATCGTGCTTGGATTACAAGTATTTCGATTCAGTATAGTTCAGTTATAATTTTTACATGAACTCATATATGCTTAACTATATAACTCTTGAATAATTCGTTCTTTCAGTCATCAGAGTAATTATAAGTATAGGAATGCGTCGAGGACCCTGTAATGTTTAAAACATCAAATTAACTAGCTTATTCTATTATTGCATTGCACAACCGGCCATTTAATTGTCTACGGTATAACTAAATTATCCTTAAATATTTATTTTGCTATGTGGAATAATAAATTATTAACAACTCTTGAGTAGAGGTATCGTGTATCAGTACTTATATATTTTTACAAACTTAATTTATCTTTAGTTATAAATGCATTTCTCTAACTACTTACCTACACATTGTTATTGCACATTATATTGCACAAATACGCGTTATTGCACTAAGTTTATGCTATAAACAATCTTTGAAGTGTCTGCTACTTCTCGCACTCTTATCGTATGTTAACATTTTATCACTTTCAATAACGTTCACTTCTGGTTTCCTGAAGCTACCGAAATACACCGAATGTGTCTCTATGCTTTCTGCTCCTGATTCACTTCTAGCCTCATTTTCAGTGTCATCACTTTCACTACAACTTACTATTTTTGCTATTACTAATTTTCGTTGAATATGTCTCGAGCCAGTTGAATCACTGCTAAGATATCCCGAGTCTTCAACGTGGGCTCCTTTTTTCCGCTTCATTCTAAAAGTTTTTCCTGGAGCCTCTTTAGGTTCTTTCACGAAAGTGTTTGTATTTATTGCATTGCTGCTGTGTCTTCTGTCTATGCGTCTTGTACTAGAAATCCTGCATAAATCATCAGCCTGTCTTGCGGCGTCTTCGCTCGCGTTGACAGTATTGATGTTTTCGTAGTCCGAGAATGGTGATTGGACAGAAGCTCTCGTTGGACTGCAGGCATGTCCAATACTAGATTTACGAACGTTAAGATTTCTATTCTCGTCAGTTGTCGTTGTCGTATTCTTCGTAAATGTTCTCGGACTGAGGCTTCTGCCATTCAAGTTTTTTGGATGACTTTCTTGTGGTATTCGGACACTCTCTACTCGCCTTGGTGGGAAGCTTGGCTGTTCATATATTGAATGGTCATTTGTAGGTGGAAGTGGCGGTAGTATATCTGGCCTTGCTAGACTTTTCATTTGTTTTATCGTCGGTGGAGTACACTGTCGCTGTCTCTTCGAGTGCCTGAGCTCTAGAGTCAGTATCCGACCTTCTTCTGTAGCCCAGTCCGCGGCAACCTCTTCCCACGTTTCCGTCGTGTCGCCCAGACTTTTAGAGTCATTGAATGTGGTTGGAGATAGTTTTGGACGTTCATAAATATTTCTCCTTGATTCGTAATCGTGTCGCAAACTGTTGAATTTGGCCGCACTTACCATAGTTTCAGTTTTCTTGAACGTCCCACTGCTTCGTAACTGATTACGCTGATTGACTGGACTTCCCTCTATATCAATGTTTTTTATAAGATCCTTCCTACTGAATTGATTATTTTCGTCTGTGTGTTTATACTTAGGATGTTTGCGATCCAAAGTATCGGGTTCAAATCCGTCCGATTCGTGAATTTTTATGTAATTTTCTGGCGGATCTTTAACTTCTATGGTAAGACAACCCGGCTTCTCCTCGGAGTTGTTAACTGTACTACGTAATTTTCTACTGCCCATTGAACAATCTGACCCACTTGGTGAAGTAGGAGTACTGCCAAAGTTGTAATTATTATTAACATAAACTTCAGTAACTAGACTATAGCTGCTATTTGGATTATTATTATTAGGTTCCAAATTGACGTTCGTAAGTTCCTTCTTCGTTTCTATTATTTCATAGTGGTTTTGTTCTATGGATATGTCTCTTTGTGGAGAGGGAGTGTTGCTATTGCTTCTTGAATGCGTGTTATAAACTGCATTGGTCATTGTAAGTTCTTCTTCTAATGGTAATGCGTTGCTCAGGCTAGGACTGGCTTGAGAAGATGGAACATCAGGATAATCGGGTGGAGTCGACAGTCCTTTTTTGGTAGACGTTCTTTCTAAACTATCAGTTTCGTAATCGATAACAGGTGGGCTTTCTGAATTCTTTCTCACAGCGTTCGTATTTTTGTGGCCCATCTTCTCCTCATCAGAACTGTTCTGATTGAAAGATTTACTGCAATTTTCGAGAGCTATCGCCTCGTTAACCATATCTGGAAGGGAATTTTTATTTGTAATAAACTTATTTCTGTGCTGATTTGTGATGGGGTTGCTTCTTAAACTTCCCGTACGATAGTCACACAGCCCAATTGGTCTGATGTCGTCTACCCGAGAAATAGTTTGCCCATAATAATTTCTGTTATTATTATAAGTTATCTTATCAAATTCTGGTAAAGGTAGATTATAGCTGTAACTTCCCAAGGGCGGTTCTGATCTCACGGATAGAGTTGAAGTTTTCCTAGTCTTTGAATAGTTTTCAGTTAAATTCATAGGATTGGATGCAGAAAAACTATTTTGTTTTCTTAATTTACATTGTGTTTCTGCACCCGGCAGTGATAGAAGAGAGTTTACCAAACCATTCTGATTTGTTGGTTGGAAATCATTGTAGAAAGATTGTTTGCCAGTGGGAATGTTCTCTAACCATTTACGAATACTATTCTGTTTCTCCCCTTTACTACTTAGGCAATTAGTGCAGGCAGGTATATCATATTTCATGAAATTATGGACTTCGCTACCAGTTTCTGTTTTGCAGCCTGGACATCCTACACAGTTTATAGATCTCTTTCTACTGTTTTCTCGTTTAAGGCTGACAGCGCTTCCACTTCTTTGACTTCCCAGGCCCTGATATATATCTAAACTGTTCCCATGTGATGGATACGTCTCTTCTTCTGGTATTTCGTTTAGGATTGGCTGGAATCTTTTCGCTGCCATTTTGTGTTTAGCAACCGCAATGACTTCTCTAATTTTGATTAGGAATTCTAACGCAGCTGGTGGTGGCTCCTGCAAACAAATAAATAGGTTAATTTCAAAATCGATTAATCATCTTGGTTTTGGTAAAGGTTTGCATTGTACTAACCGCCATTAAATGTGGTTCAAAGTAAGCAGGGTTAAAATACAGCTTTCTTCTCGTAGTCCCGACTGGTCGTGGTATTTCCCTGTCGTCTGTAGTCTCCACTATAGACACGTGCTCGTCTGGAAGGCGCTCGATTCCCGACTCATCCCGATGACTCAAGTCTGAACAACTGTTGCGAATCTTTACCTCTGAATAATGGGAGTGTATAAGAGCTGACGTTGTCTGATCCTGAAACAATACACATACATAAGTATACATAAAGTTAATCATAGTAAGTTAGGAGTAGACAAAATCCTCTTGTCAGTGTCTACTTACGTTGAAGGTGTGATCTTCGCTTCTAGCGCTACTTTCGGCAAATTCTTCAGAATCCGACAATGTGCTGCCAGAATCGCTTGGAAAACTGTGTTTGATTTGATGAAACTGTCTACTCATTCCTATCAAAGGATTATTTTTAATGACACCGTCATCTGCGTCCAAAGAACTCGGCAAAGATTGAACTCGTTCGTTGTTTATTCGGACTATGTCGCGTTCTGTAATGACGGAGCCAGCTTTCTTCTTCAAGCTCTTCATTCTTCTCGAGCTTCCTTCGGAACCTTTCTTTTTTTTCCGGATGTGTAAGTACAGAAAGACGGAGGCGACATAAATAAGTCCAAGAAGAAGAGAGCTAATGCCAATCGCGACATATTCTGTTACTGTTAGTCCTGATGTGGTTGTAGCTTCGGATGTCTGTGCATTTGGTGCAAATTGAACTTCAGTTACATCTAAAACAAACACAAAAATTAAAGTACTATTATCATTATATTTTTTTAAGAGAATAGCTTGATCGTGTTTTTTGACGATGTATACACTGAGTGAAATTCCTAGAGAACCGAAAGGGAAGACTGGCGAGGCATTTTTATCCCCCGACAAAAACGACGGGTGTTATAAGTTTAACGTGTCTGTGGAATCGTAGCGCCCATACGGATGGACTGATTTGAGTGCGGTTTTTTTGTGTCATAGATAATTTTATCCCGAGTGTTCTTATTCTTAGCTTTGTTTGATGAAAATCGGAGCACTCGTCTCTAAGATATTTATCTTTTAGTACAACAAGTGACCGGATCTCAGCCAATATTGAAGCTCCACACTCCAAATTTTGTTGTTATGTTCATTTGTGTCGGAACGTTTAAAAAAAAAAAAACTATAGTTATCATTTATGTAGGTAAATAACTTTCCAATGGCTTGTGTTAAAGACATTGAACGTACTGGATAGTGGTTTAGGCGCTGTTCCTTGCACTCTAAATGCAACGCAGGGGGTGAACACTCCTCGTAAGTCGAGTGGAGAGGCAGGAGCGGCGGCCACGTCCCGACACAGAAGTCGTACCACCATCATTCGGCCGGACATACGCGTTCGCACCTCGTCCTCACCGCTCCACTGGAAATATACATAAGAAATTGTTTAGTTTCTGATGAATATGTGAACACTGAATGCCTAACTCCTCGTATCGCCTAAATAGGATTTGATATAAGATGTGCATCATTGAATCTCATAGCTACGGTATATCAAAGTTATCTATTATTTTCCGACCTTTTGAACCACTCGATGTAAAGGCAGTGACTTTCTTGTTTACTTTGTTGATATTCTAGCTTTTCACCTTCGCTCCATTTTCCCTTTCTAAATATTCATAAGGAACTATTGTGTCGCTTATGGTGTAATTTTTCCTAAGCTTAATTCAGTGAAAAATAGTACAACCCATTATACCCTGACTAGAGAGTCGTATTTCGTTATCTTATTCACCTTCTTTGGTAAAGTAATCACTGGGGTAGGTCTCTGTGGCTTAAATTATTGTTGCCTAACAAACTACTGTTCTTGTTTATTACCTGAAGAAAAGTTCTCCCCTCATCACGAAATAAGCTAAAAGGCACATCAGCATCTATTGTGTTGCGAAGATCCACAAAGCCTTTTGGAGTTAGGAACTGTGCTCCGGACACCGCGCAAATAGGAGTCTGGACACCTGTCGAAGTAAAGTGGAAACCATTAGTTTTTCGGCCGTTCTAAGCTCGAGCAAAAATTTTTCAGTCTGTTGTTTTGACCACTGTATCATTGCTTGCGCTCAAGCATTGATAGAGTTACTCAGAATCTCGAAATTTGAAGTTCCAAAACGTGCCGTCCCTCTCGCTCTCATGTTGAAATGTATTTGAGTGAGCGGGATGGCGTCAAACGAACTTCGAGTTTTGGAGTAGCCCCTCTGGTTTTGTTGGGGTTTTTGGCCAAGGTAGTTAGTTTTTCTGTGCCCATTTGGAGCCATGGTTATTTAGGGCTTCAGGGTAAGTTGTTTCTCTGGGCCTGTATGGAGTCATAGTCTTTCAGGGTAGGCAGTACCTTTGTGCTTATATGGACTGCACGCCGCTTTGACAGTTTTGGGTTCATCTCGTCGGAAATGTGCCGAAAATATGTGTCACAGCGATAAGATACCCATACCACTAAAGCGAAGTGTTCTGCAGTGCAATAACGATACAAAAACGCTGTGTCCTCTAGTAGTCCCTCTACATTCTTGTACGTAAGACATTAATGTACATAAGACATTCACCTTGAAATGTAATATCCTTGGACGGATGAATGATTTGACCCTTCAGCGGCAAATATACGAAGGGTATCCGCTGCACTCCCGCGCCGGTCCCGAAACTCGCCAGCGAGCATTCTGCAAACGAAATAAATATCTCCATAACACACGCTTAGCCACGACCTTAACACATGTTATCGGCAAATCCGATTAACCCGGTGATACTTTGCGGTCCACTACTTCCAATTTGTCCACTCTTAGAAGAACAACATCATGTAACCCTTGAGGTTTCAGTCGCTTGCGTCATTCTTCGAAGGTTGTCCTTATTAAGCTTCTCATTTGTAACGGAATTAAGACTAATACCCGTGCAAAAGATAAGCTTATTTCGGAAATTCAGTATTATTAACGGTATAAATTAAACCATATATTTTACGGGATCCGGTAAGGTAGTTGATGCGATTACGACTCAAATTTATGCAGATTAAAAATATACTTTATCGCCCGCCTTAAAAGTGTCTCCGCGGAAATATTGGACAAATACTTTTGAGTTTGCTATTAAAACGTCTTGTAAATGCTATACTCTCATTAGGAAACAATTTATTGGTGCATTAAAATATTTCGGTATCTGATAGTGGTGTGCGGTTGGTTTGATGGCTTTATACTTGACATTTTGAAAGGTAACAAGCTTGTAATAGTTTGATAGTGTGGGTGGATACGACACGTTGCTATAATCTTCATATACCTATAATGTGTAGAATACAGGACGTCCGAGGGCTGGCCCAGTGGGACGCCACGACGTACAATACAACCGGCTCTGATAATTGATATGATCGGTATATTCCTCGATTCTTAATGTCGATTACGAGCTTGCAGATTATTTTTTTGTGTGTAACTAGGTAAGTTTACTATAGGAATAAGGTGAGATGGGCTAAGGCTGTCATGATTATAAAAATCCTTCCCTGTTTCTTTTTAAATCCGACAGAATTTTCATACCCTAATTAGCCCCTTTAGGAAGTTAATTAATTTTAATAAAATCCCTAGTGTTCGTGTTGTGTAAGAAACTTCTGTTACTTTTTTATTCTATGTTTCATAATCCGGTTTAGGTTGTGACTTCGTGTCAGTAAGTTAACTTTATGACAAAAAATCGGAGGGAGAGGAGAGGATTTTGCAGAACTGTTTTCATCCACTTCCGTGGCGTGGCGTGATTCGCTTAAAATTTGACATGTAAACGAGGGACCAGTGACAGAGCAATAATAAAGTAATCGCCAGCAAAGAACATTATTATCTACAGTTGTTTGAAGCAAATAGTGAATTTTTTTAAATTTAAGTGCTTAATAAGTGCGCGCCATTTTAAAAACTTTGCTTCTTCTAAGAAGTACTTAATCTTGACCCTATTCCAGTTATCCGTTTTGTTTGGCGCGTGTCTTAAGTTACGATGACACTGCAATAATAAAGTACAGTCATAAAAGTCTTGACGAAACCGTAATTCTTACCTAAACTTATTTACTTAACAACATCGATGGCCGAAGTGAGATGTAACTCGAAAACCGTATGTTTGTCAGATTTTTAAGTATTCCAATGTGTGAACAACACCTAGATGATTAGAGTATTCCGAGATCGTAGGTAAATACGTGTCTTAGCAAAGCAAACGAAGACTTTCAACTGTGTCTACTTAAGAAAAAGCAAAGCATCTTGGATACGTGAGATAAGCATCTAGATGACATCACGAATAACGCGATTTCGATTACGACGCACTTTCTTAGTTTTTGCTGGTAACTAGAGAAAATAATGTGAGTGTTTCGTCATGTTTGACGGCAAAACGCTAAAATTGAGATTACTGATACTTTCTGTTACGATACTAATATATATGGTTATCCTGTCGTTGACTTGTTAGTATACAAATAGCAAGATGTCTTTCTGTTCAAATGAAATAAGTACCTACTCGTTAGTTGGTAGTACGGAATGTCATCGGTTATTATTAGTTTGAGAAAAGCTGAGTCTTAACCGAAACTGCCGGTTTTTTAATATTTTCTTCGGTATCATTTACCTTAAAACATTTTAAACAAATTGAATCGCGTAAATATATAGTCTCACTTAAATTCCCAACGATTTGAACGCTTCGGAAAAAGTAAAGGGTAATTACCCTTAAATAATGCTAGGTTTCAGTATCTAATCTTATTATCAACCTACTGTTCATTGATTCCGAACCTCAAGAGGAAAACACGGAACTCTTTTAGAAGCACTTTGTTGTCCATCCGTCTGTCGGTCTGTCTGTCGTGAACCTTTTTCTCAGGAACGCGTGGAAGTATCAAGTTGAAATTAACATCAAATACTTATGTCTGCGGTTCCATAAACCTGTAAAAAAATCAAGCTTCTAAGTCAACGTAATCCAATGATACAGTCATTAAAACAGGTGTTTCCATACAAATCGCCGTCCATGGATTAACCTACTATCAGTTGTCTTAGAAACTTGAAATTTGGTATGAAGGTAGCTGTTATAGCACAACCCCCTAAATAAAACTGAAAATCTTAATTTGTATGCCTGTCTGTCTATGTCATTAACCCAATACATACATAATAAAATGACCTCACACTGCGTAAATTTTTCTAAACGTGCGGGACTCTGCTAACACTGGATTTTCATAGATACAGCCGTTTTTTGCGTATATTTTGTACGAAACCCTGGGTGCGCGAGTCCGACTCGGAATTGGCCAGTTTTTTTTATTATTGAAGTTTTTTGTAAAGAAAACTTGCTCATTTTCTTCATCAGATGTTCGATCAAGAAATTTAATTCGTGTACCCTTTCGTACCTTGTCATAGTGACATTGATATGGAATCTCTATCGGCTTTCATATTGATTTTGACTGTGACAAGGTACGAAATGGTATATAAATTAAATTCCTTGACTGTATTTTGCTAAATGTCCGCGTGGCACACTTATTTTGCTTATCTATCCTACAATCCTTCATTTTACGGGATGAAAGATGCTTTCGTATTTATACGCTAATATGGGTAAAAATTTAACCTTAATAAAGTAATAAGCATAGGTTTCGGATACAACATCTTCAACTCTTCCGACTGATGGCAGAGAAGCATGTCTATCAAGTGCCAGGCAATACAGTAAAGTGTTGAGGGCACAAAATCTTTCAGTAATTCCATAATTCCAAAAATGAAGCACCGAGTAAATCAAGTCTGTCATTACCTGCCTTTGAAACCTTACGCCAGCCATCTCGAGACAATTTAATACGGTTATCACAATAACCGTACTAAATTGTTACGAGTTTTTAAAAGTGAGTGAGTGAGTGAGTGTTTTGCACTGGGAAGGTTGCAAAGCAGTTTTTTTCTAAAAATAGGTAACTCAAAATATGTTAATCAAATATCTTAAACAATAGGGAACATGCATAAAAAATTTTCATCGCTTTTCGTAAAGAAATATCAAAATACCGTAAAAACTATATTAAAAAGTGAAATTAAAATAAAAATCGGCCAAGAAATACGTACGATATAAGCAATTTAAACTACTAATTAGACAGCGATTTGACACAGAGGTCCGACATAGACTGTTACGTCACATTTATATGACCGTAGTGTCCACTACGGTCATATAAACTCCATATTAAATTCTGTTTTGCTAGAAAGAGATAGTATGAAATGTTTGATGGCTTATATCTTGGGTATTTTTATAGTTATTTGAAAAATTCTTTTTGTTTATTGTTCGTTACATGAATAAGCTTTTAATAAAGCAAAAATTAAAATTCATGCATATTCATTATTGTGTTAACTGCCAATACCTACGTACAAGCTTATAAGAGAGTAGGTATTTGTGATTGGATAAATTACTAAAAAACCACTAAATAAAAATCGCTATATAGCGATAAGACCGCCTGTTGTTTACCTCTGCTTATTCGAATGTTACTGTCATGTTCTGTATTTCTGTGTATCTGAGGTGTGCAATAAAGAATATTTGTAAATAATACAAAAACAATGGGCCCGTGTGATGCAATTTGTAATGTGGTTTGATACATTTTCAGAACATCGCATGGTAGGTACTAAATTTTACAAGGGTTCCTTTATAGCAAAAGAAAGGGTTATGTTTTCGTCCTCCATCGTATACCTTTATTTACCACAGTTAAAAGATCCACCAATTTGTTTTTTAGACTGAGCATACAGACTACGAAACCCACAGTAAGTAAAATAAAGGAAGCAGATAAGCAGGCCTGAGCTGTGCAATCACACCCGGAACTATATCTTATGATTTATTTGACTGGGTGCAGAGAGCACAAAACTGTCAGACAGATGTCAGCGGGCTAAAAATATAGTAGGCTAGCGAGTAATGGACTTTCTAAGGACAGCAATGTGATGTACCTGGCAGGTCGTCGACGCATAGCTCGCGGTCCTCCCTGAAGAGCGGTGCGCGGTGCGGACACGCGCAGGAGCAGGCGGCCGCGCCGGTGCGCGCGCCGTGCTCCGCGCACTGCGCCGGCCCGCATTGTACACCTGAAACAGATATAGTTAGAGTATACTAGTATTTGTTACCAGGGATGTCTAAGGAATTGAGACTTATGATGTATAGTGGGCTTGATAAGAAAGCTCAAATTACTCAAAGTCAATTGGGCGAGCTCAAAGTTTCCCTACTGGATTGAATTAGGAATAAATGGATCCACAGAGCCAAAGGACGTATCTCCTCGCTCACGCTGGCGCCAGCGGCGCTCGCTAGCGCCAGAAGCACCAGCGGTATTGACTGCTCGTGTGCATGATAGATAGATAGTTACCAGTGAGTGAGAACACGTCGCCCGTGTCGCGGCGCGCTAGCTCGCTCACGCTGGCGCCGGCGGCGCTGGCTAGCGCCAGCAGCACCAGCGCGCCCGCCATGCTAGCCCCCGCCCGCACCCGGCCATTCGACCAATCGCATCGCACACGCCACTTCTGTGAACAATATATATATATAATTAAATATTTAACGTATTACACGCACTGCCGACAACGTAATCCAGAAAATGCCAACTTTGCAAAGTGCAAGTGGAATGGATAAACACCATTTTTATACATAAATTCTATCTAATGTGTGGGTACCGTTGTTTTTGCTCTTGAATGTATGGTTTGGAAATGATTAAATATGATTGAAAATTGGTTCAGCCATGCACAAGTATCTTTGTAAGTATACTATATTGACATACGTTTCAACTAAATTTCCAAATGATTCTTTCCCATCTGCTTTAAATGCTGGAATTTATAAAAATTGAGAAAATGTTCTTCATTTTTAAACTTAGTTCCCCACATTCCTTGTATCACAATTCCACAATTGTACTTTAATTTGTTATGCAATAAAGATAAAAAATAATAATCCTCGTGTCGTTTCTAACTTCTGTTTTTTTAAACAGTTTTAACAGCTGCATAGTTTAATCTAAAATCAACTTATATTGAGTGTGACGCATGCTAACAAATTAATTATTAGTGCAAGTTAAAAGTTGTACTCTGACATTGCCAATGATTGACATGGATACCCAAAAGATATTGGTATGTACATACCCAATATTAAAGTTTGCCACAATAAAACAAGTCACTTTCTGTTTTACAACAATATCTCATTGAATTCCTATTTGATTCCCCATCGAACGTATTATCATCAAATTCGAATCTTTCTAACAAATCTCAACAACGTATTCTATCTAACCATGCACGTACGTACATTAAGAATCAAGCTTAATATTTTGCATGACATCTGAATAGGCTAGTAAGTGAAAACAAGCGCTGAAGCGAGGAAAAATATAAAGGTAAAAAGAAGCCAGTGAAAGCTTGCACGCCGATGCAAAAATTCAAGCATTGTTGATGACCGATTTCACTTGGTTCACATGATTTCCTCGCTGCCTATGTCTCGGATATGGGAGAGATGGGTAATTATTTTCTTTATAGTCAGTTAAAAGGTTAGTACTTTATTGGTAGTTAACTTGCCCACCGGGCTTAAGTTGATGGTTTGATGATCGCTCTACTTAGCCTGTCAAATAAAATATAATTTATTTTGAATGAGGTAAAATTCTCTGTTTTATTAGTTTTACATTGTTGATAGAACAACGTAAGCATAGGGGTAAGAATAATATAAAGTCATCAAGTACCTAGTTAAAGTTACCTACGTACTCGTTTATAATAGAGTGGATCAAAAAACCGGCCAAGCGCGAGTTTTACACCACCACAACATACCAAATGATTCTGCGTTGATTACTTTTTGACAACTTCATCAGAGGATTGTAGGTCTACAATTTGATTTGATATTGATTACAACTTTTTTCTTGATCGTCTACCAACTTCGTTCGCTAAAGAGAAAATAATCATAACGCTCTTTTATGCCTCAGCGTAAATCAAGTAAAAAGTACCTATCCTATCATCCGCGGATGTCCATGCTACCCGTGCACCAGAGGTACAAAAAAAATCGATTTAGGGACATCCAAATAATATATTTTACTTACTAGCTTCTGCCCGCGACTTTGTCCGCCTTAAATTAATTTATCGCGGATAACGAACTTTACCGGGATAAAAAGTAGCCTATGTCCTTCCCCTGGACTCAAACTATCTCCATACCAAATTTCATTCCAATCGGTTTTGGATTTTGAATTAAATGACTTCAATGCACAGAATTTTTTTTTTACAACTTAATAATAGTATAGAAGTGCACCTAAAAATGTATTTTTTTCTTTCTGCTGCAACGGATGTAAAAGCAACATCGATCAGCATACAATGTCTAAACAGGAATTAGAGTGGTGGCTGCAATAGGCATGTCACTCAAGTGTGAGCACACGTCAAAATTGTTGACTTTCTGTAAATCCGTGTTTGCGTCGACCACAGATTGGTAGGTATTTACCTAACTGTCGCGCAAACAGTGCTCTATAACTGGCACTAAATATTATTGAAGTGTCAATTTTCTGCGGTGTCAACTAATTACTTGGGCCAACTGGGCTAAATGCAGCGTGGAGGTGGGCTGGACCTCCAGGCTCTCGCACGTCTTCAACGATAATTTGATGTGGCGCACAATCCGTCTTACGATATTAAGGTCTTACACTCGCATCACAAGCTTGTTTAGATAAAGATAAAGTTCTACTTTGTCGTTGTTGAGAATGTAGGTAGTAGATAGTAATGGATCTTGGAGAGCAATAGAAATGTACCTCTTTATGACAGATACATAACTTTAATAACGAAACCCGAACAACAATTATAAAGTTGTAAAAATGAAATGTTTGTATATTTAAAAAAAAATGATAGTAACGGACTATTTGGAAGTCACTAAAACGAACATTGTTTTTTTTTGTGTTTGTTGTATGTATGTTTCTATAAGTCGTTGTGGCTTCATCCATCATGCTAATCAACTAAACAGATTTAAACCATTTTTGGCACACGGGTAGCTGGATCTACAAATGGTTAAAGGATACTTTTTACTCGACTACGCTGTGAAAAAAGGGGTTACCACTTTTCTTTTCCGCGAATGAAGTTGCGGGCGCTTTCTAGTTTATATATAATAATACTAGCTTCTGCCCGCGACTTCGTCCGCCTTAAATTCGTTTATCGCGGATAAGGGTATTTTTCCGGGATAAAAAGCAGCCTATGTCCTTCCCCGGGACTCAAACTATCTCCATACCAAATTTCATCCAAATCGGTTCAGCGGTTTAAGCGTGAAGAGGTAACAGACAGACAGACAGACACACTTTCGCATTTATAATATTAGTATGGATTAGCTCGCACGGGTGTACTAAGATGAAATAATTACTTATTCGAAGATCTCCCTGATATCTTTTGTATCACTGACTCATTTCTTATATGGAGTTTTTCCCAAAATGTTCACTTTACTATGAAAGTTAGTAATATCTTTTTACATAAAAACCTTGTCCAGATAGTTACAAACACAACAAAAAAATATTAGCCAAATATGTGCCGTTCTGAAGTGATGCTCGAACATACATTTCTTCAATTGATTTATGTATATATATATATATATATATATATATATATATATATATATACATATTACATTACATTATGTATATATATACATAGAAGAAGATACTAGGTATACTCACGATCGAAACACTATTATTTGTGTACTCTTAAGAGGCGAAATATTAAAACAATAAAATGAAGGTGACATGACTTATTTATCAATTTGGTAATTAAAACACGTTTTTTGCGGACGTCGAGAGACTGAAATATTTATATGTATCTGCTAATTTATAACAAGGACAACTTAAACAAACAGAAGCTTGACCTACCAGGAAGAGCGTCGTCAAATTATGTGTGAAATTATATCCGGGAATCCTCGACTCTTGATAAATTGTGAAATCGCTCATCGTTCTAAAGAACATTAATGTTACATATCTGAACTCAGAATAAATGCAACGCAACAAACCTCGGCAGATACATTTCCCATGCCTGTACAGCAAAATATCTATCCAGAGCCTTATCGCGACACTGCGATCGCATCTCAATATTCAATGTAGCAAATATGAACAGTCATATATGGCGCACGGCAAATACCTGTCTTTGCATGGTGCTATTACAGCGAACCCGCCCCGGAAACCCACGGCCCTGCTCAGATCCATCTATCGATATCCAACGTAAAGATAATAATTGACGCATAGCAACCAATGCAACTAGAACTACGATAGGACGCACACATCTGAAGACAATCGTAGCTAGTTACGGCTTCGAATATAAAAACATATTTTTCACTTCTCCTGCTCAAAAATTACGTCATATTAGCTTCGCGAAGCGAGACTAAAATAGTACATTTAGCCCCTAGGGTTTAAAAGAAAGCCATACAATCCCATACAAATTTCTATGACACTGAAAAAAAAAACTTTCGGCCAGCTATACATATACTCTTTACGAATAATTAAAAACAAACAAACCAACCTGATCAGATTAGCCAAACATTCTGATAGCATTGCTCAAACTGTACTTTTAGTTTTCATGAAATATCCAATTTTAATGTTAAGCCTTTTTTATTTTCTCGCAGTCGAAGTGAAAAGCAGAGTGTTGTGAGTAAGATTGTTTGACATGTGGCTAAAAGCCATTATGACACTCAGACATATTTGTCCTTGCTCTCTTCGTGAGCTCGTCCAAATAATCACTTCGTATCATAATGGCTTACTTTAGCCCCTTGTCAAACTTTGGTAGTTCAAACACCATTTCGAGGGATAGGGTTCCTAAAACGCAAACATAACAAAAGCTATCTGAAAGACAGTTGAACTTGCTGTTTTGTAGTAAAAAAATATCAACGAGATTCTCAAGTTTAAATGTTCATTATCATCTCAGCCAAATGACTTCTGCTCGCTAGTCTGTCCAAAGGATCTCCATCTTCATAACTTTAAATGTTATGCAATAAAATATTACTGTATTGAGTATGTACGAGAACATTACTTATAATTTGGGTTTATTCCAATTTGTTTGGACTTAATATTTTAATTAGAGTGTGTCCGCGACATCTTCTTCCGCGTACAAGTCGACTATTAAATAAAAAAAAACATTCTTTGTGCACCTCTAGGCCTCTAAAAATTATGCGTTTCAAATATCATGTTCCTACCTTCAGCGTTTTAAGCTGTGTGTTGTCTCTCAATAGTTTCATAAGTCGAATTACTTAAAGGTATACGAGGAGCGACTGAAAAGCTAAATCATGTCAAGGTTGTATATTTGTTCTTGGTAGTGGACACTATACAAAGGCCATTTAGAAGTAAAGTATTTTAGATAAAACATGGCATATTTATGATATTATGTTTGGAGATATTTAATGGTAAAGTTCATCATGAGTGAATTACCAACGGGTAATTGTAATTGAGCACCGTGTTGTAATTAAGTTCTTTACAAGTTATCGCGGTGTATTTTTAAAGAAATGGTTATTATTTACGGTGCCTCTTGACCTTCGTATGCCATGGTCAAAAAGTGGATTAGCTTATTTAAACTTGGGCAGGAGTCGATTGATGACGACCCTTGCTCAGGGCGGCCTATATTGGTGGTGACTGGAAAACAGAAAATGTCCGAAAATTGGTATTAGAAGATGGAAGGAATAGCTGAGACTTTAGTTATTAATAAAAGAAGAGTTGGAGAAGTTTTACATGAACATTTGCTAATGATTAAGGTCAGCGCTCTTTGCGTACCGAAATTGCTAAGGGCGTTCGATAAGGAACGTCCTGTTGAAACTTCTCGGGCGTTTTTAGAACAGTACGAAGATGATTTAGATAAAGTTTGTTCCCGAATAGTAACGGTTGATAGTCAAAGTCAAAATTGTCTTTATTGGAGTAAGCCTCTAGCTACAAGCACTTTTTAATCGTTATTTACGTAAAGATTTCAGAGCAATTTATTGATAAAAATTGTAAACATAAAAAAAAATCAAAACGGATAAAACATGGATCAGCCACAAAAAAAAAACAAAAATGCAGAAAGTGGTGAATTCAATTGATAAAAAAACAAGTGAATTTATGTTTATTGCTTTTTTTGTATTTAAGGCTTAAATCTTTTCAGATGCCCCTCGTATACAACATGAATGAACCCATTCAATCTGCCGGATACTAGTTCTCTACGGCGATAGGGTCAACCTAAATACTTTTTATATTTGTCATGTGTTAAAGGAAATTACAGTAGTTGGTCTGGGAACGCTCTAGGGCAGCAACACCGGTCCAACTGGTTAATGCCTAGTATTTGTTTGTAACACGAGTTCTTCTTATGATGATTAATAAGTAGCTACGCTAGGGTTTACTAGTTCGAGTGCAATTAGGCGGATTCCTTCGTGGAACTAGGATATGAGCGCTTTCCGGTGTCACTGATGGGTTGCGTCGAGTCTATCGATGACATTGTATTTCTGTTAGAACAACTTACATTTCTTGGAGTCATTTTTTATATACTGCATAATGATGATGATAGTTTCTTGTGTCTATGGCGGTGTATACAGGGTGAGCAATATAAATGGGTCAGTATCGAAATGTACGAAACTAAAAAAAAATATGAAAATTAGGTCTGAGAAACCATGGATCCGATTTTAAGATGAAGAAAAACTGCATACACAGATTTATATAAAAATACATATTTTTCAAACAGTGTGCTTCTTTTCGTTGGAGAAATAGGGAAATACTGATTCATTTGGATTGTTAATCCTATATGTATATTAATACTCAGTGAGTAACGCCTTTGTTTTTACGCTCTACACTTTTTTATTTTTCGCACGATTTTTGTGTCCGATCTTTTTGGTGAAGGTCCAAGAGCTTTGTAGACAAGATGCAACCCTACCGACGTAAATATAGGATACTCTAATTATATTAATCGAATATAAATACATACAAATCGAATAAAAAACGAGCAGACGAACCATCGGAATTAAAGTAGTCTTCGATACGTGGACATATGAAATGCCTAAACAACGTTCACATTATTGAAGAACTACTATTTCATAGCTAAACCGGAACACTAAGAGGCACCTGATTTACATCATTTATACAATTTTGATAGTTCATACTTCCTTACACTGTTCTTTATTTCCCTATGGGTTAATTAGATATCGCGAAATTTGCTCCTCTCCTGATTTACAATCTCATCCACTCTATCCTTTTTCATCCTGTTTGTGATTGCACCTGTGGGGTCAGTTAATAGTATTAGCATCATGATTTATTATTAACTCGAAACGCATTTCCTCTCCTATGTATTTACAAGGAGCACAGAAGCAATTAAACGCTTGTTTAATTAAGGATGTAGGGACTTTTGTTGCGTTTGCTGCCCAAGTGCAGCAATCTCGATGGCCTTACACGCGTTTTATCATTTATCTTACTGCCTCATTACCTCATGGGCTTTGGAGCTAACCTAAGCCTATGCTATGATAAATGGATTCAAAAAGACCAATGTTATAAATCTTACATTAGGTATCGTATCACGCATGTCTTTATACAAACTGCGTTAGGTCGAAACAATAACTTCTTGTGTTTTGTTAGTGCGAGTGATCGTATGCGCTCAACACGATTTACTTTTATTCTATAAGTACACGAGCAAATTTTAACACGTTTTTACTAGGTCGTCCTGTATGTAACTATGTAATGGAATCTAAGGTAACTAATTTAACCTTCTTCCAAGGATCGTAGCGTCATGAAAATTGGCAGCTGTATGTAGTTCTGATGACAATACAATAATATGGTACTGTCAAACTAATCTGATGATGGAGCCGGAAGATATGAACTGAAACTTCATGGTGGAACATCGTATCATAGCTGTGTTTGGATTTGTTAGAAAAGTCTTGAAAAGCGTGTTTTTCTAGTGTTTTTTAAACTATTAATTTATTTTGGGTGTAGGTTCGTGTGCCATTCTCTAATTACTTGATTAGTCATATTAAAAGTGATCACCTCAGTCATCATCGGAAGTAAAATTCTAAATCTGTAGAGAGTTTACAAAGTCAAGTTCTACGACTTACTTGTCCCAGATGATGACGTTTTTCAAAACGCTCTAGCATACATGCAACAATGTTTTGCCTACATGAAGGATACCACCTGTATTGAAATAGGCCCGAATAACAATAAACATTTAAATAAAACAATTTGAACGGATTATATCGCGTATATTATCACATTTGACTTGCCGATGTTTCGGAAGCTTTTCAGCTTTCCATGTTCACGGGTGTACTGAGAAAAGTTATATATATTTTTTTCTCTTTTATATATATTTACTTATTGAAATAAAACAATTTAATGGATTATATCGCGTATATTATCTCATTTTAGTTCCCGACGTTTCGGAAGCTTTTCAGCTTTCCATGGTCACGGGTGGTCCACACGTGACTGACTGAATTTCAAGATGTATTTTTCTCTGTCATAGCAATTATCTATTCTGTGGTCATAGTTACAATTTGTGCAAAATACCCACTTTGAGAAAATTAATAAAGGACTACTACATACATGCCAGATGGGCCTAATCTGTAAAGACAGTTACACATCTGCCAGTAGGGCTTAATTATTTTATTTTCAGCATTTCACAAATTAGGCGTACTGAGGAGAAAAGAAACGCTGCAAAGAAGAACTCCCAGACTGACTAATGACTAATTATAATAACGTTGTATAATTGGATCTAAGTCTCGAATAATTACTAACTACGAGTTTGACGCGCTTCATTTATATCCAATTTATAGGCGCAATGTTTCTCACGATCAAGGGTACCTTAGCCTACCCTATCTTATCTAAAAGTGTCTAGCTCACTCAAGTATGATCGATGAATCACTGATGCCATTATCATAATATTATTTGTAGCTACCGTAATCCTCATCTCGTGTTAACTCGGTGTTCATCAAGGCAACATTGAGTTAACGCTTGTATAATAAGTTGTCGGGAGACTAATGGATGATGGCAATATTAGCATAGGTAGAATATTCATTTGCCCGATGCCCACCCAGATGATTGCTAGTGACGAAGTAATCGTGTTTTAATTGAGTGCACTTCGTAATGCACTTACATCAAGTGCCGGTTTTATTATAAAACAATCAATAACATAAGTGTGCGTGTACAAGTCGGTGTTTTAAGTACGGTGATTGAAGTGTGTGTTTATGATATCACTTGTAACCGTCATTTTAAATACTTGTCTCTAAAATGTTCGCACATAAGTCCAAATTGCGAGTGCAGCAAAAAATTAAGGACATTTTGCTGTACGTGCTGACTGGTACGGTTTCTTTTTGTAGTTGGCAAGTGGGTCGGGTTACTGTACTTTTTTTAATAATTGACCTTTCTTCAGGAGAAATCTAAAAGTCACTAGCATAATATATACAATGCTAAATACAAATATAAATATTTTCATCTCCAACATAGTCAATTTTTTTTCCATTTTAGTTTTGGCAATCACTGAATTTAGTTTGTCATCTGACGATGTATATACAGCACCTATACTGTACACATTTTTTTTCTTGCACATCATTTACAAACAAAAATCTAAAAAATTGTAAGTATTAATCGATCAGTAACAAAACATACTATATCTTATTCTCGACGATTTCTGTAAGCAACATTAACGTTTAGTTCACAAAATACTTCCTAATTATCTAAACTATTATGAACTGTTTTTCACAATTCGTACTTACGAGTATACCACCTTACGTAGTACTACAAACGATAACATATGTCTTTTTGACTATAGATGCATGAACATAAACTCGACAACGGAATGTATTATTTAAATATTTACTCATCATTGTTTGTAATCTCATAATAATCTATGTTGAAGAAAACTAGTCGACCTTAACTAATGATTCCCGAGTTGTTTAACCTAGCCTAACTGTATAAGGTCCGGAGTGAGAAATATTTGCAAATATTGGACCAAACATTCGGCTTGGATTCATCATTGTTTGTAATCTCATAAAAATCTATGTTGAAGAAAACTAGTCGACTTTAACTAATGATTCCCGAGTTGTTTAACCTAACCTAACTGTATTAGGTCCGGAGTGAGAATTATTTGAAAATATTGAACCAAGCATTCGGCTTGTACTCCTGTATAGCTCTGTGTAAGACCGTACCTGCCATATGCAGTTGAACCACCTTTGCACCTAGTCTCAATGATGACGTGCCATATAAATAATAATAATAATAATAATAATAATAAAACATCCATTCAAACTACAATCTAATAGCCCGATTCTCTTTCCATAAAATGCAATAGTTCCAACATCTGCTGGGACCTGCTCATGGACGTATTCTCTCATTGATATGATCAGGAGCGGGTCCCAGCAGGAGTACATCCACCGCAAACTTCTCGAAAGGGCCTCTACGTGTTGGATCCATATCCCCACGCAAGCCTCCCAAAAATCCGGGACGTTGCCCGTGACTAACGGTGAGATACAAAAATAATAATAATAAAATTTATTAAAAACGTTACGCGCCTGAACTAGGAACTTGACAAATGAGGTTCAAACTTAACTTATCCGGGTTATTAAAGACGACGAGACGTCTCTTTCGTTTTCTTTGTAAAAGAAAGAGGCGCCGAAGTCTTTCCGTGGAGTGTGGTCTAAGTATGCTGGTTAAATAAAATTTGCACCTCGTTTGTATGCGAAGTTTTAGATCAAGTGTAAATTTATCTCAAACGTAGTTTATATACCTAAGAAAATCTCGAGAGTTTTTTTTTAAGAGTGCGTGCTTGCGCATAGGCATCTATATAGCAATGACCGCTCTAGCACTAAAGAGCTTTACTTTATTAAGTAATGCAAACAAATGACAGGTTTTTAAGAGTTTAGGCAAAAAAAGTGCTGAATTGATGCATTACAATGCTGTTCAAAATCACGGTGACCAGAACAGCATATATTTAACATCCTTACTCCAGAGCCTAAACAGGTGGAGGTATGAATAAATAGTACCAACCTCATTATTTTATTCTCTAAACTAGAATATGCCCGCTACTTCGTACACGGAGGGAAAAAGTCATAACCCTCTTTTTCTCTTTAGCGTAGTCGGGTAAAAAGTACCCTATACCATCTGGAGATACCCGGCTACCCGTGTGCCAAAAATAGTTGAAATTGGTGTAGCAGATTTTGCGTGATGAAGGCGATGAAGCCACAACGACACATACAAACATACAAAAAATAAAATTTTTTTTTTTTCGTTTTAGTGAACTCCAAAAAGTCCATAACAATATTTTCTTTTTAAATATCTTCAATGTACAGACCTTTCATTTTTACAACCTTATAAAAGTATAGATAAGCTGACGGGCACTTTCAATGGTCGGAATTTATCAACGTTTCGTAAAATAACACATCTGAAGAAAAAAACACCGCAAGAAAGTCTTCATATAAAGTAGAAGATGCCCGCCCTCAACTTTCTTACTTCAGCGTAGTCGGGTAAAAACTATCCTATAACCATCTTTAGATGCCCAGCTACCCGTGTACCAAAAATACTTAAATCGGTTTAGTCGACACATTAGGGACGAACAAACATAGTACAAAAAGTAAAAATAAACAATATTTTCGATTCAATCGCCTTCAAATAATCCATTTCGCTCATTTTTTGAAAATGTATTTAATGCACAGACATCTTATTTTTACAACTTTATAATAGTACCTATAGAAGATAATCTGTATAACCAGCCGGCCGAATCTTGTCATGTATAAGACTCGCGTCATTTGAGCCAACATGAGACCAAATTGTCTATACTACTTCCGATCTGAATAGGCGTTCGTACTAAGTTCTTAAGCCGCGGAAATATCATATTTGGCAAACAGCGGACGTCAAATCGAACGACATATGTGAAAAGTTTACCGGATAAAATCCAGAATGCTTACTAATTGAAAAGTATATTCTGCAAATAGACTACACTCTTCCAAATTTATCAACACTTCGGAAAATATAACTTCAGAAGAATACAAACACCCCAATAAACTGTATATGGGGCTCTGTGTGCTATTTCAGCGGGTCCACATCTTTTTTTTTCGGATTATTTGAGAAAGATCAAACCAGCGGTATCTTGCCATGTATAAGACACGCGCTGTTTGAGCCAACAGAAGACAAATTGTTTTTATTACTTCCCATCTCAATAGTAACAGGCGTTCGTTCTAGTAAGCCGCGGAAATCTTATATTTATCAAACAGTGGACGTCAAATATGACGTGTTTGCTCTTCGTCACGCGCCATTAGGTATGAATATAGACGGGTTGGACGAGTGAACTTCTTTTATTTCGGTGGGTTGTCGGCGCGTGCGCTAGTAGGGTTACCAGACGTACATAAGGTAGTTTATGGGAATGCTAGGAAATTTGATTATAATGATTAATGGAAATATTATTGGGTGTAGCAACTGTAGGCTTTGTTCTGTCTATTTCTACAATCTGTGACGTGGTTTAAATTTTAATTAACATTGTCATTTTCCAATACTTTTCTATTCTTTGGGTGTGAGCGAATGAGACGTCTACGGCCGCAGGATTGTAGATAAATAAGGATAGGGTTACCAGATGAAAATATCAAAAGCCCGGAGAATAGGCCTGATTTCCATTGAAGATTCCTGAGATTTTGTTGCAGTTTGAGAAGTTTTTCTTTTAGGAAGATTATTTTTAGTTTGTTTAAGTTTCTATTAAAAATCCTGAGATTTCCTGAGATTTGCAAAATCCGGCCGCAATCCTTAGAAGAGTCCAAAAATCCTGAAGATTTAGGAAAAATCCTGAGATATGGTAACCCTCAATAAGGATAAACTGTCTTATCCATATTGCACTTTTACTTTACGTCAGTTATTATATGAAGCAAGGATAATTGAAGCCATTCATGTTTAGTATTAGATAGAGGTATCTTAACTTGATAAATAAAATACCGTCGTCATCTCACCGCGTTCGAGATGCGCTAGTCTCGAGACTGCAATTGGTATTTTAAATAAACAGACTTTTTTGTACCAAAGTGTCAAAACTATTCTTTGCACCTGGTAACCCTACACTCATGTGGATGTTTGAGATGAGCACCTAAGTCAATCGCATGCGGTATGGCCACTAGACACATACTTAAGAGTACTTATGTTATTTCTTTTTTTGACACAACGTCTTACAAGTTGGCCTCGCACTGACCAAAGTGGGCTTTCTAAATGGTTACTTACTACTCGTGAAATTTGATGAATTTGGCATATCCAACACGTATTTCCGTACAAATAAATCCGTACCTTATTAAACAGTTTGAAAAAAAACAGGTTTGTGTGATTATGTGCAATGAATTAATTGCATGCTGGACATGCTTCTAATCTCTGTAGTTTTATCTCCAAATTTGTCGGCCTATTCAAATGTGGTCAGTACAATCTGTATATTGTGCCAATAAAATGTTTAAAGAAGTTAGTTATTCCAAGTAATTCGTCTCAATGTTTGTCTTTTAGCGATATCTTGCAACCTTTGTTGGTGTGTCGAATAAATAAATAATTAAAATAAAACCTTAATTGACCAAGCGAGCGTCTCGTCTCCGTTTGATTTCTCCGTTCGTATGTCTGTCTATCCGGCTGTTCCTACAGGTTGCATTTCTCAACCGCTTCGCGTTATATTTTGTGACAAAGATCGAAAATTATATGGTTTCTTTTTTGTTGATTCAGTTTTTGGAATTTTTCAGAATGGCGTACATATGGCGATTAAAAGACCCGCGAGGTCTAAATACAGCTCACAGAGCCACTAGTTATAACTGTAGATGTTAAGTAGACATTATATTACAGGCATACTCGTGAACCTGCCCAGTGCCAATCATTTTAAATCGGTTGTGATAAAATTAAACGTATCGTTAGATGTTGTCGACCCGCGATGGGAGGGATTCTTGGGCAAAAACAAAATTTAATAATAAATTGAATTTAACGCACCTAATTTTTTGTGGTTTAATTCCAAATTTAGAATTCCATTCCATACAACGTGTTATTTAGTCCGTTTTAATAGCCATTCGCACCTCCGTACGTGTTAATAAGCGTACCAGTAATTATGGATAACGGCTAATCATTTTTCGCAGCTCGATGTCAATGAGTATCCAATATCCAATACAGTTTTAACCTAATCAATAAAACACTAACTTTGTATCGATTTTGAATGTAGTTACTGCGGTTTTCAATTGAGATGGTGGGGTTTGGGCGATGGGACGTAACTTGGAGTAATTTTATATTGGTTTCGTGGATGGCCCTTAAAGTTGAAGTAAATGGAATGGGTTGTAAAGTTTATCGATGTTTTAATACGTTTGGGCTGGAACTGCGAGGATCATTGAGGTAAAATTTTTTGAATGTCAACAGATTAACGCCGTTAAAAAATCGTTTTGGTAAGGAAATCTTAATGCACAGAGACAAGCAATGTTTTCACCAAACAAAACAACACGCTTTTTATCTCTTCAAGTCGAATGTTTATACTCCTTAGGAATAATTAAAAACACACAAACCAACCTGATCAGATTGGCCAATCTTTCTGATAGAATTGCTCAAACTGTTAGTTTTTCATGAAATATACAATTGTAATGTTAAGTCTTTTTTATTTTCTCCAAGTCGAAGTGAAAAGCAGAGTGTTTAACACGTGGCTAAAAGCCATTATGACACTCAGACATATTTATCCTCGCTCACTTCGTGAGCTCGTCCAAATAATCACTTCGTGTCATAATACCTTATTTTAGCCCCTTGTCAAACAATCTACTATAGGTCTGCAGTTATGTTAAAACTAGCGTTTATAGAAACGGTTGAATTACAAAAGTTACTATACATCTCATGGGTTATTCAATGGTATTATTATTTTTTAATAATTTCATATTTTAAAAATGGACTTTCCTACCTAACTTTAAAGGCTCAGTATAAATCAAGCTACATGTAAGGTAGCGAACTCAATTTTTTTACGATTTCTATCGCTTTGCATCAAAAATTTATCGTTATCTTTTAACAGCTATCTACACCATAATGAAATCTTTACTTACTCGTATACACAATATGAATATGAATGAAGGCATGGGGGTCGCAGGAAAAATCTAGTTAAATACATGAATAAACACAATGTAATCTGGTAACTTTTATATCTACAGCTATATATATGTAAATGTCTGAGCAAACTAACCTAGTTATATATCTTGGATATCTTGATACGAATGAAGGTTTAGGATCGCTGCAAGAACCTAATTTAATACAAGAATAAAACATGTATGGTAATACTATAATACATGTAACTGTCTGAATGACTAGCTTATATAGGTGGCGCATGTCATGACAGAACTGGCATCGCATTTTGGATCTTATGATGTAAAGAAGATTGACCAATTTGAATGACCAAGCTGTTCAATCAATCAATCATACTACAAATGGACATTGATTGCATGTAAGCAACCGCAGTTTCTGAAGTAATTAGAATCAATCACAGCAGACGTCTAATTACAATTGGTTAGCTGTCGATTATTTACTAAGCTTTGTGTCTTTGTCAATTGGAATCTACAATAGTGTACAATAAATTTAATTTGACACACTTTTGCTTGACCTACTTTAAAAGCTGGCTGAACCGCAAAAAAAATCACTTCACTTGGTTATACAGAAAAATAATTGAAAGAGCGAGGAATTCATAAACGACTAGCCAAGTTGAAACTGATTCGACCACCGAGGGTTTTCCGCACAAACTTTCTCTTCTCCTAACCTAATTGGTTGGTTAAATTAAATTAACTAACTTAGTATCTATAGCGTCTCTGTGCAAACTTTAAAAAAGAAAAAAAAAAGTTAACCTAGACAGATACATGTTATATTTTTCCTATAATATTTATGTTAATTAATATAATTCCAGAAAATTTTAACATCTCTTGGCAAACATCGATCAAGGATTTTACGTGGGGCTTCATATTGGTCACCTGTGAACATTATCTCAATCGTACCTGATGATAAATGAAAATAAAGACGTAGAATGTAAATATATTATTTAGCTGGTTCGCTCTACTTGTCTACTCTGCTTTGATGAGATCAAGCTAAATTTCGAACTATACTTTGGTACATAAGCCCAACTAGCTATTGGACTCAGGCAGGACTCCGCATAAGATCTAAGCTTTCTAGATCCAATAATTAAATGATTGCGATTAGTCAGAACT
The DNA here is from genome assembly GCA_905404275.2 of Hedya salicella. Classification (NCBI taxonomy): domain Eukaryota; kingdom Metazoa; phylum Arthropoda; class Insecta; order Lepidoptera; family Tortricidae; genus Hedya; species Hedya salicella. The sequence goes on along the minus strand of FR990112.1, from coordinate 14,489,765 downwards.
TCTGTGTAAAGTTTGTACTTTTGTTGTGATAGATCAAAGAAAGAAAATTAAATAAAACGGTGTTCGTAACTACTGTTATGGAACAGTAGTCTGACATCCAAACCGTCCAATTCATAGAGTATACAGCTTCTACAAAAAACATATTGACCTTCCAATAATAAAAGCGACCGTTCAACCTGCCGCCGAATCCTATTCTACCACCCGCTTCGCCAATGCTAACAATCTATTCGAATTTCAAATATTTAATTGACTTCTGTCATACATGATGGCGTGTAAAGACGTTACCGTGTGAACGTCGATCTCATGGTATGTTGAATGGGGGCACGTCAATTGTCAATCGGCTGCCGGGACGTCGTACGTGGTTCCCATGGTAACGCCGATAGCACTTCGCGCGAGCACGAAATGAAGACTTGTGAACCTATCGTGAAAATACAAACAGTGCTGACGATTGGTATTAGCACTTGTTGAACAAGGTACGTGGGTATAGTGTGCGTGGAATTAGCTACAAGATAACTGATCTGCAGATAACGTCTCTATTTAAATCGATTTGAAAAAGTCGTTCCGTATGAAAAGGGTACCTATACATATATATACGAACGGAACATGGTCGTGAAGTTGACCGCCCCAAATTGTTCACATATATCAATATTCTTAGTTCATCGTTAGTTCGCGTTAGTTCAGTTTACACTCTGACATCATTAACGAGGTAACCAGCCTCATTAAGTTAAAGGAAGAAAATTGAAATAATCAATCTTTATTAATAACTTTCTTTTCTGCATAATATCCTTCCGTAACTTAAGTTTCAATTATTATTATTACTTCGTTATTCCGCGTTTTAGCCCTGAAGGTGAAAAGAGGGATTAGTATGAATAAGGAGAGTATGAGACCAGCGGGCCTATGAACTGACAACATTTAATATTATTTTCTTCTGTTTTCGTGTTTTATTTCAATGAACATTTCATATTTTTTCAATAGGCTTTTTGCTAATTAAATCGAATAGAGGATTTACATAACAGTCATATTTCCTAAAATATTGCAGGGTTGGTAGAGTTTTATTAAATTAAGCACAATCTTTATTAAATTTTACACCTATAAGTACAAAAATACCAGTTAATAAAATATAGTTATTAGGTATAAATCAGACTCCTCAAAACCCATGAAAGAGAAGATATTGCAAAAATCGTATAATTTTTGGATGTTGTTATTTCTAGTAAAGAGCGCGGAAATTGCTAATACAGTTGGGTATTGCATTGCAAGAAAAAGTATATTATGTAAATAAAACTAGTGTTTAATAAAAATAAAACTCTATTGCTGTTATTTAAATTAGGGTCACCAACAAGTTTTGCCCTTGAGAGTTTTTGTCGTATTTGATAGTGTCTGAAAATTAGTGATGTCCGTAAGTTTCAAATGTCAACTAATGTATCAATACTTCCTTATTACATGTAAGTTTGTGCCTGTGGTTGACTGGAATTACTATTCTAAAGTTCTAGTTCTAACACACTGCGTAGATACTATAAAAGGCGACATGTAACTGACAGTATCGCTTGTCTCACGCATGAAATTACACTAGCCTAGCAGAAGCTGACTTCCGCAATTTAAGCGACTTTTATAGGCCAGTATCAAAATAGCAGACTGCATTTTAAATATTGAAATGTCTTAATTAATGGTTTATTTAACCCAAGTTACATAATATAAAATGAAGATACATAATATTTACATATTTCGATAAAAATTACTTACTTAAATATCGATACCACCTCCATGGAAAAGATTACGTCAAAATTAGTTCAATAGGACATTCGCTGACCTCGGGGACGCTTCGAATTCTTACACAAAATTAGCTGTCAAATGTATTGGGCGGCCTATCCAGTGGAATATAATAGAGATCAGCCGGTCTAGCACAACTCTCCGCGACTACGCTTGTCGCGCGACATAGCATCACCCATCTTTCTCGCATTTTATTGAAAGGAAAGAGACAGACAATCTTTTTCGCGCGACAAAGAGTCGTACGCTGTGATACGTCACAGTTGTGCTAGAAGTGCAGTGCTAAGAACACTCGATGAAGTCGCCTGTCAAATCGGTTCATCCGTTCAAGACCTATGTATGATACCACAGACAGATACACACATGAAATATGTGTTCATAATAAATAAATAAATATCAGGGACAATTTTACACAAATCGACCTAGTCCTAAACTAAGCAAAGCTTGTAGGGAAAGGCGGGGATGACTCCAGATAGTTAAGGAAAAAATCGTTATAAATTGTTGGATAGAGATATATTTGAAATAAAATTAACGTGGAAATCAACAATTCATGTACTTTGCTTTGGCATGTAATTAATGAGATCCAACAATTATTTGCAAGATAAAATCAACAAATACTTAAAATTAAAACATCCGATTTCACCCCTTGTTTATTGGTGAAACTGGATACCACGTTTTTGAATGTGGGATAAATGCGGATACTAATTATGTGCAGTCGTCACATGTATAAAACAGTAGTTCCCGAGTAGTACACCCGGTGCAGCCTTCCTGGCCCCATTTTAAGCAAACTATACATTGTATCCAACTATCTTTAGAAGCCGTGTTGCCATATTTTTCGCAACATAATTTCCACATCTTTCTCATCTTCATTCTCTTTGTTTCTTTGCTTCTTTGTAACTGTACCGGCTATTCTGTAATAGTTCATTATCAGATTCAGTAAATATGACTGTTTTACCCCGGCTAGCTGATGGTTTTGTATTCCTCTCTAAGGTATGTGGAAAAGTCGTGATATTTTTGGCGCTCCAATCAATTCTTCATGTTGATTGGAACAAGATCGATTCTAATTCTGTCTTCTATAGCGGCATTAATTGCCAACAGCATGTCAGATTAGCCGGTTTTGATTGCGTCTATTAGACTTTTGTACATAACTTCGCAGCAGTTTTATACTAATCTGTAAAAAGAAAATATCAATGGATACTTATTCCATGAAAAATATTTGTTGGGGTGAAATCGGATACCCGACATCACCCCGTCTGGTTGCATCCAACGACCATGTTTTAGCAAATATTAAAATTTCGTATTGATTCATCGATTAACACGGGTAATGAACACGATGGCAATTGCTCAAATAGATATTGTTGCGATATAAATTACTTGCATGCATATTCCTAAACAGTTACTGATTTGATTCGTGATAAAGTAAGTACAAATTTTACATCAGTTACCTGTATTTTTCATTTTTTTTTACGCTGACGCTAAACACAACACAACACTGGACGCCATTTGCACGCAGACTGAGCACCATCTACGGAAACTTTTTAACGTGCCTAATCGAGACAGGAATAGCTAAAATGTGAAATAGACTGCTATCTGGTTATACCCACTATCCGATTTCACCCCCCTTCACTATAGGTACTAGGCGACGATATACATAATATATACATAAATTATAATACTTAAATACATAGAAAACATCTTAGACCCAGGAACAAACATTCGTGCCCATCACACAAACACTTGCCCTGACCGGGATTCGAACCCGGGACCGCCAGCTTCGTAGGCCGTTGTACAACCCACTGAGCCAAACGTGTCGTCAAAACATATATACATCCATACTAATACTATAATAATACATCCATACTAATAATATATCCATACTAATATTATAAATGCGAAAGTGTGTCAGTCTGTCTGTCTGTCTGTCTGTTACCTCTTTACGCTTAAACCGCTGAACCGATTTGGATGAAATTCGGTATGGAGATAGTTTGAGTCCCGGGGAAGGACATAGGCTACTTTTTATCCCAGAAAAATACCCTTATCAACGATAAACGAATTTAAGGCGGACGAAGTCGCGGGCAGAAGCTAGTATATTATATATACAAATTTTATAGGTATTGAAAAGTGTGTAATACGATATCCTTACGATAACAGCTCGATACAGTCAGTCTGCTTTTACTTCTGTAAATGTCAGCCACCGAGGTATCGTAAAAGGTAAAACCGTTGAAATTTGGTTGCAAATAAACAGTCTGACCAGTTTACCGTCTCGCGGCATCGTTGACAGTTTGGTCTTGTTTATTTTTAGGGTTCTGTATGTCGTTTCTCGTCGTTCGTTTGGACATGGGATTTTATTATCGCACTAGATTTTTTTTAAATGTTGCATTGCATGAGTTTTTGTATATGTCTAGACTAGACGACATCACCGATTCATAGTCACAGCTGATTTTGACAATTACTGCTGAGACTGGATACTCGTACCGTCAAATGGTCCAACATTGCCCGCGGTATCTTTGCCCAAAAAGCAACACGTGAATATTTTCATTCGTGGAGTAATCATTTACATATTTATGGCAACACTGCTATTTTTAGTAGAAAATAGGTTATATAGGTGGCCACACTGCGTGTCGCATTTGCTTGTAGCCTTACTCAGGAGCTTGTCAGAACTCGTCGAGTGAGGGTGTGTTCTTGCGGGCCAATTCCGGCGGACAATTGAACGCGTATCGTACGAAATGGCAAATCCAAATGTAAGTATGAGCATATACTTATAAATGAATATGAACTGTAGATTGTTTTTATTTTATTTGTAATAGTAATGTCTTAATTTAATCGGAAATTGGGAACCCGGGCAATGTTACCCCTCAATGTTCAAGCTGGCTTAAGCCAACATTGCCCACCTTCGAAAACGACTTAGGGTTGTTTAACCTACTGCACAAGGAAAAGAGTGTAATGTTTTTATGGACAAATTACCTAATGAGTTTTTTATTTCAATTTTGTTTCAAAAATGTTGAATTTTAAACAATGTGACAAAATGCGTCCATAGGTAATTATAAACTTCGTACTTATTTTTTGTGATTTGGAACCAAAAAGAGAGCAAGAAGACTTATTCATATTATTTAACAATTAAGGGAGAGCGAGTTAGACTCATTACGTGTTTGAAATATAATTTTGATTGGTTTAAAATGTAAGCAGAAAAAAAACCATTTTTATATCTAAGGTTTTAATGGAAATATCTGACTATTTTATCTTTAATTTTAAACATTTTGACTTAGTAAATGCGTCCATAGTTATAAGGTTCCTACTTGGTGGTTGTGATTAAAAACAAAACATAATTATAAAGAGAGTGACACAAGACTTATAAAAACATTATTTAACAATTAAAGAATCTAGACTAATTACATGATTATAAGTATGTTCTTTTCAATGTTTCAACTCTAATTATGTTCTTAGATTTATTTGTGATAGTGAGTATTATAAATGTCAATTGATCTCAGTTAAAATGTTATGTCGTTTCGATTATGTATCCAAGATTTTTTGTTACATTTTTTTAAATTTTATACTTACTAGTAAATACCTCAATAATTTAAAAAAAAATGTTTAAATTGTGTTTTATTGTGATAAACCATTCATACCAGATACAAATATATACCTTCAATAAAAAAAACTATCCGTACTGAGAATATGTAAAATGTTTCACCATTTGACCATAAAGTGACAACCAATTTGGTTTTTGCACTTTGTATGGAAACAACCTAAAATGGCCATGTAACATTGCCCACCCGATTGCCGGCTCAAGTTAAACTAATAATGAGAGGATGTTTGATGCTATTGCTAAAATTGTCCGAATTCTTGTTGTAGTTTCTTTTCCGTTATTTTAAGAGCTATAATTCTGTGTTAAATCGACGTGGGCAATGTTGGACAAAACCCAGGGTAACTTGGCCCGCCTCTAAAATCGGCCGAAATCTTGGTTTAAAATGCTTTTAAAAATTCTTTTTCGCGATGAGTACACGCCCGTGATCATACTCGTTACGATGGACTAAAAAAACACTAGCATCAGCATAGAAAAAAATAAAATAAAATCATCGTTTTCCAAAAAAAGCGGGCAATGTTGGACCATTTGACGGTAATGAAAGCATAATTAATTAATTATAGGTTATTTTTACCCGACTACGAAATAGCAAAAAAGAGGGCTGTGACTATTTTCTCGTTCGTGAACGAAATTGTGAGCTCGTTCTACTATAACATACCATCACATAAGCCTATATATTATACATATACGAGGATGTATTATTTTTCGTCGTTATTTCATGTAACAATCTGTTTTTGAGCGCCGCAATTCTAGTAATTGTGCAATATTTGCTCGATCTCGCTCGCGCGCGGTTCGCCATCTCGTTCACAGGCTCTGCGTCTGACTTTGCTAATATCAAAAGAGAGTCTTCTGTAGGTACAGTCGGCCAAGAAATTGGTCTAACACTTTTCGACTTGTGATAGACCAACTTCTTGGCCTACCGTACTTGCATCTATTCTGTGTTGTGAGGCAAGTTTTTGTTTCGATTCACAGTAACGTAGGTACTCATTCAACTCCAGTAATAAACAAAACAGAAAACTTATTTCTTATTTTAATACTTATTGCTTACATACTTATATTGGTCATTTTGTTTTTAATGCCAATTTATGGCGATCGTTAAATTTTGAGGTTTTATTAACGGGAGCATTTTGAGGAAAACTGAGGTAAAATCGAATAATTTATTGAAGTGGGTTTGATGTCTTAATTTGTCAGAATCCTTAACGGGTCGTCAAATGATAAACCTATAAATTAATGTTAACATTTTATGGATGCGAGATAAAGGGTTATTGAATTAAAACATACATTAGGTACTCTTATTTGTTTATGTTTTTTTGGAAATGTGGTATATTTTATTACATTATTGATTTTTTTATTGCTGATTTATCGCTGATATTGATACATGATGTATGCTGGCAATTAAGGCAAAGGCATTCTCCATACGTCAATCCTGAGCATCCATATTTGCCTCATACACAACTTATTGTCACATCTTATAAAGGCACTCTCGCGGAAAGGCAAAGGAACTAAGGCCTCTTTTGCACGAGCGCTTTTTCAACAAGCGTTAAATAAACGTTTAAATCATACAAATTGATACCCATGTAGGTACTTATTCACACGACGGCGGTTTAAAAGCTCGGCGCTTTTTTATCGAGCACTGTTGGATTTTTAACGTTTACCGCGGCGCTTTTTAAAAACTCTCGTGCGTATGTAACCTAATTCAGAGCGTCCCCTGCGTTGAACGGGAGTCCGCCGCAGGGCGTCCGCTTCCGCTCCGGCTGCCGTTTCCTGTATATTCATAGAGCAGCACTGCGTCCTGGAGGATCGTCACACGCACGCCAATAGAAACGCACCCAGAGCGGAAGCCCGCGCCGGATGCTCAACGCAGCGGACGCTCTTAAAGGTGCGTCCACATTTGTATCATTTGCCCGATCAGATCTTCGGTCCGTGGCATGATCGCATGTCACGATCACGCGTTTGGACGTTGCGCCGATCCGATCGCTCGAAATCCATGTTGCTACGCGTATCATACACTTAGATGGGACAAGCAAGGGCGATCATGCCGCGCCGACAGTGAGCGTCCACGCAGCGCGATACGCAGTCATGCCACGGCACGGTGATCGGATACGAGCAAATGATACAAGTGTAGACGCACCTTAATGTGAAATAGACAATAAGCATGAATTTTTAGTTTTGATTCAGTAAAAGCTCATTAATGTAACGAACACTAGAGAAAAATGGTTTTTTTTTTTCGAATAAATAAAAAAAAACTAAAATATAAGACATCAAACATTTGATTCTATCTTCCTAGCAAAACAGAATTTAATATCAATTTTATATAGCCGTAGTGTCGTGACGTAACATTACATGTCGGACCTCTCTGTTAAATAGCTGTCTAATTAGTAGTGTAAAACGCCTATATCATCCGCATTTCTTGGCCTTTGTTAAGAAAAGCAATAAAGAAATCATGCATAGGTATACCCTATTTTTCGTAAAGTACTTGTTACATTTTTGTTTGACGTCGATAATTGACATTCATTCCAATACAGGAATAAATGACAGCTGCCCGTACCCCACGAATTTCACAAACACACCTAATCATTGTAAATCTCCTATAGCTTGTCGTTATGGTGTAAAAAATTATAATACTCGTTTAACCCGGACCGTCATAATTGATTGATAAAAAACTGACGTTCTTGTGTAGGTTAATTCACCTATCACTTTAGCTTGTGTATTATCATGTCACTTGTATTAAACCATCCGTATCAATGCTACCTATAACCTCAACCGGCTGTCAGCTGTCACACAATCGTACTGACAAAAAAGCTGAACAGTTTATAAGGGCCCTGAGATTAAATTCGGCGTGGCAATAGAGTCGATAAACAATAAATAAATAAGAACAATATCAGAGACAGTTTTATATACACAAATCGACCTAGGTCCAAACTAAGCAAAGCTTTTTTCTATATCAGGCGACGATATACTTAATATGTGGATACATTATATTACATAAATACATAGAAAATACACAAGACCCAGGAACAAACATAAATAGCTCAATTCACACATATTGCTCTGACGGGGATTCTAACTCGCCAGCTTGGCCAGCCGTTGTGCAACTAACTGAATCAAACGTGTCGTCATAATATCCGAGATATGTCCACTAAGTCTTTGTAGTACTTGATTAATCGATGTGCGCTATTCGAATTAACCGGTTAGACATTTCTTACAAAGTGAAAATGATAGGCGCGAGAATATCACCTTCATATCTATACTATTATAAAGTTGTAAAAATGAAATGTCTGTACATTGAAGATATAATATTTTCTTCTGTTTCCGCGATTATTACTCATTGAAATAAAACAATTTAACGGATTATATCGCGTATATTATCTCATTTTAGTTCCTGACGTTTCGGAAGCTTTCCAGCTTTCCATGGTCATGGTCCTCCCGTGACCATGGAAAGCTGGAAAGCTTCCGAAACGTCGGGAACTAAAATGAGATAATATACGCGATATAATCCGTTAAATTGTCTTATTACATTGAAGATATTTTCAAAAAAAATGATTGTTATCGTATGGACTACTTGGAGTTCACTAAAACCAATTTTTTTTGTATGTTTGTATGTGTCGTTGTGGCTACATCACGCAAACTCGGCTAAACGGATTTCAATTATTTTTGGTACATGGGTAGCTGGGTATCTCCAGATGGTTATAGGATACTTTTTACCCGACTATGCTAAAGAAAAATAGAGGGGTGATGACTTTTTCTCCTCCACGAACGAAGTTGCGGGCCCTTTCTAGTATATTATATATCCGTTTTACTGCCTTGATGGCCGATATATGCATAACGGGTTGAAATCCTCACAACACCGAGATCGCTCTGGGAAGCCTGTGGAGACATCATCGAGGATCCTGAGCTTCTCGACGGAGCTAAGCTGGCTAGACGCCTAGGCAGCAACATTCTCACGCACAATGGCCAGGTTCACGGGCTAAGTGAGGAAAAATGGAGCCCACAGACATAACCATGGTCGAGATATTGCTCAATTGGAGATAACGTAGTGCGATGTCGATGTTGGCCCCTGCTTTCTTCTAGAAAATGCCATCTTACTTCAAGAAAAGCGTAAAGCGTAACTCTTATCTTAGTCGACGATTATCTTAAGTCACAGTTACGGGCACTTTCAATATGTACTTTCATCTATGAATCGATAATTTCAAAACACTGTAGTCATTTTAGAACCAATAGCGTTACATTTCAATTTTATGCTGACGACATGCTAGTTTGATGCCAATTGACCACACGCGTTGGTACGGTATACCACTTTGCGACTCTATCACACGTGTGTTAAGGTTCAAAAGTGGTAGACCAATTTTTGGCCGACCGTACTACGTAGTCATCCTGACAATTGGAAAAATAACAAGATACTGACATCGATCTCAGTACCCCACGATAAGTGCAAAAAAAAAACGACTCCAAAAAAAAACTAAAAAGTAAAAAAAAAGCTGTATATAATATAGTTTCTTCGATTTACTTACAAGTAACCTTATTTCAACTCAATCTATGCAATATATGCAATTAATGCTATTTAGTCATCGTTAATGTTTTATTAAAAAAAAAACTTCCTACCTGGTTAAGATATTATCAATAATAATTAATTGCCTTGAGAAAAGAAAAAGAAGTATAGAGTTATTTAGCGCTAAAAGCAAGGTTTACACTAGACTGGCAGTCGGGGCTCGGGGCAACCGTATAGCACGCGCTTTTACGATTTCTCAGTATACTTTGAACGCTACAGGTTTTTTGCCTGGACGCTGGCGTGAGTTTTGTCAAAACTGTTCTGGACAATGACCATCGTTAGCCGACGCGGCAGCCATAACGAGCGTGCCCCTCTGACCCAGGGCTTTTATTTTTTGTTTATACTAAGATCCGGGAACTGGTGAAACTAGCTGAGGTTTAACGACATGCTTTATTTTTGCTCAAAGTGCAAGTAATAGTTATCCGCATGCGCTCTGGGCATAATATTGTATAAAAAAAAATCTTAGTGATTTTATTAACGCACGTTTTTTGGAATGTCAATGTTTGCAAATGATAAAAAATTGAATGTTTTTATTTCAAAGCAAAAATTGATATACGCCGGATAAGACTCGAACTCCCGTCATCAAAGGTTCATCACATCACATCACGGGCGCATAACCTATAATCTAAGCTCGATTCATCCGTTTATTAGCCACGATGCCAGAAACAGACACACATGTCAAACTAATAACACCCCTCCGTTTTAGTCGAGGGTTAAAATCATTTTAAGATACCTAAGATAAGATAATCATTTATTTGCAATAAGAAACATTACTATTATATACATACATAGGTCTTATTTAATTATTGGTAGGTTTACATGTTTAACCGTGGACGGTATGCAAATTCGACGACACGTTTGGCTCAGCGGGTTGCACAACGGCCTACGGAGCTGGCGGTCCCGGGTTCCCGGCCAGGGCAAGTGTTTGTGTGATGAACACGAATGTTGGTTCCTGGATCTTGGATGTTTTCTATGTATTTAAGTATTTGAATACATTAAAAACATGCATGTATATATTATGTATGTCGTCGCCTAGTACCCACTACACTACCTTAGTGTAGTAGTTAACTTTGCTTAGTTTGGGACTGCGTCAATATGTGTAAGAATATCCCTGTGTTATTTATTATTTATAATTAAATTAAAACCCTTTCACCCATTGATTCATTTACTACTTGCTGTATGTGTTATCATTCACCTCAACTCTGATGCTGATACCTATAGGTAATAGGTACTATACTATTAGCGGGTATCTTTAGGGCAAAGGCTAACATGTTATTTATACAAAACATGTTTCTTGTAAACATTGTAGTAGCCGCCTCGCGGCTTCTGGTCGCCAAACCAGTATACTCAGTACTCAGCCTCCGATTTTTATCTAAAACAATAAAACTCCCTGCAAAGCCGGGATTGACGTATTTTATTTGTTTGCAAACTCGTATATTGAATCAAGTCTATGGGAATTAAGATCTATCCACGATAATTCTTAATCGGTGATCAGGATTAGGAAAATCTTTCTTATCTTAAAAATATCTAGCTAAATTAAGCTTTATAAACTAGGTCTCAAGCAATTACTTCACTGTTTAATAAATGAAATAATTAATTTTCTTTTCAGTAAAAACCAAGGCACTGTGAACTACAAAAACCAAAAATATATAGAAAAACTTAAAACTAGTTCTTTGATTTAGACGACGTAACTCAGTGGCTCCGTTGCGTTGTCTGATCTGGTGTATATGATTCGGCAGATTGCCCCGGAATTGCCGAAACACTACACCCCTTGATTTCAAATTAATGATTTCATCAATAAAAGTTTGTTTCAATTTACCTAATTAATTACGATACGACTTTAACGTGACCGCCATCAATTACTTACTTAGAGAAATTGGTTTCTGTTCACCGATTAAGAGTCACCGTGTCACCTCACAAAAAAAAAGAGTGTTGTAAAATTCACGTGTGTATCAGTGCATGTGTCTGTGTATTTGTGTGTCTGTGGCAGCGCAGCTCTTAACTGGATGAACGAATGTTGAACTAGCTTTTTTAAAGGTCTTCATGTTCTTAATAACCATGATTCAAGATCATCGGATCAGCTTTCATCACACTTGGAGTAGCGATAGAGGTGTTGGATTGTCTGATGGCTATTACATTCTCGCTAGTAATGACAAGGAAATGTTAACAATCCGCCTCCCTATTCCGGAGCAATTGACATGATAAATTCGATACGCATTCGTTACGTGTCGATATTAGTTGTGTAACGGTGATCCTGCAAATCGAACAACTACGTCGCTTCAAACGAGAAATATAGACTTTATACGTAGCCTTATAAGAACTTCATCGAAGTTCTTGTTTTAGTTGTGCTATAATTTGGTTTAGATTACACACGCTCCGTAGCGACGTGACATTGCGTCGATATCCGTTCCTGTGAGTGGATGCTTAATCACAGAACATAGAATTGGGTCTAGCGGCGGCAAGAATAGCGTTATATTGCTAGAGCCCTTTCTTATCCTAAGATCATCCATGTAAACATAAATTATAAAAACATAAGTTAAAAGTATAGATAGAGTGTTAAATATCTATGTAAAAAGAAAAATATGCAGTTTTTTAGGGTTCCGTAGACAACTAAGAACCCTTAGGCTTAGCTCCGTGATCATTAGTAATAGAAAGCTGAAATTTGATATGAGTATGTGAATGTATCACGCCGACAAAACGGTAAAATAAAAACTAAAAAAAATCTTTTTTTTTCGGGTACCTCTCTCTCTACACCTAACGGTGCGTCCACACGCGATAAACGAATTTAAGGCGGACGAAGTCGCGGGCAGAAGCTAGTAGTTTATAAGGCCTCATTTTCATGAATTTTCACATATTTTTTTGACCCGTGGTTGAAAAGTTAGAGGGGGACGAACGCTATTTTTTTCGATTTCCGGAGCGAATATTTACAAAACTGCTGACTTCATCAAAAAATAATGTTTAGAGACCCGTACTATTTTTAAAAAACCAATTCAACGATACCCCACACACTCGTTTTGGAACGAAATAAAAAATCACCCCCACTATGAGGTGCGTCCACATTTGTATCATTTGCTCGTATCCGATCACCGTGCCGTGGCATGAGTGCGTATCGCGCTGCTTGGACGCTTACTGTCGGCGCGCCGTTCATGCCGTACTCGTCCGATATATCTGTGTGATACGCGTAGCAAAATGGATTTCGAGCGATCAGATCGGCGCAACGTCCAAACGCGTGATCGTGACACGCGATCATGCCACGCGACGATGATCTGATACGGGCAAATGATACAAATGTGGACGCACCTTATAGTGGGGGTGATTTTTTATTTCGTTCCAAAACGAGTGTGTGGGGTGTCGTTGAATAGGTTTTTTAAAAATAGTACGGGTCTGTACACATTATTTTTTGATGAAGTCAGCAGTTTTGTAAATATTCGCTCCGGAAATCGAAAAAAATAGCGTTTGTCCCCCTCTAACTTTTCAACCGCGGGTCAAAAAAATATGTGAAAATTCATGAAAATGAGGCCTTATAAACTACTAGCTTCTGCCCGCGACTTCGTCCTAGAAGTAGTCATAGATTTTCCCGTTATTGAGTTTTTGAAAAGTCTCCATGTTGATAGGTATAATTTTTATAAAGCAGATTATGTAAACATAAATGCCGAATTGGACAAAAATAATTGGCAAGGTCTCTTAGAACCTTTAAATGACGTTAATGAGATGATAATAGTATTTCATTCGCATATTGAAAACATAATTAAAAAGCATGTTCCCATTTCTAAAGTTAAATCTGGTTGCTACCCAGTATGGTACTCAAAAAATCTCATTAAATGCAGAAAAGAAAAAGATAAATTACGCAAAAAGATTAAACTATTTAACAACCCCATCGATGAAATTGAATTTAAAGACGCTAGAGCACGTTGTCATAAAATGATAGAAATGTGCCATTCAGATTACGTAAAGTCCATAGAATCATCTATTTCTAAAAATAATATGAAAGCATTTTGGTCATACATAAAATCTAAACGGAAGGACAAAAGCACTATACCCGGTGAAATGTTATTCGATGGTAAAAAACTGATATCAGCAGCTTCTATCTGCCAGGCTTTTGCTGGTAATTTTGCATCAGTTTTTGCGGCCAAGGGTAATATATTGGACTCACGTGTAGATGTATCAGCTACGCCTACCTATGCAAACGCGCTTACTATGGGAAACTTAATTATTTCTCGTTACTCTATTGAAACCTCTTTGTAAAGGCTCGATAGAAACAAAGGGGCAGGTCCGGACGCAATACCAGCAGTTTTTATTGCTAACTGTGCTGCACAGCTGTCACATCCCTTACATCTTATATTCAATTTTTCATTAGCTAGTGGCGTTTTTCCTTCTGTCTGGAAACAAGCCAATGTAATACCAATTCCAAAAGGAGGTAATGCTGCCGATGTACAGAACTATAGCCCAATTTCGTTATTATCTGTTATGGGAAAGGTATTCGAATCCTTGGTTAACTCAGCTCTCACACTCCATTTTAAGCCATTACTAATTTCAATTTGTTTAAATCTAGTTATGCATGTCTCCAATATATCTGAAGCTTTAGACAAAGGAGGTCAAATGGACGCAATCTACACGGATATTAGTAAGGCGTTTGATAGAGTTGACCATAATTTGTTGATTCAAAAGCTTTACTATGTCGGTGTATATGGTAGTTTACTGGACTGGTTCTCCAGTTATCTCTCATCGAGATGTCAAAAAATCGTGATTAGTGGACACTCATCTGAAAGTTTTGAAGTAACCTCAGGAGTACCACAGGGCTCTCACCTGGGACCCACTTTATTCCTAATATTCATTAATGACATGGCAAAGGTTGTATTGACCATTAAGAATTTTCATTTTTCGCAGACGATCTTAAAATAACTAAAATGATTCATAGCTTTTCCGACTCCCAACACCTCCTCAAGATGACTTAACTCGTATTTCTAAATGGTCGCTAGATAACAAGCTTCCCCTAAATATTAATATATGTAAACATATCAAATTCACCATAAAGAGCATGCCCTTAGATACTACATATTTCATCGATAACGTGCCCTTGGAGGAAGTTTCTCATATTAAAGACTTAGGAATATTGCTTGACAGTAAACTATCATACAACACTCATATTGACTATATTCTAAAAAAGTCAAATAAACTATTGGGCTTTATCTGGCGTAGCTGTAAGAATTTTAAAGACGTCTCTGTCTTGAAGGCTGTTTATTTTGCATTGGTTCGTAGCCTGTTCGAATATTGTTTTAACACCTGGAGTCCCCAATACAAGTGTAATATACATCGAGTCAAGCGTTTACAAAAAAGATTTATCTTTTTTTCTAACTGTCCACCAGAAAAAGCTTCATTCGCTGCACACATATAAAGACCGACTAACTTTTTTCAATATAGCTAGTCTTGAAGATCGGCGTTGGGTTGCCGACCAGATCTTACTTGATAAAGTAGTAAACGGTGCTATAGATTGTCCTCAACTGCTGCACAAAATTAACTTCACTGTTCCTCGTCAACATTCTCGCATCTGTAATTTCAGACCATTTGGTATCAAGACTTTTAGGACAAATGTTGGCAGTCATAACATTATTACCAGAATGTGCAAAGACCACAATAAGTTGTTTAAAGAATGTAAAATAGATATTGTAAACATTTCTTTAAATAAGTTAAAGAAATATTTATATATATGTATTTAAAGCTAGTCAAAATAATTAATTATTTGAGTAGTTCTTGATTAATATTTGAGTAGTTAGTAGTTATTGTTTGAGGTTAAGCAGGTTTAAATATGTAAATATTTGAGTAGAGTATATTTAATCCCTCGATACATCTAGTTTTCTACCTAGTTATTTCATGTACATTCTAGTTATTTAGTAAAATCAAATTACTAAATTAGTATGTTAACATTATGGAATCCAGTTTTTTGTTGTTACGATCTTTTTCAAGTGCACCAAGTGTCAAAATGTTAACGTAAGCGACTTTTTTCTTTTTTCTCTATAAAGCATGTTGTGTTTGCCTGTAATTGGGTATAGCCAGAAATAGGAATATTTTTGTAGTGTGCTGTACGTGTTTACCTCCCCCCCCCGCTAAAAAAACACGAACAATTTGTTAAATTCTCTAAGTTCGTATAACTTATGTGCCCTCCGCACTTTCGCAAAAAGCGCTCAATAGTCATGCGTCAGAAAAGCAATTTTCTAACCCTGATGCAAAAGTTTAAGTTTAACGTTTACACGTTAGGCACTTTTCTTAATTAAAGATATATAACGTTTAATTCAAATTAATCCTTATAATCTGGTAAAGTGTAGACAGTGATCTCTCGGATATTTATGTTTTTAGGGCTCCGTAGCCAAAATGGCAAAAACGGAACCCTTATATTTTCGTCATTCGTCCGTATGTCACAGGCATTTTACTCAAAAACTACAGAATACAATGTACATTGATGAAATTTGGAGTATAGGTGTCTTGTGTAAGCCGCTACTTATTTTGATGGTTAAATAATAAAATAATATAATCTACCCCTAGATTTATATTATTTTACTATCACATGATCGGATATACCGTTTTTGAGTTATTGCCGAAGAGCGGCGCTTTTCAACAAAAGGACGTAAGTTCCGAGGAGATACGCTTTTTTGCTAGTGCAGTATTTCATATCGCACATTTTTCATCTGTAGGTAGTGTGCATTTCTTAGTATGAACGACTGCGGAACCCTACACTGAGCATGGTCCGACATGCTCTTGGCCGGTTTTTTACACATGAAGTTAGCGCTCAGATATCTCATATAATATGATCTCGGTGTCTGTGATGAGTGATGACATGACGTGATGAGCTTAACGCGCGAGTGTAGAAGTCTCACCGATGCCAAATTAAATCCATGCTTCACTGCTATTAATATAATTGAAACTGACATTAAATGATTTTTATATCAAATCATGCCGCGTAATGATGTTATACTAGATTAGCAATGATTTCTGTAAATGCTCGCTTAGTAATTCGGTAGTTGTGTTTCTGGCCGCCGGCCATACAATTACTGTCATACAATCCTGTCTAAACATTCGTATCGGACAAACAAACAGTTAGAAGCGTATAAAACATAATAGTTAAACCAATTTTGGACTATGAACACGCAGAATATGCAAATATTTTGGGTTTCGTCATTCTATGAAACAATTAAAGGGTAGGTTTTGTAGATTTTAACAGCTTCTAAAAATATCGTTAAACCTTTTTTTTGTTACGAAGCGTTTTTATTTTTCCCGTTTAATTTTAGTGAAGACCTGATGATGGGATCCACGAGGAATTGAAGGAACTCCTCAAATATTGTAGGCATACATATGGTGATTTTGGTATTATAACAAACATAATAAGCATTTGCATGCAGAAATTGTAAATTGATGAAGTGGAACTGATGAAGAAGAACACAGAAGGTCATTGGAACTCCTCAACGATAAGTGATTTACGAAAGGCGACGAGATACATCTCGATTAAAATAGCTAAGCATCTTCATAGTCGCAAATTGAAATGGTCCTGATGAGAATGGTACCATCGAATTAATTTGATGATAGACCTATGTAGAGGCACCGGATCTCTTTACCTATTAAAATAATGTATCCTAGCCGTATTTGAGCTTGTTCAAATCGTCACGAGATAGATATACGTATTAACTAAAAATTAAATTTTTAACAAAAAATAAAACCAACTCCAAAAAAAACACTGAAAAATAACTGGCGTCCGTGGAAAGAATGTATAAAATATTGAAAATTGACGATTTTAGTAACTTGTGATGAAACAAGATGACACCGACTCTAAAATAACATTAATTGTATGTACTTTATACATTGAGTTGACAAACGGTTACTTGTAAGTAAATTTAGGAAACTGAATTATGCATTTTTTGTACTTTTTAGTTTTTGAAATAAAACAATTTAACGGATTATATCGCGTATATTATCTCATTTTAGTTCCCGACGTTTCGGAAGCTTTCCAGCTTTCCATGGTCACGGGAGGACTGAGAAAAGATGTATTTTCCTCTGTCAAAGTTACAATTTTTTAGTTTTTTTTTAATAATGAAGAGAAATCATTCATTATGGAATAACGATTCCATAATGAATGATTTCGTTATATTGTAACAGATGCTTACTCGCGTATGCCTCAATAAAATTAAAGTAAATATTCGTTTCTTAAACCAGATGGTATGTTTTTACATCTAAGTTAGTATTCAAACATTACATCAATTGCATTGTGTCTGCAAATTGGGCCTGCTTTCAATTCCCAGCACAAACCTATAACGCCATCCGCGTGCACAAAGAACCGGCATGCAAACACTACTGTGTACAATACAGACGAGGTGTTGCTGCACACAGCTCACACTTAATTGGCAAGATGTTGTTTGAAATTGAATGGGATTAAAGACTATACTAGATTCTTCCTCCCTAAACCTATATACGTTTAGAGTGTATCTCCTAGCACTTACGTCCGTTTGCTAGTACACTTTTACATATCGTATTTTTTTCATCCTTAGTGGATGTTTCTGTATGAATGGCCGCGGAACCCTACACACTGAGCATGGTCCGACATGCTCATGGTCGGTATTATCGCTTTATCTTCTTATATTATCCCTAGGTTCTTCTCGCGGTTCCTTAGGCCTCCACAAAGGGCCAGCATGCAAACACTTAGGTTACAAACGAGGTGTTGCTTCGCACTACTCACACTTAATTGGTTTGACGCTCTTTGAATTTGAATGGGACTGAAGACTAGATTCTTCCTGGACTAAAACTGTTCATAGGCATTCTTACCTTAAACTATGCCATATTTAATACTACAATTTTAACCCCATGCAAAAGCTAAGTAATTTTTAGTAATAATTACTACACCAGTTTTTTGACCTGGGCCGTATTTCATAAACATGACAGGTGACAGTTGACAACGACAATTCGGCATACATTACTTCTCCATCATGATGCCTGGCCCCTATTTCATAAACGTGACAGGTGACAGTTGACAACGACAATTCGGCATACATTACTTCTCCATCATGATGCCTGGCATACACTTACTCGGCGACCCAGCAATGTACGTTGAATTCTCATTGTCAATTGCCATCTGTCACGTTTATGAAATAGGGGCCTGGTACATATTTTGTCCGTGTCACAAACAAATTTTCCATTCGATTCAAAGATAACCCATTTCGATCCAAAAATAGAGTTTATAATATATTACTTATATTACTTTGTGGCATATCAATAAGAAAATAAATACAATCGATTCGTTTCTCTGTTGTGGCGTAACACAAGCTGACATAATGGTTATTGATGCATCTAAAAGTAACAAATAGTTTTAGTTATCTAATTGCCTTGGTGCATCTTCCGGTGCGTGGTTGCCAACTTGCCACTTAAAGTTCTTTGCGAGATCTGATCAGAAATAAGATAGCCACAACTTACTGGCGCGAATTGTACACATGCTAGTTTTTTGAGAAGTAAAGTGACAGGCGACCCGTCTGCTCGTTTGCCTCCTATGTCATAAAAAAGATCTTACGAGCAACATTTATCAGGTTACTTTAGTTCCAATGTCGCATATGTGATCCTAATTAAGGTACATCTTAGATCGCGTGAGATTATACAATTTACCCTCGTTTTACGTCTTAACTGCAAATCACCTCCCACCCGATACACTATCCAGATGGGATAATATATGTTATTCTTAAGAACTATTTGAACAGGTTAAAAGTATCTTGATAGGTCTTGCAAAATAAGTAATTATAATTTTCTGAGTAACAGAATTTTAAGCTCCTCAAATGAAAAAGCTCTACAAAACGATTGAAATCACAAAGTATTAGAAAAGATTTATATTCAGGACTAAAAGGGGCTGCAACTTCTTTCGCGGAGAGAAAAAGTCATAACACCTCTTTTTTTCGCCAGCTTAGTCGGGTAAAAAGTATCCTATAACCATCTGGAAATACCAAGCTACCCGTGTACCAAAAATTGTTGAAATCTGTTTAGCCGATTTTGCGTGATGAAGCCAAAACGACACATACAAACATACAAAAAAATAAATAAAAATGTTCATTTTAGTAACCTCCAAATAGTCCGTTACGATCATTTTTTAAAATATTTTCAATGTATAGACATTTCAATTTTACAACTTTATAATAGTATAGATAATGCAATCTGAAGTGTAAATCTAGGAATTCAAGACGAAACAAAAACTCATTAGACTCATTACAACAGGTCTTTTGAAATGGTTTTTCTTGAACTTAATTCATATCATTCGGGTGAACCAGAACCCTTAGTTAGACATGCGATTACAACGGCAAATGCTAAAATATCGCGAACACTGTGTAAAACAAAACAATTTAACGGATTATATCGCGTATATTATCTCATTTTAGTTCCCGACGTTTCGGAAGCTTTCCAGCTTTCCATGGTCACGGGAGGACTGAAATGAGATAATATACGCGATATAATCCGTTAAATTGTTTTATTTCACTGTGTAAAACAATTTGACTAATCAACTTCGCTGTTTGATGTAATGTGAGTCAGAAAATCAAATTGTCATAAGTCATACAAACTTAAATTAAATTCTTACGGTTAGTAGGTTTGTATTTTAATCTTCATATTCATGTATTTTTGACCAATTATTATAGATTGATGACCCTAGTATCAATAGGCTGTTATATTATGAGAGATCTAGCTTATGAATTGATACTAACAAGAGTATAATATCTTAATCTTGGTCGCAAAAACAGTATTGAATCGACTGCGCTTCCAACGGTATTTCAACGGGTTAATGTGTAGTATTGAACATACAATAGTGCATTCATTACGCGTTTGCACACGCAGTTTTTTGCCTCAAGCAAAAAGGCCACAAGCATCGTGTTGTCTCGACAATCGTCGTGGCCACCAGCGTCGGCAACAATTTCGATGTCAACCTTTTTCACAACACCCTGTGATCAGCACCGAGCTTCTTATGCACGGATTTTAGAATAAAATGGAGCGGGCTTTTGTGCATGTAAATATGTTTTTGCGATGCCGATAATGAGGTATTTAAAGTTCTTTCTAAAAATCTAAATAACACTAAATTGGCTACCGTTAAGGCTTGGTTTTTTAGGTTTACTCTACTTAGACGCAAGTTGTGCTACGCGTTTCTTCTTCATGCCCAAGTAGTGCCGGTTCAATTGTACTATTGTGACTGTCTCAGTTGACCATCACTTGTCACATTGAAATAGTTTTTTTTTTGCGGCTGCGTAGTGTTTCAAAGTAGCTTAAGATGATATCATACGTTCACTTTTATTTTATTTTCTTCTTTCATTTTGCATCTTTCACTCAAAGTGACATGTCTGAACGAAAAGTGAAACAAAAGTTCGGAATGAATTCATTCGGGTGAACATTCATTCCCGTCTGATATCACCTTTATGCGACTCTCCAGCCTGCTCGTATTTCTATTCAAAAAAATCTTTCGATTCGATGCACCGGTTTTGCGTGATAGATAGAGACCGAATTCAATCTCACAACTGTCGCGTGGTGTAATTTTATCAATACTATTTAACATTATTACCACTATGCCATACATGGAATTTGCATGTAAACAAAGAAAGTAAATCAATTCATATTGTTGTTCATCACGAATGTCAAGTGAAAATGCAACAACACTATAACTCACACGCACTCCTTTAAATAAGATCCCGTCTTGTCAGTTTAACTTTCGTTCATGCCCAAGCTTAACTCGTCAGTCTTTATTTGTAATGTCTAGTCAGTTTCCAGACAAATCCCAATATGGAAACGAACATGTGCTTTATTGAGTTTCACGGAGAGTTCTTCGGAGTAAAACTCATTTAAAACACTATACCTACCTTTAACACGATGACGTTGACTTTACATATAATAATTATTGTACCTATCATTAAATGTATGACTTATAAATTTTATAAGAAACTTCTTTGCTCAATGTCTTCCTTCTAGTTTTGTTGATTCATATATTTAGGCATTGGGTTGTCTTTTAGTTATTTACTCATTTATTAAGTCGATCGAGCGCAGGCGCAGATACCTTACTAACATAGTTTTCGATGTTTGTCTCTATAGCGCGCGGATTTTGTGCATAAAATGTAGGTATATCAACTCCACGGATTATCTTCATGTGAAGTTATTTTAAAATAGGTCGTATCTTGAAGATACCTACCCGTTTATTTAACGCTTAGGCAACCATTTTTGTTTTTGGCAGAAGATTGCGGCTAATAAAGCAAGCAAGTCCCGTCCATTTTTAGCGAAAAGAAAGTAACCCCAATATACTTTTTATGTTCCGAAAATGTCGCATAATTAAGCACTGTGATGTTCACATTTAAATTTAAACATTATCTATCAGATAATATCTATATCATTAGTCACGGATTAACGCGTGTCATCGTCATGACACAGACGCTTTATATTGACAAACTTTAATAAGAAAACTATCGAACAGTGACAACATTCAAAGTCAGGCTAAGAATATTTCAACCTCCTACAAAAAAAAATCGACTCTTCGAGAGCTTACATGAGACTCAATTCACAACCCATCGAGAATTTTAGATATGACGTTTGTATTTCCAAGTCATGACAATAAAAATATAACGGCGTACAGAACGAAACAAGCATGCCTTTGGCTGACATCTTCATTGAGTAGGTAAACTTGATTTCCAATACAATATTCATCATACTAACATGTTGTAGAACAGGTGTATGTATTTTGAAGTAGCGACCATTTTAAGCTATTGTGGGTTTGAAACGTATGGCTGTGAAAAGTTTGCTTTTGTGATGGTTTGGCAAATTATCTGGGTGAATTTTTGCTGTGCATTTGCACGTCTGAAAACGTATGCGTAGAAGCGTGTATAAAAAATACTGGAAACAATTTTATTAACTTTTTAGGTCCGGATACGATCAGTGATTCTAATACGGATTGATATATGCCAAGAATTTATATTACATATATACCAAAAACTCAACCCGCGAAAGAGACTTACCTACATCATACGAATGCTAAATAATACTTCAGGATAAGATCTAACGTCGAGATAAGGCGATAAAACACAAAAGATTAGTTAGAGACGTATTAACTCTGAGCCTCAGACAATGCACACATTTCATTAATCAGAAACCAATAAAAAATCTAGGTCGAGTCTCGCACAGGTGATTAGGATGGCTACGGGCATCACTTAGCTCTTTTATAAATTTCACACAGTGCAATATTTTATTTGGCACGGCTATTCCTGAAATTCGACTCAGTCCATATACAGCGTCCGTATAAGAGTATCCAACCACTGAGAAAGTAAGATGCTTGATACAGTAAAGCTGTGCGAAATCACATGTGATCGAGATTTTTAAGAGAAAGCAGTGCGACAATTTATACTTAGTACTTACTATTGCGATTGCGACAATCAGAGGTAATGCGGCTGACATGTGGCGTTCGTGCGCAAACGGCGGTGTTAGTCGCAATTTGTTGCAATTCCGTATCTGTCACATGCGACGAGACGTAATAGCACCTCTCGACGACACAGACTCCGAGTAATCACTTGTCAATACCCTCTTGTGCTTGAACGACAATCGGAAAACGGATTTGTACCTTTAGAATATCAAATTTTCTATTTAGAAACTCGCGGCGTACGTCGCTCATGTCTGCGTCGAACCGACAACTAATTGCATAAAGATCAGTAAAACTCGTCTAATTTGCTATTTCCTAGGTCTGATTTTAAAGATGCACAAGGTCGCAAGCATTCCGTGTGAATCGACGTATTGGTTGATTAAATTAACATAAATTTATACAGTCATTAATATCTCAAATCTCTCGATGTTTAGAATGGACATTACTTAATGTCATCTTCGTTTCTTTGTAGGCAGACATTTAAACAATAATCAGTGTCATGTTGAGAGTTCACTTCAAATGAAAATTTAATCAAAGAGTACAGAATAAAAACGAAATGAAAGAATAACACGTTATTCATCAAGTAGATACTAAAATTATGATTTATGACGCTTGTTAATCAAATATCTATTAGTAGGTTATTGTTGGTGCTTTATGAAAAGAGTTGGCTCCACCTGTTTTTATTTGGTGGATTATGCCCATATGGCACAATAGCCTGTGAATTAAGGTTACTGAAAGTAGAATTGTTTTATGCTTATTGCGCTTGGATGCGCATTTTATTAACGCTCTTTCTTAACTTAATCTTAATTTAAACCTATGATTAGCTGTTTTAAAATCGTAATAAGAGATTCATAGAAAATTAAACTTCATTTAAGTGCAACTTTTGGTGCTATTGCAAAAACGAGACGAGGTTTATGACCGTTTTTGTGTGCATATCTTACAATAGAAAATTTAAATGGCAGTTCGTATGAAACTAACAGGGGGTGGGGGGGATAATAGTGGTTAATAGACCGACGACATTTCTTGAATAGGATGAAAATGGAGAAGACAAGGAAATCGGATAAACCATTACAGAAACTGTTTTAGATTGATCACGGAACAAACTTATCTACCGATCTGAGTGCATCACGTAACCCATGCGGACACGTGATCCCAAGTCATTTCCTTCATTTCTTTGCAGAAATATGACAGGGCTTGCAGTCCCAGGTGTAAAAAACCGCATACCTTTGCGGCACACGCTTGACGCGACATAGAAGATCGCGTGCCTCGGATCATGCGCATCTAATGGCTCACTATTTGTGGTTGGACACACTGCCGGCATTATCTCGGTAACGTAATGGACACGTGCGGTAATGCATGTGGAGAAAAAATGCGATTTGTGATGCTCCATATGTGTATCGATGAGGTGTAATAGCTTTGTTGGATTGGAGCCGACTGAGGCTCGTGGTTAGGTGCGTTTTGTTTTTAACCCTAGACGAAAAAAAGCTGCGTTGTACGTTTAACGTGTATCTATGTGTTTGTTTGTGGCATTGTAACTCCTAAACGGATGAAACGAAGGTATCTGAAAGGGGATTACAAGATTTTGCTCAGTTATTAATCATAACTTATGTTTATAGGGAGTTTTCTTATCATTTCGGGAATTACTTAATAAGCAAGTAAAAGTCCTAGGCGTTGACTTTGTGCATTTAAATTCCATTAAAGCTCCATAAAATCTGCCTATAAAAAGTGAATATTCAATTTAATGCAATTGTCTATGACAGTTAGCTTACGGTCCGTACGGCTTTTAAATTCAAACACAAACAGCAAATGATCAAATGAACCTATCAAGTGGTTGAACCAATATTGACTCGGGCTTTCCGAAAACCGCGATTATCTACGTAATTGTTTAGAATGAAATATAATGATGATTAATATAACATGCTTGGAATACGAGATCATGAGGAAAGGTTTTTGGTCGTCCGTTATTCGACTCAATGCAACCACATTTAATGTTTGATGGCGGAGCGCTGTGACATAACACATGTTTTGTACGCGAAAAGTATATTAATTGTTGCTGTTTTTTAAATATGAGAACAAAACCAGACTTTTATGCTACTTTAAAGTTGGTATTATTAAATTTACGAATGCTAATTTGGGACGCGTACAATCGTACATCGTACATGGACTATAGTGTAATTGGTTTACCTTTTATAAACCTATTCTTTTTTTTCATGGTGTTGAAATCGTAATTCTTTATACTTTGGGGATTTGCAGTGTATATATTTATATTGATATGATGACCTGATGAAGGTTGCTGGAGTTCGCCGTCATGGCGACGTTCATTGGGGCAGGTCTATGTCCAGCAGTGAACATCATTTGGCTGATAATGATGATGATTGGCAGTTCTCTGAACTAAGAATAGAACTAAAGTAAATCAGTAAACCCATACTTGTTTAAAGCATTCCATGCATGACTGCTATTATTTTGACTGACATCTTTGTTTTCCTTTATGTTAACTTTGGCCACATTCCCATTTTGTCAACAAATTCCTAGCTCGTCAACAATCCCATTTCGTCCAGTGTATCTTGTCAACATTCCCAAAACGTCTACTTCCTATCTTGTCGACATTCTCAAATGAGATTCCTTCCTATATCGTCTACGTCTACTTTTCCAACTCGCCCACTTTCCTAACTCGTCCGCTTCCTTAACACTATTTTACCAAAACAGAACAACGGTTTTTGCGATTTGGTATTTTTCCGTTCAACTTAAAAAAGGAGGAGTTTCACAAATTGTCGGTAAGTGTTTCTTATTGTGCATGTTTAACCGCGTGAACCGAATTCAAAATTTATTTTTTCCAAGTCAGTGTTTTTTTAAATCAATAATCTGCGAATCGATATGAAATAATTGTCTAAGAAGTGTAGCCATTGGGAATATTGGGAATGTGGACAAGTTGGGAACGTAGACGAGGTAGAAATGTGAACGAGATAGGAAGTGGACCATTTGAGAATGTTGAAAAGATTGGAAGTGGACGATTTGGGAATTTAATGTGGATTGTTTATGAACTAGAAAGTTGACAAATTAGGAATGTTGACAAAATGAACCTAAAGATTTATTCTATACCATTGATTTATAAATAACTCCTACAACTCAAAACTCAAGTGCTAAAAACGGCTATACAAAAACATAGGTTTTAATTAAAAATTACCACCTGTTGATTCCCAAAGATAAATACCCGTTAGGTAGTTGAATCCGAAGTTGAAAAGTCTGAATGGTGTCAATATCTATAAAATAAATAACACGGAAAAAAAGTTTGCGAGGTGAAAAGTTAACACGAAATTGATCGTAAATATAAATCGTTTATAAACAGCTGCCCATGCGCACATATTTGTATTTATGCAGTTATGATTTAATTATTGCTAACAATTTAGATATATGACGTATTGTATCCAATTCGATATCACGGAGGAAGAACTCGCATTACTTTATAAGCCAGAGGCTAAATTTCACGTGACAAATCACATTTGTCCGTCTGTCCGTGATATGTACCTTACCTACTCGTAAAAGATATGTACAATATCTCCAGGCTTAAGTTTTGATCAAGTTTTTTGCTGGTGATATTTGAATATTGCGTTGTCACCGACTTGATATGAATTGTATGAAAATCGGGTTAAACGATCTAGACCTCTTGCTAACATGGTTATGACGTTTTAATTATTATAATCTAAAGTTACATTAAATCAAGAACTAGCGAGTCTTAAAATAAATTATGATTACCTGGAAACTATACCTACTTAGAGACACACTACACTACAGAGGACAATATATCTGTTCTCAGTCGACCCGTGAACACGAAAGCTGGAAAGTCGGGAGCTCAAATGAGATAATATTCCCGATATAGGTAATCCGTTTAAATTGTTTTATTTAAATGAGTGATAATCGCGGGAACAGAAGAAAATATGACCTGGAAACTAACCAAAAAGCGATAATATTAGGTATGTCTATCGGTCGAGCTCATTAGCAAGAAGAACCCCGTCGCCGTGGCTGAAATCTTCCTGGATGAGACGATGATGATGATGATGATAGGAGTGTCTAATTTAGCGGTTTAGTAAACGTTATGACATTTCTTTCTATTCTTTTGATTATAAATACACATAGGTACATATAATTTCAGATTTACTTAAGGCTAGCGATTACTATAGCTTATAGCGACACAAGCGTAGGTCTTAAATAGCAGAAGACGAAAAATAAGGACGGCGAGTCGTATCGCTAAAGTCGAAATGAGAGGTGCGACCAATATGTCTAATTGTGTTATATTGAGCCATATTTCTTTTAAATGTCAACTTATCAATATCACTTACTGCAGCTCTAATATGAGTAGCAAAAACCTACATACCTACATCCGTTATACGTCGGAAATATGGGCGAGGAATTGATCAATTGCAGATATCACAGTGCCTCGTCGGATTTGGCTTGAGTCGTTACTTCGTAACTTTTGAATGGATTTTTCGATATTGATGCAGTTTTTGCTAAACGATAACCGGCTTGTTTGAGAACACGTTTTACGCGTTGAAAACATTATCTTATAGACTTTATGTCTCGTTTAGCCACTAGATAGCCGAGAATGTTTTTTATTGAGTACCATAAAGTTTAAGCTGTTTAAGACACCTTTTTACTGCCGGCAACATGGTTTTGTGTCTTGACCTATGTTATTGTACGTTTTTGACTTGCAGTTTAAGTGTTTTTTTATGTTGGTTTTGACTTCAATCTCACCAAGTAACGCCGAAGACGACAATGGAGCACGCTTTGTCCCTATCATCTTGACTCAACGGGAATATTGTTAGAAAAAAAAATCCGGAAGAGCTCCACTATTGAAGCCGTCCAAATGAGAAGCGTGGTACGTAGAGACTGGTGCTATCGCGATAAGCTTCCATTTCAATTTTGTTCTTCGATAATTAACAGGCTGAACCTAACACACAGAGACTTTAAATATAGGTAATATTAAGGGAAAGGTATAGTTAGCTACAAAAGCTATACACGATTAGTTCTTTAAAAAATATCTTAAATTTTATTACCCGGCAATAGAGTTGAGACAAAATATTTTTGAACGGACAGACCAGTCCCCAGCTGGTCTAGCACAGCACAAAACAACGACTTCGCGACTACGGTGTCGCGCGACATAGCTCATCCGTCTTTCTCGCATTGTATTGAAAGGAAAGAGACGGACAATCTTTGTCGCGCGACAAAGAGTCGCGTATCATAGTTATGCTAGAGGTCGTGGTTATACATTTTAAATTAGCGGCACTGGATTAGGTAGCCGAAGAATTTATTTACATTAGTTTAGGATTTATTCACATTACAGTTTGTTACGGAAAAAAATAGTCATCTTTTGTTTGTAGGTATTCATACTGCCCATTCAGGTGTGTGCTACTTTCTTCATAGAATGAACCTGGGTGACCGAGCCATACTCGGTGGGTCAACTCAAACCTATGAAGATGAACTTGAAAGGCAAAACTATGTCTACATACCAATTTTTATTCAAATCGTTAGAGCTGTTTCCGAGAAAACCAATTACGTTTATATACAGGTTGCTCGCGAGAAATCCGAAAGATTTTAACAACGCATTTCTGAGGCCATTAGGAGTAAAAACCACCACAAAAGTCAAATTTAACAAAAACAATAACTAGTTTTGACGATTTTTGTACATAAAACTTGAATAACTTTTGCTTATCTACGAAAATTATCCTTTTTACTAAAATGTTGACCATTATTTTTCCAAAAAAGGTTGACTTTATAGTGAGTGGTAGCTGTCACTTTGATGTCTGTCAATAGCGATGAGAACTTAGCAACTTACGTGGCAACGTCGCTATCAAAAGAGGTTAATGCACTTTAGTAATCACAATAAATAGTTTACTCATGTAAACTATTATATAAATTGGTGATATCTTCATAACTAAGCCGGATTTGACTGCGGTTCATGTAACATTTTTTGCTCCTAATGACCTAAGGAATGCGTGGTTAAAATCTTTTAGGTCGCTCGCAGGCACCTTGTATATTATATACAATATATATACATTATATACACCTAAACACGTGTGTAAATATACAAGAGTTGCTCGTTCAAGCGCGTATTTCCACTTTGCTGAATTTAGCATCCTAAATGGGGGGGAGGGTTAAAGCGTAGCTTATAACCGCATTGCTGCTTCTCTATCGTAAGCATTCTATTCACTTCAAGTGTAATACGCGCTAAAGTAATAGGATTTGCATAATGGCCTGTTACACACGTGATTACTGCAAGTTCAGACATTACCTACTTGCATTTATGAACTCGCATCACTAATCAAAGTGTAAACAGGCCATAAGATCCAGATCTCTCGTAATTGACAGCAAGATTAACTTACCCGTGTTCTAGTAACTATACGTACACCTCACTATTACCCAAGTTGAGCTATTGATACCACCCTCAAAACGCTGACTCATCTGTGGTCAAGTATCGGCCATCTCGTGTACTAACGGACAGACTGTCACGCTGACACTGACAGTTACTATTTACTGGCCATGTGCTGTAAAAGTAAGCACCTACGTCATTAATAACCGTTAGAGACCTAACTGATTTTGATACCGATCTTAGCGGAGCTTTGTATGTTGAAAATGTGAATGTGAAATTTTCGTGACTCGAGTATTTTTAAGCGTTACGTTGTTAACGTACGTTGTTGTCGTTATGTTGTATTCATTAAGTACATGTAATATATATATTACATAGATTTAAGTATTGTTTCAGGAATTTGATTTTAAAAAATCTAACGTGTACGGAGTTCGGATCGATTACGTGAAAATATATTTTTCAATTATATCATCTTACATCTGAGTGGGTGCCGCAGGATGGAAGGGCGATGACGCGGTAGGCCGAGACGGAGATGGCGGGATGCTCTTTACATTATCTCAAGTATCACAACACAACAAACGTGCTTAATGGCGTATAAATTGTCGATTAAATTGTGATAATGAGTGAAAAATCGTGTTAGTTTAGATCAATGTCTTGCTCTTTACATGTATTTTTAACGGCTGACCAGAACAGAATCGGGACGTTTGGAGTTCGAGGGAGGAGACCTTTGCCCAGCAGTGGGACACAGTATCCAAAAAAAAAAGATCATACTCGATTTAAAGATGCATTCGGAGCCAGAAAATAAACTATTCGAATACTATTTTAAAGTTTATTTAACACCCTCTTGAAACAATTTTTTTCGCTATTTAAAATAGTATATACATTTTTATCTTTCCTTACATGAGTGACCCAAGAGCATGGAGAGTAGCATGCTCGTATATTACAAGAAACTTGTATTTGAGATAAAGTTTTCAACATAGCAATCCAAGAAACGGTAGGGTATAATTAAATGTGACTACAAATACGTATAGACAGGATTATCTGGGTTGTTATTAAAGATCCTCGGGCCATATTACAATTGCTGCTTCAATGATACTGTAACTTGCTCGGGAGATGAATTAATGAAGGGCCTAAATACATAGCCTGGTCTATCAATTATTGACCCATTAGTCCTCGTTCCTATGATCGTTTTAGGGTTCCGTAGTCAAAGAGGACAGTCACCAACAAATAGTTTTTTTTACTGTTATAGGGGGCAAACGAGCAGACGGATCGCCTGATGGTAATCGATCACCGTCCCCCATAGAGTAGTCACAAGTGCGTTGCCTTCCTTTCAGGTGGGAGCACGCTCTTTTCTGGAACGCATCGGTCCGGAAATACTGCCGGCGACAATTTATTCCACAGTTCAGTCGTGCGAGGCAGGAAATTTCTAGCAAAACGTACAGGAGGGCCTACTACGAAACCCGAAAAACGAAGTTCGTAACGTGCTGTCCCACTCGCTCTCATGTTATACTGTATTTGACTGAGCGGGATGGCGCCATACGAA
Organism: Hedya salicella; assembly: GCA_905404275.2. Classification (NCBI taxonomy): domain Eukaryota; kingdom Metazoa; phylum Arthropoda; class Insecta; order Lepidoptera; family Tortricidae; genus Hedya; species Hedya salicella. The sequence goes on along the minus strand of FR990112.1, from coordinate 14,458,563 downwards.
CTTCGTTTTTCGAATTTCGGAGTAGCCCCTCAGTCGTGGATAGCCAACCATCTTAGTGGTGAGGATGGAAATATCGTGGATAGTCTGTAACATCCAATATGACACATATTATCGTCACACATATTTATACTTATACAAAATACACAGGTATGTGTTGCAATATTTTGGGCACTCACAATTTGATGTTGATTGTTGACTACTGACGTACCTAATAATATGGCTACACAAGGTGTCTTGTGAGGAGCCCAAATGATTAGGTCCATATAAAATTTTTACTAAAACAAATTGATCTGAGTCACGAGGAAGCAACCAAAATTAAAAGAAGATTATTTTAGTTACGTGTGTGTGTGGCAGATGATTGTCATATTAATAAATGTTACAAAGCAAGAAAGTGTCAGTTTTGTATCGGGAAAGACGGCTATGAGACTTGTCATATAAGGTCGCATCGCTCTAAAATATAAGGCGACAGAACAATTCTCAGCGGTCGGCGTGTGTATCGGTGCATGGGGAATGCGAGTGTTGGCCGTAGACTGTGGACGCGTCTTGTCCGGCGCAGCGAGTTATCTGCTGTGATAGCGTGTTTAATACGAAATAGAACGCCTAGGTTATCATTGCATTGATATTAATAGGTATCTTTATGATTTAAACTGTTCCCACTATCTAAACATTAAAATTTGTAATAATGACAACAAAGATTCGATATCTTATTTCGCGTGCAAAAGTGATGGGCATCGCGAAAGGCTATGGTGTCTCTCATATAGCAGAATCGCGACGCTCTAAGATGTAAGGCGACAAGACAGGCAAGGCAGGCCAATTCTCGTCGTGTCTATCGGTGCATGGGGAATGCGATGCGAGTGTCGGCAATGGACTAGTGGACGCAAGTGTACGGCGCAGCCGTGATAAGCATGGTTAATGCTGGATGCGACGCGTAGGGTGACATTGCAATCCAAGTTATTTATCTCCAGCATCTGTATATTTTAAAACGTGTAGTAGGTAATATTGTGCCACAAATGATAATGGATGTATTCTACGTTAAAGCATAAAAAGTCACTCGTAAGATTGAGTAGCTTTTACAAAGGTGGTCTAAGCTAAGTAAAACCATTAAATTATAAATAGGTCCCTTGAATGCACCTAACTGTATTCCAAAGTGAATCGGACTATCCACCTAGTTGGGCCTGAAATATTATTATTATTATTAATGACTTCATAAGCACAATAATTTTAAATTAAAAGATTTTTGGCAATATCCTTAATGGTTAATCCTTTCCAATTATCCAGTATCCTTAAAAGTATTCATATTTTTTCCTGGGCCATAGTTCGGTGCCAAGAGTTGGGGGGGGGTTGGTTTACAACTATTTATGGACTGAACCGAATTTCGAAATTTTGTACCGAGTTTGAGGTTATATTATTTATTAGTTCTATTCTAAAGTTTTATTTAAATTATAATTTTTTAATTTTTAGGGTTCCGTACCCAAAGGGTAAAACGGGACTATTACTAAGACTTCGCTGTCCGTCTGTCTGTCTGTATGTCTGCCTGTCACCAAGCTGTATCTCATCTCATGAACCATGATAGTTTTAGACGGTTGAAAATTTCACAGATGATGTATTTCTGATCCTGCTATAACAACAAATACTAAAAACAGTATAATTTTATGTCTGTCTGTCTATATCAGTAACTAATATAAAATGATCGAGCACCGCGTACATTTTGCTTAGGAGTAGGGCTCTGCTAACACTGGATTTTCATAGATAGGGCCATTTGTAGTGATTATTTTGTACGGAACCCTCGGTGCGCGAGTCCCGCACCTGGCCGGTTTTTTTACTTGCGACGAAGGTAACGAATTAACATTTGCAAGTATTACATAAAAACCGACCTTTCTCCTAAAGATAATCTTCGATTTTAAAAATTCCTTGCACGTGAACAAATGTTTATACGCAAGTTTTGGGACGGCACTTTCGTTGAAAACGAAATAATATAATTATGTAACGCACCTCAGTATCCGCTTGGTACTTATTCAATACTAACAAGTAGCTGTCATTTTGTATAGTGAAGTGTTATTTTGTATAGTACGTTCTAAGATTACAAACCAATTTCGAAACAAAAAATAGTGTTCTTTTCAAAATGACTGCATTATTGGTGTGCTAAAAGGCACTGTTGATTTAAAGTAGCCGGCCGATGCATGCTTTTCCTAATTCTTCGACGCCAAGAGCTTAAAGTGTTTATCTGTGAGCCTTTCTGTGATATTGTAGCTCCTACACTGAAGGAGGTATTTGGATTTAGCTTTATTTGTTGTTCTAAGGGTGACTTTCAATAGAGTTCTGAGTTATCATTCACGATAATCATTATAGCCATTTAATCATCATCAGCTTTCTAGCTATTTCGGGGGTTTTCATCTATTCAACGATTAAGTACTTCAGTAACCAATTACTTAATATGTAATTGAATAAAAAAATAAAACTACATAATTACTTGAATTAATCGCACCTTTGTAACTTTTAGTTGAAAGCCTGTGTAGCCGATCGTAACGGATGTAAAAAAGATCGCACTTAAATTAATAATTGTATCATTATGTTTAGAGACCGTCATCTATGTACTTGAGACAATCTAACGGGTTTTACCAATATTCAATTATGGAATCAGTAAAAACCTAAGGTGCTTAGTCGAAAAATGTCGTGTAAAATCTAAGTCCGTTAGCTTCACGACAAACCTTAATTTGTAATGAAAAAACTGAAGATCAGGCATTTTGTGGTCACCGTACCTACATCACTTATATTATAAATAATATAGTCTCAGTAGCTTGTTGCAAAGACCCACGATTTGGACGCTTGACACCGACTATTGTCCATCTACGGTTCTGCTTCTTACATACATTTTTTGTTCATACAATGAAGCTTTTATTAAATAACTGGACATGAATAGTCGTGGACATAATTATTTGTATATCCGTGTAAGCGTTTGTAGCTCACCTTAATATTGTGCTGTTGTAGGCATGGCTGCTGCGACCTGTAAAAGAAATTGATTATAAGTTATCTAGATATTGTAAAATTTAAATAAAAAAGGATTCCTTGTTTGACGACGGCTGGAGCCTTAAGGCTTACGCACTACGCGTTTTAAAAAGCAAGATACGCACCCGTGTCGATATGCTCCTCTATGAAATGGAAAACGCGCCATCGACACGCGTTCCTAAAACGTACCTACCTTCTGAACCTAAATTCAATTTATGTTTTTGATAATTGATAAAATAATAGAAATATAAAGTTGGTCCCAAGAACACAGAATAGTCGAAGAATGGACATGTCTCTATCTAACTACCTAATACTTTCGCTACACCTAACTACTACCTAAAGCTGTATTTAATTGACAGTGTAAACACAAATTAATCTAAATATTTAAATGTCGGTCCTGTCGACTCTTCGAAAAATAATAAAGTGATGTAAACGAAATGTTTAGTTCATATAATTTTTAATTTTTATCCGTAAGTTTTTCAAACTATCAAGCGATATAGACGCCAGATCTGCCACCTGCCCCATTATATTTTGAGATTTGAAGTGCTTTCACCGTCATGTCCGTTCTTTGTAATAAAACTTATCCATGGTTAATTGAAATCCAATGACAGTTGGACCCACAAAGTATTCATGGCACTCTTCAACAACAAACAAGTCTGTTGATTCATAGAGCAAGTGCCCGTCACTAATCTTCTGGTAATAAAAGGCTTATAAGCATCGTTTCTGAGCGTCAGAGATGTCTTTCTTTATGCTTTAAACCTTTTCTTCCACACACCTCTTCCGTAAGCAAACTATGTTAACTACTTTAATTGCGCTTTCGTGTCATACTCGACGCTTAAAAACGCCTGTTTGATCTCAGAATGCCCGCCACCATTCATAACGATTCAGCAATACCTAATGTAATTTGCTTAGAACTAAATAAATACTTAATATGCGCGTAGTTCATTCACTTAAGGAGCGATCATTGTGATGGATATGAGCTTTGTAATTTTTCTGTTTAAGTCGTTCACTTTGCGTCTTATTTGCTAGTGTTTAAAGGTGTTTTTTGGTTGATGGGTAATTATGATGTGTGCTTTATGATTGCAGTAGCCTGTACGATATGGTAGGATGGTCGTCGCTCGACCATGCCGAATAACTGCCCAAGAATTACTTTGCTAAGCTTGCGTGTCTAAGGTTGCTTCCTTATTATGCTCGAACGGAAAAGATTAATTGTTAATCTATAAAATCATAGCTCTCTGTTGTTAAAAGATACTTGTAGCATTTTTAATAATACTGGCTTGAATTAACGCGCTCCAGTGGGCAAGTGATATAAGGTAAGATGTAGTTACGAAGATTTTTTTTGCTGTATTGAAATCAGTGTACGAGTAATCTTTACTGCAGTGTGAACGCCCCTATAAACATACGTTACCTATTTTTCATAGATGAAAAAGTTACTAATGTTAATATTTCCTCCTGTTTCCGCGATTATTACTCATTGAAATACTAATACTCCTGTTCCTGTTTAGATAATTTTTGTAAGTTACGTTTTAACTAAATTTGTCTGGAAACACACTTGTCAGTACTTACATCAATAGGTAGTATTTTCCTTATTTGTAGCTTGATTTTCGTCTTTGTTTCTTAAAAATGACAAAATTCGGTGACATCCTGTAACAATTATATAGCCGTTTTCCACCATTATCAGTCCCGTCTTGGCCAACAAGTAGGTAAACCTGTCCGATGTTCCCCTTTACCGACCTTTTTATATTTCATGCTATAGCTTGACAAATTCACTCGTGGCAATACCATGGTGTGCGGGCGACGGGGGGAGAAAGACAGCAGAGCGGGGGCATGAAGTGTACGCGCGGCGGGGCACGATGACCCTGCCGCGCACACTTCTTACTCGTGTCGTCCCTGCTGTATTTCCCCCCGTCGCCCGCAGACCATTGGCGTGTCACGAAAAAACTTGTCAAGCTATAACTAACCTTGATTTATTCCTTACTAGTTTCTGCCCGCGACTTCGTCCACCTTAAATTCGTTTATCGCGGATAAGGGTATTTTTCCGGGATAAAAAGTAGCCTATGTCCTTCCCCGCGACTCAAACTATCTCCATACCAAATTTCATCTAAATCAAAGACAGACAGACAGACAGACAGACATAAAGACACACCTTCGCATTTATAATATTAGTATGGATATTCTAAAGAAATCTCAATGCAAAATACTGGAAAGTTATCTATTTTACAGTGTTATTATTTAGGATTATTTATTTACAATTTTATTATTTAGGAAATTCGTAAAAGCTACGCTGAGCTTTTACGAATTTAGATTCTTTATGTTTTGGTGCTTAAAGGTAAATGGAATATGGCAAACGGTCACCAGTTAACTAAGGGTGACAGCCGAGTTCCCACAGTTGAGTAAATCCACAAACCGCAGCGTCGTTGCAAAGGGCAACGCATCGCAGCTAATGTGGTGTAATGAGCCCGGCGAGCTGGCCGTGACGCCTCGTCCGTGCACTAAACCGTTTAAAATATTGCGGCAGAGACAGACGGAACAATGTTCAAATAAAATTTGAAGAAATTATAGAAGAGACTTTTAGCATCTAAGATTAGAAATATTTTTTTTATAAAAATCTATTTTTATGTATAATCGTTTCTGTCAAAAAGAGATTCTTTAAGACAAGCTTTTACTGCCGACTGTACTTGTCTTTGAACATCCATCAACTACTTACTGAGACAATTTTAAAGAGCCCAAACTCGGTAAGATTGCTTTGTTTCATTACGGAATTCCTATAACCCCTTCCGGCTCCATCGTCAGCTCCATATTACTGAATTGTAAAGTTATTTAATACCAAATTTTACCTCAATCGGAAGCCGGGAAGTGGGTCAAATTTAACCACAAGATTTGAGCTACACTAACATACAAACTAACACGGCAAGTTAAATATAAAAGCTTGTAAAAACGATACCTACGAATTGTGTGACCTAAGCTTGAATAAACATCCCACGAATTACCGCAAGAAAATGAACTATCAAATGAAAATAACATATTTGTTTTCAGTGTTAGGTTAACCGGAACAATTGCAACTATCTTGTAAAGATTTCTTAAATTCGGAACATTTTGAAGCTACCTATTACCCTCTCGTCCTAAAATTTGGCCGTAAAAGCATAAAAAAGAGACGAGGGGTAGTTACAAAATGACGCGTTTATATGTTACTGTGAACGCATTTGTCCCATATCCGCATTTGGCTCGGTTGACCAGCTACCTACTTAGATTTTTTTTCAAATAAGTAAAAGAAGACGCTTGGAATAGTGCTTAAAGGTAAGTGGAATATAGCAAACGGTCACCAGTTAAATTAAGGATGACACCCCAGTTCCCACAGTGGAGTAGTTTTAATATAAAACTGTAAATCGGTTTTCAACTTTAATGCTGGCGGCAAAATTATCCCGTTGGTCAGTAGCTTTTTTAAAAATTTTTAAAACTTTGTACTCCATAGAAAACGTTAGACAATTTGAACGTATATAAATGGTAGAATTGGTTATATTATAACCCCAATCATTACTGTTTTGCATAATCGCGTGAGATTTTGTCATCAAATGCTAATAGCAGAATGTCTGATGACCTGTGCAGCGGAGTTTCTCGAGAGCAAGCGGTCATAAGTTCAATTCTCGAACGTGATATGATTTAGAATTTAGAGTTTGCTTAGTCTAATGATCACATTAATAGGCATTACATGTACAAACCTAATACTTATTACTATGTTTTAGGGTGAATGGTATCGACGATCCAAGAAATTTCAACATTTTCAAAATATTGTTACAAAAATTTTACTAATTGCAAAAAAAATTGTTGAGAAGAAAGCCGATAGAAACCCAATAGTCAGTAATATTTACTAAAAATAATTATTAACTATGATAATATCAGTACTTAGCCTACCCAAAATTTTTGTATAGAAGCTTATATATATGACAGGTAGAATTACTTATCTAAGTACTTGTAGGTACAAAAAAAAAAAACAATCCGACGAGTCGATTAAAAATATAAAATGCATCGTTTATTTAAAAAACAAGAACCTGAATAATTTCATGTGCAGATATTTGTGGTAGTCAATATAGCAGACAGTTAAAAATTGAAGACGGACGCATTTCAAATTCACGTTTTGTAGAAAAAAGTTGTTCGTCCTTAATTGACGAATTCGTATGTGCGAGAGACGGTGGCCGAGCGTGATATCTAGTGATATCAGCGGGTGGAGCAATCCAGACACGATCGGTACAACTTCTGCGTGCCACGATTTTACTGTAGAAATTGTTAATTTGACTCAGACAGAACATATCTATAGCACATAGAGCATTACGAGTCCGTACACACTCGTTAGGTATGTGTTGAAATTAGAAACGAGAAAATAGGTAGAACTGGCAATAGGAAATATGCATGAATTTTTATTTTTGCTTTATTAAAAGCTCATTCATATAACAAACAGTAGACAAAAATATTTTTTCGAATATCTATAAAAATAACCAATATATAAGCCATCAAACATTTAATTCTATCTCTTTCTTGCAAAACAGAATTTCATATGGAGTTTATATGGCCGGAGTGCACTGTGACGTAACAGTGCATATCGGACCTCTCCGCCTAATTAGTAGTATAAAATGTCTATATTATGCGTATTTTCTTAGCCGATTTTAATTTTAATATCACATTTTGAAATAGTTTTTACGGTATTTTGATATTTAGTTAAGAAAAGCGATAAAAAAATCGTGCATGTTTGTTGAACATTAATATATTTTCTATAACAATTTTACTGTTATACCAAAATATTGATATATTTTCTAGGAGAACAACTGCGCACGGGTGCTACTTTTTATTTAACTTTTAAAAAGATATATTTAAGGTATGCTAAGCATTCATGTTGTAATAGCTAAGAATTATTAAAAAAAATACTGTTGAGGTTCTTTCGGCTTTCTTCTCGACAGTGGTCTCCACTTGGGAAATGCCAGGGTATATTAGACTCAAACTTGTAAGAGTGCCCTTTGGGCCTACTTACAGAATAAAGTTCATTATTAAATTTTATTCGGTTGGCTTAGTGGTTATCGAATAGAGACCATAATACGGAGTGTGATCATCTCAAAAACAGACTGACGACTTGGGTTAGACGCCGGAAATTGATGGATAACAGTAAATGTGAGACGGTTGTGGAAATTAGTAGGGGAGATCTTCGCTTAGCAGTGGATGGATCTGGGTTGAAATAAATGTCTCAAAAATACGTAAACTACTAATTTTATTGGGTTGTGTTGTTAAATATTATTTAAGGGCAATTTTGTAAGCATAGTTTACGAGTATAGTTAATAAACGCTTCGTAGCATAGGCACAAGCTAAATAATTTATGCGTTTATATATTTAGTTACTACTCGGTTTTCTAAGATGGTTATATTTCGTTTAACATAATGCTATGGGTTGTTTTAGGTGTTATAAAGACTAGGCGAGAAAACACACAAAGTGCTCAGTTTGCTTCAGATGTAAATTTCGCGCTGGTGTTTGAACTTAGCGGCTGTATTTACTTAGCATAATACTAAAACATTAAAATGCAGTTGAGAGTATTGACACTTTTGGTTTATTACGGCGGTTGCTATTAAAAGTATTTCAATGAAAACGGTATTCGAAATATGTTTCAAGAAAACACTAAAGTAATAGGCTTGTCCTAAAAATATATAATTAGTCCGTTTGTTAAATTATCAGAAAATATTGAACGCGTATTTTTTATTTTGTGAATTGAACACAAAATGATGAAGATATAGCCCATTAAAGTTCCCCGTGATGTCACGCCGTGCGACCGTTTTCCGGACGGCGTGACGTCATGCGCCCCGACTCCCATACTTTGATGCGCTTTATCTTTGTCTTCTTTTGTTTGATTGACAAAAGAAAAAATATGTGTACAATATTTGTTGATAACCTAACTGTCGGACTTATTTTGAATTTTTGTTTTTACCCGGGTAATCACCCTATTGGTTAATTTCTACATTTAACGCAGGTAAACAGAGACAGGCTAAGGGAAAAGCGAAAGGATTGGTCGCCGTAGGTGCCAACCCACTGCCACAAAATGCAATTATAAAGTATAAAGACTTATAAAGACTTCAGGAATCACTTCTAGCACAAAAATGTTTGTGTGTCTGATTGACTGATTGATTGATTTGAAAATGCAAGAATTATATTTCACCTATTAAGGGTCAATTTCACCGACGTAGTATAAGCCTTATTCCAATAATAAATCATTAATTACACGTGAGTAAACTCATTTTACGTTTCGCCAGTAATTAACCTAAAGATAAAATGTCTAAACTAGAGCATAATCTTGCACCGCCAATTTTGGCTGAGTAAACTGTTAGATGTAGATTAGTATTGTCATTGTCACTGTCAAGTGAATTCAATACTTACTTCACAATTGATGTATTACTCGAATAAATTTAAAAAATACGCAGCACCATTGCTCAAGCATGGGACAAATTGTCTATCATACTTGGGTGCATTACGATTTCATTCAATTCATTCGCTCAACGTTACTTAGTAACTATGCGAGAGATTGTTATCCGTAGACTAGCGTGGTGAAATGGAAATGAAGTTAACCATTGAGTAAATCGTTAGATTTAGTTTATACTGAGTTAGCCACTCTCGTGTAAATTGATTGTTGGTGAAATCAGCCCTAATAAAAGTACAGTAAAAGAAAATGTATATGGAAAAGACAAAAAATATTAAAATTTCTAAACTGTTCAGATACTTAAGTTGCAGGGCTTCTATTTCTCGTACTATATAACTGTTACAGGAAACATATTTGCTATAACGTAAGTACGTATTGTCTTGTCTATTTCCAAGTTTTGCAGACCTTAAGATTTTCTTCATTGCATATTGTCGAAGGGTTGGTAAGTGAACGATTGTTCTAGAGAATTCTAGCCCAGTCCGTGTCTTCTAGGGATGTGACAAATATTCGTTATCGCATTTGAGAACATATGTGTGCAATTTCTTGACAATAATATATTTATTTGCATCAACATTCGTAGAAAATATAGAGATTAGGTTTTTAAAATTATTGTGGAAAAATATGTTTTAGGTTTTCAATTCAAATTTGAAGAAAATAACGTTTTTTTCGATGATTCACTTTGATTCAAATGTCGTTTTCGTTACACCTTATCATAGGCGGGAATTTTCCAGTGGCACAATTTAAGGTCGTTATTTTTGCATCAAAGCCTTTTAGGTCAATCGGCCATTCAAATAGGAGCCTGCACCCTAGCACAACTGTGATACGCGAGACTTTGTCGCGCGACAAAGGTTGTCTGTCTCTTTCCTTCCAATACAATGCGAAAAAACGGCTGACGCTATGTCGCGCGACAAGCGTAGTCGCGGAGAGTTGTGCTAGGCCGGCAGCATAATTTTACTAGTCTTTATCGGTCTATCGGGTCGGCGACCTCCCACGTCCCCTAACCCGTAACCAATATTACGTATTCGTGAATATCAATATCTTGAGTTGAGAATATATATTTTGAATTTGTAGAATTTCCTGTAGTTTCTAAGGGATGAACCTTTCATTTCTGCGAATAAAAATGCTTCTTTTGTTCCTACTACGACTGTACAATGTTTGCCCTGCAATAGATTAGGCCACTAAGCCTAACCGATGATGCTGTCAGCTGTGAGGGAGCGATCAAGAAGAATAAAATCTCCTATGTTATTTTTTCGCTCTCTCTTCCACGCCTTAAGTCGAATTTAATCTGTTCAACCCAACTCCGCAGTTCTTGCTGTGCCTTGCGCACAGCGTCTCTACTCTACTCCAAGTGGCCACGGGACACATTCCCGTTTGTGGGCTTGCGTTCCCCCACTGAATTCGATTACTGAAGGTTTAGCCAGACCTACCCTGGATAAACAATAAGGTTACCATGTAAACCAGGTTTGCTTCCATAACAAAGACAACTTTATCCAATACTTAACTAGAAGACGGCCGCAACTTCGTTCGCGGAAGAGTACAAAAAAAAACAATTCAGTGTCCTCCAAATAGTCTGTATCATCATTTTTTTTTTAATAATAATAAGTTTATTCATTTAAAAAACACATTTTCAATACTGCAGTAGTTGAGTCCTCCTAGTAACAGAGTATGCACCTGTGTCAGGAGAGCTCGCTCTTCCAAATGTAATATTTTTGGTTACATAAGTATTGCTTACAATGGTAAATCTATGAACTTATGAATTTAATATTTGTTTATACTAATTTTATTAATTAAAATTAAACCTAAGTATTTCCGTGTGTATGAATAAGTTTACGGGTTTGTACGTATAATCATTGTACAGACATTTCATTTTTACAAGTTTATAATAGTAGCTTCCTGGGTAAATAAAATATTATTCTAATTAGTACGTCAGTTAGATTATTAAAAAATATTGGACACGTATCTTTTTTTTATCAATCAAGCAAAAAAAGACAAAGATAAAGCGCGTCAAAGTTTGGGAGTGGGGGCGCATGACGTCACGCCGTACGAAAAACAGTCGAAGGCGCGACGTCACGGGGAACTTTAACGGGCTATATCTTCATCATTTTTAAAATGTTATAAATGGTCTAAACTATAACCTACTTACAGCTTTGCATCCTGTTACCAAACACCCTGTATTTTTAGGACACAAGCCTATTGTAGCTAACTCGCATCCGCATTCATATTCGTGAGTCCCAACACTTGCGAGTATAATCAGTACATCCCTAGTGTTCTATGTAGACGTGATCGCACATTAGACTTGGCAGTTAAACACACACTGGACGCAAGCGATCGTAACAAAATATTTGCTAAAATATAATGAGCTGTTTTACTTGTAATATTTGCAATACAGTCAACACGGGATTACAAAGTTCAGAATAACAAAATACATACTTTTCTTCTGTAGTAGCTGTCGTGCATTCTTTAGTGTGCACGATGTGAAGAAGATTACAACAGAGCAATAACATTATATTATAGTGTAAACAGGCGGTATTAGCGCTTAAAAGGTGATTTCTTACAGACTACCTTTGGGTAGTAGAAAATAATTTATGTTACTGACGAAGCCACGAGGTCACTATCTAGGTTTTATTTTTCATTCTTACAAATAATTCTCTATCCGTATATTCTATTTCCTATGTAAGTTGTTGAATTACGTAAAAGACAACACGAAGTATCAATGTGTAGGTATCTACGAACTTCACGGGACAACAAAACGTGAATTATTTACAAGATCACAAAGCTGCAAATTATCTAAACGATGGACTTTGTGATCACTCGTTTTAAATATTTATGACAATAGTCGCTGAAACTATAAAAAACCCGGTACATCTTGAAAAAGGCAGATACCTAATCTCCAAAGCGATGAAACGACTAGAAACACAAACTATTAACTAAGAATAATCTAACCTTTCAGTCGAAAAAACGGTAAATAAAAATTGAAGAGCTACGATGCCACAGATACACACAAATGCAGTACTTTAAACAACACCCCTGTTTTTGACGGTGAATATGCGAACGAAAAATGTTGTATTTGTATACTATGTCACTTTTTGCATATCGACGGCAAAGAGTGGAAACTTTGTAACAGCCAATGGATTCAGTTAGCGGTTACTACGTTTCCGCTGCCACGGTCACGTGATTTTATATTCTTAAACGATTACTGCACCTAGATATTAAAAGTATCAGAAAAAGGGTTCTCTAGATGCCCCGTTGTATCGGAAACAATTCTCATGTATACTTGCTACCAATCAGCTATTTTAATTGTATTTTTAATGACTACTCTGGTGTACCATTAGCGATCTGTATGAGAAAGAACGTAGTTAACGTGCAAGGCAATACTGTGGTAATTAAGAGAATACTCTTGGGAATTCCTGTATTTATCAGTTATTAGAATTGTTACTGTTGGAATTAGTGCTAACACTGATTGTACATTCCAGGGACCTGAAATTTACATAGACTATGGCTTGCGATATTCCCAAATAAACAATATCTCGGCAATAACACGGACATATAACACCCATAACATAATGTTAGCATACCGTTAACGTTGTTGACAAGATTAAGCTTTTAAAAACGGGATTTTTCTTTTTTCCTCTTGTCTTCCATTTTACGGGATAAATAAACACACGTTACTTATTCGTATTACTAGACACAATGCCAATGCTGCCAATTGTATAATAGTTACCATTATACAATTGGCAGCGAAGTCTAGGGCTGTTAGCAAACTCTCTTAGGATGTTATGAAACTTGTCTCACATATTGACCCTTTTTCACTGAACTTCATTACCTGATGGTGCGTTGGGGTAAGACGGCAGTATGGGACAGAGTGAGATTTTACCGAAAATGCTCTTAAAGGCAATGAAATTGAGTCCACCTTTCGAACTTTCCCATACGTCTGTCTTATCCCAACGCACCCTACCTCACATAACCCCTCGCAAAAATTATTCCTGCAAAATTTATAAAAATAACACCTCATTCTATATTCCTGTTGTCCTTATGTGACAATTGTATAGGGAAACTGCAACTGAGCATCCTTGTTTGGACATGTTTATCAGTTAATACAATAAACATAATATTTTCTTCTGTTTCCGCGATTATTACTCATTGAAATAAAACAATTTAACGGATTATATCGCGTATATTATCTCATTTTAGTTCCCGACGTTTCGGAAGCTTTCCAGCTTTCCATGGTCACGGGAGGACTGAGAAAAGATGTATTTTCCTCTGTCAAAGTTACAATTTGTGCAAAGTACCCATTTTTTGTAAAAGCACAAATAAAGGTGTACATACATGCCAGATGGGCCTAAGCTGTAAAGACAGTTACACATGTGCCAGAAGGGCTTAATTATTTTATTCTAATAATTTACCAAGCAGCATTTCACAAATGAGGCGTACTGAGGAGAAAAGAAACGCTGCAAAGAAAAACTCCCAGGCTACCTCATTACTAATTATAATATTTAAAAAACAGAGACTATTAAACTACTTTTAAACAGATAAGATATGTTACACCGTTCGGAAATTAAGGTTTTGCAGTCCTGTGTCTCGCTTGTTCCTTGATGAGATGTATTACAGGATCCCAAGCTGGTGGTAGTGACAATTCATCTTCTCTATTGAAATTAGGATGCTTTTTAATCTCAATAGCCTCGCGTAGCATCCTGGGAAAATATCTTTTTTCTTTGGCAAGGATAGAAAGTTTATCAAACTTATTGAGTGGTTTGGTTTGTCAATGACATGTTCACAGACTGCAGACCTATTACACCGACGGTGCTTGACATCTGCTATGTGCTCCTTCACCCGGGTTGATACACTGCGTTTCGTTTGACCAATGTATGAAAGACCACACTCGCAGTCCAGCTTATACATCTGGCATGTATGTACACCTTTATTTGTGTTTTTTCAAAAAATGGGTAGTTTGCACAAATTGTAACTTTGACAGAGGGAAATACATCTTTTTTCTCAGTCCTCGCGTGACCATGGAAAGCTGGAAAGCTTCCGAAACGTCGGGAACTAAAATGAGATAATATACGCGATATAATCCGTTAAATTGTTTTATTTCAACAGTAAACATAAGTTAAAGTTTAGTTTAAATAATTTTGATGTAATTTGTCTTTAGCGATAAATTTTCATTAAGTGTTATTTATTGGTCTTTCAGTGCACATTGTGCAGAGATATAGTCCAGACCTTGACTTGAAACTTTTTATGTGACTGAAATTTGTTGTGTGAGCCTAATCTATACTACATATTATAAAGTTGTAAAAATGAAATGTCTGTACATTGAAGGTATATAAAAAAAATATTGTAACGGACTATTTGGAGGTGAATGGAAATACATTCTGTTTGGATTTTTTTTATGTTTCTATGTGTCGTTACTGTCGTTGCGGCTTCATCACGTCAAATCGGCTAAACGGATTTCAACTATTTTTGGTACACGCGGGATGGTTATAGGAAATTTTTCACCCGACTACACTGAAGAAAAAAAGAGGGTTATGATTTTATTCTCCTCCGCGGACGAAGTTTGCGGGCACCTTCTAGTACTTAAATTACTTTAAAACAATAACTATAGAAAATTAAAAATTTAAAAAACCGCCACACAAATGATTATAACAAGAAAATTCGGAGTTCCTAGCTTCAATATTGGCTGAGATCCGGTCACTTGTTCCACTAAAATCTGAATATTTTGGAGACGAGTGCTTCGATTTTCATCAAACAAAGCTAAGAACACTCGGGATAAAATTATCTACGGCACTCAAAACCGCACTCAAATCGTTCCATCCGTATAGGCGCTACGATGCCACAGACAAATACACAGAGTCACAGACACGTTAAATTTATAACACCCCTCTTTTTTGTCGGGGGTAAAAATAAAAACCCTGTATCTATCAAGAAACCCACATGACACAATGACACTGTAAGTAGAACCGTCACTGGTCAAACTAACAGAAATGAAAATGCAACGGCGCATTTGACTAAGCCCCCTGTACAGTTAATGGCGAAACTTACCCGCAACAAGTGCTCAACTAAAGCCAATCTCGATCCATGGATAAGTTGATCTACATCGCTTGTTACAGTATCGCGTGTTATAATTGTTATCCGTTACTCGTGTTATGGTTCCGTTACGAGATTGACCATAATGCGCCGAAATAACGGGCGCGTGCGCAGGCACTCGAAATTTTAATTTAATTATTAGGTAATGGGTTTGTTGATCTGATTTGTTCTTTTTTATCCCTTTAATAATTATTTGTAAATATTTTTTGTTGATATCTACGTGCCCACAGTGGGCATTGACAGCTTCATCCCATTCAGGCCACAATTGACAGCTTCAGCCTATTCTGCGTAGAAAATAAAGATACTCCACTTTCTAACTTACCTACCCCTTTTAATGACACCAGCCGGGTTAGCGTAACTTGCTCTTCACTTGTCGCGCGACACAGTATCATCTTTCTTTCTCGCACTGTATTGAAAATAATGAGATACAATATTTGTCGTGAAACAGAGTCGCGTATCACAGTTGTTTTAGAGGTGCAATATGAAGTTAGTTAGTTAAAGTCGTTGTTGCCGAATGATAAATAGTATTAATAAATAAATAATAGTTACAGTTTTCTGTTCAGTTGCTGCGATTATCACTTACTATTGATTATCAGTTTCCGAGGTTTTAAATTCAAACTCAAATGAGATATATAAGCATTTTAATTCGTTTAAATTGATTCATTCAAAAATGAGTAACAGCTTTTCTTAAGGATTGGGTTATGTAAGCAAAAAAGAGCCGGCATGTGCTTAAAAGTAACATTTGTGCAGTTTTTAAGTGATTATAGTACGGAAACCAATTAAGTCAGTTAAATATGAGGGTGGAGCGCTAAGCCTGGTTAAATTCTAACTTAGGCTAACATTTTCACAATATTCGTTACATATTATCTTAAAATTAATTAAAACTATAATAATTAAAATCTGTTAAAATTGTTGTGTTTAAAGTATTACAAGTTTTCCAAAGGATTGAGTTGTGCAAGAAAAGAACTGACATGCGTTTATTTAAACTTAATGCTCCTTGACAAATGAGTCTAGTTAAACTAAATTATGAGACGAAACGAGATATTTAGTATTCCCCTCCGTTTATTTAAAGACACCAAAATTGAATTCCTTATCTCAGCCTATCATGGTCTGGTAATCGCAAGTTTAATAATAGATTTCAGTACTGTATAGTACATTATTTCTGTGCCAAATTGGTCTCATAGGCGTAAGAAATTGAGTTAAAAACTGACAATTGTCTCTACGAATGTCGCCACTTTGGAATTTGATCGCTTGGAAGTAGAAATTGTCGATGTTTCTTTTATTTTATTAGATTAGAATAGAATAGAATAGACCTCGACTCGATTTACCTCGACGAGGGATTTTTCCGGTTTCGCAGTTATATTTTTATTCAGATGTATGTTGGGCTGAACCATGAAAGTTAAAAAAGTTACTAATTACATCACTTATACATACCATGTTTTAGTGTTTACAATATTTTTCATGACTCCTTTCAGGAAAAATATTTTGCCACCTCGTTTTCTACGCTGGTTGAAACATGTGGTTTAAAGTGTTACAAACAATGAGACCGGATTATTGTAAACTATCCCCTTGAACTCGTAACCCCCTAGGGGATCGCGACCCACAGGTTGAAAAACATTACCATATTTATTATCCAGATTCCTTCGCTTGCTTCCGAATCACTCGGGGCTTCCAGTTCGTCTGATCACTTATTTGTACCCTACAAATATCTTTACTTAAGTGGCATGATGTCATCACTAACTGGACATAAACATAGGTAAACGACACTAAAATTTCCAGTTAAGAAGGCAAGCAGATTGAATAGGTTGAAAACAATAATTGAAAAATCTGTGCGGCCAAAGGGGGGAGATCCGTTAGAAAATGTTCGGCCACATTGGACGGAGGCCGCGGCACCGCCCTCGGAGGAGGCGGTACCAATGACAAATTATTCCACAGTTCATCACGGAACTTTGCGAATTTGGCCATTGTTATAAGTATTAGTGTAGCCAGGATTATAGTATAGTCGAAATTAGTTTGTGGGTGGATCGTAGTGATAGAGTTACTTAGATAAATACTAATAATCTAGGCCTTTATCTTACTGACGAGTTGGGCCCTCAAAAGATTGACCTATATTGGCTAGAAGATAATATTTTTATTGCCTTCATATCAGTCAAAACTGAGCTTTTAAACCGTGACTCAGGAGGCGTAACCATTGGTAACGAGGTCCAGAAAAAAGTTGAATTACCCTTTTAGTACCTACCACTGGAATTAGACGAATGAACAGCGGAAAATATACTCAGGGACAAAATTAAAGGAACGTTCGTGAACGTTCCTCTAATTTTGTCCTTAAGCATAGTAATAGCATTTAAATAAAACAATTTAACGGATTATAACGCGTATATTATCTTATTTGAGTTCCCGACGTTTCGGAAGCTTTTCAGCTTAGAGTAATAGTGGTGAGCCTTTTTGATACCATTTCTTAGATTTACATACATATGTAATTTTACTCGTTCTAATAAGTCCAAGTTAGTCTTTAGTTATAGAACACCACTAAAAAATCTATATCGCACAATAATAGAGGCGATCTTATTTACTGTTTGTTTCACTCTTGTATATAAATCTTTATGCGCCGAAAATAAAGTGATTTCCTTCGAATAAAGAGTCCATTAATATTATAAAGTTGTAAAATTGATTTATCTGTGTATTCAATGTACATGTGCTCGCATAAACAATGATTGTAAGTAAGATTGAAATTTTGTACGTGTCGTGGCTTCATCACGCCAAAACAGCTAAACGGATTTCAACTAATTTTGGTACATGGGTAGCTGGATATCCACAAATGGTTATACGATACTTTTTACCCGACTACGCTAAAGTAAAAAACAGCATTATGACTTTTTTATCCTTCGCGAACGAAGTTGCGGGGCACCTTCCAGTCCTTGCTAATATTATAAATGCAAAAGTCTGTTTGTTGATTTATCATTATTTCACGCAACAACGTAGCAACGGATTCACGTGATTTTATACACTGGAGATAGAAACATATACCATTTTATCCCGAAAAATGTATGGTTCCCGAAGGAAAAATAAAATAATACGCCACGCGGGTGAAGCCGCGGTAAAATCCTTGTATTTTTATACTTATGCTTCATTTTTATGATTACGGACTTGAACATTCTAGAATGTACAAGAGTTTCCATTGGCAGGCTTCAGTGTGAATGAGAGATATTTCAATAAAGCTAGAATCGTTGTTCTGTGATTGTTTCGTCGAAATGTACAGATTCAAATTGACCAGGAATAGACAGAAGCAAAAGGCAATGTATGGAAGAGTCATTGCAATCAATATTTTGCTTGAAAATTGACGATTTACTCAAGTAGAGAACCTCAGACCCTCAGTACTGAGAATTAATTTTCCTTTGAAGCATATTTTTACTTTAAGTGTAATTTAGAGGCATTTTTATAAATAAACAAAATCGGTTTTGATTTTTTTATTGGTAAATTAGTATTTGGTAAATTGGTAACGTAATACGTGGATCGACATAGTATAGACAAAACAGGCAAATAAAAAAAAATCTTTTCATTTATTCGCTAATGAACGAGTTACATAAGGAAAGAGTGCCCAATTGAAACCTATTAATTAAAATGCAGGTAACAGTTATTATGGTTTGTATATGTTTATCCATACTAATAGTATAAATGCGAAAGTGTGCCTGTCTGTTACCTCTTCACGCTTAAACCGCTGAACCGATTTGGATGAAATTTGGTATGGAGATAATTTGAGTCCCGGGGAAGGACAAACGCTTCTTTTTATCACGGAAAAATACCCTTATCCGCGATAAACGAATTTAAGGCGCACTAAGTCGCGGGCAGAAGCTTAGTAAGTATTATATTTATATTGAAGACAAGATAATATATTATTATAATCGTTATTTGTCAAATTTTTCTTTACGGAACAAAAAACCATAGTATAAATTACTAATAATATACCTAGTCGACTCCAGATGCCTGTTAATAATTCTTGTACCAAATAAATGTAATATTCATACTTAATTGGATTGAGCTCTTCGTTCGTCCATCATGGACCGGCAACATGAATGGGTGTAGATCAACTCATTATTTTATTATTTTTAATATAAAACCATACCTTGACGTTGACAAAATTGTCAAAAGCCATTAAACTTAAAAACTGAACTGAAGTTCATTTATATATGTCTGCAGTGGACTGTACCATGAATGAGCAATCACATTGTATTATAAGTATAATAGAAATTACCGCGGTGAATTAGTATGCAGATATAATCAGCTCTCATAAAAATAATACTGCACCCGCAGGCCATTACCCTTGCAACTAAAAAACTAAAAGGTAAGCGCGGAAGTAAAACAATATAAATATGTATGGGTAAGTGATAAAAATCGAGAGATAATTAATGTTGTTTCACGTAAAATGAAAAAGCATGAAGAACAACGATCGCTCTTGTAGATGGAGCGGAACAGAGGGTTCTTATAGTTGTTTTTAGGGTTCCACATTCCACACCCAGAGAGTACTAACAGAACTCAAATATTAAGCCTCGACTAAGTGCTGATAGAACTCTTGAACAGAATTTGAAGACACTTTTTTACAGAATCTATATTATCGGTTACCCTCACCTGGCATTTTTTTTTTGTCGTAATCATCAGTAACTCTTCTGTAACAGAAGAATTTTCAGGACATCATCCTGTTAAATGCATTAGGTTAGGTTAGGTTTGTTTTATAACAATCCTGAAAAGTTTACGTGCTCAGAATAAACGCATCATGCCAAATGATGATTACGGAAAAAGGTAGGTAAATAATATTTTCTAGTTTTTAAACTCTAACAGGTACAAAAAATTAATAACTTTTAATTTTCAGTAAGTGTATATTATTTCTACATATAGTCACTTTAAACATAATCAACAGAAATAAAATTAAGTTAAAAATGAAAGGATATGCGAAGCTTGCAAGAAACGTTCTGTGGTTTCATACCACGTTTACGTACCGGTGGTGGTCAGGAACCCTTCGTGCGTAAGTCGACTCACTCTTGGCCGGGTTTTTATAGTTTTATTACCGTCTATGGCCCCTTGGCGCTGTACGAGCATAATAAATATCAAGCAGGCACATTTACATCCTTTGGTTTGTCCAGAAGCGATCAGATTAGATTAGATTGCGATATGCATTGGTCGCGCGATTCCTTCAATCCTTCGTTGTGCGACAAATAATCGCAACTTGAACTACATACATCTTGATTATTGCCGAACCCGGACAAAAACTTCAAAAATACTGAATATTTCAAGGAAATCGCATTTTTCCCCATGCTAGATTTTATTCAGTTCAATAAGGTTTTCCCTGACATAAAAAGAGTCCGGGTTTTAAAAACCCGTCCGTCCGGCTCTCGGCCAGCCTCCAAACTAGGACAAATCCGGGGAAACCCGGAAGGATGGCGACCGGATGTACAGTGGAACACAGTGCACAGGGTTTTTGGTCATTGTATAGGCACTACTCCGTGCCTTTATGGAGCCATGGTCGTTCAGGATAGACAGTGCTTTTGTGCCTATATGGATAGCACGCCACTGCTCTGGAAACTATCTCAAGACAGGTACATAACTGCAACTTAAAATCCTATTCTAGTTAATATTATACAGGTGAATATGTGAAGATGTTATCGCAACTTGAATTTTTGTTGGTATGTTTACACAATTGTATGCTTGAAATTATTACCTATATTATAAAGCGCTCATATCGCGTAGCATTATAGGAAAATATCGTCTCTCTTCCTAATCCTTCTATCCTTGCCAAAGAGAAAATAAATATTCCCAGAATGCTACGCAAGGCGAAGCGCGAGATTAAATAACGACGGTAGGTTGTCGCTACCACGAGCTTGGGAGATCCTGTAATACATCTCATCAAGGACCAAGCAAACACAGGACTGCAAAACCTTAATGTCTAACGGTGTAAAAAAAATATCTGTTCAAGAGTAAGTGTAGTAGTTTTATTTTAAAATAATATAATTATTGTCAAAGAAGTCTGGGAGTTTTCTTTGCGGCGTTTGTTGGTGAGCCTAATTTAGTGAAATGTTGCCTGGTAATAAAAAAAACAAAAAGCCTTATGCAACATCGCTGGCCCAATATTACACGGATCTATATCACACTTTTAACGAATTGAAGTTTGAACATTTTCATAGAGATGTATAGTCTAATTTTAACTACCCCGAAAATGTAACATAGAACCCTGTAATAGTGGGCCAGCAACATGTGAAACTGTCTTTATACATTAGGCCCACCTGGCATATATGTACATCTTTATATGTTTTTTTAAAAGTGGATTGTTTACACAAATTGTAACTTTGACAAAGCAAAATATTTTTTTTTCTCAGTCTGACCCGTAAATACACGGAAGCTTTAAAGATTTCGAAACGTTAGGAAGTTGAATGAGACAATATCTATACGTGATATAATTCGTTTAAATTATTTTATTAAAATTGGTAAGTTTTAGAATTCGCGATAATTTACCATTACATTTTCATTAAATCTACCAAATTTCAAGACGATCCGATCACAGGAAAAGGGTCGAACTCAACTTGCAAGATTCGATTCGCAATTGCTTGGTAGTGTAATCTATCATATAAATAAATCAATTTGTTAGTCCTAATGTAGAAACACAAAATAATAAGTTGTATGTTACAGGATCAGGTCCAACTGTTAGACCACCAACACGATTGATTTATATAGTTATTGAATTTATTAATACTATTTCAAATACTTTATGAAAATTAAGTGTGATCATATATAAATTAGATAATGTTTGATTGAAATCATTTGTTGTCGTACGTGTTGTAATTTGGTCTATATTTATGGAAATTAAGAAAAACCTTATTTCACGTACGTATATAAAAAAAGGAATATTTCAAAGGTTATAGATCTTTACCCAACCCCAAAATAAGTAATATTAGACACCAGAGTAAAACTATATTATTGTAAAGTAGTAAAAAAAAGATTTCTGTACATTGAAGATAAAACAAAAAGCGATACGGACTATTTGCAGGCAACTGAATCGTTTTTTTTTTGTGTGTGTGGCTTATCACGCCAAAACAGCTAAACAGGTTTCAACTATTTTTGATACACGGTAGCTGATTATCCACAGATACTTTCTATCCAACTTCGCTCAAGAAAAAAGGATGTTTACATTTTTTTTTTCTCCACTGACGAAATTGGCATCTTCTAGTATCTTAATATTAATGAGACGTGCATGAATTAGTCCACAAAGTAACAAGTCATTGCTAATGTTCCGTACTTTTCAATTAATGTAAAATTCTCTCAACAGTTTTAAATGTTTTAATAAATGAAATCAGCTAATGCATACCCAATTATCTTTGAAATTGTTCTGAAATGGAACCAAATGAGAGAATGCAAAGAAAGTGGGAGAAATCAATGCAACGAGTTTAGAGATCGCGTCGTAAATGAGACGACTAATATTTTTATAGATTAGTTTTATCACATAGTATGTAAGTAATCCGTGATACTTTTACAGCTAAATGATGAACTCGCATTTGTAGATTTGTATAGCAAATCAGCAATTAATAATATAAATAATCATATATTAATATCTAAAAATATGTACTTACAATTAGTAACATTATAAGATACTAAAAGGTGCCTTCGTCAGCGGATGACAAAAAGTCATATCCCTTATTTTTTTCTGAAGCCGAGTCGGGCAAAAAGAATCCTACAACCATCTGTGGATACCCAGCTATCCGTGTACCAAAAATAGTTGAAATCCGTTCAGCCAATTTGGCGCGATGAGGCCGCAACGTCACATACAAACATACAAAAAATGCAAAAAAATGCGTGACCTTAAAATAGTCCGTATCACATAATTTTCATTTTTACACCTTTATAATATAGTATAGATGTATTCAAGTCCTAGATATTACCTCCACGTTTAACGTGCATGGCATTAAAAAAGCATTAAATAAAAATATGTTGGTGCCTGCGTCTCAGCCATCAGGAAATTTAATATTACGGAATACTAAAGTAAAGATGCGTACGCAAAAAAAAATAACGCATTCGCGTTTCGCATAGTAACAGACAAAATACATTTGAAAAATGTTATCGCTTAAAAACTTGCTGACACTCAGGGCTCTGATGAAAACCGGCGATATTTACAAAAGGATACCATTGCTGTCTATCACTTGTTTATTATCGATACCCAAGATATTTTAGTATGTTATCCCTGAGAATACAAAATTATGTAGGTACTTTTATTTTGTTACAATAACCTTCTATCGGAAGACGAGGCCATTTAACAATGCTATGTTATAGAACCATCTCTTAATTATAAAAAATTGGTGATATCGCACTCAAAATTTTAACGTAGTTCCTTATTATGCTTGTTTTATCAAGATCTTATATAATTTATACAAATTTCGTGATCAAGCAACATCCCTATTAACATTATTAAATCATATTGACTTTAAATCAGTGCCTGGGTGACTGTTTACCTGCTTGGTGCACGAGTTTTCGTTTTACAGTTTAAAACCTATCTAGATAAAATTCCATCTAAATCCATACAGATTTTCCCAGAAATAAATTATGTTATATACATAAAATAATAGAGAATATGCATGAATTTTAATTTTTGCTTTATTTAAAGCTCATTCATGTGACAAATGGTAGACAAAAAAATTTTTTCGAATAACTATAAAAATAACCAAGATATAAGCCATGAAACATTTCATTTTATCTCTTTCTAGCAAAATAGTATTTAATATGGAGTTTATATGGCCGGCGTGGACTATGACGTAACAGTACATGTCGGACCTCTCTGTCAAATCGATGTCTAATTAGTAGCTTAAAGTGCCTATATCATACGTATTTCTTGGCCGATTTTAATTTTAATTCCACTTTTTGAAATCATTCTTACGGGGTTTTGATATTTTGTTAAGAAAAACGATGAACAAAAAAATCATGCATATACCCTAATAGGTGATATGCATTTTTTAATTTTAAAGTGATAGGATATTTCAAAACGACAGGGTTATACCTATGCTCATCATTTTCTTGATTTGACTGAACGTGTATATATGTGTACGTTACGTGCCCATACAATACGCGTATGTGTGGCGTCAATTATCTCTGCTTATTATCGAGAGCTCTTCTTTTTATTGTGGTGGTGGGAACGCGGCGAAACAATATTATCGGAAGCGTTCTCGGCTCCGTCTCACGTTGTACGTGTATGACATTGCCACTGATTTTAATTGATTTCATATGATTACAACTTTCAATATTAATTTAGACGATAATGTAATCATCTAGGAGAGCAAATGGCGGAGTTACTGGCAAAGTGGAATGTAAAAAACAAATGTAACTAGGAATTGCATACCGTTAATGTCCAGAAAGAAAATAACGTACCTATTTATTATCACTAGAAGGATGTTGCCAAAAAATACCTCTGAATTATAAATTGAATGGGCTGATCTCATCTATCCATACTAATATTATAAATGCGAAAGTGTGTCTGTCTGTCTGTCTGTCTGTCTGTCTGTCTGTCTGTCTGTCTGTTACCTCTTCACGCTTAAACCGCTAAACCGATTTTAATGAAATTTGGTATGGAGATACTTTGAATCTCGGGGAAGGACATAGGCTACTTTTTATCCCGGAAAAATGCCCTTATCCGCGATAAACGAATTTAAGGTGGACGAAGTCGCGGGCAGAAGCTAGTATTATTATTAATTTTTACCCGATTGCGCGACGCAAAGGAGGGTAATGTGTTTATCAGTATATGTATGTATGTATGTTTGTTCATATCTGGCACTCTAGAGACCAAACGCGTGGACCGATTTTGGTGATTCTTACATCAATCGTTTCGTCTTAACTGTCCGAATGTCACTGAAGACATGAAAATTATGAAAACTCAAAATGGCGATATTGAGACGCCATATTGTGAAAAATAAAGAAATGAAAATCGACGTACTATATCGAGTGGGATATCATTGAATAGGGATTTGAAAATCATTATTAGGCTTCGTTTATCATTTTTAATTTTGAATTACCAGTTAGGAACTATAACGATTTAAAGTTGGTTAGCAAGCCGTTCTCACTAATATTTCATTTAATTGTAATAAATCTGTGCAAGCTTCTCAATAACCCCGATGATAAAGATTGCGAAATTTACAGACTTATAATTTTAACTAAAAAGTATAAAATAAAAAATAATAATTAAAAAAACAAAAAGCCCGACTGCGTAAAAAACTAAAAAGAAAAAACAAGTCCAGTACCCTAGAAATTTGTTAAGTTATAATGGAAATGTTTCATGATTCATGATCGATACTCACATAAAAAAAAAAAAAAATTATAATATGGAACATAGCGATTTTAAACAGTCGGGACCCATTGTTGGGAAGATTTACGTCGATCTAGATTTCTTATGGGTCCGACTGTTTTATAATTTATTTTTTTTGGGATTTTTTTAATGTTTGGATGTGTTGTTGTGGCTTCATCACGCCAAAACGTCTAAACGGATTTGAACTATTTTTGGTACACGGGTAGCTGGGTGTCCACTGATGGTTACAGGATACTTTTTACTCGTCTACAATAACGAAAAAAATAGGATTATGTATATTCCTCCGCTGACGAAGTTGCGGGCAATTCTAATTCATAATAATAATATATGCACCTAGGTGGGTTGAGCCCCATTTAGTTTAGACTTCAGACCATAATTGGGTGATTTTGGATATAGAGGGCGTTACAGTATCTAAATAAGATAAAAAGTTTCATTGCAGAAATAAAAATATTTAGATTATTTTTAACCGACTTCAAAAAAGCAGGAGGTTTACAATTCGTCAGAATATTTTATTTTTATGACCATGAGTAGACGCCGAGATATAAAATTAAATAATAATATAATACAAACAGACTAGAAGGCCGCAACTTCGTCAGCGGAGGAGAAAATATCTTAACTCTCTTTGCTTTAGCGTAATCGGATAAAAAATAGCCTTCTGCGGCTGGCCAGCTGCACCAAAAATGGTTTTACCCGACAAAAAATCCAAAAAAGTATATTTCTATACAGTGACCTTCAAATAGTCCTTTATAACATTTTTTTAATATCTTCAATGTACAGACATTTCATATTGAGAACATTATCAATATTATCATTGTATATACTAGCGTTTACTCGCGGCCCTACCCCTGTTACCGAGAGTCATTATAAACTTCCACCACGCTTTTTACTCCTTTAAGGGATGATTTCCAGGATAAAAGCTATTTTATGTCCTTACAGTACAGAGCTTCAAACGATCTCAATACTAAATTTTATCTAAATCGATCCAGCGGTTTAATCGTGATAAGATAACAGAGTTACTTTCGCCTTAATAATATTAGTATGGATATAATATGTAAAAGAAAGATTTAGTTTATAGGTAAAAGCATATTCCGAAGCGAATTTATTGCCAAAATAAAAGTGAAATGTCACCGTTGAGATATTCCAAACGGATATGGGTCTATAACTTTCACAAAGCACATTGGTAAACAAAAACTAGACTGCTTTTGGTTATTATAATTATTAATGCTAAGCTCTGAATATTTTACAAGTGCATTGAACTTTTGACGGGCACATAGAAAACGTTAATTTGTAAATTTCCATACATACAATTTAAATAGGACTAGGGTTAATCAACCGTGACTTTAACCTTGTAAGACCCAGAGTGATTTTTGATTTCGAACTTTCTTTTATTCCGTAAGAGTTCAAAACTCGATTTAATTTAGTTGTACTAAGTAGTATGCGGGGACTTAATAAGATTCTTGAAATATCAAGTCGTGAAATAAAATAATTTTATGTTTTTAATCAAATCTGTTTGATTTATATATTGCAAAACTTCAAATAAACTTACTTAAGTACGTATATTTTATAAACGTTAGAAATAACTTCACCAATATTATTACGCACAGGTCTCCTTCTGAATCAGTCGGGTAATAAATAATGTATTTCAACAAAGTAATAAAATAGAATAATAATCGTCTAATTAATTAATTTTTGGGCATTAAGTTTGTCAATAGTCTCTGAGCATTCTATGGAACAATTATAACAATACGCACCAAAAAATGATCATTAATATAGGTTTTGCCTATCTAATAATTGCTCGGACAGTAAGTACCTAATAAATAATCCAATGTTTTAAAGTAGATTAATCCTTGTTTGATAACTGTTCATCTAAATTGAATAGACAGCTGACTACTGTACACCAACCAGCAATTTGAATAATTTAATTTTAATAGTATTCAGGACTTGAAAGTAAAAAACATTATAATTCAAAGGTTAATAACATAACACACCACAAAAACATTATGCGGCAGCTTCAAAACCTACAATTAATACGCATGATAAATTAAAGTACTAATCAAAGTAATGAATGAACAATGATTGAATAAATCAAAATAAACATTTTCAAACGACTTACCCAGACACTAGATGCCGCCGTCACCGCCGTGTGAAATTTTCAAGCGTTACAATACAGCATTGTGATTACCGACTATACTGGCAAAATTTAATTCACATTTCATTATCTATGGTTACACTTTTAATTTACTCAAACACCGAATCATTTTGAAAAAAAAAAATTATAGCAGATTATAGTTCAATTCGAAAATTGAACGCTTTTTTCAGTTGTTTTCCCGATCTTTTTCGCGATACCGGGAGAGCGCGTGGTTTGTATCGCGTGCGTCAAGTATAAATGGCGCGCACCTGTGTTCTGCGCAGCGCGCGGTAGACACGTTATGGTATGGCACGGGGATGCCGCCGACATTGTAATTCAATTCAGCCAGCGGCAAATTAAAAAAAGTCTGATTGATGCGCTATCGATTATTCGGGATTAAAAAGTTAATTCTGGCAACTTTCAATTTGTGTTATTAGCGCTTTGTGTAAATATAAGTGGGTTTAGGGACAATTAAAGATGATTCATGGCTGTCGCTGTCAAAATTTGATGTCTTCTTCTGTATGGGAGTGTAATTACGAGATGATTGAGGATTGAGTCGCCGCATAAAATACGAGTATACGGTAACGTCAATAACTGATGACAGTTATAGTTTAAAATTATGTAGACGTAACTAAGTTAAGTACTTTATAGCTTTTTAGACGACAAGTCGCAGTTTATATTATTTTATTCTTTGTTAAAATGAACTGAATCATCATTTTTTAGCATTAAAAAATAAAATAAATTCAAAAGATTAAAACCGCTTAATATAGAAAAGTGTTATGCTAATTTTTCGTTTATTTTTTCACTCAAATAGCCATGTGTGTGTACAACACATAAACAATATAACACATAAACAATATAGGTAAGTATATAATAGATATACGAGAATGTACACCATTCAAAAACTTTTTTTCGCTTATTAGAATCGACATACTTCTGACTGGAAATTATAAGAAAAGTCCAAAATGTTAAGAAAAAGCTTGGGGTAGTTATTATGTTTTCGAACAGCCAAGTCAATAGCAATTATTATTTATCTCTTCCTTTGAGATGATAAAATGAGAGAAAACTGAAATTTGTACGATAGCTAAAAAATGTATAATTTCCTGACTAAAATGCAGAAACTAATACAAATATAAGGAGACACAAAATGAATAACGGGTATAATAAAAAAAAATGCAAAAAGATCATGGCAGCGGTGGGATTCGAACCCACGCCTCCGAAGAGACTGGTGCCTTAAACCAGCGCCTTAGACCGCTCGGCCACGCTACCTCGTGGGAACAGTGTCGAAATATGCGTTCGGTTGCCCTACATCGTTCTATCTTTATCTGACCTCATTCTAAAACTAATAAAATTATAAATAATGGCTCTTTGCTGTGCCTGTTCCGTCCGCTGTGTATAAAAAAGAATATAGCGAGAGTGTGTGAATGCTTTCTATTGTTATTTCGAGTGATAACTCTCACACCCTCGTATATATTATTCATTCCTCATAATGTATTGTTACATAATGAAGTACAATTTTTTTTTACGTAGGTAAGTCAATGTGCCACAAAATGAAATAACAATCCCAAATTCTCCAAAATAGGTAAATATTCACTGATATATTATTGACTTGTCTAAATGTTTTTTTACCGGAAATCGATCAATTCACACTAAAAAATGAAACCAGGCTGCTGACATAGTTGTTTTTTGAATTTTAATTCTTTAAATTACTACTTCGAGCTTTAACCTTTAAAAAAATGTAAACAATTCCAATAAACAATACAGCGTGGAACACAATAAATGGGTCAGTAAGAGAGGCTTCTAGAACTCTTACTGCCAAGTGAAAATAATCTATAGAGACTACAGGCATTTACCCAAGTCAAAAAATATTTTCTGTTTAGAAATAAGGGTAAAAAAAATCAAGTGTCGTTACAACTCGACTGTAACCTGTAAGTAAATTTTGCCGTACTATCGATAATTCCCGGAACGCACGTCGCGTGGCTTTTCTATGGAAAGCTGTAAACGCGCAAGTGTGACTTAACACCGGGCAGTCCACGCCACAAGTGTTTAACTGTACTTAGGGTTTATTTTTTCTAACTTTCGTACTAATTTTTGTTCTATCATAAATGGGAAACATTAAGACTCTCATAGGAGTAGGTACATATTGTATTTTTATCGACAGTGCACGTTATACTTAGACTTAAAATGTACAAATCGATACCCTAGAGTACAATCGTACTAACTGTTAGAGACAAATGCTTGTAATTAGTACGTTAGTGCTCAAATACGTAAAGTTGAAATTTCATGGGCAAAAATACTGTAATTGGTACGAGTGTGACCTAAGGTATCGAAATAGTCTATTTTCAGGTTGTGTGGTTTTTAAGATATATATATATTTTTTAACCTCGATATGACATTTGTGCAGTTGCCTCAACTGTATAGGTACATTTTTACTTTGGTCTGTACAGAAATATTTTCTTACTAATCTGTATAGATCCAAATCCATACTAATATTATAAATGCGAAAGTGTGTTTGTCTGTCGGTCTGTCTGTTACCTCTTCACGCTGAAACTGCTGAACTGATTTAGATGAAGTTTTGACACGGAGGTAGTTTGAGTCCCGGGGAAGGCATAGGAAAATACTTTTATCTGCGATAAAGGAATTTAAGACGGACTAAGTCGCGGGCAGAAGCTAGTATACTATATATCCAAATAATACGGCAAAATGCGTTAAATTGGTGGCGCCACTGTAGCAAATGCGTAAAATAATTGTATTTTATTGTACGCATTTGCCGTAATGTCAAAAAAACACCGCAACAATGCAAGAAACCACTGCATGGTCCTCCCGTGACCATGGAAAGCTGGAAAGCTTCCGAAACGTCGGGAACTAAAATGAGATAATATACGCGATATAATCCGTTAAATTGTTTTATTTTAATGCAAGAAACATCATTTTGAACACGATTGAATATTTTCATCAGAAGAGGAACGAAGGATTAAGTAGCACTTCGGCAAAAATGTTTTGTAATGAGGGTTTTCTCAAATGGAAATATCACCAGTTGGTGCCACCGTGACGTAAGGTCTAATTGACAAGAAGTGTCAAAATCTTGTGCTGTGATTGGTAGATGTTGACACTTCTTGTCAATTAGACTACGTCACGGTGGCGCCAACTAGTGATACTTCCAATTGAGAAAACCCTATTTGGTAGTTGACTTCATACTATCTTACTACTCTAGCGCCTTTCTGGGTGGATTTGGAACTATTATTCACTGCATTCCGCTGGACCCTTTTTCATCAGTTTTCCTCTATGAGATTTCATCTCCACGAGCACAAGTACATACAGAAGGCTCTCTGTTTTGATCTTAGCGAAAAGTGCATGTTACCACACGCGAGCGAGAGAGCGAAATGCGCGTGAATGAGATAGCTAGCAATTTGTCAATCATTGCGCAGGAAGGGAACAAAATGCGCGTATACGAACTTCCTCATAACTGAGGCCACCGCTAGGTCCTACCGATTTTAGTATTTCAAAAAAGTGTAGGTATGTACCAGACCAGGTCAGTTACGTTACCACAAGGCGTAACAAAAACTGACAGCAAAAATTTGTTTTGTAAGTTGGGGAATGCGAAAATAGGAAACGTCGATTCTTAATCGAAATGTAAAGATTAGAATGCCAACTATTCTCGGAATTGAATCTCGGTCTCGGAAATTTGGAACTATTCTGCGGAAAGCTATAAAAAAGCAAGAGTATGTGACTTAATATCGGACAGTCAACGTCACAATGTTGTGTAGAAACTTTGGGAACCGAGTTTGAGCGGTTGGGGTGCCTATACTCTTTCGATCTTGAGTAGACTGGCCTTTTTTAATTACGACAGTTACCGGAACATTGGCCTGGGTATCAGACACATTTTTGGCATAGACTTTCAGTATCAAAGAGGAAATAATAATGAAATAATGAAATATGGAAATATGTAATGTAATTTTGGATTTATATGTGATGATTTGATTTGATTTGATTTGATTTGATATAGATATCGTCAGTTATTTATCTTGCATTCTGGACTTTAATTTATAGTATAACAATATTATAAAAAAAAAACACACTTGGAGGAATAATAAAATTAAGCAGTTTCAGCAAAAAAATAACCATGTTTATTCCAATAAAACAACGTTTAATGTTATCAGCAAGTCAGCTCTGCAGATTATTACTAATATTAATAACGACCGTAATATATTGGTTAGATTACCATTATTTTAGTTACTATGTTGCACTACTTACCGTCGGTTTACACGCATAAACGGTCATAAAACAATCTGCTTTACGGGATTTCACAGCCGACAAACAATATACACGATAAGTTGTGTCCGTGCCGCATGCGACATCTCACTCATTGCAGCACATTTTAAATCCATGCGATTAGCTTTAGCTTTTGTTTAGGACTGGTGTATACATATGTACAAAGACTAGCATTTACTCTAAATTAGCCTGTTTCATCCATATCTTGATCAGTGTGCGAAGTTTCATCTTCATCCGATGGGTAACGCGTTATTGAGTAACACACATCCAAATAATTATCCAATCATTTTCAGAAAATTTCATATTTTTGACATTAGTAGGATGGTAGGATTGGCGCTTTACCATAGACCATAGTAAGGAAAAACACATTTCAAAAGAATGTCGTTTCTAAATAAATGTTTATATTTCTAAAGATACACAGACAAGTGTAAGATTTTATAAGATAAGTTGTAATTTTAATACCTAATAACGGTTTTGGCAACCAAATACCCAACAACTGTAGTGGAAAACGCCCGTGATAAAGTCACTTATTTAGTTCTACTGTTTTTCAAGTAAAAAAACATTAACATTTTCTTGTGTTTCCGCGACGTTGCACACTTTGTTTTATTTAAAAAAACATTAAATTATTTTATTCGATTCAATTTTTTTTGTGATGATGTGCACGATAACGTCTTCACCCGGAGGTAAACGTCTATTTATGTACCTACGTGAGTTGCCGCCAAACTTCGGGAGAAGATCGAGGTAACTCTGGCTGGCTCAAGTGGGTCCATAAAGGTGCGTCCACACTTGTATCATTTGCTCGTATCCGATCACCGTGCCGTGGCATGACTGCGTATCGCGCTGCTTGTACGCTCACTGTCGGCGCGGCGATCATGCCTTGCTTGTCCGATCTAATTGTGTGATACGTGTAGCAACATGGATTTCGAGCGATCGGATCGGCGCAATGTCCAAATGCGTGATCGTGCCACGCGATTATGCCACGGGACAAAGATCTGATCGGGTAAATAATACAAATGTGGACGCACCTTAACACGCTCCAATGTAGCAATGCGGCATGCGTCAATATTAGGCTAGTAGTAGTTAACGGGCCGCAAAACGGAAATTACGCCAATATCCACTACTGATGTAAGATCGACTACTGTAAACAGTTTATGACCAACCTATTCATTAAGTTGAAGTACAATGTTGCCCATATTACAAAAAGGTGTAATGTATGGGTATATTACGGGTTAGAACATTATTTTACATGGCCTGAACTTTGAGCTTCGGTAATATTCCATAGAGTCCTTGCCCAGAAACTATAAAATTTGTATCTTACATACAATGATCTTATACTCGTAGTAACAATCTGTACGCGATAAATCAGTAATAATATATTGTTTGGTCTATCTTTGCAATTTTGCATACATATAGCAGTTGATTAGAGTATAAATTAGTATGTTTTTCTTATTTTATCATTATTCACGTCATGACCACTGTACAATAACGATCATAAGAAAATGAAAATGAGCCCCGAGCTAGAACAAATGTTAGATATTATTTACTAGTCCCCGGTAAGCTCGGTTCTCCATACAAACGTAGTTACGCTCTCATTTTAAAACGACAAGCTAGTTTACTCTGAAACTTTGTACTTAAAATAAGTTCAGGTATCTGCAGGCCTGCAATTAGTTTATGTAGCTTCAGATACCATAGTAAAAAAATACTGCGGATTTAAGTTTTTATACAAAACTTGTTTTTTCGGTATTGCGTTTATTTTATAAACTGGGGCCATATAGACTAATTATAAGCCTAGATATACCTCATGTTATTGTATATGCAAAGTTTCATTATAATCCAACACGTATTAGTTTTAAAATGAGAACGAAACTCCGTTTGTATGGGAAGTTGAAATTCGTCCGAGCTTGCCGGGGACTCTAAAGTACTAAACGTTCTTAATTACTGAAAATATATAATTGTTTTTCATAACTTTTTCGTCGATAGAATTGCATTTAATGATTCCTATTCGTTTGTGCGTTTTATCCTGAGAAATACTGTATAATAACACACAAATAAAAAGTAGATTGTTTGACAAGGGGCTAAAATAAGCCATTATGACATGACACGAAGTGATTATTTGGACGAGCTCACGAAGTGAGCGAGGACAAATATGTCTGAGTGTCATAATGGCTTTTAGCCACGTGCTAAACACTCTGCTTTTCACTTCGACTGCGATAAAATAAAAAAGACTTAACATTGAAATTATATATTTCATGAAAAACTAAAAGTTTGAGCAATTCTATCAGAAAGTTTGGCCAATCTGATCAGGTTAATTTGTTTGTTTTTATTCGTAAAGAGAATGTAGCAGGCCACAAGTTTTTTTTTTCAGTGTCTTAGAAATTTGTATGGGATTATATGGCTTTCTTTTAAACCCTAGGGGCTAAATATTAGTTGTTAGTTTTTAGGCTCGCTTCGCGAAGCAAATATGACGTACTTTTTGAGCAGGAGAAGTGAAACTATATTTTTCATCAAATACAAACTTGAGAGTTAAATTGTAAATACTTATTTAAAGTTTGTATTCTAAATCCGATCTATCTTTTCGTTTGAGCAATGTTTGGGGCTGTCATAGGCATAGTTTACGAAATTATGAATATTATTTGATGTAAATATGACATAGTAAAGGTAAAAAAAATCGCATTATACTCGTCATATTTTGTTCAACAATATGAACTGATTGAAATAAAACAATTTAACGGATTATATCGCGTATATTATCTCATTTTACATACTGTATATAGGAAACCTACGCATACAGATAGGTATTTGAATGGCAAATCTCACCACCATCCCTGTCAACTTGCTACAGTGGGTAAATCTTTGTTTCAGAGAGCTAGGGGTATCTGCGACAATCAACATCTGACTGCTGAGTTACAGAATGTCAAACGTGCGCTTCGAGCCAACGAGCTCCAGATACCACGTTCCAAGCAGAATCCCAGTATGAAGAAACCAACAGTCGAGCGTAAACCTGCCGTATTACCATATGTGAAAGGGGTCACAGACAAGATCGGAAACATCTTGAAGCGTGCTTCTATAAAAACATATTTCAAGCCGTTGAAGAAGGTGTCTCAATACCTTAGACCCGTGAAGAGTAGCACCCCTTTGCAGAGTGCAGGCATTTATAAGCTGGACTGCGAGTGTGGTCTTGCATACATTGGTCAAACGAAACGCAGTGTATCAACCCGGGTGAAGGAGCACATAGTAGATGTCAAGCACCGTCGGTGTAATAGGTCTGCAGTCTGTGAACATGTCATTGACAAACCAAACCACTCAATTAAGTTTGATAAACCTTCTATCCTTGCCAAAGAAAAAAGATATTTTCCCAGGATGCTACGCGAGGCTATTGAGATTAAAAAGCATCCTAATTTCAATAGAGAAGATGGATTGTCACTACCACCAGCTTGGGATCCTGTAATACATCTCATCAAGGAACAAGCGAGACACAGGACTGCAAAACCTTAATTTCCGAACGGTGTAAAATATCTTATCTGTTTAAAAGTAGTTTAATAGTCTCTGTTTTTTAAATATTATAATTAGTAATGAGGTAGCCTGGGAGTTTTTCTTTGCAGCGTTTCTTTTCTCCTCAGTACGCCTCATTTGTGAAATGCTGCTTGGTAAATTATTAAAATAAAATAATTAAGCCCTTCTGGCACATGTGTAACTGTCTTTACAGCTTAGGCCCATCTGGCATGTATGTACACCTTTATTTGTGTTTTTTCAAAAAATGGGTAGTTTGCACAAATTGTAACTTTGACAGAGGAAAATACATCTTTTCTCAGTCCTCCCGTGACCATGGAAAGCTGGAAAGCTTCCGAAACGTCTGGAACTAAAATGAGATGATATACGCGATATAATCCGTTAAATTGTTTTATTTCAATGAGTAATAATCGCGGAAACAGAAGAAAATAATATGAACTGAGTACCCAATACTTTATGTATATTGTGTTGTCTTTGTAACTTGTAACCTTCTGATACTGAACTCAGGTTTGACTAACGCTTGGCCGATTTGAAATGGTTGTTGTATCTATGTAATTTTTGTCACTATTCCATGATGTTATCTTTTATTCTTTCATACATTGTATCTGACACCGACTCATTACAATATAAATTACCTTTCAATTAAAGGTTGAGTGGTTAAAATTGCCACCTAACCTTAAAAATCAAGAGCTTGAAATTAACTATTCATTTTCATAGCCTAGAGACATGAGCCAAGTCTCTATAAGTATATTTATCGGTTGCACCGTTAACCAATGGAATTTTTGGAATTTAATCGACATTTATAATTATGTCCGAACAACAAAAACGTTGCTTAAACGCGTTCAAGATGCAACTATGAGAGAATTATAGAACCTCCTGGTTTGAAGGTTTGAAGCACTGTGATTACGTGTCTGGCTCAAAGACATCAAAGTTATGGACTAAACGTAGTCCGTTTTTAATTTTCAATACTAGGAAACGCTCAAGTAAGAAGATAGAGCTAATAGGTGTCACGTTCAGGCGGTTTGTGATTGTAACTGAGAAGCGATTTTTTTAAATTTATAGTTGTATTGGGTATTTTATACATGATGATAAGTTGATAAGGGGTTATTCATATATTACGTCACGCAAAATGTAGAATTTTTGGACGGAACCCTTATAGGATCACTTTGTTGTCCGTCTGTCTGTTAAGACCCTATGTCTCAAGAACGCGTAAAGGTATCTAGCTGAAATTAACACCATATACTCAGGTCTACGGTCCCTTGAAGCTGTGAAAAAATCAAACTTCCATATTAACGTAAAAAAAGATTAAGCCTACATATACCGCAAAAAAAGAATATTTCGACACTCTCAAGGGAATCAAAATTATACTTCCCGTTGACATAGAACTATGAAATTTGGCAAGTAATATCGTGACATACTACAAATACATAGAAAAATCTGAAAACTATACATTACATAAAAAGACTATATCTTTTTCAAAAGACATATTTGGACAGTCCAGTTGCGTTAAGTTTGCACCTCATTTGTATGCAATGTTATCATATTCATATCAGGTGCAAACTTAACTCAACCGGAACCGGGTAATGTTAGAGTAAGTGAAAATTTGTACGGAACCCTCTGTGCGCGAGTCGGACTCGCACTTGGCCAGTTTTTTGCATTTAAACCAAACTTCCGCTCAAACCTCTGAGCCTCCGTTGTTCGAAAACAGGTGTCCATCAATTTTGACATTCTTTGCCATAGGCCCAGGAGCCAGTCTGTATCGGACCCTTTAATCTTAATTAAATTATAGCGTAACACGGTTCATCATTTCCGACGTGTGCTTATGGGTGACTAGCGCAAAACAGCTTAAGCACCTTGGCATGAGAATACACTGAATGCCTTCTTATTCTTGGCTATTAAAGAAAAAGGTATTAAGTGCTGTCGTATTACTGAGGCGCTTAGTCTCTTTCTCGCATGCTTCTTTAGGATGCCATGATTTTGGGTTAAGCAGTAATGGCTGGTTGGAGCTGATCAGCGGCTACTTTGTAATTATTTATACATTATGTGCACGTGTTTCGATAGGCTGGTTGCATTTACACCGTAGCGCCGCAACTGACTGAATTCGAAGTTTAAGGTGAGTTACGAAAAACAATAGATGGCGCCAATTCTAAACACGGAAAATGAAATGTAAATCTTGGAAGATCGTTCCAAATGCTTTTTGCGCACACGGGCACTCATACTTCATAATTTAATATACAATGTATAGGTATGCTATATATATAGTATTTAGTAGTTTAAAAAATTTGCTCCCGTAAAGGTGCGTCCACATTTGAATCATTTGCCCGTATCAGACCATCGTCGCGTAGCATGATCGCGTGTCACGATCACGCGTTTGGACGTTGCGCCGATCCGATCACTCGAAATCCATTTGCTACGCGTACACACGCGCACTTGTATCGGAAGAGTGAGGCATTATCGGCGTGCCGACAGTAAGCGACCAAGCAGCGCGATACGCAGTCATGCTACGGCACGGTGATCGGATACGAGCAAATGATACAAGTGTGGACGCACCTTTAGAGTTATGACGAACCCGTCATTATTATAGGCATAATGCGAATTGCTATGGAAAATTTCTGATTGTATTATGGCATTATGTATTTAGGGGTTTTAATGGTATGTAAATTTTATGGAAACATTATTCTACCTTCAAAGGTTTTTGTTTCGAAACTTTTAGGTAAAAAATAATTTGTGTAGTAATTAATCCTACGTATTTTTTTTATTTAATGCCGCTTGAAAAAGAGTTTATTCCCAAGTATTCATCCCTCTCATTATCTTGCGATTCAATACAGTATTTGGTAAGTGGTTGTAAGTGGGACAACGCTATTCAAAATTCTAGGATAAAGCCCTCAGGAGCATTACATTGTAAATGAAGTAATAGCCTTAATATTCGTAATGAGTTACGAGACTTATAACAGTTCTGTATAAAATCGACCGCTCGATCTCTTCTTGGCCGACGTGTAAAATGTAAAACTACTGAGGGCCGACGTTGTTATAATATTGGCACGATAGAATTAACATATCACGAAGTTATTAATGTTATTATTGACTTAGGTGGAAGACGTTTATACTCGCCTTTTGACGTAATTCTATGTCCAAAATGTCGATGTAAATCATACCTTCACGATTACCTCCCGATTGGTTTGTAGTTCCTTAAGCGCGTAACGCAAACCGTTCACTGACCAACGTTCTACCTGGAAGACTGTTTACGATGTAATACTAAAACTATTACAGTTCGGTGTAAAAGCGGCCGCTCGATCTCTTCCCACGCACCACATACAGGTTGATTCCGATATAATCGCGACGTGTAAAACTCGGGCAATAATAAAAGTGTTAACTAAACGGAGTACCCACCTACTAGCAGGCTGGAATTAATACATAGTTGTTCGCTTGTTAATCTGTCGGCCGTGTACAGTCACCGTCAATAATTACGAACAAATCGAAACGTACACTAAATCAAATATCAGATCCCAAATATTTACTTTGCTATAAAAATGAAACGATTGTGTTTTCTTCTCATTTTTTTTGGAATTAATCCAACACTTTCAGCGATTTTATTTTATGAAGTTTTTGGAAATAATAACTACTGATATTTTTTCCCAATATTTTATTTTCTATGGGTATTTAAAAAAAGGCACTGAGAAAATATGGGAACGGAATAATTGCCACGAAGAAAAAATGATTTTCGGAAAATATGAGCCACACTCAAATGTCAACAGATTATATATAACAATTTTAAAGGAATATATCCCGTATATTATCTAAAAAAAAATTAGTTTCAGT
This sequence comes from Hedya salicella, assembly GCA_905404275.2. Taxonomy (NCBI): domain Eukaryota; kingdom Metazoa; phylum Arthropoda; class Insecta; order Lepidoptera; family Tortricidae; genus Hedya; species Hedya salicella. The sequence continues at coordinate 14,418,963 of FR990112.1, read as the reverse complement.
GTCTTCAGTGAAATAGTCAGTATAAGTTTTTTTATGGAAAATATCTTCAATGTACAGAAACCTTATTTTTTCAACTATATAATAGCTTAAATGTTGAACTTGAGACTTTGTTCTCTCATGTTAATGTTTTCAACAAATGCAACGCTTGATCATACCGTTATTGGCATCTATGCAGTTCGTAATCTATACTATTATAAAGTTGTAAAAATGAAATGTCTGTACATTGAAGATATTTTCAAAAAAATGATTGTTATGGACTATTTGGAAGTCATTTAAACGAAAAATATATTTTTTTAGATTTTATGTATGTTTGTATGTGTCGTTGTAGCTTCATCACGTAAAATCGGCTAAACGGATTTCAACTATTTTTGGTACACGGGTAGCTGGGTATCTCCAGATGGTTATAGGATACTTATTACCCGAATACGCTGAAGAAAAAATGAAGGGTTATGACTTTTTCTCCTCCGCGAGTTGCGGGCACCTTCTAGAAATATTAATACGAATGTAGTCGTGTCTACGCCATCATCGCTCTACAAACAATTTGTACCGCTGCCAACTCCTCACTCCACATTATAGTTCGTAATAATCGGAATGCGATGGGCCGACCGCGGGGCGGCGCTGCTACCAGCAAAAAACAAAATCATACTACTTATCTTTTGTTTTAACGATCATGATACATAAACAATGATTACTATTCTACCACACTTCTAAAATGACGTATCTGATCAGGAGTTTCTTATATTTTATGACCTTTGGTAGGCAGAAGGTAATGTTGGGATAACATTTAATCAACAGGTTATCGCTTGTTTGACTTTCAGTGTGCAATCAGATCCAACGAACCAATTAAACTGTTATAATGTGATAAATCTAGACTAGATCAGTAGGATTTGGTGGGCGGAGTCAGGTTATCACTTAGGCTACACATTTGATATGAATGACGGCAAAGTGATAATTTATTTAGGATTACTTTAGCTTCCTTTTACGGTTCCGTACCAAAAACGTACGAAAGGAACCCTTATGGTGCAACTCTGTCTGTCTGTCCGACTATTAAAGCGCCATATCTCAAAAACGACTTATGCTAACTATTTGAAATTTGGAATATTTATAAACATGATCAGCCCACATATATTGCACAGGAAATATTTAAAAATATATAATACCTGATCATATAATGACCTGCACATTTATGAACAATTTAAAAAAATATATATTTTGATTAGTTTTTGTTTTATTAAGGAAAATGTGATAAAAAACACCTTTAGCTCCGAAATTTACCAATCGTAAATTTTGAAAATTTCACAATTTGTATTAATAAACATAAATATCACACGAAAATTATAGCCATGTCTCTAACAAGCTAATTATTTTTTTTGCATTAAACCTATTTGAACCACCCGGTTGCGTTAAGTTTGCACCTGATTTTTTGCAATGCTATAGATTGCTATAGATATCAGGTGCAAACTTAACTCAACCGGTACCGGGTAGTAAAATTAGGGTAAGGAAAAATTTTGTACGGAACCCTCGGTGCGCGAGTCCAACTCGCACTTGGCCGGTTTTTTGTGTATGAGGAGAAGGAGAAGGAGGAATACGTATGCTTATTTTTACAAGCTTTTATTTAATTTGCATTGGATGTATGTTTGTACGGGTCAAAACTGAAAGTTAAATTTGATTTTCGGGTTGGTTGTGCTATAAGAACTAGCTTCCTTTATTCCAAATTTCAAGTTTCTAGGACAACTGGAAGTTCCCTATAGGTTTTCCATGGACGGCAATTTGTATGGAAACACCTTTTTAATGACTATATCTTTGGATTGCGTTGACTTAGAAGCTTGATTTCTTATCAGATTCAAGGGACCGCAGCGCGATCCTGAAAAAAAGGGTCCTTAAAGACAGACAGATAGATAGACGAACAACAAAGTGATCGTATTAAGGGCCTACTTCGTTATTTGTAAATCACGCCCCAAACGCGGAGCCAGCCAATAAGCGTGATTTGTAATAAGGGACGCATTTATTGCTCGCGCGCATCAAAGAAAGAGAAAGCTAATACACTACATGCTTGGGGTTTTTTGGCGTAAGCGCCAGATGTAAAAGAACCATGAAATCGAAGATATTATTATGTTTTGTTAACATTTAAGTTAATTACTTAAAAGATAAAGGGAAGAATGACATTTTAACATAATTTAGCCGTTTATTAATCTGTCGTTTGTACAAACTAGACAAAAAACGGGAAATGAAGACGCGTTTTCGGATAACTTTTCTATCGAGGAAATTTTCATTAAACATGTTTCCGCGTTAATCACTGAATAGGTTATATAGTAAAGAAACACATATCTGAAAACCAGCCTGTTTTATATACCAGATTTGACAAAAAATGCGCTACAAAATAGCTTAAATTTTCGATGCATCCCCTTAAGGTAAGGGGTCCTTTTTTTTGAGGTACGGAACCCTAAAAGCGCAGTGTAAAAAGATTGCATCGACATTTCGCGTATTATACAATCGGAGTAATCAGACCCCCAGTAGTCCTGCTTCGTCTATGGAAATATAGTAATCTAGGAAATACGTACTAATGTCTAATTAATGATGTTCAATCATTGTTTTGCTAGTTGCTTGCAAGAAATGTATTGACTTGGCGTAATTAAACCGTTACTTAGTGAAACTCACATTGATATAGGCTACTAGAAAATGCGGGGGAATAAAAATCATAACACTTTTTTTTCTGTAGTGTAGTGGGATAAAAAGTATCCAATAACCATCTGTGGGTGCCCAGCCACCTGTGTAGGTACTAAAAATTGTTGAAATCCGTTTAGCCGTTTTGGGGTGATGAAGACACACATACACATGCATACAAAAAAATAAATAAAAAAATAAAGTGACCTTCAAATATTCCGTGCTCTTATTTTTACGAAAATATCTTGTTTCTCTGTGAGACATTACATTTTTGCAAATTTATAATAGTACAACTTTATCGTGTATATGATAGATGACGATTCTTGTAGGTACAAGTTTACATATAGCAATCTAATAATGAAAGCAAAACAAACGGAATAAGTGCTGAGAAAATTTATAGAAAACATACGAAGCTTGGAAATGTCATGTCAGAAGAGAACCCAGAAAACGAATGTATTTACTTAAACTTTATTGCACAAAATAAAAGTGAGTACAAATTATATATATTTCATATAAATAATGTGCATCTTCCCTAAATTGTTTGTTTTTAGTTATCATCATTGTAAAATACGTTATATCAATAACTGATTTTTATTTTTATTTCAATACAAAATATATACCAGCTACTGCATGGAAGCACGCTATACACGAGTTTTTGTTTCAGCAGATGCTTCCGCTTGAAAACTATCTTGCTTGGGGCTTCTCTGATAGAAATAGGTGCAAATTCTAGAGAGAGAGATGTGTGTGCAGACCATGGTGCATATATTGTGTTTGGTTCATTGTACATAGATACTACATAGGTACTTACAAGCACACCACGTAAGGTTGAAAAAAAAAATCTGCCAATATCAATGTGTGGCACATCATTCGACAGTTGTTTTAAAAACACTTTGAGGTTTCTAAAAAACATTTTTGATTTAGTTAATATTTTCGGAAATATTCTCTCCGAAAGTAGCAAAAATTGTGTCCCCCCCGCTATTTTCTAAACGGTATGTTCAAAAAATATGAAAAAAATTACAAATATAAAACGTAATAAATACTTTCAACGAAAATTGTTTTCAACATGATCGGACATACCGTTTTTAAGTTATTGCCAAAAAACTGCGCTTCTAAGCAAAGGACGTAAGTGCCGGGGAGATACGCTCTTTTGTTAGTGTTTTTTTTTTCATATCGTTGTGATATCGTATTTTTTTCATCTATAGTGCATTTTTTTATATAAACGGCTGCGGAACCCTACATTGAGCATGGTCCGACATGCTCTTCGCCGGGTTTTTTTTTCATTTATAAAAAAGTATTTTGGCCCATGAGGGGATCGAACCCGCGACCTTCGCGTTATTAGCACGACGCTCTAACCAACTGAGCTAATGGGCCGGTGTTATCATGATACAAAAAATCTCTCAAACTGAAAACTAAAATAAATAGTCCTATTTTATGTGTAAATACATATTTAGCTATATATTTCATTGAAAATTAACTACCTGTACATTGAAGATATTTAAATAAACCAGAATATCGGACTATTCGAATTGGGTTACTGAATCGTAAAATATTTTGTTACTTTTTTTATATGTTTGTAAGTACGGACGGTCGGACGGATTTCAACCTTTCCTATGGTAGATATGAACCAAGAAAGATTTAAATCCGAAGTATTGTATAACGAAGTATTGGATAAGATGATGGTTATAAATACAATACTTTTCACTCGACTACACTGGAGGGAAAAGAAGGTTATCAATTTTTTCTCTTCGACGAACGTACCTTTCAGTAACGGCACCTTCTAGTAAATTGGCGTAACTACCAGAGGCTTTGCGTCAGGAAAATTAGAAGGGAAGCCGAAGTGTATTCATTTACTGGGTTCATATTGAAAGAAAAAGGTAAGTAGTTATAAGCATTTCCCTGGGCAACCCGGTGGAAATCGGCTTATATGGACCCCACGCCACTGTTAACTAAGTACCTACTATTGGAATAATCAGAGGAATTAAAAAACATTAGCGCTGATAAAATCCTCACATTAATGTGAAATTGTTTTTGATAGTCTTTCTTGCTGCAACAGATCGACGTAATTTTTGCATACTTATGTAATTAGCAAAATACTTGTACCTTACGGAAAAAGCCGCGGTAAAAGTGAATAATTTTATTTCTCGTAAAATCCTAAAAAAAGGTTTTAAAGACCGGCCTAAATTAATCCAAACAAATAAATATTTCTGGCATACAATATGCTAAGACACATACGGAAATGTATAGCACTGTTTTACTGTTTCAAGTTCTTCATAAAACAAAACACAGAACTACTAAATAAACCCTACAATATCAATAGGCCATGCATGAAATTTTCTACCGCTTTTCTTAACAAAAAATGAAAACACCGTAAAAACGATTTCAAAAAGTGACATTAAAATTAAAATCGGCCAAGAAATACGCATAATATATTAGGCATTTTAAACTGCTAATTAGACGGCGATTTGACATAGGTCCGACATGTACTGTTACGTCATAGTCCACCCCGGCCATATAAACGCCATATTAGAAAGAGATAGAATTAAATGTTTGATGGCTTATATCTTGGTTATTTTTAGTTATTCATAAAATTATTTTTGTCTACTCTTTGTCACATGAATGAGCTTTTAATAAAGCAAAAAAAATAAATAATGCAGATTCCGTATTTCAAAATGACACGTCTTTTTAGCCCTACATTTATAATAATGGTTCATTAAGAGTCCCCGGCAAGCTCGGCCGAATTTCACCTTCCCATACAAACGGAGTTTCGTTCTCATTTTAAAACTACGTGTTGGATGGTAACGAAACCTTGCGTATACAATGACATGAGGTATATCTAGGCCTGTAATAAGTTTATATGGCTCCAGTTTATAAAACAAACGTAATACAGCAAAAACAAGTTTTGTATGAAAAACTTAAATGCGCTGTATTTTTTTTCTATGGTATCTGAAGCTTCATAAACTAAATACAAGCCTGCAAATAGCTTAACTTATTTTAAACAAAACAATTCAGACCAAACTAGCAAGTCGTTTTAAAATGACAGCGTTTGTATGGAGAACCGAGCTTACCGGGGACTCTAATTCCATTATATGAATAGTAATTTTAAAAAAAGTTTTTGGCCCATGAGGGGATCGAACCCGCGACCTTCGCGTTATTAGCACGACGCTCTAACCAACTGAGCTAATGGGCCGATATTATCGTGATACGAAATTTCTCTAAAAGTTAAAAGTGGTAATAAAAAAATATCTGAAATTACTTATACCTGTATCACATAATAAATATTTATTATACGATAAAGTAATAAATATATTGGCTGCGTAGATATTGTCCTTTTTAAGGTTCCGTAGCCAAAATGGCAAAAAGTTTCGTCATATCGGTCCGTCCGTATGTCACAGGCATTTTACTCAAAAAGTACAAGGCGTATATTGATGAAATTTGGAATATAGGTGTCTTGTATAAGCTGCTATTTAGTCTGATGGGTAAAAAAAAAACCTAGGAGGGACACTTCATATATGTGACCGGAAATGAAAAAAAGAAATCAGCAAATATCTATCTGTGGCACATACTTCGACAGCTCTTTTAAAATGATTATTGTGTTTCTAAAAAATGTTTTTGATTTGGTGGATGTTTTCGGAAATAATCGCTCCGAAAGTAGCACAAATTGTGTCCTCCCCCCCTCTATTTTCTAAACGATATGTCCAAAACATGAAAAAAAATGCAAAGATAAAACTTAATAAATACTTTCAACGAAAATTGTTTTCAACATGATCGGATATACCGTTTTTGAGTTATTGCCGCAAAATAGTACTTCCTCAACAAAAGAACGTAAGTGCCGTGGATAACGCTCTTTTGCTAGTGCACTTTTTCGTATTAGCGGCTGCGGAACCCTACACTGAGCATGGTCTGACATGCTCTTGGCCGGTTTTTTCATTAGCATAGAGTCATACACTCTACTTTCGCACTGACAATATTTCTTGATTTACATATATTCAGTTGACGAAAACCTCAATATTGCGCCAACTGTTTAAATTATATAACAGAAAACAAAAGACTCTTATTTTTTTAGATAACCTTGGAGGGCATCACCATATGATGAACTGCAATGGTCTTGTAGAAACCGCTAACTCAGTAACAAATTACTCAAAAAAAACGGCCAAGAGCATGTCGGACCATGCTCATTGTAGGGTTTCACAGTAAATTATTTATTTTATTAAATTTTATTTTATTTATGAGCCTAGAGTGTCCCACTGCTGGGCAAAGGCCCCATTCTTCCACGTGTCCCGCTCTTGGGCAATTTCCCACCAGTTGTCCTAGAAAGAGTCAAGCTCATCCCGCCATCTTCGTCGAGGCCTACCGCGACGCCAGACTCTATTTTGTGGGACCCACTCGGTGGCTACTTTAGCCCACAAGTCACCCGGCATGCGGCCGACATGTCCAGCCCAGTCCCACTTCAGCTTGGCAGCTGTTTGGGCTACGTCGGCTATCCGGGTTTTGGAACGTAGTACTGTATTCTTGATCCGGTCAGTTCGTTTCATGCCCAAAATACTACGCTCCATGGCTCTTTGGCAAACCTTGAGGGTCGATTTCTGAACTTGTGTCAAAGACCAAGTCTGTGCTCCATAGGTCAAGATTGGAAGAATGCACATGTCCATGAGTTTCCGTTTTAATGAAATCGGAAGGTTTCCCTTCATATGTTCCTTCATGGACCAATAGCTCCTCCAGGCATTCTCGGTGCGTCTCGCGGCCTCCTTTTCTTGTCGAGCCTGGAAGGAAACTATTTGGCCCAGATACAAATACTCATGGACATATTCCCTTTCTCCTCCGTCCACTTCTACTCTCTTTTTCGAGCTGTTGGTCATGAGCTCAGTCACAGTAAATACTACAAAAAAATGCACTACAGATGAAATAAATACGATATAAAAAAGTGCACCAGCAAAAGAGATATTGATGGCATTTACGTCCTTTTGTTAAGAAGCGCAGTTTTTCACCAACAGCTCAAAAATACACGAAATTGCGAACAGCACCGATTTGTATTTCAATGAGTTTTGGTTGACAATCACTCAAAATCCAGGCTTTTGAAATGTTATTTAGTAAAGTCAACCGGGTTAAATGCGTCTATAGGGGCAAAAACATCTATTCAAGATTATACAGAATCCGAACACTTGTTGGGACTGGTCATTTTAGTAAAGAGAGAAAATATATATACTTCTATAATATATGGTCTATAGTGCTGCCTTTCTATTGACTATCAAAACGACACCCAGTTTCTTAATTCATTATCAAGGAACCAAATTCTTGTTTTTTTCGCAACTATAGCTTTGGAAATATTCGGAAATATGGAAGGAGGCATACAATTCTCTTAACGACGTCACTATAAAAAATGATATATGAGCGTTACAAGACTTGGTTATAGTGTTTCTTTATGATTTTCTTCGCTATATGACTGTCCCCTTTACGTTTTTAGGGTTCCGTAGCCAAAATAGCAAAAACCGAACCCTTATAATTTCGTCTTGTCCGTCCGTCCGCCCGTCTATCCGTCAGTATGTCACAGGCATTTTACTGAAAAATTACAAGATGTACATTGATGAAATTTAGAGTATACGTGTCTTGTGTGAGCCGCTATTTAGTTTAATAGTTAAATAAAAAATCTAGGGGGCACTCCATACATGTAAACGAAACTGAAAAAACAAATCAGCAAATATCGCTGTGTGCCGCATATAGCGACAGATCAGATCTTTTAAAAACATTTAAAGGTTTCTAAAAAAAAAGTTTTGATTTATTGGACATTTTCAGAAATAATCGCTCCTAAAGTAGCATAAATTGTGTCCCCCTCCCTCTATTTTCTAATATAATAAAAATAAAAATATGAAAAAAAAATACAAAGAAATAGCTTTCAACGAAAATTGTTTTCAACATTATCGTTTCCTATATTTTCAATATTATGAAAGTAAGATTAAAACATATGTTATGCTATTGGCCCGATTGAAACTATGCAATGCTAAAAAATAACGATTTATGGCCCATGAGGGGATCGAACCCGCGACCTTCGCGTTATTAGCACGACGCTCTAACCAACTGAGCTAATGGGCCGGTGAAATCATAATACGAAATTCTTGTAATAATTTCACTTATAATGTACGCAAGAATAAGACGTATCTATAGCCCATCATAAATATAAATAAATATAATACGCGAGTTGCGAGATTATAACTTGGCCTTATCTTACAAGATAAGGCCAAGTTATAATAACAAATCGAATAGCAATAGGGATATTAGGGATTCGCTCTGAAAGTAGCAAAAATTGTGTCCCCCCCCCCCCCCTTTATTTTCTAAACGGTATGTTAATAAAATTTGCAAATATAAAGCTTAATAAATACTTCCAACGAAAATTGTTTTCAACATGATCGAACGTACCGTCTTTAAGTCATTGCCAAAAAACTGCGCTTCTCAGCAAAAGGAAATAAGTGCCGGGGAGATACGCTCTTTTGTTAGTGTTTTTTTTCATATCGTATTTTTTTCATCTGTAGTGCATTTTTTTGTATAAACGGCTGCGGAACCCTTCATGGGCGAGTCCGACTCGCACTTGGCCGCTTTTTTCTATGGTATGTTATAGAAAGACCTTTTAATAATAGAAATACTGGTAAAAAAACTACTTCAATGTCATAAAAACTCCATGAGATACAACAACGTTAGAATCACATTTTTGGACTTTCCCAAAAACGCTCCATACTAAACCCTAGGAAGGCGTGACGTCACACCTTCCTAACTTATTTGGGGAAATGAAGAACTTCGTTCTGCAGCTATGTTAAAACTTGCGTTTATCGAAACGGTTTCATATCAAAAGTTACCATAAATTTCATGGGTTATTCAATGGTATTATTTTACTAGAAGTGTATTTAAGAATAAATAAGTCTGCTACTATTATTTCAAAACGTTTATAATAATTTTCGGCAAGATGTCACATGACGTAGAAAAGGGTATCCAGTGCCCATCTTTGGCACAGTCTGTCAAGTACTTCCGGCCATTTCAGAACTGACAGACTTATGTATCCTGTCTACGGTTAAAGGGCGAAATGATGCCACGTGTTTCGTACTGACGTCACATGACGTAAATATAACCTTAAAATTTGGACCGGAAGTGAAGGATGTTTTCAAACTTCCGGCCAATTTCAAATGCGATATTCTTTTGATTCTCGCTCAGCTCAACTTTTCTAAGGGTGTGCCATGCGTTTTATCTTGATGTCATATTACGTAGGCAATTTTGGACCGGGCTCACGGACTATTATGTGTCACGGACAAATCTGGATAGATTTGTCCCTTATAATTTTAGTGAAGATATGATGATGGTAAACATGAGAAACTCAAGGAATTCCTCAAAAATTGTAGGCATACATATGGCGATTTTGGGCTTCTTCGAATTGACACAAGAAATATTTATAAGTGCTTAACGATTAACTAATAAATTATTTTTTTAACACAAAAATTAAATCGACTCCAAAAAAAAACACTAAAAAGTTAAAAAAACTGCGAAATTTAGTTTCTTTAATTTACTTACTAGTAACTGTTTTGCTAATCAGTCTATATTTATATACAGTAACAGTATATTTATACAATTGAAGTTATTTTGGAGTCGGTGCCATCGTGTCACAACTTATTAAAATCGTCAGTTTTCAACATTTTACACATTCCTTATATGGCACCGACGCCAACACAAGATGAATTGTAGGTATTTATGTACAGTAACAGTATATTTATACAATTGAAGTTATTTTGGAGTCGGTGCCATCGTGTCACAACTTGTTAAAATCGTCAGTTTTCAACATTTTACACATTCCTTATATGGCACCGACGCCAACACAAGATGAATTGTAGGTATATACTGTATACATTGAGTAGAAAAACTGTTACTTGTAAGTAAATTGAAGAAACAAAATGAAGTATATTTTTACTTTTTGGTGTTTTCTTTTTGGCGTCAGTTTTATTTTTTGTTAAAAAGTTAATATTCATAGCCTGGCTAGCGATTGTCCCCAGTACCACCTGTTGGTAAGTATGTAAGTGACCACGGACTCGAGAATGTAGCTCGCTGGTTTAGTAGCTATTTTCGCTTGCCTTGAAGAGACCCAAATTATAATTTCAGAAAATACACACGGTGAAAGCGAGTTCCAATCCTTACCGTTTCGTATAAGAAATTATGAATCAATTATTTTCGTGAGTATAAATGGTAAATTGACAACGTTCTGATATTGATGAACGGGGATGGGGGGATTAAATTGTGCAATAGGCTATTTGACATTTTTTTATGGTATGTTATAACACGACGTCTTAATAATAGAAATATTGGTGAAAAAACTACTCCAATATCATAATAACTCCCCGTGATACAACGATGTTAAAAGTACATTTTTGGACTTTCCTAAAAAACGCTTCATACTAGTTACATAGATACATATAAACATTCAAAAATCCCAAAAATATATTTTGCGATTCAGGGATCTTCAAATAGCCTGTCTCGCATATATTTCTTAAAATATTTTCACGGTATCGATTTTTTTTTTTCAATTTTACGGTAGAACAGCTACTATTACGACTCGGTTACATATGTTTGTTTTTTCCTCACTTTGTAAGCAAAACGAATATTTAAGTAAGTATACTTAATCTGATTCCAGTTTTTCCAGGTACACAGGAGGTACCAAATTATTAATATACAATTTAATTAGGTATTGTAATATTCTGAAGTCATCAGGATGGCGGGTGGGGTTAGGTAGTACCGAATCGTCGATATATAGCAAAATGTCCCGTGACGCAAATTGACCAAGAAGCGAAAGGTCGATAGTGTATTTTTTTTTATATTGCTCCTTTTCAGGAGAAGTATACAGAATTGTATGAAATTTACACAAAGGTACACAGTAGGTATCAAATATCTGTAAACATATCCTTGAAATTCCTGAGGTCCACCCTAGTGCACTGTACACCCTGGCCTGGCGCACACGATTTTTCATCGGATGTATGGAATCCAAAAATTACACTTATTAAATTTGAAATTAATATACCTACATATTTCAATTGAAAACTATATAATTGTTATGATTTCTAACGTATTAACAGATGGTTCTTTGTATAGGTAATCTCTTACCTTTTCATATTTATAATGTGTCACTACGCGACATAAAATACAAGTTATTTACGCATATATTATCATATAGCAGTATTTTTAAGAAAGTAGGTATTTTAGTCCACAGACATACAATACAGATGGTTTAAAATTAGCAGTACACTGCTTACTTGATGTGCTCTAGTTTTATTTTATCACTTCCACGTCGTTCGCAGATATTAATCGTATATTTCGGCTAGTTGCTCATCGGCCCATTAGCTCAGTTGGTTAGAGCGTCGTGCTAATAACGCGAAGGTCGCGGGTTCGATCCCCTCATGGGCCAATCTACTTTTTGCTTTTTTTTTGAGTGGGACATATTGGATTGGGCGTTTAGGATTTGGAAATAATCGACCCATTACCCTCCCTCTATCTTCAAAACTAATTACTTTGCATAATACCAATCGAAATTATTTTCAATATCATCGGATATACTTATTGTTTTTGAGTTATTTACGAAAACCTGTACTTCTCAACAGAAGGACGTAAGTGCCGTAAAGATACGATTTTTGGCTGGTGCAGCTAAAATGGCGAAAACGAAGTTTCGCACATATTTCGACAGTTCTTTTAAAAATACTTAAAAAAAAATTATCTAGTGAATATTTTCGGAAATAATTGTATAGTATAAATTGTGCCCTCTATTTTCTAAGAGGTACATCCAAAATGAAAATAAAACTTATTGTTTCAACAAAAAGACATTAAATGAATATACTTTCAACGAAAATTATTTTCAACATGAACAAATATACCGTTTTGATTTATTGCCAAAAAAGTGCTCTTCTCAGCAAAAGGACCTAAGTGCCTTGGAAACACGCCCTTTTGATAGTGCACTTTTTCGCCTGTAGTACACTTTTTTTCCATGAACGGCTGCGGAACCCTACACTGAGCATGGGTCCGACGTGCTATCAGCCGGATTTTAAGTTTCGTAAGGAAGTAAAGCTTCAAACGTAAATAAAGAAACATTGGAACGTAACTCCGGTTCCTACATTCATGATTAGATTGCGCTAATCAATTCATTACTAATCCAAGCTGACTAGTACACATCACCATATCTTTGCCGTGGCGGGTTTACAACCTGAGATATCGGACAATGTATTATTCAGAAGCTATTTAATCTCCTGTTAGTGTTTTATTAGAGGGGATTCAGTGATGTCTGAATCAAGGCAAATGTATGGATGTAAACACTTATTATTAATGAAAATAATTTAACAATGGCGGACAATATGGATGTGTATAAAAATTTCATTCCTGTAAAAAATCTACTCTAGTTGACCGAATTACACGATGAATACCTCAAACGAGATCAACCTCTGAAGATGGCAAGTCGTTGTCGAGCTAACTGACTCCTATAACACTAAGGAAAAGAAAAAATACACACACTGACAATTTATCGTATAAACTTACTGATCATTGCTCATTTGGCAGAGTAGAATGAGTCCGCGTCTCCAGTCGTTTAATGCTTTAAGGTGCGTCCACATTTGTATCATTTGCCCGTGTCAGATCATCGTCGCGTAGCATGATCGCGTGTCACGATCACGCGTTTGGACGTTGCGCCGATCCGATCACTCGAAATCCATTTGCTACGCGTATCACACACTTGTATCGGAAGAGTGCGGCATTATCGGCGCGCCGACAGTAAGCGTCCAAGCAGCGCGATACGCAGTCATGCTACGGCACGGTGATCGGATACAAGCAAATGATACAAGTGTGGACGCACCTTTTATGGGCTGAATGATTAACTTGAATCATACCTAAAACAGTTGCGATCAAGTCGCCGTTCAAAAAATAACCGTCCAAGACCATCACTCGACCCGGCTTTTTGTCAGACCATGCTAAGTGTAGGGTTCCGCAGCCGTTCATGCAAGAGAAAAATACGATATGAAAAAGTGCATTAGCAAAAGAGCATATCTCCACGGCACTTACGTCCTTTTGCCTAGAAGCATAATTTTTTGGCAATAACTCAAAAAGGTATATTTACATGATCACGTTCAAAACAATTTTCGTTGATACTTGTATCGGAAGAGTGCGGCATTATCGGCGCGCCGACAGTAAGCGTCCAAGCAGCGCGATACGCAGTCATGCTAAGGCACGGTGATCGGATACGAGCAAATGATACAAAAGTGGACGCACCTTTAGGGTTCCGGTTTTGCCATTTTGGCAACGGAACCCTAAAAACTGAATCAGAAAACCTCTGATTCATCTAGGTATAGTTACATTGTAGTTACATTAATATAACTAAATAGACATTTTTATTCTAAGTAGTTACGTTATATACACATTTTTTTTAATGTTACTACACTAGTGACACTTTTTTGTACAATTAGTTACAGTATACCTCCTCTTAACATCATCACATCACCAGCCGAATCAGAATAAACAGACACACACGTTAAACTTAAACCCCTCCCCTTATTTACCCTCTTTCGTCGCGGGCTAAAAACTCTTTTTTTATTTAGCACGTCTTAATTACAATTACTCACTTTCTCAGATCACTAAAACAAACTGTAACAGTTTCAAACCCTAGTCACTTGACAGCGGGATTTAGTCGGCTGTCGAGGCGTTTCTCAGACAAACAGTTTTGCGTCGGCGTAATGAAGATTAACTAGGTAGTTAGGACTCATTAGAATTCACACGTCGATCGGGGAAGGCCGATTTTTGCGGACCGATTTAGAATTTGTTTATACCTAGACATTTAAAGAAGTAGTACTTACATCTTATGGTCCGGGCAACTTTGGCCCATACCAAAACCATTGATAATGAAGTAAAATCATATATTTTACAAGCTTTTATTTATTTAAATAAAACAGTTTAACGGATTATATCGCGTATATTATCTCATTTGAGTTCCCGACGTTTCGGAAGCTTTTCAGCTTTCTATGGTCACGGGTGGACTGAGAAAAGATATATTTTCCTCTGTCAAAGTGACAATTTGTGCAAACTACCCACTTTGAAAAAACAAATAAAGGTGTACATACATGCCAAATGGGCCTAAGCTGTAAAGACAGTTACACATGTGCCAGAAGAGCTTAATTATTTTATTTCTATAATTTACCAAGCAGCATTTCACAAATGAGGCGTACTGAGGAGAAAAGAAACGCTGCAAAGAAAAACTCCCAGACAACCTCATTACTAATTAGGTATAATATTTTAAAAACAAAGACTATTAAACAACTTTTTAACAGATAACATATTTTTACACCGTTCGGAAATTAAGGTTTCTCAGTCCTGTGTCTTGTTTGTTCCTTGATGAGATGTACTTACCGTGAATTGGGGTTACTTTGATCAACAGGGTAATATTGATCATTATTTTTTAAACTAGAAGGAGTGTATTTCTGAACGCGTCAAAAATGTTTTTTTAACGAGGTTACCATCCTTAACAATAAAATCTCATAAACGCGTTTACAAACAAATTTCTTACGGATTAAAAATGAGTTATCAATGTTACCCCGTTGATCAAAGTAACCCAAATTCACGGTATTACAGGAGCTTTTATTTAACTTGCAATGTTCGGGTGGAATATCGCAAGTTTGACCTACTTCCCGGTTTCCGATTGAGATAAAATTTGGCATACTTATGTAAGTTCGGTGACAATGCAATAGTATGATACCATCGAGCGGGTCTGATAATGGAGCATGAAGGTGGTCATAGGAACTCTGTAATAAAATAATACAATACAACCGAGTTTGGGCTCATTGAGATCCACTCGGTGAGAACTTAATTGACGGATGTTCAAAGAAAAGTACAGTCGGCATTAAAAGCTTGTCATAAACATGAAATTTTTGACAGCTACTTATTTTAACATGGAATTCAAGAATTCCTCATGGTAATACATTATGATTTATTGCATTGGCTTGTGAATATTTAAAATAGATTATATAAGCCATATTTGCCTGAAACACAGGGAATCTTAGTCAGGCTTATATGTATATATGTGTCTACCCTAAATTGTTTGTTTTTGCCTAGGTATAGTTTTCATTATTGTAAAATATGTTTCTTAGAGTAATGTTCCCCCCAGGGATGCAATACCCTGACCTTCCTGTACCTACTTAACAAAGTAAGAGTATAGTGAACAATATTCGGGTTCGTTTATACCTACTTAGATATAAATTTGGATTTTTTTTATCGAAACCTTTTAGTTTTTCTGACGCGGCACTAAGGAAATAAAAGGATACTTGCGTTAAGTTAATTGCTTTTATTGTACAAAATACTACACATTTTCATAGACAGGCTAATTTTATCTGACGGTCTCTAGCTGGTTTAAAATAAATGAGTATGACACCGATCACAGAAAATCGATGAAAAAGTGGCATTAGTAAGTCATTGATTCATCAATTTTGCTATTTACATAATATACAAATTGTCGAGTCAATAATGCCACTATTCCTGTTTTTATAAGACTGTAAATGCTTTGAAAAATAGTATTTTAAGTATTTGTAGAAGAAGTTCTAATTTAAGGGAGGACCCGAGGCATTAAACCACTCCTTGAGCAGAATTTCAATTGAATGAAAGTTATGATTATTATTGCGTGGACTTAATTGCAGAATCGTGCTTATTTCTTTTACTTAATTAATATGAGCACTTATTAACCGGCATTACCATCGCGTGGTGTTCACGACGTCATAAGCCTTAATTTTAATGCTTATTAAATAAAACTACGTTTCATCGGTTTCCTTTCTTTCTTGTGCAGGAATCTTGTCTTTCTCTGAAGAAGACACCGTTGGTACACCTCATATAAATTGTGGTGATACATTAAATTTCATGCTTGCTCGCGGCGCGATCAAAGGCATTACGAAGACGATCGATTCCAATTTAAGATTTGTCAAGTTAAAGTTAATTCGTGAAATTAATCGTTTTATGTGGTATTAATCCGCAATAATATCTACAAGAAAAAAACTGTTCCTGACGGTTTCGATTAAAACTTAAATGTATTAACTCAAATGAAAATAACCTACTTATGCGAATATTTGCCTACTAATAAAATGTTTATATTCGTTTCAATCGACGAAAAAGGAGTTTGAAAATAGAATCTCTCAAATGAAGAGTTTTTAGAAATGAACCAAGTATTTGCATTACGTTATTCATTTACTTAATTCCAAACTCCCCACAAAGATGTGGGGTGTGTCGTCTATGGACAGAGACCACTGAATGTCAGCGTCAGAAGTACAGAGGCCTCAATCTTTCAAGCGGAAGTCTTTGCCATAAATAAATGCGCGGAGATAAACCTTGAAGAACCTAAGATACCATCACATTTACATCAACCTAAATGCCCTAGCTAATTCTAATAAAGTCATACTTAGATGGGTACCAGGACACTCCGAAATTGACGGAAACGAACGAGTGGATAAACTTGCTGAGTCGGCCCGTAACTCTTTTGTCGGATCACAAAACGAAAGGTATACGATCTGCTTAACGACTTATATATATAGTTCGAAGGCATGGAGGAATGGAGGTTCGTGAAAGGACAAAACCACTCGAAAACCTTAAGGGATTCTCTATAGAGATACTACGGCTAAAAAGACTGAAAACTCGCGCAATAACGAGAGTCCTGACGGGTCGCTAGTCACTGCAAACTGAACAAGCACTTGTTTCAAATGGAATTGAAACAAGAAGCAGTATGCAGATTCTGCCAAGAGACAGAGGACTGCAATGCATATCCTCTGTTTCTGTGGACCTCTCTAGGGCAACATGTCGTGCCCCCGGAAGAGAGACAATGCTTCACTGCCCAAAGAATCTGGGAATTAATAGCGTATTTGAGTAAAAAGTATCCTATAAGCATCCCCGTGAATGCTACCCGTGTACCAAAAACAGTTGAAATCCGTTTAGCCGCTTGGGCGTGAAGCCACAACGGCACATACAAACGTACAAAAAATAAAAAAGTCTGTGACAGCATGTTTTGTAAATAACTTCAATGTACACTTGTACAGAGATTTCATTTTTACAACTTATTTTGCTGACATTGACTTATCATCGAGAAGAAATTCCTTCAGTTTCGATTTTAACAATGTTTTACTTATTTTTAACTGATTTCAAAAAGGTAGTATTGGAATGTTTTTTTTTTGTCTAAAATATATGTACTTGTAGCGAGCATATTCTAATATGCTCGCAACTTCGTTCGCAAATTTTCCGAGAGATGGCACTGTTCATTTGCCACTAAAATCCTACATGGCACAGTTAAGATTATTTTATTTAAGTGCCAGACCCATCAGGACGCTTCAATTATTTTTTTGTTATCACTATGGTGGTGGGTGATGGAATGTTAATTTGGAAATTATCTACTCCAATGTTTTTAACAAATGCCATTTGTTTTAAATCTGCAAAAATATTTCTCCTAATGTTGGGTTATTGGCCGAGTACAAATTCTCAAAAATAAATACAAAGTTGCCAAGAACAGGTGAACACTCCATATATAAGGTTGTTATCGAAAACTGTGGACATTTTCGTAAAGTCGATACTTAATAAAAGGCGTTTTGCTTCATTAAGCGAATTTAGACTGAACCAGTTTTGAGTACAATCATATTTTTTACGATAATGTGCCCAACCTTAATGGTAGTTCTTTGTACGTGGCCAGAAGAGACAACTCGGGAACATGCTACGCCAAAAAAAAAAAAAAAAAAATATCTTGGGAATTTGCGCATAAAGCCCGCTGTACATTCTTGGCTAGAATACGAGCAAACATACACTGGAAAAAAAAATGTCGGGAATTTGCTGCAACAATGGAACCCGCGCCTGATGGCATCACGGACGCGATTTTTGATTGTCCTGCCTCCCCTGCCATATTCCTGTGACCTAGCAACTTGTGATTTTTGGCTATCCAAAAATTAAAGAAAATTAATAGGTAGGCGGCGTGAAAACAAAGAAGGATATAAAAAAAATGAGGTTTCTAAAGAGTCTGGGCGGAGGTATTTTGCAAGTAATTTAGACTAATGGAATATTAATGGTGAATACGTTTTAAAAATTTAGTTTTGCGAAAGTAGGTGTACACTCGCATTTTCTCCCTCTCTATCTCTCTCTGAGAAAAGGGGATGCTTCAACGAGTGTCTATAACTGGCATTAATTCCTATCTAGTATTAACGACGTCCATTGACTAGTGAAAATAAGTATAGTTTCTGGGAGACTAGGGAAAAATCCTTAAGGTGCGTCCACACTTCTATCATTTGCTCGTATCCGTTCACCGTGCCGTGGCATGACTGCGTATCGCGCTGCTTGGACGCTCACTGTCGGCGCGCCAATCATGCCGCACTCTTCCGAAATAAGTGCGTGATACGCGTAGCAAATGGATTTAAAGCGATCGGATCGGCGCAACGTCCAAACGCGTGATCGTGACACGCGATCATGCCACGCGACGATGATCTGATACGGGCAAATGATACAAATGTGGATGCACCTTTATAGGAATAAGTTTTACTTTTGCACTGAGATCATTCAGTTTGTATTTTGATCCTGTTCTTATGTTCAATTAAGTTTGTATACATACATTCCACAGTTATATAATCTGTAGTTAGTAATTGACAATTTTGAATAAGGGTTACCTTATATAAATACTCTTCAAAAGCGCAGAACTGAGTAACAAGAACTGAGTAAAAAGGTATGGTTTTAGTGTCAGTGAGTTGGCAATCCCTAGCAAATTAAGGTTACGGCACACATTTTTCACGCTGTCATTAATGGCACGACATACACGTTCACAGGGGGCATTACCCTCCCCCCAAATCGTACACGTCAAATTGAAAGATCTAAAAATGTACAAACAAAAAAGGTTTTTTTTCCCAAATTTAATACAAGACTTCCATTTGTTTTGTAATGTGTACAATAAAATTTAGTATCGTGCAATAAAGTCCAAATTACGCGATTTTTTTTATTATTAGTGACCCCTAAAATTTCAGGCTGCAGCCGCGCCTGACGACATCTTACTTTGTTGGTCGTGCCAACCAAAGAACCGTTCTAGTAATCCACGGCGCAGGGGGTCGCTACTTAAGAACCCGATTGGGCACGTGCTTGTCAAACATTTTTGGCTTATGTCGAGAAATGGCATTCCACTAAAGGCTTAAGGTACCTGTTCCACCGCCGATGAGAAGCGACTAGCTATCGAGTATTTTCTCGCTGAAGATACGTAGCACGTAGATACAGTGGATTTGGTATCGTGTCATTAAAAGCAATGCATATAATAATAGTTGATCGCTCTGACTGTTCACACTCCCAGCGATTAACTATGAAAGTGACGTGTGCGTACGCAGCGGTGTGTCATCTCTTATGAGAACTCGTACTTTACAACGCGTTCTACGTGCACGTCACGCACACACATCCGGTGTGGCTCGGCCTTATGACAGAGGGTTAGTGAAGGTAGATACGTATCTGTTACAGCGTGGGCAAAAATGCTTTAATGTGTCCGTCCGGCAGATAACCAATTCTTGTGAAATATTATGAGCAGGTTCGATATTTTTTTTGTCGATTCTGTTTTTTTTTTTTTGAATGGCGGCGATTTAGAGATTGAAAGACTCGCTAGGTCTACAGCTCACAGAGCCACTAGTATTTTATCTCTTTCATTGGCATAGGATCTGTATCTATTGCTAACTTTTTGAGCGAGAAAATAGTTGATAAAAAAGTCCCGCTCCGTCGTCGACGGTGAAACAGATACCTAAGGTTGTGGCTACAATGCTAGCGACCGGCGAAGCGATAAGGATTTCATACAAGTGATCAAGTCCGCTGCTCTCCCCGCCAGTCGCTGTAATCCTGACCACGCCCTGATTTTCCTGGTGGCAGAATAAAAACTCGTATTGGGCCACCGTATTCGCCAGCCTAACAGTTTGGCCTGAGAACCAGTATAAGACTGGAGTCAGGACAGTTTAGCCGTTTATTGCTTGAGATTACAAGTAAAATAACTGACATTCTACATGTAAATACGTTACGTGATGCTGAGAATACGTAACCGTTTTATACAGTCCATTTAATAATCGTGGTCCTGTTCCTTTTTTTTTGCTGTTTCTACTAGGAATGACGAATTTGCGATGCATATTATATAGGATTTCGGTCCATTTCATAGATAAATGTCTCCTAAAATGCAGAAATAAATTTGTGAGAATTTTAATTTCATCGACAATTTTTTTCATGATGTTTGAAAAGATCATCATGTAGTTAGGTTAGTTTAGGTTTGTTTTATAAATAATTCCAAATTATTAACGGTTTCCGAGGACAATGCTTTCGATGAAATGATATATCGATGTCGACAAAATAAAATATTCGTTGAATCGTTTTTCTATAAAACGAGGTACAACCAGTATGACAGATTATTTTCTGTCCAATACGAGGATTTTAGTCAGGAGCAACGAGTGGACGCCGACACTGCCCGTCTCCCATAGGACCCCGCCCAACAGCCCTTGTGCTATTACATTTGTCAGACATATTAGATAACAACCTAATACCTTAGCGGTAATGTAATTTGTCTGATCCTCACTTTAGTCTTCTAGTTAAAGTATGTCATCATTATTATAACTAAGTACACTAATAAGTATAACGTCCTGCGGCGAGTTGCACATATATGATGATCCATAGCAAAAGCGTCCTTATGGCAGGTATTGAATTACGCATATATCCATAAACTACATTATATAGGCTACATAAAACAAAAAAAAACATGACCCTAAGTGCCATACTTTTTTTTTAAATCATCAAACCCTACACACATCCAAAAAATGCACTGTTGAGAAAAAGCTAAAAGAAGTTTGAAGTTTGAAACTCATTGAAAGTAAAAACTTTAAAGTGTTTTTAGGAGAAACTTTAAAGTGTTTTTAGGAGAACTGTCGAAATATGTGCCACACATAGATATCTGCTGAAAAAAAAAAAAAATCGGTTTCAGTTACATGTATCGAGTGCCCCCCCTAGAAATATATATATATATTTTAACTATTAAACTAAGTAGCAGTTTACACAAGACACCTATGCTCCAAATTTCATTAATATGCATCTTTTAGTTTTTGAGTAAAATGCCTGTGACATACGGACGGACAGACAGACAGACAGACATGACAAATCTATAAGGGTTTCGTTTTTGCCATTTTGGCTACGGAACCCTAAAAATCGCCTCGATTAGAGCAAGGCGCTGATATTAAGAAATTAAAAAATTAAGAAAAAACTATTACTTAATTTAAATGTCACTGTAACTGTCGAATCTTGTTTATTTGTAAAGAGGATGTATGCTTTGGTTATTTGGAAGTGTTACAATAGCTTACTAATAAAATGTAATAAAATCCAACCCAGTTATTTATTTCATTTTGACACAGTTGCTTTCCGATTTTATCCATCAAATTAATATGTGTTACAGGACGTTAACTAAGGCTTATTTTGAAATGTCAATTAGAGTGGTATCTCTCACAAAAGTAAAAAAATATATATATTAAAATTTTGACTTACATATTTTTTTACATAATCGTTAGATATAGAAATACCATTTTCACTTAAAACATGAACTTGACTAAGCTTTACAGAATGAAAAAATAATAGTACATTAAAGTTAAATAGTTTTGGAGAAAAACCATATTTCATTATTTCCGTTTTTATTTTTTTTCTGCGGAACCGCAAAGAATTTTTCAACCAAACTTGACACAGTTACTCTACTAGACGTAACTGACTGTAGGAAAAAAAAATCTGTCCATTATCACGAAAGGGTATATTTTCTTCCCTTAATCGGAAACGGCCTTAGCATATGTCGTTTTAATATACAACACTGTGACAGCCTACTGTAATTTATTACTGGGAGCTTTCAAAATAAAGCAAGCATTAAAAAATTAAACCATTTATTCATACAACAATATTTTCAAAATTGCTTTGTTAAATAACAAAGTAAAAAAATATTCAATTCTCTATCCTATTTATCCCTAATTATAACATTAACAACTGTTCAAACGTAATAAAATCCAATAAATAATTGAGCCTCTAATCTGTACCAAGCACCATAGATTAACTCGTAAAATTTCCATTTTGGAGTCACAACTAGATATAAAAAGTATAATTTAATTGCACAACCGGCCGGTCATTGAATATACATCATTATTAACAAAATAGACAACTAAGATTAAACAAATCTTTTTAAATAAGCCAAAATCCAAAAGTAAATTTTGTTTCAATTCTTAATTTAAAAAATATACATATTAACGATTACAGATTTAATCTTCTATAAATATTAAGTTTAAACATGCTCATAAAAGTACAACTATGTCAATGGTGGGCTGTATGATTAAATAACTAATATTTATACAATTCGCTTGAACACTTTGTAATTCATTTCAATAAAACAGACGTACGTTACGTATATTGAGGTAATCGGACTTCTACATTTTAACAAACAAAACGCGGTAAACCAAATGTTAGTAAATAATGATTTGATGAATGATATTAACAAGGTTATCGAAAATAATCTCATACTTGACACTAACAATCATTATGTACATTTACATCTAAACATTGAGCATTAATATGCACGGTTACGACTAACATTCAACGGAGTGCACGAATGGCGGGTCATCTAATTGCGCAATGGAGGCAGCCGAGGCGCGCCCGTCGCGGCCTGCAATTATCGAAATCACACTTCGGTGCTCCGAGTCACTGTCTCCACTTAAAATTATATTAGTCTCACCCATGAACCCAGAGTCAATTTGCTCTTGACTTTGTATCCTTTTCTGACCCTCGTAACTGTACATTCCTAACTCTGCCAACATTTGCTTCGACTCATCAAAGTTGCCAAAGAAAACTGAATCGGTCTCAACGCTCTCTCCACCAGATTCACTGCGACCGTCGCATAAAGACTCTAAATCATCGGTATCTGATTCGATTAGCAGAGGCGGGGTCTTATTAGTTATGGTTATAGATGGCATCATTGTGGGTTCAGGTACAACAGTTTTCGGTCGCAATTGCATCAAATATCTGGCTCTACGTTTTGATTCGTTTGAGTCTGTACTCATGTATCCAGAGTCTTCGGTTTTGTAAAGTTTCCTCAGATCGGTTCTTCTGGATCTGGTTCTGTTTAGTCTGCGTCCGGATCGTCGCGCGTTAAGGTTCTCGCTTCTCAAATATGCCGGGAACCTATCTCTCTCTTCTAAGGCTCTTCTTCTTTCGCCTGGAGGACTTTCTCGAGTTGGAGCGGAAAACTTAGGGGAAAGATCACTTCCACGACGTTGTTTAGGCGGCACTGGTGGTCTTAAATCTTTTTGCACATTTACTTGCCGTATCAGATCAGGGGTCTTCAAAGCAGCGACAAATCTTGATACCTCTTCGTTTCCATAGGGTACGCTGCCACGTCTTTCGTAAAACGAGAAGCGTAAAGAGTTATCCTGAACCTTAGTTTTAGCTTCATAGATTTGTCTTAGACTTCCAATTTTCCTTGTGAATCCAACATCGGGAGATTTGCTGTCTTTGTTATCAATCTCCGTAAATTTGTGTTTGAAACTGCCTCCTGATTTTAAAAGTATCTTGTCCACACGCTTCTTAACATCTCGTCTTGGCTTTCTGTCTAGTGTATCAGGATCAAAGTCATCGTTTATATTACGCCTGTTTTCTACTGGGGAACCACGTACTTCAATGGTTAATGCACCTGGTTTAGGCAAGTTATTATACAATGGCTCCATGGTGTTGATGAATACTTCACTAACTGGTAGACTTCTATTTTCATATTCAGAATCAACTGAGTTTGTGCTTGATACTTGATAGCCTTCAACTGCTTGCCTTACATCGCGCCAACTTTGCGACAGTCTCTCTTTGGGTTTAGGTAAATGTGTTTGATATGATGTAATATCTTTCATAGATAGTTCAGGACCGCAAGCTAGAGAGAATCTACGCTTTTTAAGTAAATTGTTCCGCTCCAAACTATCAAAGTCAATAAATTGCTCACGCCTCCTTGTTTCTAACAGATTGTCATCGCTGAAATAATGTGAGTCAGCTGCTAAAACTGGAATAATAATTTTAGGTGCTATTGGAGCAATGGTTTCTGTTTTAATTTCTTTAAGTTCTTTAGGTTCTGCTCTACGACATTGGTTTAGTTCGCGTATAACGGCCTGCATTTTAGCTTTTACTTCAGGTGCAACAGGCTCTTCTTCACCTTTAGGAATTTGTGGTGGCATATCTGGTGGTGGAGGCGGTGGGGGTAATCTCTTTCTCACGCGACGAGTTGCATGGTTCGATGGACTTCTTTTATCAAGTGTGACCATTGTTGGAGCCCTAGTTTTTGGTTCTTTTTTTGTACTGTTTTCACTATTATCTTTGTTGTTAGTACTTATTTTTTGATCTGATCCTCGTCGAATGTCTTTTCTAAGCTGAGTTTCATTTACCTGAGGAATGCTTTGCAAAGCTTCCTTTAGATTGGTTTCCGTGATCTCAATAGGTTTTGGCACCTCGATTCTGATTGGTTCAGGACTTCGACGAGGGGGGTCTACAGTCTTGGGTTCGCTAACCCTCGGAGTTCCACTCACCTTAGCTACAGCTACAGATTTAAGAGGCTTTGTCGTTGCTGGTGGTAATGGCACATCATCTAACCACTTACGGACAATCTTTTGTTTATAATCATCACTAACGCACGTTTTGCATGAGTTAGATCTAATCAACGCCACTTTTTTCTGTTCTTTCTCACTGCTATCGCAACCTGGACATCCTCCGCAGTGCACGGCTCGTCGACTGTTTTCTCGTTTAAGACTAATGGCACTGAATCGTCTTCCACGTCTCGCGCACGGAATATCCCAACCCAGATCGATGGTATGATAGTGTTCCTCTTCTGGAATATCTGATAAAATAGGGATAAATCTCTTGGAAGTCATCTTTTCTTTAGCGATGGCCATTACCTCTCGAATTTTCACAAGGAATTCAAGGGCTGCTGGGGGCGGATTCTGAAAAATTAAAAAATGTTTAATATTACACATTGTTTACTACTTCTAATTTATATTATGTCAAACCAAAATGTGTGGGTGTGCATACCTTCAAATGTTCAGTTTCGAAGAACACTGGATTGAAGTATAACTTTCTTCTAATAGCAGGCTCGCCATTAGACTGCGATGACTGGTTTCCAGTATTTTCAACGCGATAGTCTACTATAGATAAGTCTGAATGTGGGGCTCGCTCAAAGGTGTCAGGAGATGCAGAACGCCTTTGCAACCGTTCTGTCATTCGTTCCGGCGTTGATGTGGCTCTCACTGAAGGCCGGACTGGCTTCTTCTTCAGACGGCTATTATGCACCATCGCGGACACGATGTTTGGATTCGTTTTCTGAAACTAATAAACATAATGTTTCTGCTATACTGAGTACTTTAGAGACTTACATGGAATGGTAAATAGTAGGTAGACTTTTGTTTACCTTTTGTGAACTATACGAGTCAATAGTTTCTTCAGTACGTTCACTAACATCTGACAATCCTGCATCATTTAGAAAATCCCCATCCAACTTCATCAGCGGATTTGTTTTCATTCTCTGTAAAATATTATACTAAATTATAAACTGAGTCAGATTTTTGAAATAAAAATTAATGGCTTTCGAAATTAACTTACCATACTATCCAACCCTATTCTAGAATCTAATGTAGAACCGTTATCAGTAGACGCGGTTGACGAGAAGTTCATTTCAGGGTCCTTCTCTTTCCTCTTCTGTCGCTGTTTATAGTGAACGTAGAAAACGATTCCGGCTGCGTAAATGAAGACCAGCATCAGGACACAAACTCCAATAGCTAAGGATTCTAGGACGCTCAAACCTTGGCTTTGTGTCGCTGGTTCTGACGTCACAATTTCACCGGCATGGAAGGGTATCGAACGAACGTCTGAGGAAAAAAAGAAATAAAGCATCAGAAAAACGTGTATAGTGTGAAATGATATAAGTTAACCCGACTAAAAATCGTAATTACAAGGCCACCTGGATATAAAACGTTATTTGGATGTATTTTGGGCGTTTTAGAAGCGTGTATAAGAGTTTTTATAGATCACTTTGTATGGGAAAGTAACAGAATAAAGCAACAAATATTTAGATAGATCTGACCCTAAAAACGCATTCCGGTCAGGAAACCGGTGGATGATGGTAGAGTCAAACCCATCTTAAACTGAACGCCCTCCCACTAACCGACCTGTGAAATACGCATCCAAATGTAGAATAAAATCAGTGGAGAGGCGTTAATTATACGTTTGTTTTCACTTTATCGCACGACCGACCGTTGAGGATATCCTTGGGGGAGATAAGCAGAGGACACATCATTCGGTGGACGCCTAGTCCTCCAGAATAATGATGGTCAAGCACGCAAGAGCAGGACTAATACAATAAGTACATGGACGTCTCCATATAAATACTGATATATGTTATGCGATTGTGCTGAGCGGTCGAGCTTCACCACTGGTGGAGAGTTGTCATCTAAATACTGAAAAATGTTATGTGAAGCGACGGCCACGACGATTGCGGCGTGAGCCCGGGGGCCCGGTGGGGTGTGGGAGCCGACGACAGCACGTGCTCTGCTCTGCCGTGGCCTTAGGAACGGTTTAGTACAGCCATCGATTTGGAACAGTTGTCTAGAGCCATCTAGTTTCACCTCTAGGGATGAGTTGTCATCTAAATACCGATCGATGTTATGTGAAGCGACGTTCGTGCAGATTGCGGCGCCCACGAGCGTCGGAGCCGAGCACAGCACGTGCACTCCCACCAGGTGGCCCTCCAGCCAGCTGGGGAGAGCCGTGAAGCCTCGCCACTGATGAAGAGTGGTCTATATACTCACCGATGTTATGTGAAGCGCCGGCCACACGGAACGCGGCACAGGAGGCGGCGAGGCGCGTGGGCGTGGGAGCCGAACACAACACGTGCACTGCCACCAGGCGACCCTCCAAGCGAGTGTGTAGAGCCGTTGAGCCTCGCCACTAGCGGAGAAAATACACAACGATCAGTAAATACGGTCTGCTAGTAGTAGCTAGTACAGTAGGCATCAGATATATCGTAGCAAAAAAGATGGTCATCATTTTCTGAACACGATTTTATTATCAAGGCTTTGCAGTGCTTGTTCAGATATTTTTGATCACTCTTATATGTATAAAGATATATTTAATTGCGACTACGTACATGTTTTAGAAGTGGCCAAAGCGAAAGCCTTATACTATATTTGACATATTAATGAAAATACTCCTTGCTTTGATCATATCAGATAGTAAGCATAACTGAAGCTTAAGAGGGAAACTGCCCAAGAAAATATTTGTGCACATTGGTATAATTTTTTATTTATTTTTATATATCGATATTTTTTAATTATATATGTCCGAAACCGACATTCCACACTGATTGCTAACATGATGAACGTATCACATTTGTGATTTGTATGATAGGCCCTACTTATTCTAGAAGTTGTTCTGTGTTATCTTACGAGTAGTGCTGTAACATCAAATATAAAAATAAAATACCAGTTTAAATGTCTAAGATATCCATGTTCTTTTCCGTCTTATGATGATATCAATAAGTAATTGAAAGAAAGATTGTATTACTGGTCCACTTTAACAAACCAAGTGACATTTTCAACGTGTGTATTTTGCTAAACTATGCCGGAGAAAGGACCAGAGTTGATGATAAAAACAAGCGAAAGTACCTACTCAGTGTTTCAGTCCTTATACGACTTACGGATACAATACGACTATCAGAAAACGTTCGAAACACGTTTCAAAAAAAACTTAACCCATGTTTTTATGTCCGAACGAAACACGAAAAAAAGCCTGACTTTTACGACTACTGCAAACGTGTAGGGTCTTCATAAATTAATAGCAATTAATTACTTTGTTATATTAATGCCACAGCAGCCGTTTAATATCATTTATAGCCAAAAAAGTGCGGACATTCGTGTGCTTTATTTTCGGTCGTTCGGTCCCGTCACAGTTATCATCGTGTCAATCTAAACGCGGTATGTATTTGGGAGAATTGTACAAATTGCACCTTGACGCCTTGTTTATCTGAAAGTTCATCTAGAGCTGCATATCAACTGTCGCACGGCGTTCTCTGTCCGATTGATGACATCAATGATACTTGGTTAAGGATACCGCCCAAAAAGAAGGAATCTTCAGAGATTATCATCTTCACACGTTGAAACATTTACCCGCATTGCATTGCACCTTATAAGATCGCTTTTTCTTGTACAAAAATAGCCCAATTAAACAAAGGCTCCTCTGAGGTTTGATTTGAGGAACACGGAGTAAGGTTTACTGCTACGAGTAGATTATAGGTCAATCTATGTCATTTTGTCAATATAAACTGGATAAAACTTATTTCAGATTGATTGAATCCAGCCTAAATTAATTACGGCCTAAATTCGCGCTTTTGTGATGACTGATATTGGTAGGTGTAACTAATAGTGTAGTAACTTTCTTGATACTTATCATCACTTTTCAGCCCGTACTTATCATCGTTTCTCTGTAGTTGTGTGAAATTTTAATAAGCCAAAAAAATGACACATTCGCATTTGTAATATGGGTGAAAGATACGGTAAAGTTTTGATATTACTGAAATTTTCTCATATCGGACTGGTGTCTCAGTCGTAAATAAAGTCATTACTTAATTCCGCAAAACAGGAACATAACTTTTCCCTTTTATTAGGGTAATTATTGAAAAAGACATTCAAACGTGGACCACGAACAAGCACCTGGTCAATTTGGATTGTATGTATTGATAATCGTAAGTGACTGCATTGAATTGTATTCGGTAGGTCTCATATGAGTACCGAGTAAATTAGATACATGTGAAGCACTAACATATCATTGTCAGATTGATACATTACGTCAATGAATCGGAGAATGTTGATCATGATTAGAACCTTGTCATTTAGAATATATGACATCCATCAGAGATCATGTTTCTATGAAGCCATCCTGTCTTTAGTTTCAGTTTCTTACGACAAGGTACTAAAGTGTTCGCATGTCCGTACCATACTGTACGTAAATGGTAACTTTGACATGTTTCTAGTATGAACTTGTAATTCAGGATTGACCAGTAGACATTATACCTACGTAGTTAAGGATTCCCGTTTGCAAATTGCACAATTTTGCAGAGCGTGCTTTGAAAACGGTTTGAGTGAGGCTAAAGATGTTGGTTGTGTCGTTTCTCAGATGGATTCGTTAGATAATGTAATGCATGATGTTTTCCTAAGCTTCCTTATTTATTACCTACTTGTCTGTAATGTTTATTTTTTTTCTGTTAGTTATGGAACAGGGTTATTAGGGACGAAGAACACTGTAACTACTGAAGGTATTTTTTTTATTCATAAGCCAACTAGCGATTGATCAGAAATTTGACACACCGGGAGCGAGTTCCACTCGTCAGAGGTTCACATAAGAAATTATGAAGAAATAGCTTCGTGTGAATGAATGGAGGCATACTGTTAGGATCATGAAATTAACTTTATTTTGAGTGATGATTTTACGTACATTGAGATCCACTCCACAATCTACCAAATCTCGGCATGCAAAAAATAATCTTATTAGGCTTATTTAAGTACTTATAATCTGGGTACCTACTCCTGCATGAAATAAAAACACTTTTCACTGGGCCATTTTTAGGGATTTTTTTAAACATTGCAAATGATAAATACTTAATAGTATCTGGGAGTTTGAAAAAAAAATATGCACATAATTATTAGACTTTTGAAACAATTTAGGTTATGTCTTAGCCATATTTTCCCTATTCTGTTCTACATACATATTTAGCGGAACTAAAACGAATAGTACTAAAATGTATTCACATTTATGATGAACTGTACATTGAAGATATTTTAAAAATATATGAGAAAATATTAGAAGGTCACTTTTTTAAACCTTTATTGTATGCTTGTACGTAATTGTGCCGTTCCAGCTTCATCACGTGAAAACGGCTATAAACAGATTTCAACTATTTTTAGTACACGAGTAGCTGGGCATCTACAGACGGTTATAAAATACTTTTTATCCGACTATAAGAAAGAGACTTATGATTTTTTTGCGAACGAAGTTGCAGGCACCTTCAAAAGGGGTCTCCTTCGGAATCCCTAATGTCGTTAGTCCTAATGCAGGTATCGTTTGCCAAATGTACTATCATTTGCCATAACGTATTTTTTTCAGAAACATCCACAGTAAATTTTCAGTTTTTTTAAAAGATCGTCGTATAGATTAGGTTAGGTTAGGTTAGGTTTGTTTTATAACAATTCTGAAAACTTTACGGTTTCTGAAAAAAATGCGTTAGGACAAACGATACATTAGGACAAACCCCGTGAGGGATTCCGATATAGATCCCTTCAAAAGACTATCGACGATAAAATCTAGCCACGTCTGATCTGGTATATTTCAACAAGCAGTTGATAGAAAAATATACCAGTGGCTACTATGAGGTCGGCACGAGCGAGTATCGAGAGCTCGTTGACGGCCTATCTCTCACACTATTAGCGCGTGCGAGAGAGGTGCACTGACTCTCGATACGAGATACTCGCTTCGTAAACACAGCTCATGGTAAGCACACATATCAGACGTGGCCAGGTTTTATCGTGGACACTCTTTAGTGTTACATGAAGCCAATAAGGCCATACCTAGCACCGATATTTCCACTTAGTTGGTATACAAATACGAAATACAAACATCGAATGATTACCAGTTGTCCACATATCGATACTAATCTCGGGAACTATAATCCGGATCATAAAAGCGTCATAATCGTTTATCAGCGTTTATTAGTGCTCTCATTTATTTGGCAGTGGCTTTTATTTGCTTCTGCGGCCTTGCGTTGGAACTGGTTTTAGGGAATGGTGATAATATGCCGACGATGCAATATTTTGTAGGTTTTACTTATTTGTTTGCAATTTTTAGGGTTCCGTACCTCAAAAGGAAAAACAGAGCCGTCGGAACCCTTATAGGATAACTTTGTTGTTCGTCTGTCAAGTGGATGGTATCGAGCTGAAATTAATATCAAAGACTCAAGTCTGCAGTCCCTAGATGCTGTGAAAAAATCAAACTTCTAAGTCAACACGAAAACCTATAGGGTATTATAATTCTAGTTGTACTAGAAACTTGCAATTTTGTATGAAAGTAGCTCTTATAGCACAACCAACGAAAAATCTTAAGAGTCCCCGGTAAGCTCGGTTCTCCATACAAACGTAGTTACGATCTCATTTTAAAACGACTAGCTAGTTTGATCTAAAACTTTGTACTTAGAATAAGTTAAGGTATATATATGCACACCTGTAATTAGTTTATGTAGCTTCAGATACCATAGTAAAAAAAAACAGCGAATTTAAGTTTTTCATACAAAACTTGTTTTTGCTGTATTTCGTTTGTTTTATAAACTGGAGCCATATAAACTAATTACAGGCCTAGATATAACTCATGTCCTTGTATATACAAAGTTTCGTTATAATCCCACACGTAGTTTCAAAATGAGAACGAAACTCCGTTTGTATGGGAAGGTGAAATTCGGCCGAGCTTGCTGGGGACTCTTAAAATATATATTTTTTTTTACATCTGTCTGAATCTCTTAAACCAATATAAACTGACCCCACACTTACATTTTGCATAGGAGCAGGGCTCTGCTAACACTGTATTTTTATTGATACGAGTAAGGTCCTTTATATATAGCGACGGCAATATTTCGCACGGAACCTTCGGTGCGTGAGTACGACTCGCACTTGTTTTTTTTATACAACCACGAGAAATCACTTATTAATATTATGTGTTTGTTCTTCACGTTTATATACAAAGACTTCGGAATACATTATAATAATAATATAATATAGCCATTTAATCCAATAAATATTACGCTAGTTTACAAAACATGCATTGTTTCATTGTTAAGTATTCGTAGTATTTATACAACTTATATAATTTGTTCAATTACAATTATAGGATAAATATTAAACTTAATTTTAAAATATTATTTCATTCATTATTATTAATTGATTCATTACTTTATTAACATTAATTGTATTTTATTATATTTATCATGCATTTATTGGGTCGGAATACATTACAGTGTTATATTTTGTATACTTACATACTTCGGTATAGATACTAGGTATTATAGGCAAAATTTAAGTAGATCGGCGCTCAATAAATTGTAGTTTTATAGTTTCAAAAATCTCAAAAATTAAATATCATATTTTCCGCCTAGACACTATACAAATGCATGGAAAAGTTTCTAGCTACCCTACTAACTTACCTCTTATGTAAAACGGAGCAATGCTTCGACGTATTTTTTTCGGTTCAGATTGAAAATGAATTAGAGAGCCAATATGTACATTTTTATCCGACAAAAAACACACTGGGGAATGGATGAAAATTTTTAAAGATCCTGAAATTTTATTTTTAAGTAGGACTAAGCCTCCTTATTGTCAGAAAAAAAATACAGATTTTTCTGTGGGCCTATATACCTATCTGCCTTATACGTTACAGCAAATGCAGCATTGATATTTTCGATTAAAAAAAAATTAAATAAAAAAAGAACCGACTTCAAAATAAAGTAAAAAGCCAAAAATGATCTTTTATGTACAGTACGGATCACATTTGAATCACCTTTTGAATTCGGTGCCAAACCATTCATTTATTACTATTAACACAAATGACACGCAAGAACCGCGGCGGCGAGCCTTTAGTTATTACCTTTTAGCTATAGTAATTCGTATTTTCGTTGGATAAAGGACTTTACTTCAGTTTTGGCACCGTCTGCAAAAGGTGATTCACATGTGATCCGTACTGTACATAAAATATCATTTTTGGCTTTTTAGTTTATTTTGAAGTCGGTTCTTTTTATATTTTAAATTTTTTTTTTTTGCTTTTATTTGATGGATTTTGATGTGATGTAAAGTATTTTTAGAGCTCAAAATGGGAAGATTGAGGAGGCCCTATTGTATAAAATAAGACCAATTGTAGATAAGACTATTGTAAATATAATCTAAATTATAAGAATTGGCTAGGTCAAAATGGTTAAGTCCAGTAGCAGTAAGTTAGTCTCAACTGACCCATAATATTTAAAGAATTATCTCGTAACTCAAATTGGCGTAGAATCTGGAGTGATGTTGAGACGGAATATTTCCGTCTCTGATGGACTAGTGAATGGAGCTATGGGCATATGAAAACAAAATGGCCGGCCCTAAGACGAGATCAGCTGGAAGACGGGGAGCTCCCGGAAGCTGTGTACGTAAAAACACGTACGTAAAAATTTGACGATGAAACTGTTGGTCTTAGGTTAAAAGATAGTGACGGTTGCATACCCATACTTCCATCATGTACTAACGTTTCAAGTGACAAGTGGATACGGAGATGTGGAGCCTCGTATGTTACCTTTAATATTAAGTTGGGCTGTTACTGTTCATAAGCTACAAGGTACCACCCTCGAGAAAGCTGTGATAAACCCTGATAAAAAGAATTTCGCTAAAGGGCAAATATATATTGCATTAAGCCGCGTCAAAACTTTGGAAGGCATAGTGTTGTCAGATTTGGACGCCAACAAATTATTAAATCGACCACATGATGAGAGATCGTTTAGGGAAATAACAAGACTACGAAATCTGCCTTCTGACGATCGAAGCCACACATAATACACGACTTTTATGACTTCTACGACTTTTAAACGGCACTTACAGCCATATTGCATTCTAATGTCAATTGCTCACGACCTTTAGCTGAACGTTGCTATTTCAGAATCAGGGCCGTTAACCGTTGAGGAGTTCTCTGGTTCTCCACTTTGCTACCCTGATCTTAACCAATTTCTGCCTGTAAGCAAAATATTATAAATAATTATATTACGATTAGTGAATTAAATAACATTGGTTGAGCCCTAATTAGTGACTGGTGGCTTGTGTCTTCATCATCAGTTTTGCTTCACCAAATGATGATTTTCCAGTGTAAATGCTTGTTCTACTTTAATAAACACCAAAATCGCCATAGATGTGCCCATAATATTTGAAAATTCCTTCGATCCTCATTGATCTCATCATCAGATCTTCACCAAAATTTGATGGGATCAACTTGGAGATTCCTACTCTTAACCGAAAAAATAATTTTCTAAATCGACTTGCGATCCGCGAATTAAATAACACCGGTAGAGCTCTCAGTGGTAACTGATGGCTTGTGTCTTCATCATCGGGTTCTCTTCACCAAATGGTGATTTTCAAATGTAAATGCTTAAAGTACTGTAGTAAATACCGAAATCGCCATAGATGTGCTCATAATATTCGAGGAATTCCTTCGATTCCTCATCGATCTCATCATCAGATCTTCACCAAAATTTTATGGAATCAACTTGGAGATTCCTACTCTTAGCCGAAAAAATAATTTTCTAAATCGACTTGCGATCCGCGAATTAAATAACACTGGTAGAGCCCTCTGTGGTAACTGATGGCTTGTGTCTTCATCATCGGTTTCTCTTCACCAAATGGTGATTTTCAAATGTAAATGCTTAAATTACTGTAATAAATACCGAAATCGCCATAGACGTTCTCATAATATTCAAGTTATGCCTTCGATTCCTCATGGATCCCGGCATCAGATCTTCACCAAAATTTTATGGGACCAATTTGGATATACCTACTCAAGAACAAAAAAATAATTTTCCAAATCGTCGTGTAAATGACGGAGTTCTGAGATAACAAACATAAAAAAAAAACAAGCGAATTGAGAACCCCCTCCTTTTTTTGAAGTCGGTTAAAAATGGCTGCAAATGTACTGGTATTCTTGCCGTACCGTATAAGGCGGGCATATAGGCCAACCAACACCTTATCATCTTAAAAAAAAATTCTAAGCCACAGAAAAATCTGTATTTTTTTTCTGACAATAAGGAGGAGGGAACAAAATTTCAAGATTTTTGAAAATTTTCATCCATTCCCATTCTTGAAGAATACCTAAGATAAATACGAAGCCGTAGGAAAACCTAAGTTTATTTTTTAAATAGAACATCAAAAACCTCACCTGCAAGAAAGTGCTGCCCTCATCCCGGTACAAGCCAAACGGCACGTCATTGTCCAGAAGATCCCGCAGCGTCACCCATCCAGACGGCGAGAGGTACTGCGCACTCGTCACTGCGCAGACCGCGTCGTCTACGTCTGAAAACAAGAGGAAAATTCAGCAACTGTAACAAGTCCGGTATGGTCTAGTGGCTAGGATACCTGGCTCTCACCCAGGAGGCTCGGGTTCGATTCCCGGTACCGGAATAACTTTTTTTAATGGGTTGACCCACTACTAATTTTAACTGACTTGACTTTTGTCTATTTACGCGGTATCTTCGCTGATCGTCTGTAGTTTTTATTTTGTTTTGGTGGGCATTCGGTCCACAGTTTAAAAGCTGCTAAGTAAGGTAAAATTGAAAATTTTCGAGACAATGCATAATTAAAGATTGTCTTATTCCAATGCTAGGTCTCACCATAAAAATGTAATCAGGTTTGTTTAAAGCTCTTTGATAGAGATATATTGACAACCTAAAGTGGTCGAATGTTTTTGTAAATATTCTAGTCTATAATCGTATAAATAGTAGGTAAGTATAGAGCTTACCCGTAAAAACAATTTCCTTGGAGGGATACATGATTTGCCCCTTCAGTGGAAGGAACACCAACGGGATCTGTGGCTTCGTCGCGCCGCGCCCGAAACTCGCCATGACGCATTCTGAAAATAGTCTTAGCTGTAAGTTCTTCTGTAATTCAAATAGAAATGAAATACATTAAGTATTTAGTGTATTAATCTGGATCCGGTTTAGGACTTTGAAATATATATATTTGAAGTATACGTCATATAAGTATCATCTCAGGGAGTGTCCTTAAGTAGATGTTAGCGGGGGCACTGTCGCATGTTTATTTATAGGTACTCCATACCCAAGCTGTTGTCCGTATTGTTTAGTTACTAATAATTTCAAATAGTGGTTTTTATAAACTAATAACCAAAATTTAAATTACTTTATTGATACAAAGTAGGAAGAAAAATTAATTGCGATCCACTGTAGTCTAAGCCGGAATCGAACGAGCGTCTCTGTTATACCGGAACAGATTGAGATTGTGTGATATTTTCACATTAAAAAATCTAAACAATATCCCCAAGTTTAATTTAAAACAAATAAATATTAATTAGTTATAATATTTTTGGATTTATTGAACATTAACCATCTGCAATTCCCCCACCTCCCCTACAATATCATGCTGAAGATTCACATGGGATACATAAAATACCGTCTAAGTGGTGCGCTCACAAACATTCTACACTGTGGGAATAGATATTACCGTCTATGTGGTCGACACAGATGCGCTGGTCCTCGCGGAAGGCGGGCGTGTCACGACCGCACTGGCATACGCAGCCCTCGCCACCCATTGGCAGAGCTGTGCCGTGTGACACTTCCATGCAACGCGTCATGCCGCATTCGGAGCCTGAAAAGTAGAAGATATTTTATAATTATTACTATAAAACACTAATTTCATTTTTGTCATATGGTCGCACGACTGAACTGTGGAATAAATTGCCGCCTGCAGTATTTCCGGACCGATGCGACCTTCAAGCCTTTAAGAAAAGGGCGTACTCCCACCTGAAAGGCCGGCAACGCACTTGTGACTCCTCTGGTGATGCAAGTGTCTATGGCGACGGTGATCGCTTACCATCAGGCGACCCGGCAGCTCGTTTGCCTCCAATGTCAAAGGGTAAGATAGAAGTGGGTAGAAGTTCGAAAGGTTAACTAGATTCCAACGCCATAAAAAGCATTTTTTAGTATTTACCATACTTCCGTCTTACCCCAACATACCTTATAGCATTGCGTATCAAGGGGGGTGCAGATTGAACGAGATATAAACGAGAATTTATAAGAAGCTCCAAGCAAAGCTGAGGTCTTTTATGATTGGACTTTGTAATTTCTATACCGCCTGTAATGCAAATAAAGTTTTTAACATAGTTGCGAGGAAAACGTTTTTTAAATAAACGTTAAATATAAACTCAAAAAAAACATAACGCCCTGAGGTTTCAAGAACTTACGGCCCGAGTCACCTTCGGGTTTTGTCATGACACAAATTTTCAATCATAATGCCCGCGACCGTAATTTAATGACTAATGGCCTGTATCGCCTATCTGTGAAGTCACTAAAGTGTCTTGCTCTTATAGTTTACCGATTTTCGCTAAAGAAAATCTCAAGCCAATATAACGTTAGAATTTGATTGGCAGGAACTACCTAACAGAAAATAAGCTAAATAAATGTTGATGTTCGGGCTGATAGGGATGTAGCTAAATATAAAAGAGATGAACATGCGTTTTTGATATACAGGTGATATACAGGATGCCCGCGTAAATCCAAAAGATTTTAACCACGCATTCTGAGGCCATTAGGAGTAAAAAATGTTATATGACCAAAGTCAAATTCAACAAAAAAACAAAAAAATTGTACTGTCGATATCTGTGCACAAAACTTGAATAACTTCTTCTCGACGAAAATTATCCCTTTTACTAAAATGGTAACGATTCTTTTTCCAAAAGAGGATGAATTTCGTGAGTTTTTGCTGTCACTTTGATGTCTGTCAATATAGCGACGAGAACTTGGCACTATACTTACGTCGCGATCAAAAGGACGTAAATGTACTATAGGAATCACAATAAATACTTAGTTTACATGAAAATGTATATCTTCAAAACTAAGCCGGATTTGACTGAGGTCATGTAAAATTTTTTGCTCCTAATGACCTAAGGAATGCGTGTTTAAAATGTAAACGTGGTTCCTCTCGGTCACCTTGTATAAATAGTTCTGTATCAGTCCGTGCGAACGACATACGGTATTTACGTGGAACACAAAATCGTGCTCGGATATTTAATTGGAATTGGAAAGCTAGATGGCGAGAACCCATAAATTGAATTCAATTATTGCAAAGTTACGATACCATCTTGTATTTTATTTGCTCATATTTTTTATTAGATAGGTTGATTAACTCTGTTATTAACTCTATTTTCAGGCTATACCTATTGTAGGTACTATAGGCTCTTTATGTCAGACCATCGACAATAGTTATCCTACAAAGACAAGTTTTTGCAACATTTTTTTCTTATAATCTAAGTAACTACAAACTATTTCTCCCAAACGACATAAAAGTTTAATATACGTCGTTTCTATTCCTCTTTATGTAGGTCACGGTGAAAGTGCCACACGTATTAAAAATAGAGGTGTGATCAATAAAACATATTTTAGAATAAATTATACTAGAAACAGGACCGGTGAATAAGTTTCAAATTACTTTGATACTTACTGACGAGAGCAAAAAGATCCCCAGCTGCGAATCTTGTCACATTCGCCAGCGCCACCTCTCCGCCGGGCGTGGAAGCACCAGCGGCGCCCACCGCCATTATCAGGAGCAATGCTAGCGCCATCTCCATCGATTATAAGCACCGAAGTCACGAATACGCTCGCTCAGTCATGTTCTGCGTGGTCCTAGATGGCGCTTAACATTTGGTTTCGCATCTTGAGCATTCACTTTTGACTTTTCGTTGTCAGTCATCTTCATTCGGCGCTATCTGTAAAGAAAATAAGATTTCTGTCTTTAAATTCATATGACCTTTTTTTTGTTAACTGTAAAAAACTTAACATTGATAATTTAGCTACGCCCGTCATATTCATGTCATATTACGGTTCTAAATTTTAAATGATGAATTTAATTAAGTACATACGTTTCATGGTTAATTAGCGTGAGGTCTAGGCCTTCTAGTTCAAATCGTGATAACTGATTTGCATATAATATCCAAAACAAAAAACTTGTGGTTTCACCAAATTCTGTTTTTAGGGTTCGTAGCCATAATGGCAAAAAACGGAACCCAACCTAAACCAAATACCCGGAACCAAAGTTTCGTCATGTCCGTCCGTTCGTGTGTCACATACATTTTACTCAATAACTACTAAATGTATATTGATGAAATTTGGAGTATAGGTGTCATATATAAGCCCCTATTGAGTTTGATAGTTAAATAATAATAAATTATATTTCTAGGGTGGACACTCCATACATGTAACCGAAACTTTTTTCAGCTAATATCAATGTGTGGCACATATTTCGACAGCTCTTTTAAAAGAACAAGGTTTCTAAATTTTTTTTTGATTTTGTGAATATTTTCGGAAATAATCCCTCTATTCTCTAAACGGTATGTTATACAAATATGAAAAAAAAATACAAAGATAAAGTTTTAATAAATACTTTCAACATGATCGAATAAACCGTTTTTGAGTTATTGCGAAAAAACTGCGCTTCTCAGCTAAAGGACGTAAGTGCCGTGGAGATACGCTCTTTTGTAGTGCACTTTTTCATAACGTATTTTCTTCATCTGTAGTGCATTTTCTTGGATGAACGGCTGCGGAACCCTACACTGAGCATGGTCCGACTTGCTCTTGGCCGGTTTTTTATTTTTGTTTGAACTCTACAACAATTATGGTGTACATAGGACTATATTAATGTACTTAATCTGACAAAAACTTTAAACTCATAGTTTCATTTAGTTTCACTTAAATATGTATGAAATGGCTTTTTAATACTAACGACAGTATAGTCCTGCCGAAAAACTAAAAGACAGACAGACGAGAATAGTAACAAATTTATAATCAACTTGCTTCAACCCGCGACTTCGTCCGCCTTAAATTCGTTTATCGCGGATAAGGGTATTCTTCCGGGATAAAAAGTAGCCTATGTCCTTCCCCGGGACTGAAACTATCTCCATGTCAAATTTCATCCAAATCGGTTCAGCGGTTTAAGCGTGAAGAGGTTACAGACAGACAGACAGACAGACAGACAGACAGATAGACGGTCAGACACACTTTCGCATTTATAATATTAGTATGGAAGTATGGATATTCTGCATACCAAAAATTCAGTTATAGCATACTTTCGAAAAATAAAGGTGGCTAGCCTATGAATTATGCATGCCACATCTGTATGCATTTGAGATGTTTTAGCCTTTTAGATACTAAGATATACGGTATTCTAGTTTTTCTAGCCGGGCAAGGTGTGTCCAATCAATTGGCCACGTCTAATTCTGCGATACAACGCAGAACTTGATAAAATTTTATGTCTTGTCCAAAAAAACTAGGATTTCGTGACTTGCAGTTAAAAATAAAGTTCAATGTTAAAGTTTGAAGGTTTAAAGGTAGCTATTTTGTAGATTTAAAGTGCGGTACCTATTCTTTACCTATGGTACAGGTTTAATTATTAAATAAAATAAGTTATGTTGGTGAACATAAAGGTTATTAATTGTACAAATTGATTTGAATTAACATAGTATTAATCTTGATAGTAAGCCGAACTTAGCTTAAGCTCCATTCAAATGAGATACAGTGAAAATATGAATGTACGAAAATTTATTAGGTAACGGTGTGTTGACGTTCCCTTTTTCTTATTATTCTCTTCTAAGTAATACACAATTTCACAATGATCTGATTAATTACCTTTGCCTGTTTGTCTCCATAAACGACTCCATAATAGGGAGATGTAGTGCGGTGGTTTAGAAGGGAAGATGTAGGAAAAATTTAAAGAGGGGGAGACGAAGATCTTTTACGGATCAAATAAAATAAATTAACATCGTGACATATCAGGATAAGGATTTCAAAAAGAAAGCTGAAAATAGAGATGAATGGATAATGCTCTACCGATAATAGCTATATAGCTCTTAAATATATGACCTATGCCTTTTCTATCATAGAAACTACCATTTGACATCAAAATGTAATTTTTATTTGAAAACAGTCAACATCCCAATTAGTGCGTCCTACCAGTTATGACATTATTGAGCCGAGACGTGGACACTGACGGTGCGATTGGTCCACCAATTTAAGGTCGCTCAGCGAGCTATAGAGAGGGTTATGCTCGTAATTTCTCTGAAGAATCGGATCCGAATTGCGGCGATCCGAAAGAGACCGAAAGTTTTCGATAAAGCCTAAAGGATTAGCAGACTGAAGTGGCAGTACACAACTGTCGTAGTACTGACAACCGTTGGGGCAAACGTATTCTGGGGTTGAGACCGCGTCTTGGCAAACGTAGTGCTGGCTAGGTGTCGCGACGACATAAGAAAAGTCGCTGGCAGGCAGCGGTTGGAAACAAAAAACTTAGGACCGAGCTCAGTGGCATGCCGTGGGAGGCCTATGTCCAGCTGTGGACGGAGATAGGCTGATTAAAACTAACAGAGCATGGTGAAATCAGGTACAAAATATCTCTCCTTATAGTAAGTAGTGGTAACGGATACCAACAAATGAACCGCGTTAAGTTCCTTACGAACATATATTTTAAGGACAGAAAGTATAAGTGCTAATGTTTTTTTTCCTACAAATTAATTCGGTATCGGCATGCAAAGTAACGGTATTATTTGATTGTACAGTCACCTCTAAAAATGTGTATACGCTTCGGAACTTACGCTTGCGGAGTAAGGTTCAAAATCGTATACACATTTTCAGCCGTTACCGTACGTGTCAGCATTTGCATTACATTGCTGCCCGATTTTTTTAGATATTAATTAAATTCTATTATCAAGAGTAATGTAACACTTTTTTGATAAAATTGATAACACCACTTAAAGTTATCGTCCATAAAAAAATATGTTCGTATAAAATACACGTGCTGTACTCGTTCGCATATAAAACGAATAAAACGCATCCTGTGAACATTTTTATAAACTCCAGCCAAGTGTGAGTCGGACTCGCGCACGGAGAGTTCCGTACAAAATATACGCTACAAATGGTCGTATCTATGAAAATCCAGTGTTAGTAGAGCCCTAGTCCTAATAAGCAAAATGTACGTTGTGTTCGGTCAAAAATGATAATGATATAAAAATATTGGTTATTGACATAGACAGACAGACATAAAATTATTCTGTTTTTAGTATTTGTTGTTATAGCGGCAACAGAAATACATCATCTGTGAAAATTTCAACTGTCTAACTATCATGCTTCATGAGATACAGCCTGGTGACAGATGGACAGACAGACAGACAGACAGACAGACAGACAGACAGACAGACAGACAGACAGACAGACGGACAGACAATCAGACGGACAGTCCTACTTTTAACTTTGTATTAGAAACAACTAAACCCACGCGCGAATAAATAAAGTTTAAATTCGGATATCCATTTAAATTCCAAATGGAACCTCATAAATACAGTTTATTACTATTTAGTAGTTTAACTCCTTCCACTGTAACTTGTTTTAAATTATACGAGGCGGTAACAAAAGATGAGAGAAGAATGGGCGGCGCATACATTACCACTAATCTCGACGATTTGTTGACTCGGCCGAACACCGATATTTACGACCTGGGTCGCGGGTCGAGCTACTGCATTGTATTTTTTTATTTGTTTTGTTCTCTGTTGACAGCTTGATATTAATCAGTGATTACAATTTAATTCAACGGTGACAAGATTGACTGTGAGATTTTTCTCGATCGATGAGTGATTTATTTTCTCCATTATTTCAATAACTACTACATCGATTTGAATGATTCTTGCCGACATGTAATCATGTTTTTGATATGGAATTGGATACTCAAGTTGTTGTTAGGGGTAATTTTTTAGGGTTCCGTAGCCAAATTGTCAAAAACGGTATCATTATGGTTTCGTCATGTCACAGACATATTCCAAAACTACAAGATGTAGGTATATTGATGAAATTTAGAGTATAGTCTTGTATAAGCCGCTACTTTGATGCAATACAATACTATACTCTTTATTGCACACCAAAAGAATCATGTTTAGAGAGTTTTTTTTTCTTTTGATGTGCAATAAAGAGTATCTAAAAAAAAGCAAATATCAATGTGTTGAACAGATTTCGGCGGTTCTTTTCAAATCATTTTAAGGTTTCTACAAAAAAAAACGATGTAGTGAATATCTTTAGATATAATGACTCCGAAAGCAGCATAAATTGTATCGCCCCCCCCCCCCCCATTATTTTCTAAACCTTATGTCCTAAAAATATAAAAAAAATCTACAAAGATAAATCTGAATACATACTTTGAACGAAAATGACATGCTCTTGGCCGGTTTTTTTAATTGAAATTGATATTTTGGTTGTTGTTAGCCTTTTTAGGGTTCCGTACCAAATAGGTACAAATGGAACCCTTATGGTGCGACTCTGTTTGTCTGTCTGTCTGTACAACTATTAGAGCGTCAATATCTCAAAAACTACTGATTTGAAATATGGAATATTTATAAACATAGTCAGCCCACATGTATTGCACAGGAAATATTTAATAATATATTAGACGAAAATTATAGCCACGTCTGCAACTGGCCTTTTTTTTTAATTTGTAAAATACCTATTTGAATAACCCGGTTGCGGATGCAACGCTATAGATATCAGGTGCAAACTTAACTCAACCGGTACTGGATAAT
Source organism: Hedya salicella (assembly GCA_905404275.2). NCBI lineage: Eukaryota > Metazoa > Arthropoda > Insecta > Lepidoptera > Tortricidae > Hedya > Hedya salicella. The sequence goes on along the minus strand of FR990112.1, from coordinate 14,374,845 downwards.
AAAGTTAGGGTATGTGAAAAATTGTACGGAACCCTCGGTGCGCGAGTTCGACTCGTACTGGGTTGGTTTTTTTAGTGCAATTGGGTCAATCAACTTTTCTTGCTGTTATTCTCACCCGTGACTCAGAAGAAAATAGTGACGTGTTACTTAAAAAAATACTAGTAATCTAGGCTATTAACATACTGACGAGACGAGCCCTTGAAAAATGGACTTATATTGGCTAGAAAAATGGATTTATATTGGCTAGAAAAAGCATTTTCCTTGTCTTTACATCGTTTAAAATCGTAGTTTTTAAGAGTGACCCAGGAGACGGGCAACGACTTGCAGAAAGAAAATGATTGACCCAATTGCTCCCGCTGCACCTACTAAATGTTTGCCATTATACCCTTAAACCGGATATGAAAGTTCATTGGCCTTGTAATACATTATTTTGGGTGGCAACGAAATTACTCTTTGTCCTTTGAGAGCATAAAAAATATATATATTACCGGACAATTTTACACAGATCGAACTAGTCCCATGGTAAGCTCAATAAGGCTTGTGTTATGGGTAACTAGACGACGATATATTTAATAGATATTATTTACTTATATACACAGAAAACCTCCAAGCGTATCTCACAAATATTTGCCCTTACCGGGATTTGAACCCAGGACCTCCAGCTTCGCAGGCAACGTTACTCCCGCTTAGCCAAACCGGTCGTCAAAACATCTACAAAGTCTACTTCCTCATCAGTATTGCAAATTTTACAAAGAACGTGATCGCTCTTTGAGTTTGGACATCACGGCTGTATTTACCATGCAGATATCCCGCATTTACGAGTATTATATTACATTTATGTCTTTATGTCTGAATTGTATGGTTAGGGCCAGGTTGCATAAGGTCTTAGGAAGGTATGACAGTTAGGATTGTTAGGCTAAAGCTCTTCCCATGGTTTATTGGTAAAATCATTAAGTAAGTTGGTTTTACATTTGTTCACAATCGAGTAACATTAGCGATTTTTCACAGCATCTCTGGTAAAAAAACTTGAATACGAAATGAGTCGATTAACTTTTCTTAGAGAAGTAATCATTAGCTTTAACTTTTTCTTTTATAATTTTGACATTATAATTAATATCTAAATCAATTTCGGTTTTAGGGCAGCTCATTAAACCTTCGTTATTTCATCCGAATCGTGACATGGCCATGCGAAGTTAAATCTAAAAATAATTGATTAGAACCGAGTAGCCACAGTCATTAAGAGGTTCAGAAGTTCAAAAGGAGTAATAAATAAACTACCTACTAACTAAAAACTAGTTATAATCAGTGTCTTACTGTAGTGTAGTTAATGGGAATTTCAATTGATTGGTTTGTTACGAGTATAACGTTCATTTGTGATTTTTATTGTGGCCAACCCGTGTACCAAAAATAGTTGAAATCTGTTGAACCGATTTGAGACACAAACAAACAAAAAAATCAAAATTTTTGTTTTTCGCCGGAGTGACCTCTTCTTTTATATTTTCAATGTACAAACATTTCATTCTACAACTTTATAATAGTAGGTAGGTATAGATTAAAAGTCATGCTCTAACTGACTGACTCATCAATGACCAATGACTAGACCAAACCGTTCAACTTTGAATTTCGACATTTTGCGTTGATTTGATAATGTCCAGTCCGTCTAGGCTGTGAAGTCCTCCCGCATTCTCAAACTTTCAATTCCTTCACGCCATACCGGTTTCATGTCAAATTCTTTCGCCGTTCGGCAAGCCGTCTCTGAAATTCGCTCCCTCTTTCTATCAGACAAGCCCCAAGCAAGGTAGTTTTCAAGCGGATACTACGTAGGCATCTGCTGGAACAAGAACTCAAGTAGCGTCCATCTTCCTGCTAGTATATATGTTGCTGGTATATATTTTGTATTCATTATTAATATGTAATATATATATATATATATTGTATATTATATATAGGTATAAGTAGTAATTATGTATGCATTATTTGCTTGTGTATCCTAACGCTCTCAGTACTGAATGTTTTTCCCCACACTGCACCATTTTCATGCTCCTCTGTTTGGACCTATGGTTGACTGGTAGAGAATGCCTTTTGGCATTAAGTTCGCCATTTGTACTTACTTTTGTTTTGGGCTTTAAAGTTTAAAAAAATAAATAATGTAGTTCTCTTATGAAACGACTTATTTGGACTAACGATATAGGTATATCCGATAGTATACTCTCGGAAGCTGTTACTTTTGAAATAGTTTGTACTTAATACCTAATTGTCCAATTATCTAAATCCAACATTATCTGTGATTATAGCACATTATTTTAAAATTAACAACGCTTAACATGTCCTCCATACGCAAAAGGATGTAACTGACTACAATTCTAACGAACGAATGCCCTTTTATGCCAGAATGGTGAAGCCACTCCGTAGGCAGCCGAAAGGTCATTAAACGTATTTTAGTTTTATTTTAATTGCGGTCAGAGGTCGTTTATATTCGCTAGAATAATCACACGAGGTCAAAGATCACTTAATTATTTCTTAAATGAGAGCGTAAGTTCAGTCTGACGAAGCTTTCGAACTTGACTGAGTTCCATATAATATAGGATAAACCAGTTACAAACAGTCTTAAGAGTAAGTTAGTTTAGATTTATTATTTGTATCTTTTTTTGAAAATTAATCAAATTATTGTCAGGGCTTGTACGCGTACAGTCAGCATCGAATTGTCTGTACCGTCCAAAGCGTCAAATATATCCCAACACATCTTTATTCCTATAGGCATAACGATATACGATAAGATCCTGACTGTACCTGTGTTTAGTAATTTTAAGACAATTATTCTAGTTAGTAGAAGCGTTGTTTTAATCACTATTTATCACGGTAACGTAACGTGACATGGCGATTGTATTGTGATTCGATTTGTTAATGTTGTTTTTTCAGAGATATTAAATGCCCACAAATTATTAAAACGACAAGATCCACCTGAATACGAAACTTTGTCTGTACAAAATTCCAGTACCCAAACAGCTGCGTCCCGTTAAATCCCACAAACTTAACGATGCCAAATTACCGGTTCACGTCAGATTAGGAAAGCTTAATTTAACATATGGAATCTTTATTTTATTATTGAAAAATCTACGCTTCATTCAGCTATTTTCACTTTTAACTGAAGTATTTCACATACATCGAACGATTCATAATTATAGGGATGTTAATGGAAACCCAGAAATTTCTTTCACCAATTAAGAACCAGTAATACACGGAAGATGTCTATATTTTGCGGCTAATCCCGCCCAATCCTATCCGTGTACCATCATCAGTCTGGTAAGCACATTATTTATTACGCTATTTATCAATTGCTCACCGTAATTAATGACTTCCATTACTATAGATCGACGATGCGGGTATCAATAAATTGCTTCACACTAGTAGATCTCATCTCTCTATGTTTTCACTTTTATTGCAAAGAACCCGACTCATAAGTGCTTATCGTCGAATATGTAATTAATTATTTTAAATACACGTTCCTTTTGACCTTTTTTCAAGATATTGATTTAGCATTTAAAATGCGATGACATTTTATTTATGATATAAGGGAAAAATAGTCACTTAGAATGTCTTGTTTTGCAGCCATTTTCCTGTAATTTTAAGGAATATAACGATATTTTTAACATTATCATCATCTAGATAAAAGCCGACAAAGTGAGCATAAAAAAAATATAGTTTTGACACGAATAGTCGTAACGTTTGACAAAAACTCGTACGTGGGTCTGAAATAATAAATTGTATACTTATTGATTTAACGGTCAAAGGGATACTTACGACTTACTTAGTGTCAGATAATTTTCACGTACAAGTGTAGGTACAGTATTGTGTAATTTGTGTACCTATATGCGTGTCTTCGAAACTTAAAACAGGTGACCTGCCTTTTGTAGGAAAAAACAATATTTATATTGCCTCTCCCTCCGGTTGCGGTATACAGAGGTCGCGTAGCTTCAAACTCAGGAGTATACAGTTACTTGTTAATTTAAAAAATGTTGCGGTTTTAGCAACTCAAAACACCGCGTCTCACACGTGCGCCAATGTCTTCATAAATAAGTATAGGAATGCCCGAAACTTTGTAATTTTATGGATTCGTTGAATGTATTAGTGATGTACGAGCGCTGAGTAGGCCTCTATGAGAAAAATATGTTAATACCGATATAATAATATATCTGACAACTAAATCGTCACTTTCCCAAAGTTATATGTGCTGAACAGAACCGTACGGCACAGTTAAAGTAAAATATCTGTTTACAACATTTAGGGACGGAACGAACGACAGCGTTCAGAAGTAGAACTTTTGATGAATATATATTAATGAAAGTGGCAAGAACTGCCAATGTACCTATTTAACAACAGGTCAACCAGGTGTGATATCTTGACAACGCTGCATTTCGATTTTATGGTGACTTATCTATTGGGGCACTCAAGAAGGTCAGAGATCGAACATAGAGCGTTTTACCTACTGCCTGCATAAATAAGGGAAAAAGATTTTTTCTTTCAAAATAAAGAACCTAATAAATATATAGCGACACACATGATTTAAAGAAAATTGAAATGAAAGGTGCTACGGAACCATCAGTTCACTTGTTTTATTTTATCCAGGGCTCGGAACCGGTATTATCCTCATACAAAAGAATCGGTTTGTTTTCGTTCTTTTCGTTCAATTACGACATTTTCGTGTGTTTTATTCAAATTCTAGAACTCGAATCAGGTGTTTTCAAACACACAGTTTTAAAACATTACAAAAATAGCATGTATTTTAGAAGATTTATAAATGCCTGTTCCGAGCCCTGGATAAAATAAAACAAGTGAACTGATGGTTCCGTGGCACCTTTCATTTCAATTTTCTTTAAATCATGTGTGTCGCTATACATAGTTGTTTGCGGTACAGTGATTGAATTGAAATAAAAAAGTTGAAACAAAAAATTACTTACATGCAACACAGGTACCATAAAAAGGTTTTTTTTTGTTATAGGGAGCAAACGAGCCTGATGGTAAGTGATCACCGTCGCCCATAGACATAGACACCAACACAAGAGGAGTCGCAAGTGCGTTGCCGGCCTTTCAGGCGGGAGTACGCTGTTTTCTTGAATGTTTGAAATACCGCATATCGGTCCGGAAATACTGCCGTTTGATGGCAACACATTTCTTACAGGTGATTTTTAAGCGACTTCATAAAACGAATAAAATAATGAACGATAGCGATAACTATAATAAAACGAACAAACTTTCGTGGCAGAATAACATCCTACAGCCCCCACTTAGGAGCTATTCATAAATTACGTAATTTCAAATTGGGGGGGTCTGGACATTAGATTTATTTATTTATTTATCGAATCACATAAAATGCAACATGACAGTTTAACACCAAAACGTTACATGGATTTTTAAGCTTACCTAATACTTAACTAAAATCTACTAACTATTTTACAACTACAAGTAAACACCTTGTTGTCTTGTTCTCTCTCTAGCACTCTCTTCCATTCTGTCATCAGCCTCGCTATCCCACTCGCAACAAATCACATTCAGATTGTGCTAAGACTCCCTACGAAGTTGATGAGCGCGGTCGCGCGCAGAACGGGCGAGTGCAGGCGCAGGCGCGTGCGCGCGTGCAGATGATGCTAGAACTAGACGAAGTAGAGGGGGGGGGGAGGAGGGTCATTCCCAAGATGACGTCATCTTTCGCCATTTTTAAAAAAAGGAATGAAATTGTTGCTAAAACACATTATTCATCCTCCATCCAACGTAGGGCAGTTCGTATTGTCGATGATCCCGAACTGACAGACGGCCTAGATCCACTTAGTTTCCGGCGTGATGTTGGCTCTCTGTGTTTGTTCTACCGTTTGTACAATGGGGAATGTTCTGAAGAACTTTTTGAGTTGGTGCCACCGTCACGTTGCTATCATCGCACCTCCCGCCTCAGAAACAAAGTACATCCCCACTAGATAGTGGTGCTTGGCATCCCAAAAATAAACGGGCATCACTCTCATTTTTTCCATGCACTTGCAAGTTGTGGAATAACCTTCCCCCTGAGGTATTTCCAGAGCGCTATAACATGGGATTCTTCAAGAAGCGAGTTAACAGGGCTCTCAAAGTTTGGCAAAATATGGGCGATTCCTCCGGTGTTGCACATATCCATGGGCGACGATGACTACTTTCCATAAGGTGGCTCGTCTGCCCTTTTGTCATTAGAAGTATGATGGTGGGATGATTTTAGGGGGGGAGGGTCAAAAATACATGGCGTAATTTATGAACAGTCCCTTACGAGGGAGGGATAAAGCCTGGGAAATACGAACTTCGGAATTCGCACTTCGTAGTAAAGCCCTCGGTAACGAAGATAGTTTAATATTAATAGTCTATGAAAATGTTATTAATAGACTGGCTTAGTTGGGGATTAACCAGTAATAAAATTAAAATTATTAGCGCGCACCTAATGCATGTAAATAGTAGATATTTTAACCTTTCACATCAGAAGGAAAAGCTACCTACTTTCTTTCATATGGGTTGTTAACTATAAACTAGCCGCCAATCCACGCCTCATTTTCGGTCATTCCCTGTAGGAACATTCAAAATCAGGCTTATTGTCCCATTATACTTACTATATCTATACTATTATAAAGTTGTAAAAATGAAATGTCTGTACATTGAAGATATAAAAAAAAAAGATTGTTACGGACTACTTGGAGGTCACTAAAACGAAAAATATTTTTTTTGAATTTTTTGTATGTTTACATGTGTCTTTGTGGCTTCATCACGCAAAATCGGCTAAACAGATTTCAACAATTTTTGGTACACAGGTAGCTGGGTATCTCCAGATGGTTATAGGATACTTTTTACCCGATTACGCTGAAGAAAAAGTGAGGGGTTTGCCTTTTTATCCTCCGCAACTTGGTGCGGGCGCTTTCTAGTATTATATAAATTTGTAATAATGAAATGTGTGTGTATTGAAGATATTATTGAAAAAATAAGTGAAACGGACAATTTGAAGGTGACTGATTGGTTTTTTTTGTATGTTTGTATACTGTGTCGTTGCGACTTCATAATGCCAAAACGGCCAAACGGGTTTTTAACTATTTTTCGTACTCGGGTAGCTGATGGGCATCCTAGATGATTATAGGATACTTTTTACCCGACTACGCTGAAGTAAAACAGAGGCTTTACGCCTTTTTTCCTTTTTTTTTCTTGATTGTTCCTTATCTCTTTTTCAGTCTATGTAGACTGTTTTAGATGTGTGTAATGGGCTGAACTTTTTTTTCCACCACAAGCTAAATTGAGGGCGCCTTCTATTGTTTCACACGTTTCTTAATTACATGAGTTTTTTGTGCTATCTACCTAACTTATGCCTATGCCAGCCTATCCATACTCCATACTATCCATACTAATATTATACATGCAAAAGTGTGTCTGTCTGTCTGTCTGTCTGTTATCTCTTCACGCTTAAACCGCTGGACCGATTTGGATGAAATTTGGTATGGAGATAGTTTGAGTCTCGGGGAAGGACATAGGCTACTTTTTATCCAGGAAAAATACCCTTATCCGCGTTGAACGAATTTAAGGCGTACGAAGTCGCGGGCAGAAGCTAGTATTATATAAACGTCACCTGTAGATATTTACCGTTGACGTCGTCAGATAAACATTTTCACAGATATTATGTTTCAAAATTTAATAGGTACTAGCGGCTTAAAAACATGATTCCTCTATCTATATGATTTGTGATTTTTTATGGGTTGCAAGACATCGGTATTCAAATGGGGAACTTGAAACACTGGAGGTACATATACCTACTGCTGTTATCTTTACAAGGTACCTATGCATCTTTGACCACAGTTTTCTGATTGCTTCAAATTCATTCTTTCAATTACCTACACTAGTTCTCAATAATACAGTTTTTTTTATTCTACTAAGGTCAAAAACAAGATTCTGGCCTGGCCTGCCTGATGTTAAGCAGTCACCGTAGTCGATAGACGCTATTTGACCACCTACACACCTACAGCCCAATAAGCTTCTAGGGTTTGAGATTACTCTAAACTCTGATTTTTAATTCAAGACCAAAATCTAACGTCAACGGGGGCACCATTCGCTGTGATTACTGCATATTATTGGTTTAAGTATGTAGCTATTTCTATCAATAAAACATACCCTAATATTATTGGTTGCACAATTTCTCATTCATGTTTTTATGAAATAATGTTTATTTGTTTAAATAATCAAGATGAGAACTGTCAGATTTTGGTCTTGAATTAAAAATCAGAGTATAGATCGGAAAGAAATCGCTAAATAGAAAAATTTAATCAGCGCAGCCTATTCCCTAGCTGCATTAACTTACTAACTGTGGAAACAAATTAATAATAAGAAACTTCTCGAAAATTAAAGGTAAAAAAGTTCACTGTTTTAGTAAATTCGAAAGGCAGATTGCAAAAAGTTAAAAAGAAAGTGCACCACTTCTGAATTACCCTTAAACGACTGTTTATTCGATGCATGCAATATTCGTTTTCAATTTCCGTCTTCGGAATCAGATGCGTTACAATCGCATGGTTATGTAATTTTGATATTTAGTTCTGCTAAATGAGGCTGGTGGGGTAACTTAATTTTAAGAGTCCCCGGCAAGCTCGGCCGAATGTCACCTTCCCATACAAACGGAGTTTCGTTCTCATTTTAAAACTACGTGTTAGATTGTAACGAAACTTTGCATATATAATGACATGAGATATATCTAGGCTTATAATTAGTTTATATGGCTCCAGCTTATAAAACAAACGAAATAGAGCAAAAACAATTTTTGTATGAAAAACTTAAATTCTTTGTATTTTTTGACTATGGTATATGAAGCTACATATACTAATTACAGGCCTGCACATACCTTAACTTATTCTAAGTACAAAGTTTCAGAGCAAACTAGCTAGTCGTTTTATTATGAGAGCGTAACTACGTTTGTATGGAGAACCGAGCTTACTAGGGACTCTTGAAGATAATCCTGCATCCCTTGTCCAATGTTGGTCTCACCAGCTTGGGTTATCGTAACTTGCGGCGACTGTACTTGTTAAGTGACATATTGACCCGTCTTTTATGCGTTCTATTGAAGAGAAAAAGATAGGTAATATTTTCATAAACCGAGGTCACGTGGCGCAGTTGTGCTAAAGCTGCAGCCCTAAGTAACACCAGTACAGTAGATATAAACATGAATATGTTTATATCCGTTTCGACAGGTCATGACTATGACGCAGTTCTTGGGGAAAGGCTTATGCCCACCAGTGGACGTTTTTTTCTTAGGATGCAGGAGATTACGCAGCTCAAACGCCGTGAATCAGGCGAATCGTCAATTGTTTGTTCAATCTGCTTTTTTTTGTTAACAATGGACAAGTTTCATATCAATTGGAACATTAAAACAATTTACTACTAAACTATTATAAGCCTAAACTAAAACGAAAGCCGTGTTACTGTTACTTTTTACAAATTAATACACTTCAACATATTTTTTCAATTACGATTATAATATTCATTAACCTCTATTTTATTTTGAGTAGGTAGTACCTATATAATACTAAGTAGTGTTTAAAACGCTCACTGTGAAACAAGCTGCCAACAAAATAAAAATAAAATCATCGAAATCGACCCAAACATTGCCTTTACACCTAAGTTACTAACAATATATGAGTATTTATACTTGAAATAAATGATTCTATTCTATTTACTAGCCGGCCCCGATGCATAAGTTCTTGTCAAGTCTCAGCAGTTTCTTTAGGTTCTCCCATTTGGAAGGAAATAATGTTTTAGATCAAAATTCAATACCGTTGTATCATAGTTCCATTTTGCGCGAAAATTAAAATATAATTATACCACCTTTACTATGAGCAGAACTATTTCGATTACAAATTCAACAAGTGTAAAAAGGGCCATTACTAGGAAAAACCACACGGCATAAATGCTGACAGTTCTGTTTCAAGCCCATGAGTCAAGAAGTGCAGTTGGAGACCACAAATTGGCATGGGCAATAGTTTTTAAGAGCCCTTTTTTTCTACAGTAAAAGCCATATATAACTTCTATTAAACAATGAAAATCAACTACATTAAATTTTACAATAGATTATTGTTCCTCTTACTTAATCGTTTGATCTAAGCATGTATTAAATATCAAATTAAATGTGATCGTTGTTTAGAGTCTGGCTAATGAAAGATGAGACTGGAATCAACCGCGAAATTTAAAAATGTAGCTGCGGTGTGCCCTTATGAGCTAGAGTTAAGGAAATTCATTTCTTATTTCATTAATTAAGAAGTTATTAGTTACTGAGAAAAACATTCAAATGTGTTTATATCTAGCTCATACAGGCACATCGCAATTACATTTTTAAATTTCGCGGTTGATTCCAGTCTCATATTTCATGAGCCAGACTCGAGTACTGGATGAACTCTTCTGCATCGGGGGCTAGTAAACTAATTTGACCTCTATTTAAGACTGCGGGTAGGACTTTACTTTTATGAACTTTATGTTGAATACGGGATTCTATGTTGAAATGAACTGTTACAATAGGTTCTAAAAATATTCTTAGATTGCTCTATTCGAGTAGCCAATGATATAAATTGTAAAACGGCGTTTAGTGTTCACTATTACCGTTGTTTTATTTGAAATGGATACCTTGTAACTTTAGATTCGATAATATCGAAATCGTAGAATTTTATAGTCTTACACGATGAGTTTACAATAGGAACATGTATTGTGTTTTTGGTTGTTAATTTCGTTATCAAACACCATCAACGCTTTATCTCTGTAAGTTATGGTTCTGTATAGTGAGAGCTCCTTGGGAGTAGGATATTTTTTGTTGAAGAGGCTGGTGAGCAGGATGAAAAAGCTGATGACGATGAGTATAATGTTGTATTAATACTAGTTTATTTATATATATATAGATACACAAGGTACATTTCTTATGGTATTACAGAGGAACGTACATCAGAATCAGGAGAGCAGCCGATTACTTTCCGATGATTCCCGATCTATCCACGAAACTAATTCTTAAGGCCGAGTCACACCGGATACGTGTGCGTGGCGTGCACGTAGACGTGCGCGTGGCGTGCGCGTTGTAAAGTACGAATACCCATAAGAGATGACACACCGCTGCGCAGGTGCACGCCACGCAAGCGGTGTGCCATCTACTGCATTTCATACGATACAACGCGCACGCCACGCACACGCGCATGTGCACGTACTGCGCACGCATCCGGTGTGTGTTCGGCCTTTAATCATTTATTCGGCACGTGGGCACTTTAAGATACCAAAGCGATATAAAACGACAAAGATCATAAAAATGTCAGTGGCTGTTAGACTATGTTAAATTATGCTCCTAGCCAAGTTTTTGTGTGCCAATTTCTAAAAAAAATATCTTAAACACATTTTTTTTACTACTACACGAGTAATATGTAATGTACCTGAGAAAAACAGGAAATTTTTGTGTTGAAAAAAGTTGCACTCTTTTACGGAAAATGTTGCAGTAATTACCTACCTTAGTTCTTGTACTTACAGACTACATTCAAAATGGCAACTTTCATGACATTCTTTACACATAAAGTTGCTCTCTCGTTCGCCATATAGTATTGTTAATACCTTTTAACGAAATTATCTTTCAAATAGTTACCAATTTTAATGAGCTATCAAGTAAAAATCGGCATAGGTACTTATGCATAAAATTAATAAAATTCATCGTAAAAAGCGCTCAAAAATGTTGCTTAATGCGATGACTTGTGCTAAGTCCACATAACTTGCAACTAATCGAAGATGTGAAAGGGATACTTATTGCCACTTAAAATATTTCTTTAGAGATTCTTGGAAACTAACAGCCAAGCGATTTCGTAAACTGCACTCGTTTTTCCAGACTTAGGAAACTTTACGTGTCCATAATGCCATAGTTACGAGATAGTAGGAGGAGCCTCAAGTTTGTGGAGCGTTACTTGACTTGTCTGGCAGGTACCTAAAACTGTGCATACTGATTGCATCTTTATACAACTGTTATGGTACATAATAAATACATAGACAAAAATATGAAGCATGCCCAGTTAAAGTTTGACGACATGTTTGGCTCAGTGGGTTGTACGAAGCTGGCGGTCCCGGGTTCGATTCCCGGCTAGGGCAAGTGTTTGTGTGATGAGCACGAATGTTTGTTGTTGGGTCTTGGATGTTTTCTATGTACTTATTATCATTTAACTATATATTATGTATATCGTCATCTATAGATGACGATATACATAATATATAAGCTTGTACATAAGCTTTACTTAGGTTGGGACTTTTGTGAAAGATTGTCCCAGTGTAATTGTTTATTATTATTTATTATTTTATTACTCTACACATTTACGACACAGGTCTAAAAGAGCTGTCGGTACGATTAAAAGTTAAATCTAAAAATAAAAGTGAAACCCAAATCCATATTCGTAGTTGTCAGTTTTTAATGGCTTAATAGTTAGTAGGTCTGAGAAAAGAAAAACTAGCTACAGGGTGAATAAATCTCAGAGCAATTTTACTTGGCGTAAAAATCCATAATTGTTGAACGAAATCGATTTGAAGGCGTTTATTTAAAATCACACAAGCATGGATTACAGCGTCCGTAGCGATCTTCGGATATCGATCCAATATGGCCGCCATCCGGTTAGATTCCACCTTCGTATAATTGCCAACCTACGAAGCATTTAAATTTCGATCTCTTTCGATCTCAAAAATACGGAAACGTCCGTAAAAGTGTGTCAATTTTGTAAGCTGGTGAAATATTGGTAAAAAGTGACCCAAGAACTATGCCAAAATTAGCATCGGCGACTACTTTGCTTTAATTAGATGAAAAATGTCGCGATATTTATAGCGCTTGTAAAAAATACTAATTCCATAGATCCTGATACATATTCTGATGTCTTTATAATATTTGTCGTGGGGCTAAACTTACTGTAAATTGTATATTGCGTCACGTTTCTTTGAAATTGCATTGGATGTGCCGGAACGAAATGAGTATGGGTACCTAAGCTTACCATTAATATATACCATTTTACAGTTCGACTATTTTCTAGGAATGAGATGATAACTTCCGGCTGATAAAACGCAAGGATTCTTTTATACAGTGTGTATATGGGCATTTGGGCATACATTTTAACTTTTAACTAACGATAGGTTTAAGCACTTGATAATTGAGCTAAATATTTTTCAAAAGATTTTTGTATCAGCAATGCAATACAAATACGACGTACTTGATACGTTCTTCAATTAAATGTAAGTGATTTCAATGATAGGTCTTCTTAACGTTTGGTCATTTTAGGAAAACATATCAAATTATGTTCATTGGCACTAATAATTTCCGCCCTTAAATTGTGTTTTTATGTGGAATACACACGCTGTATATTTCAAAATCAACTGTTCTGAACCTTTGGATTTGGAACAATCAATGTAAGGTAAATGTCCCAGGGCTCGACGAGGTTACATTAATTGGCACCTGCTACCTTAACTCACGAGCAATAAAGGTGACAAAGTGGTGTCAATTACTAGAATTAACCAGCATAAATATGCCATTTTACGTCGGACGGACGTCTTAGTCCATATCTAGGCAAAAAACCCTTAACCCCAAAGTCATAGTTTATTTTTATCAATATTGTACCTCGCTCCTCGCTGCTTAACAGGGTGCGGGTCAGTCAGTACCAACAGCATCCTAGCCATGTTTGCAGGCAGGTTAGATGGAGCCTATATTAATAATTGTAGTGCGCTCCATATTATAGGCAATAATGCTTACTAACAGTTTAGATGTAAGACATTTACTAACAGTGACATATAATATTGTATTGTAAATTCTATTTAATTTAATTTAATATAGTCTGTATTTCATTGTTATGTATAAATTAAATTTGATGTATTGTGTTGTGGTATGAAACCATGAGTTTCGAAATAAATTATATTATTTTTATAACTAATTCTTTATTATTTTTCCTGACGGTTAATAAAACTATCTATTTGACAAACCCATGACTGATGTTGTGGTTGAGTCATAAAAACTTTGTAAACAATATTTGTAACAAAAACGAAAAAGCCGACTCCAAGAAATCACCATAAAGTAAGATATAAAGTAACTTAGTTCCTTCAATTAACCTTTTACCAACTCATTCTGTACAATATACAATTAACGCGTTATCTTGAATTCGACCACATACCAATTTATAATTTCCGAATATAAATGCTTGAATTATTCTAGAAATACTTTCGTAAACCGTGTATCAGATATACAAAAAAACATACAGTCGAATTATGAACCTCCTCCTTTTCTATGGTCCGTTAAAAATATTCAGATCGTATCGGAATCTAGACTTTCTAATTATTTAGTATTCACACGTGATCAAATATTATTACAAACTGCATTACTAATTGCATTACTAATACTCGTACACCGCGTTACTCGTTAATTCTTTATTTTCGTAAGCGACTAATTGGCTTACATAGTCCGTAGGTACCGAAAGGGTAAAGTAGAAGCAACTTGTCGTTCACTTTGAGCCCATAAATAGCATATGAACGGAATAAGTTACAATTGTGTAATGTGGATATTTGTAAAAATGTCTACACGAAAACGATTTTGTTTTTTAATTGATTGAATAGTTTTCATTGCATTTTTGGAACTCTTGCGTGTAGGGTGTCGTTGCCTGAGGCTTGCCGAGTAACGTACAATTATACAACTCAACAAAAAACTACGTGTTTTGTAATCGTTTTTGTTCGATTTGCAGTAAAGTGTTTACATACGTAAGCATAATAACAATATTTTCCCACGCGATCTTCGCCTAAGCAAGTGCTAGAGTAAAGATAAAACTTCATCTTGCGTTAGCCTAGGGACATACGTGACTGTCACCTACTAGAATCTCTACTCCCAGTTCTGTGAGAATCTTGTTACTTTCAGTTTTAATCTAGAATAATCTGGTAACCTTTTAAAGGAACGATCACACCTAAGCATGGGTGCAACCGCGAATTTCCCGGGACAAATAGTGCCTATTAGCCTATGTTACTTTCCAGCCTCTATTCTATCAATCAAGGTACCAAAAAACCGAACGGTGGTGGACGATTTTTTCCCAGGTTCTGTATGTTCCTGTGTTTTAGGTATGCAGAACCAATAAATACATAAACCCAATATAATGCACATACCTAATTCAACTTGCGACAAACTTTCTAAAAAAATCTAGAACAATACAAAAAGTTTTTGCAATTTTATCATAGTGTGGATACTCGTATAAAATAGAGTAACAAGTCACGCGACTATGCTTTTATAATTAATAGATTTAATTAACCTAGATAATTAGCGCCTTACAACATCAGTATAACAGCCGATATTTCTGATTGTAACATAATAGTACCCCTTTTGTAACATTTTATGTAAACCTCAAAAAAATAAGCTTGCCACAATGTATGTAGCGTCGACAGCGGTGCCTCACGGAAGATAGATGCGAGGTGAGAACTATGCACTAAGAACGTCATAATAGAATTATAGTGTCGATCGAGTTTATTGCGCAAAAACGCATAATCCTCTTTCTCAGAACTAATTACTTTGTTATAAACAAAGATCAGAAACACATAATTACTTTGTGTTAATCACTTAGGTACGCATCGAGCTTTCTTCAATATTTTTTTACTATCGACAAAGCTCAATAAAGTTTAAGGTACTGGAATTTGCTCGAAACTTCGTTCGCGAGGGCGAAACCCGTTACAGTATTTTATCCTTCATCATAGTCGAATTGATCACCGACATATTTGTTCCAAAAATGGTGGCCATAAAAAAAGTAGATCAAATAGCTATGTATTTTGTAATCTATGCTAGTCAATCTCGTCAGAATATTTTTTATGCCCAGATAATGTTTACAATTAAATAAAACAATTTGAGCGGATCATATCACGTATATTATCTAATTTGAGTTTTCGAAGTTCGGAAGATAAATTTTCCTCCGTCTAAGTTACAATTTGTGCAAACTACCCACTTTGAGAAAACAAATAACGGTGTACATACATGTGTAGAGAGAAAAATGCATATTTTCTCAGTCGACCCGTGAACACGAAAGCTGAAAAGCTTCCGAAATGTCGAGAACTCAAATGAGATATTATACGCGATATAATCCGTTAAAATTGTTTTATTTAAATGAGTAATAATCGCGGAAACGTAAGAAAATATTAAGTATGTTTAAAATTGGTCAATAATTTAGAAACACGGACAAAATTTAAATCATACGTTGTATACTTACGTACATACGTAATTACATACAGTACGTTACTGTACAGTCAGAGTCAAATAGTCTGTCTAGCATCCAAAGCGCCAAATATATTGTCACAAATCTTTATCCCCATAAGAATAGAGATGTGTTGCGATATTTTTGGCACTTTGGATGCTCCAGACTATTTGACGCTGACTGTACATACAGTAAGGGAGACTGAAACACGTACCTTCTTATAATGCTTATTGTCACTGTGTCAAGAGCAAAACATTACCCTCCTTTGCGTCGCGCAGTCGGGTAAAAAGGTACGTGTTTGACTTTCCCTTACTGTATATACTAAGTTTTTATCAAGGTAAATATCAAATAATCGTTTAATATGTAACTTCCTTACATATAAGGTTATATAACCTTGTTGACGGTTATGGAATGGAAATACGAAAAATTTATGAAAATTTCACCAATTTCATTTATTTCAGTTTGCACACCGCGTTTTTAGGGTTTCGTACCCAAAGGGTAAAACGGGACCCTATTACTAAGACTCTGTTGTCCGTCCGTCTGTCTGTCTGTCCGTCTGTCACCTGGCTGTCTCTCATGAACCGTGATAGCTAGGCAGTTGAAATTTTCAAAGATAGAACAATTTGGTATATATAACAACAAATACTAAAAACAGTATAATTTTACGTCTGTCTGTCTATGTCAGTAACGAATATAAAATGATCAAACACCGCGTACTTTTTGCTTAGGAGTAGAGCTCTGCTAATACTGGATTTTCATAAATACGGACTCGCGCACCGAGGACTCTGTACAAAATATACGCATATTTTGGACGGAGCCCTCGGTGCGCGAGTCCGACTCGCGCTTGGACGGTTTTTATAAACGCGCTTTGGTGGCGCGTTTTAGGAAAATGAGTCAACAGCGCGTTTTTCATTCTATAGAATAGAGTCAATACGCTTCTCCTTATAGGGAGAAGCGTATTGACTCGCGTGCGTATAGCGTCTGTATCGATAAAAACGCGCGTCCACAGCGCGTTTTAAAAACGCTATGTGTATAGGCCCATAGGACTGATAGAATTCAGATTATAAACTACATCATAAAAGATGGGTTGTTAGGTTTTTTTTAGAACAATCCAGTTGTAATTTAAGGAATAGTCGTAGTTATAACAGAGAAGTTTAAGCATTTGTTTCGCCCTTCTTTCACGCGATAATGGAGCAACGGATAGAAGTGACTTTTTATTATTTAGATAAATATGTAAAGATTTTATCCCGAAAATATGTGAGGTTCCCGAGGGATAAACATAATATAAAGCCGTGCAGGCGAAGTCGCGGGAAAAATATTGTTAAAAAAAAGCAATAATTTCTCATCTCTGCCATCCCACAACTTTTTTCGTTTGTTTTGCTTACACGGATTAATTACATAATTACGATTACGACTCGAGCAAGATGATTTAATGACTATCGATCACTTTCTATGTAGCTCATGTAGGAAATTGGTTTTACGTGTGGCAAAACAATGAAACAATAAAGTTTACAATAATATTAACTTACGGTATAGACAGTTTAAATAATAGCAGACATAAAGTTAAAAACCTTTTAGCTCTCAAACACGAACTTAACTATTGTTGAAACATAAACTAAGAAGAATTATGATTATTTAGTTAAGACCGCTATAAAACTGCAACGGAAACTGTTGATGTTTATTATTCATGCTGTCTGGTCTATTTTACATGAACATTTGTGCTCTAAATTTTAAATCATTCATTTAAATTTTCAATGTTCTCACCCTGTAGTTAATACATCTCTAGAAAAACATGTAGTTATGTCAAAAATACATGCATAAATGTAGACAAATAGTAGGTACATTTGTTGTTACAGAAACGTCAAACATCGATTAACAAAAACCTAAAACTTAGGTGCACGTTTAAAAAATACCATTAATCAAAAACTCACCACACCATCCCATTAAATCCTATTTTCTAAAACTCCAATAAAATTTAGGCGCAACAATCCATAAACATCCACAGACAAAAAAAAGCACTTCAAAGAACCATAGACTACGATTTCCCGCGCTTATTTCCGCGGCAAAGTTCGCGTCGCCCGACACGACCGATCGACGTGTGTAGAGTTTACAATCTGCATAGAAGAGCAACCAGCGATCGCGGAACCATATCGTTCAGCAATCCGGACCGTTCGGATCACGAAATTAATGAAATGGAACACGGTCAAACCGTGATCTATTGACATAAAAATATAAATGGCCACGGAGACGCAGATTTGATAAAATTATACTTAATAATTATTTTTAGAAACTATTTTTGCTGCTGCATAATTCATGCGTTTGATTTTTAAATGTCTGGGATTTTACAAACCTGCAGTGGTATTTGTGTGAATCGAATTAGGGTAAAAATCAGCTCACAGATATGCTTTTGCTGTCGAATAGTTTCATTATATAATTATGTGTCGCTATAATAGTAACTTAATTAACGAGCCGACTATAAGGTTTATCGTGTTTGTTGTTAAATTTACTCAAATTTTTGCATAAATTTGCTAAAAAAATTAAAATATTTCCCAAAAAAACCTTAGCGTATTACTTCTGGAATAACCATTCAAAATTATACAGTTTCTTCATCCTCTTCTAATTATGTATTTAGGGTAAAACTTTGTTGCCAAATCGGCACGGGTTCCCATCATCACAGATCGCTGAAATTTCAGCCTTTCTGAAAATATTTTAGTACTATTTTAGTACTTCATATATTTAGTTTTTTCTTCATAAAGAATTCCTTTTTTTTTCTAGGCAAAACAATTATTTTTATGTTTTGTAACATATACCCCCAAATATAGATTGTTAGATAGATAACTATAGTATTACTGTCAAATGTAAACATGATGCTAAATGGACAATGGTGTGGCCCTGGTAAAAAAACATGTAATTCCAAAACTGAACCTGAAATAAAATAACTAACCAGAAAATAATTAACAATAAAAAATTCGTTCCACTCCACAGTCGATCAAAGAAGCAACAAACAACAACAGCTGAAATCCGTGAACCTACTTACATACTAATTATAATAAAATGACAAGACGGAGGCATTATAACTCCTAAATCATTAAATTTGACAAATCTTCTCTTAAATGTAGTCATAAATCCCAGTGATGTTCCCAAATGTACGACAATATACGATCGAAAATGCCGCTAGAAATATTAATGCTTTCTATTACTGCCTACAATATTAATTTGTTCATCTTCCATACATTAGAAGCTGTTTTATCAAGCTCTGGCTGTGTCGATATTTAATTGCTGGATTCTGCAGGATTTAATTATATCTTTGCATTAACGACATTGATGTATGTTTAGCGATATTTAGCGGGGTTAAATAAACTTTATCGATTTTATTTTAATGTAGCTAAGTACTGACGCAGATTGATTGAGTATTTTATTATCTGTGGCTCATTAATGTGGCTAATGAATATCCCGCTTTCTTATTTGTTAAATTGAAACATCCATTATTATTACCGAAGTGAATCCTTCATTTCACGTTATACAAAATGTCTCGCTGTGAAAACGCATGAATTTTCATGGGGCTATACATGCTATGGGGTTATACAATACTAGGCGGTGCAAAACAAAAAAACCGGCCAAGAGCATGTCGGACCATGCTCAATGTAGGGTTCCGCAGCCGTTTCTACAAAAAAGTGCAGTACAGATGAAAAAAATACGATATGAAAAAAAAACACAAACAAAAGAGCGTATCTTCCCGGCACTTACGTCCGTTTGCTGAGAAGCCCTAACTTAGGGCGCTTCTTCACCGAGCCTCCAACTGCTGCGTGAGCTAATGCTTAGCTTATTACAACACGACACAGTTAATAAGGGGCGCGGATTAAGCAATGATAGCAAAGCCTCTCGATCAACGTCTTAAGAGCTTTGACGCGCGCCTTAATTACCACCTGTGTCGTCCTGTGCCTCGTTAACATGCAGTGAACAGGGCAGTGGTAATCGCCCACTTCTCTTGCCCCTGCTGTTGCTACTCGCGCTGCAAACCAAATTGGCGTTCTTCGTGTGGAAGTCAAAGCGCCAGAAGTGCGAGCGCAAGTGAGTGTTACAACTAGTGTGTAAGCTAAGCTCCCACTGCCTTCGAAATTCGCATGTTGGGATATACTCGCGGCAGCGCGGTAGCTAATAAATAAGGACACCTGGGAAGTAATAAATTGAATAAAGTGTCTGTCAAAAATATCATTTTTGTGACAAGCTTTTATTATTGTCGACTGTTATTTTATTTGAACATACGTCAACTATTAATCGGGACGATTCTAAGGAGCCCAAACTCTGAAAGGATTGCGTTATATTGTTACAGAGTTCCTATGACCAAACTTCCGGCGATATCATCAGATCAACTCGATGATATCATAATGTAGCATTGTCATTGAACTTACATAAGTATGCCAAATTTTAGCTCAATAGCAAACCGAGAAGTGGGTCAAACATTTTCAAGATTTCTTTACATAGTTACCTACTTATTTTTCAACAGGTGCACGCAATAAAAAGCTCGTAAAATTTCGATAACTTGGGCACTTACGCCGGTAGCAGAATTGTTACTGTACCCGTATTGCAGAAGTTTCATCTAAACATAACATGAAACAACGACTTATGAATATTGCTTAAGTAGGTGAGCATTAGTCACGATAATGATTACTAGATATACTAAAACATCGAGACATAGACATTCTGTGCCTCGATATTTAGTATACTCGTATCTGTACTCGTACACAAAGAGGCATTACAAACAGAACACATTTATATACTAAGCGACAATAGTATAATACTCGTAAGTACTACTAATATTACAGAAATACATATTAATGCGATAAAACACGATTTTAAAGAATTATACAAGATAAGGAGGATTTTCGGTTGTAATTAATATTCAATTGAGTAAAAAATAGTTAGTTGTAGTTAGTTATATACTTAACTATAGATACCAGTATTTAGACCCTTCGACCAAAACATCACTTGGTAATTTATTATGAATATTTACAGTTCACTACTGTGAGAAAAATTACCAAAATTTGAATATGATTTCTCTTCGATCTCAAACATCGCAATGAATTTATATAAACCGTAACTCGGTAAGTTAATGAAGTTGCGTATTGATGCAATTATCATATGTAAATGCCTTGTTTTGACTTCGTAAGATGAATTGTATATGTAAGTGAATTTTATGATTGAGTAGCCGTACTTGATGATTAGGGAAGTAAAATAAGTACGTGAGACTTCGAAAAAAGTTTTATGCGAATGGGAAGCACTATAGTCATATATGACGTACCTCCATAATTATCTAAGTAAACTTTTGCACAAATCGACTGAGTTACAAATCAAGCTCTCGTGGGTTCGTAATATGATTATGTACTCTCTTCTTGTTTATCGTAGACTCAGAGTTGTCGTGGTCACGTAACACGTCGAACAATTCGACGCAAGTTATTTAAGTATCACTGGCTGTCGCTTCTCTAGCGAACTTGTTGAGGGGAGTATTTGTAAGGGCTTTTATCTGGTCAGTCCAGCGCATAGGCAACCGACCCTTCTGTGGACTATAAGTCTTTTAATGGCATGCTCTCAACGTCGAGTTATATGTCCGAAGTATCTAACCGAAGTCTCCCACACCACATCTTGAGAGCATCAATTCTTTGCCTCTCACGGTCTTTGACTGTCCGTGTTTTGGCACCATATAGGAATATAGGAAATACTGGGCACCGCACTAGTTGACGATATACATTTAGAGCATACCTTTTCCCCCCGTACTGTTTATTCAATTAAATTGGCTCGAATTTACCTAACTATGTTATCACGCTTCGCTATCATAAACAGATAAATTTCTAAATTAAAAAAAAATATCCAAGGTCTGGAATAGAAATGGTATTTTATTTGGCGTTAATGGTAATCGAACCTCCAATGCTCAATAATTATATTAAGCTTATATCCCTAAGTGTCTTAAAGAATAACACAAGGTACATAGGTTTTTTCGGATACCACTTAATTACGGAATAATCGAATAATTGGTTGGGCTAGTAAGTTTGCGCATCAGTAAACATTTGCAATACGTAAGATAATGTAGCAAAAAAACATGCCTGCAATTTCCTCCATCACTTTCATACCGCAGTCCGGCGTAAATAATAACATACGAGTACTTTACGGACATTCTCATGGCTTTATAATGTTAAAATGTTCTAAGTCTCTTTCTACTTAGTAAAATGTCAGAGAGATGGGAGATGGATTATTTGATTGTGCGACAAAGTCTAATAATTTAATGCACGGCAACAGTGCGGGATTCAGAACAATAAAAAAGTACCAACTGAATTAAAACAACACCAAATTCAGAAGACTGGACGTTTTATAATTATAAAACCAACCACTTATCATCATCTTCAGTTCCCGCGATAGTC
The DNA here is from genome assembly GCA_905404275.2 of Hedya salicella. Classification (NCBI taxonomy): domain Eukaryota; kingdom Metazoa; phylum Arthropoda; class Insecta; order Lepidoptera; family Tortricidae; genus Hedya; species Hedya salicella. The sequence goes on along the minus strand of FR990112.1, from coordinate 14,352,185 downwards.
ATTTAAATTCCAAGAAATCAAACAAATTATAAGTACACGATATAATCTTATTTACTTTACAATTACATTGTTACTGGATTAAAATTAGTGATAGTCGCGGAAACAGAATAGAATATTAAAATCTTTCTTGCTTTAAAAGTGTTCTGTGGACTATGACGCTTATGACTTTTTCAATGTCCTATAAAAACAAAAGGGGTCGGTATAAAGTCAAAACAAGTTAAAAAATATGTGTGAGCTAATCTCACATCCTTATGTGGATTCGTATCTATTCAAATAGTGAGTGTAAATATACAGGTATTTACAACAAGGGAACGCTTTATTGCTCAAGAGGTTAAATGCGACATTATTAATCTTAAACGCTACATGACGTACACGTAGACATCATGTCAAATAAATACTCTAATGGCCATTCAAGAAATAGGTATCGAACAGATTATTTACATATCTTCAAATTTATAGACAATATAAATCTCAACATTCGATGCATCTTGTTTACGTTTATGCTCTCTCTCACCCTTACATCAAAGTATACTCGTTAGAAAGGAATAGATAGGGCTGGGGCATGTGAAGACTGTAGAAACGTCAGGCAAGTAGCAGACATGAAGGCTAGGAAACTGATGTTTACTAGCTTTCTTACTATTGCAGGTCTGTATAATTTACAGGATAATTTACCTGTAATGAAAAAGATCATTTGACCTCTTCTACCTAATAGTCATATCGTATAGGGTAGTAAAAGATCACGTTACCACTTTAAGAGAAAGTCTTAATGCAAACCCTAATGTTTGCCATTTTATACTTTGTGGGAGAGATAAGTGGCATAGTTCACGGTACAGGTAAATGTTTATATTTGTGAAATGCGGTATAAGGATGGGCTTTCATAAGTTTAACGCTACTTATACATTTTTACTTTCGATAGCTAATAAGAAAACAGTCGAGATGGGACAAATTACATACTTAGTGGATTTTATATTCCCTCACTGGTAGGACTCCCCCCCTCTCCCCTACATTGTCTACCTATCTATATTATTCACTTTGTTTGATCAGAAGGCTTAGCAAAAAAAGCATTAAATTACTGAAAATGGCGTGCTGATATTAAAATCCATGGTGTGGGATATTTGAAAGCTTTAAAGATGCAAAGATAACGGACAAGCGAGTGAGCGAGTCCAGGCTGAGATAGTACGGTCACGCATGCGTAGAACCGAAGATTATGTCGTGAGGAAGTGCCTTTCTATGGCTATTATAAAGAGGGGAAGAGGAAGACCCCAGACCACCTGGCTGACGAATGTCCAGAGGGACATGAAGGAACTGGGTCTAAGGGAAGAGGACGCACAGTGACGGACCACGTGGCGTCGCATGATTGGAAAAGCCGACCCTGTGTAGCGGGAAAAGGCGAGGTCAAAGAGAAAGGTATTTGAAGTTTCGTGGGATGACAGTTGTCAGCGTCAATTGTAACGTTTAAATCGGTGCTTTTGTACCTACATTCAACTCGCCCTGTGTTTCATCGTCAACATTTGATAATAATCACCATGTGCATCTCGGAACTTGTTGAACAATAAACTATTTATAATTTCAATTACTCCCGTGTGTCATTAACGCCATCCATCACAGCGGCCATCAGCGTCTCGGCAAATGATCGTGCGCAAAAACTAAGCTCTAGATCTGCGCGAACAAATGCGCCGCATCTCATTGCCCTTCATGTTTTCTAATAAACTGTGCGTGCTGATTAGAAATCCTACGAGCATTTATTAAAGAGGCAATGAACATCAAAGTTTTTTTAAATATAATGGCGAGCTAAGACCTAAGGTCGGTTCACACTGCTTGAACTTATATTACTATGCTTTACTTTTTTGTACTATTGATATTTTAAAATTTTGGTGTAATGTGAAAGCTGGCATCGCTATGTTTAATGTTAATTGGTACATTCAATTTCAAGGCACTTCAGTAGGTATAAGTACCTACTTTCGATGTCTGATTGAATGAAATTCTAAGTTCAAAAGACTGTAAAAGCTATTTAGTCGAGGGGCACGGCGACCTATCACTAATTTATAGTTAGCTTGTCTTTGCTGCCTCAAAATCCTGTATGTAAACTGATTACGTTTACTTGTATACGCCTGCGTCATAATAAAGCCGAGGCCGAAGCGTATTCACTTACTCATATTTAAAGAAAAAGGTGCTTATAAGCCTTTCCTTGGACAATCCCGTGGGAATCGGCTTATATGGTGCTATCCATGTCGATCTTTGACACACTTTGCAGCCTAAACAGGCTAGTGATAATAGAATAATAAATTTTAACGTTTGATTGTAATTTTAGATTCCTTTTGGTTGTGAGGAGTGTGTTTTTCAGAGTATACTGACTATATTCTTGTTCAGTAGATAGTTGTATTTTTTTAAATTTCAAACCAAGCGGAAAAGTTGTTAGTGTTAAATGTAAAAGGACAAATACAAAGTGGCCTGGAAAAGGTTAAGAAAGTCTTGCTGTATACTGCATAATTCGGAATATCGAAGCAATAGCTTTGAAATAGTAACCATGTACTCATTAATGCAAGACTTCTATTGAATTGTAAACCTTACTAGATTTACTAATAATGTTGATTGCAAAGTTTAAAATGCAGTTACATATAGGCTGAATTGATTTTATGGAAAACCACATGTTATGCTCCTAATTACTTATTTACAACTTGAATGAGGCGCATAAATAGTTGCGTAAAGATGTCCAAATCAAACTTTTCGTTTTTGCACACTTTACACATGCCACGATCGATGCTAAAAATATGTAAAATCTCTTAATGTTACGAGTACTAAAACGTTAGCCTAGAATTCCTGTATTATTTATATGGTTTTATATAAATTATTTTTATCCAAGTAAGTATATAAAAACTGACTGATTGACTCGCCAACATTTAACCCAAATCTTTGATCTTGGACGTTTGCAATTGATAAAGGGGTAATTTTTATTAAAAAAAAGAAGGGAGCCATGGATAAACACTGGTATCACATTATATAGTTACGAATACCAGTTATTGTTTTTATACATACCTTTTTGTGACACATATCGTAGTGTATAGATATATGAAATTTAAACTACCTAGGTAAGGTACTTACGCGTCGTAGTACGTAGTTACTAGAGGTCCTATTAAATAGTTATCAAGTAGATTGTCATGATCAACCATCTTCCATCTTCCGCGACAATCCTATATTATAATTTTCACACATTATCATAAAGTGGAAATGGCTAATGTATGGTTTCCTCGAAGTTTCGAAGCCTGTACGAGAACAATGAAGCTATTCCATTGATTACGGTGGCAGCTAAGACTTCCCGGAAAGATACTGTTTTTCTCATAACAACGCAGACCATTTCCTTGCATTTTACGATTGGCATTAAAATTCTTATGATGAGATATGACTTTAGGAACTTAAATTAAGCTATAAAATGGTTTAAAACAATTCTAAACACACAAACGGACCCGTAACCATGAAATTTGCAAGCTACAAGACTTGATAATAATCAGAAAATTCATACTAATATTATAAATGCGAATGTGTGTCTGTCTGTCTGTCTGTCTGTCTGTTACCTCTTCACGCTTAAACCGCTGAACCGATTTGGATGAAATTTGGTATGGAGATAGTTTAAGTTATGGGGAAGGACATAGGCTACTTTTTATCCCGGAAAAATACGCTTACCCGCGATAAACGAATTTAAGGCGGACGAAGTCGCGGGCAGAAGCTAGTTCACCATAAGGCGAGTTCAGAGCTCAAGGTCGCAGGAAGTGGAGGAGCTTGGGGGAGCCTTCGTCAAGAAACATAGTATATGATGGTAAAGGGAGCTAAATACAGGACGAAAGTGCTGCTTGGTATTAAGAGTCCCCGGTAAGCTTGGTTCTCCATACAAACGTAGTTACATACACTCTTATTTTAAAACGATTCGCTAGTTTGCTCTGAAAGTTTATACTTAGAATAAGTTAAAGTATATGCAGGCCTGTAATTAGTTTATGGACAGCTGCAGATACCATAGTAAAAACAAAAGCGAATTTAAGTTTTTCATACAAAACTTGTTTTAGCTGTATTTCGTTTGTTTAATAAACTGGAGCCATATAAACTAATTACAAGCCTAGATATACCTCATGTTATTGTATATGCAAAGTTTCGTTACAATCCAACTCGTAGTTTTAAAATGAGAACGAAACTCCGTTTGTATGGCAAGGTTAAATTCGGCCGAGCTTGCCTGGGGACTCTTGATAGACTAATTGTCAACAAAAACAGAAGCTCACCGTCCAAAATCAGTGAATTTGTAAACCAAAAAGAACTAAGCAGTTAACGTTACTACGTATCTGGGGAAGAAAAGTTACGTCACATGTTACAAAATACCTACCCTAGTCAAAAGTTACGTCACATGTTACAAAATACCAACCCTAGACAAAAGAGTATAAGTGCACCCATGGCAATGGCACATATTATCTATTTGTACGGCAGATAACAAAATCTTACAAACATACACAAGGTTACAAAAGCTTAAAAACCAAGAGAAATTTACGCTTCTAATTGCAAAGTGTGGGATCCACCGTATCCCTAAAAGGTGTCTAAATATATGAATTCGTTAGTGAAATAGATACGGTATGGTACCAAATTACCACGAAGCTATAAACTTTCTCTATATTTATTATTGGAATACATAATTTTTGTATTGATGTTAAAACAGTAATGCGTACCCAAATCGTATCTTTAACCAGATTTTTTTATCGTTCAACCGGTATCATCGAATCAAATTAACTATATACAATGTAAGTAGGTAGAACCAGATAATTTATCTGAGAGTATTAGAAGCCGTTTACTCGCAATTATAGTGAAATCTATGAATTTAAAGGCTTGTGAGATGAAGCATTTGTGTATAAATAATTAGCTAAAGAGCTGTTTAGCAGAGAATTTTAATAGCCACGGTTATCGCCAAGGGAGATCGGTACAACAATCGAATCTGATGATGGAGTCACATGGAGTATAGATTGTCTTGTCGCGCTATTGGGTTACATGACAAGCGGTGATATTCAAAGATGATGGTAATTAATTACTTTTTATTATTCAATCTTGGTCCGTAAACAATTTTAACGATGAATTAACAGTTTTATTACGTATTAAATTATTCATGCAAAAAATTACAGCCGTACTTACGCATTTACTCGCGATTGGTTAAACGCTTATGTGGTTGTCGCTGATGACATAACTATACATCGGTAATTAGAAAGATGCCGCAGTATACCTCTAACATACTTCATAGCTTTATGATATATTCTCGTTTATTAATAAACAAAAATAAACTTACTGATTTGTTACAGCATCAGCAATTTAATTTAGATTGATCTATTTAAATGGTACCACATATGTACGAGTACCCTTAAACTCAATAACTTTTAATCAATTTCAATGCGTAATAATCATCAACGCTATGATTTGTAAAGTTTAGAAGCATCAGTTCCAACTTTCCGACGAGTGATTAGTACAATTTGTCTTTTCTGGTGCCACTTTCGCCTAGTCAACCGGATAGATGGCATATATGTGTTATAGTTGAGGACAAGACAGTAATGGCACAGACATTTTAATCACTCGCCTCAGAAGTCAGACTACACTTTAAGAGACTAAACTTTCCTAAATAGTTTGACGAATATATTGTCTTGACTTGACAGATTTCGAGTCTAGATTATTCAAAAATTACCGAATCCATTAAAAAAAGTCGTAGATAATAATTGGAAAATCTGAAAAAGTGCCATCAAACGAAGCAGTTACATACAAACAGGTCACGCAGCTTCCACAAATGTATGCTTAGTTAAAATACAACACTATCTGTAAAGCAATAATCAATTTGTCACATAAATTGTATTTTAACACGGATATTTATGGTTTGAGGGTAAATCAAAATGCAAATTTGTTTCAAACCCAAATCCATAATAACTTGAACTGATGCCGCGTGCCAGTTGCCATGTTCCGGAAAAATGGTTTTGTGTGATTACATAAAATATAATCGTAGTTATCCAACACTTGGTTGGATTCTATAGTAGGTGTATAACTTTTATGCAAATATAACTCCTGCCTGCTACATTACTGCATGTCGATTGTAGATACTTGTCCAGTTTTTTTGCTAGATGCGTCGTCAATGGGCTAAGAAACCACTTTTCGTATAAATTTATCATAATTTTGCGGTTCAGCAGTAATGATGTAATGCCATGTTCATGTCCGTTTTTTTGTTATAAAAATCATTACTTTTTAATACCAGGTATCCTAATTATGAGACGGTAATGCCGGTTAGAATTACAAAGTTATATAGTAGAAACACTTACCTATTATGACAATGGTCATCTATTTACACTGTATTATGTGAAGACATTAAAAATTTTAATTTAAACGTATTTAAACGCAAACTCAAAAATGGCCTAATACAGCACTGTTTCTACTCCGTAAAAGAATATTTTGACCACTTGCAATGTGACATGTAAATATGACTTGTTAGATTTATAAATTTAATTGGTAAGTAAGTACCTATTTTAGTTTTAGACGTGTACCTCATAATTATCTTAACATTTTAATTTTAACAGCTCGTGTTGGACTTACTTTTATTTTTTATTTGAATTATGCCAATTCAATGGCCACTACTATTTTGCATGCTGGATACGGCTAAAGTGTGTGAAACATTATTTTTTACATTGTGACCTGTGACTGTACTATATTTTAAGCAGCATAAAGATATTTGATGCTTAATATTTGATACTTATTCTAATTAATTGTTTGAAAATATGTTTTCCGAAAAACATAACGGTTTTTTTTTTAAAATCTGACTTTGGACTGGGTAAGTCTGGCTAAGTCTCCTTACTAGTAATTCGATTCAATGGTTGGGGCGAGCGTAGACCCAGAAACGGGAATACCAACCGCGGCCACTTAGAGTCGCAGTGCGCAAGGGACTAAGACTGTGGAGGTAACTGTTTCTTAAATATGCAGGAATACAGAGGAAAAGAATACGAAAATAAGAAGTAAAGGAAATTCCAAGAAAGTCTTCATCTGAAAGTAACTATTCATTAGTCAATTACTCCCCCAGGCTCTATTCTGCCCTAACAGGCCAAGATAATATTCTATTAACGATTTACGACATGAAAATATTATCATCTAGAATAAATCCGACGAAGCTCTTCGTCGACAAACTATTGAATTAAATTGAAATTATAAGCTATGAATAAGCGAGATGACTCGAAGTGGGTCTATAGTTCACAAAGAGGGACAAGTATTGGTCGTTGGGACTCCCAGCTATTACAATAATGGGTACCCCAACTAACAAAATGGTCATAAAATCTTACCATTATATGACTATTTCATCTTAGATACGTCGTAAAGAAGTAAGTTTTAAAACGTGACGTTATACAAGTGTCATTTATACAGCATTTTAGTTTAAATGCAATATGATCATAAAACGCAGTTGTACAAACGTTTGTATGATATAGTAATACAGCAATTTTAACGATGTCGTACAAAAGTTTTAGCCGTGACATTTACCTGGTTTTACAACTTTAATATGACATTTTACAGCAGTTTGATCATAGAAAAGCTTTTAGAGTGACTACTGTACGACTAATCATAATTTAATTTTTTTACATCTTTAATACTGTTAAAATGCCATACAAGAGTCATATACACAACCGTATTATGATAAAAACACAAAAAAATTGTGATGGCGTCGGCTAAGAGTTATTTGAAGTCATAAGGCAGCGTTTTAAGTATAATAAGTGTTATTTACACAAACACCTAAATTATTTTAATTTATTAAAATATAATGAAATCAACTATATTTAAAGGGGGCTTTAAAAATGTACTCAAAACCTTGCAAATTGATCGATAAAGTAATGTTCGCATTTCATAATGGTATCTGATTTTAGATTTTTCACACTTATAGATCTGATGTCGAGTTTGTTACTTAAAACGGTAAAGACATTAAAATGTAATACTTACTGTTGTAATACGTACTGCACTCACAATCTGGTTGTTAAGTATGTTGTTATAATTAAAACAGCTTGCTGTTGCATCTAACCGACTTATTTGTCGTACAAACGTCTGCGTTATGATAACTGTACAACCAATTGCTCCTAGAAAGCAAGAACTTACGATACTTTTCTGACGAAATAGTTGTTTAATATCTATTTTATGACAGCCGTGTGACTAAATGTGTTTGCTTATGACCATTGTGTGATCACTGAACGGCGATTTAGTCTTACAAACTGCGCCAAAATCGCGTTTTATAAACGTTTGTATTACTTAAATTGCATGCCATTAAGTTTTATCAAAAACGTTTGTAGAACACTTATACAACTTATTTTTGCTAGTTGGGTACGGATCCAGAGGCCTTTAAATTTGTAGTTTTAAGTTTTTGTGTTTGTATGTAACTTGCTTTTTTTATGAACACTTAGAGGCTTCAAATCTAAAATATATTATTTGTAGCATATATTGTAATCGAATAACTCTGGAGTAAAAATATTTAAATAAGTTTTTTTTTCTGCGTCTTTGACAAAGGGCAGGAATACGAATATTCTTGTTCCTGAACAGGAACTGTGTATTTTTTCGGAATTGAAAACTATAGCATTTGAACCATTTTAACTTAAGGGCCACGTAAACCAATGATATGCTAATAAAACAAACAAAATATATTCTATATCTATACTATTATAAAGTTGTGAACAGGGAAAATCTGTACATTGAAGATTAAATTATGTTGGATGTCACGGAATCGAAAAAAAAACTGCATATTTTTATGTGTCGATGTGGCTTCATCGTGACAAAACGACAAACGATTTTTGAGAGACAGAGAGACGCTGGACGCCAATAAAGTACATTCTTTATTTCACTACGCTGAGAAAAAGTGAAGTTATTACTTTCTTCACCGCGAACGAAGATGCGGGCACCTTCTCGTATAGATATATAAAGGCTCAGTCCTTAAATTTATCATAGGTAGGAATCGAGAAGATGCGTTATTTTTTTCAATAATACCAATCACTCCGGTTTCTGATGACTAAGAAATGTATATATACATTAAATGGTGATACCCATTGAAAATTATACACAGGAAACGTTAAAAGTGAGATTCAAAGTCAGGCATAGCAGCTGGGCGTTAACACGCCCCTTACAAATAACATGTTCATGTTACTTAAATGACAAGTATTTAGCGGGCTGAGGAGTGCACCATTTTCTTATTTTGGCCTTTAATAACTTCTTTTAATTACCTATATAGTAATCTTTTTTTTCCTTTGTTGAACCGTAAACTATCACAAGGTAAAATCTTAATGTTTTATCATAACGATCTTCCTGATTTTCAAAGTCAATTTCTTCACTAAGAAACTATATTCTTATAAATACAAAATAATAAAAAATGAAAAAAAATTCAAGACCGGTTGGAGTCATGAATTTTTTTTCATTATTTTACTTATTGTATTTATAAAAATAAGGTGACTCTTAATTTTTCTTTTTCACGAAACAACAGAAAAATATAACTTTTGCGTCGCAATATTTGAAGAGATAAAACTTGTTTTTCTATATTTCTCCTTTATAGGCTCAATCTGATATTTCTGCGTCTGTGTAATACAGTAATTTTGAAAAATAAACGCATTGCATCTTCTCTATACCTACTTTGATTTTTTTTTTGCATTAGAAAAAGGGTAAACAATCTTGACGTGTGGTTTTTTTGTAAACGCTTAGAAAAAAAAAAGATTCCGACGAATTGAGAACCTCTTCCTTTTTTGGGAGTTGGTTAAAAATAGTAACTATTACTTATGAAACCAAAATAATGTAAATTACCATCCTTGCTATATAATTGTTATATATTTGCTGTGACTTATATTTTGAACTAGAAGGCGCCCGTAACTTCGTTCGCGGAGGAGAAAAAGTCAGAACCCTCCGTTTTTCAGCGTAATCGGGTAAAAAGTATCCTATATCCATCTGGAGATACCCAGCTACCCGAGTACCAAAAATAGTTGAAATCCGTTTAGCCGATTTTGCGTGATGAAGCCACAACGACACTAACAAACATACAAAAAATCCAAAAAAAATATTTTTCATTTTAGCGACCTCCAAATAGTCAATAAAAATCATTTTTTTTTAAATATTTTTAATGTAAACAGACATTTCATTTTTACAACTTTATAATAGTATAGATTTCGAAAGTGTTTTTCAATGAAAAGACACGTCAAGATTGTTTACCCTTTTTCTAATGCAAAAAAAAACGAAATATATATATCAATTCAATACTTCCAAATCTATTATTGTAACCACACTCATAAAACTTCCTGGTAAGAATTCACACAGCGCGAAGGAAGTCTATATACAAACAACATTCTTTGTCGAACGCGCGAATACCTTCCTAACTATGGGAAAACACGAAGTGTTTTGCTTGCAAATGAGTCTCGTACTGTTGTTTCATGCTTGGTATACTAAATGGGAGTAATTAAACTTAAATATGGTAAAAGCAGCTAAAGATACATGAACATTAAAGAAGTTTGATCTCATAAGATACATAAATTGGACTAATGTATACATTAGTCCAATTTATTTACCAATTTATTGAGTGCTTATTTTCACTACACATAGAGAAAATAAGCACTCGATACTAGTCAGTGCTTTGTTATCATTTCATACCCTGGACGAACCATTAAAAATATTTTAAACTGCAATTTAAGGGGGTGCATCGAAAATTTAAGCTATTTTTAGTGAGATTTTAGTGTCAAATCTAGTATATGAAACAGGCTGTTTTTCAGATATGTGTTTTTTGACTGTATAACCTATTCAGCGCCTTACGCGGAAACATGTTTGATGAAAATTTTCTCGATAGAAAAGAAATCCGAAAATGCGTCTTTATTTTCCGTGTTTTGTCTAGTTTGTACAAACGACAGATTAATAAACAGCTAAATTATGTAAAAATTACATTCTTCCCTTTATCTTTTACGTTACTAACTTAAATGTTAACAAATCTTACTAATAAGTGTTAATAATATCTTCGATTTCATTATACTGTTGCATCGGGCGCTTACGCCAAAAACCCTAAGCATGTAGTGTATTAGCTTTCTGATTCCTTCATGCGCGCGAGCAATAAATGCGACCCTTATTACAAATTACGCTCATTGGCCGGCTCGGCGTTTGGGGCGTGGTTTTTCCTTTATGATGCAGGCCCTTAACACATGCAAAATGACAGTTTGCGTTCTTTCTAGTCTGAGGAGTGTGATCAATTACTTAGAATTTTTTCCTTCCGGATCACGTCACGATCTGTTTACGAAGTGTCTAAACACTCGCCACAGATAAGACATAAAAATTATATTTGTACTGTACAGACTGACAGTTTATTTATGTAACTTTATACATGTGGGTTTCAATAAGATGTGCAGAACATTATCTAGAAATAAGTTTCACGCTTGTCCATATTAAAATCACCATTTTTTGTACCTTAAGACTTTTCCACCTCTATATTCATAAGATACCTATTCATTCCCTATTTGTATCCTGTGCTCTTACAAGCTAATGTATTTATGCATGAACTGTTGACTTTTAATTTCACAGTGCGTGGTTTTTCACATATTTGCCTTTTAATAATTATACATAAAAAGAACCGCGTCGAAACAATTTAAACTCATTATGATAATTATAACACGTACCAAACAACATTAAATGAAAGTTTAATTTACGTCATGTACCTACCTAGTACCTATCTACTTTAGAAAAAATATTTCATAAGGTGCATTTCAATGGCGAAAATCGATGATTCTATGTATAATTAGTAAGTTTTATTTTTACCATCTTTTTGTTTTCTTTTTTGCTTACAATAACACGTTAGGTAATTATTATCAACATTCAGAATATGATTTATATAAATTATTTTAATTCAATGCAATGGTTAAAAAACAATGTTACGTCAATATATGAGTGTCGTGGATTGTGATCTAACCAAAAGTTCTGATTTTAATCGGAAAGATACGTATTGTCTAATGCGTTTAAATATAAAGATGTACAGACTGTCAAATTAAACAAATAAAGATGAAGGCGAGATTTAGGTCGGCCCCACACTGGTCACTAAACCGTTTTTCCCTCTTTGTTCTAGCGGAATTAAAAAAACATTGCTCCTAGACTTGGCTCTCACGCTCATCTTATTACGAAGCGTAATTATCTTTGTGACAGTTGTAGCGGTTATGTTTAAGGCTACATTAAAATTGAAATAGGATGGCAGGCAATCTCTACTGGTCAGCAATTATGGCTAAGACATTATTATAAGTAAGTAGCATAAGCTCCCCAGGAAACAAAGTATGTATATACGAGTAACGAGTTGGTATGTTAGATCTATAATCGATACCACGATAAAGTTGTAAAAATTACATGTCTGTCTTTACTCAGTAAAAGAATACATAGATATTATTAGATAGACATTTAACTATATGTTAAATCATCCAAAAGACCGTAATTATTTGTATTTTTCTTTTATATGTTAGTTATAAGAATTACATATTTTTACATTTTTTATTTTCATTCTTTGACATTATTATTTATTGACATTATTATTTGATTGCACTCTGACATTGATTGGTACCTACATGCTGGTATTATTATTGTTTATTTTATTTGATTTGTGAATGTACGAGTATACTATTGTGTACTATATACTATTGTCGTTCTTGCTAAGTTTCTCTTTTATATATATAATTTGACGATCGCTTTATGATAACATATCGAGTTTTGGGGAAAGACATAAGCTACTTTTATCCTGGAAAAATACCTTTTATCCGTGATTTGATTTAAAACGAATCTAAGGCGGACGAAGTCGCGGGCGGCCGCTAGTATATATATATTGATGAAACACAACAAAGGTGTCACATAACATAACACGTACAAACATATCAAAATTTAAGACCCATTCTTCAAGAACGTCTGGACGAATTTCAACCATTTTTAGGGTTCCATACCTTAACAGGAAAAAACGGGAACCTTATAGGATCAATTTGTTGACCGTCTGTTAAAACTCTTTTCTCGGAAACGCGTGGAGGTATCATCATTATCTCTTGTCGTTCCTTTATGACTGAAGATCGTGGTCATCATCGGATATTTTACCCATGGAGTGGATGATTTGCCTCCATCTCCATCGAAGGTATCAAGCTGAAATTAATATTAAGTACTCAAATCTGTAATCCCATGTAATTGCCATAGATAAAAATTGTCCTTGAAACTTGAAATTTGGTATGAAGGTAGCTTTTATAGCACAACCAATTGGAAAAGTCTGGAAAACTATTTTTTTATGTCTGTATCATAAACCAATATACAATTATCCCACACTGTGTACATTTTACTTAAAAGCAGGGCTTTGCTAAAACTGCGTATTTTATTACCTCAATTCCCGTGATAGACGAACTACGAGTATTTATGTCGCAGGGAAATACCCAAAACAGAGATTTGATCAAATCCCTAAGGGATATGACCAAATCACGCAGGATGTTAAAATGGCGAATCAAGTTTATCATTTTTCTAGAAAAAGTCAGTAATTTGATTGAATCCCTGAATCAGTTTAGTGAAATGACAAAATCGGCCAAAAAAGGCAACTCGTTTTGTCATTTTACCAGATTTGTTTAGTGATTTGATAAATCCTTGAAACACGGCAGTGATTTGAGTAAACGAACTTGCAAAGTCAATTCGTTTTATCATTTCACTAGACAAGTTCAGTGATATTATGAAGTCTCTTATGTCTCTCGTTTAGTGATATGATAAAGATTTTATCATATGACTGAACGACGAACGTGTCTAGTAAAATGATAAAATGAGTTGACTTTGCGAGTTCGTTTCGTCAAATCACTGGCGTGTTTCAGGGATTTATCAAATCACTAAACAAATCTGGTGAAATGACAAAACGAGTTGCCTTTTTTGGCCGATTTTGTTATTTCACTAAACTGATTGAGGGATTCAATCAAATTACTGACTTTTTCTAGAGAAATGATAAACTTGATTCGCCATTTTAACATCCTGCGTGATTTGGTCATATCCCTTAGGGATTTGATCAAATCTCTGTTTTGGCTCATTCCCTGCGACATTTACATAGATACCAACAAAATTGTACTGAACCCTGGGTGCACGTGCACGAGTCCTTGTCGCACTTGGCCGGTTTTTTTCACAAGAATAACTGAACATCCAACAATGATTATAAATGTTATAATCCTATCCTAAAACCAACTTTTACAGTTTACTAGACTTCGCTCTGAGACAAAAAATAGGTTTATGGTTACGACTCTTTTCTTCTTTTCGAACAAAGTTGCGGGCACCTTGTAGTTATATATAAGTATTTGTATTTCCTTGACATTTAGTCTAGACATAAATACTTCAAATAATACTTAATATACGGAGGCGACGAATTAAAATACTTTATATTATTTCTATAGGTCACTTGAAACTTGAAAAATGTGGTTATTTTTGTATATGTTGCGAAACTGGTGGTCCTGGGTTCAAATCCCGCTTAGGGCAAATATTTGTGAGATGAGCATAAATATTTGTTCCTGAGTCTTGGATGTTTTCAATGTATTAAGTAAATAATATCTATTAAATATATCGTCGTCTAGTTCCCATAACACAAGCCTTATTGTGCATACCATGGGATTAGTTCGATTTGTGTAAAATTGTCCTGTAATATTTATTTATTATTTAATTATTTATGACCGTGGCTCCGCCATATTTTAAAGAAACACCGACTTCATACGTAATTTCAAAACATTCATACAGGCATTGAATGACTATATTGTGTTTTTACTTACATATATGGCGGACCAACCTCTCTCAAAACTGGGACCGGGACCGGTTAGCCGGTTACCATAAAAGTGGCAATTATTTCATAGAATTGTTTCCACAAACCTTATCAATTTGTTAAGCATATAGTCGACCTATCTCTAAACAATTTGATAGTTCATTTAAGTTTCCTTTTTTCACTCATCAGTATTTTTTGGTTCGAACATATTTCTGTCATCACTTATAATGACAATATATCTAACGTTCAACATTACTATGCCATGTTACGCTGGTGAGAATACTTTTTGCTATCAATTTCCATCCGGCGATGACACGGAAATAACGCATAACATCCTAGAAATCATACGATTACCGCGCAAAAAGCAGGCCTCGATAGATTCGCTCCGACGCATGTCTTATCGATTCATGTCGCGTTTCGTCCGAGAGACAAACGAGTAATCATCATGTCATCAACACACAACACACAACACATAGAAGAAAATATTATCATCTCATCAAATCAAACTATTTTAAGAGCCTGCATTAGCGCTAAATTTGTTCTCTTATTCTTTTATTATTAAATTAAACTTTAAATTCCTATGGACCATACCGGTTTCATGTCAAATTATTTCGCCCTTCAGGCAAGCCGTCTCTGGAATTCGTTCCCTTTTTATATCAGAAAAGCCCTAAGCAAGGTAGTTTTCAAGTTATTATGTAGGTATGCATTATTCGCTTGTGTGTCCTAACGCTCTCAGTTCGGAATGATTTCCCACTGCACCATTTTCATATATCTCTGTTTGGCCGTATGGTTGTTTATTTATTTAGAACTCGCGAATAGCTACTTTTCAAAGTCATGATAAGTCCGCTATTTTGTATTTATTTTTGTTTTGTGCAATAAGTTTAAATTAATAAAACAATATTTTTCGTTTTTTTGTGCGTTGAGTCATTGGAATTATTAGAGATAAATGATAATATATTCAAAATAATTTATTTACAAACAGGATATCAACCAATAAAGAAAAAATTGCGTGAACGCTCTTTTTTATGGTCTCAAAACGATGTGATCGAGATGACTTGACTTGCCTCGTACAAAAATAACTATAGGTACATTTCAAAGTCATGATAAGTCCGCCATCTTGTATTTACTTTTTTTTGTGCAATAAGTTTAAATTAATAAATCAATATTTTTCGTTTTTTTGTGCGTTGAGTCATTGGAATTATTAGAGATAAATGATAATGTATTCAAAATAATTTATTTACAAACAGGATATCAACCAATAAAGAAAAAATTGCGTGAACGCTCTTTTTTATGGTCTCAAAACGATGTGATCGAGATGATTTGACTTGCCTCTTACAAAAATAACTATAGGTACATTTTCTCTAGTATTTATGTGTTGGTGGTCCTATTAATGTTGTTACATGATAACTGAGTTCAAACTCAATTTGTCTCACGTACTAGACTAACCATGACAGAGCAACCATACTGTCACATCTTGAGATTCATAATCATAATAATACATTGATATTAATAACATGACGCACCTGTTTTCAGGCACGATTTCAATTTTGACATCTGCAATATATGAAAGGTTCTGTTAATTAGCTGATGAAACCGCATTATATTTAACTTGAAAACCAGAAGTGGTCCCAATTGGTACAGAATGATTTAATTATGGTAATGTAAGTAAAACATTTGGAAAGGAGAAAACTGGGTCCCTTCAAGGCTACGCTAAATATAAATACTTTGTACAGAAAGATAATAAAATACCAAAGAATACTGGTCCAGCCATAAAACTCGAATTTATAGCCCTTAACAAGCAGTGACACTGGAATATCGAATCGAGTGTAAATGTGGTCCAATTTCGACAATCTCAGCTTGCCGTATCGGTAGCTAATTAACTTTACCATACAGCAATTCAGAAAGAAGTTTCGAAAGATTTAACGAATTTCTTGATACTCGATTTGATTGCTACACCCCTGCATGCCCAATGCATAGTCTCTTTAATAATGAATTACGAACGCAAACTCGAGCATTCATAATCATAATTCAAGCAGTTAATCAAGCAAATGAAAATAAACACACCTTTGCTAATCAAAATATTACTACCATTAATTCTAGCGTTTCCAAATCTGTCATAAGTATTGATGTGTGAAAAGCAACACGCAGATTGTTCTTGCATTCAATGAACGGTAATAACTCGTAACATCCGACGGCACCAATTAGACCGGGGATCGTTATGAAACAAACACAGTGAAAGTGATGATTTACTGTTTTACCCGACAAATGGAGCCCAAATTACTCCTAGACACACAAAACGACTTTTTAATAACTTTATTTTTCATTTCACATCAAAATCCCATGAGTTTGTAATTGAAATCGTGTTATGTTTGTATTACGACGCTTACGCAATGTAGACCTGCTTTTGAGTGAATTTAATAGGACACGACACGAATGATACGATAATGTAATTACTGATGCACCAAACTGGTGTAATGACATAACGTTTTAGATGTCCGATTATGAAACAAAGTTACCTTTGAATCACATCGTAACATTTACGTATCAGAAATATCAGAATCACCTGGGTTTAACGGTATTGCATGAGTATTCCTTATTGTGTCAATTTATATTGATGCGACACTTCCAGAACATCTGCAGTAAATAACAAATCGGCACTTCGACACAGCCTGATAATGTTGAAAATTGTATACATTTTAACAAATTCCTTTGTGATCCGAATCTAGAATGTCTTTATTGTGGAAATCACTGGATCTGTGACCGGCAAACCGTAGGACCCTATCATTGACGTAAAGTGCGGTTTGGACCGCCGTGGGCCCGTAAGCAAAAAATTGATGGGTTCGGAAGATGAAAAGGGCTAGTACAACTGTTCTTTAAAGTCCAAAGATTAACTTCAAATGTCACTGTGCTAAAAACGTAATAATTTATGTACGAAGGCAAAGGCAACGTTGTGAACGTGAGTGTGATCTGTTGGTGTGTAATGTTGTGACCATTCTAATCGATTGTTTTATCCATTTGGAACCAAAGAGCAGGCGTGTAAAAAGTTGTAATTTATGTTTTATTTGTATTTAACAAATTAAAAATGTTACATAATATTAAAGCGTGTAATAATTGTTCATGTCACAAGTTAACTTTAAGATAACGTTATTATTAACTTGGTATTTACGTAAAAGTAATTATAAACAAACAAAATTATTATTAATATTTTCTTCTGTTTCCGCGATTATTACTCATTGAAATAAAACAATTTCATTTGTGAAATGCTGCTTGGTAAATTATTAGAATAAAATAATTAAGCCCTTCTGGCACATGTGTAGCTGTCTTTACAGCTTAGGCCCATCTGGCATGTATGTACACCTTTATTTGTGTTTTTTTCAAAAAATGGGTAGTTTGCACAAATTAGTAGTTTGCACAAAAAAACTTTGACAGAGGAAAATACATCTTTTCTCAGTCCTCCCGTGACCATGGAAAGCTGGAAAGCTTCCGAAACGTCGGAAACTAAAATGAGATAATATACGCGATGTAATCCGTTAAATTGTTTTATTTCAAAATTATTATTATCTGATTTGATTTCCCGACGTCTGGACATATGTTTTATTTAAATGAGTGATAATCGCGAAAAGAAGTACAATGTGTAAATACCTCTGCAATAAAACTGTTGATCTATTGGAAAACTGTCAAGTTTGAATTCAGTTCCAGTTCGTTCAGTTCAGTTCAGTATCCAACTGAAAATACTGTAGAGGCGGGATGAATTCAGCCGGCTAAATTAAGATAGTTCCTTATTTATTTACTCGTATATGAGATGTGATAGACGGGAGGTATGTACTTTGCTCAATCGTTTTATCGCTCAAGATATTTTTTTTATAACAAAGCACTATGCGCGTTCTTTTCCCAACATTAATGTTAGAGTAAAAGCGTTTTTTCCTACCGATCATTTCCTTTATCCTCGGAGCCCTTGCATACCTAAATACCTGTAATTTCATTAAAACACCGCGATCGAGAAAGTACCGCGGCCATCTTTCATCCCAAGCCGGTGTTCAATGATCACGTCGCCGTCATTAGGAGGACGCTCTGATAACCATTCGGGACGGGCATTATGGTTGGTCCCAAGTTCGCGGTTTCGGCGACGAGTAAAGGTAAAAGTCGATGTGAAATAGAAATGGTATTGATCGTGAATGCCATTTTATCCGACGAAGAGGGAGGAGAGACTTTTAACATGTACTAGAAGGCGCCCGCAACTTCGTTCGCGGAGGAGAAAAAGTCATAACCCCTTTTTTTCTTCAGCGTAGTCTGGTAAAAAGTATCCTATAACCATTTGGAGATACCCAGCTATAACCAAAAATAGTTGAAATCCGTTGAGCTGATTTGGCGTGATGAAGCCACAACGACGAATGCAAGCGTACAAAAAGATCCAATATAAATATATTACGATTCAGTTACCTCCAAATAATTAGTCCGTTTCAATCATTATTTGATAATATCTTTAATGTAGGAACAGCCATTTTATTTTTACAACTTTATAATAATATTTTCTTCTGTTTCCGCGATTATTACTCATTGAAATAAAACAATTTCTTTCACTAAAATGAGATAATATCAGCGATATAATCCGTTAAATTGTTTTATTTCAACTTTATAATAGTAGTATAGATATCTTGTCTATGGCATTGTAGCTCCCAAAGACGAGACGTGTCGAGGGACTTTTTATCATTTCATCGATGCTTGTTATGGCGTTTTAATCATTGGCAAAATGTCTAGCGTAACTTAAATGGCATCGCTATCAAAAACCGTAATTGCTATCTAAAAATCGAACAATTTTAATTTTCGTCCTTATTTTTCTTTCAATTTTGCAAAACTGACATTGAAATACCATTTGCAACAGTGAGGGCCTATGTTCATCATTTGAACGTCTTTTAGCTGATGATGACCATGACATTAAAAATGTAAAACGTAAGTTTCCATTTAACTCGTCGTATGGTACTGGTCGTACTGTGGTCTAAATTCACAGTAGAGTAAAGAATAAATGATTGAATAATAGAAACAACTATGCAATGTATGTCGTCTACTACTTGTTTCATATTCACTTTGATAGACAAGTATTTCTCATTATTATGAATATAAAGGCCAAACGCAGGCCCACAAAAAAACCTAGTATTTAGTAACAATTCTTCTTCCAGGGTCTAAATTATGTTTATAGCTTGGTGGTTATTGCGGAGTTTTCAACCTTTATTGTTTCCAAAAACGCTTAGTATCTTTTAATTACTCACTTACATTGTAAACTTTGTTTCCTTGTCAAAGTATCGATGAAAATAATTGGTATATAATTAGAGAACTGTCGATTTTAACTGGGTGATTAGAAACTTCTATTACCAATCCGAATAGTTACAAAAAATCAGTATAGAGGAAATATGCTATTACATTGCATTTAAGCTTTTCATTAAACGCATGGAATGTTGGCATAATCAAATCACCTTAAAATAACAATGTATAAATAAGGTGAACACTAGAAGAATCTAAATTATATACAGTTTTTGATTCAATTAGATACGATGACACGAAATTTTAGGAAATTAATCAGCAACACAAAGCAAATCAAGAAACCGTAAATATTGACACGAAAAACGTTATAATAAGCAAATGATGATGATGACGTTCCTTACATTTTAATCAATATGATTGACAGAATCGAGTGCTACTGCTAGGTACTAACTGTATTAACAATTTTATTACAATCAATCAGTTCTCTAGACTTGACGCAGCATTTAGAATCATTGACCTGTCTGGTAGTAAATGTCGTCATGTTACAATTGCGATTATTATGCTTCTGAATTATACATGAAATAAATGCGTGTTTAGATATATTGTTTCTAGCTTTTGTCCTATAATGTTTTCATTGCAAATTCCGCCATACAAGCTTTGGACCCCC
Source organism: Hedya salicella (assembly GCA_905404275.2). Taxonomy (NCBI): domain Eukaryota; kingdom Metazoa; phylum Arthropoda; class Insecta; order Lepidoptera; family Tortricidae; genus Hedya; species Hedya salicella. Next base: position 14,331,474 of record FR990112.1, on the reverse strand, counting down.
ATTACACCAACTCAGGGGATGAATTTTGAAAAATCCTTCCTTAGTGCACCCCTTGACCTTATAAGGAACCTACGTGCCAAATTTGGAATTTCTAGAACCAGCGGTTTGGGCTGTGCGTTGAGTATGTCTGTCAGGCAGTCAGTTTCTTCTTTTATATATTTATACATTTAGCAGGGCCTATGTCTAACAGATTTCCTTCAACGTGCACAGTTGGATGAAGCTTGTATATGAGTTACATCAAAGTTATATCACTAAGTATATCAGAATGCCTGTGTTGTGTAAATGTTCAATTTGCATCTTATATACTTTATATCATAATATCTGCGGGCCTGATATGGTCGCGTTTATATTGCGATAGATAGCATGATAAAGTTTAGTCACTTTCCGACAAGTATATGCGATCGAGAGATGCTTTATAATTTATAGCCATGTAGACACATAGACCCAATTATATTTAGAGCTGGGGAATAAAAAGGTTCGTCACTTTTCGACACTGTATGATGGCATTAAGGTTCAAAAGTGACGAACCTTTTCATTCCACGACTGTATTATTATTGTACTGTAATATTATTTTTTCATCCATTACGAGTATATTCGTTTACGTTTGAGACGAGTAGATCGTCACAAGCAATGTCATTGCTAGGTGATTATGGCCCGAGTCGAATCAAAGCTCTAGGAACGAGCTGTGTGTTTAGACTAGAATCATAAGAACAGTTTGTCATTATTATTATAATAATATAAATTCAATTATACGAAATCCAATTATTGTATGTAATATAATCAAAATAATTGCTCATATGAAATATAGTGTAATGTAATTATTGTGTAAAAAATATAATTTGTATGCCTTAATCGGCTAAACATGTGAAACAAACAATTTATAATAGTTATAATGACCACTTCAACCTATATGTACCTACCATGTTTAAGCAAATAGTAATAATGACCACTTCAACCTATATGTACCCCATGTTTAAGCAAATAAATTATTCTTATTCTTGGTCTGCATACGTGTGTACGTAACTAGATTCACAAATGACTTTGTAACATGGCAATGAAGCTATGTAGCACGTTTCTCGCAACAATGAACAGAGAGATATTTCATCAACATAAGTATAAATATCATGGATTATTTCTCAGAGGATCCACTCCCCAAAGGCCGCTTCTAAAGCCGTCGGTGTACCCGGCATCCTAAGAACGTGGTCTTCGATCCGGACAACAAGATCATAGCAGCTAAATCGACCAGCCCGTATGTAGTTTCTTATTCTCCCATATGTCCGATCTTTCTTTGCCCACCCTAGTTGTGTTGAACCGATTCAACCCACATGACTACGTCCCACCCCAACTCTAGGTAAGGTAGCTGCGGATGGCATTCCCATTGCCGCGACTATTTAGGAGAGTGGAGGAAGGAGGAAGGCGGTGCATAAGGCACAAGGACTCCGGAGGTGGGCCCATCTTTATCGTTTTTGTTTTGTTTTTCGTCATTGTCGTCTCAGCAAATATCTTAAAATATTTTTTTTTATGATTCCAAAAGACAGTCCCGAGGTCGAGTTTATTTTCGTCGAAGTTATCACGTCTTGTCTTTCCGTTGTGGCGATAATAGAGAGATAACAATGACTATTGAACCGAGCGGTCAAAACACTCGGAGATTCGACGAGTTGGGGTGAACTGGTTCAACTTAACTTGGGGCGTGAGAGAGAGCAAAAGGGAATCGGACAAAAAAGTAGGGTTTCTAGACAGTGAAGTCCCGTCCCGGGAGTATTCTGAAGACTTCTTCTCTGCCGTTCCACTCTTGGCAGATCGGTCGTGGTCACACGGAGGCGTTCACGTCGCCAGATACAGCTCTCCGCACGATCTCCTGCCATCTCTCCCTGTTTCAGACTGTCTGGCGCAGTTAGATACGCGGTTTCTTACTGTGGACTTCAGTAGGTCCATCCAGCGCATATATCCTAGAAATCATACGATTACCGCGCAAAAAGCATCCTGCTTAGTCAGCGAACGAAAAAAACATAGAAGCACAACTAGCGTCGCAAAATGACCCCACGAAAACTGTGTCGAATAAGGCGGGGCGTATAAACTGGGTCAAACGGGCTGTCAGTTGCATATGGCGGCGCTGCATGACTGTCGTATTATTTCAATTCCCAGAGTGAAAAAATACAGCTTATTGATCTGTAAAATAGTGTATTAATCATTCTAGAAAATATATAAATAAAGATGGAATCACTATTCAGATGTAAAAAATACCGTAAACATAATTATTTATTTTTTTTAGTCGGAAGAGATTTTGTATAGGGATGGTGTTATGCCACCTTACACCATCAAAAAAGTTAATATGTAAATGAAAAGGTATTGTGATACCTATTGAACATTTGATATATTGTGTGTTGAGATACATGTTTTCATGCACATAATTATTTTATATACAGTGTTCGAAAAAGGTGCAATTTGATTTAAAAGTTATCATACACTAAAGTGCTCGAACTCGGTAGGATTACGGTAACTTATTACAGAGTTCCTATGCCCACCTTCCGTCTCCATCATCATACAAACATACTAACACGGCAACAATAAAAGTACGCAAGCTCCATTTTTGCGTTGTCTTAACATACTACAAAAGTTATGATTGCAAGAGTCTGGCAAATGAAAGATGAGAATGAAATCAACCGCGAAATTTAAAAATGTAGCTGCAGTGTGCCTGTATGAGCTAGAGTTACACAAATTCATTGCTTTTGTCATGAATTATTAAGTTATTAGTTACTGAGAAAAACATTTAAATTTGTTTATATCTAGCTCATACAGGCACACTGCTACATTTTTAAATTTCGCGGTTGAATTTATTCTCATCTTTCATTTGCCAGACTCTAGTGGCTGATTGTCTGTTTGTATTTAAGTATTTAGCAAGCTATAATATATGCATACTCGTATGGTCGTCTAGTATTCACAGTAAAAGTATGCTACATCTTAATGATGAATGAAAGAGACCAGTTTGAGTTGTGTAAGGTTATTCTAAATTATTCAAACATAAAATAAAACTGAAAATTCAATTTAAATAATACGTCAATTCTGCCTACAAAATTACTACTTATTGCATGTGACCATCTACTACGTATGCGTTTTCGTAGTCGCCGTCATATTGATACCATAAAACGTCAGCGCTAGAAGCCAATCACAGCCAGTTATTATGAAATTGGCCAATCACAATTATTTGTTTTGGGTAATAGAAAGTAGACTGATATTTCGGCCAACTCTTATTGGTCACACAACGCGCATGCGGATTTAGAATATTTACCCCGTTTTGTACTGTAATTTTGTATGAAGCTCGCGTTCTATGTTTTTTTCGTTCACTGTGCTTAGTGCTCTGGTTTCTCCACCTGTCCTTGTACAACCAGCCACTCTATGGAGTCGGTATCTAGTCTAGAGACATGTACAAATACATTCTGAAGACTTAAGTATAGGCAAATACTAAATACCATTAAAACAAGAGGACTGACAATCTCCATATTTACTTTGAATCGTGCCCCGATCGCAAGGAAATATAATATTCTGGCAAAAACTAGATGGCACTTTAAAACGAAACATTAATACTTAAATAAATGGTAACATTTAAATACTGTGTCTTGGTTGTGAACGTTAAAAATTGTAAATAATAAATCTTATTCATAGATGGCGTTACAGTCTTCTTGTTTTAATGGTCCTTGGCTAATATTGTCATTATCGGCTCTTCACTAATTTCTACGTATATTATCTCAATGTTATGCGATCCAATAATGGGCTGACATGTTCATCTTCAAATAAACATCTTGATAGAGATGCTCAAACATTCAAGTGAAAACTAATACCCCCGATATTGACGTAATTATTAACCTCCGAATGCAAATATATCACCTATCGATTATGCAACGATTGTTAACTCGGCTCTCGTATTTTGTAAGTAAATGACATAAGTTTTATAATGACCGCCACACCCACTGATGTACATAATTAATTTCCTGTTACAGGCAAACGTCAGATGCACACTCTCTAACCGAATTTCATTGAATATCGGAAGACAAAACACGGAGAACAAAAAACATTTTAATTAATCAAATAAAATATTCTACATAATATAATTTATAAAGATTGCATGTAAGGTCAAAAGCGACTATGGGGCAAATACTTCTGTTAAAGATTTCTGAAAATCCCAACAATTTGAAACTACCCATACCCTCTCGTCTTAAAATTTGGCAGTATACGTATCAAAAAAGAGAGCAGGGATTAGTTGCAAAATTATGTTATTGTCAAAAGACGCATTTGTCCTGTAGTCGCATTTGCCCCGGTTGACATTACCTAAATATAATTTTATTTACCTTTTGTTTATTTCTTCTGGAGTTATTTTCTTTCGCTACTCGATCAGGTATGGTTACAGCTCCCATTACCTGCAGAGCTATTTGAATAATTATGTTTTTAATTGTTTAAACACTTCGTTTATATCGTTTTACATCTTATTTTGTGCTTTTGTTTCGACTGTCATACGCATTACATGACTGAGTGGGTGTACTCAACGTTCATACAACACCACACTTTCATAAAACGAACTGAAATAGCAACAACATCCGTTTTTCCCAACTCAATACATAACTCAATATTAATACCAATGAACGATTTAAAATTCTGACATGGACAAGAATAATTGCTTTCATAGATGCTAATGTATATACAACACTAATCAACAGAAAAATGCAGTAAGTGCGTAAGACTTTCACATGTACATACAACCTTTTCCAATATTTCGTTGCTCAGGATGAAAACGTGATAAGTGCGTGCGAGTTCCATAGATATTTACTACCTTTTGATAAAACATTTTTAATCGCGTGGCGGGGATGGTGCGCGAACGCCGTGACGGATGCTCGCTCCACGCTCCATGACTCAATTATGTGACAACTTATCACTGGAATTTCTAGCATTTTCACCTAATCTAAGATCTAGCCAACGCAGCTATAAGTCTAGTTTACACGGATGGAGTAAGGGGTAAACGGTCATTACAATAGGTATATGGCTTAATTTTTGAACGGAGTGTTTTGTCGCACTTTGCATTCCAGACGTAAGTCAAATGAAAGTTAGGACGAAGTTTTTTGTTTGACACGACATTAGATGACAAAAACAAAGCAAATGCATGTATCATGACTTCACGACTTATCGGCACTATTTTGAAAAAACTCATCTATACTATTATAAAGTTGTAAAAATGAAATGTCTGTACATTGAAGATATTTTCAAAAATTTGATTGTTACGGACTATTTGGAGGTTACTAAAACGAAAAATATTTTTTTTGGATTTTATGTATTTTTGTATGTGTCGCTGTGGCTTCATCACGCAAAATCGGCTCAACAGATTTCCACAATTTTTGGTACACGGGTAGCTGGGTACCTCCAGACGGTTATAGGATACTTTTTACCCGACTACGCTGAAGAAAAAACGACGGGTTATGACTTTTTCTCCTCCGCGAACGAAGTTCATCTTCTAGTACTCGATATCTCTTTTAGTTTTAACGAAAAATTACACTCTAATACAGTTACTTTTCACACGCCATTTTCCTTGGTGGATTACAGATACCATCGGCCACACACTAGTTAAGTGCCCATTGATAGACCTTATTGACATTGACATAAAGCCTACAGAAAGTCACTTAAGTGTATTGCTGATTGTACATCTATAGGACATCTTCAAAGTAGTGACCATAATATGATGTCATAAGTGACTTCGACACCAGTCATCATTATAAGCGTTTCAAAAGTTTAAATTTTCAATGCACGTCATGTCAAGCTTCTAAAGTTTAGACAAAAAAATCTTAACGTTCACATTCTAAAACAGAGCCGAATAAGTTTGCATAAAATAAGGTAAGAATTACCTTCTATGGGTACCTACCTACTACTTATCCGTAGTATAAATATTTATAGGAGAATACTGAGATTTTATCAAAGCAGAAGTTTAAAAGGAATAGAAGAGCGTTGACAATGATATTGTACTTTATACCTTCATCTGCAGCATCCATCGCTACTGAGTGTACACTCTATGTGTGCTAGGCTGAGTAAACACTCTCAATTTGTAGTGCATGTGCATGCAAAATAGAAGCTTTCGTATAGCATGGACCGTTTCTTCTCGAAACTTTTGTCGTTAATTTCTAATGGATCAGACAAGTCAGTCGAAAGTCGAAACTGAGTTCTATAGAAGAATCAGTGCCGTATCGATACTTTGCCAAGCCTATAAATCTCCTGTTTTTGTACTGGAGTGGCCAACCAACGCAAATTATAAGCTTGCGATGGTCAAATCCTTCGTGACTCTGATCGTAATGCGACGTCCGACGCGAGTTACCAACGCAAGATAAGTAGTCATACATATACCCGAATAAGCCCCATTTTGTTATGTGGTGATAATGTTAAACATCGTGTACCTAAGTGTAAGCTTAAACGAACAATAAGTAGATAGAGTACCGGCTATACAAACAATGAGTGTTCCAGTGGGTTGCACAGGCTTTTGGGCCAAGGTAGGCAGTTCGTCTGTGCCTATTTGGAGCCATGGTCGTTCAGGGCTTCAGGGTAGGCAGTGCCTTTGTCCCTATATGGTCCGCACGCCACTGATGTGTTGTTATTGTCACCTATTACGAGTAGGTTAAATACTTAAGTAAGCAAGGCCTTGATTCTTGATTCCATCCCGTGGTGTAGCTACCGAAGGGCTAAGCGAAACCATTCTCCGGTCCCCCCAATCCCATCACGCTCTCCAGCAAATCAAAACCTGACCGAAGCCCCATTATATTCATTTCTACATCACAAGATTACAGCAGACTGTAAAGGATGGCTACTACGAAGTCTTCGGATGACGTCATTGCGTCGCCCCCACCGGCGGGGATGACCAGCCCATACTTTTCTTATTTTCCCCTATGTCCGATTTTTTCTTTCTCTGCCACGCTCCGAGTCGGTTTGAACCGGTTCATCCCATTTCCGCAGTTTTTGTGTCATGTACAGAGCGTCCCAACCCAACTCTAAATGGCTGCGATGATATTCCCGTTTGTGGGTTTACACTCCCCCCTCTGAATCCAATTACTATATAAGAAGGCCTAGCCAGACCTATCGAGTTTAAACTTAGGTACTAAAAAATAAAATCCATCTATATATACTATCCTGTGAAGAATGTGTCGGTTAGTATTTCCGTTTCCGTTCCACCTGTCTGTTTAGGTACATCTGGCCATAGCATTGTGATGAATGTGAAATTAGCTGTCAATCCACTAATCCGAGGTATCAGCGCGTCTATTAACTAACGCTTCAATGATTAATGGTGATGATTTGGTGGAATCTAAAATTAGATTTTCACACGATTTTGAGATTGATTTATTAAAAACCCATCTATAATTGATTATTGCAATCTTATAGAGGAAACACAAGGTAACAGTACACCTGTGTGAATCTACAAATCTTCTTGTTTGAAGTTATCGATGTTTATCTTTTTTAACAACAGTCACTTTTAAAAACTGATGGAGACATTAATCTGTCGTATCAAATTGCCGAACTCAATAGCTTCTCATAAATTGGGAAGATTTTTTATATATATTATTATCTCTTTATAATTTACGTCTAGGTAAGCGCTCTATGTGGTCTATTAAACCTAAAGTTAAAAGGACGTTTGGACTACAATTTACATTTTAATATCACTCCCTACAGTTTCGTACGTTGGTACGAAAAAGACATCATTATTTATAAGCAGTTCATATAAATGTTCATGATTATCATTACTTATGAAAACATTACACTGATATTTAAATCTGGGCGCTTCAAAATCACCGTTCCACGGCATTTTAATCACAAAGTCGATCTCTCTGAGGGCGTAAACATGATACATAGCATAAATCATGGAATACCGTTATTAACATACCTAATCAATGATGAGATATCACCACAGCACCACGTCCAAAACACGTAAGTATCTCTTTCGAATTTGAATTTTGTATAAATCGAAACTTTTAAATAATTAATTACTATTTCGCTACGATGCTCCGACCGGTTCATTCTGATTTAAATATTTATAGCAATATTTAACAGTATCACGAACTTTAACTTTCTAACTCGGATTCCGTGACCGTACGCCGATGGCCAGACCAACCTATCCACTCCACCCTTATAGTTTCTCATGTTCGCTTCTGTTTACACATTCATGACAAAGGAGTAATAGTGGCATAGTGATATAATTTACTACAAATGATCCAACATTTCCTTTATGGTCCAACATATAGTCATCATAGGGTCTTATCGCACGTATGTTATTTAAACAGTCGTCATGTACTTACACAGGTGCCGAAATTAAGTAGCCTTTTAGCTGAAACGCCGTTTACAATCTGCTTTTATTCGATATCAGCAAAAAGAGATCAGCATAAAAATTACAATGACAGTCACCATCAAGAAAGGGGTCGGTCATATCGTACTTAGCTGTCGTAAGGAAAATCAAAAAGGATCGGCATTAGTGTTCTTGTGGAGTAACTAACTACAAATACTTAACGTTAACGCCAATCTATCTGCCAAGAAAGCCGCTTATACGGGATAATCCATCACGATTGAGAGAGTTTTATATTTTCAACGATGTTTTTAAAACTTTTTAAAATGATGATGGGCAAAATTTCATGCCAAAACTTACTAGAATTTTTGGAGCGCGAAGGCTTGATAAAAATATTAATTTAGGTACTCATATCTATGAGTAAGGGTCTACCGATCTGTGTCTTATTTCTCGTGGGTTTTGTACACTTATCAACTACAACTTCAAGTTCAGAACTCACTTGAGAAGACTTAGTTACTGGAAGGGTCACGGACGGTACATTCAATATTTGCCATAAACAAAATAAAACACGTCTGCTTATCCTTGTATCATGGCAAATAACCTGACTTTATTCTTGCCCACTAAAAGGTGTCCACAACGTCGTCCGCGGAGGATGAAAAAGTGATAACCATTTTTTTTGCTTAGCAATGTCAGGTAAAAAGTATCTCCTATAACCATCCTCGGAGTTTCAGCTATCATTGTACCAAAATTGGCTATGATCGTTCAGCCGTTTTAAAATGATGAGGCCGCGAAGATATTTCGACCGAGATGGCGGTGTTATCAATAGATCGCGCTATTTAGATTTATCTATTACTAGCTTCTGCCCGCGACTTCGTCCGCCTTAAATTCGTTTATCGAATATTTTTCCGGGATAAAAAGTAGCCTACGTCCTTCCCCGGGACTCAAACTATCTCCATACCAAATTTCATTCAAATCGGTTCAGCGGTTTAAGCGTGAAGAGGTAACAGACAGGCAGACAGACAGACAGACACACTTTCGCATTTATAATATTAGTATGGATATTTTGACGAACGGGTTAGCTCAGTGGAAGTAACGTTGCCTGCGAAGCTGAAGGTCCTGGGTTCAAATCCTGGCCAGGGCAAATAATTGCTTGATGAGCATAAATATTTGTTCCTGAGTGTTTTCTATGTATATAAGTAAATTTATCTATTAAATATATCGTCGTCTAGTACTCATAACCATAAGACTACTTCGATGTGCGTAAATATTGTCCTGTAATATTTATTTATTTATCTGCGATTCATGACCCCTGTACGGCAATTGAATTTCGTAACTTTATAATTGACCCACAGTTTTAAATTTGTGTTAGTTAACACAAATTTAAAAATACCTCATACTCGTACGTCAAAATCCATTAAGCCGTTTATAAAAAAAGGTAAGAAAATCCCAAATCACCGCAATTTCGTAACCTGTTACCATTATTATTACACGCAGTTCGCAAATGTACACACATAGGCCGTAAAATTCGATCACATTCTCAAACGAGATCATAACCTCACACTTGACCGGTTTTACATAATTACAGTGCGCATTCGACTTAATGATCCCGTTGCAAGAATTGTATGTTTATACAGGGTGAATTTTAATTCAAGTAACTGTTTCCGGTTCAGCTCATCGCACGTATGCGTGTATAATTTAATGGGGAAAAATTTAAAATTGTTAGTTCAATGTACAGTGAGTGAGAGTAGCAATTGCATCGAGTCATTTAGTTAATTGTTGAACTCAACTCCAACAATATTGTATAGTTTAGGAAATAATATTTGGGGTTTTCTATAAACGATTATATTGCTAATCTTGCTAAAGACATCGGCCCGGCACTGGTTCACCACGCACAGACGACTAATTAGGCGAATATTCACACTTACAATCAATGAATACCCACTGATTGTAGCAATCGGCCGTTAGTCCAGCTTATGGAGGCTGGAACACAATGCATTGTTCGAGTTGAAGTCTTCATTCGAAAATCTTCATGCCGTATCGACCAACTTTGAGCTTTATGCCCAGCCCATTGCCACTTCAATACTCTCATTTTACTTTATCACACAATGTCACCCTGTATGATAAAGCAAAATAAGAATTTCAAGTAAATTCCAACAATTTTGAAATCGGATATTATCACATACATGTAGCTGTATCAATTTTGTTTTAGAGAATCCTATAGTCGGTGAAAGTGTGTTTGTGGTTATCGCCTAGTGTTTGCGATGCGCTTATGGTTGACTATAGCAATTTGCTGGACTTCTGATTGCCTGTGGATATTGTCTATGCTAAGTGCGATACCTTATGAATGTGGATACTTCACTTATAGCCCGATCAAAGAATGTATCTATTTTTTCTTTTAGGTAGCTTAAGAATAATTCCGCATATATTACTGAACAAGAATGTATAAATAGATCTGGCATGTATGTACCTACACCTTTATTTGTTTTTTCAAAGTAGGTAGTTTGCACAAATTGTAACTTTGACAGAGGAAAATATATCTTTTCTCAGTCTGCCCGTGACCATGGAAAGCTGAAAAGCTTCCGAAACCTCGCGAACTCAAATGAGATAATATACGCGATATAATCCGTTAAATTGTTTTACTTAAATGAGTAATAATCGCGGAAACAGACGAAAATTTTAATTTAAATAAAACCAAACGGGGGTCCTATACGATAATTTGCTTGTGCGCGTTTGTATATCTTTGTTAGCGTTTATATTTTCTCTCATTTACTCAAAGGTTAAATGGAAGAGATTCCTTAAAGTAATGGGCTAGCTTCGCCTTTGTACAAATTTGTTTGTTCTATTGTTTTTATTTACAATAAAGTGTTTACAAAGAAACAAACATTCTTTTATGTTACTGGTCCGGAAAAAAAACGATATGACTAACACACTTTCAAACACAAATCATGAGTAACATGAATATCCTGTATAATTCAGCAGACAAATGGGTGCCGTAAATATACTCTATTACTTTAACGAGCAACTCTTGTATATACAGGATGGCAATCATTTAATAAATAACCATCCTGTATTGCATTATATATATTTAATGTAGGATTTGGTATGTACGTATAGTTTTGCCTTCCAAGGCTATCTTGAAAGGTTTCACCCACCGACCAAGGCTCGGTCGTCCAGATTCATGCCTTTAACTAGAAAATGTAAGGTGTCGTGTAGGTAGTCGTTGATAGGATATGTTTTCCTGCGTCTCATATCAAAAACTCTCCTCTTCTCGTTTATGCTCTCATTAGGCCCGATATCAGGGCTTTTATGTATTTCTCTTATTACACTCCAAACCAATGTTCGATACCAGTACCTACTCGATTCGTAAGGACTGATAATCTCCATACAAAAAGCCGTTCCGCGATATGTACAACGCCATCTATGAATAAGATTTGTTATTTTCAATTTTTCACCTTTACAAGCGTGTCACAGTACCTATACATATTTATTATTGGCTGTTTACGAACTAATTGGTACTGTACTACGTTTCTTTGTACAATTATAACATCGTTAAATGTTCAGTTTAAAAGCGCCATCTAGTTTTTGCCGGAATATCTCCTTGCGATCGGGGCACGATCCGAAATGTATGCTAATTGTCAGTCCTCTTGTTTTAATGGTCATTGATATGAAGCTGAAATAAATATCTGAAACAATCTTACATGCATCGACTTAGTCCTAAACTAAGCAACGCTTGTACTATGAATACTAGACGACTATATGTACTCGTACATATAGGTGGATGAATTATACATAAATACATAGAAAACATCAAAGACACAGGAACAAATATTCCTGCCTGTGATTAAAATTCTAGTCCTCTGTCGGGATTGAACCCAGGAGCGCCAGCCAACGAACTTAGCTAAACATATCGTGTGTAAATGGATCGTTTTAAAGAAAATGTACTTTGTTAAGGGTTTTCAAAACAAAACTTAATTGATGTTTCCTTTGTGTAACGTATACCCATATATTTTGTATGACTAACTTTCGTTAGATACACAAAGGATGCGAATGTAATTTTAGTTCCATTACATTAAGCATGTAAATTTCTTTGCAGCACCCAATGCAGAGATCAGTTTTCCTGCTGCTGTCAAAAAAATATTTAATTTTTGTGGCAAGCTTTTGTTTCCGACTGATGTTTCTTTGAACATCCATGTACTCACCGAGACACATCTAAGGAGCCCAAACTCATCAGCAGACCAGCTCCATGGTGATATTATTATATTGTCATAGCTCCATATATATTGTGTTGTGATCGCAGTTACATCGATAGTACCTATACCAAATTTCAGCTCAATCGATCCCCGGAAGTGGTTCAAATATTCGTTGCAAGATTTGTAATGATACATGCAAATGTCAAGTTAAATCAAAGCTTGTAACAAGGAACATTAAAACGAGAGGACTGTCAATCTCCATACAAAAAGCCGCTTCCCGATATGTACAACGCCATCTATGTATAAGAATTATTATTTACAATTATTCCACTTTGCAAGCTTAACGCGGTATGTAAATGTTTTGATTTATTTATTATTAGCTGTTTACGAACTAATTGTTACTGTACTAAGCTTCTTTGTTCAATTATAACATTGTGAAATGTTTAATTTTAATGCGCCATCTAAACTCTGATTTTTAATTCAAGACCAAAATCTGATAATTCTCATCTATATGATTTAAACAAATAAAGATTATTTCATAAAAATATGAATGAGAAATCGTGCAACCAGTAATATTAAGGTAAGTTTTATTGATAAAAATACTGACACTTTAAGTTTGTCAGTAGTAGGTTTAAGTCTTAAACCAGTATGCAGTGATCACAGCGAAAATGCGCCCTTCGATGTTAAATTTTGGTCTTTAATTGAAAATCAGTATCATAGTTTTATGCCTGAATATGTCCTTGCGGTCGGCAAAGTATGGCAATTGACAGTTCTTATTTTAATGGTCCTTAGCTTGTAACAAGCATAGCATCTCTTTATTTTTACACAAGAAACATTTACTTGGTACCAAAATTATGGTACCCTATGTTGTTGACAAACAGTGGATTTCACGTGTGGATTAAACTCGTTCTTGAACAAATTATTAGGTATAAACTAATAAATAGAAACGAAGAAATTCCATAGAGAAATCGTCAAAACTGGTATTGAAGCTTCGGGTGAATATTTGGATGGCAGTAGCTGTAGGTAAACATGTTTAATTATTTTAAACAAACCGGTGACATTATTAAATAATTATGAAGGCCATCTATTGACCCATAAATAATAAAGACTATTCCAAATCAAGTGTCATTTGACGTGCGTATCCATGTTCTATAATTTATTTATTTATCGTATCGTACCTAAACGGCACAATCTTAGCCAAAATCGTTTTATTATACGTATCTAAGATTTCTCGCGGCTTTGCCCTTGGGAATTGTGCATTTTTTCGGGACCAAAAAATGCACAATTCCCAAGTCTGTCCTTTCTAGAGTCTCAAAATATCTCCACAAATTTCATCGAAATTGTTACGGCGATTTAAGCCTGAAGAGGTAATTGACAAAGTTACTTCCGGATTTATAATACTTATTTGTATGGATTCTAAAGTATTATTTGTCAAAATCCTTATTTAAGGATTTTAATCAATATTTAATCCTTATTAAAGGGTATTACAACACACGTTAGACCACAATTTTCAGTGGTACGAGAGACCGACAAGAGAGTGAGGGAGACTGTTAATACTATTCGTAGAGACTTCTCAGATTGTAGCTGTACGGATGGCTGTTGGGGCAGTAAAGTTCTGGAGTGGTGACCACGCATAGGAAAGCGCAGCGTAGGACGGCCATCGACTAAGTGGACGGATAACCTCGTCAGAGTCGCGGGGAGTCGGGTCGGTGGATACGGGCAGGAACGCACCCTGTGGAGAGCTACAAGGAAGGCCTATGTCCAGCAGTGGACGTCCGTGGCTTATAGATAGCTGACATTAATAAGATAAGATAAATAATTCTTATGGTGTAAAAATAACAGTAAAATGAACAGAAAATAAAACAACAGTTCGTATTTACTTTCGGAATCACCATGAGACTACGCTTTAGTCTAGGAATCCAGTCGAAATGTTATGTTCCATTAAACTTGGAATACTTTCCAGGTACCTAAGTACCTACATAACTGCTGGACTAAGGATGGCCGTTGGGGCGGTAGAGTCCTGGAGTGGCGACCACGTATAGGAGAGCGCAGCGTAGGATGGCCCCCGATTAGGTGAACGGATGAACTCGTAAGGGTCGCGGGGAATCGGTGGATGCGGTCTGCGAAGGATCACGCCCTGTGGCGAGCTATGGGGGAGGCCTATGTTCAGCAGTGGAAGAGGACGTCTGTGGCTGATAGATATAGATTGATACAGGTCTGTGTCGCGGGGAACCGCGAAATTACCCGTATTGGACCCAAATGGCTCGGTGGTGTCACGGTGTACAGTAATTAATGTTTTAACATTATGACATTACAAAAACAGAAGACATTCCTTATTCGAATCTATTACTTATTTAAAATAACGGTCCGGATAAGAAAAAGAGGTGTCTATACATGAGCCACGTCACAGTACACTGCACACGTGTACGAGTAGCCAGGTGTGTACTGTGTAAATCGTCCGATAATGTGAATGATCTTCATTCGTGGGGCAACGACTAAAGATAAATTATTCTAAGCAGTTAGAGGAAAAACCAGATTGTCTCACAAGTCACATGAAATGAGCAGTTAATTAAGGCAAGTCCCATAGTTGAACTCTTTAACACGGTTTTGCTGGACAATGATGCCTTTGTAAAACATAAATAACTTCCAAACTGTCCTTTGTTGCAATGCAATCCCGATCATCAATTCAGAAGAAAGACATACGCAGCACGATTTTCATGTATCTTTACGACCTTTCAGTTTGGGTTCCAAATGCTCACTTCCATAACATTGAATATTTAACGATACTTAAAATGTACTACCGGCACACCCATTCTGCTAATAGGTTAACCATTCGAATTATAACGGAGCCCTAAAAACCATAGGCGTTCATAGATTACAAGATAAAGACTATGCGGCGTTGGAGTTGAAAGTTTTCTGGTTTTGTAGGTACTTAACGGTTTGAGCGAGGTCAAGTAATTTTGACTTTTAATTAAAACTTCGTTCGTGGAGGAGAAAAACTCATAACCCATACATATTTTTCTTTAGCATAGTCGGGTAGAAAGTATCCTATAACCATCTGGAGATAACCAGCTACCCGTGTACCAAAAATAGTTGAAATCCGTTTAGCCGGTTTATCGTGATGAAGCCACAACGACACATACAAACATTTTATTGTTACAACTTTATAATAGTATAGATGTATTGGATGGATGGTTGTACCTAATTAATTTCCTGCCGCAGTTTCTTTTGATATATTTACTCTTCAAAATCGTTCTCAGCATTGTTGAAGGTAGTGTTTCTTCTAGGTTTTGGTGGCTTCTGCTTCTAGGTATCCCCATTCTATCTTGTCCGCGGCATTGATAATACAAGTCGAAATCAATCAATCAACCCCCCCCCCCCTTTTCACAATCGTGACAATTGTCAGGTCAAAACGACATTTTATGTTCACGGCGATCCCCGCAAGCTCGATACATCTTCTTACTTTAGGGCACGCAATGTACGTGAAATTGTCATTGTCACCCAACATTTGTCAAGATTTTGAAATAGGGGCCTGTGAGCACAATAATCTGGTCCGACCATCTGTACTGACTTTACTCCGAATAAAAAAAAACTACCTTCTTTGACGTATTTTTTGCGCATTATGCTGTTCTTTGCTCTTTTCTTCTGACAGCTTACTATGAAATTACATTCATGATATACAGTATGTAGATACAAACAGAGAAACACTTAATCGACCATCTGTAGGCTTAGTATAAATGAGAACAAGGTCTACGAATGGTCACATAAATATTGCTGATGTAACATTATTTTCTAAGACTTGTCATTGACAAGAATGGACATAAAAATTTTTTACCCCCTCATTTTAGCGAACGATCTAATACTATTTGCAAAATTACGAGGAACGTATTTTGTAGTAGTGTGTACATCAAATAATAAATATATTAAAAAAATATGATTTCTGGAAGATTTTAAGACTTGTACGAACTGACTACTATCCGTTATGACATCTAGACACTACGAGTCATTGGAAGTTTTAACATTAGACCAATTTACCAGTGGTTCTTATGGCATCTGGGCATTATGACCTCCCGGACAATTTAACACTTGGACAAATTTACTAGCAGTTCTTATGGCATCGGGTACTATGAGCTATTGGATATTATGACACTTTGACCAATTGACCTGTGGTTCTTATGACATCTAGACCTCTTGGACATTTTGACACTGGGACCAACATCCTCCGGAGTCCCGGAGCGAAAATAATTATGACAGCGGAATGGTTGTTCATATAAAAGGTAAAGACTGAAAACAAAGTAGGTACAGATCGTACTTACCGCTTTTAACATTTCCATAGGACTTTGAAACGGATTAATACCTAATCATAATCAGTCACACACTTAACTGCCACAGTCAGTTTTGCATAGAAATTATAAACTTCCTCAATTAACGCCAAACTTACAAAAAAAACTACTATTCGATTTACGCGCTGGCTGAACAACTATTAAAAAAGCCATGCCAAATTTTCCCGCTCGCAAAAAGTTTGCGTTCATTGATATTCCCGCCCGTTATTAAACTTTTTTAATGGTCGATAAAAAAATCCAGCCAGCTAAACGTTCGGGTTGTTTGGGTTACCGGCTATTGTTATCGCGATTGCGTGGTTTTCGCGACGTGCACCGAGTGAGATGAGCGCAAGACGTGTGAAGTAGCGCAACGCGTCGCGTGTGCGTACGCTTTACATGTTCGTGCATGAGAGTTTTATCAAAGATTTTTTTATAGTTAATGAACAGTGAGACTGAAACATACCTGGAGATAAGGAATGCGTAAGCTAATTGTGAAGAACGCTTCATCCATTCATGGTCAAGATTGATATCGCCGGATGTGCTACTAATTTCACAAATGCAGAATGGCTATGAACTGACTGACTTGTTATCTTATGAGAATTACTGTACACAATCGTATATAGGTACGGAGCAAAATCATAGAATAATTGCAGAAGAAAACTCAACATAATAACTATTTAAGTCAAATAACTGCATCGATTTTTTTGTATTGTGACAAAGGACATAAAGGCTTGTGGGGATGGTATGGACTTTTTCAAAATGGCGGAGATAAAATTGAAAGACTCACGACCTCTACAGCTCACAGACCCACTATTATTATAAATCCAAATGTGACTCTATGTAACGAAAATTTATATGGGAAATTAATCATTAAGATATAGAAAACCTACTCAATTCTTGATAATGCGGGCGGGGCTGCGGGTAAATGTTATCTATCGATCTGCCACGGACTTCAACTGCTGAACATAGGCCTCCCCTATAGCTTACCACAGCGTGAGATCCTGTTCATCAAAAATATATTATAGTACTCACGCTTAAAGTCGCAACAGAATTTTGTTGTGGTATATATTATTGTTCGTGGTTACGATAATGCCGAGTGGCATTGCGTGTGTAAGTTACATATTGTTACGCGTAAGATATTCTTGAAAGTTACCATTTTCGGCATACGGGCGCTAAACGCAATTATTGTGCTACGGTCGTAATAACGGAAACCGGCAGGTTACAAAGGTCAACTTGATATTCAAGCGTCTTTATTTTGCTATTGGAGTTCCAGACGTACGCTGTAGGTGACTGTAGTATTATTATTGCAGACCTAGGGCGGTAAAACATGTTTGCTGCATGAGTCGGAGGCGGCGTGTATTGTATAGTGACACTAGCTTCTGCCCGCGACTTCGCCCACCTTAAATTCGTTTATCGTGGATAAGGGTATTTTTCCGGGATAAAGAGTAGCCTATGTCCTTCCCCGGGACTCAAACTAACTCCATACCAAATTTCATCCAAATCGGTTCAGCGGTTTAAGCGTATAAGCGTAAAGAGGTAATAGACAGACAGACACACTTTCGCATTTATAATATTACTAGCTTCTGCCCGCGACTTCGTCCGCCTTAAATTCGTTTATCGCAGATAAGGGTAGTTTTCCGGGATAAAAAGTAGCCTATGTCCTTCCCCGGGACTCAAACTATCTCCATACTAAATTTCATCCCAATCGGTTCAGCGGTTTAAGCGTGAAGAGGTAACAGACAGACAGACAGACAGACACACTTTCGCATTTATAATATTAGTATGGATATAGTATATATAGTATGGATTTGTGACCGTAGGGACGTAGGTAGGGTAGATTTATGAATTTAGCATGTGTTATATGTTATACTAGCTTCTGCCCGCGACTTCGTCCGCCTTAAATTCGTTTATCGCGGAAAAGGGCATTTTTCCGGGATAAAAAGTAGCCTATGTCCTTCCCCGGGACTCAAACTATCTCCATACCAAATTTCATCCAAATCGGTTCAGCGGTTTAAGCGTGAAGAGGTAACAGACAGACAGACAGACAGGCAGACACACTTTCGCTTTTATAATATTAGTATGGATTATATCTATAAAGTGGTAAGTTTTTGTAATGTAATTAAGCGTTAAAAAAAACATAATTACACAAAATAGGGTTTAATGGCATAATTATAAATATGATTTATTTAATAATTCTAAAATTAGAAACGGAAGATAATTAAATAAGTTATATTTATATGCAATTATAAGTTGCGTTATATCTCTCAATTAGTCCAGGCACCCAATTATGGTCTAGAAAGAAAATAATAATCATTATTACGTTGACGACCGGTTTGGCTCAGTGGGAGTAACGTTGCCTGCGAAGCTGAGGTCCTGGGTTCAAATCCCGGTAAGGGCAAATATTTGTGTGATGAGCATAAATATTTGTTCCTGAGTCTTGGATGTTTTCTATGTATATAAGTAATATATCTATTAAATATATCGTCGTCTAGTACCCATAACACAAGCCTTATTGAGCTTACCATGGGACTAGAGCGATTTGTGTAAAATTGTCCTGTAATATTTATTTATTTATTTATTAAGAATTTTGTCAAAAACGACTGTAAGAAACGTTTGCTCTTATGAACGCTTGTGTTGAGTTGGCCATCGCACTAAACAATCTGCCTAATTTAATAAAATAGGTCTTGATACATTGTGTTTACATGCGATGGCCAAGTCAATATATTTAATTAAGACATAAAAGATTTTCAATATTGATATGGTCACTATAAGATGTTAGGTTAGCTAATTACGTACTTTAAAGAAAGAAGGACCCTTAATTAGGGACTGAATAAATTAACCGACTTGGTATTACATGGATCTCACAACTTTTTACGGTAAAAGAACTGAGTTGGGAGACTTGGTTTTTTTTAACAAGTATTGTTTTTGATGGTTAATTTAAATTGTTTTACTTAAATGAGTGATAGCCGCGGAAACAGAAGAAAATATTAGCATAAAATTTTACTACATTAGATATACCTATTATAAACTAACGTTGACACAATCTTACAATGACATATTACGTTTCTTAGTCATAAGAAACCGGATAGATTTGTATTAGTAAAAAAATAAGGCATATTCCCTATTCCAGTGGTTCTAAAGTTTTGTTGGGTTTTTCCCACCTATTACCACCAACTAATTACCAGTGTAACAGCTGGGATTTTTTCCCCCCATCTGTTACCAGGTGGTAACTACTGGGAATACAATTCCCAACTGTTACCACCAAGACCAATGACTTTAGTGGTATATGTATACCTACTCTAAATATAATATTTGTGTATAGGAGAGTTGATGGGGAAAAAACCTTGCTGTTACCCCTGCCACTAAGTTGGTGGTAACAGGTGGGAATAACCCACTTTTTTGAAGAAGGACCCCTTATGGAAAGCGAAAATTTGACGGAGCCCTAAAATAATGAAATCCTAGGTCATGTGTGGTCTCCATTATTAGTTACCGGAGGCAGTATTATTATCGCGGAGCCCCCACATAGGCTTTGCGAGGAGGCCTAGGGAGGCCTCCACGGAGCACAATTTGAGTATAGCTGCCCTACTCTATAAATTGAATTTAATAGAACTTATAGAAATGATAACCTATAGGTAGATGTAGATTTGTAGTTTTAAAAATCTGTACGTAGAATTAGGAACCCGAAAACATGAAATTTTGATAAAATTAAAATCTATAGGTGTGTTAGTCATGAAGCATATAAACCCGTTAACCATATCTATGAGAAAGTTAAGTTATATCTATTGTTCAGTGGGACAGGTAAATGATCAATGAAAAACAGTGTTATAAATCTTATTTAATTGAATATTTATCTAACACACTAATCTATAGGAAATGTATCTTCCAGCGGTTTCAGAAGAACGGATGATTTTCACTACCTGGAAAATAAAAAATAAACATTGAGCACTATGGTACTTATATTCGTTTTGTACATGATATAACACCAGTGTTACACACATATTGACGCGAGTCGAGACGGGGCTGGGCAAACGAACGTATACTTTATACAGTTGAATTTGTCTAACGAATTTTTGACAGCTGTCAGCCCAGTACATTTACGTCTTCGCGCCATTGCGATTGTACTGGGATGACATCTGTCAAAACGTCGTTGTTAGAAAAATTCAACTGTAGTATGAGAAAATTAAATAAATCAGCGGAAATAATTAATGTAGTTTTCATAATTGGTACACGGCTTCCCTGAAGTGTTCTGAAAAACCTTCTAAGTCCTCGAGTGTGGGCCTGTGCTGACGACATGTTTCTGTTCAAATGACACATTTTTCAGTTATTTATTTATATCTCGAAAACCTTCAAAAATACTTGCAGTTGCTTTTACAAGCAATTTTGAAAACTAGGCGAATTACTTCCACTTATTGGTTTAACCTTTTCGACGCCAACGACGGATTCCGCACAAACGTCCGGTTCAACACAAACAGCGGATTAATCCGTCACAGAGCGAAGAGTAATATAGACCTACATACAACCAGAACAAAGTTCGATAAATATCGATTTTGACATTGTAATGACATGGCGACTCATTTGCAACTTTAATGATTGACGTAGCTTCAAAAAGGTTAACCGATGTTAATTTTCTCAGGCTATTATTAAATAAATATTATCAATCATCATTAGCATTTATAACGCCTAGTGCCATCTGTGAGACAGTTTTGACAACTTGTACTCTATCAGTTAGGAAGATGATCGTGGTATGTCAGAATAGGGCTACTGCGGCGCCACTCTCTACACGCATTTCTGTATCGCCATGAGATAAACACAGATGGCAGCACTACAGTCAATAACAGCTCCTTGGTATGGAGATGAGAATTTGCATCAACGTGGATTTTAAATGAACCGAATTAAATCATCCCATGTCTCATTTCATTTTAGTTAGGGGTAAAAATAATTTATGCTTTTGTCTTGCATATTTTAAAAGTATAATGCGGTAACAGCCGGGCTAGCGCAACTTACCGCGACTTCGCTTGTTACGGGACATAGAATTTCCAGTCTTTCTCACATTGTATTGAAAGAAAAACTGACAACTAGCCACTGAAGTATATACTGTGTGGAGGAGAAAAACTCATAACCCTTATTTTTCTTCAGCATATTTGAATAAAAAATATCCTATAGCCATCTGTGGATGCCCAGCTACCCGTGTACCATAAATAGTTGAAATCCGTTAGCCATTTTGGCGTGATGGAGCCATAACAAATATAAATAAGAAGAATTAAAAAACTATATTTTTCGATACAGTAACCTTATTTCTTCTTTTTTTTAATGTCTTCAATGTACAACCTTTCATTTTTACAACTTGATAATAGTACCTATAGATCAGAGGTCGGCAAACCGCGGATCACGAGCCGCATGCGGCTCTTTAAAGGGTCACTTGCGGCTCTTCAAGTTCCCCTTTAAAAAAGTCCTATTAAAATTTGGTATACAGTGATAAGCCTGAAACAGAAAACTGCAGCTCTTTGAGCTTCGGAAAAATCTAATATTTTTCGGCATCTGGCTCTACGTCTAAAAAGTTTTCCGACCCCTGTATAGATTATAGTTGACATTTTAAACGTACCTGTCCTCTCTTCAGTCCAAAGTATCGCGCGACGGGGTCTCCAGCCTGTATTCTCATCAACATGTTTTCTTTTAGTTTACTGAGATAGAGGGTTAAAGAAATTACTTAATACTGTGCGCCTACCATGAGTTCGGCACGAGCGAGTATCGAGCACTCGATGACGGTCTATCTCTTTCGCACTATTAGCGCGTGCGAGAGAGATGTACTGACTCTCGGTACGAGATACTCGCTAGCGCCGATACTAAACTCAGGTCATGGTAGGCACACCGATAGCGAAATATTATTATTCGAAAATTCCCTATCAGTTAGGTACAGGTCGTTTCGCAGAAGCCGGCGAGGATTTTGTATGCAACGAGTACTTATTTCATATTAAATCCGTGCCAGCTCTTGGGAATAGACCTGTTCCTATTGTGTAGCACTAGCATTCATCTATTATTCCAAATAAGCCACTTTATGACAATACAGGATCAATGAATTCATCAATCGAGTCTGTTTATTTTAATTATAAAGTGCTAAGTCATACAAATTCTGTGCCACGCATACGAAAGCGCAGCGTAGGACGGCCCCCGATTAGGAGGACGGATGACCTCGTACGGGTCGCGGGGAGTCGGTGGATACGGTCTGCGCAGGATCGCAACTTGTGGCGAGCTATAGGGAGGCCTATATTCAGCAGTGGAGGTCCGTGGCTGATAGATAGACTCATTACGGATCCCTACTGAATACTTCTTACTATTTATCATTCAAATTTTTTTGACGACACGTTTGAGTCAGTAGGTTGCACAACGGCCTACGATTTTGGCGGTCCCGGGTTTGAATCCCGGCTAGGGCAAGTGTTTGTGTCATGAGCACGAATCCTGTAGTTCCTGGTATTTATATATATTTTGTATATTGCCATCTAGTACCCACAGTAAGCTTTGCTTAGTTTGGGACTAGGTCGATTTTGTGTAAGATTGTCCCTGATTATTTATATTTATTTTTACGAGTTTATGATATGATGGAGCAGTTTGAGTCAGCTACTGAGTGAAACTAACATAATCTTTTGTGTGTCATGTTTTGGGCATGTTTTTGTGATTTAGCTTGTTAATAAAGGATACTATCTCGCCAGCAGTTCCTGCTTCTCATCAGGTGTCAGCACGATATGCTCCGGGACCAGCTCATGCTCAGTGATGTTGATAAGTAGCTCGGATTCCAAGAACTGCTCGAGGATGTACTTCGGAGCCATGTCTACTAGTGACTGCTTTGCTGATGGAGTCATACCTGGAAATGTAAACACCATATGATGAAATGCTATAATACATTTATGTTAAGATTTCACTGCAAATTTCGGCAAAGCATTTATTTATTCAATAAAATGTGGTTTATACATACAGATGTACGAATAAGAATAAATTATATTCGTACATGTGAATTATGTTGCCACTAAAACAATTTCAAAAAAATATGCGAAGTTACGACACCATCTTTTTTTTTATCAAATGTCCACCCACCTACCCTACTAAAATTGCAAAGTAAGTGAGCCAATTTTAATTTTATAAGGCGCTAAAAAAAAGATGATGTCGTAGCTTCGCATTCAAAATGTAATTACGAACTGTGGGTGCTAGGTTAATATATAATTTCCATAGATTTTTTTGATTCCATACGTATGCATATATTATGAGTAGTTATCGAAATATCATGGTGGTTCTGCTGGGGGTATGCTTCCTAGCCAGACCACCATGCAATCTAATTTACGGCGAAACAATTGACATATTCCTATATGATTAAATTCATCAAAGGTGGTTCTGCTGGAGAGCATGACGTAAAACCACGTGTCAAAGCCACGAAAAAAAAAAATGTTGTATGCATATTACCTGCTTGCACCACTACAATAGCTCTGTGAATATTCTCCTCCTGCATCCTCGTACAATAAGTCTTGATAGTTTTGATTCCAATCTTAGGTTCATCGGGAAAGAACACAAACATCTGGTCTGTGGGGTCGTCATTGTGAGCTACCAGCACTATCAGATCACTCCGCGCTGGTCGTTTTTCACTGAAACATTTTTTATTTAATATTTTCTTCTGTTTCCGCGATTATTACTCATTGAAATAAAACAATTTAACGGATTATATCGCGTATATTATCTCATTTTAGTTCCCGACGTTTCGGAAGCTTTCCAGCTTTCCATGGTCACGGGTGGACTGAGAAAAGATGTATTTCGCAAACGAAACGAAACGTCGAGAACTAAAATGAGATAATATACGCGATATAATACGTTAAATTGTTTTATTTCAATTTTTTATTTAATTAATTTATACTTTTCTCTCAGATATATAGTTTATTATTCATATGCTTAGTTTAATTTATTATCTCCTGTGCACCCTCTGGCAAAGGCCTGCTCCAAACTTTCCACCGCAGGATTATTATAATCATATTATTATGGTTTCTGACTGCTCCAACTTACTTGGAAAATATATTGAACCTATTTACGGACGTTTTCACTAAATCGTGTACCAACTATTATGTCGGCACGAAAAAAAATAGAACAAAAAGACCTTGTATGATATCTAAAAAGCCACCAAGACAATGCTCCTGTCCATACTGCAACGAAATCTATCGCACAAATACATAACTGTAGGTTTGAATTGTTGCCGCATCCGCCCTATTCGCCGGACTTAGCCCCTTCTGTTTATCATCTTTTCCCGAACCTAAAAAAAAACGCTTGGCAGGATGGAAAGTTTCGACGTATTTTGAGGTACAAGAAGCTGTGGTTTTAAAGCTATATTTCGATCAACTTGAAGATTCATTTTTTTATAAGGAGTAATGAAGAAAGGTGGATAAATCGTTTTGGAGACTACCTAGAGAAATTAAATTGTTATAAAAACTCAAGTCTTTATTTTAAATGTTAGGCTCAAACTTTTCATTTATCCCTCGCATAATATGTACAACAAAATTGAGTCGGCTCTTAAATAAAACTTTTAAACGTTCCTTAATGGTTTGAAGAGTAAGTAAAGTACCTAAAGCAAAAGTAATCATTATGTAAGACAATAATAATATTAATATCAAGGGAGCTTAACCTATTACACGCCAAGCGGTGGAGCAATTTACAGTGCCACTGACGCTAGAGCAAAAAAATAAGAAGAGCTCCAAAATCAACAGGGATTGATAAATACTTGTAAATCATAGTTTTTGATCATTGAAATTTGGACGGCTGTAGCCGACGTGGCATCAGTGCCATGACTTTTAGTTGTCGGCCACAGCCATCGGTGGCGGTCAAAGGGTTAAAGGAGGTACTTTTATAACGCCCATGGAACACCACCTTAATGGTGTCAGTTTTGTGACATAGAGAGTCAGCATATAGGTGACGGGGCGATTCGTCACATAACGGACGTTACGTTTTTCTACTAGATTATAATTGTGATATAACTCTAAATGCATTATACAGTTTTTAACAATGGTTTTTAATGAAAACAGATATGATATTATCATCATCCTTCCAAAAAAATAAAGTTATGAATAGCTACTATTATTATAGAAAATGTGTCACAAACCTGACAGACGAAAGTGCATGTTGCCCAATCCACTGTCACAACCTTCCTTTAAGCCTCACTTTTGCATACTGGACACCTGAACTGGTGGCCGATTGGTCATTTCATATGTAATGATGCCATTTCAAGAAATTTAACATGGGTTGTTAAAATTGTTGATTTAGTTTGGATCGTCACAAAGTGGACATATCAGGTGGCATGTTTAGTTATATTATTTAATTTCAGTTTTAATCCAATAGCGGTAGGGTTTAATTTAGAAAATTGGTTCATGTGACGTGCAATCCAGTCAAGATTAATAGGTTCCATTAAAATGCAGCATGTCTTATAGTATTATTTTTAATGTTGCAACTTGAAAAAATTTATGTAATGATGGGGAGACAATTGCTATCCTCGCTGCTTTAAAAAAATAATATAATTAAATTATGTGTATCTTTCGACCAACTATTGACATAACTATTCATTTATACATAAATGATTTATTATTATTTAAATTTGAAACCATATACTACAAATCAAAATAGTTCAAAGCATGATAAATGCATATTAAACACAGTTACGAATTGTTGAACGTGAGGGAAACTGATAAAACGGGTACACGTAAAAGTGAAAATGCCCTTACAAGTATAGCAAAAAAAAATCACACCAGCAGACCTCCACTAAGGATACCTTTTTTCTTTCATAAGAAAAATGATCTTTTTTTATTTTGTTAACAATGTCACTGGTATAGCATTGTCAAATATTGACAAGTAATGACAATTACTTTGATTTTAGGTGTTTATATTTTGCTAAATCATATTTCTGTAATAAGTTATCATAATCACGGGTAATTTTATTTAAAACAATGCAACCCACTGTTTTACAAGTTTTAGATGAAAAGGTTAAAAAGCAAATATTGGACCGTAATTTATCACAAGATGCAAAACTGCACTTGGGTAAGTGCTTACTACTTCGAGTTTATTGTTATTTTATCACTCCACCATCAATTTTCAATGTTCTGTTGACAAAATAACCTACCTATTTGTGAATTATCCAGAGCAAAGTTAGGTAACTCTTTGTTTGAAAGTGTTAGGATGAAATGCTGAAAAGTCGTAAACTAAGCAATCCAATAGAAATGTAATGTAGGTCTATGAATTTTAATAATATTATTATTCGAAAGTTTTTCTTTTAATTAAAGAAAAATCTGTAATTTTTTTCTGACAATAAGAAGACTTATTCCTACCTATAAACAAAATGTCAAGATTTTTAAAAAAATTCATTCATCCCCCATTGCAACTCTATGTGGACAGAGTCGCGGGCAACAGCTAGTCTGTATATAATTATTTAGAAGAGTTCCCAAACAAAGTGTTAGTTAGATGATGTAAAAATTAGAAGCAGATCATTTTAGGGCAAATAGGTAGCAGGAATGCTAAGGGAAGTGCATCTATGAAATGGTTTGACATTGAAATGAAGGTGGTTGATGGCAGCATGCAACATGTGGCTCACACGGTGAACTAAATCAAACACACTGAAATAAAGTACATGTGGAAGGAAAATGTACTAATTATAATAAAAGTAAAAAGAATACCAACCTTGGTTTGTCACCAAACTGCTCTTTAAACTGGTCTAGAGTTTGGTCCAATTCATCCTGTGTAACCAAGTAGCCGCGGTCATGACATAACTGAAAAATACAATGTATTCATTTGTTATACTTAAAGAGACAAACATAAACATAATAAACTAAAAACTAACACTTAACTAGAAATTTGTAAAAAGCCCCAAATCACTCTGTCTGTAGCATCCCCAGAAGGCTAGCAGCATTACCACATTGTATGACAAACAGCACTCTGGTCACGCGTCGACTCCACAAGCCTTTTTGAGCATTCCGTAAAGCCTGTGGACGCTTTCCCCCCAGGGTCCCACAGTCTCAACTACAAATAACTCAAATAGGTATTCATTTATGGTATTGACAAAATTTTAACACGGACAAGCTTAAATTTAAGAGAATCTACTACATTCAATTCTCAGTGACTATCAGAAGATGCTTAATCCTTCGGAAGCACGAAACTTTGGTCTAGGTTATGAAAAAAAATACCGAAACAGAACAGGATCCGAACGTTTGTATATAGACCGATTGCATCAGACATATTTTAATAAATGGTGAATATTAGCCGTCAACTTATAGAAATTTAAATGATAATTATTTTCATAATTCTAAAAACATCGTATATAACCTATAACCTTACTTGCATTACAGTCTTTCTTATACGCCACAATTTGTAGGTTTCCGCATCATCATCCATTATAAAATAAAACTAAGCTTTCTGTAAACTTATTATAATGTTATAAAAATATTTTCACCGCGTCGTGAAATACAGATTACGTCCGCAACAATCACCGCATACATAAGGACGCAGTTAAAGATAAAGCTTGGATAAAGCTACTAGCACCACTTATGTCAAAACAATGTTAACTTCACAGTGTTCGAACTATTTGACACATCTTTAAAAACACAAACGTGTGTAACATAATTATCTAATAAAACTAGTTGATATAAATACAAAACAAGACATATAATAAAGATTATATTATATATTAGATATTTCTGTGTGTAAATAAATAATGCCTTTTCTTTTTTATTTAATTTATAATATAACATCAAAAGATATGATAAACAAGCTGGCCACAACACAGGTTTACAATGATATCTTGATAATCCGTGACCAGTTAGGTTCTATGAGACGTTCAGTTCAATTCAAGTTATATCTAATCTGTATCTAATTTTCATTCTGATTTCTGATAGTATTGTATTGTAAAGCAACTTGTGTAAAATAATTATCATCGATATAACAAACACTTAATTTGTAAGGCTGATAATAATTGTTATTCGAAGCAATGGCTGGAATTAAAGGTATTTTGACCATATCCCATATCTCGAGACTAGTTCATGAAAGTCACTGTCTTTGAGTGACTCACGTCTATTATTTACAAATAAGTACTTTCATATTTTACGCATTTCTGATTTGTTTATTTCTCTTTTTTCATGTTCAAATCACGGATGAAATATAGGGTAAGTGCATTGTACATACCTACTTCTTTTGTGTGTTGTTATTAAGAACATGTTTTTATCTAAGTAGGACAAATCAGACTTCTAATGAGATTTTATTTAGCTATACGATTATACTTTTCTTAGTGTTAAACTATGTATAAAAAGACGATGCCATCTAGATGCTACTTGTAGTACGAATGATTTTCATTATTTTTTGTATTCATTTAAATTCTAATTTAACATGTTAAAGTTAATTTATGTGTAAGTATTGAATCAAATTATATGTAGTATGAAAGGTACTTAAGTTAGTTTTGAATGTTAAAACAAGTATGAAGAGCAAGAATTTAACTCATGAGTTCAATTTATTATTATTGAAGTCATTAAGTTAGTAGATAACATTTACCTAGGCATCCAAAATACTTTCTGTCCATTATCTATAGGTATCTAAACAGAGTATAACTGAATGTGTTTATTGCAGGTTGATATCTCTGGCTTTTGCTGGCTCCATTGGAATGACAATGGTCATATTAGCATGTGCATTACCACAATACAGGCAAGTTAAAATTAATTTCCGAATGGTGTAAAATATCTTATCTGTTAAAAAGTAGTTTAATGGTCTCTGTTTTTAAAATATTATAATTAGTAATGAGGTAGCCTGGGAGTTTTTCTTTGCAGTGTTTCTTTTCTCCTCAGTACGCCTCATTGTGAAATGCTGCTTCGTAAATTATTAAAATAAAACAATTAAGCCCTTCTGGCACATGAGTAACTGTCTTTACAGCTTAGGCCCATCTGGCATGTATGTACACCTTTATTTGTTTTTTCTAAAATAGGTAGTTTGCACAAATTGTACTGACAGAGGAAAATATATCTTTTCTCAGTCCACCCGTGACCATGGAAAGCTGAAAAGCTTCCGAAACGTCGGGAACTCAAATGAGATAATATACGCGATATAATCCGTTAAATTGTTTTATTTCAATGAGTTTTTAATCAAACCTTAACACATTCATGACCAGGAACCCGTTAGACGGGTCCTATGCTCGTAGTAAGTTTTTGCTACATGTGCATTTCCCATGGTTTTTTATGTGCATAGCGCTACGAAAATATTGGTAGTGAATGTGTTAGTATAAAATGTTTTCTTTTCGACATGTTATATCAATATATTGTTTAATCTATTAATTTGCAGTTTCGAGTCCTTTACAGTATTCTAGATACATACCTATTTCACCATTGTAACAATTCAGGTGACAATTAAAATTCGAATGACTAAATTTCATGTATGTGAAATTGTTATCGTCACAAGACATTTCGCTGGCCCAATATTACACAGTTCAAGGTAGTTAAAATTAGATTATATTTCACTATGACAAAGTTCAAATTTCAATTAGTTAAAAGTGAAACATAGAACTCTGTAATATTGGGCCAGAGATTTTTCACAATCTTAAAAAAAAGCGCCTGGTTTTAGGATGGCTTTATGGCTCACTCCACATTTAACTTAAAATTGACATATGTTGTTGTCTAAATAGTGTCGGATTTCATAAATATGTAGTATAAAGGTATTGGTAAAAATTAATGAATACCTACCTAATGAAATGGGGGACCAAAACTGTAGGTTATGTGGGCAGGAAATTATAGAAAGATGTAATCTTTTTGTTTTGTTTTTTTCAGACTATGGTGGCCATTTTTTGTGGTTCTATTTTATGTCCTGTGTCCCATCCCGACGATGATTGCTCGGAGACACACAGACAGCACTGGTGGTGGAAACTCCCCATGCATGGAAACTGCCGTCTTTCTGACCATGGGCCTGATTGTCAGCTCATTTGGTCTACCCATTGTTCTTGCACATGTTGGGACTGTAAGTAAAACCACTGTTAGTTATCACAACAAAAAAAAATGCCATTGCGTTAGGTCAATAGTCTTGAAAAAGCCCTTCCTTCATAGAGCCTGTCATCATATTTAACCACTCGCATGCTGCGTGATTTTGGTTTGAAATCGATTTATACTTGAATTAAGAATGGTGACTTTCAATTACAGCTGCGGAAAAGCACTAGAGTACGCGATTAAGCCTTGTTCTGCTGTTGTGATAATGAGTGCAAAATCGTGTGAGTTTTAATTATGTCTCTGTTAATGCTTTTAAATGGAAAAATACTGTTGAAACATTAAAAAAAGGCAGCATGCAGCAGCATGGAAAGATCACCCACTAGGTGGTGGGACGACCTGGTTAGGGTCCTGGGGACTCGCAAGATGCGGATCGCCTCTATTGAGCCAATGTGGAAGTCTATTGAGGAGGCGTTTGTTTCATCACAGATATGTAAACACTTGTGAAATCTCGGTTCGCCAGGTATTATCTGCGCTATATACTTACTTTCAAGATTGTCATTGCCGCAAGCATGAATACTGCAGATTTCATCCGACAGTAGCCTCGTCCTAAGTGCTCACGGACTGCGATAAGTTTGTATCACCTATAAGGTTTTAGGTATGTTTAAGAAACTTATTTCAGAGAGGTTTTAAATAGAATCCCTTCCTCAGGTGGCAGAGTGACAACGGTTTCGCTAGGCTGTCAAGGTTGAAAACCTGCGCGTTATTTGTCAATATGGCGAAGGTCATCGATAAGATCTGGCATAACGGTCTAGTATACAAGTTATACTTGATGGGTATGCTGGGCCGATTCGGACTCATAATACGAGCTTTTTAAGGGATCGAATCTTGCGCTACCGTTTAAAGGGAACATAATCGGACTCTCAACTTATGCACGCTGGCGTCCCGCAAGGCTCAGTGCTCTGCTTAGTCAGTGGCGCTGTCGCTTAGAAATAAGCTGTCATTTTACAAAACTTGTCCCATTATGACGCATGCAAGTGTAGCCTTCGCTCACGTACCTAAGTCTCGACGCGAGCCTCTAGCCGGTGTAGCACAACTCCGGGAGTACGCTTGTCGCGCGACACAGCATCACCCGTCTTTCTCGCATTTTCTTTAAAGGAAAGAGACCGATAATCTTTGTTGCGTCACAAAGGTGTATGTAAGGTGGTCTCCTTCGGAATCACTAATGTCGTTTGTCCTAATGTATCATTTGCCATAACGCATTTTTTTCAGTTTTCTTAATCCGTATTTTTTTCAGGATTTTTAACGGATCGTCGTATAGATTAGGTTAGGTTTGTATTTTAACAATCCTGAAAAGTTTACGGTTTCTGAGAAAAATGCGTTATGGCAAATGATACACTAGGACAAACGATACATTAGGACAAATGGCGTTAGGGATTCCGATATAGATCCGTATGTAAGACGTGCAGGTCATACAACGTAGGTCTTTGCGTAGGATGACATATCTGCCGTAGGTATCCCTCATGGTATATGCCCAACCTACGCCTTCACCGAAACATGGAAATTCCAACTATGTATGGTTTTGATTTTCTTAAGATGGCGTTTAGACGCTTCTTCGATAATGCTCCCGAAAATAGGAGCCCTCTAGTCAGGAAGGCAGCCGACTACCTTCCGATAATCCCCGTTCCCTCAGAAGATTCTCGCCCCAGAAACTACTTCCAAAGTGGTCGGTATACCTGGCGTTCTAGGAACGTGCTACGGAAAGCGGATCGCCGGGTCGGATCAGAATCCGGACGATGAGATCACAGCAGTAGCCATCGAAAGGATGACTACTGAGAACTCTTTTCGAACGATATCTTGGCGTCGATCCCGTTGGCAGGGGCGACCAGCACATATGTCCGATAATTTCTCTCCCACACCCCGAGTCGTGTTGAACCGATTCAACCGACCTCCGTAGTCCTTATGCTTGCGCACTGCATCCCATGGTGTGGCATTCCCGTTCGTGGGTCCGCGCTCCCCCCACTGTTCCAATTACTAGTAAAGAGCCTACCCAATTAAAGCCAGGTTCTAAAAAATAAAATATGTCCAATTAAAAGTATTCTGAGAAAAGTATTGTTTTGTTTGATGTAGGTAACTGCGATTTAAACGTCTTTGCAATTGATTACCGAGTTACAATTTTCCTAATCATCACCTAAAGCACTGTATTTATAAATTAAATTCTTACAAAAAAACAACGCCACCCATGCAGATTATTCATTATTTGAGTGCAAACTTTTCTCATTTTCAGATTGCACCAGGAGCATGTTATTTGACTATAGCAGGTAATGTCATAGTTTACTTGACTATTCTCGGCTTCTTCACAATCTTCGACATGGAGGACTCAGACTATGCGATGTGGTGAGAGATCTAAAGACACAGTTAAACCGAAGAGACATTGTTAGGGAAAATGATAAATTTTGTACTGTAAGAAAAGTGTTTTGTCTATGCTTATAAGTCTGAAAAAGTATAATACCGGTTATATTATTATTAATTTAATATTATAATCAGACAATATTTAATTTTGTAAAACTTGTGTCATGTTCTATGATGTATCTCAATGCTACATTTATGTGCTTATTCAGGAGATTGTGCAAACGTAAGTCCTAAATGTTGGTTATCTACTTTGCCAATTTGTATTATCTATGTTTGGCTTTGTGGATTTTGTAATTTAGTAGTATTTGACTTACAACTGCTAGAGCACCATGTGATAGCCCTGAAATAGCATAATCAATCTCAGTTTGATTAATATAGGATAAGGAAATTTAGTGTAAGTATACAACATGATTTATTTACATATTTTGTTATTTCTGTTGAAATTTCTTACTCAAAGTATCCACCAAAGGTCCATCGGGATTATTTATTCGAACAGATTATTTTATTTTTCTATTTTAAATTGTCTGATAGACATGCCTTAAATAAATGTTAATGCCATTATAAAGAAATTTTGAAAGTAAAGTCTGCCAATAATTGTAATCAGGCTTTCAAAACTTAAAAATTTTGTGGCGTAAGTACATTGTAAACATACTAACAATTACTATTCAGCTAAAGGAAACATTGATCATTCAATCATTAATGCATGTTCTGAAACTTTTAAGAGTATTGTGAAGCTACTGAGAACAAATTTTTTACCCA
This sequence comes from Hedya salicella, assembly GCA_905404275.2. Classification (NCBI taxonomy): domain Eukaryota; kingdom Metazoa; phylum Arthropoda; class Insecta; order Lepidoptera; family Tortricidae; genus Hedya; species Hedya salicella. The sequence continues at coordinate 14,297,522 of FR990112.1, read as the reverse complement.
CGAAAGAAAAAGGAGGTTCTATAGGACGTGTATATTTTACCATGCAGAATACAGTAATGCCTCACTAGATAATTCTGGTATACGATGTCAAAGTTGATTCTAACGTCGCCACGCAACGAGCTTAACTGTTTCAGTGGAGGCACAAGGATGTCATCACTATTAAAACACTGTTTGGCAACATACATCATACATTTATTTCTAGATAATAAGATTCTTGTTGTCCATCTTGAAAACTGGGTCCTGGCTTAAAACCATGACGCTGGCAAAATCGTCCTGTTGCACAGTAGCCATTAAAATTTAAAAACTTAACCTGAAGTTAGACATAGAAGAATGCTTTTAGTAAGCAGCAAATTATGCTTGAGTAATCTATGGTATATTGATTATAATATGGCCATTCTAATAACAAATCACTAATTGTTGCGACACCATTTGTTTGTTTGATAATGATGAGCAAATCGTGATGACTGACTGAATTTTGAACTCCACTCCCATCCAAAATACTTACTAATGTATAGATATAACCCTTTAGATATAACAAGTAATACACCTTATGTCATATTGTTATTCATTTAGGAAGATGGTCTATTTTGAATATTTGTTTTGGCATAAAATCTAAACAAAAAGATGCATCTAAACTAAAAATTTGTTGTGGTATGGTCTTACCTTTACATTCCTGTAATGTAAATTTTGTAAATATAGTATTAGAATCAGGTCACATTACCTAATAATTATTGCCTGCTTTAACATAATATTCAGTTGTTTTATTTTAACTTTTATCTATAATCTATCTATACTTATAAATTACAATGAATTGAAGAAATGCATGTTCGCGCATCACTTCGGAATGGGTACTACACCCACCTATTTGGCTAATTCTTTTTTTTTGTGTCTGTAATGCTTGTGTCCTAAAAGAATATAATTAGTCCGCTAGTTAGACTATTAGAAAATATACGACACGTTTTTTTTGTTAAACAAAATTATGAAATTATAGCCCGTTAAAGTTCCCCGTGACCGTTTTTCGCACGGCCTGACGTCATGCCCCCCACTTCCAAATTTTGATGCGCTTCATCTCTCTTTTTTGTTTGATTGACAAAAGATAAAATACATGTCCAATATTTTTTGACAATAGAACTGACGTACTAATTAGATTTTTTTTTATTCAGAAAACTACCCTATTGCCAGGACAGGGTTTGTATATACGAAAATATACAAAAAGAAACATGGAGAAGTGAAAATTTTTGGGTTTGAAGAGCTCCATATATTTAGTCGGTGATGTGTGAGACAAAAGATATAAGGGTGATCTTCAAAAATGTATTTCATTACATGGTCCATACATTAAAGGGAAGTTTAGGTGTCGTCAGTCATCAGTGCGAAGCCGGGGCGGGCAGCTACTTGCTAATAAGTAAAAATGAAATGTTCTGTACATTGAAGATAGTTTTTGAACGCCACATCTAAATGGAAAAGTTGTTAACTGCGACGCCACGCCATCTTCAACGTCAAACATGAACTTGAAACTTACGTGAATGCACGTAGGTAGTTATTTCGCTGACACACTCGACGGGTATAGCCGACAGTGGCGTCTGGGTCACGATATTCCGTTGTCGACTGTGGCGTTCAATAGGTTATAAAAAAAGATTGTAACGGACTATTTGGAGGTCACTGAAACGAAATTTTTTTTTTTGGATTTTTTGATGTGTCGTGGCTTCATCGCCCCAAAGCGGCTAAACGGATTTCAACTGTTTTTGGTACACGGGTAGCTGGGTACCCACAGATGGTTATAGGATACTTTTTACCCGACTACACTGAAAAAAAGAGGGGTTATGACTTTCTCCTCCGCGAACGAAGTAACGCACTTCTAGTAAATAATAAAAATAGGTTGACTTTTTAGCTCAGATAAACACTATTGTTATTGCCTGTATGCACTATCTCGATTGCTCGTTTGTTTTGTTTAGGTACCTACTGATTTGTATGTTGAGAAGGTCATTTGGCCGAGAGAGCTCCTCAAATTGTTAATGAAATAATTTATTATATGTTGAGTATTAGCTAGCTGTGTTGAATACTTTTTGGGAGGTTGGCATTACCCAGGTCACTGTCAAATTTTACAGCACCTTGCGTGCTCAGCGCCGCGACCAAATATTACGACCTGAGATTCGTTTAGCAAGTTCTAATTCACTTACTGACACTGAATTAAATACACTGAATATTTTTGTTTTGCTGCCAAATTAGTTGTTGGCGTATGAGGCACTTCGAGCTCGTGTCATTGTAGCAAGACTAACGGTGAACAATAAGTCTTGTAGGGATGCTGTCTAATCTCAAAATCCATCCTGATAAAACGAGGAAAATACCTTAAGAACTACCTTATGATTTTCAGTTCGATGCCATACGTGTATCTTCTTTTATGAGCATTTAAGGTTGGGTGGGAAAGTCCATTGTTAAAGTATGATATTAATAACTAATAATATCGGTCGATAACCCATGAAATATATGCTACTTTTATTATGATTATGAAACAGTTTCAATAAACGTATGTTTTAACAGAGATATGGAACTAAGTTCCCCATACAACATACTAACCTGTGACGTCACAAACTAGCAGAGGGGCTACTCTGAAATTCGATATTCGAAGTTCGCATCGCAACATCTTGCTCACTCAAATACAGTTTAACATAAGAGCGAGAGGGATGGTGTGATACGAACTTCGAATATCAAATTTCTGTAGCTCCTCACGCTTCAGTATGAAGCGTTTTTTGGGAAAGTAACAATGTGATTTTAACATTTTTGTATCTTGGGGAGTTAATAATGGCATTGAAGTGGATTTTTCAATAATAATTTTACTATTAAGATAGGTCGTTCTATAACATACCACAGATAAAAGTTGTCTACATCCCTACTTAAAAGAGTAAATCGTTAGTGAAGAACCCTATCACGTAACAAGCTCGCGCGGTATTAAGAGTCTCCCGCGTGTGCAACCGAACATTTATAGGTACAGCTTATAACTAATAAAAAAAAATGTTCTATAAGTTGATTTTATTACTGCATTGTGTCGATAACGCGAAAATCCTTCTGTGAGTGAAATTTCGTTGAAAATATTGTATAAATAAGTAAAAATTTAATTGAAATATTCAATGGTTTTCAGCATATTTTTATTTTTAATTCAAAATATATATATTTGAACCTTATGAATGCCGCCTTTGCTATAAGTTGTGTTCTCATAGCGATTTGAAAAAAGCGGTTAAACAAGTGACTTAAACAGTTTCCCTGACAGAAACGTTCTGAAATTAAATAGCATCACCTTCCGTATGTCTTCCTTAGAGTGCGATTATCGCTCCACGGCAATAAAAAGGTACGAAAACAAAATTAGCAGATCAAAAATCTAATAAAAATCAAATTTATCCATATCATTGTTGCCTTTTGGATTGTTTACATATTCGATGTAAACTTGTTATATCTTTTTGTTTGTAAACGCACTTTTGTTTTCTCATTGGCTAAACTTAGGGGTTACTCTGAAACTCGAGATTCGAAGTTCGTGACGTGCCGTCCCTCTCGCTCTCATGGTAAGCTGTATTTGAGTGAGCGAGATGGCGCCATATGAACTTCGTTTTTCGGGTTTCGGAGTAGCCTCTCTTGACACTTATCTGTGATTCATTCTTACGTCAAATACCTAAGCAATATTTTACCGAGGTCCGCACCCACTTAATCTCAAAATTTCGTGTCAATTCCATTTTTTACTATAAAACTACATCAGTAATAGTGTCACTATGGGAGATCATTTGCCTGCGTGTGTCATCGATGTGGGTACCGGTTATACCAAGCTGGGGTTCGCCGGCAACAAGGAACCGCAGTTTATCATTCCGTCAGCCATAGCGATAAAGGAAACGGCGAAAGTGGGCGATCAGAGTACCAGGCGTATGACGAAAGCGGTGGAGGACTTGGATTTCTTTATTGGTGACGAAGCGTTCGACGCCACAGGGTACTCCGTGAAGTATCCCGTGCGCCACGGTCTGGTTGAGGACTGGGACCTTATGGAGCGGTACATAGAGCAATGCATCTTTAAGTATCTACGCGCCGAGCCCGAAGATCACCACTTTTTGCTCACTGAGCCGCCGCTAAACACGCCGGAAAATCGTGAATATTTGGCGGAGATTATGTTTGAGTCATTCAATGTGCCGGGTTTGTATATAGCCGTGCAAGCGGTTCTCGCTCTCGCTGCTTCGTGGAAGTCTCGTACGTCAGCCGAACGCACTTTTACCGGTATTGTAGTTGACAGCGGCGACGGCGTCACCCACATAGTGCCTGTAGCAGAAGGATACGTTATTGGTTCTTGCATAAAACACATTCCCATAGCTGGGAGAAACATTACCTCATTTATCCAGTCTCTCCTCCGAGAGCGTGAGGTTGGTATCCCACCGGAGCAAAGCTTAGAAACTGCGAAAGCTATCAAAGAGAGATACAGCTACATTTGCCCTGACATTGCCAAAGAGTTTGCCAAATATGACAGTGATCCAGCGAAATGGATGAAAAAGTACACTGGTACTAATGCTATTACTAAGAATCCGTTTAGTGTAGATGTTGGTTATGAAAGATTTTTGGGGCCCGAGATTTTCTTCCACCCAGAGTTTTCTAATGCGGACTTCACTGTACCATTGAACGAGATGGTAGACGAGGTGATTCAAAACTGCCCAATTGATGTGAGAAGAGGTTTATATGGAAACATTGTGTTATCTGGTGGCTCTACCATGTTCAGAGACTTTGGTAGGAGACTGCAGCGTGACATCAAGCGCACAGTTGATGCAAGACTAAAACTTTCGACAATGCTCTCTGAGGGGCGCATCACACCGAAGCCTATTGATGTGCAGGTGATCTCCCATAACATGCAGAGATATGCAGTCTGGTTTGGTGGTAGTATGTTGGGCTCGACCCCAGAGTTTTATCAAGTGTGCCACACTAAGCAAGCATACATGGAGTACGGCCCTAGTATTTGCAGGCACAACCCTGTCTTCGGTACCATGACATAATGGGAAAAGGACATCACTGAAGTGAAATTACAGTAAAATAATGTACTCTCAGTTTTATTTACTACTTATTAATCTTAAGTATCTATTGTTTTTATAAGTATTAATTATTAATCATTATTTTAAAATGATTTTACTATTTTATACACAAACAGGAAGTATAGCTGCAAAATATGTTCTCAAAGATATTTAATTTGAACAATGTCCTTAGTTGATACTCTATTTTAAGCTGGAAGCTCTACTGTAAATTCTAAGCATTTAATTTTGCATTCCAGCTTTTATAAATATACTTAATTAGAACTATTATTATTTGCGACTGTTATTTATCACCTATTTGTTACCATACTATGTATATTGTTACATACATTTAAACAACTAAATTGTTAATACACTAATTCAGTTTGGAGCTTGTATTTGGGCAGACACATATGTTAACAAACTCACTTTAGCTAGTGGAAGACATACTTTTTATCATTCATCAAAACATGGATGAAATCAAACATTATTTCGTCCACATTTATAGCTTCACTAGTTCCTTAGTGACACTCCCATGGTCTGTGGGCAACGGGGGAAAGACCGCGGGGGTGAGTAGGAAGTGTCACAAAAACTAAATACACTATTTGACAGTTGAAAAAGCTTTGCTACACTTGCCCGTCAATAGAGTTGAGAGAAGATATTTTCAACTGACTAATTGTGTACCTATCGCTTCCAAATCATAAGCGTTTGCGCGCAAGTGTTTGCATAAGTTGAAATAAGCAAAATATTCACTTCAGACAAGGACCATTAAAACAAGAGGACTGTTAGTTTCCGTACTTTGAATCGTGCTCCGATCACAAGGAGATATTCAGGTAAAAACTAGATGGCGCCTTAAAACGAAACATTTATCTATGTTATAATTGTCAAAGGAACACAGTACCGTAACAATTAGTTAGCAAATAGCTATCGGTGAACATTCGTCGGGGAACATTTCTTTTCCTATAGATTGTCAGTCCTCTTCTTTTAATATCCTCGATTTCAGATATCCATTCAGTTAGGTAAAGTAGTTAAAGTTAATATAAATTAAGTAATGTTGTGTAATGAAAGAACGCATGTGCATTGTGCAACAAAGTAGCAGAATACCTCTTAGTAATAGGGTATTTGACAGTAGAAAAAAAAAAAAAATATATAATATCCTGATAAAACAAGCAAAATAAAAAACTGCGTTAAAATTTTGAGTTCTATACCTTACGTGTAACTTGTTTTATGAGTCTTTTAAAGTTGGGTGGGAAAGTCCATTTTTAAAGTATGAAAATACTAATATGTAATAATACCATTAAATGACCCATGAAATGTTTTGTAATCTACTCTTATAAAGTTGTAAAAATGAAATGTCTGTACATAGAAGATATACGAAAAAAATTGGCCGGGGATACTTAAAATCGATAACAGAACACGTTCCAACACTTTTTAGAAATTTTGTCTGTTTATCTGTTTGTCTGTTTACTTGTGCGCGCATCACGTGAAAACGGCTGAACAGATTTTGATGCAAACTTTACTAATCGGTCGAAAAATCCCCGGCCAGGTTATAGGCTATAAAACTGTAACCCTTAAAAGGAGGGGTAGCCACTACATTTGATTGAGTTAAGTTTGCACCTGAATCTTATCGCGCTACTTAGGTAGGAGGTGCAAACTTCTCTCAAACATGTGCTACGAGCCCACGAGTATCGAGTACCTTGCTAAACTATCAGGTGGCGCTAAAATTAATACCTTTTTGCCAAATCCATACTCGTATTATAAATGCGAAAGTGTGTCTGTCTGTCTGTCTGTTACCTCTTCACGCTTAAACTTGATATGGAGATAGTTTGAGTCCCGGGTTTGAGGCTACTTTTTATCCCTGAAAAATACCCTTATCCGCGATAAACGAATTTAAGGCGGACGAAGTCGCGGGCAGAACCTAGTGGTAAATAATTATTTTGCAGCATCCATTTCATTGAGATAACAAGTGTATGCCGATACATCTCCCATCGATACTCTTAATAGGCACACTAATTGGTTACAGCTAAATTATCTTTAATGCAGCTTATCGATCTATAACCAATTAAGCTGAATATACGGAACCACGAGTACCAGCTAGTAATACAAGCTTTTAATTACCCCCTGCACTCTATTCAACGCATTTCTATTCAAAAAATGTCTTGCTCTTTTCAGGTTCTAATTAAGTAGGTACCTAGAGCAATGCACGACTGTGGGAACAATAAAAAAGCCGGCTGGGAATTCTGCTAGCACGGATGTCTTTCTTTACAAGAAAGTTCTTACTTTTGAGTTACTTAAACGTAAACTCGTCAAACGATTTTGCGGGCCCACTTTTTAAATCTACACGTCTTTATACTCTTTAGTTGTAAACAATAGGACTCAGAATCTGTTATTCTGCTGTTATATTTGATTTTCAAAGGACTTTCTCAGGATACTGGTAGAAAGGTACCTACCTACTCTTAACTTTTGTCTTAACATTTGACTGTTCAGTGTTGTAGCTACACTGACACAGGTAACTGAAAGCTTCGGGTTAAAGAATATTTTTATTTATCTCAAAAGAAATTTACATTTCACTTCATGAGACAGTACATAATAACATGCATTATATTTACGCCAGTGAGCGTATATGATAAAAAAAAAAAGCAAAGTTCTAAACATTGTACAGTAAACTATAAGTACCTACTTAATACACGGAAAACATAAAATAATGTCAAAGATCGTGATAGTAATATATCATATCACTTTCGTAAACAATCACGTTAATACGAGTATATGCATTACCTAATTACTTTGTACTAAATATAATTCGTATTAACTAAATATACAGTAACAACATACACGTTCCTACTTAATTTAATACCTACACTACAGTTCCTACAACTAAATACAATTGGGGTATTGCTAAGTAAATCTAACAAATTAATTAAGGTACTGCTGCAATTTAAGATAATGCGGGTATACTTAAATTTGTTTGTAACTATATTACTTGCTAGCAGATAACGCATATAACTGAGACAGGAGCCAGGGCCGGACTCGGTCGAGTGGTCAAGTAGGTGAAATATTATTTAAAATATGAGCTTTTAATTTCTGTTTATACCTGATAGATGATTCGATATTTTTAATATCAGTTGGTAAGTGGTTGTACATGCGAGCTCCTTCAAAGCTTACATAGGCGGATACTTTCTTTTAGCAAACTATTCTTCCCAAACTGCCTCAACTCCCAAATGTTTCATTTCCCAAACTCGCGCTTTTCTCCGAAACTGAAGAAAATCCAGATATTTTTTAAGCCATTCTACACAGAGCCCAATAGGGGCAATAGGTTAGGTTAGGTTTGTTTTATAGAACATCTGAAAATTTTACTGTTTTCGAAAAAAACTAAGTTTGGGAAATGAAATATTTGGGAATTGAAACAGTTTGGGAAACATAATTTGCCAAACATTAGTAAACCTTACATAGGTAACCCTGGTCAAAAAGAAAAAGTTCGAGGTATGCTGATTGGAGCCAAGGGCCCTTAAGGGGCTGCCCGGAAAATTGCGATAAATTTCACTGTTTTTAAAGAGATATAAAATTATTCCTCTTGCTGCAAACCACATACAAAAATATATATTGTAGCTACATATTTGGCCTATAGTTTTGTCAATTGGAATGTTATAATACCTACTTAATAAATCAAGAGAAAAAAAAGATAAAGTCCTTTTTCTATCCTAAATTGGTATAGGCTCCCTCGTCAAGCGATGCTTAGACATGGGACTTAAACTAATAAGGAGTACCTAATGATGTTCACTTTAAAATTATCAACTAGTATTTCAATAGGTTCTATAGTCTTTACGAAAAGTAGCAAAAACTGGTTTTTTGTCGTAAAAATAACAAATTTTGATGGTGTTTATCTTGGTTTCGGTGACTCGTGAAGATAAACTGAAACAGTATATTGGTAACAACAATGGTTGTCAACACGATGAGACATATACAACACACAAAAGTGAAGAGCTACTACGTATCGAAGGTCATTCGCGTATGGTACCCCTTAAGCGCTTGGGGGCTCCGCTGTAAAAAGGAAATATTTGGGTCCCCATGTGAGTTTGAGGTTGCTTGTCTGGGCCTAGGGCCCTTCAGAGCTTGTGGGCCTCTGTGCACGGCATTGAAAAACAAAACCATTATAGTTGTGATTACGATTATTATTACCATTCACGATCTGGAACCTACATACCTACGCATTTTTAGGGTTCCGTACCCAAAAGGGTAAAACGGGGCCCTATTACTAAGGCTTCGCTGTCTGTCTGTCTGTCACCAATCATCATCTCAAAACAAGTTACAGTGGAAGGAGTTAAACTACTAAATAGTAATAAACTGTATTTATGAGGTTCCCTTTGGAATTTAAATGGATATCCGAATTTAAACTTTATTTATTCGCGCGTGGGTTTAGTTGTTTCTAATAAAAAGTTAAAAGTAGGAGTGTTTTCTGATTTTCTGTCCGTCTGTCTGTCTGTCTGTCTGTCTGTCTGTCTGTCTGTCTGTCCGTCTGTCACCGGGCTGTATCTCATGAAACCGGGCTGTATCTCATGAACCGTGATAGCTAGACAGTTGAAATTTTCATTTTCATAGATCATGTATTTCTGTTGCCGCTATAACAACAAATACTAAAAACCGTATAATTTTATGTATGGCTGTCTATATCAATAACCAATATAAAATTGTCGAACACCGCGTACATTTTGCTTAGGAGTAGGGCTCTGCTGACACTGGATTTTTATAAATACGGCCATTTGTAGCGTATATTTTGTACGGAACCCTCGGCGCGCGAGTCCGACTCGCACTTGGCCGGTTTTTTCGCTACGTTTTCGGCTACGCGCTACTTATGCCTTGGTCGTGAAAGTGTTAATGATTTGACTTGTTGAGTAACTATGAGGAAATTCATCAAGGAAGGAAATAATATAACGGCCGGCCACGTTAAAAAACTTGTCATAATAGAATAGGTACATGCTAGCCTACCCTGAACGACCATAGCTCCATACAGGCCCAGAGAAACTGCCTAGCCTTAAGCCCTAAACGACCATGACTCCATATGAGCACAAGAAAAATGCCTACCTTGGCCAAAAACCCTGTGTATGCCACTGCGCAGTCTAAGAAGGTTTTGTAATGTAATATAATGGTTCAACACTAAATGCCAAACTTATACTCGTAGGTAGGTACAGTCAGGTCAGCGTCATAAATATGTAGGTACCTATCTATACACTTTAGTAGTGTTCAGTTACTAAAATGTATACATATTTATGACGCTGACTGTACCTAACTATAAATAAGTAACACCAGCTGTTGTTTACCTATGCTTATCTTAGAGGATTTAACCTTTTGAGTGCCAACATGTTGATAGGAAACCATGCGCCACACGCCAAACAATAAACCAGTTATGATACCGTATAGCGGCAAACAATTGACGTCGTGGCATCTGAGGCACAATTATCCATTGACGTGATTTGCCGCGTATACTTTTTTATCACGCTTTTCTTAGGTCGACCTGTATGTAACTAATTATGTAATGGAATCTAAGGTAACTAATTTAACCATCTTCCAAGGATCGTAGCGTTATGAAAATTGGCAGCTATATGTAGTTCTGTTGACAATACAATAATATGGTACTGTCGAACTGATCTGATGATGGAGCCGGAAGATATGAACTGGAACTTCATGATGGAACATCGTATCATAGCTGTGTTTGGATTTAATAGAAAAGTCTTATAAAGCGTGTTTTTCTAGTGTTTTTTAAACTATTAATTTATTTCGGCAAACTATTCTTCCCAAACTGCCTCAATTCCCAAATGTTTCATTTCCCAAACTCGCGCTTTTCTCCGAAACCGAAGAAAATCTATATTTTTTTATAGCCACTGTAAGAGCGGTAGAGCCCAATAGGTTAGGTTAGGTTTGTTTTATAGAAATTCTGAAAACTATACTGTTTTCAAAAAACCTTAAGTTTGGGAAATGAAATATTTGGGAAGTGAAACAGTTTGGGAAACATAATTTTCTCCAACTTACTCGGAAATGTTCCCATTAATGTAGTAAAAACACACCGCGAAGTCCATCGTTATATACGTTGATGCGATAATCAATTAAAAAAAGTGGAATTACTTCCCGGACAGGCCTAGGAAGTGTACATTATTGTGCAGGTTTTTACTTTTAATTTCATCCAAAACTTTGAAAATTCGCCATACCGCCAATAGTAACGTACAAAAAACCGAGATCTAAAAAACTTTAATTGTTTTCTGCGTTTAGTTAATGCATGGTTAATGCCAATAATATTAGAAAAAAAAAACAATAAATAATTATCGTATCCAAATCATTATACAGTTTATTTAGTCTTAATGATCTTCTGGGACTGATAAATATTTTGTAACAAAGATATGTTTTTTTAAATGTTGTGCGCTGAGAGATTGCCGATTTAAGAAATGTAATAATGCATACATTTATTTTAACTATTGCTATGGGTTTTCTTTTTAGTTACTTTCAATACTATATTTCATGTGGAACCAAATATACAATTCAAACCCAAAACTTTTAACTTAAAAAAAATTAAGACGGGAACGAGAATTTCATTTTGTCGAAGATTGTCTGTCTTGTTATTTTTACGAAAATAAGTGACATGAACATGTGTCAAATTTCCTCGCATATTTGGAGAAAAGCACAAGCCTCGGCAGGAACGTCATTTCGTGGATTCGTATCTATTGACCATACTCATCCACGAAATGACTTTTCCCGGCCTCTGCAGTAATATACTATTGCCAAACATTAGTAAACCGATTTGCCGTTTTTGATGCTCAAAGGGAAGGAAGGGGCTAATGGAGATGACATGCCATGTTATCTAACAATTTTTTCATGGATTTTAGCGGTGAGGTAAACACCTATAATATTCATATTTCTACAAACGCACTCAATTAAAAATCATTAACAAAAAACACCCACACACTGGCAATTTACCGTATAAACTAACCGAAGATTTCGCGATGACTTTTGTAGAGCGGAATGTATTCGTATGGCCTGTCCAGTAGTTAAATACTCTAAGATGCTGAATATTTACTATCATATTGTGTATTTCTGTGTATCTGAGGTGTGCAAAAAAGAGTATTTGTATTGGATTGTAAATAAGGTGTTATAAGCAAAAACTATTTAGGAAATAACGACTTCAGCATTTAATTTACAGTACTTAATTAAATTTTAAAGTCTTGCAAACCGTTTGTAAGAGACCTTTCCTATTTCAATTACGATCAACTTTTCTCCAACCAAAACACTGAATACGAACCGTGCCCAAATTAAGCGGTGATCCCGCTTTACAAAGCTCGTGTAATTAGTAGCAGCGTGTGCCGCGACTTGGCCCATTCGACAATGGTAAGGCCCAGTTTACACAAGGATAGTAGGTACTTGCAGCTTGCAGCTGGTCATTATTCGAGCGATTGTTCCTATTTTTCATGGACACAATCTTGTCGAAATGCCTCTAGATTTTAAGTAGATTTCAAACTATTTTCATGCGCTTTTCGCGGGAGGCGATACAAACACAGTACATAACACGATACTATATATATGTATGTAAGAAAATCACAGAATTTATGCTAGTATTTTTAAGCGATTTTTTCCGAAAATATTCAGTCGGTAGAAAAACTAGATAAGATACTTTAAAGTGTTTTAAGAACTGTCGAAATATGTGCCACACGTTGATCTGACTGACGGACATGACGAAACTGTAAAGGCTGCCTTTTTCGGTTTTGGCTTCGGAACCCTGAAAACCAGCAAAGGCATTTTACAACTAGGTATGCATAAACGCGACTTGTTTTGGCAGTCCACTACAAATGAAAATGACAAATGAGTATTAACCTCGCGTAGACTTCCCTTTTACGTATATGTAACAAATAGCGATTTAACGACAAAAATATTATTTTTTATACCTCTAACGTTTCGAAATCTATTTGTAGTAACTCGATGCCGTGTTACTAGTAAGACGGCATATTTTCAACATTAGGTACATACACTACTCGTTACTGACAGTAACACACATCACTAAGTTCGTGTAAACTTTGCATAAAATATACGAATCCGATATACAGCGATTTAACGACTCTCTCTAACATATTGCCAGTTGTGCGCGAGAGGGAGACGGAACATTTTATAGACTACGTTGGGAACAGAGAGCGCGGGGCTCTTCATTTCGCAAGGACCCCCACGACGCCGGTTTATTGCTGGCGTGCGTGTCGTACTCGTACCTACACAGAATGAAAATATTTATTATTTCATTGTCGATTACAATACGTAATTATACTAATTATACGTAAACAATAACTAACTAAACAATTTAAATGACGCAACGAGTATCGGCTGTTATTATTAAATCTTGACATTGAAAGACACTTAGTACGTAAGGTACCTAGATCCATACTAATATTATAAATGCGAAAGTGTGTCTGTCTATGTGTCTGTTGCCTCACGCTTAAACCGCAGAACCGATTTGGATGAAATTTGGTATAGAGATAGTTTGAGTCCCGGGGAAGGACTTAGGCTCCTTTTTATCCGGGAAAAATACCCTTAAACGAATTTAAGGCGGACGAAGTCGCGGGCAGAAGCTAGTAAGTTTATATTAGATAGACATAAAGAGTTGAGTGAGATCTTTATAACGATGTAGCTTAGTGGTGTAGATTCTGCATATAGGTATAGGTATATCTACACTCGAAAAACATAACCACCCTTTTAAGCAGTCGGTTAAAAGATAGAAATGTACCTAATTGATAACCAGTTTTTGACGACCGGTTTAGCTCAGCGGGAGTAACGTTCCCTGCGAAGCTCAAAGTAAGGGCAAATATTTGTGTGATGAGCATAATTATTTGTACCCGAGTCTTGAACGTTTTTTATATAATTAAGTATATAAGTTTTATCTATTAAATATAATCGTCGTCTAGTACTCATTCATAACACAAGCCTTATTGAGCTTACCATGGGACTAGTTCGATTAGTGTAAACATTGTCCCGTAATATTTATCTATTTATTTGTTTATCTATGGAAAGAACCGCTTCTAATACCTATACGTACACGGGTACCGTTTACATAAAATATAATAGTCTGTGACGGTACTTTGGCTCTATTAACGCATCTGCCAAAATATATAGTTATCATAACACATAGATAATACTCATTACTAGAAGGTGCCCGCGACATCGTCCGCGTAAAACTATTTTTCCGTAGTTGGGGAACAGGTAAAAAAAAAACATCTTTGGATGTCCAGCTATTCTCGTACCAAAATTGGTTAAAATCCGTCCAGCCGTTTTGCCGTGATGAGAGGACAAAGAAATTCTGGCTAACAGATGGTGCCACACTGGCAAGGCGCCGCGTGGCCATACAAAACAAAAGACGATCCTGCATCGCGCTATTAAGATTTTTCCTGGAATCATGACCCCTCTCCATAGAAAATTGATATCCAATACAAATCGCTGGAAAGCAAACACGTAGTAATCCACAAAAACGAAATTGTTCACCAGAGACGAAAAACATTCCGAGTTTTGAAAAAAAAAAATCATAACTTTCGTGTTGATGAAGCTAACTTTTTCAAAATTTAATACAATAAACAAAATTTGTGGGACTTCAATTTTATTTTAAGGAATTCAACCAAAAGAATAACAGTAATCGAAGACATCAACGGTGCATTTGCCGTACCGTATAAGCTGCCATATAGGCCCACCAACACCTTTTCATCTTTTTATTTTTTTCTAAGACACAGAAAAATCTGGAATTTTTTTTCTGACGATAAGGAGAACTTATTCCTACCTATAAATAAAATTTCAAGATTTTTGAAAATTTTCATTCATTCCCCATTGCGGATTTTTTTGCTATTTACTACGTGTTTGCGGTGCAAACTTTTTAAAATACAAGAAAAATTCTTGTTCCGATTTCCCCCATTTTTCATCGTATCGGCACGTAGATTTCGACCTATCGACGCAGAAAAATACGGTGATTCCAAAAATGCAAAAGAAACGACCTTGTGTGGGTTACTACGTGTTTGCTTTCCAGCGTCGATATAGAGACGTAAATAGAGAAGTGAAATAAAGCGGCTGGATACAGTGTTACAGTGAACTAAAAGTTTCCAGGCGCCGTAGGAAATCCTGCCAACTCGTCAAAGGTTAAGAACAGTAGTTTGAAACCAGTTAGCTTCAATAAAATAGCGTGTTGAGTCCACAGATACTGTGGAACAGATGTTGCAAGCCGTCACTTGCTTTTTGGACAGATCTTCGTCTAGAAAACCACGAGACTCGACTTATATCGCCAGTGGTCGTAAATTTGGTAGTGTCAGGCGCGGCTCACTCCGCGATTTACGTTCGTCGCTACAAGTAAATGCCGGCGGCCCCTCCAGAGTGGCCTATTCAGTGGCTGCCATGCTCTGCCTCGGAACGCGCGCGCACGCTAGACGCTCTCGGGATTTACGTCGCATGTGAACGTGCCGCATTCGTGTATTTAATGTGTAAAGACGGACTATTTGGGAAGATTATGAGATAACTGGTGCTTAAATGATTAAAAATAAAGCTAGAAAATATTGTATCGCAGCGGGTTGCAGGAAAAATGACAGAAATTCAAATCACTCGTTTTTCTTTCTCCTGACACATCAGAAGGATGCTGAAAGGTTAGTAAATGAACATAATAGATACTAAGTAGTGACTGTATAATAATAAAAAAGATATTGTAGGTACCTACTTCCATATTTAACACTGGATTAATTTAGTAGGTAGTACTCAGAACAATTTATCTGGTTTTATGTAATTTTGAATCGATTATTTGCTGACATTTGTGTATTTAAATTCTAGTGTAGTAAGTAGGTAGGTATACAGGGTATACATACTTACTAAAACAACAATTCGTTTGCAGGTAGGTCCTACCAGTACTGTTAAAAAAAGCTGTTCAAGCAAGCTGGTAACATGGTATAATAGCAGCGTTCCATATTTATTTAGTTATTTTGCTTAAATAATATATTTCCTTCACGTTTCTATGAATGTTTATAATAAATTATCATGTTCACGTTAAGGTATGGGTAAATGATATTCGATTTTCTCTAAATACCTAGTAAGTACAAATTAGGTACTTTTCGCATATCCAGTAGGTATGTGTGCGCTTTCTTCTCCTAAAGGTGCGTCCACACTTGTATCATTTGCTCGTATACGATCACCGTGCCGTGGCATGACTGCGTATCGCGCTGCTTGGACGCTCACTGTCGGCGCGCCGATCATGCCGCACTCTTCCGATATAAGTGTGTGATACGTGTAGCAAATGGATTTCGAGCGATCGGATCGGTGCAACGTCCAAACGCATGATCGTGACTTAAGCTATTTAACAGGTTTTGATAGAGTTTTCACTATTTTCCCGGTTTTCTCTGACCAAAAACTTTAACTCCCAGGAGTCGAGTCTACTCTATAAAATAATTAACATTTGTCCAACAACTTTCAAGATTTATATAAATAATTTATTGTTTTTGATTTTTCAAACAAACTCAATGTTATTTTTAATGCACGGTTTAGTTAACATATTGACAACTTATTCATAGTATATTCGAAGTATTCATAATACGTTGCTTGCTCGAAAAGCGCAAATCACTAAATATTATAAAACAAAGTCTCTCGTCGCGTCTGTCTGTCTGTATGTATGTTCGCGATAAACTCGGAAACTACACGGCCGATTGTGATGCGGTTTTCACTAACGTGCCGCTTGATTCTTCAGGAAGGCTTTATTATGTATTTTATATCTATGTATTAACAACCGTGCTGTTCAAATCACTAAATATTATAAAATGAAGTACCTTGTTGCGTCTGTCTGCCTGTTGTCGTTTTATTATTTTAGAGATAAATAATTATATAATGTATATATTATATAATGTATGAAGAATAAACATTTATTGCTCTGTATATAAAATGCAAGAAATAAATGGGCAATACATTATTATTTTATTTGTTGTCGTTGACAGCCCTCACTATCGGCGACGCGGCGAGTGTGCCAATTCATTTTCACCGTTCGTACACATTCTTAACGTTCCGTTTGGCTTACGCTGGAGTCGGCGACGTCAGAGGGCCATAAATCATAATGTTTTTGCTAAGAATAAAGCGGCTTTTGTAAAGATCAAAGTAGTGAGCCTTCTGTACTTGTACTATTATCTATTCTGTGGTAGTGTTTTTGTTGCAGCGATCATGGTAGAGTGTGTGGTGTGGCAATTTTAAAGTAAAATGGTAACTGTCGACCATATTAACTATCAATCGTTTAAATTGATATTTTCCACATACCATAATCGCTGCACGATTGCTCACGAAATTTACGATCACTGCTTTATCATAATACTACATTACTCTCCACACCTCAGACAGAAATACATACATAATAAATAAATAGGCATAACTACAGGACAATTATACACAAATCGAACTAGTCCCACGGTAAGCTCAATAAAGTGTCATAATCATAACAGTACCATTCGAATTAGCAGAGGTAAACAACTGGTGGTGTTATCCCTAAATAGCGATCTCTTTCAGACAACCTTTGGTTAGCGACTACATATCACTCTCACGACCACTGATCATTAAAATAAGAGGATTATCAATCGCCATAAAAAAGCCGTTCCCCGATATTTACGACGTCATCGTATACAAAGACTTCTTACTTACAATAATTATTTAACGTTACAAGCATGCCACAGCTTTAGAAGTTACGATTTATTTATTTAGTATTAATTGTTAGTGTTTATGTTTCTTTGTTCAATTATACCTAACATAACATCGTTTAGTTTTTAAGCGCCATTTAGTTTTTATACTGGCTATCCCTTGCATTCGGCACACAATCTAAAGTATAGCTTTTTATTCTCACCCAGTCTTTGGCTAAGGACCGCGCTGGTATCCATCTTAATAAACCAATCAGTCCTTAGCGTGAAAAAATATGTCAATGAGTACCATTGACATTGTAAATATGATAAAATACATACATACATTACTATTATAAAGTTGTAAAAATGAAATATCTGTAGGTACATTAAAGATATTTTTAACGTAACGTTGTAACGGAACGGACTATATGGAAGTAACTAAATCAAGAAAAGTTCATTTTTTATTTTTGCATGTTTGTACGTGTCGTTGTAGCTTCATCACGCCATCCAAATCGGTTAAACGGATATCAATTATTCTCAGTACACGGGAAACTGGATATCCACAGATGGTTAAAGGATACTTTTTACCTGATTATGCTGAAGAAAAAAAAGAGGTTGTGGCTGTTTCTCTTCTGCGAATGAAGTTGCGAGCGCTTAAAAACTATATGCATATAGTTTTTAAGCGCCATTTAATTTTTATACTGGATATCCCCTTGCATTCTTTGCACGATCCAAAGTATAGCGATTGACAGTCCTCTTGTTTTAATTAATGGTCGTTGTTCGCGATCAAGATTTTCGTAGCGCTACGCGCGTAGCCGATAACATGAAGGAATGACGACGTGAGTAACCGCAATTGTTATCTAATTGTGTTCGTTTTCGTCCGTGGCTGAGGATCGGGATCAACTGTAATGTAGGTAATATTCCTTAAGAAGATATACTAGCAAAAGGCCTTTTGGAAATTAGGTACCTACTTTTAAAAACTATTGCTATTGCATCGCCTCAAATCCCCCGTATTACAGTGCAAAAGGGACAACTGCAGCTCGGAACGATCTGACCTACAAACGATCTTTGCTCTTCTAAAACTGGACTAATTTTAGTTTTTCTTTCACATATATTATAACGAGGGCTTCGGTTATGCTTTTATGTTTTCTGTTTTTCTTTTATATTCTATAAATTTGTTTACTGAACGTCTGCTTATGGCGCCGGAGGGTGGCATTTTTTGCAGTTTTAGAGGGCCTCTAATTTTTAAAATAAACAAATTTTAAGAAAAATAAAACATAGAGGCTTGGCACAGGTAAGTATAGATTATATTTACAAAAAAATAATGCACTATGAGGTTTATCCAGGGAGGAAACAGTAGATTACGTTTGTATGGAGGAACGGCCACTAGTACATCCTCTTAACTTGACGCAGTCAACGGCTATGATGGGATGCCCTTTTGGTGCATTGAACCCTTCTCATGGTGTTTGCCATAGGCTTGAGTCGGTCAGGGACAAAGAACTAAAAGGAACGAAATCCCGTCACAGAACGAAAGGAACTAGTTCCTAATAAACTATCTTAGTCGGTCTTCGGTCCTTTAGTTCAGTAGTTAGCAATCGGTTAAACGATGAGCGAAACGGAGCGAGAAAGGTGTAGTAGTGGGATTGTCCTTCCACATTCGTGACCGAGTTTGATTACTAGTTGTTACGGGGAATATATCTACCTAAGAAATACTAGTTACCTGAGTGGGATTGTCCTTCCATATTCGTGACCGAGTTTGATTCCTAGTTCGAGATGGACGGGTGGTCCACCCGTGACCATGGAAAGCTGGAAAGCTTCCGAAACGTCGGGAACTAAAATGAGATAATATACGCGATATAATCCGTTAAATTGTTTTATTTCAATGAGTAATAATCGCGGAAACAGAAGAAAATATCATTGATTCCTAGTTGTCACGGGGAATAAATCTTCCTAGGAGAAAACTAGTTATCGGAGTGGGATTATCCTTGCATATTTCGTGATCGAGTTTGATAACTAAGTACCTAGTTGTCACGGGGAATATATCTTCCTAGCAGAAACCGAATAGTTGTCTGAGTGGGATTATCCTTCCACATTCGTGACCGAGTTTGATTACTAGTCGTCATGGGGAATATATCTTTCGAGGAGAAAAGGAGTTATCTAAGTGGATTGTCAGTTTCATGTTTGTAACCGAGTTTGATAAATGGGTCATACTGATTTTTATTATGAGTTAGCGTTATGCGTCTTTCTTGTGGACACCCGAATGTTAAGGGCTTTAAATACTAATTTTTCTTAGTACCCTATTAGGCGATGTACAAATTGATTAATACTCTAGATCTAAGCGATAAAAATATCAGTTATATGTACCCCAGCCCTTAACTATTGCGTTGTTCACAGGAAAGACGGCTAAATTCTAGAATCAGTAGTATCATATAGTTGATTGCCTATGAGGAAAATGAAAGTAGTTTCCATATAGTGGTTTGTTGTGAACTATTGGTTTCTGTCCTCGCTCGTGTTCAGTACATCTTGTGTTGAAGGAACTCGTAGCGTAGCGTGATTACATTCGCGTTAGCGAAGTGATTTACTGCGAAACTAGTTTCAAATTACAGGATGACAGTCATAACATACAGTCAGCATCAAAACTAGCTGACAATTTTACTACTGGCAATGTCAAATTGCATACTAAAATGATCACTTACTTTTGATGCTGAGTGTACTAGCATTTACCCGCGGCTTCCACCGTGTTAATGGGAACTAAGCATCTTATGTTATCTATGAATAATTTATCTGCATGCCGAGTTACATCTACCGACGTTCGTTTGATGGTTTACGCGTTATTGAGTAACACCCATTAAAATACTTCAGTTGCAAATAGTTATCAATAATTAATCCAAACGTACAAATTTGTAATATGGATATTTAATTTTGAAAGTAAATAAAGTCAATTGTATTTAAGTTAAAATTAAATTGGAAATTTTGATTTTGAAAGTTAATAGGATGAATTGTATTTAAGTTTAAAAAAATATGCACCTCCCATACTAACCGACATATAATAAGATTAGCTTCAAGTTTTGTATGGAGAAGTCGATTTATTTAAGATTTCGAAATTTGTCCCATAATAAAAGTTAATCCTCATTGTGAGTGGCCTCGGAAAGTAACATTTTGTATCACGTTTTTTGTATCACCTTGTATATTAATACAAGTATTTCAATAGACAGGTGCATTTGGGTAGGCATGACTATTGTGAAAGGACCGCCACTGGATTGATGTATGTTGAGAAATATTATCTATACTATTAAAAAGTTCTAAAAATGAAATTTCTGTACATTGAAGATGTTTTCAACATAACGTTGTAACGGACTATTTGGAGGTAACTGAATGAAAAAAACATTTTTTAGGATTATTTGTATGTTTGAATGTGTCGTTGCAGCTTGATCACGCCAAGTCGGCTAAACGGATTTCAATTATATTTATTACACGGGAAGCTGGCTATTCAAAGATGATTAAAGGATACTTTTTACCTGATTAGGTACGCTGAAGAAAAAAAAAGAACTTTTGGCTGTATCTCCTCCGCGAACGAAGTTGCGGGCACCTGCTTTTTAGCTTATATACATATATAAATATCAGTTACCTACAGCTACATTACCTAAGTTACATTTAAAGGTACGCAGGTGGCGCGGCTCGGGGTATTACTCAAAGAGAAATACGTTACGTTATATCTGCAACTCTATTGAACAAGGGCTTAAGTGCTTAATATTACGAAGAAACTTAAAGCCTTCTTTGCAAGCGTATGAAATGAGAACTGGCTGTAAGTCATATTTGTTAGAAACGTTATGCGAACGCCATAAAATCTAATAAGGGAAGAATTGGGCTGCAAAGAGCCATAAATAATTACGCTGGCATTAATTGTGAATGCTATAATTATAACTAATTTGAAATACGGCTGCATGCACGAAGCTAGTACTTATGAGTCCCCGGCAAGCTCAGTTCTCCATACAAACGTAGTTACGCTCTCATTTTAAAACGACTAGCTAGTTTGCTCTGAACTTTTATATTCAGAATAATTTAAGATAAATCCAGAGCAGTTATTGGTTTATGTAGCTTCAAATACCATAGTAAAAAAAATACAACGAATTTAAGTTTTCCATACAAAACTTGTTTTTGCTGTATTTCGTTTCTTTTATAAACTGGAGCCATATAAACTAATTACAGGCCTAGATATACCTCATCTCATTGTATATGTAAAGTTTCGTTACAATTCAACACGTAGTTTTAAAATGAGAACGAAACTCCGTTTGTATGCGAAGGTGAAATTCGGCCGAGCTCTTATGAGTTCGAAATAGGGATTGTAAAATATTGACATCTATATATTCTTGTAACCATTTAAAGTTTAAGGTCAACCGGGAGAAATGCGTCTTTCGACGATATGTATCACAGGTTTCTTTTCTGTAAACGAATAAAAAAAAACCTGTAATATGGCTATTGCACGAAATCGCTACTTTAAATTCGTTGTCAAACTATTGAAAGGTTTTGTTAACTTTTTCCACCAGTTCTCTCCATCCTGTTCACGGCTAATTCCATAGCTGCCGAAATCGGGACACCCATGAAAATCGTTACAGAAGCTAATCGTTACAGAAGTTAATCTTACCAATGTACAGATACAAGATTCTCTCTTTCTAGCACTCGCCTACATTTGAACATCAATCCCGCTTGGAATATTAGCACTATCTCTGATAATCAGTTCGTTACGCAGTCAATGCAACTCACTCTTAATCAGCATCACTCATTAAGAGAACCATATCCCTAAGGACGCTGCAAATACAGAAACGGCAAAAAGTCACACAGAATAATTAAAACCCCATGAACCCTCTCATGTTCGAAAGGTCTTAAGCAACGACCATATCCTACTGTCGGGCGCCATTCTGTGATGGTACAACAAAATGGCGGGGTTTAATTCCTCGGGCGCGGGAACAATGCTTGCACTCTGCAATTAGCTGCCACCCTGTATACGGTATCTTCATACCTAGAAGACGCAAACAAATGTCTGCGTTACTAATATCAAGGAAGGCTGTTTAAATAAATATATTTCAACTGATGCTTGTAATGTGGCTCTTGCATGAGCAGCTGATTTTGTTATTATCATAAAGTAGGTTATTAAACACTCTTTTATATTATCACACTGGTTATATTAATTGTATTAGTATGTCTAACAGGGGAATCCATCATTTTACCGAAAATCGTTTCATCGATTATCGTGTCCCATAAAACTATTCGCTGAATTGTATTATTACTTAGGAATCATTCAACGAACTTTGTTAGATAGCACAGACATTTGCTCGAATTACCTTTTACACAAGAATCAACTCATCAAATTTTACTTCATTATTTTATGTGTCCATAGACATAGTCGTTCGTCGAATCGCCGTTACCATAATTTTAACTTAACGTAAGTTGCAGTTTTCAAAATTCTACTGTTACTATACTTGATAATATACGTTTCAACGACAGTACATTTCATCGGGGATCCTGCCGTTAAAACTGTAGGTACTTACTCGTAGGTTAGGTTTGTATTGTGACCATGTATAGCGGAGCGTCAAAATGGGTCAAAAACCCAAAACATTACGATAGGTTACGTTTGTATTGTGACCATGTATAGCGGGGCGAGCGGATCATCAAAATGGGTCAAAAATCGAAAACTGTAGGTTAGGTTAGGTTTGTATTGTGACCATGTATAGCGGAAAGTGAAAATGGGTCAAAAACCGCAAAACTGTAGGTTAGGTTAGGTTTGTATTGTGATTGTGACCATGTATAGCGGAGCGTCAAATTGGGTCAAAAACAATGTGGCAATAATAATAATATGGAAATGGTACGTTCCATATTATTATTATTGCCATATTGTTTTTGTGAATCATGTTTTGATGATAGGTAAATGCCATGAATCGTTACGCTACGATATGAGACAAATTCGGAACGATAAACGATAAAAAGTTGTTCGATTATATAAAAAGCAATGAATTGATGATTATGTGGTTAGAAAAAAAAATGTAACTAATACGTGGAATAGTTTTCGGCGAAATGAAAATCGACGTAAGAAATTTCGATAAAATGATAGCTACCCGTCTGACAGACATACTGACGTTCAAAAACCGGCCAAGTGCGAGTCGGACTCGCGCACTTAGGGTTCCGTACAAAATATATGCTACAAACGGCCGTATCTATGCCAATCCAGTGTTAGCAGAGCCGGACTCCTAAGCAAAATGTACGCGGTGTTCGATCATTTTATATTGGCTACTGACATAGATAGACAGACATAAAATTAGACTGTTTTTAGTATAAGTTGTTTTAGAGGCAACAAAAATACATCATCTGTGAAAATTTCAACTGTAAGTATCACGGTTTTTTTTAATTTATTATTATAATTACAAACAAAATGCACAAATTTTAATAGCATCGTTAAACTAGTAGGTTTGTCTCGATGCTTAATGGTCCATGATCGATGATTCATGAGATACAGCTTGGTGACAGACGGACAGACCGACAGACGGACATCCGAGTCTTAGTAATAGGGTCCCGTTTTACCCTTTGAGTACGGAACTCTTAAAAGAATCTCCAAACAGGTAGATTTAGTAAAATTTCTTCCATATAAATATAGATTGAGAAGCCACAACTAAAACGCGATTTGTATCTGTTTCATTTTCTTTGGCGCTACACTCTTGTCAGTATAATCGTGGTTTATATATGTATTCAGTTTATTAATTCATTGTACAAGTAAACAACACTTTTAGCGGTCTATAATACTGTCGAAAAACGATTCTAAACTGTTTTGACTCTATCTTGTTAAGCTAACTTACTCTAAGATTACGCTACGCGCGTATAGCTATAACATTAACGGTTATACAATAGTGTTCACTATCATAACAGGATTCTATCGGTTTTCAATTAAATTTAAGCGCTAAGCGTTCGACCTCTTCGATACAAAGTCATTAGTTGAAGTCTGTTAAATTGCGGGGACCAAACTTTGGACCCGGGGGGCCGAAAGTGCGATACGGGCTGTCTGCAAGTTGGCGGTCTTAACCACCGGATGCAGATAGCTTACTAAATCGGATACAAGGTAAATAAGCGGTGAGCGTTATTTAGGTAATATGTTGGGTGTGTGGTGTACATTCGTCGTGTTCGGAAAGTCCAGAAGTTGCTTTTGGGTCAAAGTGTACATAGTCACGAATGTATCAAGATGGAGGCAGACGCATGCAGACGCATTCCCATCCATCTAGGGGACGTCGGATTTTAAGCGTAGTCAAGTTTTTTGGCAATTGTTGTCAGCTTTACATTTATCTAACGTTACTACTCATAAAGTAGATTTTTTATTTTTAAAAATCTAATGTATATCTTTTGCCCATAGTTACGTAAATAGTGTTTAAACCTAACCTGTCTAAGTGTTTTACTTTCTTTTGCAAGCCTTTTGTGTAGGTAACATTTTATGTAAGCGTTTTAACCTAAGAAATTATGTTTGCAAACGTAGATCAGATGATGATACGATAATTAATTACGTACATAACCTACACTTTTATAATAATTGACTATTATTTTACAATTGTATTCTTTGTTTTAGTTTATTTCATTTTTTTTAAATGTGTAAATAAATAAAAATATTCGAATAATTTTTCGTTAGCGTATCCTAATTAATAACAGACAAGAAACTTTTTTAGTTATCTTATAACAAGAACTATTTGCGCTTAATTAATAATGGATTAAAAAAAGGTAGAGTGGAAGAATAAATTAGTTCAGTTTAAAAGGATATTAAGGGTTATAAGGAAAGCGCTGGATATCCAATATCCGTAACTGTTCATTGATTTTATTCTTCATGACTTCCGTTACGTTTTACGATCTTTTTCATACACATTTCATTTCTGGAGAAGTTCGACATGACGTCCGAAAAGAAAAATTACTCGTACATTGAATGGATAGGAAATTTACCTTTGATTAGAGTTTAATTATAAATGGAGTATGTAGTTGTAGCATTTATTCAATCGGGATCACGTATTGACGAGACTTAAAAAAAGTCTCAAGGATTTGGCACCCCTATGAAACTGCCGCCCGGGACAAGTGCCCCGGTTTGCCCCCCCCCTAGATCCGGGCTGGTTTTTTTTTACAAAGATATAAAACAGAGACTAGACATTAGGAAATGGGGAAAAACAAAATAGTATATCAGATCTCGGTTGATGTTAAAAAATCGACGAAATACTAAAATTTCCACAGACATTTAAAAAAATCGGGCTTGTTGACATTAACCCATTCGTTGCTTACTAGTTGCTGACTGCTGGACATAGGTCATCCCCAAGCTCGCCTTTTTACTCAGTTTTCGTGTTTTTCCAGATTCTGCAAGCGATCTTTCGCTAATCGTCAATCCACCAAGCTGGAAGGCGTATTTACCAGTCCATCTTACTCTAAGTGGCCACGGATGGTATACCTGTTTTGTGTTTGTGCTCCCCCACTGAATCTGATTACGGGTAAAGAGAACAGACCTAACCAGTTCAAAGGCACGTTCTAAAAAAAACGTGTTCCGATATTTCTGAGCACTTCACCCGCTTTATCCTCCTGACTCTGTTTCAAAATTTGCGAACTGAAATTTAACTCTATCAAATTGACAAAGGAGTCAAAACTTCATTGGGATTTATGTGAAGGACGCCGAACGTCACGAGGTTGAACCACTTTCAACGACCGGTTTAGCTCAGTGGGAATGACGCGAAGCGGAATCAGAAACGGTTCTGGTTTCCAATCCTGGTAGGTTGTGTGATGTACATAAATATTTGTTCCTGAGTCGTCGATGTTTTCTATGTAGGTATATAAGTATATATATACATATATATATATGTATGTATGTATCTATTAAATATATCGTCGTTTATTACTCATAACACAAGCCTTATCGAGCTTACCGTGGGTCTAGTTCAATTTGTGTAAAATTGTCCTCTAATATTTATCTATCTATCAGCTACGGACGTCCACTGCTGAACATAAGCCTTCCCTACAGCTCGCCACAGAGTGCGATCCAGAGCATACCGCATCCACCGACTCCACACAACCCTCACGATAGTTTTTTTCTTGTATATATTCGACACCGACTGTATACAGTCCACTGCAGACAACGCTACATCAGAAATGCGGCGGCCGGCTGACCTGACGCTTGTCGCTCGTTTTAGCTCAACCGAAATATCTCTCAAAATCGATAACCAGCCGGCTCCATGTTCGCAAGGCTTCGATGATTTAAACTAATACTATACAAAAGATAAGTAGAATCGGTTTCTGCAGCCAAGGCCGGATTTAAGGATCTGGTGGCCCTGGGGCAACGAATGAGGGAGGCCTCTAGTAATTTTCCAAATAAATTATAATTTTTTAAATTTAATTTGTGGGGGGCCCTCAATTAATTATTATTATTTTAGTTCTTATTGTCATTGAAACATGAGTGAAAAATTTACACATTTCAATTTCCCTTACTGTAGATTTGATATAAAAAAAGCGATACAAGACGTTTGAAAAATATATTTTTTTTATTTTTTTGTGATTGCATTTTTTCTTTACGGCTTCATCCTGTGTACAATACACCTGTATAAAATACTTTGTGAAAGTTTACGCTTAAGGCAAAAATAATGTTTTTTTCCTCATATAAGTGAGCTACTAGAAGTTTCAACTTGTTCTAGTTCTGAAATATCTAAAACACCCAATCCCAACCCAAAACCATTCTAACAAGCCTAAACAAGGCTACAATTAGTTCATGAGTTATGAAGTTATGAGAGCCTGTCTTCGAACTCTGTTAAGCTGATTTGCAGCTTCATGATACCATAATAATATCTCAAACTTCTTGATAACACTGCCATTAGAAGTGAGTGAAATTTGGATCCACCTATTTGGTACCAGCTAGCCAAAAGATCAGTCTACTGCTGGACATAGACCTCCCCAAAGAACGCCACTATGACTGATCCTGCGCTGGCTGGCCAACGAGTTCTTACTCGTTGGCCCCAGCAGCCCGTTCTACGAGCAATGTGCCTTGCCCATTGCCACTAAAGTTCTGCAATTCTTTCAGAGCTATGTCTGTTTCTCTGTGGTTCTTCTCCGGATCTCGCCACTCCTGAATGGACCTCGTAAAGAATTTTTTTAGAAAAGAATAGAATAGAATATATTTATTGTCACACAACAAAGAACTTACATGAAAAAAAGTATACTAACTAAACTTAACTACTAACTTATGGCTAAGAGCAGAGAAACAGAATAAATAGGTGTGGACTCAGCGTTTGCTGCGGCGCAGCGCAGAGCAACTGTCATGCACTGCGCACGCAGCGCTGGTTTCCAGACCACCCCTAATGACTACTGGAAAATTACTAGTTCCTTTGCGGGTACTATGCTTACAATAAAACTAAAAACTCCTAATACCTACTAAAAATTCAAGTTCAAGCATCAAAAAAAACATTAGAAAATGATTTTTTATTTTACCTCGCGTTCCATGTTCACTACTCTGTTAAAGCCACAGTTAAGACCTTGGTAGTATATTGTTATACAAAAGCGAGAATTGTTTTTGGCTGAATGGGCCCTTTGTTACGAGGGCTGCTATTTATATATCCGGAAACCGGGATTACAATCTTCTTAAATAGCATATTTGACCGCCATGGTAAAATTTGAACTTTTTTAAGTATATAAGGTATATTTTTTCTTCCTTATTAACGCTCGTGTTTTGTTTTTGACGGGTTTTAAATGTCATCTCGCAGCAAGAATGGAACTCACTCGTGAAAATATTCGTGCTATGATTTATTATGATTTTCAGCGTGGTTTAACGCAACAACAGTGCATAGATCAACTAACTTCAACTTTTGGTGATTAAGGCCCATCTAAAACTACTGTGTATCACTGGTTTAGTGAGTTCAATCGTGGACGTAGTATGCTTACGGACGAAGTTAAGGCAGGTCGCCCGAAATCGGTCGTTGTACAACAAAATATCGAGGCTGTGCGAAAACTTATAATGGACGACCGACATGTTACGTACCGCGAGATAGAGGCGACTCTGGGTATTTCTATGACCAGCATTAATAGCATATTACATAATTATTTGGCTGTAAAAAAAATTTGTTCGCGTTGGATACCCCACAACTTAACAAATGAGCAAAAACATGCTCGCGTCGAATGGTGCAATAAAATGTTAAAAAAATATAACCGTGGTGACTCAAAAGCCGTTTATAACATCTATACAGGTGACGAATCCTGGATCTATGCATACGATCCCGAAACGAAGCAACAATCAACGGTATGGGTGTTTCAAAATGAGCCGAACCCTACGAAAGTTACTCGTGCAAAAAGTACATTGAAACAAATGGTGGCCTGCTTCTTCGGTATTAATGGCCATGTAGCTACAGTGCCACTAGAAAACCGTAGAACGGTTAATTCAGAGTGGTACACGACCATTTGCTTACCGGAAGTATTTGAACAAATTCGTAAAACTAACCAGCGACGAAGAATCATTCTTCATCATGACAATGCCAGCTGTCATACGTCACGCGAAACAACTCTATTTTTGGAGGGTCAAAATGTGGAATTAACGGGTCATCCGCCGTACAGCCCTGACTTGGCACCCAACGATTTTTATTTATTTCCAAATATAAAGAATAAATTACGCGGTCAACGATTTTCGACCGCTGAAGATGCTGTCGACGCATTCAAACAACACGTTATGGAGGTACCTCAGGCGGAGTGGCAGAAGTGCTTTAAAAATTGGTTCACGCGAATGCAAAAGTGCATAGATCATCAAGGGGAATACTTTGAAAAACAATAAAACTATTTTCAGCCGTGTACGTTTGTTTGTTTTTTTGTTTCCGGATATATAAGTAGCAACCCTCGTAGAATCCAAATCTGAAACAATATTTAAAATTACGAGTTCCTTTCTCGACCAACTTTATATGGGTCTTTGATTTTCGAGCGTTAACAATCGGGTTTTGAATAAGCATTCAATCAAATGAATAGCGCTACAAACTCAATTTATCGGTCACTTGGTTTCGTTGACTATTTATTTATTTATCGTATGGCTGTTACACACTGTTTGTTTTTTTTTTGACTTTGCCCTCTGGATGTCTACGTATTTTACAGTATCCATATGTATGAGACATCAGTGGACCCCGACGCACTCAGAAGTGCGAGTGCTCAAAAAGTGTGAGAAGGGTTGGTTCAGGGTTGCTACTAGTGAAATCTTCTACCTGGATAAATGGAAATAATGCACCTACTAAAATTTAAATTAAAAGTATTTTTCTATAACTATAACTCAGCATGCAAAACAATAAAATAAAATATAAACCTTTACTAAATTATACTAAAGTTAGTATATATGCGATGGTTACGATGTATTTATTGTTACTGTGCCTACTATGTCTCTTTGTTCGATTATAACCAGGCATCGGATAATCGGATAGATATTTACCTAAAGTTGCCAAAAACCTGGCCAACTCGGGCAAATATGGAATCGGCTTCTTAATTAAATTATTTTTATAAGTTCCGGGATTCGGGGATTCCATAGAACGACACAAGGAGGTAAAAATACACAAACTTGTTTAATTTATGTCTTTTTATGACTATTTTGGTAAGCACGTACGTTGTTATGCATATGTGGGTAATGTAATAATGTATGTCAGTATTTGTTGTAACCGCGGTGTGAATTGATTTAATTTCAAGGTATATGAAACATAAGAGAATAATACAACAAACATTATTTTTCATAAAACATTCAGAAGTTTATTTGGAAAATTAAATTGAGTCCGTCTCCATTCCGTTCAACATAGACGCCGCCGCCAAAGTTTAGGTAAATATC
The DNA here is from genome assembly GCA_905404275.2 of Hedya salicella. NCBI lineage: Eukaryota > Metazoa > Arthropoda > Insecta > Lepidoptera > Tortricidae > Hedya > Hedya salicella. Next base: position 14,267,010 of record FR990112.1, on the reverse strand, counting down.
TATCCGATTATCCGATGCCTGATTAACATCTTTAAATGGTTAGTTTTAAAGCGCCATCTAGTTTTTGCCTGAATACCTCCTTGTGATCGGGGCACGCTCCACAATATGGCAATTGACGTCCTCTTATTTTAATGCTCCTTGGTATTATATACGTAGTTGTTCCTATTTAGTTTTTTATGCTATTGCTAAAGTTCCGTTTAATACCCTAGTGCGCCCAGGAGGTGTTATATCTTGTATCGTAATACCATAGTTTCCATTTAATTGCTTCGGTGCGCTAGTTTTCCGAACATGGCCCGTTATCTCGCGGCTGTTCATTGGCAGCCTGCCTTAAATAAAATGGGGGCTTAAACGTAGCACGCTCATAACCTGACCAGTCTTACGTGACCCCTGAAGACCGTTAGAAGTACCCCTGTTTATATATATTTCCTGGGACAAAGCGGGACGGGGTAGATTGATTAAAGTGGTTACTATGAACAATGTGCAGTAACGGCCAACGGCTATTGCCATAAAGGCTCACTTCCGAACGGTGGTGAAATCATGTTTGGTTTATGGAGGGTCGTTTTATTTGTATAAGCTTTATTATGAGAATGTAAGATGCAGATGAATTGAGCTGAAGTGTTCTTCAAATATATACAACTTATAAAGAGAACGCAACTTCTTTACCAACGTATGCTCATCAAAAAAAAAACTAGGACTATCAACTAACTATACTATTACGAAGATGTAAAAATTCAATGTCTGTAATTAAATAAAATAAATAAATAAATAACACAGGGACAATCTTACACAAATCTACCTAGTCCCAAACTAAGCAAAGCTTGTACTATGGGTACTAGGCGACGATATACATAGTATATAGATAAATGATAATACTTAAATACATAGAAAACATCCAAGACCCAAGAACAAACATTCGTGCTCATCACACAAACACTTGCCCTGGCCGGGATTCGAACCCGGGACCGCCAGCTTCGTAGGCCATTGTACAACCCACTGAGCCAAACGTGTCGATATTGAAGATATTTCAAAAAAATGTAAGTCAGTAAATCGAAAAATATTTCTTTTTATGTTCGTATGTGTCGTTGTGCTTGTTTTAAAAAGAAAATAATTTTCGATTTTGTGACCTCCAAAAATAGTTTACCATATTTTCTTAATATATCTCCAATGTAACAGACATTTCATTTTTATAACTTTATAATAGTATAGAAAGTATAGATGTACAATAAGTTCTTATTCTGATGCTCACACAGTCTTTGGCTAAGGACCGTCTTAATAGATCAATCGGTCTTTATTGTGAAAAAAAGGAAATGAGTCCCATTGCATTGCCATCTTAATGTGATGAAATACATGAAGCTGTAAGTAAAAATGAAATGTCTGTACATTGAATATATTTTCAAACTAATGACGACTGAATCGGAAAATATATTGTTTGTGTCCTATTTAGAGGTCACTGAATCGAAAAATATTTATATTACAAATATGTGCGTTGTGGCTTCATCACATCAAATCGGCTAAACGGATTTCAATTATTTTCTGTACACGGGTAGTTGGGTATCCACTGATGGTTATAGGATAATAATACTACTAAGGTTAACGATGTCGCGGACACCTTCAAGTAAACAATATAAAATCCAGATGCCTTACAGCGAGCGCAATGTATCATCTACTTATAATGTATTAACATTACATTGATTTAAACTTAGACGATTTTCAATCATTATCACAACACAACAAACGGTCCCGGAATGAGTCCGCTATTGCCAAACTACAATCAGGACCAAACCACTGGATTGAGCTTCTTAATCCCAAGATCCTTTGTACGGAACGTAATTACTATAGTAGAACCATTCGTAAAGCAATTGAAATCAAGAAACACCGATATTTCAACTGGGAGGACGGATCCTAACTTTCATCTTTGTGGAATCCAGTTATTAGTAAATGTAAACAACATTAAACATCATCCGATAAATCGCCAGATGTCGTGAGTGCAGCGTGTCGGTGTAGTGGCAAGCTTAGTGTTCAACCTAATAATCAAGACGCGTTTGGGTAGATCGAAAAACTTCCACGACAAGAAGATGTTGATACTCTCCAGTTCCTTCGAGGCCATAAATAACCGTGTATATATACTGGTAATTCGAGACTATGGATGAACCGCGACGTTCGAAACTTCGAAGAATAACCAACGAAAGGTAGTTAAAAAATCATATTTATACGCGATTAAGCCCCGTTTTTTTGTGTTGTGATATTGTATTATCATTACTATCTCTCGCTCGGAATGTCGTTGGGTTTTTATTACACTAAAACAAATAAATAGGGAGATTGTAAAACCTTATATATAGATATAGTGATAATACACACACAGGGATGGTATTAGGATACTTTTTACCCAAGTACACTTCCATACCGCTGCGTACGCACACGTCACGCACACGCATCCAGACCAGTGTGGCCCAGCCTTTATACATCTTTCTGCCCTATGAAGAAAGGAGTCATACATTGAATATGCTGTGACATATGTTGCTTATTATTCTATAAAGTGGACTGTACTACGATATTAAATTTATAAGTATTACTTTGTTTATTTACTTCACTGTATAGTCTTATTGTGTTGCCATACTCGTAGTAAATATATACTCAATCCAATCACTGGCAATGGTTCAAAATCCATTCCTAACACTTGTTCTGTTTCATTTCGGCCTGTTTTAATGTTTATATCAAACACTACAATCACGCTCTAACAATACATTATTGTGCACTGTTATATGTTAGTTATGTATGTAGTATCTAGTTTAAAGTAATAATAAAAAATTTGCACATAACGACAACGGTAAGTAAAAAAAAAGAAAAATCTTTTTGCTTGTTGTAAATATTCCTTTAGCCTTAAGTGCTTAGAGGAATGAAGTTAAAACTAAAGAAATATTTCGTACATGATAGGATAATTTGGTACATTTATGAAGATTGTGACTTATCATTTATGTCCAAATAAACGTTATTTCTTTTTAATTACGTAAGACAGTTGTCATTCTGAACGCAATCACATGAAATGTTGTACCCGCTGAATAGAATTTGCTTATCTAGTACTAATAGCTACTAATGCGACAATCGGGGTTAATAAATAAATAAATAAAAATAAAATAAAAAGCCCTTTTATTTCCCATTAAAGGATCGTTAGATAGTTTTACGTTATATGATTTTGTTGATATTGTTTAATGGGTTACCTATTTGAGGGTATAGGTAAGGCCTCCTCCATATTTCGCCACAGATCTCTCTCGGCTGCTTTCCTTGTCCATGTTTTACCGGCAACCTCCTCTATGTCGTCTGTCCATCCGGCGCGGCCTGCCGCGCGGTCTGCGCTCTTCACGGAGGTACCAGTGTATGACTTTTTCTGTCCACCTCCCGTCGGTACACCGTGTCACGTGTCCAGCCCATCTCCATTTGAGTGCGCATGCTACTTTTGCGGCATCTATAATTTTAGTTTTTTGTCAAATGTGTACATATCGCGAAGTTTTATGTTTAGAATGCTTCGCTCCATGGCACGTTGGGTTACTTGTAGTTTATGTATTACTTTTCTGCTAAGCACCCAACTCTGACACGCATAAAGTAGAGTGGGTAATATGCATGTATCCATCGCTTTCTTTTTTAGAGACATTGGTAGTTTGTTTTTAAAGATATGCTTTAGTGACCAGTTCCAACTCTTTTTTATTCTTTTATCTACTTCATTCAGGGTTTGATTTTCAAAAGAGATATTTTGCCCCAGATATGTGTATTCTAAGCTGTTACATATTTTATGTCTGTATGACAATTGGGGTTACCAGAATTAAATTTTTTGTGTTTCTCACACGTACTTTCGTACATGACTTTTATATAACGGTTTACTAAACGTAAATGATTGTCTATTTAACATCGTGAAAACACTTACGAAAAGTAAAAAGGGAAAACTTCGACGGACATATGTCAATGAATTCCGAACCGTACAAAAAATAAATAACTATTTTTTAAATCCTGCGAATTAATGGAAAATGGTTAAAATATTCGCAAAATTATACTACGCTAGTTTAATACAAACCAAAATTTTCTACCTTAATCCTGATTTACAATTTGATTTTTAAATTGGTTTCTAAGGACTGATTCACACTTCCATAAGTTACAAGGGTGAGTTCATACAATTTATATTTGCGTTTAGTCACTTATCAAAGCTTTCTGCGAACAAACTGCTATGCAGTTTGGCAGATATCGTAACGTGTAAAATGTATGTTGTTTTCTTGTAATAAATAAAATAAAAATAAAAAAACATTTTTTCAGCTAACTAGTTAATTACAAAAAAAAATACGATACGCGTCCAACATGTTAACCTCTCCACTAGCGAACACATTAAAAACACATTAAAAACTCAGAAACACCAAAACATTTTTCATATAAAATCGTTAATTGTTGTTCAAGATCAATATTTAGATTCCGATGTCCTTAACTTTCAGAAACGGATGTACATTTTTATTAACAAAAGTGACAGTTTGCACAAAACTTTTGATTCGCCGACATGTAAACGTACGCGCGTCAGTAATATTAGGGAATGTCGGCCATTTCCATTACGCACCGAATTTCCTTACAATTTACTATCGTAATAATGTCCGACGGTGATGGATTACTCTCTAGAGCTCACTACAATGCATGTTGGATGGGAAATGATGGCATAATTGGACACGACTTTCATTCCATGGGATACATATTTATGTATGCGTTTATTAGTACCTACTTTTTAGATACTAGAAGGGGCCTGTATACATTCGTGAATTAGTAAAAAGGCATAACCAACAAAACGGGGCTTAATCGCGTATAAATATGATTTATTTAATTACATTTCGTTGGTAATTCTTTTGTTGTGTTGTGATAATCACCGCACCTCTGCTAAATTTACCAATTTAAGGAATTAATGAGGACAAAATAATATACATAAGTATTAGTATCTACATAATACATAACGAAAAGTCCGGGGATATTGACTGATTGGGTCACTAACGTCCCTGCAAATGTGAATTCTGGAATTTTGTTTAAAAAAAATCCGTTACAATGTACCTACACTAGAAATAAGTTTCTCTAAATTTTTCTATTTTTGAGGCAAGCTTTTACTGCTGACTGTACTTCTCTTTGTAAACCAGTCAACTACTCATTGAGACTATTCTAAAGAGCCTAAACTCTGTAGGATTACGTTATTTTGTCATAGATTTCCTATGGCCACCATTCGGCTCCATCATCAGATCAGCTCCTTGCTATCATAATATTGCGTTATCAGTGGACTTACGTAAATATGTTAAATTTAAATAAAACAATTGTAACGGATTATATCGCGTATATTATCTCATTTGAGTTCTCGAGTTCTGAGTTCGATATAATCCGTTAAAATTGTTTTATTTAAATGAGTGATGCCTAATTTAAGTACAAACATACATACATTGCAAATTAAATAAAAGCAAAAGCTTATAAAATATTGAAAAGGCAACTGAATCTCCACAACCGTCCTACCTTCCTGCTCAGATAAGGCCAGTGATTTCCATTTAGTGCCGCGTATACTGACTGAATCCCGTTTAGTTTAAGTTTTTATTTGTATATAGTATATTTTTATTATATGTTTTAAATTACCACGTCCTATTTTTTATTCCCGACGACTAGCCGGGTTACATTGGCTTATAAAATGAGATATATTTATAAGGAATTATATAAGTGTTCGTAGAGAGCGTTCGCGAACATCTGTTAAATAGGCACCTATATTTAGCGTTGCCATTTCTAGTGGACTCCTAACAAACACATACATTAGTATGTCATAGCGTTACTTTACTCGGTAGCGAACTGTACTGTGGGACGATGTGCTCAGATATCGAAGATAAACAACGGTAGAGACTTGAAGGTGTGTTTATTAGTTCAGATCAAAATCAATAATCCATTAATACATCATGACATTACAAAACAGAGACAGAAGCTATTCCTTACTCGAATCGGTAATTTGAATAAGGACTATCTATTATTTAAATAACGGCCAGTCTCTGACAAGGGTGTCTATACACGAGCCACCTTAACAGTTCCTAATGGTTACAGTAATATGTGAAATTCGCTTTTACACGAGTTTTTTCCCCTGATAGGCAGCGTTTGATGTTAGTTTGGTGGGCTACACATATAAATTAAGCACATATAGGTGCCAATAATTAGTCCTCCACAAGCAACGAGTTTATCAACAAAATTCTTAAAGTTATCGATATACGACGCCGGGACTGCGGGAGACGTTCTGATTGATGACCCAAGTTCCGAACAAACTCACGACGATTAATAATCATTTCGGTGTGCACGTCCTTTCTTACCGACTAATTATTCGAATTCGCCGGCTGACAAATTCGTTTTGGCAAACAACAAACAAGAATAGGATACTGGTCTGTAGTAATATAAATTTCTAAAAGCTGCCCGCTTTTCGTTCGCGGATGAGGGAAAATGCATAACCTTTTTTTGATTCGGTGCATACGGGTAAAAAGTATCATATAACCACCCTAAGGTGTTCCACTACGCTTGTGTCAAAAATTTGTATATGTAGACAAGTACATATACAAATTTTTGATACAGGACGAAAATGAAAATACGCTGTACGTTTATAAACTATTTTCATTTTCCAACTGAGCGATGAAGTTGTGGTAGTGATCATTATCAATACCCATACATTTTAAGCAGCCACTCTTCCATCGAACTATTAATAAAAAAGACAAGATTTATCTTGGAAATATGACCCCGTAAAGGTAGCGGGCTTTTATAATTTTATAATGTTACCTTTAGATTTCACGTTATATATGACTGCTATCCATTTTTCATAATAACGTAAAACTACACGTTACCTAATATTTTCTTCTGTTTCCGCGATTATTACTTATTGAAATAAAACATTTGACTGCTAAGTTGCAGAATGTCAAACGTGCGCTTTGAGCCAACGAGCTCCAGATACCACATTCCAAGCAGAAACCCAGTATGAAGAAACCAACAGTTGAGCGTAAACCTGCCGTTTTACCATATGTGAAAGGGGTCACAGACAAAATCGGAAACATCTTGAAGCGTGCTTCTATAAAAACATATTTCAAGCCGTTGAAGAAGGTGTCTCCAATACCTTAGACCCGTGAAGAGTAGCACCCCTTTGCAGAGTGCAGGCATTTATAAGCTGGACTGCGAGTGTGGTCTTGCATACATTGGTCAAACGAAACGCAGTGTCAATCGATCCGGTTGAAGGTGCATATAGCAGATGTCAAGCACCGTCGATGTAAAAGGTCTGCAGGCTGTGAACATGTCATTGACAAACCAGACCATTCAATTAAGTTTCATAATCCTTCTATCCTTGTCAAAGAGAAAAGATATTTTCCCAGAATGCTACGCGAGGCTATTGAGATTAAAAAGCATCCTGATTTCAAAAGAGAAGATGGGTTGTCGCTACTACCAGCTTGGGATCCTGTAATACACAAGGAACAAGCAAGACACAGGACTGCAAAACCTTAATTTCCGAACGGTGTAAGAATATCTTATCTGTTAAAAAGTAGTTCAATAGACTTTGTTTTATGTTTAAATTTTATAATTAGTAATGAAGTAGTCTGGGAGTTTTTCTTTGCAGCGTTTCTTTTGTCCTTAGTACGCCTCATTCGTGAAATACTGCTTGGTAAATTATTAAAATAAAATAATTAAGCCCTTCTGGCACATGTGTACCTGTCTTTACAGATTAGTCCCATCTGGCAAGTATGTACACCTTTATTTGTTTTCCAAAGTGGGTAGTTTGCACAAATTGTAACTTGACAGAGGAAAATATATCATTTCTCAGTCAACCCGTGACCATGGAAAGCTGAAAGGCTTCCGAAACGTCAGGAACTCAAATGAGATGATATACGCGATATAATCCGTTAAATTGTTCTACACGTTACCTGCACTTATTTTATGGGTGATTAGAAAAAAAAACAAAAACATCAATCTGAAATCAATCTGATAGTGTACGAGTATTTCAGATATCAATCTGAAACATTTAGTGTACGAGTATTTCAGATATCAATCTGAAATACTCGTACACTAAATGTTTTTCATTTATCTTAATTAACCGACTCCATCCCAAAAACATCATTTTTTTCAGAAGTGTTAGTTTAGCAGTACAAGTCTCTCCACCGATGATAATACGAGTATTATCAATAACACTAATAGTGCTGTAAATATAAAAAAAAACGTTCTTGCAAAACTTTTTTAATTTTGGTAACTTCGAAATAAGAATACACTTGCATGTATGATATAAATACGAATTTGGTTTTAACATGTAATTTAAGAAATCGTAACCTAAGTGAACATTTATAAAATAGACGTCGTTAACGCGTTCACAACTTCTTTACATAAGGAAAATCTGCAGCAAATTCGTTTGAAACCGCTACATTTTATTTTTAAAGCCGTATAGTATTCAGGTCTCCATTAGACTACTGTACGAATATAGCTGAATGCACTTAGCTGGATGAATGGCTTCCTATATCAGGTTACCGAAGCTTTAGAATATCTATTAAATCTTGTATATTTTAATTTTGTTTTTATTAAAGTCGCACAAGAAAATTTATGACGATCAATATGTGACAGATTACCTACTTACTTACTTACTACGCTGGCTCAGTGACCCAAAAGTGGATCCTGGCCTCCGACACTTAGCTGTGCCATTCTGCTCTGACATGCGCAGCTCATCACCAATTCAAAGCCGGCACACGACTCTTCGGACTTCATTCGTCCAAGCGATACCTTGGTCGCCCGACTAGACGTCGTCCACTAAGATTTCCCAGGTAAACTCTTTTTGCTGCCCAATCCTCTTCCAACGTGGCCAAGTCAGCGAAGTCGCGCAGATTTGCTTTCGCCGATCACATTGGGCTCAAGACACCAGCTCTTTAATTTCGACATTCCTTCGGACTCTCCAGAGGTGTTACTCCGAAACTCGAAATTCGAAGTTCGTAACGTGCCGTCCCTCTCGCTCTCATGTTACTCAGTATTCGCGTGAGCGGGAGGCGCTATACGAACTTCGTTTTTCGGGTTTCGGAGTAGCCCCTCGAGCACCATCGTCTGTTTTTGACAGATTATCTACTTAGTTAATTATCAAATGACAATTTATCGCACTCTTTATTAAGCTACACCGATGCGACCTTCAAGCCTTCAAGAAAAGAGCGTACTCCCACCTCAAAGGCCGGCAACGCACTTGCGACTCCTCCGGTCTATGGGCGACGGTGATCGCTTACCATTAGGCGACCCGTCTGCTCGTTTGCCTCCCATGTCATAAAAAAAGCTAGATTATCTATAAGATCCTATGATATAGATATATATTTTCGGCAAGCGTAGCGTGGCGAGGCCGCCCGCATGGTGGTCGGACGACAAGGTTAGGGTTGAAGGGACTCGCTGGATGCGAGTCGCCTCTATCCGGCTCATGTGGCAATCTACTGAGGAGGCCTGTGTCCAGCAGTGGACGTCCTATGGCTGAAATTATGATGATGATGATTTATAAGATTGCATATTGTGCGGTGAAATGAAATTATATTATTAAGAAACTAGATTTCATCGCGGCTTTACTTGAAAGAGGTTATATTACGGTTACATTCACCAAATCACGAAGGATGCAGCGTTTGAGCTAACAACTTGTAAAACACATTCAATTGAATGTTCTACAACATAATGCGAGTTTGCTGCAACGTACCGTACCTTGTTATGACGTGCCAACTTTGTTAGTTGTGGGTATTAAATTATTGTTGAACGCCAATTTCCCTGTTGTACCATCGAGTGTTGATGTGGACAGGTTTCAAACTTCGCAGACTAGGTGCAACCTAAACAAGAACGTATTCTGTGTATTTACATACATAATTCATATTTCATGGTCTTTATATACTTAATCTTTGTTAACAAATTATGTTTAGCCATTTTATATGATGTTTGCTTTTGATTTTTCTAAAGATCTCCTTAATTCTAATTCGATTTTGCAGATTATTCAGAGGATAGCTTTCTTTCTTTTTATTGCTCCTTGAAGACTTTGGGTTATGTCCGTTAGTGGAAATATTTGGCTGATGACGATGATGCTTGATGATGATTAAGGATTTCATCGTCTACTCTAAAAATGGGAGAGCATCAGGTCAACAGGGCATACTTGACGACATCTTGTTGATGGCGAGATGTAGCGGATCCGCATGAGCGTCGGACCGATGACAGCTGGCACAGAACTACTCGAAAAGTCCGAGCGAAGTGGAAGGCTCTAATGGCGGAGGCTAAGCCTTGGTTCTGGAATTTCGTTCTTATCAACTCTGTTCCTTAATACATATATCAATTCAAATGAAAACAAACCTGTATCGTAACAATTAATTTCCTATACCTAATGTAATAGTACTGGAAAACACCCAACACTCAGGAACAAACATACGGTCTCAATACACAAATATTTGCTCTGTTCGGGTTTCTAAACCGCTAGCATAGTACAAGTAAGCAAAGATACTAAAACCTTATCTATCCGAACTGAAAATCAACTCGGTAAATGTTTTTTGGACTTGAAGCTTTTATTCAGAAATCATTATTTCTTCGGAAAGGATTCAGGAACATTAAACATCTGGTTGGCTGTATATATATATATATATATATAAAAAAATAAAAATAAAAATTTTGATATATGAAAAAATAAAAATTTTGGGCTTGACAATCTACATATATATATATGTAGATTGTCAAGCCCAAAATTTTTATTTTTTCATGCAATTTTTATATTTTATTTCAAATTCAAGCCAAAGTGGACCTTAAGTCAATGTAACAAAAGTCGACCGTATCCAAGCTAGAAACAATTCAAATCATTATAAATCTACTTCATAAAATGTCACAGACCACAAAAATATCCAACTTCCAAAGCCCACTAAAAACGAGCCATAATCACCTTGAGATGCTATAAAATTAATGACTGTCTATTTTTCAGAGACTAAAAACCTTTTCGCGGCCGTTGTCCCCTTCAGAATAGGCCTCCGCGACCCGTCTGCTCTCACCTGTGACAGCACAATGAGGCCCCCTTCTAGGGGGAAAAGAGGGGTAAAGAGGGGGGAAGGAAAGCCTAGTGTCGGCATGCAACTGTGTCGTCGGCAGATTTTCGAGGTGAAATTTTGATGCAGCGGCTCAGAGGTTTTTTGTAGCTGATTTTTTGCAGTTGTTGACCCAATTTAGGCAAGTGGAGGTTCGCTTTAAATTATTTGAAACGAAAACGCCCAGTGAATAGTTCGTTAGAGAGCGTTAATGGGATCTTTGGATCTTGTAACTCCATTTATAAATTTACTTTAAAGTCCTAGACGAGACGACATTTTCACTTGTATATGGATTTCTCGACACGTTTGGCTCAGTTGGTTGCTCAACGGCTTATGAAGCTCGTGGTCCCGGGTTCGAATCCCGGCCAGGGCATCATGTGTTTATGTGATGAATACTAATGTTTGTTCCTGGGTCTTGGATGTTTACTATATATTTAAGTCTTATAATATTATTTACCTATTTATACAAGCTTTGCTTAGTTGTGGACTAGCTCAATTTGTGTAAGATTGTCCTTGATATTGATTTATTTTGGATTCGACCTGCATACATATTTATTTGTAGTAAAAAAAAATTACTTGACACATTAAGTTACTTAAAACGTAAATAAAAAAAAGTTAAGGTTTCATTGTTTGATTGTCGCCGGAAGCGGCTGAACTCTGACTTTGCTTCTTTGCACAACTTGACCAGCTTAATAATGAAGACTTATGTACTCGTATTTAGTTATTTAAGTTGTACACAAGGCGGAAGATGAATTACATATCTATAGCTTGACAAGTTATTTTGTGACACTCCAATGGTCTGCGGGCGACGGGGGGAAAGACAGCGGGGGCGAGTGAGAAGATTGCGCGCGGCAGGGTCATCGTACTCCGCCACGCGCATACTTAATGATATACCCACACCTGCGGTCTTCCAAATTCCCCAAAACTTGAAATTTGGTATGAAGGTAGCTCTTATAGCACAACCTACGAAATAAATCTGAAAAATCTTTTTATGTCTGTCTGTCTATGGCAGTTACCAATATAAAATAACCCTCACCGCGTACATTTTGCTTAGGACTAGGGCTCTGCTAATACTGGATTTTAGCGTATACTGGATCTAGTATACGGCCGTTTTTAGCGTATATATTCTACGGAACACTCGGTGCGCAAGTCCGGCTCGCACATGGTCAGTTATATAGGTCTTTTCGCTACATTTCTAAAGGCAATGTTTTTTTTAAAGATACATATAAACTTAATATTTACTCAGCTTTAAAGCTTACTAGTATGAAGCTAGTCAGTGTCTGATTGTCGCCGGAAGCGACTGAACTCTGGGTAACTTTGCTTCTTTGCTCAACTCGAGCAGATTAATAATGAAGAGCGCAGCAACAGCTGCTACGGATTTGTATATTTATTAGTTATATAAATCGTACACAAGACAGAAGACGGATCACTTATTTTAATGCGTATCTATTGTATTGTACAGCCAGCATCAAAAGTAACTGACAACTTAATAGTGGTATATCGTCGGCTAAATTCGCAAGCCTACAAGATTCTCTCCCCGATTCCATTTTTTTTTCAAAATAATGTTTTGGCACTTTTAGATACTTAAAGTCTGAACGCATATAATGGCAAAACTCATAAATGCTAGGAAAAGACCGTTTAAGTTTAAAAACCGAAATAGAAAATCTCGCAATCATGACGCCGTATCGTTAAAGTTGAGTTTTTTGTACCTACTATAAAATTTGATCCGATGGAGTTACGAGGTTTGCGAATTTAGCCAACGATATGTCAAATTGCATACTAAAATTGTCACTTTTGATGCTGAGTTTACCCGCGGCTTCGCCGGCGTTGCCGAGGACTGAATAGCCTATGTTTTAAATATTGATGCCCCATTTCAAATTCTACCTCGATTTTCAACCCTTTAAGGGATGTTTCCGGGATAAAAAACTATCATAATATGTTTCTGAGTCTCAAACTATGTCCATACCACATCTAAATCAATTCGGCGGTTTAAGTCTGAAGAGGTACTTGACAGACAGACAGAGCTACTATTTTATTTGTTCACGGTTCGCCTTCGCCGCTTCGACTTCGGCATTTTTCGATGGTGCGATCGTTACCACGCACGAAAAAGGAATGACGAATAAATATGTCGCTGTATACCTTGTTGGGTCATATAATCAAATCTCGTATAATGCCGTATATTTTGTATGCTGAATTCCGCAGCTTTTCGAAACACCAAATGACATAACTAGGAAAGACGTTTCGGAAAGCTACCGAAACGTCGGAACTACGCGATATTATCCGTTAAAATTGTTTTATTTAAATGAGTAATAATCGCGGAAATCATCATCATCATCCTCATCATCATCATGGCAAGAGTCAATATCGATATTTAAAGTGAAATAGAATCGATAATTTTCGAATACGATTTTAATTCTTAGTGCAAAGTTTCTTATTATTAATTAGTTCTCTCTCAAGTTAATTGTGTGTGTGTGTGTGTGTTTGTGTGTTTTATGTACGATATTTATGTACGTCTGTTGTAATTTTGTGTATATCTGAATATCTTCATCAATTTTAGTGTGAATCAATTTAGATTTCAGTATTCCGTTTACACGCTATCTACATGTTTCTACACCTTCGGTTGCACGGTTCTAATGGTCGTCCGTCTGGTATCTCTGTCGCGTCTCGCTGTATTTTAAAAGATCAATTTACCAACCTACTTGTTTTGGTCCTTCACATGCTTCAAACTATTTCAATTTCAATATTAGCCGCATCTATGTTGACAACTATATTGTCTATACCTATAGTCGTGGTCACAATGGTCGTCTGGTCGCTCCATCCGTGTCGCTGAATTGTAAAAGATCTCAAGATCTCAACTGCTCGACGCAAGCGCGCGGTAGGGTCGACTAACTTTGTTTAACAACTAATTTTCAAGTTTTACTCAGTGTACATTAAGATGCTTTATGAACGCTGATGAGCTGAGAATTAATATTTGTAATTTAAGAATGCCCTCTTGTGAAAAGTTAAATTGGTCGTTTAGTGTTTTTGTGTTTTGTGTTTGAGATCTTTTTGATAATTTTAAAAGAGTTTAGTAATTCTTCTTTGTTTTCTTGCGAATGTTGAGATACTTTTAGGATCGTTGACTGAGTAAACTTAAACGATAAACTGCGTTAGTGAGGCAATAAATACTTACAAGAAATTAATTACTAATTTAGTTAACTCTAGAAAATCACTTGGGTTGGCCTGCGTTGCTAAGAATGAAGTATTCTACATACATCAACGTTTTAATCCATAACCTGATTCATTAATATGCTTAAAACGACCCTCTAAAATATTTAAGAAGGCTATGCTGCGTGGAAAAGCATGGAATTTTTTATTCTTAAGACATAAGTTAGGAGTAAAAGCCTGCGCTCCACGTAAATGCCCCTGCGGTACATTTGTCGACGAGATGGGACACCACGGGCTATCATGTCAACTGAGCGCCGGCCACCTCTCCAGACACGCCGCCTTGAATGACATCATCCGCCAGACCCTTATTACCACCGTCAACGCGCCTGCAATCGTTGAACTAAACGGAATGTCTCTGGTCTCCTGGACGATGGGCCGAGTGCTGGTGTGTGACGCAACATGTGTTGATACACTAGCGCCGTCACATCTGTCACGGAAACAAAAAATAGCACGTTCAGCTGCAGAGTAACATGACCCTTCCATACTAAGATTATACGTCTTGTAATCGCTTGAGGAGGGGAAACTTGCTGGAGTGAGAACGTAAACTCGAACGTTATTGAACGCAAAGGGTATGGAGATTCTGAATATCGGATGAGAGCGTGTTGAGTTCCGCCACGAACATTTTGTGGTGGATTATCCAAATATATGCTTTGGTAGTTCTGTCCCACACGACCGCGCAGTCACAGCGGTAGCTCGAACGAAGCAGTGGGACAAACTCCCAATACATAACTACTGACAGGGTGGTCAAATTAATCTGCAGCTGACCGTGCATTACAGTAAATTCATAGCCATGTATCTCCCTATATTTTTCAGTATTTGATAACATTACAAGGCTATTCGTTCTGAAAGCGTTCGCGGTAATAATTCACGTCCTAATTTGAATACGGTTTGTATTTAATTCAGATAATGTTTTATCAAAAGCAAAAACACTAAAGGATTTATGTTCAGTCCGAATTTTCAGGACTGTCATGCATGAGAAGTCGTTACATAAAATACATTGCAGGAACCGTACAAAAACTTGAAACTATAAAGTTTTTTTTAAACCTGACTTTGTACTAGCTGTATGTCTGGTTAGGCCTCCTTACCATTAGGTAATCGGTATCAGTGAGGGGAATGAAAATCCACAAATGAGAATGCCATTCGGGGCAACTTAGAGGACGGCGTGGACGGGGTTGCGCAAGGCAAAAGGACTGCGAGGGTTGAAAACGCCGATTATTTCTTTCTAGGCATACCATAGATACTCACAAGCTTAGTCTGTTAAGCTAATCCTCTTATGTTTGTATCTGTTCCTCATTGTTGAGGGTGGTGAGGATGACCTTCACGAATCATGTGTAGGATAATTGCTCGACATTTGTTTCGATCTTTGGCACTATATCGAGGACATTTGGTGGTGGCATAGATCTGACCTATCCAATGGCTAAGACTCCTTCCTCTTGGTCGCTTTCCCTGTATCTTGTCTGTCACCAGGAGCTTTTCGTAGTTCTTTAAGTAAAATTATTACTCAATCACAAATTTCCTAGGCAATCTTTGCCTTTACGTAGGTACTTATTTTGACGTAACAAAGGAACAACGTATCAATGGTTTTTTTTGCATAGAGACGGAATGCTTAGAACGTGACATTGGCCACTTTTTATCCTACATTGGTAGACCATTGTTTCGCCAACGTCAAAGCTATAGAAAGTTGAAGAAGTGAATTTCTAATACGACTGTACTCATCTTTCTCTACAATACGAGTATCTTTCGCTACAATAGAACAATTAATTAGAATGTCTTGTTATCGCATCGCATAAAATTCGGACAATTCTATTAAAAGTGTGAATTGAATTATTATCGACGGTTTCTTCGATTATCAGTAATTTAATATTAAAGCTATTGAAACGGAGTAATTTCGCCTATAGTATTTCATTTGACTTTCCGACGTATCGGAAGCTTTACAGCTCCAGTGTTCACGGCTAGACTGAGTAAAAATATTTTTCCTCGGTTAAATACACATTTGTGCATTCTAATAATGTTATAAACGTGAAACTTGGTATCTGTGTATGTATGTAATGTATGTCCGTTCCTCTTAATGTATTAAAACTACTGGACGGATCTCAACGAAACTTTCCGGTGTGATTTAGACATCAGAATAACACAAAGGCTATAAATAGCAGCTCTACGCGGATGAAGTCGCGGGCAATAGCTAGTAATATTATAAATGCGAAAGTAACTCTGTCTGTCTGTTTGTCCATTACTTTTTCACGCTGTATCCATTAAACCAATTTGTGATGAACGCATGATAATTTGAGACCCTGGGAAGTAAATAAGATATTTTTTATCTCGGAAATCATCTTTTAAGGGGGTGAAAAGAGGGGTTGAAGATTGTTTGGAGAATCTTGGTAACGCAGGCAAAGCCGGAGGTAAATGCTAGTTACAAATAAATTTGTACATCAATGGAGTGGCGTTAACCCGTAAAACCTAATGTAAAATTTAATGAAAATTCAATCATAATTAATGTGGAAAGTAGGTTATAAATTCAAAATTTCCAAGACACACGTGTGCGTCTAGTGCGCTTCACGGGTTAGTAAAATCAGATTCTCATCGGCTGGTCAACTTTAAGGCATTCAAATTTAAGTACTTTATTTTACTGCTTTTGAACAAAATATAAGAGAAAATATATTCCGGCTTTACCAATACAATTATTATTATACCTACTAATTCTCATTTATAAGATACTCATTGTTACTAACAGCAATGGACCATTGATGTCTAATTAATAAATAAATTTGAATTTGACTTTTACCAACAAAATGTTTGACGCCACGCCACTGGTCTCCATACATGCCAGATGGGACCATTGATAAAATACAGTTAACACACATGTGAGAAGGGATTAATTATTTTATTTTAATATAAAGTGTCAACCCTATTGAAAGAAAACATAAACCGTTCCAAACGATATTCTTTGACCCAAATAATATTTCGGCAACTATACATTCACTGCTACTACAACAAAACATCAGTATAATTAAAGTACCACGGAACTGCTACCAGCCCACAGCCATACTCTTACCACTCACTACAAAAACAAAGCAATAGTACTAAAATATCCGGATACTTTTACACAATCATCGCCAGGGCTGCCACAACTCGATCCCAGTTAACCAAGCAATTCACCAGCTCCCTTATCGCCTTATCTCGGAGAATTCACTAATTTACAATCCGAGAATGAATATTTAATAGGAGTGTGTCACCCCTGAAAATTTGGTGGCTGCTGTAACCGTCATAGATTAAGTGGCGATTATGAGCTCGTAGACGCGGGTAGGGTATTATGATTAGTGCTAGTAAGATAAGTAGAATATAATAGTGTACTAGATAGTAGCTTGAATAGAATATGATTTGCTAAAATGTGCCCGCAACTTTGACCAGCAAAACTAAACGTGTTGAGACGATGTTTATGGATGTTTATAATTACCGCGGAATGGGGATGTTTAGGCACAATTTTATGATAGTCTTTGGAAAGGTATAGTTTAAATAGTAATTAAGCCTATAATAGTCTTTAGGGAAAGATGTATTGATCTGTCAACTCTATTGATGGGTAATAGAGTCTAACAAAGATATTTGTCAACGAATTAATCGTGTATATCTTTTTACAGTTGACTGTACATTATTTTTATAGCTTTCGAAAGGCTGTGTAGTCGTTGAAAACAAATTTGATGATATTTTAAATCGTTAATTTTAATCAAATATGTTATTTTAAGCAAATGTCATATCAGATGAGTACAAGAAATCTCATTGATTGCTTTTTAAACTAGATTAAACTGCAGTGCCTTGAACATTTTTTTTAAACAAAATGTTTACTATATGTGTAATGATTCTATACTTAATATAAACTGAATTACATTCTTATACCCGTCTTCAACTTCCGCGTGTCAAAGAAGCAATTTATTTGTATAGGCAGCACGAACGTTTTCCTTCCTCCAATTGTACCTTTTTCAGCATCTGCACCCCTATATGGTAGGCTACGCGCGGGGCGGGGCGCGGGCGCGCGGGGGAGCGCAGCCTCCCTCCGACAACGATTACTGATTAGTGTGGCGGCGACCACGGCGGGGCCGCCCGCTTCGTGACGTAATATGCCCCGCCGAAACCCGGTATAACCTAAAATCATTGATAAATAACCAAATACCAATCCCCACCTAGAACTACAGTTCTTTAGTGGACAGTGCTCAGCTGTCGTGCGTACGGCGCATCGTAACAGCTGACCGCGGATACATGTGCTACTACGATTGTGTTATGTACTACACGCGGCGTATTTTGTGATTGAGTCGGATGGCTGTGCCAGCACGACATAGGTAAGTTTAGGATAAGTTTGGGATGGCGTGGGGCTTTGGACATGTGGCACGTTCATTCAGCAATCGTGCCTTAAGGCTGTTTACGTTTGATACTTAAATAATTGTTACAACAACAAAGCAGGATGTAATCCCGCATGAATATGATTTATTTGACATATTATACGATATACCATAAATTATTTATGATATATTACCAACTTGCATTCATAATTCAACGTGGTTTTTGTTATTTTTTATAAATCATATTCCTACGCTATTATTCTCTGTTTTGTTATAATGAGCGAAAACTGAACTAATTTATATCCTTTGAGATTGCATTTGAAGCTTTATTTGCAATATTTCCAATAATTTTCTCAAAATGTGCTACGTGATTTCCGCTCAATGACTACAATTTTCTCCAAAATTTCTTTATTTTGAAAGCTTTAACTAAAAGATGACCAAATTCAATCCTCAGAATATTTAGCAGTAACTTTATGAAATATCTCACTAATAACGACATATTTTACGTTATAAACGAGATTACAACCAACTCTGATCATTATTTCGTCCATACAACTGTCCAATACAGCCAAAAAGTCGGGAAAATACAAGATTTCTATGATAATTAGCCGCCGTAACCGTAATTCTGAAAGCTAACATTATATCTTATAACATAACGTTAGCTTTCAGAATTACGGATATTTATCGACTGCATGTTTTATTACCAGGCCTAAGCTTTCCATCCTCGGACCTAAGCCTTAATTAAACTAATATGCGCCCGTAATAATAAGTTACATATTATGAAGCACAGCTAAGTATGCTTTACGTCGCGTAACTATGTTTCCCCGGGTACAGTTAACGAGGTATAAATAGAGAGCAGGCGTTGATGTCTTTATTACGGCCGTAAATGTGTTACTTGTGGATCCTGCCTTAGAAAAGGGGTTTACGATGACGTTCTTTCGGAATATTTAGCCGGAAAGTGAGGAAAATATCGCATACGCAAAATTTTCAGGCAAACATTTCGAACGAGGTATGTGCTGCAGACGATACTGTACCGTTTATGATCTTTGCATCTTGGACCTCCAGTTTCAGGTCATTCCTTCAACTATCTACATTTAGTTTTTAGTAAAAATAGGTGTCTATACCTAAGATAGACCGCGTGTCCCAAGTAGGTACATAGTATTATACTTCCATTCGACGGTAGGTATGTACCAAGCGACAGCTTTCAAAACGATAAATCTCTACGGCATTATCTAAATTCGAATGTACTAATAATAATTATGACTGCAAATATTATTTTTGATGGCGGACTCGTGTTAATAAAAACACGAACGCTGCACAAGAAAAAATTCTGTCGGTGGCAGAAATCGGACACGGCATCGTTATGAATTAGGAGTCTATCTATCTATTATCTATGAGCCGCGGATGTCTACTACACAACATAGGCCTCACCTATAGCTCGCCATAGAGTACAATCCTGCGCAGACCGCATCCACCGACTTCCCACGACCCTCACGAGGTCATCTGTCCACCTTGTAGGGGGCCGTCTTATGGTACGCTTTCCTATGCGTGGTCGCCAATCCAGGACTTTACTGCCGCAACGGCCATCCGTTCTCCGGACTACATGGCCCGCCCATTGCCACTTGGTTTTTCTGCGGATATCCTCACTCTGAGCATAAATCTTTTCAGTGCACGTTGCGTGATTCAGAGCCGCCTTATGAGTCCCATTGTAAATGACGATGCCTCAGTTCCGTAGGTCATCACTGGCAACATGAAAATGCGCTGTTCGAAGACTTTCGTCTTCAATAACTGGTGTCTTTTCGTTGCAAATACCCTAGTTATTGAAGAAGAAAGTATTACGATTATTAACCACGCACGGTTCGAAGACTTTCGTTTTCAATAACTGGGGTCTTTTTGTTGAAAATACCCCAGTTATTGAAGACAAAAGTATTGCGATTATTAACCAATTATCGACTGGCTGAAACATCTACATTCATAGCGCATCTAGATGGCTGATATCTAATACAGTTATAGGTTAAAAACTAGACTAGATCCTTGATTTCGTGTATTAAATTGGGCGTATTCTGACGTTACGAGTGCGTATCTGATTGCTGCTTTATACGAATGTAGTTTAAGTAGAGTACCTACTTATGGCAGTACAAAGGTTTACTTAAGCGTGTCAGGTATTATGTCGAGTGCAAAGTGGAGAAATAGGAAAAGCTAACCCAGCGCCATATTGGATATATTATTTATTTATTCAAACTTGCACATTATTTTATTGCACAATACAAGAAAGTAATGCCATTAAGGCATTCTCTACCAGTCAATCATATTATATAGTTTGTAAGAGAGAGGTTTTTGGTAATAATCAACATCTTTCATTTCATCTAAATGTGAGTCAGCGTGGAAATGTCGGGAACTCAAATGAGAATACGTAATATAATCAGTTTACGTGAAATAATTATAGTGATAATCGCTAGAACCGAACAGAATAATGTTATGATTGTTTATATTACTTAACGCCTCGGAGTCTTTCGTCTTCAAGATTAGTCAAGAAATGATCGCAATGTTAATAAACTGATAATTCCATTTTGTAAACTATAACTGGTCATTATATGACTATCAAAATTTATAATAATTTGCCAAATTCAATTAAAAATCTCGATAGCCCAGGATTGTTTAAAAAACAATTGAAATTGTTCTTAAATAATAAATGTTTTTATATTATAGATGAATATTTTAATCATGATAAATAATGAATAATGTTGCCATATCTTTTGTTTTAATATGCATGTGTATCTGTATTAGCGTGTAAAATAATTATAAGTGCCCTCTGAAACTGATATTGCTGTGCCCTTGCAGGGTGTCACATGTCTCACTACTTATTTATATTTACATCTGTATTTTATTATGTGATATGCAATAAATGATAATGATGATAATAGTCTCGATGGGACTTTATACCTACTGAATACTTCTAGATTTTTTCCATCCATTCATCTTTGCGCCGTGTTAAAAGTATGAGACTGTAATTCAGTAAAAAAAACAAGTACAAGTCGTCATAGAAGAAGTATAAAAAGAAAAGACGTACGAAGGACACGAAATATGGAAGATAAACAAACGTAGCGCCCTCCAAAAAATACGACATCGTAAAAAATGTGCGCACGGATTTTCACTAAATACCTATTCCCCTCAGATTTTCCTCTAGTTTTTATGAAACAAATAACCACATAATTTGCTTTTCTGCTTGCGAGCATCATTAACTTTTTATTTACTTTGGTTTTAATAAGTTTTTGGCTTCAAGAGGACTACTTTTTTATGATTGGGTATGTCGCTTCTTACACTTTTCACGGCAACTTCGTTTGCGTACTTACATTCCGCTTGGCGTTACGATAGTCTGATTAAAATGAGGGGCCGATGTGTTTGAAACTAGGTTAAAACCTTAGTAAACTTAGCAACCCGCTAGTGCCAATAATGATAATTCCCATATTTTTATACTCTACGGAGAATTGGACTCTGCGAGTAATAGACAAAAAATAACCTGAGGCTTGTCCGCGAAAAAAAGTAGCCACTGTTATATAGTTCTGCGGGCCTATGATGGTTGCGATTATCACGCGATTAATTATATGATAACGCGTCTGTCACTCTCGCACTTATATACGTGTCAGAAGGTGACGGCAGCTATGTTATTTATTTATCACATGACAAACGCAACCATCATAGGTCGGCAGGTCGTCAATATGAAATGTCAGTTTTTACAGAATTTAATGAAAAAGAAGGACTCTTCACCTTTCGTTTTAAGTGCCGTTATGGATATTTATATCAGATGCTATCCATTTTTGGGCTGACTTTCGAAATCTCTGGATTTTAGTATTACATTTGGTATTTTTCACGTTTGGGACACAGAGGTCTTTTTTTTCTTTACTCAAATAGATTATCGACGCTATAATGTTCCGCGAATATCTTTCCAGACTCTTAATTACCGTATGCAGGTCATAAATTGTTTTAAATCATGCCAGAAGTACACACAATTGTATGCAATCATTTTAGCTGCAAGCCTTAACTAGCATTAAGTATGTAGGATTTCACAATTTGTAAGGAGAAATGTATGGATTTTAGATTCTTACACATAAAAAAAAACTCAGATGGCAATCTAATTGCGGTTTGAACTACCTAGACCGTAGATTTTTTTTTTCATATCGTATTTTTTTCATCTGTAGTGCATTTTTTTTGTATGAACGGCTGCGGAACCCTACATTGAGCATGGTCCGACATGCGCTTAGCCAGTTTTTTTCAATTTACTTTTAATTAACCTTTTGTCAACTATATCTATAAAATATATACAATTAATGTTATTTTGGAGTCTGTGCTACCTGCGTTGGTAACAATTAACGTACAGACTAAAATTTTGATACTTTTGTATTTCTTTGGGTGGCATCGACTCCAAGATAACATTGATTGTAGAACTCGTATATATTGAATAGATTGATTTGAAAAATAGGTTAATAGATAAATTGCAGCATTTCAGAAACTAACATACTTTATTTTTGACTTTTTAGTGATTTCTCTGGAGTCAGTGTTTATTTATTATAAATTCGTCCTATGACTGAAACGATGATGATGATGATGACTGTCGAGGGCAAGAAACTTCTTGGCCGTTCGCAAGATCCACGCATGATTTAAGGTACGTTGGGGTAAGACAGAAGGAGGGCGAAGTTCGAAAGGTTAATTCTATTTTAATGCCTTTAAGAGCATTTTCGGTAAACTTTCAGTCTTTCCCATATTTCCGTCTTACCCCAACGTACCTTATTTAATTCCTCGCGTTGGTAATTTTTTGACGATTTTGACATCGCATTAAACAATCGCTGAAATATTACTAACAGAAGGTTATTAAATAAATTTAATGTAAACACTATCAAGGCACCTTTTTTGTGTTAATGTGTGAAATAGTGTACGTTTCAATCAATAACCACTCTTTAAGTTATTAAAAAAACTTTTTTATTTCATCAATAAGGAGTAATAAAACTTTTACAGCGTTTATTGCGCACGTGTACACGATTGATTTAACACAATATTCGTGGCTTTATTAAGTTTACTCGCGTCTACACAATGTAGGTATAACATATTAAACGATATTACCGTCGTATTTGCCTGAAGCCAAATAATATTAACTTATTTCATGAGTCTCGAGAACAGCGGTAGGAATTCTGTTGAACATAAATAGGTACATATATTATGAAACTTGTGTAAATGTGAAATACATTTTCATGCCACAATTTATGTAAGAAATAACGAAAATAAGCTAAATGTTCCAGTGCACGACACAGTCGCATAAATTGGCACCTTCTACGTTAATTCATAATAATAGATGTGACAAACAGGGTATCAATTATTAATATTAGGATGTCAAATATTGGGGCTTTTACCTTACTTACTTTAGTACATTACTTCTGGTTTTATTTGTACGTTGCTTCACTTCAACCCCTCTTGATTTAGCTACAGTCACACCTTAAAAGTAACCTATTTTTTTTGTTTTTTGCGTTAAATAGCTTTGGCTGAACATGATGAGCCAGTCAGTTCTTTATTGTTGTGTGCTGTGTGTGTAAAATATACATTTTGGAGAGATGGATAATATCCTTTTTTTATTTGCATTCTTATTGACGCTAAAAAACCATAATTTTGCAGAGTTATTATAAAACAAATGAAACCTTATGTAAATAGGTAGTCCCATTGGATGATCTTGTTAGAAATAGCAAGACAATTATCAAGAAATCTAATCACACATGTTTCGACGTAATCCTGAAAATGTTTTAAAATGTTTTTGTAAGTATTCACTTATTTCTTTGGACAATAAAATTGCTAGACACAATAATTTCACTTGGGAATCTACGTTATTATATAAACAGGTTATATTTTAGCAGATCTCTGTACAAATAATATTATAAGACCTAAGCAAATAAGAAAATTTCATCTGAAGACCGACTTAATCCGCAGCATACCCGGGGGGCGAAATTGAAAATGATACGACTGTCGCAAGAAACATGGCGGGCAAATAATTGGGCAACGAATAGTCTGAAGAATTATGGCAACTTTCGGCATGGAAAATATTGAAATCTTTGTATTTCTACAAGGATACTATTGTTCTTGACCAACAGCTTGACGTATACGAGAGTTTGAGACTTTGGAGGAAGTTTCACATCACTCTGGCTGTATACATTGCCAAAATTGCCTCCCTCCATTAAAACTTGCTCATTGCCACACCTCAACACGCCATCTTGCACGTCGATATTACATGATGATTTTTCAGAAAATCCAAACCAATGATGCAGTTGTCCATAATATCGGTCACAACCGTTACTTGCCAATACAGTTTGTCTCCCGATCCTGATAGCCACTTTCTTCTCCCCCCTGACAGGTATGCGCTGACCAGTAGCCGTTGTGAGTTGCAGATTACCGGTTCTCGATCCTTCATACTTGTCCTTTCTACAAATGTATTTCTTTCTACAATTAAGTGTATCTGTAGAAAGAGAGGAAGAGGGTATCTTGTACGGAGAGATCTCTTTCCAGGCGGGTGTTATGCCTGGAGACCGAAGTCCAATTAGAGTTGATCGGAAGTTGTATTTATGCAACTGTCTTAGAAAACTTCGTTAGCGTGGTGCAGAACATGTCAGAATTGACAGATGACAGAAGCTACGCCACATCAGCCCCCCGTTGAGACCAGAGCCCAGTGACGTATGAAGGAGTGCAGCTTGTGCGTTGTGGTTCCGCTTGCAAGTGCCAGTGCTCAGAGCCAACATGGCAAGCAGGGTGCTCAGCGGCAGCAGGAGGCGAGCGAGGGGGTGACGACTGCGAGTAGAAGAGCAGTATAGCAGTAGTAGTAGTAGAAGCGGTAGTAGTAGTAACGTGTAGTCGAGTCACAGGTAGTTGAGGTACAGTCGAGAAATTTAATTTATATCCCATTTCACACCTTGTCATAGTCAAAATCAATGTGAAAGTCGATAGAGATTCCTTATCAATGTCGCTATGACAAGGTACAAAAGGGTACACAAATTAAATTCCTTGACCGTACAAGGCATTTGTAAATAACACGCAAGGTGGTACTTTTGGAGAAGTCTGACTTGCTGTGAAGCTGCGTCATAGCCTGCAGAGTTGCGTTATGTCTATTATCGGAGGTCACCAATGTAGCAAGAGAGAGCAATAGAGAGATCTCTCTCCAGGCGGGTGTTATACCTGGGGACAGAAGTCTAATGAGAATTGATCGGAAGTTGTATTTATCTAACCGACTTTAGAAAACATCGTTAGCGCGATGCAGAACATGTCAGAATTGACAGATGACAGAAGCTACGCCACATATCCATCTATTGTATATTATTTTTATCATTATACATATTAGAAATGCCAAACTATGTTTGGCTTAGATGAGGTTTTAAATAGAGATTAATTGTCAGAGAGTGTCACATAAACTATGGCAACTGTCCCAAAGTTTGACTCCGTAATTCCAATAATTGACACTTAGTTTGTCACCTCTATTACCAACAATTTAGACTTAAAGGTGCCAACTTATAGGTCACAATCGAGAACTGGGGTATTTACCTGATATCTACACAGAAAAAATTTGGTTCTAGGCAAATGCTCCATTCCCGAAAAATCAATACGCGTGTTTGATACGCGGGAAATCCACGAGAAAAACCTTCCTGCACGTTTTCATATTTCGAGTACCCATTCATTATGCATAACCCAGTGTAAAAAGGGCTCTCCGTCTGCAATTTTTGTCACTGCACTGAGCGCATCCTCAGTGATTCGGGCCGCAACGGCAACGTCCAAATCAGTTCCGGAGCAAATTCCTTTCGAGCACACTTAAATTGTGGAACGATCCCTGCAGAGATTTACTCAACATGTAAACAGTCAGTTTACATGGTTTTTGATTAGCGTATCCGTTTTGTGTAGAGACCCAATTAGTCGCTAGATGGCGCTGTACCATTCACTAAATCACGCTAACGTTGTGACGACGTTAGATTGATAAGAGGCTTGTCAATTTGTTTAATAAATAAATGTGCGTCCTTCGGAGCGAGGCACAATTTCGCAAGTGGTCAAAAACCGACCAAATTGTTAAAAAGACAACAAAAATAACAAATTTTTTTTTTCAATAAAAAAAGAACCGACTTCAAAATAAACTAAAAAGCCAAAAATAATCTTTTATGTACGGTACGGATCACATTTGAATCACCTTTTAAAGTCGGTGCCAAACCATTAATTTATTACTAAGTATTAAGAACCGCGGCGGCGAGCCTTTAGTTATTATCTACCTACATATATATTTAGTCATAGTAATTCGTATTTTTGTTGAATAAAGAACTTTATTTACTTCAGGTTTGGCACCGACTTCAAAAGGTGATTCAAATGTCATCCGTACCGTACATAAAAGATTATTTTTGGCTTTTTAGTTTATTTTGAAGTCGGTTCTTTTTTTATTTATAAAATTTTATTTTTTGCTTTTTAGTTATGAATTTTAGTAGTGAAGTATTTTGTAGAGCCCAGAATGGAAAGATTGAGGAGGCACTTTGCACGCATCTCGAGTCTTTGAAAGTAAGAAATGTAAAAGTTGGTGAGTTCATTGTACCTTCCATCATCAGCTCAGCATAAAATGATGACAACCAGAGGAAAACAGCTGATAACTTTAGAAAAATATATACGAAACATTGTTAGTGCCTATAATATTTGAGGGTTTCTCTCGATTTCCCTGGTATTCCATCATCTGATCCTGACTTGGTTATAAGGAGACTACCTATAATAGATGAATTTTTAAGAATTATCTTCTAACTCTTAACTATTAAGGAGTTGTACCTTCATCATCAGCTCAGCATAATGAGATGATGACTACCGTATGCAAATACTTAAATAGCTTAAGAAAATATATGAAAAACGTTATAAGTGCCTGTAAAATATCACCTCGAAAGTATATTCTTTCAAATAAAAAAAGATTTTTTAAAATCGGTCCACAATTGGCAGAGTAATCAGTGAACATACATAAAAAAAAACGAACTAGTCGGTTAAAAAGGTGTAAAAGAAGTATACTATAGTTTGAAATACTCAAATGAATAATTTGTACTAGCACCCAAGTACCACACAAGCTATAGAAGGCGTTAAACAGCTATTATACAGCCAGTTTGAGCATTATAAGGGCTATATAAGGTCTAATACAGCTCGTGTGGTACTCGGGATGGGTGCTAGTACGAATTATTTATTTGAGCATGGGATGATTGTACTTAGGTTAGTCATACCTACATTGCGTAGCGTGTAATTTTGTAGATTTTACTGGAGGTTAGTTAATATCTGTCACTTGAGTGCTTTCCGCAACTGTAGTTGCATGTCACCACTCTTATTTCAAGTATAAATAGAGTTCGAACCAAAATCACGAGCACTTGAGTGGCTAAATAATAATATTCAACTTTAAGTACAGTCAGCTGCAAATAAAAGTGACATCCTCTCTGTAGTTGAATGAACAAGTGATATTTAGTGCTCATTTTGGCCTAGGTAAATAATCGTAAATTAGATAGGCCATACATATGTGCAAAAATACCTCAGTAAAACTAGTACAACGAAGCATCAATAGTTCTTCTTAAATGTGAAATAGATGTCATGTTTCCTTAGATCAATTTTTGCTGTTTCGTATATCTTGGAACATTCCTTTACTGATGCATTTCGTCGCTTACCTTATATAGTTTTGCAACGACACATTTTAATGGCGCTCGTGATAAACTCGAAAAGTATCGTACCAATTTAAATTCACCTTTCATTAAAATGTAGCAAGGTTCTTGGGAGTTGTTTTTGCATATGCAAATGCTTTAAATTATATGCATGAATGAAACGCATAAATTATATCATCTATGCATATCATTTAAAGCTGTACATAAACAGTTTTGCTATCCGTACGCATGACAAGGGTCGTAAAACTAGCGACCCAACGCTTGCAACGGAACTGAACTTTTCGATAAAAATGCCTGACATACGGACGGACGGATCGACAGACGGACGGACATGACGAAACTATAAGGGTTCCGTTTTGCCATTTTGGCTACGGAACCCTAAACAATATAACAAGTGTGCAAACTAATAATTTGATAATTCATTTCAGTTTATAAATATCAAAATCCAACATGTGCACGTAAATTAGTAACGGAAGTAAACAAGAATATTTATTTTTTTACGTTTTCTTGAATATATGTATATATTTTCTCTTTCAATTACTCTTAAGCGAATTGTATTTGATCAAATGTAGTAAGTTTCGCGTAGTGTTTAAAATGTTTCATATATTATGTTCTCAGTGAGAGCGTTTTTGGAAGTACGTGTATGGCTAAATTATTATATTAAGTTTAGAATTTTTCTGTCCCACATCAAGGAAAGGGTTTCTCCAATAAATTAAAGAAATATGCTCTTCTGTTTCCGCAATTATCACTTATTTAAACAAAACAATTCAAATTGTAACTTTAACAGCGAAAAATATTATTTTTCTCAGTCTACCCCATGAACATGGGGTAGACTGAGAAATACTACAGATCATACGCTATCTTTTGGTGAAAGATATATGTCCCTAGGTGCTATAGTTATTTTTTTTTAATTCTTCGAATTTGCAAAAGTGAAATAGCGACAATTGAGAAAACGTTGGTTAAAGTTTGGGACGGCAAAAAACACACTTGAACTTTGAAGTTATGGAGTGGTCAGTATCAAATGAATTGGCATACTTTAAGGATTTCAAATTAGTCAAAATAATGTATGTAACCTTAGTAGTTTGTATGTTACGGAGGCTTGAACATAAACAGAGAACGAAAATATGTCAATCCTGAATATGGGTTTATTTTCTATATTTATAACATGACACGCAAATTTATCATTAAAGTTGTATTTATAAATGTATTCTCATGCTAAAAAAGACAGAAATAATTCCATGGATCCCTTTAGTTAGTTATTATTTCAAAAAATTAAGAAAAACTGAATTGAAAAGTACAGCATAAAAAAATACAAATGACAAGTGTAAATTAATATATAACGTAAGATTACTTAAAAACACACTTATCAAGCATAAAAAGTATTAATATCAAATTCTAAGTACTTTTTTATGCATTATAAAGTTTAGTGATTTTCTATAGGTAGCGTCCCACTTTGTCGATTTACTAAACTTTAGTGCTTGTTCAGTGAAAAGTATGTGTTTGGTATATTTATCCCATGTTATGTATGAGATAAAGGTTTGTTATTGTTAATCTAATAGTCATTGATACTAATGTCGTTTGTTTGATCTTTTTTTACGGAATTTGAACGGAATTTATTTCCGACTCAAGTTTAGTGTCTCACTTTGACGGTTTGGTTTCGTTCGTATCATACGCTACAAAAATACTACAAGTATAAAATCGGCTTTTAAAACATAGGTGTAATGTTTTTCGAGTTAGTATTTATATAAATGTTATTTTATATCTATCGGTTTAATATATATTTTTAAATAATACTGTTTTTTATTTAGCGGAATCATCGATAAAAAAGTCCATTATCCATGGTTACCCAACCCTACTATTCATATTTCGTATTTTTCTTTTCTCCTGCTCAAAAAGTACGTCATATTAGTTTCGTGAGCGAGCCTAAAATAGTACATTTAGCCCCTAGGGTTTAAAAGAAAGTCATATAATCCCATACAAATTTCAATGACACTGAAATAAAAAACTTGCGGTCAGCTACATACTCCTTACAAATAATTAAAAACAAACAAACCAACCTGATCAGATTGGCCAAACTTTCTGATAGAATTGCTCAAACTGTACTTTTGGTTTTTCATGAAATAAACAATATTAATGGTAAGTCTTTTTTATTTTCTCGCAGTCAAAGTGAAAAGCAGAGTGATTAGCACGTGGCTAAAAGCCATTATATGACACTCAGATATATTTGTCCTCGCTCACTTTGTGAGCTCATCCAAATAATCACTTTGTGTCATAATGGCTTATTTTAGCCCCTTGTCAAACATTCTTCTATTTTTTATTCGTATTTTTTTATGCTGTACTTTTCAATTAATTTTTTATTAACTTTTTGACATAATAACTAACTAAAGGGATCCATAGAATTATTTCTGTCTTTTTTAGCATGAGCATACATTTATAGAAAATAAACCCATATTCAGGATTGACATATTTTCGTTCTGTTTATATGTTCAAGCCTCCGTAACATTCAAACTACTAAGGTTACATACATGATTTTGATTAATTTGAAATCCTTATATTATGCCAATTCATTTCATACT
This sequence comes from Hedya salicella, assembly GCA_905404275.2. Classification (NCBI taxonomy): domain Eukaryota; kingdom Metazoa; phylum Arthropoda; class Insecta; order Lepidoptera; family Tortricidae; genus Hedya; species Hedya salicella. Next base: position 14,236,135 of record FR990112.1, on the reverse strand, counting down.
AACCACTCCATAACTTCAAAGTACAAGTGTGTTTTTTGCGGTCCCTAACTTTAACCAACGTTTTCTCAACTGTCGCTTTTTCACCTTTGCAAGATTGAAGAATCAAAAAGAAATAACTATAGCACTTAGAGACATAATTTTTTCACCGAAAGATAGCTTATGCTTTCTTATATTACAAACTACTCATAACTCCATATCGACAAAGTAGAAATGTTTCCCTATAACAGGCACAAATATGATATCGACGATTTTGTTAGTTATTCGACAAAGTGGGACGCTGGGCACTAAACTTTGAGGCCTTAAAAAGGTGCTTAAATTGGTAATTTATGGATCGACATCAAAATCATAGGTTTATTACAGTATGTTCTATCAGTTTTCATTGAAAGTTGATTTTCGGTAGGTTTTGCCATATTTCACTAAACTGCCCGTAACTCCGAAACTAGAATCGACAAAGTGGGACGTTTTACTAAACTCCCTCACAAATGACTGTTCAATGTCAAATGATATGGTATAAAATGGATCGCAACTCTTAAACGGACCCGGAAACAGTGGTTGCACTCATAGTGATTAGTGATCAGAACACAAACATCTACAACATATCAAAATTTCATCAAAATTACCTGAAAACACATTTTCCATACTTTCGGTTCGGGGTCTTTCAATCAATAGCTTTTTATAGGTGATTACTTACAGACTTATAACTAAGTACATCAACTTTAGCTAAGTTTACAAAGCTAACACAATAAGCACCTTCTCAATACTGAACGATATTAGACGCTATCGAATAGTTTCGCAAACTCTCCCGAAGTGCCGGTGACAATGAGTTTGGTCCCAAGTGCCATTATAACAAATTTTGATGAGTCGCCTATCGCCCAAATAGGCTGAGTCGGCACTAAGTCAACGTCCGCGGCAGGCGAGATCGCTAATGCCAACCAATTATCCTTCAACCGAGTCGCAGTATACAGCGCTAATCACAGAAAGAAACCTTATAAAACCGAGCGCAAAGACTATGGTGAAAGGACCTCCAAATACATAGTACAGAAGATTTTTAATAAAATAAAATTACTTAGACTACGGACCTAATGAAGTAAAACATTGTTAATATCTAAACTGAAGGATTTTTTTCTCTATGATAAGCCAATGTCAATAATACAATAGTATAGATGTGCATTTCGCTGACATTGGCTTATTATGTTATGATCCCCAGGGTACATCTCGTACATATAAAGGAATCATCTTGACCAAGTCCCACTTTTTCATTTAATGTTTGCTAATATAACCTAAAAGCACGTGGCTATGTTCACGTGGCCCAAATATTAAAATAAAGCATAATAGAAAGCCTCAAACACAACAAATAATTACATTTAACATTGTTTGAATAAAGTAACAAAAGCTCAAAGCTATGCCTATCAACTAGATGGCGTTAGTGGGTTCAGCACAATCGCAAAGAACCGTCTTATCCCAAGGGATCAACTTGTACTGTTTTCGCCTAAGCCCGGCAATTTTGTCATATGAGGTCATATGGTGTCAGAAAAAAAAAACAAGCAAACCAGCGAAGTAAAAGTATACTTGTACGAAGATGAACTTCTCTTCAATTTAAGAGCTAGGCTCTTGTCGGTGTAGCAATCGCCAGCAGTTTCTTTCTTGGGCTTCCTCCTTCACTTCTTGGTAAGACATGACTTTAACCTTATTTTTTATTTGCTCAAAGTAATTTCGTCTTGGCCTTCCTCACTTTCCCTCGATTTTTCCTTCTATGATATTTTGGAGGAAGAAGTCATGTCTTAACAGATGGCCTATCATATTTCCTCTTCTATTTTCTATTAGTGTTAGTATTATCCTTTTCCCTCCTATCATATTGAAGACCTTTTTTTTTTTTTTAATAAATAAATAAATATTACGGGTCAATTTTACACAAATCGAACTAGTCCCATGGTAAGCTCAATAAGGCTTGGGTTATGGGTACTAGAAGACGATATATTTAATAGATATATTACTTATATACATTGAAAACATCCAAGACTCAGGAACAAATATTTATTGCTCATCACACAAATATTTGCCCTTACCGGGATTTGAACCCAGGACCTCAGCTTCGCAGGCAACGTTACTCCCACTGAGCCAAACCGGTCGTCAAAATTTTAATCGATATTTTTCCGTCCAGCTTATGCCTTCCATTCTCCTCCAGCACCACATCTCAAACGCCTCCAACCTCTCCCAATATTTCTGTATCCGGGTTTACTTTTCGCTGCCATACAATGCTACACTCCATATGAACAGAAGTGCTAAAAATAAATAAGTTAAAATCGGCTCTCGCATACATCCGGAGAGTTAGGTCAAATTATTAATCATCGCGTGGAACCCGTATGACTGACAGAAGGCCCCGTATACGCCCTTTGGATAGGGAAGCCTCGAATGGTTATGCTAATAGTTAACCCAAAACCCTTATGATGTTTTGAACCAGAAGATCGTTTGCACATACTAACACTGTTGCTTAAAATCAGACAAGATGAGTGAAGTTTTAGGAACACTAAAAAAAATGAACAAAAACAAAACATAAACGATACATGACTTATTACAGTATCAGCATCTGAATTGAAAAGTAAAAACAAAATCTTATTTAGTTCACCTACTGTTTTAAAACTGTATCTGTAAAGGACTCTTCGATGACAATCAACCCTTACACATCGGGTGAATTTTGTGAAGCCAGACCTAATGATAAGCTATCAATTAGGACGGGACGACTCAGAGGATTACAGGGATAAAAGGAAAAGTTTTTTTTTTCAATTGGTAAATTGAGGTTGCGACAACTATTAGGACTAAAGCGACATAACCTGTTTAATGGCGCCCACTAATGGATGTAATCAATTTAATAATTAAATATTCTTAGGTTTTAATTTAAAGTTAATGAAGATGTTGAATTTGAATACTTAATCAATAGAATTATGCCGACTGCTAAGAATGGACAAAATTTTGAATTACAAAATTCTCACCATCTTTGAATTGGCTGATCTGAGAACGTAGGCAGAATGATTCTATTTAAACAATCTTTGATCAGTTATTCTATAAATTTATTTTATATTTTAAAATAGTTGACTACAAAACATTTCAGCTGTAAAAATATTTATAATATTCTCAAAGAAACGTTTTAATATGTTAAATTTGACTTAAGTTTCTCAAATGCTTCCATCAGCAGTCTAAATTCAGAAGTACCGGTAACCAATCAATCAATTGCGTCACAGCAGTAAGTAAGTAAGTAACCAATCGCAAAATAATAATAATAATGTCAATTTAGTTCATCATTTTACTCCCATAACCCATCATATTTAGAGCCCATCAATCTCCAATAGTTTTTAAATTTAGCGGGTATGTTGTCTGTGCGCGTCCCATGTCGCGCCTCTTACATTTCATTAAATTGTCGAAAGGGCCTCTGCGCGTTGCCTTCAGCTCGGCGCATGCGTCTCAAAGGTCCAGGTCACAATTGTCCCGTGAGCGGGTACCACATACGGATGACTATGGTAACTGATTACTTAGAAACATATCAGAAATTTACAGCAACTTCTGTAGCTGTGTAAACTAAATGAAATTGTCACTGTGGGCAATTAAAAGCTGGGCAGCTTATCGCTAAATTTAATTGAACATATTTATTGCCTCGTAAATACCTGTTTCATAACTATAAATTAATAATCTGATCCTAATTAACTTAACTTATAACTTTATAACCTAAGCTAAGGATAAAAATACAAAATAGTGTGACATGAGGGTGGTTAAATAAAACAAAAATCTTATTCTATTCTGTTTACTTTGTTGCTATAATGCCATGTCAAAGTCAGGAACACATAGGTTTCCAAGTTCTGACACCAGTCTAATTGCGCCTGAAGACAAATATGGCTTGAAATCTGGCACATAATAGGAGTTTGTGCGACATAAATGGGCCAAAACTAAGTTAAAAATATATTGTGTAGTAACGTTCTGTCACGGTTTCCATTGCGAACATCTGGTCACGAGCCAATCTCGATCGTGGTGTTTGCTGTACCTACGAAAACAGATTACAATGAATTAATTTATATTCTTTTAGGGCTGTAAGCTAGGTGCTTATTTTTTAATGCGCTCGCATGCGCATATATTCACGGAAACACTATTTCGCTAAAAAGAAAAGGGACTATGAAGCCCGTCACAGACGGAGCGATAATATATGTTAAGTATGTTATATTAAGGTATCTTACGATATATTTTGCCTACTATTTGACGGAGTCTCCACACGCAGCGATAATATATATTATAGCTGGGTATCTTAAGATACCGTAAGATATCTTACGATATATTTTGCCTACTATTTGACAGAGTCTCCACACGCAGCGATAATATATATTATAGCTGGGTATCTTAAGATACCGTAAGATATCTTACGATATATTTTGCCTACTATTTGACAGAGTCCCCACACGCAGCGATAATATATATTATAGCTGGGTATCTTAAGATACCGTAAGATATCTTACGACATATTTTGCCTACTATTTGACAGTCCCCACACGCAGCGGTAATATATATTATAGCTGGGTATCTTAAGATACCGTAAGAAATCTTACGATATATTTTGCCTACTATTTGACAGTCTCCACACGCAGCGATAATATATATTATAGCTGGGTATCTTAAGATACCGTAAGATATCTTATGATATATTTTGCCTACTATTTGACAGAGTCCCCACACGCAGCGATAATATATATTATAGCTGGGTATCTTAAGATACCGTAAGATATCTTACGATATATTTTGCCTACTATTTGACAGAGTCCCCACACGCAGAGATAATATATATTATAGCTGGGTATCTTAAGATACCGTAAGATATCTTACGATATATTTTGCCTGCTATTTGACAGAGTCCCCACACGCAGCGATAATATATATTATAGCTGGGTATCTTAAGATACCGTAAGATATCTTACGACATATTTCAGTATATTTTGCCGCAACTACAGGATGTTACTTTTTTGACGTGCGATTGGGCTCAAATTTGTTAATCAACGTAAACGACAATGCAACAATATGGTATCAAGGAGCTGGTCTGATGATGGATTCCGAAGACAGACGGTGACATTGAGGATATGAACTCCTAAAGTACCTAAACAAGATAAACACAATAATAATATTTCGGATTATTTCGTCTGTCTTAGCAAGCTCTCTAGTCTTAAGTATATGATATCCGGGGTCTGAAGATGGAGCTGGACGGTGGATACTGACAATAGGGTGGTCCAATTTTGTGAAGAGAAAAAAAAGTACATTCAATCGCCACATCGGTAATTTTGATCTCCTATCAAGTAATAATCATTGTCGCAAATTATAATTAATTGGAAGATGATTTACAGGTCGCTCTTATCGAATGAATTTATAATGTTCATCATATATAAGGCATTTCTGCAAACACAACCAAGAGGTTATAATAAGCAATTTTAGACTTAATCTCTTTAAATATTATACGAAAATACCAATTTAGCAAGAATTTGTGACAAAGTAACTCAGTTCAAAAACCAGGTTGATCAGATTGTGAAGCGCATTAAACATTGTTCTTGATATTATAAAATACTAATTGAATTGTATAAAAGACAGATCATTGTATAAGTTGAATTTTCCTCGTTCTCTTTTTTGGTGTGCTCTTGAGTCCAGACGTATTTTAGTTTTACTGATAAAGTAACATGCAAATCAAATCCGGCATCATGATCGCCCTCTGACAAACTAAGCAACAAGTCATGTTTCATAAACAGCCTGTATATTGTAAAAACGTCCTCTTGCTTCGCCGGCTACGAGCATAATGGCCGCAGAAATATATATTTTGGTATCTTTGTCGTGTGAGGGGCTTAGCTATACTGTAAGATATCTTTCGGTACATTAATATATATTATCGCTCCGTCTGTGACGGGCTTAATACATTAATTTAATAATATTCTACCAATATATATGGAGGTAACCTGCATACGCTACTTCCTCCTTTGATACGACATTTCCTATTTAAAAAAATACCAATTTAATTTGTGTTTGTTAAGAAGTTTTTACTATATCCGATGAATTACTAAAATGATGAGCAATGTATTAGTTGAAAGAAGCGCCAGTGGAAACATTATTACTAACATAAAAATGTATTACGTAGATAAATATTTCGGGAAAGAACAAATTCCTCCCAGCAACATTTCATAGTCGCATGAATGATTTTCAAATCTATCTCATTCATATGACATTTTGCATGAGTTACGGCCGCTAACTTGCTCCATAAAATATGATAATAACATTTTATCTGTAAAAGAAATTTAGGCTGAACTTAATTAATGAACGAAACGTGATGTGTGTTTTATGTCAAGTAAATTAAGTTGCGTGTTCAATGTTTATCCTCTTGATTAGATTTCATGCGTGTCAATCGATCGTTACCCGGCGTAATTCAATATATTAACATACGAACGTATATTTGGTACCACATGCTACGTTAATGGGATAGGTATTACAACGCTCATAGAGCTTAAAATTCAGCTATAGCTTCGAACTCATCGCTATATACTATAACATGACTCCTGAAAACGAATAATTTATTCGTATTTGTATAAATTATTCGTTTCCCTTGGCTCCGTTTTCTTAAGTCAGTTTGTCAACCTGCTTGGCAGACCAATAAATTTGACCTGTGATCTGGAACATGTACAACTATTTCACGTGTCTATAAATATATTAGGGACGAATTGAAGGCGGTCGTGTACGATACTTAAGAATGACACCCTTAAAGAGGAATCATGATGGAATACCTGTCATGAGACTTTTGCCTGTGGGTTATTAAGGCTTTGCCCTCGTGAGAATGCCTATGTTTTAATTTATGACCTGTTCTATTTGTGCCAAGTTTAATTGTAATTCGTTTGACGGTTAACATATATCTTCTTGTCCTGAGTCGTATTGATCATTGCTGACGGTCGTGTCCTTTATAATTCTCCATTTGTTCCGATTTGCAGCTTCTTTAAGAGCCGCTGATAAAGGAGGTCCGGTAAAGCCGGTTGTAATCATTACAAAACAGGGCTGTAATTTTCAATATATATCACTGGTTTTCTTAGCCTTTTCCCAACTATACCATACGTAATGTCTATCTATGTCTTATCCCGAAATTTAGTATAAGGCAATTAGGACTAACCTATCGTATGCGACGTCTGCGTCGTTAGCCCTCAAGGTTAAGAGGCACTTAAGAATAAGATGCCATCTTCATACGTGATGTAGACTGCCCCGGCTAGGCAATCTCACTGAATTGTTCTTCGACGACTCAGGGTGACTTCGTCCATATTCTTATTTTGTCACCATTTATACCAGGGTTTCTTGAACTTTTTGCAGTCACGGACCACTTTCACAATTTAAATACGGACACCTTTGCCTTTACATTGCCTTATTTATATTTAGTAAAATTACTCGTTTGCTCTGCATATTGTATCGCATGTATAACGGGGAGTGCTCCGAGGAATTGTTCGGGTTGATCCCAGGTGCATCTTTTCGCCATCGTCCTACGCGACAACATTTCCACCCTCACCAATTAGATGGTTGGCAGTCCACAACTGTGCGTTTTTCTAGAAATGTCCTGCCTCGCACGACTGAACTGTGGAATAAATTGCCGCCTGCAGTATTTCTGGACCGATGCGACCTTCAAGCCTTCAAGAAAAGAGCGTACTCCCACCTGAAAGGCCGGCAACGCACTTGTGACTCCTCCGGTGATGCAAGTGTCTATGGGCGACGGTGATCGCTTACCATGAGGCGACCCGTCTGCTCGTTTGCCTCCTATGTCATAAACAAAAAATGGTATTTTAATTAGATAACTAAGTTAATGAAAACGACAATGCGTCTCGTCAAGTTTACTGCACAATTTCCTAATACATATGTTTACAGACTGACCTACTGCGGACCCCTAATACACATGCTAGAGGCCCCTAAGGGGTCCGTGGACCCCGCTTTAAGAAACCCTGATTTATACCTTGTCCAAATTGCCATATTGTTCACTATCTCATTTCGTTCACATTCCTATGTCATCAAACTTCTTCATCATATATCGTCTAGTTTCTCATCTCGTCCAGTTTCTTATGTCATCAACTTTCCGGACCTGGATATAGCAATATGCGCGAGTTCGAACTGTGGCCATATGGTAACTCCTCCGTCATCTTGTTAACTTATCCTGATTCCTAACTATTAGGAATCAGGATAAGTTAACAAGATGACGAGTTAGAAAAGTAGAGGTATATAGACGAAGTCTTGAGCCTCCTGGTCGGCTCTTCAAGTCCATTGTCTCAAGAAATGCGATATAATTAAAAGGCAGTAAGTCATACCTAGGAAAATAATCTGAGTTTGGGGCAACAGTAAATCACCTCCCTTGACTAGAATTTATTATCCCTCCGGCTCACCCTTTCCCTGTCTGCCGTGATGAGTAGCGCTTTTAGAATAGAAAAGTACGTTTTGTTTAGGAAAATATGTTTGGAGTGATGGTAGACAGATGACCTACTTATGTTTAGTTAAATAAGGAAAGGCTCAATTGTTATTTATTTAGTGGAGAGAAGTTAGTAAAGTGAGAAACAAAAGACTTCATTTACAATGCTGATCATGTTTTGATAGATTACACAAGACTAATTTAAACAAATGGTACTATTAAAGGTCTTAGGATACGTTAAATAAAGAACCAACCTGTAAAATAAGGTAAACTTCCCTATGCTTGACTTTTTGATTCCAATAGTTGCCACCCTAGGTGCACTTCTTTCGCTAGGACTGAAGGATGATGGTGCCAACCCATGGGACAGTGTAATAGGGCACTGGGACATTTACCTTAATTCCTAAACCGAATTTCAGTGTTTCAAAATAAGGCAGAGATACAATTGTGTAATATAAGTAGTTTAGTTAAGCCAAAAATAAAATAGTCCTAGTCTATAACTATTGTTCGGTCTAAGTAGACGAATCTAATAATTCAAACTTATCAAATCCAGAATATAGAATAGTGACGCTTTTTTATATCTTGGTTTTAAACTTCATACGTAAAGTCATACAGCCCGTGTAACCAAAAAAGAACAATATTGTACTATGTAAGCATTAAGAAATCCATAAAATACTAATTATAATTAAATAACATAATAATAAAAGAAAATGAAAATATAGGATAGTGGGTATTAAGAATCCCGCATATCTGAGATACATATCAAAACATAACCCTTTTTTAACCTGGGTAAAAGAAGCTGAAACAACACTGAACAACAGACAACTCCTTAACTTAGTTAAAAAGTCACGAATTTCTCGCTTTCCTTTCCCGTAATAAAATTGTAAACGAGCTCGAGGCACCCGTGTGAAAAATGCAATTGAAGTCTTCGCAAAATTTCTTACCCGCTGTTGTTCCCTCGTTAATGTTGAACAAAAAAATATACGCCGTCGCCATTACAATGCACCAACAATAGGTCCTCCAATAAATTAGATCCGCCGTTTCTTAAATAAAATAGCTGGTGAATAAAGAGGGCGAATTTAAATAGGGAAGCGTCAACGAGTGCTGGCGTCACGTTTCAAGATGGCGTCGGCGCCGACACTGCCACTCTACCAGAGAGCGTGACTAGGCTCGGGCGCTGAATCAAAACACGATATTACACCTATTGCACGCCCATTTACTATTTGCTTAACATATGTGAGGATCGGTCGGTCGTTAAAATCGCGAAATTATCACTGTACTTAAATTGCAATTATGACCGTACGTTTTGGTTTTAACTTGAACTTACATATTCCTTTAAAGGAATACGGGAGTGAAATGGACGAATTAAATTTGCATTACAATTTGTCACTTTGTAATGCAAATTTTCGAATTGGACGCGGATGAAGTCACAGGCATAAACTCATTTAAAAACAATGGAAAGAACAAAACATTATTAATAATCCCGAACATACAAACAAATATCAACGTAGACGCTCAGACTTCTTCAGAAATCTCTGTGAAGTTTTATAATTACTTAGTGCATCTGTTCTAGACGATAAACAAACACAATGTGGAAAAACAGTTCAAGTTTGTAATAACTTCGCTTTCTTTGTCTTTCATCGTGTCGGGGTTTCATTATTGTAATTAATCCTGCTTCAGCCATTATCATTATAATTATAACACGATTATTTACGAATTTATTGCGAACCAGACTATTTTCTTTATTTATTGAGGCTTAACTCTTAGCCACTGGAGATGGCATACGAAAATCTCCGGTTAGTTTATTTATACGGTAAATTGTTAGTGTGTGGGTTTTTTTGTGTAGGTGATTTGTTTTAATTGCGTTTGTAGAAATAGGAATATATCCGTAGTTTGCTGTACGTGTTAACTTCACCCCCCCGCCAAAAATGCATGAATTTGTTTCATAATGACGCGGCTTTTTCATCTCCGTTGGTTAAATGTTCTAAGCTTAGATTAGATGTTTTATAGCACGAATATAAAAGAGTAAAATATGAAATGCAAATACCAAAATATAAGTAAACATATAAAAAAAACCCGGCCAAGTGTGAGTCCAACTCGCGCACCGAGGGTTCCGTACAAACTTTCACTTATCCTAACATTATTATATTACCCGGTTCCGGTTGTCCAAATATGTCTTTTTAAAATGACTATTATTTTTTATGATTTAATTACAAATGTAGGTATAGTTTTCACATTCTTGTATGTATTTGTAGTATGTCACAATATTACATGCCAAATTTCATAGTTCTATGTCAACGAGAAGTACCCTATCATTTTGAATCCCTTGAGAGTGTCGATATAAAGGTTTTTTGCGGCATAAATGGCCGTATCTTTTTTTTAAGTTAATGTAGATGTTTGATTTTTTCAAGCTACAAGGGGCCGTAGACCTGAGTAGGTATATGGTGTTAATTTCAACTTAATACCTCTACGCGTTCTCGAGATAAAGGGTCTTGTCAGACAGACAGACGGACAGCAAAGTGATCGTATAAGGATTTCGTTTTTTCCGATTGAGGTACGGGACCATAAAAACATTGTTTTTATACGAAACATGATATTTTACCACAATTTAAAATTATCACAATTTTCATCTATCCAGTCGGAGTTTTAATTTTTTTTCACTTTTTAGATCTTTGTATTTTAAGAATATATTATAAAAAAGGTTTAAGAAAAATCTAACACAGGATGCCACCAGCAGCGGGGCTCAAGCTTCCGGTGGTTAGGGTCGCAGAAAGAGGAACCTATCCTGACAATGCACGTCGTTTCCAAGAGTTCTGCCTTCTGTATGTGACCTTTAATCCAACCATCTAAGAGTTCCTAAAACTAATCCCACTTCGATAACGACATTCAGATTACCCGAACCAAGGACCATTAAAACAAGAGGACTGACTATCTCCGTCCAAAAAGCCGTTCCCGGATATATACAACGCCATCTATATTAAAAAGAAAATTTTATACAATTATTCATCTTTGCAAGCGTGACACAGTATTTTAATGTTACGATTTATTTATTATTAGCAATTTGCGAACTAATTGTTACTATAGCATCTTATTTTATTCAATTATAACATCGTTAAAGTTTAGTTTTAATGCGCTACCTAGTTTTTGCCAGAATTCCTTGCGATCGGAACACGATCCAAAGTATGACAACGGTCATACTGCCTCTTATTTTAATGCCTTTGCCCGAACCAACTCCACAGTAATATTCATAATAGCAGTCACTGTATATTACGTAGTTACCTACCCTTATTGTGAAGATTATCGCATAAAAGCGTCGAACTACAAATCATATCCTATTTCACAGGCCACTTCGCTTCCTGATTAAAGCGGTGGAGTATATATATAAATCGTTTTATTAAAATACAGGATGTTGTTTTTGATCTACGTTAACTTTTTTTATGACATAGGAGGTAAACGAGCAGACGGGTCGCCTGATGGAAAGCGATCACCGTCGCACATAGACACTTGCATCACCAGAGGAGTCACCGTCGGCGTTGCCGGCCTTTCAAGTGGGACTACGCTTAGACATTATGTCTTCATACATTCACAGAAACTATTGGGTATAATTTCTGTTCAATCACATTTATTTTTACTTTGTCACCTATACGATTATGGAGTTGTAAAACTGAATGTCTGTTGATTGAAGATATTTTCATATAATTAAGTGAAACGGATATTTTGATGGACACTAAATCGATTTTTTTTGTATGTAAGTTTGTGGCCTTGCAAAAAGTATGAGCGAATTTCAAGTATTTTTGGTATGTGAGCGATTGTAGGTATAGCTGAACATCCACGGTTATATAATATTTTTTACCCGACTACGCTGAAGTAATAAAATTGGTTATAATTTCTTTCTCTTCCTCGAACAAAGTTGCGGGCACCTTCTAACATACTTATTTAAATCTATACTATTAAGAAGTTGTAAAAATTAAATGTAGTATATTAAAAAAAGGTAACAGACTATTTGAAGACCTCTGAATCAATTTATTTTTTATTTTTTGTATGTGTCCTTGTGGCTTCATCACGACAAATCGGTTAAACGGATTTGAACTTTTTTTGGTACACTGCTAAATGGGTATCCACAGATGGTAATAGGATACTTTTTACCAGACTACGCTGAAGAAATAAATAAATATTTTTCAACTGTTACTCGTAGAGCCCGATCGCACACCTTTGTTTAACTCCACCAGACATTGAATGAATTTTATATTATAATTATAACAGGCTATGACAGAATTGAATAGAAAAACCGGCCAAGAGCATGTCGGACCATGCTCAGGGTAGGGTTCCGCAGCCTTTACAAAAAAATGCACTACAGATGATAAAAATACGATACGAAAAAGGCACTAGCAAAAGAGCGTATCTCAACGGCACTTACATCCTTTTGCTGAGAAACGTAGTTTTTTGGCAATAACTCAAAAACGGTATATCCGATAATGTTGAAAACAATTTTCATTTAAAGAATTTATTAATGTTTATCTTTGTATTTTTTTTATTTTTTACTGTTTAGAAAATAGAGAGAGGTGGGGGGGGGGGGGGGGGCACTATTTATGTTTCTTTCGGAGCGATTATTTCCAAAAATATTCACTGAACCAAAATTTTTTTTAGACCTCAAGGTATTCTTAAAAAATCTGTTGAATTATGTACCCACATTCATATGTGTGCTGAATTTTTTTTTTGCATTTTTCAGTTTCGAACTAACACAAAACAAGTATAAGTATATTCCAAATTTCATCAATGTAGTTACATCCTGTAGCTTTTGCGTAAAATGCCTGTGACATACGAACGGACAGACGGACGGACGGACATGATAAAACTATAAGGGTTCCGTTTTTGCCATTTTAGCTACGGAACCCTAATAAAAATATCATCCTGTATACCGGTCTCATATAAAATAGATACGGATACAATAGCGGTACATAAACGTACACTGCGAACAATATCCCAGGGCATTTGCGCGATTCCTCGCCTTATCTTAACTCATTATGTTAGACATTAATTGCCAGAGTAAACAGTCGAGAATTAATGTTAACAAATACGTACAGAATTACAACAGGGCCGTTTGGTAATGTAATAAGTACCTAATTTAAATTTTCAGTGGCTGAATGTATTACGTTTCAAATTAAGTACAGTTAAAACAATGTTTGCGATTTCAAAGGGCGCATTAGTTGTAAACACATTGTTATGCGTGATTACCTGCTCCATTATGACTTGTTGTTATGTTAACGAAGGTACGTTGTGCCTCCAATTTGAGGTATAATGAGCCGGCGGTAATGTGATCTCGGTAAATTAGGTTCAAATGAAAATGTACAAATAATGACAGCTTTAGTAGTAATACATAAGCTACATATCTAGAGTTTGGCACTTAGGTACTAATATGGAACGTATTAATATGGAACGTGATACTGATAGGATATGATTATTAGAAATAAGGTGCGTGCTTGAGATGTTTGTATGATTAGGTAAGTTAGATCAGAAGTTGTTGTATATAGGTATAACGAGTAAGTGAATACAGTATCATTGAAGATTACATTCAATACATTCCAGTACATAGCTCAGAGCAAGTCTTATCTTTAAGTGTGGACTGCCCTTAGGGGCGTTCACGCTCCCGTAAATCATCTATTATTAGAAGACTTAGAAGTCACTAAAATAATATTGTCTATCATTCTCACTCAAACTCACGGAAAATCACGCTACGAAAACGTAATTTACTTCTATCGCTTATACACCCCCGGATTTACCTTACACGTATAAGCAAATACTAAGCTTAACCCTAAACCCGACATACATCAGTTTCATCTCGGCATATGCGTAACGTATTATGATATCCTCAGTTTAGAACACGAGTATCCATCTGCTCCATCCGTTATTTTGGGGGTGAGCGTAATAAATAGGAGTTGTTCTATAACCCGCATAACCGCACTCTTTATATCATTCGCGACCACAGATAAGTCAGCGGCTGAGACATGACGTAGGGATTTATCGCGTATTCCACCTTCAAATTAAATTGGCTGTGTTGGCAACGCGCCGTGCGTCTGTCACAGTCACAAAGATAGATAGATATAAATAATAGGTAACTATAGAGGCTGGAAAACAACGATGGTTTCTAGTGAAAAAGTGTAATTTAAATGATTTTGAAGCTAATAGTAAGACTCGAGTATTTCTCCCTTTATCTCAAGTTTTCGTAAAGTTCTATGTAGAGGATAGATGGTGTTTCATTCAGTATTCCGAGAGTGGATGTAATAAATAGAGGAGTTGTTCTGTAAGCCGCATAACCGCACTCTTTATATCATTCGCGACCACAGATAAGTCAGCAGCTGAGACATAACGTAGGCATTATTCGCGTGTTCCACCTACAAATTAAATTGGCTATGTTGGCAACGTGCCAATATGACTATCAGTCTGTCACTGCCACAATGGTAGATAGAAATAAATGATACGTTATTATAGAAGCTGGGAGTTCTGTAAGCTGCATAACCACACTCTTTAAGTAGGTATATCATTCGTGACTATAGATAAGTAAGCGGTTGAGACATGACGTAGGCATTTATCGCGTGTTCCACCTACAAATTAAATTGACTGTGTTGGCAATACGCCAATGGTTGTCACGTTCGTAGATAGAAAGAAACGGTACTCACTACAAAGACTGGGAAATCAGAGGAATGAAGTTACCGACTTTGAGCGAAATAAACGAGTCGGGTAATTCCTTCCTATAGTTTTATATTGGTACTTTTAGTAATTTTCTCAAAAACTCGTATTAAATATATGTTGACAATTAATTAAAATAATACCCTAAAAGTGCGCGAGATCTATACATTGCTGTAGGTGTATGAAAACTGCGTAGTGCGTATTTTATGCTAGAACTGCGGGTTTTTAACAGACTCTCGAAAAAGGAGGTGGTTATTAGTTCGGCTGTATATATACATATTTTTAAAATGTTTGTTACATCAGAACATTGTCATTTATAAACTGATTTAGATTAACTTGTACAAAAGAAGGTGCCTCCAGATTGGTCCCATTTAATTTTAGTGAAGATCTGATGATGGGATCCATGACGAAGTGAACTCTTCAAATATTGTAGGCACACATATAGCGATTAGGCACACATGACACCGACGCCAAAATAAAATTAATTATATATGCTGTGTATAGATTGAGTAGACAACCGGTTACTTGTAAGTAAATTCAAGAAACTGAATAACGTAGTTTTTTTTTCGGAGGCAGTTTTATTTTTTTATGACTGTTATCACGTAGCAAAATGGGTAGGTAAAATTAAAAATATTCGAACAATATTACGAGCACATCTTAGTTAATGCAGTGGTTGTACATGTACATGACGGTTACTTTTATAACACTAATCGATTGGTAGTCAATTTACACTTAAAGTTGGTATAAAGATCACAAATAACTAACTACTTATACCTAACTTGGAACCGGAGATTAGATTTAGAACGTACGATGATAACTTGGCGATGGTGTGTCAACAACGTCTAGGGGAAAGCCATAAAATAGTTGCCTCTCAAATATATCGTTAGATTTGGCCTGCTAGTCTATTTATATGATTATATATATACTTTAATCCACAGGAATATTACTTTACGTGTTAAGAAGCAGTTATTTTTGGAAGAAGATATAACTTATAAGGATGATAAACTCCCCAAGCGTATATTTCTACCATCGCTAGTGGCTTAAAACAAAGGCAAAACAACGTGGTTAAGGGGACGAAATTCGACATTTCGTTAGGACCGAAGAGTTTCGGTAAGGCACTTCTTGTCCTATGCCTTATTTTCTGAAACGCTATTTATACTGCCGCATGTTATTCAATCTTGTAAACCCGTGAAGAATATCTGCAGAATTAACTTTTGATTTTGATTGATTTTCAGTTCGTTTGTATATGTTGACATATAAATAATTTTCTATTATATTACGTTAAAAGTCAGTCAATTGATACGTATTAAGGTCTACAATCGCTGGTTTCCATTATATTGATCAAGGAGAAACATAAATTTAGACTGACCCAAGAAGACTACTTTTAACAAATCAAACTGAACAAAGCTCACTTTCATTATAACAAATTAAGTTCTTTGTAATGAAATGGATACCTAGTTTTAGGTAGTAGAAAGCTTTTTTTAGAACCTGACTTTGAACTGAGAAGGTCTGGTTAGGCCTTCTTACCAGTAATCGCATTCAGTGGGGGGAGCGCAAACCCGCATGCGGGAATTTCAACTGCGACCACTTAGAAGAATTAGCTTGTAAACTTTTCTGTAACCTGTAACTGTTCTAGAAGATTGAAATGAAACAATTTAACAGATTATATCGCGTTAACAGAACAAACGCGATATAATCCGTTAAATTGTTTTATTTCAATGAGTAATAATCGCGGAAATAATAAAAAATATTATGTTCTTCAAGATATTTCACACTTGTCAAAACAGTCATGGTCAATCTCATGAGTGAGGGTTGAAGGCAACAGTTGCCCGTCTAACGATGGTATTCATGCAACGAATTGCAGGCGGTTTAATGACCTATTCCATTTTTTTTCTGAAACCGTAGAGGATTCTCAGCTTTGATAAAAAAAAAAACGACGTAACCTATTGAGTTCTACAGCTTGGCAACTTCGTTCGTAAACACTCCCATGGTCTGCGGGGCTGGGGGGGAAGACAGGGGGGTGGGTAAGAAGTGCGCGCGCGGTAGTGTCATCGTGCTCCGCCGCGTGCACTCTTCAGATTTCAGACTTTTTCGCCCGCAGACCATGATAGTACGTAGGTCACTCGATAAATTTTGAGATAAAAAAACTATTGAAGATATTAGTATTATTTATTTACATTTTTCAATACTCTCTATTACTCTCTATACAAAGTTCCATTTGTCTGAACCAATTTTGGAAGCACTTTTGCCAGTGTTCATCTCATCAGATAGGTCCGAAATTGCTTCTTCATATGCAGCCACGGCTTCTTCAGCACTCGAAAAAAACTTCCCTTTTATTTTTTCTTTCACCACCGGGAACAAAAAGAAATCGCAGGGAGCTAAGTGGATTTCGCGGACTCCTTCGCTACTGAAAACGAGCTTATCAACACGGCGGGCCGGATTTCACCTGAAGGGCTGGAACACAAATAGCGCCGAGCTACGACGACTCATCGCACCGCATCTACTAGCAGACAAGCCTGCGCAACTCGGTCCGACTGAAAACAAGATGCTCGGGTTATACTGCGACCCGCAGACGGACGAGTCGTGCTTTAACACGTCGATGAATCGTGTTCCGGTCGAAGTCAAGGATAGCAGCCGTGCCCCAACGAAGAGGGAAGCACTGAGCGTAGTCATGTCCATTTACGACCTGCTCGGACTCCTGTCGCCATTCACAATTTCAGCGAAGATCACACTGCAGAATCTATGGCGACAGAAACAACATTGGGACGAGGCCATTCCAAACGACGAGGCAAGTCAAATGCAAGACTGGCTGCATGGGCTCGACGACGTTGCAGCTCTGCGCCTCCCACGTTGCTACGAAACGGGGGGAGAGGAAAACCGCGAGCTGCACATTTTCGTCGACGCCAGCGAAGTCGCCTACGCTTCGGCAGCCCATCGTCTCGGCGAGATCTGTAGGGTGGTTGTGGTGAGGTTTCTATCCCAGCTTTCTCTATAAACGCCTTTGTTCTGAGGGACGTATGTGAAGAGGCGTTATCGTGATGCAGCAAGATTCCCCGAAGTCCAGTCTTTGGTCTCCTCTCTCGCACTGCTTTGAAAACTTGCGGCAATGCTACTGTAGTATACCAATCAGAGTTGACTGAACTATAATTTTCCAGCATTGATGTTGATAAATGTCCGCCCCGTGAAAAGAAACTAGCTACCATTTTTTTGCCGACGTTACGAGGTCTTTGCAGTTTTGTTGGTAACTTTCCCTCTGAGAAGACCCATACTGACGATTGCCGCTTGTTTTCCGGGTCATATTGGTAAATCCATGTTTTGTCACCTGTAATTATTTCCGATACACGCCGCGATGTCCCGTTGACGAGTCGTAGACGCAACTCACGCCACCAATCTACACGAGCCTGTTTCTCAGTATCGAAGAGCAAACGTGGTATCCAACGACAACAGAGCTTCCTTACTCCAAGATGTTGATATAAAATGATGCTAACGCTTCCCGAACTGACGCCTAAGATATTCTCTATGTCTTTGTATGTTATTCGTGGATCTGCTCGCACCAACATTTCAGTAGTCCACACGTTTTCTGCAGTTACTGCTGTTTGCGGGCGACCACTTCGGTAGTCATCTTCGAGGCTGGTTTTACCCCTTTTAAATTCGTTGAACCATCTAAAAACTGTTGCCCGTGAAGGAGCAGAATCTCTTAGCGCTGACTGCAATCTTTGCAAACACAATTGTTCAGATAAACCAAATTTTAAATCATAAAATATCATAGCACGCAAATGTTCGCGGTTAAGCTCCATCGTTACAAAGAAAAAACGCGGGAACCGTTTTAGATTAATTACTGTAACATATTCATTTTTTAAATTGGAGCGTATCGGCAACTTGTGTTGTATTTTTAAATAAATTTGCTTTTTAAAAACATATAATTCAGGTGCGTTCCATTTTCGAATTTCGAGCATCTCAAAACTTATCGAGTGACCTACGTATCATGAACGAAATTACCAAACTATACACAAAGATTCAACACTTTCACGGACACAGGACTATTTTAAAAATAGCATACTGTGGCACAGATAAACCTAATACAAAGTACTACGCCCACCGACGACTGTCAGATTTACTTTTTATTGAACATTGTGCCACAACTGTGACAAACAAATATATATGTAATTTTATACAACCAAAACTCTCCCGATATGGCAGTGATGCAACACAGCATCCTCTTTAAGTAGGTATAACAGGTGCGGAAAGACCAGTTTGCCCTGAAGCTGTTACTATGGCACTAGAGACTTCGGTGATGTGCGTAAAGCGGCACAAGATACTTGCTCTCATATAAAACCCATGAGTTTTCTTCGGCTTTGGACGGAGTGACAGTTTTGTAAAGTAAAAAGTGACCGGCCACAGCCGTATAGTGTCATATTGCGAGGGTGTTAATTCACGTGTCTAGACGGAGTGTCCGTGAAAGTGTTAAAAAGTATTCTAAAATGTTTTCGGTTCCGGAGTTAGGGAATAATACGGTCACGAAATGAAATATGTTTGGGAAGTAGATATTGCAGACTTCATCTGATCGTCATAATTATATCACCATCATTTCACTGGTAGGTATATTATATATAACAAATATGGATGCCGGTTTAATTATATAACGCAGTTGACTTATCACGCGCGATGCGGTTCAATCCGTTTGCTAAGCTAATAGATTTACTAATTCAGCTATGAATCCTACAAACTTGCCGCTTATATCGAGGGATTATCTTGAGATATTGGGCACAGACATATAACTATGTATTTTCCACAGGGTTCACCGGCGAGAAATACGTGTGCATTATTATTTAGGATTCGGGGAAAAAAGTAGATTATGCTATTTACTCTCCTGGCCATACTTTTTATACAAGAAGTCATATCTATCCTCTGTTCCGTTGTTTAGTAAAAGAAGGAGAAACGTATAGTATTATTTACTCTGAAAAGAAGCTAATAAACTCGTTTGCATTGAGAAGGATAGATAGGTACATTTATTGGTTGATAATATAGGTATCTGCACGGAACCATTTTAACTAGCTGCATTTTCTTACCTTCCTGAGAATTTAACCTTTTTTTGTTATAACAAAAATATCTTGGGTGACTAAATGCAGGGTCAGCTGAATATGCCCATGGTTTTTTTGGAAAAAAAAATACCGAAATTTGCGCAAAAAATATTAACATAAAAAAGTGTTTCTCCTTCGCGAATACAGTTATACATATTTTTAATGACAATAAAATTCAATATCTAAAGTAATAATATCAGCTCCAAAGCAGTTCGAGCTTTGCAGACGCAATGTGACAGAAATTCTTCACGAGTAGGCAAAATTCACTGGAAAAATATATTTATTACATTTACGACTGGGAATGGAAATTTAAATGTCGATTGATTATGTATTACTAAGTAAGCTAAGTCATCAAACATCGGAAATGGATTTTCATGGCTAGATGGTAAAATGCAGTCAGGGCCCGGGGGCATACTATTGACGTTTGATTTGGTGCTACACTATGTGTCTCTGAGTGCATTTTATCATCTATATTATCATCAAAATCCATTTCCGATACCTTACTTACTGTTCCCTGATTTTCTTCTTGTACATCAATTGTAATATCATCTTATTTCCATCTTTTTAGAACGCCTCATTTGAAGTTTTTTTTCCGTTTTCGGTACTTAATATTCGGAAAGTTATAATCATTCTGGTAATTTCAGCAAAACTCAAACAACGCGAAGAAAACATTTAATTTAATAATATGGCTTCCTTTTTTTACCGGTTAAACTAGAACACACCCATTTCCACAGCAGTCGTCCAATGACTCTAAGTAGGGAAGCCCAATTTAGTCGCGATCGTCTCATCGAGATGGCTTTGTCCATCTTTGAGCTAGCTTACGGCAGTAACGAGCCGGTACCAACCGATTTATAGTCTCAGGAAGGGATAAACGAGATAGAAAGTAATGAAGTTGCCAACCCTACGAAATTCAATAAGCATTAGTCACGTATATGTTATGGTTATTTACTTTTTATAGGGTTGTATTTATCGTGTTATAGCTTATGCGGAGTGTACGTGAAGTTTCTCGGATGGTTGGAGCGTTTATTGGTTTATTCGTAGTTAAAGTACTGTTGTTTTACTTTTAACTGTTCACATTTGCAAGCAGATTATGGTATAGTCACGTATATGTTATGGTTATTTCATTTTTAACAGTTCAAGTGAAGATTCTCCGACAGTTTAATCATTATCATTTATTGACACAGGTGTTATGGTTTATTTGGGGTTACAGTGATATTACTGTAGTTTTAACTGTTCACATATGCCAGCAGATTAAAGTATAGTCACATATATGTTAAGGTATACTTTTTATAAGAGTTCGAGTGAAGATTCTCGGATGGTTTAATCATAATCATTTATTCACAAAATAATTATACGGTGCAAACATAAGGTGTCACGGTTTATTTAGAGTTACAGTGGAGTTACTGTTACTGTAGTTTTAACGGTTTACTTATGTCAGCGGATTAAAGTATAGTCATTTATTTATTTATTTTCTTTATTGGGGAAAAAAACAGACATAGACAGAACAGTAACACATGAAAAAACTTCTTAAATTAGGTATAGCCTATATCCTAACACAGATCCCACCGAGATTTTGTGCAAGTGAGTAAGGTGGCATTGCCATAAACAACACTGGATCAATACATTACGGAACTATATACACTGTATATGAAACCACGCTGTATAGCTGAAGGTTATGTAGAGGTAAGTCGATACAATTATTAATTCAGGACAATTAGCACATTGTAGATTAAGAGCACAAGAGTACAATTCTTGAGAATGTATATAATAACAAACAAATAGTTTAGAAGTAACATGAGTATACTACAAAAGAAGGAGGAGGAGCTCGGAAACTTATAGTCATCATATATGTTATGGTTATTTACTTTTTTGACCGAGCTAGCACAGCGAGCGAAGCGTCTCCTTGTCAACTTTGGAAAACACATTTTTTTTCCTCTACAGGTCGCATTTCTTAACCGATTCTCATGAAATTTTGTGAGCGGGTTCGATGATTATTATGTTTTTTTTTATCGATTCCGTTTTTGGAATTATTTCAAAGGGTTAAAAGACTTTGAAGGGACAGATCACAGAGCCACTAGTAGAGTGGGTTATTGCTTTGTGGAGCGTATGTGAAGTTTCGAATAGTTTGAGCGTTTATTGGTTTATTTGGAGTTTATATTGCCGTAGCCAACTGAATCCATTGGCGGTTACTAAGTTTCTGCTTTTTGGCGTCGATATGCAAAATTAAAGTACCGACTAGAGAGTTGAGGGTTTACAACTGCAGTTGGTGCTAGGACGGTAAGGTAAAGATAGGTGCACATATGCAATAGAGAAAATGCAATGCGTTTATTTTACAACCGAGGTTTTCGTAGCGCTACGCGCGTAGCCTATAACACGGGAGAATGCGTATGTAGCGAAATCTTTTTACGAGCAGAGCGCGCACCTAGAAAGCTCCCGGTCGTGAAAGTGTTAAGCAAACGTAGACATATCAAATTGTGCTAAAAGACGTGAAATAAAAAACAGTTTATCTTTTTTTACATAATTGCGTGGGAAAATTTCTGTTTTTATTTGTTCTTTAAAAGAAAATGTAACGTTACCTTATGATTCTTTTGGGGTTAAATGAAGAAAAAAAATATCGATTTCAGCCTTTCTAGTGTTTAATTTTCATTAAGTGAATTGCAAGGAGGGGTGGAGGTTTTCTACGCAGTTGATTGTAATAATACTAGCAATCTGCTCAGTAGATAGACAACCTTGTAAATAACGGAAATACATATTTGTTAACCATTTATAATGAACAGCAAATTGCGATCGGTAATCCGCAAGCGGAGAGCAGAGATTATGTATGCTGTGCCCTACGGGTCAGACCTGGCCAGGATATTTCGCAGATTTTACGCATATTCTCTAATTCTTAACTGCCGAGAGACAATCTTAGTTATGACGTCATTAAAATGGCTGCCACCAGGATTGGAAAAGTTTAGGTTACGCCTATACGCAACGCACGTTGACGTATGGGGTATCAAATGAAAGCTGATTAAATATACTAATTTCCATGTTACCAAAAACGAAGGTTGACATTCTAATAACGGCAGAACTGAACTTGTGTCTCGGCAGTTTTAGGCACTAGAGATTTTTTTAAATTCATAAACTGACCAACGACTGACCCTAGTATCTCCTGAAGGTAAGTGACTACGGGGTTGAGGTTGTAACCATACTGAAGTTTGACTTTGGTGTCCAGAGTAAAAATAATATTCAAGAACCCAGTTTTCTACCATATTTATTCCCATTTCGGTGGCCTAAAATATCCAAGTACATTCTGAATGTATGGCAACACGATGTCTATCCATCTGACCTTTTGCTCATTGAAATTGATTAGGGGCCGTATGAGGGCCGGGCCCATGAATTCTCGCTTACTTCAAGTCGAACAAATTACGCCATTATCTGGTACGTGAACAAGATGCGTTACATTTCGACGTGACATACGCGAGTCCCAACAACAAGACGTACCATGCGTAGGTGGTTTAATTAAAATACGGCTTCAAACGACTTAGAAGCACAGAGCGTTAGTAATACCTGAAACATGACGTAGGTGGCGGGCGAAGGCGGTTTTATTAAGGCTAGTATCAAAGAGTCAAAAATACAAAACATGAGTGCAGAAAATATTTCGTTTATTTAATTTTTATTGCACAATACAAGATGGTACAAATGGTGAACTTAATGCTTTAAAGAATCATCTACTATCACAACACAATAAACGGGGATTAATCGCATATAAATATGGTTGGTAATTCTTCAACGTTTCGGACGTCGCGTTACGTCCATGGTCTCGAAGAATTACCAACGAAATGTAATTAAATAAAATCATATTTATACTCGATTAGGCCCCGTTTGTTGTGTTGTGATAATAAGTGATAATCATGTTAGTTTAAATCAATGAATTATCAACTAGTCAGTCATAGCGCAAAACAGAAACTAGTTCTTGTGCAACAAATGATGCAGTGTTATTAAAGCCGAGAAGAAAAAAAAGCACGCGAAAGAAACACAAATAAATAAATTATATAACTACTAGCTTCTGCCCGCCACTTCGTCCGCCTTAAATTCTCGATACCAAATTTCATCCAAATCGGTTCAGCGGTTTAAGCGTGAAGAGGTAACAGACAGACAGACAGACAGACAGACAGACAGACACACTTTCGCAATTATAATATTAGTATGGATACTGATAATATACATATAAATACTTAAAGTTAGTCTAAAAACACACATTTACACCAGCTAAATTTAAGTTTTAAAGACGTACTTTGAGGTTGCTCTTCAAACAGCCAAGAAGCAACGAGGAGTCAGGTAGCCAATACAGATATGTAGGGTTATAATTTAAAAAAAAATCGCTTAGTAAACTTCGGAGATAGAGAGGGAATAATATTTTTGAACATAAGTTAGTCATTTTTACAACTATTCCAAATTTCAAATGTACATATAAGCATAAGAAGTACCTGAGATATAGTGCTGTGTCAGAGGAAAGATAGAGAAATTTGCATCATAAGGATTCCTTTTTACCTTATAGATACAGAACTCTAAAGAGATATTTTAAAAAATCACGCGTTTGAGGGCTATAGCCAAAAAACTTATCGAAAGCCCCTTTCGAGGAGACGCCTTATTAAATTACCTGTTCTTTATTTTACTCCGCTGGTAATGCAGTTATACAGTCTTTCTCTTGCATGTACCTGTAAAGAATTGATACGGAACTTATGTAATTTTTCTAATATTGAATGATACATTATCAATATGCCCATATGCCATCATCCGTCCACCTTGCAGGGGAACCCTCGACTGACTCCCGTTTCGAGGTCATCGCTTGATAACCTTCCTTCCCTAGTGGTTGTCGGTTTTAAGAGCCATGTGATCCGTGCACCGCCACTTCACTTGGACAATTGTCTTTATGGATATGATATTTAGTACGGATACAAGCGGAGCCTTACTCAGTTTATAACTTACTAGCTGTGCCCGCGGCTCCGCCCGCGTGGAATTCGGTCTGTGTCAGTAAGCGGCTAATTCACCCCTCTCCCCTGTCACGTCACGTCACCTGGCTCGGGTCTCCTTACACGCTCCGAATGTGGTCTTCAACGGATGGAACGATCCTGCATAACATCTCTGGTAATCGAACCAAGCCGTTGGTTTCCTCCAGAAGTCCTTCTCCAACCTGAAGCAGTACCTGGGCGAATTCTTGTACATGTGAGCCTCCTCCTTGTTGATACCACCGAGTCACTTATCTCGTATTTAGTTGTATTATTAAATCAATTATTCAATTAAATTAGTTAATGTCCGCACCCCCTCTTCTAAAATTAGAGTTAATTTGGCAAATAGATATTAATTTTAGCGCCACATGTTAGTTTAGAAAAGTACTCGATACTCGGCTCGTACTCAATAGTAGTCGTAGGCTCGTGTAGCAACTATTTGAGAAAATTTTGCACCTCCTTCCTAAGTAGCGCTATACGATTCAGGTGCAAACTTAACTCACTCAAGTGTAGTGGCTACCCCCCTACACTTGAGTGAGTTAAGGTTTAGGGGTTGAATTTTTATAGCCTATAACCTGACCGGAGATTTTCTCGTCAGATTAGTAAAGTTTGAATCAAAATCTGTTCAGCCGTTTTCACGTGATGCGCGCACAAATAAACAGACAAACACACAAAAATTCTAAAAACTGTTGGAACGTGTTCTGTTATCGATTTTAAGTATCCCAAGCCAATTATTTTTCGAATATCTTCCATGTACGGTCTTTTGACCCTCTTCAGCTTTATTATATGTATAGATACACAAAAATATATATGTCAAACTTAAAAAACCCTCTTTTATTAACACGTTGAATGCGGTACATGCCAGTTTTGACTTGTAATGTACTTTCTTCTGGTGCGGCGTGAGGAAGTAGCTTGTCTCTGTCTGGTGCGGAGTCGATTTGAGTATGAGATCATATGAACTAGAAAGAGTCAAGTATACATTTATGTGTCTTTCTGTAAATTCTATCTAATAGGTACATCAAACTTTACAAGACAAATTTGACTCGTACCGCACTAGGTGAAAAAAATAATCAACCAGTGCGGTACCGGCCAAAAGTGTCTTGTATACCTACTGTCTTGTACAGCACCGCGAGTACAGCTCAGTACAGTGCGGGGGTGACGATTACGTATTTTTCTTTCCTTCCGATTGCAGTTCCGTTTTCATCATGAATGCACCGAGAAAACGATAACGAATGATGTTACAAAAGGTTTTCGAAGAGATGGAGTGCAGTAAAAGTGTAACTAGTGAACCGAAAGAATCGGAGAAGAAATGCAACGATAGACTGTTCACAATTATAGGAGACAACACAGGTGGGAGCGGAACTAAAATATGTATTTTAAACGATGTTACGTACCGTACCTATACGTACGTATACGTACTGCCAAGAATGTGAAAAATCTATGCGTTTAGAATTTTTCAATGAATCTCATTCGAATTCGTAATTTTAGTTACCTTTTTTTTTAATAATAAGAACTACCGATATCGATGTTTTATTTCATTATATTTCCCATCTCTACCAAAATATCGATTAGACGGCACCAGCCCTGTTCCCTTGGTGCGATACAAGTCAATTTCGTATCGTAAATACATTTTCCTATAATGCCTAAACCAAGTTCGACAGTATGTAACGACAATAGCCTTAGATCATTCAATTGTTTAACTAGCCATTGTAATCAGTAAATCATCGATTTGTAAAACCAACAAGTATATATTTGCTAAAATATAGACCTTTAGTCACAAGCCAAAATAGCCTTGTACCGCACTAGTGTACAAAAATATCCTACAATTCAAAAATGGTATGTATAGCACTGAAAGTAAATTATGAAATAATGTTCCCGCATTCAACGTGTTAAAAATGCACCCAAGTTGTAGCTTGAAAATATATCTCGACTAAAAACAGCCGAAACTCAAGTTAATAAATGTATTTTTCGTTTATAAATTTTCAGATATTTTTGCAGAGTAAATATATATAAAACAAATACATTTATTCAAGCACCATTACCTGTTCATGCATCATTTGAGATCACGTCAAACGGCTGAATAAGTATCAAATATATTTTTGGCATAAAGTATCTGATTTATTGTTGTCAATTGTTTGCTTTCTATAATAATATGTGAAGTGTATTGCTTAAATAGACTGTCAGCTCTCAAAGTACATCTACTTGAGAGCATGGAGATTGGCTGAGAAGCAACGACAACAAAGCACGTCAAGCGACGGATACATCTTTGATGGGTTAGTTTCAGTAATATGAGTAATATCTTGAAATCAGACATGCAAATGTACTTGAAGCATCGCACATTTGATCAATGCATACCACCGAAGCTAACTTATGGATGTGAAACCTGGTCCATCACAGATTCCGTTATAAGGAAGTCCATTGAGTTATGGAGAGGGCGATGCTCTGGATTTCATTTCGAGACAAGATCCAAAACGAAATAATTCGTAGAAAGACCTGGGTCACGGATGTTGGGCACTGTTTATCCCGTCTTAAGTGGCAATGTACAGGCCACCTTATACGGAGTTCAGATGAGTGATGGAGCCGACGACTAACGGAGTGGAGGCCTCGATCTGGATGCCGTAGACCAGGCCTCCTTAAAGCTCAATGATCTGATGACAATAGACACGAATGACATTGACATTGTAGCAATAGCCGAAATTAGAAGACATTAGACGAGGCATATGACCAATACCGGATGGAAGAATGCTCAAGATGACGAAGATAATGATAAAATTGGCAGGATTAAAATGTTGGTACTTGAGAAGTTCAGAGTCTCTCAAACTGCCTCAGCAAATATGGTTTAACTCGAGATCAATAGCGTCCGCATGTATGTGACCTTATTCACCTATATGATACCTCTTTAGGTTACTTCGATATTTATATGGTTGCTAGATTAGATAACAATGGGGTTTTCTGAAATCACAAAATCAGCCATGATGAGGTCTATTAGTCTGAAAGGCATACATAAAAGTAGTCAAACCAGCTTATCATAAGAGTTAATCGTAGTAACAATATATGATCAAACCTCAGAAAAAAGACCCGACTGCAAAATATTATAGCCTAACTCACTTCCACAACCAAATCCAATCTAACATCTCGGACACCGAAATCCATCAAGCTGTTAAGACTGCGGACTATACATACCTATATACATGCATACATACATACTCTCGGAAAACTTAACTCTCCTGATCCAGTCGAGTATAAAGTCCAAGAGGCCGACTCGTCAAAATTCAAATAGCTGAGAGAGTACGAAATTTTTCAACGAATTTCCGTGACCTAGATTTCGGTGGTCGCAAAACGGTCGAAATTTCCATGATATTGCCTTTTCTGCTATTTTGTAAAAACTTAGGACCTTAAAATCCTGTAATTTTTTTGTTCCTCATTAATTTTGTTAGCTACAACTTTTCCCGAAATCTAGTTTTTTATTCAATTATTCCCACGACATTTCAAATTAATCTGAAGCCTCTGGTTTAGGTTCCGAGATACAAATATTATTTAAAGCGGAAAGTTATGAAAAATCCCCTCTTTGTAACACACATCACGTATCTTCGTCCCTGGGTACAGTGTTTTTGTTCCGAATATGTTCTGCGTGCCACCTGCGAATGTCAACATTCGTGATTCGGAGTAGTGGAGCGTGGAGCAGGTGTAGAGAAGGGCCAGGTTTTATATATTCTACTCTCAATCGTACAGTCAACAACGCACTGTAAATATTATAACGAAACAGTTCAGTATCTTTGCGTTTATGTTTTCTTTAGATGTCTGAATGTGTACTGTATGCCTCAAGTAACGTATTTAACTGCAACTTAACATGACGCACTGTGTGCAAAATGACTGTGACGCGCGAAGTTAAATATTAGCGCGTAAGCCATAATTATTCAATACTAGAAGATGCCCGCAACTTCGTTCGCGGAGGAGAAAAAGTCATAACTAGTCGTTTTTTCTTCAGCGTAGTCGGGTAAAAAGTATCCTATAACCATCTGGAGATACCCAGCTATCCGTGTACCAAAAATTGTGCAAATCTGTTCAGCCAATTTTGCGTGATGAAGCCACAACGACACATTTGACGATTACCTAACAATTGTAACAAGCTCATAAACACTTAAAACAAAACAGAAATTTACTCATTTAGAATCAATGACTCCAATGTTAAATTGATAAGATTTACACAAGAGCAATTTCGGGCCAGCCTTTAAATAACAGCAATAGGTTATTTAAATTATTTGACACTTTAGGACCGATTTCACCAACAATCAATTTACACGAGAGTGGCTAACCCAGTATAAACTAAATCTAACGATTTACTCAATGGTTAACTTCATTTCTATTTCACCACGCTAGTCTACGGATAACAATCTCTCGCATAGTTACTAAGTAACGTTAAACGAATGAATTGAATGAAATCGTAATGCACCCAAGTAAGATAGACAATTTGTCCCATGCTTGAGCAATGGCACTGCGTATTTTTTAAATTTATTCGAGTAATACATCAATTGTGAAGTAAGTATTGAGTTCACTTGACAATGACAATGACAATACTAATCTACATCTAACAGTTTACTCAGCCGAAATTGGCGGTTTAAGATTATTCACTAGTTTAGACATTTTATCTTTAGGTTAATTATTGGTAAAACATAAAATGAGTTTGCTCACGTGTAATTAATAATTTATTATTGGAATAAGGCTTATACTACGTCGGTGAAATTGACCCTAATTGTATTTACATAATATACTATTCTTCAGAATGCTCAACTGTGAATTATGTTTTTTGCTATATCTCGCTCCGTTAACGTCTTTATTTTTCATGGGTTTTTACGACTCTGAGTTTAGACTTAAAAACGTTATTATTTTAACTGTTAATATTGCAGTAAAGATGTAAAATTAAATAAATATCATGATCAAATTTCAAAACCAGTGACCGGCCTGCTACTATAAGCGTCGAGTCTGTTTGTTCGCGGGTTGCTGACACTGTAAAAGGTCCCGCACGCGCCGCTTCACCTCCCGCGCGCCCCCCGCGCATGCGGCCGCCTTCTGTTTCGAAGTAACGTCAGCGTGCTTATGCTGACGTCGCCGGTCAGCCTGTCGCAGCTAACCGGGCCTCCTTGCCTTCTAAGGCAAGTGTAATACGGGTTCCTGATAAGGAAGTCCTCCCGCACTGATGTGGATAAGGAGGGATTCACACTGGTGGAAAGGAAGAGGAAAAGGAAGGACGGAAAGGAAGATCACTCCGTCGTGGCTGATGACGTGGTGGAGTTCGTCCGCCAGAAGACTAGCTTCTCGCTGAGGATGCACCAGTTGCAGTCCCGCCACTACGAGTACTTCAGCTCGTTTGTGTTGCGCGTGCCGCGGCCGCTGCAGGACACTATCGCAAGTGCAGACTTCTGCCCGATGGGTGTAGTGTTTAGGCAGTTCCGGGTAATCTGCCGAATCCTACACCAGAACAGACGACGCAACGGAGCCACGGAGTTCGCGCCTAAATTAAACTAGTTTTAAGTTTTTATTTTTTTTTGTTTTTTTGTAGTTCACAGTGCCTTGGTTTTTACTGTAATGCTGTGTAACTTTTTTGAATAAGAAATAAATAAATAAATGATAGGGCTAAAAAAAGAAGTATAACGGTATCTTACCGACCCGAAATTTTTGCTTTTGAGTGTATTTCCAGCATTTTCGTGTGCCGACTGTACGCACCCTTATAAACGGTTCCTTTCGCGACCATAAACCGTTGTAAGAGACACAAAGCGAAAGGACTTTACGACTATTGTTTAGTTAGGGACTAATAAATATCGTTCAGAGTTCTTTTCCAATTTGCGAAAGGAATTTTCGTTCGGAAGGTAATGTGATTAGGAAACGTCCGGGTCTGAAATAATTTGATGTAACAAAAACGTTATTATGGCATGTCTAGTCGTTTTCCAGAGGTCATTAACAATTGCTCGCGTTTCTCTACTATAAGAATAACGCTTTCCAATTTAATATTTTGAATAATGTCTATGTATAAACTTGACTGAAAAATATTACTCAATTCCACAAATAAGACGCATCTAACAAAACCTTATGAATGCGAATCTTGCCAAAGGAATGGACACATATACATCCGTAGATACATAATTATACAAACACTCATCAAGTTGGATAAAAATATAATGCATTATATCAATTACTAGGTTTTGCCCGCCGTTTCGTCCGCGTACTAAGCGTCATTTTTGACCTCCTACAAAGTCTAATCTTGTTTCCCCATACAAACTTTGGACCCCCATTACACCCCTCAGGGGGTGAGTTTTGAAAAATCGTTTCTTAGTGCATCCCTCATAAGGAACCTACGTGCCAAATTTGGAATATCTAGAATCAGCGGTTGGGTTGTGCGCTGATATGTCAGTCAGTCAGTTTCTTCTTTTATATATTTAGATAGACGATAGATATGGTTCACTTCTGACATAGCGACGCCAGGAAAATAATACAACAACTAAGCTAAGGGGCTGTACGTGGCTTATGATTGTTCGTCTAATGAAGACTTAGCCCTAAGGGAGCATTGTAGGTTAATGCGTTGATTCTCTGTCCCGTGGGAAAGTAATACTCCGGTTTCGGTAATCCGTAGATTGTAGGGAGTTTAGAGTAATTGCCTGATAAATAAATTACCATAAAATAGTACATTTTACTGCACAGAAACAAACATAATTTTATAAGAGAACATATTTTTTAATTTATTATTACTTACCTTATTACCTTAGAATAATATTTGTAATAATTATTAGATAATTGTTAATTAATACCCCGACGTACCAGGTTTTCAGCATTCGATGAAATCTTAGAAAATTCTTCGGTGTTTGTTTACTTTTCTGATAATAGATTATTCATAGCTTACCATAGTACCATACTACCGTTGGGTATGAAACCTCTGGGAATATTTCGATCAAGACGCAACTCACAGTCGTATCGTCATCGTATCGGCATCCGTACCGCTTCCGCCATGAAAATGGCCGCCCACAGCGTTCAATGCTATACACAACCATTATATATAAAGAATACATACCAACGTTATTAATTACTAGACCCCAGGTTGCGAGACTTCGTTCGTGGAGGAGGCAGAGAATAGTCATATGTGTCTTTGTAGGCTCATCACATCAAAATAGCACAACAAATTTCATTTTTTTTACTCAAGAATAACTGGGCATCCAAGGATGGTAAAAGAATACTCGACTATTTTGAGGCAAAAAAATAAAGTTTTGACTTTTTGTCCCCCGCGAAAGAAGTTTCAATTCAAGCATCTTCAAATCACCCATTACATATTTTTGCAGCTAAATATTCTTTAGACGTACAGACATTCTATTATTAAATTAATGGATTATAGTTCCCTTGCTTTCCCGCGAAATAGTGTCTTGGCTAGACGTGACAATAAGTTGTCCACAAAAAAATGCGCATGCGCTCGACACGTCTTTCGCCTCTCTACGAGGCATCATCAGGAGATGCAGGAGACGTTGACGGTCTGCCCGAGAAAACAATTGCAAACTTTTATAATAGTATAGATACTTTTAGCAACGCCTTACTGTTATCATCACGTAACTGGCAGTCGTATTTGTGGTCGTATCGTCCTCGTATCAGCATCCATAGTATAGCGTACGCCGTGAAAATGGCCGCCACGGTCACGTACAATGAATGAATGAATCCTATTACGGTAGTTATACGCACGGCGAATGTGAATGAAATCGATCCGACGGGGTAACCTTTATTGACACATCAATCAAGCGGTCGGCGCACTGAAAAGAATCGCCTGATGATCAATGATGCAATCTTGTTGGGGGATGATATTCTACTGACTTCAAAAAAGGTGGAATAAATTCGAGTCATTGTGATTATTGGGTCACGTTGCTTGTAGAACCGATGATCGTTGTGGTAGTAAGGTAGCGTGGCAACCACTTACTAAAAGACGTAGAGGAGCGTCCACATTTGTATCGTTTGCCCGTATCAGATCATCGTCGCGTGGTCTGATCGCGTGTCACGATCACGCGTTTCAACGTTGCGCCGATCAGATCGCTCGAAATCCATATTGCTACGCGTATCAAATACTCCGATCGGACGAGCGCGGCATGATCGCGACGGTGCGACGTCCACACTAGCGATCATGACACGCGATCATGCTACGCGGTTATGCCGCGCCGCGATCCATCTCGAGTCGGTTTTTGCCCGATCATCTTCTGTCTCGTCCATTGCAGCTACGCGTGAAAGAGATGGCCGAGAGGCGTGGCTTGAGTCGCTGGCGCAGGTGTGTTACGGCGAATTTCCAAAGTACTGCCATTTTTAGTTGCTACGCGCGCGGTGCCGCCGATGCATGGGCGCTGCTGTCCACGCTGGTGCTCGGCGCTCGCGGCTATCAGCTGTCGTGATAATGATCTTCAAGTTTCTGCACGGGTGTTAAACAATTTGATGTGCGATCGCAGAGTGCAACAGTTTTACACGGAACACAACGCTACTACAGAAGAACGATCACGCGAAAAATGATGATCGGCGAAATGCCAAAATGGTCGGAGCGGTGAAACGATACGGCTAGCGTCCAAACTGCAGCATGCAAAATGATCGGTGGGGTGATCGGAAACGGTGACACGCTACGGCTTAGTGTGGACGCGTTTCTTGACGCGGAGGCGCAAATGATACGGAACGCCGACAGTGAGCGTCCAAGCAGCGCGATACGCAGTCATGCCACGGGACGATGATCGGATACGAGCAAATGATACAGTGTGGACGCACCTTAGCGTGGGCAAGGCACCAACATGGTGGACCGATGCTTTGGTCAAGATTGCATGAGGGCAACGCACGGTCAGTTTTTGTGGAGATTAAGGCCTAATGCAGAGTAAATGTCTGTCAGTAAAAAAAACACGTCATTCCGGTGCTCCACTGTATCTAAAGAAGGAAAAAGTAGTAACCAGATATTGGTATAATGATGCAAGATTAAAATCCTTACTAAGTATATTATAAATGTGAAAGAATGTATGTACGTTCCACATTATCTCAAAACTACTAGACGTTTTTTATGAAACTTTCCAGTTATGTACCTTATATGATGTATGTCAAATTTCATCCCTTTTAGGGACGAAACAGGGGATGATAATTTGTATGGACAGTAAATATTTTTTACGCTAGGAACTTGAAATCTTGGTAATATGCTTCACATTTAAATTAGTAAAATATCGAGTTTTGGGAAAAACATAAGCTACTTTTTATCCCAGAAAAATAACTTTTTTCCGCGATAAACGAATCTAAGGCGGACGAAGTCGCGGGCGGCGGTTAGTGTGTTTATATATGGAACCTACGAAAATTCTGCCGTGCTAATGAAAAAAGACGTAAAATATATCCCACCAAAAACGTAAATGTAAAAAAAGAGAGCCAAGTTCAATACAAAAATTATGCTTGGCTTCGCCGCAAAAAGAATGGAGATCTAAATGAGTGCCAAGTTCTATGCAATATTCAAATATGTACTTATAGGGACAAAATAACATTATGAACAAGTATAAAACTCTATTTCCTTGCTTTATCGGATACCTATAATAATTGCTGTTATTTAAAAATGTGGTCTTAAAGTATCTTAGATTTCACTTGGCCAGTTTTCATTACATCAGTCATTTTATAAAGTTATTCAACAGATATATAAAAAAAAACTTAAAACTTGTATAATACGCGCTAAACAACCGGCGAACGGTGTGTCGTCGGCGGCGCGCGGCACCACATATAATTATAATATATATATATATATATATATATATATATATATATATATATATATGACGACACACCGTTCGCCGGTTGTTTAGCGCGTATTATACAAGTTTTAAGTACTATATGTCAGTCAGTCAGTCAGTGCTAAAATTGACAACTTTCTGACCTTCATATCTTTATAACCGTTTGAGCTAGCTTCATGAAATTTGGGCATCTAGATGTCCTTATGCATATGATTAAACACACGTAGTTTTATTTTATGTGTTTACGTTAAAGAGGTTTTGAGTTATTGAAGGGTCAAAAGTGGCACCAAGTGGTTCGTGTAATATTACACTCGACGCTAGTAGCCAGTTCCTTTGCTTGAACTTGGCTTGACACACTGCCACGTGTCGAGATGGAAACTCCTATCAAAAGAAGGCCTTTTAAACTAGCAATATTGCACTTGAGTATTTAAAACATTCATGTTTTGAAATTGTAACTTTTGAATACATTTATTTGTTCTACCATTTGATAAAGTTTAATGTGACCAAGCACTAAAGTACTCTAAAGTGTCGAAGGCACACGATATCTTTTCCCTGAGAACGTCACAAATATTATGTACATTATTATATTACCATTATTACTTATATTACTCTAATAAAGTAATAAAACTAATCCTTTTCATCGGTATCCTAATACTAAATACACTAATTCTGTTAGTGCCAGAATTAATTCCCATAAAGTGGAACTTCCCGAGTGAAAAAAAAATTCACCTCATCTTTCAAAACAAACAGTTGAACCGATACGTCGATATCCTCTTTTAATATTGACATTATGACAAAGGGTTGAGCTGAGCACGGTTGTACGGGGTGATGAATTCCCGCAAAATGGTTTATTTTTAGGAGACCAACGGCGATCGATACCTGGCGAGTCGTCTGTGGCTTTATTCCACTCGGTAAAGTCATATAACAGCGAGTAGTACGATTTTTCTGTCTCCCTTGTCCCAAGAGGCGTTGAATGCGTCCCAACATAAATCTAAGTGGCCGCGGTTGGCATTCCTGTTGATGTGTTTGCGCTCCCCCCAGTGAATCCGATTATGTTCAATCTAAAGTCAGGTTCTATAATAAATGGCGAATTCGCCTTTTTTATACTACTAAAGTGGCAAACAAGCGTACGGTCTGCCTGATGTTAAGCAGTCACCGCAACCTATGAACACTTGCAAAGCCAGCGGCATTACATGCGCATTGCCAACCCCTTAAGAAAAGAGCGTGAGGACCTGAAAGGCCGGCAACGCACTTGTGACTCCTCCGGTGATGCAAGTGTCTATGGGCGACGGTGATCGCTTACCATCAGGCGATCCGTCTGCTCGTTTGCCTCCGATGTCATAAAAAAAAACCTATTCACATTTAAAAGTGAGGTGTTATATGCCATACCATTGTGTTCTACCCTTTAAGAGGTCTTAAAAGTTTTGAAAGCTTTCTATTAAAATTATGAGAAAATAATAAAGCTTAAAACGTAAGATACTTGCGGGTCTTCCAGTTCAAGTAAGTTTGATCCGCCCAAACAGACAGACGAAAAGACGGACTGACGGCCTAGCTAATATTACCAAAAGCAGTTGTACACCCAACCTTATCTGCCATCATTTCGTCCTAGGAAAGTTTTGCCCATTTCTACTTTAATTAGGCTACTCCTCCATAATGTCTTCCAACATACCTGTCCTTAATTTGATTGCATTTTCGCGGTCACGTACTAAATGATTAAGAAACCCGACTGCTCGCTTCAGAATACTTCATTTGATGCGTTATATTATGATAAAATAAAAAAATAAAAATATCTTCTTAACTTATAAAACAGTAACATGACTTTACAATCTATTTGTATGATGTTTTCTAATGGTCGAATATGGTTGAGGAGTCATGACCCGTACGACCTCCCTCCCCTGTTACCGCCAGTGGGTAGACACGTGATGTAGGTTAAACGTGAGAGATTTGAAACGCGTATTCCTTATTACAGACATAAGATGTACACTAAGGAAGTATTTTTTGAAATTCGAATTGTACGCGGGTGAAAACGCGGGCTAAAGCTTTAGAGTAATACCATTAAATATTAGGCGTTATCTAAATAATCACATGTCTTAGAGTTTCCATAGTGAAAAATTTAGGACGAGCCTACGAGGGCTGTTCCAAAAGTTTTTAGCTGCTCTCACTCCTTTCATGCGAAATATTTTTGATTGAAACTATTATAAGAGTAATTTCAATAGTTATGGGCTGGGATAAAATCGTTAGTGAACAGCAAGTACTCTTTTCACAACATCCCTTAATTTTCCTTAACTTATATAATGTCAAAAATAATAAATTCGACACTGACCCATTAGTCGGCACCACGAACCATATACTCACAGCAATAAAGTTGAAAACTTGTGTGTCAGTTATTTAATTTAGCGAGTCAACCATTGGGATATTAATCTTACAAAATTATGCAGCTCACTAACCAGACAAGGATAAGAAAGGAAACTTACCGAGTTCTGTTGCGCGAAAATGTAAACTCAATGCAAAGTATCAAATATCATACGATACGTGTAAAGCTTACGCGGAACACGTTACGTAAGTGTGATGTATCATGTTTTCGTAACTTGTGTATGCAATTTAAATATAGGTTGCACCGATAGCATCTATTTCTGGCATTGGAAGTAGACAATGAAATGCTTTGCTATTTAAAAATAATGCTATTTTGACATCAAATATTCTAAGTATGTAATTCTTGATTAAGCTTAGTAGTTTAGTCTGTATAGTATTTTATGCAAGTTTATTAGTGGTAGTTAGTACTACTTCTAAAGTACTCAACATTTTCGTAGGCGCGTTGTATCTTTTTCGTTAGAACGTGACCAATAAATATTGAATAAATCTTTATCGGGAAATACCGGTAAATGTGGAGCGGTGACCAAGTCGGTACAAGCGTTGGTGACCACTCTATATTTAAAAAATCATACCATGGTCTACCACCATCCGTTACTTAAATACCATACGTGTGCTAGGTGTATTGCTTACGTGGAACTGAAAACGTTACGTAAGTGTGATGCCCGATGTTTTCGTAACTGGTGCATGCAAATAATATAGGTCGCACCGACAGCATCCATTTCTGGTATTGGAAGTAGGGCATATGATATCCGTGTTACATACCCGAACGGACGTCCGTGTTCTTAATACCGCCGAGTCTAAGAACCCGAACGGAACGAACCCGGCGGATCGTTTATCCGCCTACACGTACTACACGACTACACGTACTACACGACTACACGAACTACACGCAGCAACGGACCTTAATTACACGCGTCTCTTAACGACGCTGGCGGATCGTGGCACAACGTACGGGCCATTTTTATTATTAACTAGAAGGCGCCCGCAACTTCGTTCGCGGAGGAGAAAAAGCTACAACCCGTCTTTTTTTCATCAGCGTAGTCGGGTAAAAAGTATCCTATAACCATCTGGAGATACCCAGCTACCTGTGTACCAAAAATAGTTGAAATCCGTTTAGCCGATTTTGCGTGATGAAGCCACAACGACACATACAAACATACATAAAATGTAATAAATATATTTTTCGTTTTAGTGACCTCCAAATAGTCCGTAACAATCAATGTTTTGAAAATATCTTCAATGTACAGACATTTCATTTTTACAACTTTATAATAGTCTAGAAGTATAGATAAAGTCTAGTACGTTTTGAATGATATCGAAATTGTTTAAAAATTTAATTTATTTAAATAGAGTTATTAGAAGTGTTATATATCATATTATTTATTTTTGATATATAACACTTCATTTCATTAAATTGATATATTTCAAGGATTCAAACAGGGAACCCTTATAGTCTCTTTATGTCCGTCCGTCCGTCCGTCCGTCCGTACACCCATCCATATGTCACAAGCATTTGACTTAAAATCTACATTATGTATATTGATGAAATACATTGATGGAGTATAGGTGTCATATATGAGCCGCTACTTAGTTTCATAATTATATAACAAAAAAAATAATTCTAAGGGGCTCCACATCTTACGTAATCGAAACGGAAAAATCACTCGCAAATATCAATCATCATCATAATTTCAGCCATAGGACGTCGACTGCTGAACACAAGCCTCTTCAACAGATTTACACATAGGAAGATAGAAGTGAGCCGAATCCAGCGAGTCCCCGTAACCTTAACCAGGTCGTCCGACCACCTTGCCTTGCGTCGAACGAAGTTGTCGACGAATACGTATATCTATGACAAAAAATTCAGTTAAGAACGTCTAACTTTGAAAAAGAGATCTATCTTTACTTTGTAAACCTTTTGTCCAAAAAATACAAAAATAAAATAAAAATATAAAGCTTAATAAATGTTTTCAACGAAAATAGTTTTCTACATAATAGGACTATATATTATTGACTTATTGCCGAAAAACTGCGCTTCTCAGCAAAAGGACGTAAGTGCCGTGGAGATACGCTCTTTTACTTGTGCATTTTTTCATATCGCAATTTTTCTCACCAGTAGTGAATTTTTTTGTATGAACGGTTGCGGAACCCTACACTGAGCAAGATCCGCAATGCTCTTGGCCAGCAATTTTGCAATGATCAGCGTACTTTATTGTGAATTCGTGAATACTGAATTTATCATTCGAATCTACGTAGCCGCGGCCCGGCAGGTGCGGCGTAGCTTTGTAGGGATTTGTTTGCAACGCTTTCGCAAGCGACCGAGTAGCGCGGCTGGGGGGCGGGGCCAGCGCGTGACCTCGGCAGCACTGCCGAGCCGCTCCGGAGGCAGTATAGTCGCGGTTGCTTCCTGAATTTCTGTTCCTTCATATTAAAGTGCCGTTTTATCGGAATTTGATAGCTGCCTTTATCAACTCTGGATGTATATATTGAATCGATTTTATTCCTCCTTGATAAAAGTATGAGCAACATAATTTCATCATCCTCTATCAGCCTCTTGACGAGTTCTCGCTTGCGTTTACTTAAATTTTCAGGCATAATTAATCCATGATGGCGGATCATGGATTCATTATGTCCGGAATGCACAACTGTTTGCACTTGACTTTGCGCGTGGCAGTCGCTGCCTGGGTCACGGTCACTGCTTTGGTGCTGCTGAAATCTTGCAGGGCGCACAGCAGTGGCAATGGGTCGCGGCTGCCGGGCCGCGACTGCCTGGATCCGAATTCTAGCTTAACCCCAGAGCATAAAATATATTTACCTACACTTTATTTCAATAAAGACATTATTCATGTGCAATTAATATAATAGCCACCCGGCTTTGTTCATTTTGTATACTATTTCGGACGTTAAGTTCGTGTTTAAATCGAAATCAATTTTTATTGCATATTGCAAATAGTTATCTAGGTTGTATTACTTACAATCGGACCACTATGTATACTTAACATCACCGAATAAATGGCAAGTGAATAGATTCAAAGTTAAGTTTAAACTTTGTTTCTTTGAGATAAGGTAAAATATTGTAAGAAACAACGGATGTCTGCCTTTATTAGTTAAACGTTGTACTTTGTTTGTTTGTCGGCAAAAGCGAAATCGAAAACGGGTCCACGAGCTATTACACAAAAATACGGAACAATAGCTTTCGGTAGAAATAATAAAATGACTTATTTTAAAAATACTTCGTATTAGTCTCCAATTTGCCACTCAGACGGTCAGTAAGATATGAGCAAATTGTCTTTGTTGTGTACATAAAATGTAAATTTATGATAAATGAACAATAAATGATATGAATTAAAGACCAGTTCAAGACAATCTCTCATTATACTTTTATTAACTATTTAATTTTATTATCTGACTATTAAATTCGCAATTTACTTATCTATTATTTCTGCCCATACAGATTTGTGCCCACAGACCAGACAAGTGCTCGTTTACCTGAGATTGCGAGGCACGTTTGTCAATTAATACCATTGATAGTGAATCACTTTGGTATGATTAATAAATGGCATATGATTATACAAATTGTAAATGTATATTTATGCTTTTAAATATAAAATTATACTTTTTTAAAATGTATTTCAACAAAATTTCAAACAATAAAACAACTAGCGGTCACATCTCTATGTAAAGGCAAACGCCGACCTGCGCATCGAAAGCATTAACTAGAATAAAGCTAGGGCTTGACATAAATTAAATTTGTTTAATTATATACCTTTTTGAAATAAAACAATTTAACGGATTATATCGCGTATATTATCTCATTTTAGTTCCCGACGTTTCGGAAGCTTTCCAGCTTTCCATGGTCACGGGAGGACTGAGAAAAGATGTATTTTCCTCTGTCAAAGTTACAATTTGTGCAAACTACCCATTTTTTTGAAAAAACACAAATAAAGGTGTACATACATGCCAGATGGGCCTAAGCTGTAAAGACAGTTACATATGTGCCAGAAGGGCTTAATTATTTTATTCTAATAATTTACCAAGCAGCATTTCACAAATGAGGCGTACTGAGGAGAAAAGAAACGCTGCAAAGAAAAACTCCCAGGCTACCTCATTACTAATTATAATATTTAAATAACAGAGACTATTAAATTACTTTTGAACAGATAAGATGTTTTACACCGTTCGGAAATTAAGGTTTTGCAGTCCTGTGTCTCGCTTGTTCCTTGATGAGATGTATTACAGGATTCCAAGCTGGTGGTAGTGACAATCCATCTTCTCTATTGAAATTAGGATGCTTTTTAATCTCAATAGCCTCGCGTAGCATCCTGGGAAAATATCTTTTTTCTTTGGCAAGGATAGAAGGTTTATCAAACTTAATTGAGTGGTTTGGTTCGTCAATGACATGTTCACAGACTGCAGACCTATTACACCGACGGTGCTTGACATCTGCTATGTGCTCCTTCACCCGGGTTGATACACTGCGTTTCGTTTGACCAATGTATGAAAGATCACACTCGCAGTCCAGCTTATAAATGCCTGCACTCTGCAAAGGGGTGCTACTCTTCACGGGTCTAAGGTATTGAGACACCTTCTTCAACGGCTTGAAATATGTTTTTTATAGAAGCACGCTTCAAGATGTTTCCGATCTTGTCTGTGACCCCTTTCACATATGGTAATACGGCAGGTTTACGCTCGACTGTTGGTTTCTTCATACTGGGATTCTGCTTGGAACGTGGTATCTGGAGCTCGTTGGTTCGAAGAGCACGTTTGACATTCTGTAACTCAGCAGTCAGATGTTGATTGTCGCAGATACTCCTGGCTCTCTGAAACAAAGATTTACCCACTGTAGCAAGTTGACAGGGATGGTGGTGAGATTTGCCATTCAAATACCTATCTGTATGCATAGGTCTCCTATATACAGTATGACCTATGTCATTATTAGCACCTCTAATTACTAGCACATCTAAGAATGCAAGTGAATTTTGATTTTCCAATTCCATAGTGAATTTAATTTTACTACGCATGGAGTTCAGATGGTCTAAAAAAGCTGAAACACTAGATCTAGGTAAAATAGTAAAGGTATCATCTACGTATCTTTTAAAGATCCTCGGCTTGACAGGTGCCAATGAAAGCGCTCTCTCCTCGAAGTCTTCCATGAAAATATTGGTGGGAACAGGAGACACCGGAGACCCCATTGCCACACCATCAACTTGCCCGTAGAATTCACCATTCCATAGCATATAGCCAGATGTAAGGCAGTGTTGTAATAACTCAGCATATTCTATTGCCATCTGTTGTTCACCCAATCTTCTTTTCACAATTTCGATACATTCTTATACTGGTAAGCATGTAAAGAGAGACTGGACATCAAAACTGACCATAAATTCATCATCAGTTAGTCTCAAATCCTTAATCTCACTGACAAAATGGTATGAGTCCCTTGTGTATGCTTCCGTCTTCCCTCGCAGTAAAGAAAGCAAACCTGCTAAGTGCCGAGCTAATCGATAGGTAGGAGCATCGATTTGACTTACTATAGGGCGTAACGGAGCACCAGGTTTATGTATCTTTGGTAACCCGTACAACTTTGGTGGCACCGGGCAAGAAGGCACTAAACTTTTCACATCCAGATTAAGATTTTCAGAGTGCTTACTTATCAGCTCGGCTGTCGTTTTTACTACTTTCGCCGTCGGATCTCGCTTAACAAGCTTGTATGTTGTAGCGTCTGACAAAAGTACTTCCACTTTCTGGTTGTAAT
The DNA here is from genome assembly GCA_905404275.2 of Hedya salicella. Lineage (NCBI taxonomy): Eukaryota > Metazoa > Arthropoda > Insecta > Lepidoptera > Tortricidae > Hedya > Hedya salicella. The sequence continues at coordinate 14,193,047 of FR990112.1, read as the reverse complement.
CACTAGTATCCATAACAACCCCCAATATTTGTGTTTTTTCAAAAAAATGGGTAGTTTGCACAAATTGTAACTTTGACAGAGGAAAATACATCTTTTCTCAGTCCTCCCGTGACCATGGAAAGCTGGGAAGCTTCCGAAACGTTGGGAACTAAAATGAGATAATATACGCAATATAATCCGTTAAATTGTTTTATTTCAATGAGTAATAATCGCGGAAACAGAAGAAAATATTATATACCTTTTTGTTAAATTATATTAGTTAGCAATAATAAAAGTTATATATATTATAAATCTTTATGTCGAGTATAGCCAATTTGACTTCAATGGTACTTTTCGTTGTCTGTCAGTGTGAATAGCGGCAAAAGACATGAAAAGGTTAAGCCAGTAAAATACCGATATCTCGTTCTGCAAAGACGATTATGTTTGAAATTATTATCTTTGTTTTTGCGTCGGAAACACATTTTCATGTCAACGAGCTCATAAGTTTAAAATTATGTTCTTAAATATTTTATCTTAGGAGAGTCAACATAACTATGAAAAACTTTATAACTGATAAATATTCAAAAAATCTGCAAAAAAAGCCGAGACGTGGTCTTTAACTATAGGCCTCTTAAGAAAGCACAGAGTCACTCAGCGAGCTATGGGCTATGCTCGGGATACCTCTAAAAGATTTAATCAGAAATAAGGAGATTCATAGACGAACCAAAGTCTTCGACTTAGCAAACAGGGTAAGCAGACTGAAGTGGCAATGGGCAGGGCACATAGTTCCAAGAACCGATGGCCGTTAGGGCAGGAAGGTTCTCGAATAGAGACCACGTACCGGCAAGCACCCACGCTACGCTGGCCAACCGCAAAGTGGTTGTACGACCTGATTAGGGTTGCAGGGCCTTGCTGGATGCGGGTCGGCACTATCCGGTTCATGTGGATGAGGCCTGTGTCCAGCAGTGGACGTCCTATGGCTGAAGTGATCATTGAAAAACCGGCCAAGAGCATTATGCTACTTACGGAGCGATTATTTTCGAAAATATTCACTAATTAAAAAAAAAAAAGTTACCTCAGTATAAAACAACTGTCAATGTTTCTGCCACACATTGATATTTGCTGAAAAAAAAAACATCATGACATACGGACAGACCGATATGACGAAACTATAAGGGTTCCGTTTTTGCCGTTTTGGCTACGGAGCTGTAATAATAGCTTTACTTACGGACGGGTAGTGATCCGTGTATTTAAAACCCGCCGATCCGTGTAACCGATCCGAACGTATCTTAAATACACAGACCTTAATTATCCGTTCCGAACGGGTCAGAAACCCGTGTCCGTACTACACGGACCCGGGTACACGAACCGTCTACACGAAACACGTCGTAGACCGAGAGCTCTATAATTAGACAATGCAATGCAATTTGAGATAAAAGCAACCGATTTGGGCATTTACAGCTCCGCGCAATTTATAGGCCCACATGAATGGAAGGTTTTAATAGGAACAAATTGTTGAATCACATATTCAATTCAATTGATTTTTTCATTTGTGAAAATACTTTGTATGCATGTAAACATTTTATTGTACATAATGACCAGTTACAAATGCAATTAAGGCAGATGATACAAATACAAAGGAGAACTTCTCCCTATAAGAGATATCTTCCAATTAACCTTGTGTTCTACTTGTATTATTTACAATTATATTTCATTATTTATACCACCATACCGCTTTGTTCTTAAGAGTCCCCAGCAAGCTCGGTTCTCCATACAAACCTAGTTACACTCTCATTTTAAAACTACTAGCTAAATTGCTCTGAATCGTTGTACTTAGAATAACTTAAGGTATATGCAGGCCTGTAATTAGTTTATATAGCTTCAGATACCATAGTAAAAAAAATACAGTGAATTTAAGTTTTTCATACAGAACTTGATTTTTTTTTATAAAATAGAGCCATTTAAACTAATTACAGGCCTAGATAAACTTCATGTCATTGTATATGCAAAGTTTTGTTAATATCCAACACGTAGTTTTAAAATGAGAAAGAAACTCCGTTTGTACGGGAAGTTAAAATTCGGCCGAGCTTGCGGGGGACTCTTAACTAAGCGATGCCATCTTCCTCTATATTCAGCAATGTAGGACTGGATTTGGGGTAACTTTTAACAAAGTAGTAAAGTAAAACAACGCCTTCGTGTTATGTTGCGTGGAAGAGGTTTTGATAGTTATTAATGTAGGTCAAACTGTCAAAGCAAACCTCCATATTTGGTCCATGACTAACATATACCTATTGACTTTGACCAGCATCAGCATTCGCCCCACGATGTCCACTGCAGAACAAAACCCTCCCGAAGGATCTCCATAACGACCGATCGAGCGCCACCCTCAACCAACGGCGGTCTTCAGCTGATCATCGGTCCCTCTTGTTGGGGGTCATGCCAAACTGCGTCGCCCTGTACGCAGTCGCCACTCGAGAATCTTTCAAGCTAGTGGCAATCGGTTCCGCGAGCAACGTGCGTCGTCCACTAAAAAACGATAATGATAGCAAAAATGAGAATTAAAGCCTTAATCAATTTGTGTATAATGTTCACTCATTTTAAATTATAATCACTAACGACAGACTAATAAGAGATACTACGTATCAGACTGCCAACTCAGAAACAAATATTATTTGCACTAGGCAACTATATTTAATCTGTACGATTAGTGTTGACTGACGTTTATTTTTTTTTCTATTCGAAATTGCTATATGGCAAATGATCATAACGTATTCAGCCAAAGCGGTCTAGGTTCATTGAATGAGGTCTAATATTTAGAATGAATAATTCCCGGCACGTAAATTGAACACGTTACTTCAGTAATTGTATATATTGTGATCAAATTCTATGCTGAGAATTTTACCTCAGTGGCAAAAAATATAAAAAAACACATTACTTGTTAAGATTTATTTTTCATATTCTTTTTAAATTTGCACCAATTCATAATTGTAAATCGAACAGTCAGAGCAATGAAATGACTAAGAATAGTTTTGTGCTCAGCGCAGTCAAAGAAACAAAATGAATTCTTGGACATAATGTTTGCTAGTTCTGCGGGCGATAATTTTGCAAGATCATCACGATTTAAACTTCACTTCACTTCAACCACTTATTAAGTATTTTCTCAGAGCACGCGAAATGGTGTAAAATTGCGCGCTTTCGCAAAGTTCTACAAACACAGCACTCATAAAACATTTTGCAAAAAGCAAGACAGGATAAACACAAGGACATCACTCGATAACACTTTTACTGTGACAGTGACAGAATGAATTTCGACAAATAATATATAGATGACAAGACGAGTGTATTGACAAAGCAACAGCCAATCAGAGCAGAGAAAAACGTCAGTCAACATTAAAAACAACATGGCGCTAACGTACGCGTTTTGTTGTACGAAGATTACCATCTGTGTCACTAACCAAATAATAAGGTAAACGTTTAGTGTTTGACATTCTAAATTCAATATTTACATCAGAGGGGTTATTGCCTATCGAAATTTTGACAATTGGTATCCGAATCAACTGTCATAGACCATACAAAATCATGACACTTGATTTTGATTCCGAGCGTCAAACGCGTTAGGCAATAGGTGGGCCGTTCTGGGCTTCCATTGCTATGAATCAAGGGCCAATAAAATAAGAGGACTGACACTTGCCAGGTCAGCCCTCTTGTTTTAATGGTCCTTGCTATGAATTAAGGTTGAAGGTGCCAGCTAATGTGTCAGTGTCGAGCTCTGTGTCGTTTAAGAATACTAGTATTTTTATTGAGGTTGCTAACCTTATTAATAACATCTTATGAACGCGTTCAGAAATAAACTCCTTCTAACTTAAAAACTAATGAATCAAAGTAACCTCAATCTACGGTGTCTTAAGGCATTCAATACACTACGTTTTATCTTGTTCTATTTTCCTGTGGGATATTCAAATTGCTGTTTATGCGCGATTTTATAGTTGCAATAAAAAGTAGACGGAGTAGTAAAAATAAATTAGGAACAAGTTTCAGGTCGTTGTATCAGGCTTCACTGAGGAAATATTTGCTGCCTCGTATCTAGTACGAGAGTGGTTCCATACTACGAGAACTATATATCACAAATCGGCACTCAAGTATCTTCCAGGCAAGAATCCTCGAATTCTTCGGGCATATTATACTATGTGATCTAACCCGCACAACCCCAAAAGGAGCATTTTACTAGGCCAAGTCGAAGGCAAGCGTTCCAGAGGTCGAATCCCGACAGGGTGGTCAGATGCCATGAAAAAATCATGTGGTTCTATGCAGAGGGCAACCCATATGGCCCTTGATCACGCCAAATTACTGTTGGTTACGAGCCTCAGTACAGTCAGCATCAAACTATAACATACAAAGCGCCAAATATATCGCAACACATTTTTATTACTATAGTGACTATAGGCACAACGATGTCCCACGATATATTCGGCGATCCGGCTGTTACAGACTATTTAATGCCAACTGTACCAGCATGTATAATGAAACTAAGAACTCAAAAGTATCTATCTCTTCTCTATTCCGAAAGCCGATAGAAGAATATATTTGAGTGATAAATTTCAAAATCCAAGGGCCTATCTACTCCATATCTTTCTTTACTTTATTATAAATGCGAAAATGTGTTTGTTAGTTTGTCTAACAACTGACAAGAGGCTTTTCTTTAATTAAAATCACAAATCTTGTGGAAAGTGATACCAAATATCTCGCATTGATATAGAGTTCAACACTGATATGATAATTTCTAGGGTTAGTTTAACATTCGAAATTCGTTTCGCGCTACTCTTTCAAATACAGTTTAAAACAAGAGCAAGGGGGACGGCACGATTACGAACTTCGAATCTTGATCTTCGACGTAACTCCTCTGATCCCTAGATTATCATTGGCTTTCAATAATCGGAGTTCTCACCCTTGATCGTCAAGTAATTTCAGTAAATATTTTGGAATCTGACGGACTAATAGTACTCTTTTCCATTTCGAACAGTAATTTGAATTCAAGAGGTCGAACTATCATTGTTGTCAAAATGCGATTAAACTTAATAAATTTTGAACGACGACGTACGACGTACATAAGTATGCCAGATTTTAGCCCAATAGGAAACCGGGGAGTACCCACCTGAACGGACATAGATTTCAAGTTAAATAAAAGCTTGGAAAACTTCAATATAACCACATTTTTCAATTTCTGAAAATATTCCGATTTCATATTAGAAATTATATTTCAAAACTTCCTCATTCTAAAAGAATGTAGACGACAAATAGAGCGTACGTAGGTGGAGTCACAGCGTAGAAAATCATTCAGAAGCACTATTACTAAGACGAATTTAATATAGAAACTGCTGATCACAGTTCCGCTAATGACGTCATTTAGAGGATTGTATACTTCTTTCACATGTTTCTAAATATCTTTTTATGGGTGCCTCGATAATAAATGAATGAAATGAGTGTCGATTTAATATTACCGGAAATTTAAAATGTTGCCAATTATCCACTACGAGTACAATCTTATACCTACTAAATGCAGGCTCGCCGCACTCCGAATTTAGGCCGTGCAGCATAAAATATCTTTAGTGCCCTTAGTTGGTGACCTTAGTTCTGACGCCGTTCATACATTAAATTAACCCACGCAGTAAGTAATCCACGAACGTTTACATATTGAGCGCAGAAAAGTTAGCAAAAATGATTTGTACTAGGTTTAGGCTTCTGTACTTGTACTAGGTATATCTGTTCCGTGATAAAAGGCCCTGGCTACTTTTGCCGAGCACAATTTTTAGCTCACTCGCTATCGCTAAGAGAGCGCCATCTGTACTTGTTCCATTATCTACTCTAAAAGGCTCAGTATGTAGCAGTATGCGCGGTCGATAGAACGATTGTATACAAATGTCTAAAGACACTGATGGAATCCACCGACCACTGGAGTGGTCTCTTTCTCATCTGGGCCAGGAACGACGCACTCCACGAATATGCCTTGCGGAAGTACCTACTGGCAGCCTCAGATCTGAAGCCGTTCGTTCTTCACTGAGGCGAATCGTCCATAATCCACGAATGTTCACTCTCTTTCTCGCTCTTTGTTATGCGCGGCTCTTGCAAAAAAAAACTTTTGTATATTTATGTTGTATTATGCACACTGCGTTAAAAGACCGTAGCAGTATCATACTTTTGACTACCACTGCGCGTCATTCACGAACGTCTACTTTTCAGGCGCCGAAATGGCTGCAAAAATGTCTAGCTAATAACAGGGTACACGCATGAATTTTTTTAATCACTTTACGTAACAAAATATCATAATACCGTAAAAAAGATTTCAAAAAGTGAAATTAAAATTATAATCGGCTATGAAATATGCATGATATAGCCAACCATTACGTCAAAGTCCACTACGGCCATATTAAGTCTATATTAAATTCTGTATTGCTAGAAAGAGACAAAATGAAATGTTTGATGGCTTATATATTGGTAATTTTTATAGTTATTCGAAAAAAAAATGTCTACTGTTTATTACATGAATGAGCTTTTAATAAAGCAAAAACAAAAATTCATGCTTACTCGTACTCTCTATTGCTTGCCCGCAAGCAATAGAGAATATGAGTAAGCATGAATGTTACTCGCGAGATTCGCTAAAAGAGAACTTTCTGTGCTTGTTCTAATATCTATTCTGTGCTAAAAGGCGCAGTATGTAGCAGTCTGCACGGACGATAGAACGATATGTAGGGAAATCGAGCGATATGTCTAAAGACACCGGAATCCGCAGACCACTCGTTGGGGCTCTTTTGTCACCAAGGCTTTGCGATGAAACTTGAATCTTTTAAAGTGGTAGAAAAGTTTTATTCGAAAATATCTAGGAGAATTTTTCAGTTATCTTTACCGGGGCTTTCAGTTTCTTTGTTCTATTTGACAAAAGTTCATGAAAACGTAGTTTACCTTCTACTATTTTCTTCTTACCACGATGCGTCGTCCTATATGCGGTCACCGCTCGAAAACTTTTCTGCCCCAGCGGCCATCGCTCTTACGAGCAATGTGCCTCGCCCACTACCATTTAAGTATAGCAACTCTTTGAGCTATGTCGACTACCTTGGTTCTTCGGCGGCTCTCCTCATTTATGATGCGATCACGCAAGGAGCCTTCGAGCATAGCTAGCTCCATTGCCCTTTGAGTGACTTTGAGCCTTCTTATGAGGCCTATTGTGAGGGACCACGTCTCAGTGCCGTATGTCATTACTGGCAACATTTGGTTACAAACTTTCGTCATACGAGTAAGACACCTAACAAGGTGGGCCAATGATCTGGTAAAGATTACAAGAATTCGTTGGCTGAGGGCGGTGCACAACCGGTGGTTATGGAAATCCTTGGCGGAAGCCTTTGTCCAGCAGAGGAGATCCTTGGGCTGATATGATGACGATGGTTTTCGTATACTTTTTACTATCAAACTAATACTTAAATAACATTTTTATGACGTTACAGAGTTATTGAATACCTGCTCGATTTGAAGTAATGCATGGGTCGTCATTCATTGAGGGTTTAACCGCTTCATTTTGTTAACACATTCTTATTGAAGTGTCTATCGATTTTTGTGCCATTTAGAACTAATAATGATAATTTTAAGGAATTATTTGAAATCAATTGGAAATTTACAGGGCTATCACAAGATGTTCAAAAGCTTGGGTAAATGTTTGGAAAATGACCCTAAAGATCTAATTCAGATATGAACTCTTCATATCTGAATTAGATCTTTAGGGTTATTAAAATCATGAAAAAGTTATTAAATTATGCTACCGGGCAAAGTGCTTCAAATAATTCCCCAACGATCGGTCATTGTATTGCCCTTATCCAATTTCCTGGGATTTCAAATCTAAACCCGAAACCAATTATTGACTTCAAAATTTGGCTAGAACTAAACAAGGGTTAAGCACGTTTCGTGGAGCGGTGCGCCACGCACCGCACTTCACAGGGTACTCCACCAATGTGGGTTGAAATGCGACACTCCAATTTGTATGGAAGTACATTGGAGAGGCCAGCGCTTCAGACTACACCGCTCCACACTATAATGATCGTTGTATATTACCTATGAGCATTAAACTACTAGAGTACACCGAACAATTTCTACCCAACTCTGTCAGAAAGCGAGTTATGTTATTCAAGAGTATATGTTTTGAATATATAAAATGTACGAATGCTTCATTACATAGAATTCTAATGCCGTCAACAATTTTATTTCTGAATACATATGCGATTAATTAGGTGTATTATAAAATAACTCATTAATCTAACGGCTTCAAAGAAATAAAGAAAAAAGAGCAATGAAATTAAACACTCTATAAAACAAGGGTAAACACATGTACGTAGGTATGTGGGTATCTACGAATGCTTATTTTTTTAGACCTTTTCTGCCGCCAAAACTGCTTTTGACGTGTGGAATGTCATTTGATAGGTACGTATTGGTTTTGGAAGTGGCATTTTGCAGTCGAGTTTTTCTCCTAGCTCTGAACATATATTTGTTTTATACACTTTAAGCAGGAGGCGACGTAAACACATACAACATATTACGAAAATATTCCTAGTTTGACAATCGCATACAAAAAACTCACAAACATAAAAACATGCACATTGTAAGTTTATTGTATGACATGACATTTATTGAAATGCAGCGGTAAAGAGGAATGCATCCAGAAGGCCATTTCCAGTGGTTTTTGTTCCGAGTCTATTTTTAGCTTAAAGTATTAATTGTCACAGAATAAATCGCACTACAGATTACGTAATAAATAATGCAACGTTCAAACAGAACAAACACTTATAATTCTTTTATTCTCTTCGTCCAAGTCAGCTGACAGCTGTAATCAGGCGTTAGTAACTAACACAATATAGTAAAAAAGGAAATAAAATATCACAGGCCTCGGTCCATTGGCCTACTCGTGTGTGGGTGAAACGTGTATTTTTGTCAAGACGTTTGAATATATAGCGTATTTATAATTTACGCTTTAACAGTGAAACGGATTTCGCTGAAACTTCCCACAGAAATAGACCAAGATTAAGACATTAAACTACTTGATTTTCGGTACTGAGGGTGAAGCGACGAGTAAATAGAAGTTAATAAATAACAATCATACACGACAATATACGGTATATACTCGTATCTGTGGAATAGCTACCCACAACTACCTAAAAAGATATATCCACTCCAAAAACCCCCTCGCATCCCGTTCACAAGCGAAACGAAACGTTTGATTCTTTACAAAAATGTGTCGTGTATTTCCGTTGGCAAAGATATCTCTACAAAATGCCAAAAAGCCTTCAAATCAAAGTCGCCCGAACGTCGAGAGATTACGAGAGAAGAATTGGGTTGCAGGAAAAAAATTGCATGTTATTCGTTTGTGTTCATCATTTCTGCGATCGACTTGAAAATGCGACCCGCTTTTTATAGGTTTTTCGTTTATTTTGTTTGAGATAGAGTAATAATTATTGTTCATGTTTTGTTCGATATGTATGTTACAGGTATATATTTGTTTTTTTTAATGTTCTGTGTCAAGTATGATATCTCATCAACATGATGCATTAACGCTACTACCTCTAATTAGAAAAGGCACATGGCCTGCAAGTCGATTTACTTTTGTTTGTTGTTAAATGAAATGAAATGAAATGAAAGCATTTATTTCGGAAATATTGATCCATATTGTGTTAGTAAAATTTATTCTAAGTTTGTTAGTGGAAAGTGTAATTATAATTAGACCTAACGTGCACAGACATCCAGTGAGCTAGGATAGGGCTGTCCATCCTCTCAGCTACCACCCTCAGAAGCGCGTTGGTGCTGCCCCGTACGCGCTCACTCAGGGACGCCACCCGTTTGCGCATCACGGCTTGGAAACCGTCAGTTCTCCGCGCTGCAAACATCCCCGACGCACTGCAGCGCCAGGGCAGCCCCAACAACCCCATGAAGGCGTTGTTATACTGGACGCGCAGAGCACTGTAGGCTTTTTTGGTGTAGTTGCTCCACAGGTTGCACGTGTATAGGGTTTGACAGTATGATTTAAACAGGGTTATTTTCACCTCAGTAGAACAACGCGCAAACCTGCGGGACAACATGTTACACCTTACCGACAGTGCTCTGCGCTCCCTTTCCATATCAACATCATCTTTAAGAGTATCTGTGACCCAGTGACCCAAGTATTTAAATTTTGTAACTATGGGAAGAGGAGAACCACTGAGAATTATTGGCGGAATGGGATATGTTTTCGTGCCAGACTTGAACAGTAGTACCTCACTCTTCTTTACATTATATTTTAGTCCGTGGGTCACAGCATACCTTTCACAAATAGAAAGCAACTTCCTAAGGCAATTGACTGAGGGGCTCAGCAGCACCATGTCTTCTGCGTAGCTTATGTTGTTAACAAAACAGCCATCCACCGAGCAGCCGACACCCGCGCTGCTGAGCTCCTCAATCAGACCAATCTTAGTAATTCTGGAATTAAAAACGCTTCGGAACTTTTGTCTTTTGTATTCTATAAACCCTAATTTATATTTGTTTTTTTTTACTCGTAATTTTATAGACATAGCAAACTGAAGTGGCAATGGGCGGGCACATAGATCGAAGTATCGATGGCCGTTGGGGCAGAAAGGTTTTCGGGTGGAAACCACGGAAAAGCCCACCCGCAAGGTGGTCGGACGACCTGGTTAGGGTTACGGGGACTCGCTGGATGCGGGTCATCTCTATCCGGCCCATGTGGAAGTTAATTGGAAGGTCTGTGTCCGACAGTGGACGTCCTATGTATAAAATGATTATGATGATGAATTTCTTACTTAAAGGTCAAGTGACGTATAGAAAAACCAGTACAAATATTATTAACATATAGAAACACATATATTATAAATACGGTTCGAGTAGCGGTGCCATGGTACATGAAACTAACGAGAAGGCCGTTGTTTTAACCGACTCTAAGTGAATTTTCCCCGCAGTTGAGTTTAAATGTCACGTACGAAGTTGCCAATTTTCTGGAGTCCACGTCTTGGCTGGGTACGCTCAATTTAATTTAAATTACTTATTTGTATAAATATATACCCACAAGGGTATAACGCTACTGTTATGTACGTTCGCACACTAAAAAACGCCTTCAACGTTTTTAGCCCTCGTTTTGCTCAATCGTGTAGTACTTCTTTGGGGCCGCTGATAATTTTTCCCGGCTGCTGAACGCTGCGATTGGGAATTAATGATAATTTTTTTCGGTGCAAGCATTTTTAATAAAAATAGCGCTATTTTTACTACATTAACGGTACATTAGCATGTGGTGAAACCAAAATTTAGTTCATTCGTTGAAATGACATTACATTGTCTCATATCAGAAATATCTTATTATAGGTAGCTAGTTTACGTAAGGATAATGGCCTCCTGAAGAGGTCGCCATAATCTTTACAAGATCTATATAATACATCGGTTTATCTTGTTAAAGTAGACCTTCGGTTTGTGGTCATGTTTCAAAAACTTGTCTGCCCAGGTAGTATCTAATAATTCGCGTTTCAAAATTGCGTATTGTATCTAGGTCTATGTAAATTCGGGCGGCCATCTACATTGAAAAAAAATTATATATACGAGTATGTCGGCGAGGCAGCGCTCCGATCTATGCTGACAACCTTACGATACGTCAAGCGATGACAGCTGTCAAAACATCGCTTGGGAGTGGTCTGTGCTTGGTCCGTTTCGGGTAATTTGTAAACGTCACAATGATTTTATTAACGGGTAGATCCATAAAGAACTAATGACTAAGAACTGTCAGCTGGAGTAACAGGCGGCCTGGACGGCATTCTGATATTGGACGGTGTGGCGAACGGACGCAAGCACAGAACTCTCCGCGTTTCGGGATAGTTGTAATCCGTTTACATCTGACCAGTGTATGATTATTCTCACGTTCAATTGTACGATTTGATTAAAGAATAATAGTGTGACACATCCGCCTGATTATTTTGTGAATATCTACCGACAATTCAAGATGGCTAATGATGATAAATCGGGCTCGGTTCCATCCTCTCCGATAGCTCATCCCTCCGTTATATATACATATATATTTAGAAAAGTTCATTAAATTAACTGTGATTTATTAGTATTTTTAATTTGCCTGAAACTGAAAAAATATCACGTTAGTGATGTAAAAGTTTTCATTTTTTAATTTCTTTGAGGCTACAATCATTAAGTTAGTATTAAACTTGGAAATGGGTTTAAATCTTGACTTTCATCAAGTTTTCTTAGAAATTAAAGAAAAATCAATTTAGTATTTTTGCACTCGTGATATCAACTAGTTATTACTAAAAAGAGGTCATCACTCTTTACGTGATCGTGACTGCAACAGTGTCAATGTCAATGACATCATGTGTTTTGTTATTTTTCCACGCAATAATAAGGATAGGGTTCACTATGATTTTTACATAGAAGAAAAAAAAAATTGCATCAAAGGATGACATAGTCTTTATATTCAGGGTTATACACTTTATATCCTGCACGGTTTAACTTCACTTCGTACTTCCACTTACTTGAAGCGTAGAGGCTTAAAGTTACTGCATACCGTACCTACCACGTCAAATTACATGAGTAATAATTCACTTCTAGTTTAATGTTTAGCGTACTTGAAAAGCATTAAACTTAGACTATTAGTTAATACAGAAAATATTCTTTGTACAGAAGATCGTAACTTCCAATAATATTCTATTGAAATATGCTATTTTAGTATTAGTAGAACATGTCATATCTGATTGCGTCAACGGTATTAAATCTTCGGAAAGCAGATGTGCCCACCACTGACTCGGTCAATAGACAAACTGTCTCCATCTATTTGTTATTGTGGAAGAAGGATAATAATATTTTCATTTCAGTAAGATATATATATTTACAGTTGTATATTCTTCGATTTCAATCACATTTACGACAAAAAATATACTATTTATTTATAATTTTCCCCTTACGGAAGTCGAAGTCCATAAGGCGATTCTAAAAGTGGGTACAATGGCAGTTGAAGGAGCAAATTGCTCGTCGAGCAGATAATTCATTCGAGACTATGGAAGCGTTGACGAATTACCAACGTAATTAAATAAATAAATCATATTTATATACGCGATTAAGTCCGGTTTAGATATTAAATAGTTACTGTTGTATTGTGATAATGATAACCAACTGATGGCCGTCGGGCAAAAAAAAAACTCGAGCAGTGAATAAGTACTGGGAAAGAGAACGTGGAAGATCGCTCACAAAATGGACCTATCTGGCCAAGATAGCAGGAAACTGTTGCAGGAGCAGCACAAAACCGATTGTTGTGAAGATTTTTGGGTAAGGCCTGTGTCCAGTAATCGTCAAGACGTGTTTCGGCTGATGTTGATGGAATTACTGGAAGAATAGCCTTTTTATAATTTTGAGTGAAAACACATACAATAAAATATTTTGAACTAGTTACATGTGTTATTACGCATGTTTCAAGATGCTTTCCGGATGCGCAGCATTTATTTTTCAGTTGGTGTAAAAAATAAACCACGCTAACAGGCCGTAATATTAAACAATAATTTTTGAGAACATTTACAAAATCATCGCCGACCAACTGTTACCGCGGTGCACCGAACCGCAATCACAATTCATGAAATACTGAATCATTCAGATCTACAACCATGTTTTAATAATTTGTCAATGAATATTTGAGCACAGGCCATTTGGAGCGTAAGATCACTCATCGCCATTGTGCGCCGCAAGGGTTAGCCGACTCTCTGCGGTTTTCTGTAACTGTTATTTTCGTTTCATTAATTTTGCATTTAATAATTGTCTTTATGGTAGTGGGCGGTTATTAAGGGGCGAACACTATAGATGTTATCACCACTACCATCATCTTTTTACGAAGTTATAGGCTGTCTGCTTGTCTGTATGTCTGTTATCAAATCTTGTAATTTCAATTTCACTGTATTCCCAGTGTTTGATTGAGATGAAATTTTGCACACTTAAGTTTGTTTGGTAACTGTGAAGTGTTATTCTGCCATCGAGCTGGTCTGATGCTGAAGATGGAAGGTGACCATGGGAACTCCTGAATTACTTAACATAATTCCATCGAGTTTGAGTTTGTAAGAATGTCTTGACAAGTACTCTGGTCTAGGATAGTTTACAGGGTCTATAGTAGTCTAATATTTAAAAATTAATAATTGGTGAATCGCTTGTATGCTAAATGTTTGTAAATGTATTCAACCTATATGTCACACTATTTCACTAAATGTCATTAAAGAACGAAATTATAAAACTTATATTGTATTCGTATACAATATAAGTTTTATACGTGAAATAATAATAGGCGCTGCATTAGCTTAACACAATTATCTTTTTACTCATAAATATAAAATTTTATAAAGATATATTTATAATAAATGTCCTTTTAGTTGAATACCACATTGAATTATTTACATGCTAGCTTCTGCCCGCGACTTTGTCCGCCTTAAATTAGTTTATCGCGAATAAGGGTATTTTTCCGGGATAAAAAGTAGTCCATGTCCTTCCCTGGGACTCAAACTATCTGCAAACCACATTTCATCCAAATCGGTTCAGCGGTTTAAGCGTGAAGAGGTAATAGACAGACAGACACAATTTCGCATTTATAATATCCTTATTACTATATTATAAACGTGAAAGTATGTATGTACGTTCCACTTAATCCCAAAAAATACTGGACGAATTTTCATGAAAATTTCCTGTTCATTGTTCCTGTTTTGTCAAGATATTAGGGAGAATGAAACTTATAGTTGGGTTGTACGACGATATTAGGCCAAGTAAGGCATCTGAGAACCTTAGTTCTACTTGTCTGTACAATTACGACAAATGTAGGTTACACAATATGCAAACTCGCGAACGCATCGATTACGTTGATGTCCCTTCATCTGTTATTCCAGATGGAACGCGGGACACGTCTAAGAAATATCGCGGTACATCCATCGTTGCATTATTCAGCGATGTTGCTGCTGACGCAATTCAATAATGGTCTCTACCTTGTCTTGTGTATAATCTTACATTCTCCATTAAATCAGGACAATCAAGCGACATAGAGAAGCGTTGGTCGATTAGCGTTAAAACCAGTAGAATAAAACATTAGGGGATTACAACATCTATTTTCTAGTTATTATAGAGTTGTAAAAAATAAAAGTCTGTAGATTGAACATATTTCCAAAAAAAATATTGTATCGCACTATTTGGAGGTCACTCAAACTAAAAATATTTATATTTGTTTGTTTGTATGGGTCGTTGCGACTTCGTCATGTAAAATCGGCTTAAGAGGATATACTAGTGGCCGTTCCTCCATACAAACGTAATCTCCCGTTGCCTCCCTGAATAATTGTCTTAGAGCAAAGTTTTTTTATAAATAAATATATAAATATAAATAAATAAATATTACGGTACAATTTTACACAAATCGAACTAGCCCCATGGTAAGCTCAATAAGGCTTGTGTTATGGGTACTAGACGACGATATATCTAATAGATATATAACTAATATATATAGAAAACATCCAAGACTCAGGAACAAATATTTATGCTCATCACACAAATATTTGCCCATACCGGGATTTGAACCCAGGACCTCAGCTTCGCAGGCAACGTTACTCCCACTGAGCCAAACCGGTCGTCAAAATATAATAAATATAATCTATACTTACCTGTGCCATATGGCAAATAAAACATAGGGGCATATGCCCCTATGTTTTATTTTTCTTAATTACTTCTTTATTTTAAGAATTAGAGGCCTTCTAAAATTGCAAAAAATGCCACCATCCGGCGCCATAAGCACACGTTCAGTAAATAAATTTAACGAGTATAAAAGAAAAACAGAAAACATAGAAGCATAGTCGAAACCTTCGATATAATGTATGTGAAAGAAAAACTGAAATTAGTCCAGTTTTGGAAGAAGAAATAGGGGACTACGAAATCCTGTTTTCACCAATTTTTTGTTGGTCAGATCGTTTCGAGCTGCAGTTGTCCCTTTTGCACTGTAATACGGGGGATTTGATGATGCGATAGCAATAGTTTTTTAAAATACCTTATTTCCAAAAGGCCCTTTGCTAGTATATCCTCTTAACGGATTCAACTATTTTTGGCACACGGGTAGCTAGGTATCCACAGATGGTGAAAGGATACTTTTTACCCAACTACGTTGAAGAAAACATGAGGTGTTTTCTCCTCCGCGAACGAAGTTGCAGGCACCGTCTAGTAATATTATAAATTTGTAAAAATAAAATGTCTGTACATTGGACAAATCGGCTAAACGTATTTCAACTATTTTTTTGGTACATAGGTAGCTGACTGTAGATGACGCAATAAACTGCATCTTAAAGATACCTGAAAATAAGCTTAAAATCTAATATTTAATGACATTACTTAAATAAATAAATAAATAAATAAATATCAGGGACAATCTTACACAAATCGACCTAGTCCCAAACTAAGCAAAGCTTGTACTATGGGTACTAGGCGACGATATACATAATAAATAGATAAATTATAATACTTAAATACATAGAAAACATCCAAGACCCAGGAACAAATATTCGTGCTCATCACACAAACACTTGCCCTGGCCGGGATTCGAACCCAGGACCGTCAGCTTCGTAGGCCGTTGTACAACCCACTGAGCCAAACGTGTCGTCAATACTTACCGATGTTCTTTTCTATATGTATAATAAATGGTCGCGAGCACATGTCTGTGGCATCACTCAAGAGTAAATTGAATAAGTTGTGGCTTTCCAGTGATTTTTAAAATGGTTGAATATTATTTATATTTATTAAATATTATTGTTATATTTTATTTTGTTATATATTATGTACATATATATCTTTTTATTTATATTTTTTATTTATAAATATATAATTTGTACATGGTGTTAGTTTGTCTATCTTCCTTATATCTTCACTCACTTGCTCAAAGGTTAACTGGAAGATATCCCTAATAGGGATAAGTTCGCCTTTGTACTTATATCTTTTAAGTTTATTGCTTTTGTAATTGGTTACTATGTACAATAAAGTGTTTACATACATACATACATACATATTTATGTGTGCATGGCCTAACGGTCAATCAAAAGTTAGTTACCCTTCAGCTACCGAAAGACGCACGCATGTCCACGTACTCACTACTTAATTTTATTGAATTCAGCTGTTTATTTTCGATCCTCTCGAGCTGTGGCTACCCCGTGGCTTACACTGATCATCCACAGATGGTTATATGATACTTATGTAAAAAAGTGGGTTATATTTTTTGTCTTCTCAGCTGACGAACTTGCTGAACTGACTGAATGAGGTTGATTACTAATTCAAAGGTTGGCATGGTATTATGGATACTGAAAATTATAACTAAAAATTGTAGGCATTACGATATTAGACCGAAGTGGGGGATCTAAGATCCTTGGTTCCACTTGTCTATCCTGTTACGACAAATGTGGGTTACACAACATGCGAACTCGCGAACGCATCCATTGCGATATCCCTCCATCTGTTGATCCAGATGTAACGCGGAGACACGTTTAAGAAATATTGTAGTTGCATTATTTAGTGATGTTACTGCAGACACAATTCAATAATGGTTTCTGTCTTGTCTTGTGTATGTGTATAATTTACCGGTGTCTGTTAAATCTAGATTAATAGGCAACGCATGGATGACCTTGGGGAGTAGAGAAGCTTCATCTTTTTCACAAAACGAAGGACCAATGTTTTTTTATATACAAGTTAAGAAATTTTGCCCACGAGTTGCAACGTTATGTTAGCTAAATGTATTACTGTACAGTAGTAGTTCTCTAGAATTAAAAGGAGTAACTTTTGGAAAGTCTCTTCTTTGTGCCACTTTGCGTTCCATTACAAATAAGTGTTTCTTTGATCCCAGCTTTAGCGTATGAGTAATGTCAATCGTTACGGGACTCTTTCATATCTATATATAAATAGTAGGTAGATAGGAATGCAACTAACAAAGATTTACTAAAATACGGCTTCAGTTAACCTCGCGGTAAACCAATTATTGGTTTTCAGTATAACACGACTATATCTCTATATAGAGATTGCCACTTTTTGCAAAACATCCATCCATCTTGTTTATCCGATATGTTGGTCAAATTCTGACACGAGGGAAACATTCTCAATTACTGGCTAGTTTCATATTTCACTAATATTCGAAACAAGCTTTACAGCATGTACAGTCTGCTGCAATAATAAGGAGCTCCTTTGGGACTGAGGAAAGTTCCTTACTTATCTCTTGTGATACAAGTTTGTATTATATGGTGTATAAGTATCTGAGGAATCACGATATCTCTTTGAGGTCGCGCTACTTCCTTGTTTTGCCCTACACCGAGTATAATGATCAGGGTCTTCATCTTCATCAATATCAGCTGAAAGACGTCTACTGCTAAAATATACCTTCAACGGACTTCTTCCTGCGAACTTGATTAGATTGTCAGTCCACTTCCGTTCCGGTACATAGTCGCAGTCGCCAATTAACATCATATTACGTAGATAATAGTATAGGTATACCTAGGTGTCCCCCCGTCACTCGCATGGCGTCGATAATCGGTTATTAATCAGGGAACACCGCGTAAAACTGGATATTTGAATTATTAGGCCGCTTTGTAGGAAGCTTCCTACAATGTGCCTACGGTAAGTACGTGGTCGCCACTATGACCTATTACGAAGATAGTATTTAACGCTTACCAATTAAGCTTAACCTTTATTAGGAGCAGGGCTGCGCCTTTCGGTACTTAGTCATCACTAATATAGATTATATATTTGATGCTAACCGATTCAGCTTAAACTTCATGATCATAGGCATAGATATCCCCTGCATGGCGCTGACAGCCGTTTACTAATTAAGGGTCATCGCCATAAAAAAAAAACGCCCAAATATTTGAATCTTCGTTTCATCTTGTTGGAAGTCCACACATACTGCTTCATTCGATGCGTGGATACGCCTAAATACAAAAAATGGACGTTGACACTGTCTAACACTTATCAATTAATTTTTAGATCCAATTTTACTTCGCTTATTTTGGTACTGACGGCCATTAATAATAAGTAACAAAGGTGACATTGAGTATTAACCTGCATGAGCTATGCTATAGACGTAGGTGTCCCCTAGAAGGTGCCGATAGCCGTTTATTAATTAGGGGTTACCGCCATAAAACGTGAATATTTGCACGCAGCGATGGACGACCGATGTGGCCCCTAATGCGATCGGGTTCCGTCCGGCAATTGCCTCATTAATATCTGACGCTATGTACGTGGCAACGACATTGAGCGTATGGACTTGGACAACAAGTAGGAATAAAAATCGTTGTTCAATAGACATACGACATTTTTAGATTATTTTACTTGCCTTAGAGTAGAGATTTTTCCCAGGGATTTCCACAAAGACCGGTCGGATATTGTCCTCAATCAGCAAGAGTCATTACACCTTGTTAAGTGTCATCCACGCTGCGTCTTGCGGTACGTGGTTGCTACTCCAGAACCCTTCTACCATGGTGGCTGTAGGGTCTACCAGCGATTTGTATTGCCTGCTGAATTTTCTGACATTTTAGCTTACTGATTCAGGTTACCTTACATGAGCTACGCCATAGGCATAGCTTTATTCATAAGGGGTTACCGCCATAAAAAGTCATCCACGCTGCGTCTTGCGGTACGTGGTTGCTACTCCAGAACCCTTCTACCATGGTGGCTGTAGGGTCTACCAGCGATTTGTATTGCCTGCTGAATTTTCTGACATTTTAGCTTACTGATTCAGGTTACCTTACATGAGCTACGCCATAGGCATAGCTTTATTCATAAGGGGTTACCGCCATAAAAAGTGAATATTTGCACGTCAATGGTCCCTAATGCGATCGAGTTCCGTTCGGCGATTGCCTCATTAATATCCGGTGCTGGGTACACGACAACGACATTCAGCATATGGGCACACTATAGGTAACGCTACAAGCATACAGCGTGTAAATTTCATACGGGCGTATTTTTTGATGACAATTAATATAGCTCATACATGACTTACTTTTTCATCTTAACAAAACTTTCCCGTAATGTTGTTTAGACATAAATATAACACATAAATTGCAACTCTACGCGGACGAAGTCGCGGGCAACAGCTAATATTATATATTTAAATTTGTCGCAATTCCAACCCCAAAACGCAAGTCCATATTATCCGTCAGTCGTTGCACACGTACAGTCAGTGTAGGCACATCACGCCTCCATCATTATGTGACGCAGTGTACACCCGACAAGGATAAAGGGGATACACCCTTTATTAGCTAAAGGCTCGATATTACCTTTGTACAGGCTCTGTCTGTGAGGCGCAGTTTGATTACGGATAAAGGTGGCTAGGGGCATATTCACAATGAATGTACAGTTTCACAGAGAGCATACCTTGTTAGAAATTTGGGACAAAGATATGGAGTCCTTAAAGATCACCATCAGCCTATATACGTCCTACTGCTGGGCACAGGCTCTCCAGAGTCTCAAGGATGAGGGAATGGGCTGTAGTCTGCTCGCAAAGCCCAGTGCGGATTGGATACTTCACATGCAACTTTGATTTT
This sequence comes from Hedya salicella, assembly GCA_905404275.2. Classification (NCBI taxonomy): domain Eukaryota; kingdom Metazoa; phylum Arthropoda; class Insecta; order Lepidoptera; family Tortricidae; genus Hedya; species Hedya salicella. The sequence continues at coordinate 14,172,471 of FR990112.1, read as the reverse complement.
TTTCGCAGATGTATGCCGGTTTCGTCACGATGTTTTCCTCCACAAAAAAGCTAGCGGTAGATATTAAATGACATTCCGTACATAAGGCTGAGACCACTGGTAGGTAATGGAGGTGTGTTCTGCGCCTACTACATATAAGTTCAGAATAAAAACACGAGGGAAATATCAGGAACAATCTTACGCCATCGACCAAGTCCCAAACTAAGCAAAGCTTTTAGGTAGGGGTAGCAGGCGATGAAATACAAAATACAGTGAAATAGATAAATTTACAATACTTAAAAACATAGACAATATTTACGACCCATTTGGCACGATTCCTGAAGACTATATGTACCTGATGTGACTGTGCGTTTTACTAGAATTTTCCTACCTTGCACGACTGAACTGCGGAATAAATCGTCGCCGGCAGTATTTTCAGACCGATGTGACCTTCAAGTCTTCAAAAAAAGAGCGTACGCATACCTGAAAAGCCGGCAACGCACTCGAGACTCCTCTGGTGTTGCAGATGTCTGTGGGCGATGGAGATTGCTTACCATCAGGCGATGGTCTGCTCGTTTACCCCCATTATCATTAAAAAAAAGTTTCGCTACACAAAAAAAACTAAAATATTCACCTTATAAAATATTTTCTACCTCATACGTCTTGGCGAAAAGTGTTAACTAAAGAAATTAACGTCGACCCAAGTCAAACTGGGAACATCAATCTTGCAAGGGCACTTAACCACGAAACATTTATTTTAAGACTCTAGGGAGGAAATAGCTTGCACTCAGTTCCTAATCTATGATTTTTAAGAACCAGGACAAACCGTAAAAGTGTGTTACATTCTATCACTACTTTATATTTAATAAAGTAATACTTATATAGATAGGCATCCAAAACCAAGTTTGGAGAAAAGTCGTTGAAATAAATAAATAATTTATACCTCTGTACTTATAGAGCAGTAACGTGGGTTTTTTATTGACAGACAACGTATCATCTAAACAAGTTTTTTAATTTATTTACTGCAATTTCTCTAACACCATATACATATTATAAGTGTAAGCATTCTCAAAGCGGTGAAGACACATTGGTAACAGAACAAATGTGAAAATCTCATGAACAACAAAATATAAATGATACACTTTGGGTCCTGAGGTAGGATTTCCTGTTACAGGATCCAGTCCATCGAGAGTAATTATCAAATTACACCTGCGTGTACAGAGCTAAATCTAAACTTAGCTAATTTGAGAGGCACTAACCGTGAATGTGGGTTTAAGTGTATAGTAAGGGGTCTAATAAAATATTATTTCTAAGTAATAATTGTATATACAGGGACATATCTGAATTAAAAGAGCTACCTCCTTTGCTAATAATTTAACTTTTAAACTATTACTTGAGGTGGTAGAAAATAGTTTGCTCTAAGTATTTCCTGCTTGCTCTAGCAATAAGTAACCACAGCCGGCGTCAGGACGCAGCTGCGAAGGATTTAATACCGCTGACGTCTTCGAATATGACGTGTTCCATTTTACATTCCTTATCTTATAAACTAGGAACAGTTGGTAGATATACCAGTTTCTTTCAAACCATCTGTAATCTTAATCTACACTAGAAAGCGCCCGCAGCTTCCTTCGGCGGAGAAGTCATAACCCCTCTTTTTTACTTCAGCGTAGTCAAGTAAAAGTATCCTATAATCATCTGGAGATACCCAGCTACCCGTGTACCAAAATTTTGAAATTCGTTCAGCCAATTTTGCGTGATGAAGCCGCAACGACACATACAAACATACAAAAAATCCAAAAAAAAAGATATTTTTCGCTCCAGTATTTTACTCCAAATAGTGCCTTAAAATTGTTTTTTTTTTAATATCTTCAATGTACAGACATTTCATTTTTACAAATTTACAATAGTATAGCTAAGTTTTTTGACGACAGGTTTAGCTCAGCGGGTGTGGCGGCCTACGATGCTGACGGTTCTGTCAAATAATGTAAGGGCAAATTTTAGAGTGATGAGCATAAGTATTTGTTCCTGAGTCTTGGATGTTTTCTATGTATATAGGTCAATATTTGTATTAAATATGTCGTCTAGTAGTTACTCATAAGACAGGCCTTATTGAGCTTATTATGAGACTATTTCGGCTGTATTTGTCCCTAATATTTACGTGTTTTATATTATAAGGTACGTGAAAATCTTGTAGTATGGGAAATGTTCTGAAATCTCTTATATGGTTTATGCTCGAAGACTTCTATATACCTCCATAAAAACTCGTATCACCTATTTAGCAGATGAATGTATAGCGTTTCATACAAATGAGGTTCAAACTTAACGCAACCCGATTGTTCAAATGTGATTTTTGAAAATTAATTCAATTAATTAGTATTTGTTGTTATAGCGGCAACAGAAATACATCGTCTGTGAAAATTTCAACTGTCTAGCTTTTATAGTTCATGATATACCGCCTGGTGACAAACGGACAGACAGACGGACAGACAGACAGACGGACGGACAGACGGACGGACAGCGGACTCTTAGTAATAGGGTCCCGTTTTACCCTTTGAATACGGAACCCTAAAAATGTTTTTTTATCTTTATGAATATGAAAAATGGAAATATTTTTATTTCTTTAAAGTACACATAGTGACAACGAGGCTAGGATCTACTTACTAGGAGATCACAGCCAGATCATCTTTACTTACTAGTATAAATGCCTGTGTCAGGAAATCCCGCTCTTCTAAAACTATAGGTCAATACACAAGAAATAATTATTTAAACTTTAAATTTGAACTTCACTAAGAACAATCTGAAATAAGGTATCCTATTGGCTAGGTAAATTAACGACTGTAACCGAGCTGACTCGGTGTGCATTTAATATTTATATAAAAATTGTACACTTCAAAACCTGCTCGCACTTGTGTGTGTGTGTGTGTATTATGTAATTATAATTATGACATTTGGTGTAATAAACTTTCTGTTTTCTCGTAACTGAGCTTTTTCAAATTCTATTAAGATTGTTTTACACATGTGGAGCTGTAGTGAATAGACATTAATTTTAACGTTTAGATTGTTGTATACATATAGGTGCGTCCACATTTGTATCATTTGCCCGTCTCAGATCATCGTCGCGTAGCATGATCGCGTGTCACGATCACGCGTTTGGACGTTGCGCCGATCCGTTTACTCGAAATCCATTTGCTGCGCGTATCACACACTTGTATCGGAAGAGTACGGCATTATCGGCGCGCCGACAGTAAGCGTTCAAGCAGCGCGATACGCAGTCATGCTACGGCACGGTGATCGGATACGAGCAAATGATACAAGTGTGGACGCACCTTAAGCTGACTGTGCTGTAAACTGTCTTTTGGCAAACATAAATTTGGTTGTTGGAAGAGGAGCAACTTTGTTTTTTCGCCTGCGATATAATGACTTACAGTCAAATTGCAATGTTTTATGTACTCTGAGTGTAATACTCAGGACATACAGCTTACTCATCGACAATTGATCACTAATTTGATACAATTCGTTGGTTGGGAACCTGTAAGGTTTTGAGTAAACTGTGAGTGACTTTCAGTAAACAGCGTTGTGCTCTCTCAACTTCCAAAAACTTATTATCCTTTATACAAGGGAAATTCTAGATAAAATATCATCCTTCGTGAATAACTCATCTCTCTTTTTGTGTATTTTATAGCTGCTCTGTCTTTGGTATTTACGACACAATGAAACTTGAAACACACATCAAACTTTGTAACGTCCCTCTTTAAATATTGTGATTAAGAATAACAACAACAACAACAATTCTTTATTGCACACCAACAACAGAAACAGTACAATAGAGCCTTAACATAAAATAGGTAAACAATAGGCGGTCTTATCGCTAAAGAGCGATCTCTTCCAGACAACCTTTGGGTAGCGGAAATGACATAAAATAGCTAGAAATGAGTAGGTAGTGAGATAAGATTACATATAATACAAAAATAAATAAAAACAAACATACATATACTAAACATACATACTACTATAAATATATATATATATATACAAAGTACGAAAGAAAACTATGATACAGTTGACATCAAAGTGATTAGAAAACCAGAACCAGAATTAAAAATAGAAATTATGGGAGAGATAAATATTGATCCTTTAACTTAGTTTTAAAAATAGGCAAAGACTTCGCTTGCCTTAAATCGAGTGGAAGAGAGTTCCACAACACAGTAGCCCGGAATGTAAAAGAATTTGTATAAAACTTTGACTTTGATGATGGAACAGCTAGAAGAAAGTTTTGAGCGGACCTTGCTGATAGAAGATAACTAAAACGTTCTTTGAGATAGCGGGGAGGCGCAGGATGAAAGAGTGTATTATAGAGAAGAGAAAGAATTTGAGTGTTACGACGAAGACGGATAGGGAGCCACTTGAGTTGTGAACGGAAACTAGACACATGATCATACTTGCGTAACCCAAATATAAACCTAATACAGATGTTTTGAATTCGCTCAAGTTTGTTAAGTTGCTCCTCTGAAAGATCTACATAGGCAGCATCAGCGTAGTCAAAAATGGGAAGGAGTAGTGTTTGAGCAAGCGCAATTTTAGTGGCGAAAGGAAGAAAATTACGAAGCCTTCTCAGTGAACCCACTGCGGCGAACACTCTCCTGCTAACCTCGGTCAGCTGCGGCACCCAGGAAAGAGTGCGATCCAAGATTATACCTAAATTCTTTACAGAGTGAGAAAAAGGAATTTATAACACCATTAAACACAATTCTTGGAAGGCCAACAAAGTCAACTTTAGAAATCATCTTTGAGCTGCCAATGATGATAACTTGCGTCTTCGTAGGATTAACTTTCAGGCCATAGCTACTAGTCCACTCCGAAATTAGCTCCAAGTCACAATTTGCCATGGTTATGACCGACGGGAGATCGCCGAGCACACCCTGAGAATATATATGGAGATCGTCAGCATAAAGGTGATAAAAAGAAAATAGATTATGAGTAATGGAATTAATAAAAATTGAAAATAGCAGTGGAGACAGCACACCGCCTTGCGGAACGCCAGAAAGTATGCTGCACCAAGGAGATCGAGAAGTATTCACCGTTATACGCTGCCGACGATTAGTTAGGTAACTAACTATGAAACCATTCAATAACCGCAGGAGATATGTTAAGAGCTCGTAATATAGCCAACAAAATTTCAAAATCAACAGTGTTGAACGCGTTACTAAAATCCAGAAGTGTAAGCACCGGTAATTTCCGGTCATTCATACCCGACCGAATATCATCCGTATTTTAAACCGGACTGATATGGATTTAGAAGATCATTCCGATTTAGAAAAGAAGTAAGTTGCTGAAATACTAAACGTTCAAGGACTTTGGATAAGAAAGGAAGAATGGAAATAGGTCGGTAATCTGAGAAGGTGTAACAACGTCATTTACGTAGGTAGCACTTAGAGTATTATAAAGATATCAATTTTAAATGCTTTCTGGTGAGTTCCATTTGTTTCATAGAATTGGAAAAGTATCTAAAACAGTAGTGTTCAAACTAGAAATTCTCAGTTCTAAAAAACTCGTGCCAGAACTTTCTCAGTGAAAGCAGCTAAGTTTGGTGAAACTGGAATTTTCTGCAATGTACAAACCTGTACGCATAGAGGTATACGAGTATGCTCTAATATAATGCTAGCACTACACATTGGTGAGAGTTAAGGCGAGACAGCGATACATTGACGTCATTCTGCGAGTGCAAGTGTTGCGATCGACGATCCTTCGGCGCTTTGCCTCCACTTGCGCCAATGTGGAGCGCTAGTAATATGTCTACCTAGACAACCTGTCATATTTGTTCTTTATGTACATTGTGTTTAATTTCTCTAAACTATAGTAAAAAAAAAGGTGTTGATAGACCGTGTAGCCACCGGTCCTTATTAATAATCCTTCTCTCCTCTTTACCCATGGATGGATAGGTGTCTCAAGAAAATCGCAAATGGTTCATTCGAGTCTTTCACGTTCGACTTATTTCACGGATAGGGACATTGATGTGATGTCACGTGACTTGACAGTAAAGGCCGAGTCACACTGGGTGCGTGTGCGTGACGTGCACACAGACGGGTGCGTGGCGTACGCGTTGTAAAGTATCCTCATTCATTCAAAATATATTTATTTACATAAATATACAAGTCATTCATGATTTTAAAATAACTGACAAACTATAATTACGTGACAGTGTTGTCAGCATAGCTAAAAACATAAAATAGCACTGGTACGCCTTCAAATCCTACGACTCTTCTCTTTCCGCACAGACTAGACAATATAGTATAAAACTATTCATTCTTCACAAATATTTGAAACTCTACATTCTAAGCGTTTTGATAGTTCATAAAATGAACTGATTTGATCTGTCAGTCAACATGTACTAACACTAAACCAAAAAAGTCAAATATACAACATTAACGTAGTGTTTAGTGTAATAATGCATACACACAAAGGCCCAGACATTTCAAGTTTCTTAGATGCTGAAACAAACAGTCACAGTAACAACAAAGGAAATATAATTCACGTGTACTGCTAAGTCACAAGCATCCCTACCCTGACATTTGAGCTTGCAGTTTAGCTCGATTAAATCTGTTAGTGATATTTGCCTCAAAGCCAGCTCGGGATATTTACTTTGAAGTTTAGTGCAATATTATTTCTGAGAACTTTGCAGTAACAGACGCAAGGAATGCGTTTGGAAAATGGCATTATTATAAAATGTAAGTTTTGCTCGAGATCTAAGAATATCGTATATTTTATTCTAGCTGCCTGTGTAGCTTAGATATTGGATTTGTCTATGTAGATCTTTAACCATACCCTGAATTTAACCTCCGGTAAAATGCAAAATATCATCCTGCAAAATATAACACGAGTTTTCCAGCTAGATAATAAAGTAACAAGTCATATCGTTTGCTATATGCATTACTTAAATTATGGATTGTGTGGATTACCATAAAAACTTCACATAAAATGTATTCCATTCGCAAAAAAACGTATTTTGAGCTCGTTCACTTTTGGGCCTATGCATGATTGTCGGGCTTATCACGCATTAAATGCATGATACAGAACCCATCGCTTCTTTACAAGAAGTGCGAGAATGACGCATGCTTCATCATTCATTTATCGCGCGATAAACAAACGTGCTGTTACTTATGTAGATGTATTAACTTTAATACCACCGGGTAAATACTTTTCCAAATAAGCCATCGAGACTGCTGCTCGATTCAATTACATTGATCCATGTTTAAGCCTTTAGGGAGTATAGAGGCTTCTATCAGCCAAAATACTAAGAAAGTCTTTGATTCTGGTTACTATATTATAACAGTTTTCTATTTATTTATTAATAAAAACATGTCAGCAGGAGCTTTTGAGTAGAAAATAATTTACAAAAGAGACAGTCTTAGCTCTACTATATTACGATTTCGCATGCAGGGCCCACGTGCCTGGATCTCACAAGGCACGTCACTTCGTGTGGTCGCGTTATACTGCTTAGATGTCTTCCTGTTTTATACCGCCTGTTATGTAGTAGACCGACGAAGCGTCTCATACTACGGCTTGATTAAATTGCTCGAAGTGGCCGGGGCCTATAATGGCGTCTTCCATCAAAAAAACGAAAATTTCGTGGGTTAGAGTTTTCTAATCTTGCTTTATCTTTTAGAACTTTTTGAATTGTCAAAAGGGCTGAAATTGGAGTTTTGCAGAGCAGCAGATTTTAAAAAGTAAATTAATTTCAAAAAAGGTAATCTCAGTTTTGGTTACGATATTTCGATTATGTATGCGGTACCCAGGTTCTAGTATCTCACGAGGCACGTGCCTTCGCATAGCCGCATTATATTACTTCATTTCCCCGTTGCACACTGCCGGTTGAGTAGTCTTCCAACTGCGCCTTTGAGACGACGCCCCGATTCAATTGCTTTATGTTTAAGTATTATGGGAATATGTATAGATAGTAAGTTCCTGGCGGCTTATATTTCTAGATAAAATACGTCTAGAGATTAAGGTTTCGAATCAAATCTTTTATTTTTGCATTTTTTAACAATTTATATGTTCACATTCCATGCGTCAGATATAATCTAAATTTCAAAAGATGTAGTATTATTTTTTCCACATGATTACGAGATTATGATTACGTATGCTGCAAAATATAATTCCAGCAAAAACAATGACATAGTCAACAAAATTGTCTATTTCCGCCTATTCTGATAACGTTCGTTTGAATGTAAGTTTTATGACCATTTTGTTATTTTTATATCATCAGATTTTTTTAAGACTATCTAAATTAACAGATTTTTTTTAAAATGTTTTTAAGAGTTGAAGCGCTTTTAGTTAACTAAGCAGAAAACTAAAAAGTACATTTAAAAACGCATTCTAAGTTCTAGTTACGCTATTACGATTACGTATGCGACGCCTACGTTCCTGCATCTAACAAGGCACGTGGCACGTGCCTCTGCATCGCGGCGTTATATTACTTACATTTTTCCGCGTTTCATACCGTTCCACACCGCCGGCTAAGGCTAAGTACTCGGCTGGGAACTTCGTGCGTTATAGCTGAAATTGTTTACTAAGATTTACTTCAGTTGTGAGAACTTTATCCTTTTGTTGTAAGTTTAACCTTGTCCCGTGTGTGATACAAAGCTTTACGAACGTAAGTGTGGAAGCAAACGTAAGAAGATAAACATAAAGAAAATATCTTCTGTAAATTTGTATTTCTTACATTGTCTTGTCTTTGGTTCAAAAATTCGGAAATTTCGGAAAATGATGTGGGAAAGTGTTTTTTCCTTCAGACTTTTTTAACCAACAGTTGGTTAAAAAATCAACAACAGAAAATAGGCAAATATTCATACAGGAAGTGCTGCTACATAATTTGTCTTCTATTTTTAGGGCATTTGTGGCTTTTGAGCGTTAAATCCGTAGAGTTAGCAAGCCGTATCATTACTGATCAAAGTTTTAGGCGCTTTTACGGGGAGGCGAGGTAAACGCATAGGTACAGCTCACTACTGAAGTACTCCTATTTTTACTAACGCACACAATAATAAATTAATAGTTAAAAAAAAACTAGAAAAACACGCTTTACATGACTTTTCTAACAAATCCAAACACAGCTATGATACGATGTTCCATCATGATGTTCCAGTTCATATCTTCCGGCTCCAACATATCAGATCAGTTTGAAAGTACCATATTATTGTATTGTCATCAGAACTACATACAGTTGCCAATTTTCATGACGCTACGATCCTTGGAAGGTAGTTAAATTAGTTACCTAAGATTCCATTACATAGTTAGTTACATACAGGTCGACCTAATAAAAGCGTGTTAAAAATAAATAACACACACACTGATAATATACCGTGTAAACTGTCCGACCAGTGACTATATAATTTGGTAGATGGGAATGCGTCCTAGTTCTATGTTTGTGACAAAATAAAAATCACATTCCCTATCTGACTGATTTGCAGGTAGTATTCAGAGCCAACCGCTACGATTGCAATGTACACAAGTACATATAATATAATAACAAGGAAACCTTGTGTAAACTGGAAATATACTGTTCTTCAGAAATTTACTATACCTATGCTGTTGAAAAACAAATTGAATAAATCAGCTCCATTTATCTGTCCTTCATAAATTAAATGCGTAACGCTGAAACATAAAGCATTTCGATAACAAAGGTGACGGTTGTTCACGCGAAATTCAAAATTGTTTTGTTCCTTTCCCCAAATTTATCTGGGAGATGCGGTTGATAAAATTATAGGTACGCGTCCCCGTAAGGGCGTGTTACACTGTCTGACATCTGAGCCTGCCGTCAAAATGACTGGAAACCGACAATATATGTCAATATAAACAAGTAAACGGATTATATCGCGTATCTCATTGGAGATCCCATCATTTTGGAAATTTTACAGCTCGCTTGTTCACGGGTACACTTTACTCAAATGAAATGGTATACGAGATATAATACAAAATAAATAAAAATAAAATAAATATAAGGGCCAGTCTAACACAAATCAACCTAGTCCCAAACAAAGCAAAACTTGTACTATTGGGTACTAGGCGACGCTATATAGATAAATTAAAATACTTAAATACATATAAAACATCCCAGACCCAGAAACAAACATTCGTGTTCACAAAAACTTTGCCGGGATACGAACCCGGGACCGCCAGCTTCGTAGGCTGTTGTGCAACCAACTGAGCCAAACGTGTCATCAATATGTTTAAAATGTTTTTTTTTTTTTTAATTAGTTATTATCGCGGAAACCTAAGAGAATATTGACCGACTGTATAGGCGATGAGCTTTGCTTTACAGAAATTATAATAGTAATGAATTTGTATGAACATTGCTGTTCATAAAATTGTACGGGTCGTCGGTAAGCGCGTGTTACACGGTCGACATCAGAACCATAGTCCTCCGTCTGATTGTCTCGCTCCGTCGTCAGACAATTGGACAGTGTGGTACATCCTTAACTTCGCTCTGTCATTCATTGCGTGTCGAGTTTCCGCAGTCCCGACTGTTTATATGCGTAAATTGGTTTTACTTCAGTTAAATTACAGTATTTCTTTGTATATCCGTGATGTATTTTATGTACCGTGATGACGGATCACAACGCCATGAAGGGTGTTCCTAAAATCATCATCATCATCATCATCATCATATCAGTCAAAGGCCATATCCAAGGGTCTGCATAACGGCTGGCACCGCCTTCATTCAACAGTTTCCTGCGATCTCCACCAGATCAACGGTCGATTTGACGACACGTTTGGCTCAGTGGGTTGTACAACGGCCTACGAAGATGGCGGTCACGGGTTCGAATCCCGGCCAGGGCAAGTGTTTGTGTGATGAGCGCGAATGTTTGTTCTTGGTTCTTGGATGTTTTCTATGTATTTAAATATGATCATTTATCTATATATTATTTAAGTGTTAATTATGTAAGTGTTTTTGACGTACCTACCTACGTAGGATTTACTCATGGCTTCCGGATTAGCAGGGTTCAAGTAGGTATGCTATATTTTAATCCATGACCTGATCTATCTATGTGTCAATAGTTTCATTATTGAGTAACAAACACATTTGTAGGATTTTAATCCCTTTAGTTTTACGCATCTTCCCACACTTTAGTCTTCAAATGGCAATGTTTCTTTTTTAAAGAAATAATGCAATATCACAGTGCTAAGATTCTTGTTGAAATGAAATTAAAGTATATTTTACGATTCCGGATAGAATAGCTTCATCATATATTTAAAAGCTAAGTTCCTTTGGCTAGCTATTCTCAGATTTCTTTGTGACTTCCAGATACGATACGATATAAGATTCGTAGAAAATCTCCTTGTTAGCCCTTTTTTTTCCCTTCTATCTTCCCTTACATGATGGTGTTGATGTAGTCATAATGGTTTGAACAGGTGTCCAAGTATCTTAATACGTTTTCAATTGTTTTTCAAAATTATTGTATCTTTTACCTTCTCTTCGTCTTTTTTCCAGTCCAACTAATCCTCTCCACCCGCCTCCAGCAATAAATTTCAACAGTTTTCTCTCCTATTTCACTTATGTTTAACAAATTATCTTTTTGATACGTTTATTCTTTATAACTGATCGAGTGTTAGAATAGGTCTCCGGTACAGATCGAGCAAAATTATTTCGTAAGTCTGTCTGTCCGGGTGTTCTCCTCTACAGGTCCTATTTCTTAACCGATTCTTGTAAAATTTTGTGAGCAGATTTTCGATTTAGTTTTTGGATTTTTTTTAAATGGTGCAGATATGGGGGTCGATAGACTCGATAGGTCTACAGCTCACGGAGCCCTTAGTAGGCGAGACATAGGTATATACATATATAGATTAACAGAAAGAGGAAAAAAGGGGAGAAAAATTGTCAAACCCGTGTTGTAGGTGATGTAGGTAGGTTAATAAATATTCGAGCAAACACGCGAGTGAGCACTGTTTGACAACTGACAAGAACCCTCTGATGTTAGAAAAGTCAAAGCTGGCTTCCATTTTACGAAACAATGTAAATAATGGCATTGAAAAGTTTTTTATACTTTAGTATTGGTTTAAATTCCGGGAGGTTAAGGACCTCTCATTTCGTGAAGGTGAAAGCTTATTTATGCGTATTTTCACCACACTGTTAGTGGTTAATGACTGATTACACCTATCAAATTGTCGACACTAAACCGCTTATTAAGCCGTTAAAACTGACAAAGCATTATGAAATTAGCCGTTAAATTACATAACGGTTAAGGATGAAGAGGCGTCCCACATCAATTGATCTTTCCGCATTCAGATTTAACACTGAATGCGGAAAGATCAATTGATGTGGGACGCCTATTACAATTGATGTGGGACGCGTATTTAAGTGTGGCAACCCATTTGACCTGCTTGAGGATGCTTATTCAAGTCAACGCAACGGTTGTTTACGCGTGAGACAGGATGCTTGCGAACGCGAACGGTTGCTTACGCATACGATGGGATGCTTGCGAATGAAAATGGTTGGACCAACCCATATCCATCGTATATTGCGTTTTTTTCGTCGGGTTTCTTCACAAATTCACGCTAGGAAACGGCGTTTACAGACGATGGAGCAATATACAAAATAACTTACACAATATATATTTTAGCAGCTGAAAGCATGCGATCGCATCCTTTAGTAGCCGAAAGCATGCGATGGCACCCTTTAGCAGCTGAAAACATTACGACTCCCAATACGTATAGTGTGTCTGAAATCATCCGGCTAAATGCGATTTGATGCTGATAGATGTGACTTCACTCCTAGGTTCTGCGAACTAAATATTGTTTTGTGACTAACAGACAAAAGATAAATAGATCCATGATTCTTTGCGTTCGTTTCGCTAAGAAATCCCTAATCGAATTTAATCTATTAAGTTTGAAAGTAATTCCAAGAGTTACATCAGTTTAAAAGAAATTTTACTATAAAATATTATTAACCTAAGACGCAATTAAGCCCCGTTTTGTTGTGTTGTGATAATGAGTGAAGATCGTGTAAGTTTAATTCAATGTATTAACCTAAGTATATCACTCTCACAACTAAAATGAATTTTACGACACGTTATACGTAAAAGTCCGTCAAATCGTTTATCCGGCATGACTTACCACAAAAATGGACAAACATACACAATGAATGTAACCGAAAAACATAATCCTCGGTCGTTTACTCTAGTGGGGTAATAAACAAACGGCTAAATTGAACAACTACTTGCTCAAAACTGCCGCGTTTAATAACTGCTTATTAATTCAGTACGAGTTATACCACCCTCACAGAATGTATGAGTACCGGAATCAATTGCGGGAGGCCCTTAGTAATCAAAAACGCAATTATAAAATATGGGCCATAAAAATAATTATTATCGCCTAGATAGCGGTGTTTAAAACGGCCATTACGCGCACTTGTTGCCGGTGATTTATTGATGAATTCTCAAGTTTGCCAACACTTTGTTATCGCCAGTGTATTACCGTTTTAATCACCCCGCAATGTAAATACAGCGGGCGTTCATTATATCACCAAGCCGGAAAGCACACGGATCACGTACATACTTATATTGTATGTAGCGTTTATATATATAGCCATTATACTTAACCGTATCCGTAATTTTAAATGTATCTATCAACCCATGTAGTTAAATAAATATATATCAAGGACAATCTCACACAAATAGACCTTGTCCTAAATTAAGCAAAACTTGTATTTATGATGTACACTCGATTTTCTCCGAAACCATTTTTTTCCTCAGTGTATTTTCTTACAGTTTTATATAATACAAGCTTCTGCCCGCGACTTCGTCCGGCTTAAATTCGTTTATCGCGGATAAGGATATTTTTCCGGGATGAAAAGTAGCCTACGTCCTTCCCCGGGACTCCAACTATCTCCATACCAAATTCCATCCAAATCGGATCAGCGGTTTTAGCGTGAAGAGGTAACAGACAGACAGACAGACAGACAGACAGACACACTTTCGCATTTATAATATTAGTATGGATAGTAGGTTAGGTTGGTTTGATGAACGTTCCGATGAATAGTGGTTTCATAGAAAATCGCGAGCTGGGAAATGAAACAGTTGGCAAATGAAACATTGGGCATAAAATAATTCGAAAAGGCAGAGAACCTACTTTACAAACATAGATAACATCTAAGACCCAGGAACAAATATTCGTGCTCATCACACAAATACTTGGCCTGACTGGGATTCGAACCTGGGTCCGCCAGCTTCATATACGGGTGTGCAACCAACTGTGCCAAACGTGGCGTCAAACACTTAATTCCCTCGAATTAATAGGATGAATTTTAATGATTGATTTGTCTATATAATATGTATGTATTTGTCAGGAACTGTAGACAGCTTTTTTAGTTGTCGAGCATTTTGCTTAATTAAAAGGGGGGTTATTTTAAGCATTTATTGCACAAAACAAAAGTAAGTAGACATGGCATTGTTTGATTAGAACTTTTATTTTTCATTTTTACAGTGCTATCTATCCGGGCTAGCCCAACGTGCCGACTGCACTTGTCGCACGACATACGAGTAGTATCATCCGTCTTTCTCGCACTGTATTAAAAGGGAAGAGACAGACAATATATCTCACAGTTGTTCCAGAGGTGCTGAAGCAGTGTGAATTTAAAAAATGAATTCTATTAAAGTAATAAAATAAACTCCAAGATACAACATTTGTCGATAATTACAATAAATTTTCGAAAGGAAATAGCTCCTGACTCGGAAACGCTGATAAGGGCGTACCCTCGAAACGGCGTCAAAGGGTTTATAATGAGTTCCGTCATTCAATTGATTTCTTTCAGGTCTGGTCACCCTTCTTTTAATTAACGGAACCATTTATCTTTTCGAGGGACGGATTCGAGTTAAAGGTATAAAAGTGCTAAAGAATGCGCCTTTATGAGATTAGAATGTGGAGTCCTTAAACATGGGTATTTGAAATATTTTAGTAGTATTTTAAATAGAAAAATACCATGAGACTTAGATATATTTCAATTTCATTAGCGTAGCAAAAGCCGGTGGGCAGCGTCCGGGTCCTTTCTTGTCACATGACTACATTACTCCGGCTGGACCGAAACAGTACTCTGCTTTTGCGATGTGAGTAATCGCTAATATAATGTAAACATAGCTTTGCCGCGAGTTGAACGATTGTTGCCGATATCTGCTTCTGATTATGATATGGTCAAGTGTAAGTGGTAGCAAACTGTATTTTTTTGTCATTCAGTTTTTACCTCAGATAAAAAAAAAACTAGATGCATGTGCATGTTTGTTGTTTACATGTTAGGTGATTTGTCGTGCTTGTTACGTGGTTTTCTGATAAAATATGTACAATGAAAATCAAGACAGCAAAAATATTCAATCTGTTATCCGCAATTTGGACTCGGATACCTCGACTGCTGAATATAGGTCTTTCCCAGCCTTCTAAATTAACAGTCGCATATTCCTGTATCCATCCGTTTCCTACTAACTTAATCAGGTCGTTAGCATTTAGTGTTGTAATAAATATACACTGGTTTCGTGAGATGATGACCAATACAATTTTATCTTATTATGCTAGACATCATTAAACATTTCATACCTCTGTGGTCTTTATGGCTTGCGCATCACGTCTTACTTCTAAATGGCCGCGGATGACATTTTTGGTAAGGTTATGCGCTCCGCTCACTGTATCCACTTTCTGGTTAAAATGACAGCCCTGCTCAGTACAAAAGCAGATTCTATAAGAAATATTTGAAATCATAATGCAGGTCCACCTTTAACAGTTTATTCCCTATGCTATTAAAAGTAGCAACATCTAGCGACTGTACTATTTGAAAATGTCCCAAGATTACCAAGTCGCCATTTGCCGCATATGAAACGATATCCCTTGTATTTCGTCGCTGTAAGTCTGTAATTTATAGGTTGAGGATATGGAATCCTGATATTGTACAAGGGTCGGTCCGCACCCGATGTGATCGGTGACGGACGGGATGGCTCCATTTACTTCTCGTTCGATTCTATTATAGCTCCTATATGATGGAGGGCCAGGGTCAGTGGTTTATGGGGGATGAATATTTCAGTTCGTATATTTCGCTAAGTATAGAGACAAGTATATATAAGAGAGGTAATTCACGCGAGTAACTTCATAATTGAAATATAATTTAACCATTTTAGACCATGGTGATTCGAGTCATCTGAGTCAATGTTCATTTAATTTTAATTTGGTTGTTATCTCTTTCCTTGTTTGTAAAATAATCATAGACCTTTCTTTAGCTGTAATTGAGTAGAAAGGTTACTATCGGCGACGGTGATCGCTTACCATCAGTTTGCCCCCATTAACATAAAAAAAAGAAAGTTCTGTTTGACAGACTGAGTGTCCATCCGAAATCCCCTTATATTGTAGCAACTATTGATGACTAAAGAATTATGTAAATTGTCAACCAAGTATTAGGACAACTTCTTCAAATTTCCCTTTGTATCAAAGCCCAAATTATACTTAATAAGCGCATATATGTTTCCTAGAATATATATAATACGATTCTTCGTTAAACAAAATCCTAATTATAATATCGTGCTGATTCATCGCTACCCGCAGCCTAAAACCCCCGAGATGAGAGGTTCGACCCGACACTAAACCTCTTCAACTAATTTTATAGGCAATAGCGAAAACCACCAAAGTCAGCACGAGTAGTTGTCCATTTTATAGTGAATCTTTGTTTTCAATACCTACATATTTACTCCATCGCCGGTTGATAACTATTGATTTAAACTTCCACGAATTTTACGTATTGTCACAACATTAAGTCCGGTTCTAGATTGCATTAGTTATACGGTCTATATAGCCATCATCAATTTATGAGTCCAATCATAGCACGTCCTCATTTAGCACAAGTGCGGAAACCATGCCGAATGCTTTTTGCAGGGTAGGTATTACAGGCGTAATGCTGTAATTCAGGCCGTCAGGTGCAGCCGCTGCCAGTCTCGAGCGATTAACCCATTTGAAGAACGACCAGCCAGTCTACCAAGACCCCGCCATAGCCCTCAAGAGCCAACTAACCCGACGAATCCCCCCTTATTCTGACGCGCAAGGAGCTCTCACGCGCTCGGGAGCAAATGGAATGTTTGCTGCCAACAGTTAGGAATATTGATATTATACTTTAATATTCCAGATTGGAAGGCTTTTAAGGCTGTTTAGTGAGTGACAGCCGGGATAAGTGGAATTTCTTGAAGCTTTTGATATTAAATTTGATGTGCGAATTTCGAGGAATTTTGCTTTAAGGTAAATAAAGCTGGTGAATTTTACAGTGAGCGGTATATGAACGTTCACATGGCGTACAGTCGCTGGGGTATGCAAAGTTTTATGCTTTTGGGGGGAGTTATACTCGAGTTTCTACTGAAATCATTATCCTTGCTTTAACATTTTGTCATGTTGAAAATTAGCTTTCTATTTTATGCACGGTTCCTGTTTATAAGTACACAAAGTTTTGCTAGACATTTTGCAAATATAGTTTTAAAAAGGATAAAAGTTCTGCGTAAGTTCTGCACAGAAACTCACCACGATCCGTAGTCGAACTAATAATCCAATGGACTAATGATTATATTTTTGCATTTATGATTTTGGAAAAAAGTAAGAACAAGACAAAATTAAAGATATTGTGTCATTGAAAGTAGGTTGTCGCTTAGTCATTTCCCGGGGAATTTCATAATCTCGTGTCTACAGTACTTTCATCATCTTTACTGGGTACTGTTTAAGATTAGTGCCGCTTATAATATTATGTAAAGGCTTTAATCATCGGTTAAAATTGTTGACATATGTATTTAGACTATTTCGTCAGATTAGCAAGATGAAATTGGATTGGCCGGGTGAAGAGCGTTTTAAACGCGTCTTTACCATACATCGCCACGTTATTGACGAACTCCGTATAAATGGGTTTATTTTCGTTTATCGTGTAGACGTTGCGGGTTTCTGCAATATCTATCAAAATTATGCTGTTTACTTTTATGAAATGGCAAATAATATGGCGATGGTAAGGAGGCGTTTAAATGTTCAAATATTCACCCGGCCATATTTGACGCAGAACCGAAGACTATGGCGTAGTTAAGATTCACACAAAATTTTCATCTTATTTTCATAGGTCGAATTCACCATGTCCTACAAGTTGTTAATGGCTACTTAACGACTGATTATATCTGTCAAATGGTCGACATTGCCAGGAATAATCAGGCATTAATTCTAGCAAAGCAGAGTATGGAAAATTGACTACGGTGAAGGTAAATTTGGCACAAAAAGTATAATCCAAAGTTTCCCGACTTTACCAAATAATCGATTACCTAAGTATTCGCAATCGAAGTAATAAATTAAAGTTTATCTAGATCCAAGTCACTGGAAACTCAGGTGAGTTGCCAAGTAAATACTGTGACCCTTGTCAAAGACGAACTTGCAGACAAACGTTGCGGCCACGGAGGGAAAGTAGAACTTATATTATAATCCATTTAGTTATGTGAATGTAAATTATATTCGAATCTGTTTTGTTCAATGATGGTAACCCTAAACTAATATTATGAATGTCGTCCATTCTGGGCTCTGATATGGCTGGCTTGCCGCACTTACTTCTTTTAAATACTCTCTTACACGCATGCCGAATTGGCCAGCTGAATTGTATGTGAACAGGACTTAGGTATTTTTTTTAAGTAGGTAATAATTTTTTTTATTTATGATAGACGGGCATTTGACCGTAATCTCACCTGTCGTTAAGTGAAGATGCGGCCCAGGATGTATCATGCCCGTCTAGAAACAGCCTATTCACTCTTGTCTTGAACACGCCCAAATTATAATGGTCGCGGAACACACTCGCAAGCAACGAGTTCCACTCCTATGCGGTATGGCTTCTTTTCGTCTAAATAGTATACGGCAGTACTTGGCCGTTGAAGGGTACACAAGGGTACAGAACCAGGTGCTCCATAACACCATTGCACCAATCGTTGACGGTCGGACGTCGGACGGTGTCATGGAGCACCTGGTTTTGTACCCTTGTGTACCCTTCAACGGCCAAGTCACACAACATTAACTATAATAATAAAAAAATCGCAGATTTCATTACTTTTTAGAGATAAACAAGCAGCTCCATCGAGATTTGGCTAGTCTTGTACAGAATGTTTTTGGTGGGATTTCACTTCTTTTTGTAAAAATGGGGGCCTAACCCCTCGATTTTGGACATCACATGAAGCGGCCTACCAAGTTGAATATTTTTTGTAAAGGCGGTATGTCGATCTTTAATAGTTTGGATGGGTTCTTGTGTTTTCTAATCAGGGTCACCAGGTACTCCAGATCTTCGATTATCCTAGTTTTATAGTTTTCCCTTTATGTGGCCATTAAACCCTAACTCTGTACCAAATTTCAGCTCTCTGAGTTTATGGGAAGTACTAGTTCTATTCTGATGATCATGAGTGAGTGAGTGAGTGTCATAAATGCGAAACTTTGCTTTCGCTTAACTTCGGAACTAAATGACCTACAGACTTGAAATTTTCAAGCGACGCTTAGACATGGGACTAAAACGTGTATGTTAACTTTAAAATTGTCAACTGGTTTTTCAATAAGTTCTCTAGTTTTTAAGAAAAGTAGTAAAAACTGGTTTATTGTCGTAAAAATAACGTATTTTGATGGCGTTTATCTTGGTTTCAGTGACACGTGAAGATAAACTGAAACAGTATATTGGTAACAACGGTGGTTGGAACACGATGAGACATAACACAGAAAAGTGTAGAGCTACGGATCGAAGGTCATTTGCGTATGGTAACCCCTTAATTAGTAGAAACACACCAACTTGTAGTTTTCCGATAGTGTGGATATGATTTATCATGCTGGCGCTCTGGCACTGTTCCAGCCACTTATTGTTTTAGTGATAAACAATTAAAAACGTGCATAAATAAATAATCGTCGATCTATTAGTTACCTACCAACTGGAATAATTAGAGAATCTCGTTAAGTATAAAATGTGGGTATTTATTATTTAAAGTCAATCAGATTAAATTTAAATTAGGCCGATGAAAAATTGGAGCTTTGGGTGACGAAAATTTCTGCGTTCTGGTCTTATCCATAGGTTCTCAAATAGGGGCCTGAAAATGCGGCGAAAGGGTTCCAGTAAAGGATGGTACGGCAGTGCTTGCTTCGCGCTCGACTTGGCGGGGGCACTGCCGTGCCCCCTGATATACAGCAGTATTGACGGAGTAGCGCATAACAGGACATCGTCAAGAGCCTTGGAAGCCTCTGTCCAGCAGTGGAGACAACGGCTTAGATAATGATGATGAAATTAGCTAATTTCTTCTAACCCCGACCTTTACTTAATTTGGCTGAAGGCAATG
Organism: Hedya salicella; assembly: GCA_905404275.2. Taxonomy (NCBI): domain Eukaryota; kingdom Metazoa; phylum Arthropoda; class Insecta; order Lepidoptera; family Tortricidae; genus Hedya; species Hedya salicella. The sequence continues at coordinate 14,152,153 of FR990112.1, read as the reverse complement.
ACCTATCGTCTTGCCAATGATGCATAAAAGAAAAAGTGACAGAGTTTGAAAAGTTTGAAAAACCCTCAAATAGCCAAACTTAAATAGCATTTTAAATTAAGGTACGCTAAGTTTACCGAAACCAAATTGATTGTAATCAACACTCTCCCGCTCCGCAAGTTTAAAAAAATTAAGTAAATGTCTCAGTCTTTGACACTCAAATTTCAAAAAATAGCATATTCACCTATATTGCTATTAATTAAGGATGAAGGTGATAAATATTGGAGCAGTGTGGACCTCTGGGTGTAATCTTATTATTATTGTTGATTTGTGGGCCTTCTGTATACAGCCTCGACCAGATTTGATCTATTGTGACAGCCCTTTATTAGAGTTCACTACTGAGGCCCGTTGAGTCTAGGAATTCCCAAATTCTTTGGGCAGTGAAATGTTGTATCTCTTCCGGGGGCACGACATGTTGCCCTAGGTAGATACTTCTTTTCCTCGTGAGTGGTCCACAGGAGCAAAGGATATGCATTGCAGTCTCCTCTGTCTCTTGGCAGAATCTGCATACTGCGTCCTGTTTCATACCCATTTGAAACAGGTGCTTGTTTAGTTTGTAATCTTATTAAGATTTCTATATTAATAACCTAATAATAAATATTCGCTCCAGACACTGATATTGAAATTTAATTTTAAGAAACTATAAGATGCACATTCATTTCCTCTTTTTTGTTTCAGCGTAGTCGGGTGAAAAGTAGCTGTCACTTTCTGAAGAGCGTATGAGTGTTGCAGTGACGGATCGTCACACATTGTGATAAGGCTATCACAATGTGTGACGATGACTTATCACCTGGGTTCGTAAAATGCGAGCAAAATTCATTTCAATCGATTTTGCTCATCAACTGACTCCCAAAAAAAAACACGAGCATCAGGCCCAGTAGACGTCTGAGGATGACTTTAGAATACGTTTTACCAGACTGCATTGAAGCTAAAAAGAGGGTTAGGAATGACTTTATTCTCCCCCGCTAACAAAGTTGCAGGCGACTTCTAGTTCCATATAAACCTAAATCTGTTGCCGTATGATTAATTTGTCTTAGTTCCGTGGGTGGGTACCGCAATAAATCGATAGTGGTATTTACCGAAGAACGTTGTTGAATGTAAACTGTTCTGTGTGTTCTCAGGATGTAATCAAGTGTGTTTAACGTTCATTCGTTGTAGGTACTATCAACAGCATAATTGCATGGACATGGCAAAGACGAAGATCGCTTGGCTGTCTTAAGATTCTGAGAGCACGTAGCTCTCAGCATTGCATGATGGTTACAAAAAAATAAACTAGATGGCGTTGTTATCAAAACGAACAAATAATTTAATGGTTTGTTTGTTGATATGTAAGTCTCACAAGCACTAAAATTGTTCTGTAATAGAATAATCTACTACATGGATGAAATATAATTATTTAAAAAAAATTCCACTGAAATTAAAACGGCACCTGTATTTTACTTTTGGAACACGTTTCTTTTTAACCGACTTCCAGAAAAAGGACGAGGTTCTCAATTCGTCGGAATGTTTTTTATAAGTAAGGTTGTTTTAAAATTTATCTTTCAAGCGTATTGTTACTATCGTAACAGAACAGAGTCTGTTCTGCAACAAGACCTCATTGCTAATATACCACCATTTACACTTTGTTTCTTCATGAAACTACGAGGTTTTTCAACATACTTAACTTCATCCACACTTCAATAACATATGTGATGACGTGAATATTACGGCACTATACTTGAATAAAAATAATATAATAAGTAAGGCGGTACTTTAGGATACCCATCTTAGAATACTCTACTTTGGATGCAAATTTCCGTAAAAACTTGCGTTGCTAGTTGTTTGAAAGTCATCAAGGATGAAAATCTATTATAATGTCATGTAATATGAAGAGATAGTCAATTGATACATAGACTAGGCTGAAACAAAATAATCATTGTTTGTGCCTGGATCTTTGCCTGAATTTTGACTATGAATACCTACACTTATAGCAATCGAAATACTGATTCAATATTAGTATTATTAAATCATATAGTTATTACAAGAAAATTCACAATTGACTGTGTGTATTCATAAAAGGTAAGGTAAAATAAAAATAGTCACAAGTTCTCTTATAATGACACTCCTCAAAACCTCAAAACTAGGGTTTTTATTCTTTTATTACAACCAATTAATAACTATACTTACAACTAGAAATAATACAACTTTGAAATGAAAAAAATAACCTTATTTCTCAGACAATTTTTATTTAAGATAAATAACACAATTTATTAATATATAATTTAAGTAAAATCTCTTTTTAAGATTTTGTTGAGGGTATAGCTTAAGTATTCATTTCCAAAATTGGAAGGAGGATTGAAGCTTCCCTTCAACAACACAGTATTATAAGCGAATACAATTAATTTCAAATCTGAGACTGGTTGTCATTGTAGGCGAACGCACTCTAACATTTACCTTTTACTGTTTTACTAACTTATCATTTCTTAACAATTCAAAGACTGAGTAATGAAAAAAATATCGTAAAATACTGTCACAAAATTGCGTATATGCAAAAAAAAACAATACATGATTGATTTTCGTTTTGTAGTACTTATAAAAATGTAGTTATTTACTATCATAGTATAGTAAAATATTAAAATAAAATATACTTAACGCAATGAAGCCCTGTTTAACTACTAATAAACATCAGTGTAACCCGATCTCCACTTACTTCTGTCCTTAATTGGTATAGCCACAGGTTTTCAATGGGATTTAAATTTTGTGATCTAGCAGGCCACGAAATGATATTTATGTTATAACGCCGGCGAAAACACTCACTCACACTTTGGGAACGATGTATAAGACAATTATCCTGCACAAATGAAATTATGGGTAATTCTTCCTCCGGATACACATTTCGAATCATGGTCTCCTCCAGCACATTGACGTAATCAGCAATTAGCCCGACTGGGCACTCTGACGCGTTCTCCCGGGTCAGCCCCGCTCATCCAACCCCACATACTCACTGTAATGCGACCAGATTGCACTACCTACGTGATTGTTATTGTAACGCGTATTATTTCAACTCCAAAAGCTTAAACGTCCAAAGCCAAAACTAGTGAAACGTTTTTTCCTCAGTGAAAATGACATTACTTCAATCGGCATTTAAGCATTCTCGAGCAAACTTTAATCTCGCTTCTTTGTGCTGTGGAGTCAGCGAGGGTTTGACTGCATACTTGCGAGGATGTAAACCCTCGCTGTGTAGAGAACACGGCGAACAGTGTCCACGCCTGTGTTAAATAAACGGGTGTAATGGGTTTTTGGTGGAAAACCTTTTTCTTCATATTCCTGGACCATGCTTTGACGCCACTGTGCGCTTATAAGTCGAGGTCTATTCAGAGGTGCAGATCCTATATGATCCTTCCTCTGTGAATTGTCGCAGCCATTAACACAACTGTTTTCCTCTGTAACAATTTTCAGAAATGTATGATCATCAGTAAATTAGCATACAGATATAACTAATATAAAAAATCTAGAAAGAGATGTAAACAATAATACTTACGCTTACACCGGTTTCTGTGTCAATTTCTGTCTCATTTTTGCCTTGACTATGCAAAGTAATTATTTGTAGCATTGTGGCTAAGGCAATATTGCAACGAGACCCCATTATTACAAAATAAAAGAACTAAATAAATACTAATACTCAATCAAAAATACAATCCAACGGACGGCAGCCGCAAGGGAACGAACAAAAGTTTTTTTGTATAAAAACTATAACGGTATATTCATAATCTTAAGTCTACCCTCTAAGTATGTGCGGTTAATGTTATATAATTGTTGCACTATTCAACAACTATTCAACATGTGACTTAAGTATATATATTTGTTTGTTTAAATAAAAATGTTTTGTTTAAGCAGCTGTTAATTAATCTCAGTAAAAAATAAAATAAAAATAACTATTAACACTAAACGCATGCCTTGCAAACGTAGGTGATTAGTGATTACAAATACGGTAATAAATTTCGTCCACGTCGAATATGGCTTGATGGCTAAGGGGTTTAATGACTTGATCTATACGACGAATGTTCCTGGTTCAAATCCTCTCGAACACGGTATAGGAAAAAAGCGTTTTTGTATTTTGTGTTTGTATTAGCAAAATCATCGATGGCTTTGGTTTATATATATGACGGTGAATCTAAGTAATATTTAATTGAAGGTGCATTAAAAAATACTGATACTGATATTCTGATAATACGTTCCATAATCTAAATTGAATATTTGAGTGACTTGCCGTGTGTGTTTGGCAATCGTAAGTTCAACCGAGTTTTTTTTATATTTTGATGTTATCAACGCCATCTAGTAAGATCTTATGAAACCAATGTAGTTACCGGATAGATGGCGTCTCGTTTCGCTGCAAAGCAAACTTTCTGACAAATGTCCATGCAATTATGCTGTCCAGTGTATATAGTGAGCCATGTTTGCCTACGCTGAACAAAATTATGTCGGTAATTTGTTAATTAAATTGCATTTTACTACATTGTCAAGGTCATCATCATCAATCCAAAAGATGTCCACTGCTGGACTTAGACGTTCCCTAAAGTGTGCCACCAGGAATGGACCTGCGCTGCCCACATCCAGAGGACTCCAGCGACCTTCATTAGGTCATCAGTCCTCCTTGAGGGGGCCTCCCACGCTGTGTCTTCCGATGCGTGGTTGCTTCTCAAGAACTCGTTGGCCCCAGCGGCCGTTGGTTATATGAGCAATGTGCCCCGACCATTATCACTTTATCATCATCATCATCATCATCAACTGTTGCAGTCCACTGCTGGACATAGGTCTCTCCAAATGTGCACCACTGAGCACGATCCTCAGCCATTCTCCTCCAGCCGCTGCCAGCCTCCCTGCTAATATCATCGCTCACCTTGCCTGAGGACGTCCTACGCTTCTTTTGCCAAGACGCGGTCTCCACTCCAGAACACGTCTACTCCAACGGTTGTCGGTTTTTCGGCAAATATGACCAGCCCACTGCCATTTCAGTTTGATAATTCTTTGGGCTATGTCTGTCACTTTGGTTCTGTGACGGATCAGCTTATTTCTGATACGATCCCCGACAAAGAGACGCCGAGCATTGCTCTCTCCATTAACACTTAAGTTTGGCTATCTCAGTTATTCTACGGATCTCATCATTTCGGATTAGATCCCACAAAGAACCTCTGACCATAGCCCTCTTCATTCTTCACTGAGTGAGTTTGACTCATATTATAAGCCCCATGTGAGCGACCACGTTTCAGTGCCCAAGTTGCATAAGATAAACGTACGTCATCTTTCCGTTAATTGTATGTACCAGTGCAAATACATATACATAATGAGCCACTTAGCATTCTCTTTGTAGCTCCAGTGTTAAGAAATCCAGAACCGTACAGAAATAAATGAAATTTCGTTAAAATAGCTCACTCTCATATACCTATCCCATGACTCTCATTCCACAATGTAATTAATCTCTTCATAACGCCATATAAATTAAAAGAAGGTTAGATATTATTTTCAACTTACCTGGCATTTTTTACACAGGATTAAAAAGTTCTCATCAGCAGTCAGGCTTACTTCATATTTTTGGCTAGGCATTGTGAGCTTTTGTTAAGTAGCCAAATTCAATTCCATTGTTCACGTTCACGCCACGAAAATATTTATGTTTCTACCAACGCAGTGAATTAATGATAAAAATCACCTAAAAAAAAACAAAACACACACACAATATATCGTATAAACTGACCTGACATTTGTCACTTGTGACTCCTCTGGTGTATGCAGATGTCTATGGGCGACGGTGATCACTTTACCATCTGGCGATCTGTCTGCTCGTTTGCCCCCTCTAACATAAAAAAAAAAACTGTAGCAGAGGGAAATACGTCCGTATGCTAACTCTAGGGATTTAATGAACTAAGTCTGGTGTAGGAATCAGACCGGTAAAAGTAGCACTTTTACTTCTTCCAACCCAGTTCTTCGTCAGTGTGAAGTTTAAATAAAATGTAAGTTCTAAAATGAAGTTTCTTTGTTACAGGGCGCTGGGCAAGATGAAGCTCTGCACGTACTTGCTGCTCAGCTTCTTGGGTAAGTTCAACTTTTGAAGTTATTAGTTTTTCTATATATGTCAACTTACTGAAATGAAAATAGTTAATTTTTTATTCCAATAACTGTAACTCATTTTGCCGAATACTCCTCGATATATTTAAGAGTCCCCGGTTCTCCATACAAACGTAGTTACGCTCTTATTTTAAATTAACTACCTAGTTTCCTCTGAAAGTTTGTACTTAGAATAAGTTAAGGTATATGCAAGCCTGTAATTAGTTTATGTAGCTTCAGATACCATAGTAAAAAAAAACATTGAATTTAAATAATATTTTCTTCTGTTTCCGCGATTATTACTCATTGAAATAAAACAATTTAACGGATTATATCGCGTATATTATCTCATTTTAGTTCCCGACGTTTCGGAAGCTTTCCAGCTTTCCATGGTCACGGGAGGACCTGTCCTCCCGTGCTTCCGAAACGTCGGGAACTAAAATGAGATAATATACGCGATATAATCCGTTAAATTGTTTTATTTCAATTGAATTTAAAACTTATTTTTGCTGTATTTCGTTTGTTTTATAAACTGAAACCATATAAACGAATTACATATACCTCATGTCATTGTATATGCAAAGTTTCATTACAATCCAACACGTAGTTTTAAAAAGAGAACGAAACTCCTTATGTATGGGAAGGTGAAATTCGGCCGAGCTTGCCGGGACTCTTAATCTATTTCGAGGATCTTATTCATTAACATGTTTTTAACTCCATTCACTCAAAAAGACGACTGGAAAGAGCAGAAAGTCCTCGGAATGAATCTAAACTTAGCAAGCAGTACTCAGTTTTTACAAAATGAGTTACCGTTATTGTGATCTAAATATGTTTTGTTTACGACTCACGTAAACTTTTAAAACATTTTCGAAATAATTGTATATTTTACACGTAACCTTAAATGTCGGACAGTTAAGAATAAATGTAGTAAGGCTCTGAACGATAACATCAGAAATATTTATTCCCTTTTACGGCTCCATTTATTTTTATATATTTTAATTTTGCAAACGCACCTGAAAACGGATACATAATTTTCCACTTTACATATTTCTCATCAATCATCTTGCCGCACCTTTACACTTAACCCTACCTTTATAAGCATCTTAAATCGATTTTTATTCGAATTCACAGTCCAGCAAAGTTTGCGGCGACGTATTTCAAATTCAAAGTCGAAGTGTCAAAGTGAATTTCGTGTCTAACTGAGCGCGGGTGTCCCTCGGGTGCGGTAAATCCGCGGACACAGATCTTTTGAGTAAAACGAGAGACGTGCTTGGACTAAGACACATGGCTCTTGGATTTTAGACAAATGACGAATAGGTTGCAATATATCAGATCAGTCCAAAGACATTACTTTTGTGACATTATTTCATGGTTTAATTTTGATTTGTCCGTGGATTAAATGTGCGCGAAGACTTCACTTATCAATTTAAATTAATCCCATCTAATTTCGCACTTAAATTTAAAATTTTATAAGCATAGATAATCTCATATCGATTTTTTGTGGCATTTACTGTCCAGCAAAGTTTTGCGTGTTTTAAGTGTCAAAGTGAATTTCGTGTCTCTAACTGAGCTTGGGGGTATCCCTCGGGCGCGGTAAATCCGCGAAAACAGAACTTTTGAGTAAAACGGGTGATGTGCCTTAAATGAAACGTATTGCCCTCGGTTCTTAGATAGATGGCGGATAGGTTGCAATATTATCAGATCAGTCTGAAGATATTGCTTTATCCAATTTTTCTTAAAATTGATTTACTTAATTCTGATTTGTTTTATAGATCAAATGTGAGTCAAGGTAATCTTTTAATAGCCGTAACTTATCAATTTGCATGAATTCCATCTAATTTCGCACTTGAACATTTTTTTTTATTTTCCATTTACAGTCCAGCAAAGTTTTGTGGCGAAGTACCTATTTCAAAGTGGAAGTGTCAAAGTGAAGTTCCTGTCTAACTGAGCGCTATAGCTTGACTTCATACCCACCCGCGCTGCGCTGTCTTTTTCCCCTCGTCGCCCGCAGACCATGGGCGTGTCACGAAAGAACTTGTCAATCCATAGTGATCCCTCGGGCGCGGTAAGTCCTGATCTTTTGAGTAAAATCAGAGACGTGCTTCACCAGAGATTCATTGATCTCGGATCTTAGACAGATGACGGGGCGGTTGCAGGTTATTACCAGATCTGTTTAAAGATATATATTGCTTTTCCTTCCATTTTAGCCAATCTTGGATTCATTCTGATAGATAGGACGTAGTGAATTCTACGTGTCACGTAAGTAATACGCAAATGTGAAATAAATACGAGGACTACATACATTTCTTTTAAAGGATGTAAAATAATCTTCTACTTTTTTTGCTTTCAAAAATAATGAGACATTTATATTACAGTAAAACTTAACCAAAAAATATATAATTATATTTTTAGGTTAAACTACAACAAACTCTTTGAGCGAGGAAACCGCTAGCTCTCCGGTCGCCAGTGACTTCTGTAAGCCTCTTCGAACCTTAATGCGCTGGGGCCCCACGGACCCAGGGTCTCGACGCTATCTTCTACTTAATAATAATTGACCTGATACTGCTTAACAGAACGCTTTGTCTAGAATAATAAAATAGGAACGAATTCACAGAATCAAGTGTCGCAGTGAATTTCGTATCTGAGCGCGCCCCTCGGGAATGGCAAATCCGCGGGCACAGATCTTTTGAGTAGAGAGGGAAATATACCCGGACTGAGATACATTGTCTTCAGGTCTGAGATAGATTGCAGTATTATTCAATTTGTTTAAAGATCTTTTGTTTTTATTTCTTAAGGTAAGTTTAAAAGTTCAAGAGTTCCCTAACAACTCAGCGGAGTCTTAGTAATATGGTTTCTTTGGCACCCTTTGGTACAAATCCTTCAAATATGCAATATAAGAATATTTTATAATTTTTCATAATTATTCCGGTCAAAATATATTTTGTTATTCCGCGACAATCGTACTAATGGGACGAAGTAATAGAGAACTGCTTGATTTTTAAAAAGAAAAATACAAGTACAACTTCGCGAACCGAGTTATTAAGTATATTTATCGAAACTATTTCTCAAACTGAACATTTAGTTCTGGAAGTTAAACTGTATGAACAGACCGAAGTTGGACAGGCGTACTTATGAAATTTCCCGTAATCTCTATATCAAAACAAAAAAGTCGGAAAATACATTTGTACCAACTTGAAATAGCGAGTTGCTGTTCGACTTCACAGTTGAAATAACTTGCGCAAAGGATGCGCAAAGTTCCCTTGTCTGTCTTATCGTGCCATGTTCTGAGGTTGGCAAACTTGTCTTTTATATCATTTCGAACAATGTGGTTTTAGCGAGCGTTCATTTCGGTTTGTTTTCAAAACTTTTGTCAAACAAAAATAAGCTCAATGGTGTGTACCTTGTTATTTTAAAATGATAGCTCGTTGTTTATTTTTATATTTATAGTTATTTTTTGTAACATGGTATAGTCTAAAAATTGCAAAGTACCTATTGCGTTCCTTTCGCACACCATTATGATCATTTCATTTAAGAAAATACAGGATAGCAGTTTATTTTCTTCATACTTTGTGAATAACGTGATCACCGCTGCGGTCCCTTAGTTTAGAATTGTCTTCTTTTAAAGATTAATTTTTATGCACGTATATGTTTTTGTTGCAAGAGGTAATAATGCAATCCTTCTAGTATTTAAATATGGCAATGTACCTATTTCGCCTGCTACCCTTCTCATTGTGTAGTTTTGTTATTGTAATAGCGCGATGAAGGACTTCTTTAACAAGTGAACAGCGCCATCTCTGTAACGATTTGCGGACGAAGTTGCGAGAATATTCTACAACGTTACAAATAAAGTTACTACAAGAATGTACATAACTTTTATTTATTTCACTGACTGCTGAAAAATATTGGTTGTGCTACTTGTGCTGCTAACTGTCTTAAGAGTCCAGATTCCTAAAATACTAATTTCAAAAACAGCTAAAACCTTTCGCAATTTTTGCGCTGCATGTCAATGAGAGCCATCTCATCCTAACTAAAACTAAAGTTGTCAAAGAAAAACATACCATTAAGATTGTCCTTAGAATATCAATATCGAATATTTTCATTATTTTATAATAGGTACCTAATACTCGTATAGCTTAGACCTCATGTTTTTAGTCGTCACCTATTTCCAAATTTATGAAAATGCTAGAATATCCGGCAAATACGAGTTCCGAATAACATTTGGTTAAAATATACTCAAAACTCATGTTCAGTGAGTGTTGCCAGCACTTCTCGGCGGGCGGCGGCGGTCGCGCGTAAAATTCCCACCAAACTTGCAGCCCGTCAACTGGGTTGCCATCTGCAAGCGAACTAACTTGGTGTACTTGAACGTGTCCGGCGTTTAATTTATGCTATGTTTAAATGAGCAGTCGAGCGCAGATGTTGTCCGAATTAGTAGATTATGTATGCTTAGAATATTTTCGCTGGGGTTTAAATAAGCAGGTTAAATGGCAATGGAGCTAGTGTGATCGTCCATTGTTGCGCGCACTTCGCAAGTCTTAAAAGTGACGAGAATTAAAGAAGAAACATCTAGAATGGTGCTTAGAATGATCACAAATTTGAATTAAGATTACATTTGACGAATTTTCGTACCGACGACATCATTTCTGCGCATGTTTGAAAAAGTATATCCGCACTTAGCCCTTTCTATGCTTTACTTATTTTTATTAATTTTTACTTTATAGCTTGGTTACACTGTATCCTGTTTAGGTCTTTATATTTATTTTTAATTTGAACTAACTAGTTTATATTGAAACACAATTACAAAATCCTATGCGAGATAAATACGTCGTAGAAGATTTAATGCTCACTTAAAAATAGTGTTCACTATGAAACAGTATGCAGAAAAAGTAAGTAAAAAAGTTTGTCGTTCCATAATTCTACATTCCGGTTTTATAATAAGAGCATCCCTTTATTTTATTTCGAGAAACGGGTCTCGCTGCATTTTAACGCGCTTTTTTAAAAGCGTTGTTAGCACATTCTGTATTCCAAACGTAAATATTTTATATATTTTAAAGTTAAAAATACTGCACTCAAAATCTCTTTGTGTAAAGCTTTTCTATTCAATAATTTAACGGCTAATTCGTCCTTGATACAAAGAGAGCAAAACTATTATCAGCTCGCCACATGCAGCTTTAGTTGTTGTAACATTGATGTTTAATCTGATGGGTGAATAATAGATCTTTTGGTGGTGTATAATGGTTTTTCACCGTTAAATGTATTTATAAATATCACTATGAAATACGAGCGCTCGATTTCTAGAAATCTACCCACTGTTGTTTTGTTAAGATATATTTATATCAAGGATGAGTTTATCTCCAAGTTATACTCCAAATTGTTATTATACAACTCTACATGTTATAATATATTCATGAAAATAATATCAAATGGAATCGATATCAAATTAATATCACGTTTCGCGCAATATTATGAGAGTGAAAGAAAACACTCGTCTTATTAATAATTTCTCATTGAATATTCATAGCTTTGCAAAGGTTGCCTATAATAATGGGAGGTATTATTATTTCGTTTATATTTTTCGTCATCTAATGCTGTCATTGGTATGTGGAACGCAACGCAGTCATCCTATCATGACTGTAGCGATTCACAGGTTAGATAAATATAAGTGTTTTATTTTGTTTTTTTTTTGTCCACATAATCGATGTTAATTATTTTTTTATAATACCGTAAAGATTTTATTGATAAACTAGAAGGCGCCCGCAACTTTGGCGCGTAGGAGAAAAAGTCATAACCCCTCTATTTTTCTTTAGCATTCAGCGCAAAAAGTATCCTTTAACCATCTCGAGATACCTAGCTACCCGTGTACTAAAAATAGTTGAACTCCGTTTAGCCGATTAAGCGTGATGAAACCACAACGACACATACAAACATACAAACATTTAATTTTTAAAACTTTATAATATTATAGATATATACTTGTAAGAATACGGATTTCTATCAAATTCTATAATCACTTAGTGTTTCGTTGCGTTATTTTTGCAACTAAAATGTTACACCTAGGTACTTTAAACTTGACTAGACTCGCAACTTTATGTTCACTTTATTACACACTCAACTAGGCTAGACTTTCTAACAGCATAAACAATGTAGTTTTGTTTAGCTGCGTAGTAAAACTGATTCTTGTGTGTACAAAACATCAACAACAGAACAAAACTTACGAACTACGAACATTAAGTTTTTACCGTTTCTGGTTTAAGAGTCCCCAGTAAGCTCAGTCGAATTTCACCTTCCCATACAAACGGAGTTTCGTTCTTATTTTAAAAACTATGCGTTGCATTGTAACGACACTTTGCATATACAATGACATGAGGTATATCTAGGCCAGAAACTAGTTTATCTGCCTGCAGTTTATAAAACGAACAAAATACACCAAAATCAATGTGTAAAAATTTCATTCTTCCCTTTATGTTTTTCGTGATTAACTTAAATATTAACACTAACATTTTACATCTGACACTTACGCCAAAAAACCCCAAGCATGTAGTGTATTAGCTTTCTCTTTCTTTGATGCGCGCGCGCATTAAATTGCGTCCCTTATTACAAATTCCGCTCATTAACCCGCTCGGCGTTTGGGGCGTGGTTTACGAATGACGCTGCAGGCCCTTAAGTGAGAAAGGTGCCATGCAGACGGTTTTAGTGGACCAAACAAGTATGAGGCTAACGCATAACTCAGTCTGCTACTGAGGTATGGAAGCGGTAAGGGAGGGGTGTCAAGTGACGTATATGTGTATAGCGAGACACGATACGTCATGTCATGCCACTTGTCACCCCTCCCGTACCGCTCGGCACGAGCGAGTATCGAGCGCTCGATGACGGTCTATCTCTTTCGCACTATTAGTGCGTGCGAGAGAGGTGCACTGACTCTCGATACCAGATACTCGCTAGCGCCGATCGTAAACTCAGCTCATGGTAGGCACACAGGAACAGACAAAGTTAAGAGTTAGACCTGTAACTAGGTATAAGAGCCTAAGTGTAGGCGTTAGTAAGACATGTTAATTTTGTTTCACCTTACCAGGGTCTTGTATCTACGTGAATTTAACTAGTTGGTTGACCTTTGGTTCCCTTGCGGCGTCTGTATTTCCAAAGACTTACAACTTATTTTACAATTCAGAGTGAATATTTTTTCTGTTTAACCTACCTTCCTATCTTCGGAGGGTCATACTAAATTCAAACGCAAGCTCGTCCATAAAATACGCCATTATCACAACCAAACTCTTCTATTCAGTTTATAAAACGAACAAAATACACCAAAATCAAGTTTTGTATGAAAAACTTTAATTCGCTGTATTTTTTTTAGTATGGTATCTGAAGCTACATTAACTAATTACAGGCCTGCATTTACCTAAACTTATTCTAAGTACAAAGTTTCAGAGCAAACTAGCTATTAGTTTGAAAACGAGAGCGTAACTACGTTTGTATGGAGAACGGAGCTTACTGGGGACTCTTAAGTGGTCAGAGTTTTCTATTTGGACAGCACTCAGTATCATCATTGTCATCATTTCAGCCTTAGGAAGTTCACTGCTGGACCCAGGCCTCCTCAACAGACTTCCATATGAGCCGGATAGAGGCGACCCGCATCCAGCGAGTCCCGCAACCCAAACCAGGTTGCTCGTTGCACGCTGCAGTTTGCTTACCCTTACGCTGCAGTTTGTTTGCCCTGTTTGCAATGTCGATGACCTTGGTTCCTCTAAAAATCTCCTCATTTCTGATCCAATCTCGTAGAGACCCCGAGCTCTTTCTATAGCTCGCTGAGTGACTCTGAGCTTCCTTAAGTGGCCCATAGTTAGAGTCCACGTCTCGGCTCCGTAGGTCGCGACTGGTAATACGTATTGATTGGAGATTTTCGTCTTCAAGCACTGAGGTTTCCTGGACACTTCGCAGTTTTCTAAACGGGCAGCGTTTGGAAAACTGCGAAGTTGAATCCATTCAGTATATCCGTATACAATATCGAGAGTTAATTATACTCGTATATCAATTTGATTTATATGTTGAAATAATTATCATTCGTTTCATAAAAAAAAAAAAAAACTTGATCCTGGCTTGGCCATTTATACATCCTTCTGGGTTCAGTAGGTACTCAAGTTACAGCACATCAATAATCAGTTCAGTCCAATAGAGAATGCAGAAGACTGAGAATGAAAAGGCGCCCAACAAGGAGGACTGACGATCTGACTAGGATAACTTGAACTTGGATGACAGCAGTGCATGACTGCTCGTATGTATGCAAGTATCAGAGGCGTGGTGGCAGGAAAACTACAAGGGAAGTCAAAGCGTATTCATTTACTCATATTTAACACTTTCACAACCGACATTTTCGTAGCGATACGTTCGTAGCCAATAACCTAGGAAAAACCATATGTAGTGAAAACTTGCTACGAGCAGAGCGCCCGCCGTGTCGTGAAGCCTTTCCTTGGGCAACCCGGTGGAAATCGGTTGATATGGACGCCACGCCACTGCAACATAAAAATATATAAAAAAGGCGAACGTATAATCTTGGAGTATATGGGCACAACACTATTGTTAATTGTGTAATTCAAAGACGTTTCCAAGAGGCTTACAGAAGTCACAGGCGACCGGAGAGCTGGCGGTTTTCTCGCTCAAATAATCAGTCTGGCGATTCAGCGGGGAAACGCCGCGAGCATCTTCGGTACAATGCCGCAGGGGCTATTTTTAGATTTAATTCAAATTTAGTTTGTTTTAGTTTAATTATATTTTTAGGTTATGTTATATTGGTTTTGTTTAAGTATAGTTTTACTGTAATCGATTTGGCCTATTATAAATTACGTTATTTCTACTATATTACATTTTGACATAGGGTAGATAATTTTATCCGCACGATTACGTTAAGAGGGTGCATGCGGAAAATTTAAGGTATTTTTTAGTAAGATTTTTGTCAAATCTAGTATATGAAACTGGCTGATTTTTAGATATGTGATTTTGACTATATAACCTATTCAGTGCCTAACGCGGAATAATGATTGTTAATAATATTTTCAACTTGTAAACAAAAACAAATGATATCGTTTTTTGATCAAGAACTTATGTTCCTATTATTATTATTAGGTTATTTAGGAAATCCACAGCCTACATAATTATTCTCTTCATCAAAAAGTATTTTTCAAAAAACTACGCCGTTGACCTAAAATCGAAATCCCTAAAACATCGAAAAGGAACGAACATTTAAAAAGTACCTACATCTAAACATATTTCCATTTACAAACAAGAAAATTTGCCAAATCTTTCTGGTCAGGTTACGGCTATCTGTTCCGGCTGATAAGCAAAATGAACATTACAATAGATTTATACTTCCCCGGGATAAGGAACACCGATGAAGATCAAAAGAGATTTCAGATCGTCTTTAGAAAACTTTGTATCAGATTAAAGGCTTTGAGTTTTTGTCACGAAGTCTTATCGTGAATACGTTTATAATAAAGTGGAATATCGGGCGATTTCGTTAATTTTTAAAATTTTCAACGCACTTGAAGGACTTAAGGATGCATCGAAAATTCAAGCTATTTTTTAGTGAGATTTTTATCACATCTATTATAATAAAACAGGCTGGTTTTTAGACTACATAACCTATTCAGTGATTAACAAGGAAAGATGTTTGTTGAACATTTGCTCGATAGAAAAGTTATCCGAAAACGCGTTTTGATTTTCCGTTTTTTGTCTAGTTTGTACAAACGACAGATTAATAAACGGCAAAATTATGTAAAAATTTCATTCTTCCCTTTATGTTTTTCGTGATTAACTTAAATAATAACAATATTAACAATATTTCATTGCACTTTTACATCTGACACTTACGCCAAAAAACCCCAAGCATGTAGTGTATTAGCTTTCTCTTTCTTTGATGCGCGCGCGCATTAAATGCGTCCCTTATTACAAATTCCGCTCATTAACCCGCTCGGCGTTTGGGGCGTGGTTTACGAATGACGCTGCAGGCCCTTAAGTGAGAAAGGTGCCATGCAGACGGTTTTAGTGGACCAAATAAGTATGAGGCTAACGCATAACTCAGTCTGCTACTGAGGTATGGAAGCGGTAAGGGAGGGGTGTCAAGTGACGTATATGTGTATAGCGAAACACGATACGTCATGTCACGCCACTTGTCACCCCTCCCGTACCGCTCGGCACGAGCGAGTATCGAGCGCTCGATGACGGTCTATCTCTTTCGCACTATTAGCGCGTGCGAGAGAGGTGCACTGACTCTCGATACCAGATACTCGCTAGCGCCGATCGTAAACTCAGCTCATGGTAGGCACACAGGAACAGACAAAGTTAAGAGTTAGACCTGTAACTAGGTATAAGAGCCTAAGTGTAGGCGTTAGTAAGACATGTTAATTTTGTTTCACCTTACCAGGGTCTTGTATCTACGTGAATTTAACTAGTTGGTTGACCTTTGGTTCCCTTGCGGCGTCTGTATTTCCAAAGACTTACAACTTATTTTACAATTCAGAGTGAATATTTTTTCTGTTTAACCTACCTCCCTATCTTCGGAGGGTCATACTAAATTCAAACGCAAGCTCGTCCATAAAATACGCCATTATCACAACCAAACTCTTCGAATTGTTAAGATAATACGTACTGTACAATGTCGCAAGGGACGTCCATGAATAATAATGAAAAGCAGAGCTAGATTTACGCTTTTTGATAGATACTCGTAGATTTTGTATATTTATTTGTACTAGGGGCATCGAAACAACATACTATATTTCATCCTAGATCCAGTTTCAACAAGAACAACTATAATGATCAAAGTTCTAAAAAAAACTCCACTACATAATATTTTAGTCTCTGTCCCCATGACCCCAGACGAATCCAGTAACATCTCATACATCAAGCCGTTTAGGCTGTAGAGCGTACCAAAAAATAGACATACATACATCTATACTTTTATAAAGTTGTAAAAAAAATGTCTGTACATTAAAGATATTTTAAAAAGAATGTTGTAACGGACTTTTGGAGACTACATCGAAATATATTTTTTTGGGATTTTTTGTCTTTGTATACCTATGTGTCGTTGTGACGTTATCACGCCAAATTAGCTAAACGGATTTTAATTATTTTTGGTACACGGGTAGCTGGGTATCTCTAGATGGTTATATGATACTTTTTTAAAAAAAAACGTCTGGAGACGAGGAGAAAGGACCTGCCACTGCAGGCCACTAACGCTAAGCTCAAAGTAGTTAAGCTTTCGGTAGGTTACCAGGAAATCTCGTTGTACAATAAGTTGCCTGTTGAGTTGAAACTACTGTCGAGCGCGAATCTCTTTAAAAACAGGCTAAAATCATTTCTGCTTAGGAAGTGTTTTTACTCAGTTTAGGAATTTTTAACGCACTCATAGTAATAATTTTGATTTTTTTATTTTTATTTATTTTTTATTTGTAAATTGACATTACTTACTGTATACAATTAGTTGCTATTTGTTTGCATTTTATTTTAATTTATTTTACGTGGATGTGTTTGTAAATTGACATTATTGTATATAATTCGCTATCTGTAAATACCGCTACCTATATCAAATGTAATGTGTTAATTGAATAAATAAATGAAATGAAAATGAAATGAACCCGACTACGCTGAAGAAAAAAAGGGGTAATGATATTTTCTCCTCTGCGAACGAAGTTGCGGGCACCTTCTAGTACTTTCATATATACTTACATGTATACACTCAAAAAACAGAATCCTCCTGCCACAATCGGGTGAAAATAGGAGTCATGATGCACCATGAATATTTTATATCCTCTCGGAAGAAGTAAGTGGCGAAAGGACACGAAATTGACTTAAATTTTAAGGCACTTAGTTGAGAGTTTGGGCCAAGTTCGAGGACTTACCGTATTGGGTCCCCGCGGATAGCGACTTGCCACTTAGCCACGCCGTTAAAACCTTTGTGCGAAATAAACGTGCGCTGTGTGTCTCTTAATGCTGGGAGACCTATAGTAAGTACTTGTTGATTCTAATGTGACTCTACCTACCTTTTTTCCAGCTCTCAAAAAGAACTTAAAAAGTCTCTAATGGGAAAGGCATATTAAAGGGTAGAGGACAATTTAAGAGTCCCCAGCAAGTTCGGCTGAATTTCACCTTCCCTTACAAACGGAGTTTCGTTCTCATTTTAAAACTAAGTGTTGGACTGTAACAAAACTTTGCATATACAATGACATGAGGTATATCTAGGCCGGAAATCAGTTTATATGGCTCCAGTTTATAAAACAAACAAAATACAGGAAAATAAGTTTTGTGTGAAAAACTTAAATTCGCGGTATTATTTTAACTATGGTATCTGAAGCTACATAAACTAATTACAGGCCTGCACTTAACTTATTCTAAGTACAAAGTTTCAGAGCAAAACAGCCAGTCGTTTTAAAATGAGAGCGTAGCTACGTTTGTATGGAGAACCGAGCTTACTGCGGACTCTTAATAGACAAAAATGCATGGCCGAAACAGAAACCAAATAATTTACCTTTGCCAGGACACGGTTATTCTATGATGACGTACGTACGTAAGTTGTTTTAATAAATCATATTTCCCTTTTTTCCTCCTATTATATTTTTTTGAGAACTATGCATTCAGTTTATGCTTTAAAAACACATATTTAGGATAGGCTAGATACAAATATTGTACTATTTAGATAAAAGTTATTTAGATCAAAATACTGACTGTTGCGTTTGTTTGGGCTTTCTTCTCAACAGTGGTTCTTGGGAAATGCGCTAGAGTCAGACTTGTAAAAGCGACCTTGCGACCTACTTATAGAATAAAGATCATTATGTAATGTGGGCTATGTGACTGACTAAAACAGTGCCGTAGAGTCAGACTTGTGAAAGTGACCTTGTGGCCTACCTGAATACCAGAATAAAGATCACTTTTTCATTACCTACCTAAATACCGACTACCTGAGGTAGTTAGGTTAGGTTAGGTTAGATATAGGTTAGAATGGAATAGTAAAAGTAACATTATGTTTGGTGTGTAACATTTTTGAGTTATATTAATGGTTAAATGGCCGCAATAAGGATATGGCGTAATATTAAATTTCGTTGAGGACTAAATAAGTGGAACTGATGATTCGGGTCGCTTATAGACTTTAAGTCCACGTTGAGAACTTCAATTCAATCTTGAGATCCAGTTAGTACCCTCCAAGTCCATCATCAAGACCATTTTGATGGTACTCTATTTAAATGCATCTCATTCTCAGTCCATAAAGCTAGGAAACTCGTCTATGTTAATCCAGTCCAGAGATCCATTAGATACCAGTGGCGTGGCGTCCATAGAACTCGATTCCCACCGAGTTACCCATTTTAGACACCTGACTACAGTATTTGAAGAAAAAAAAATAACTTCGGCTTGTCTATGGATAATTTTTAACACCACGCCACTGGTAGGTACCCCCAGGATCTGTAGTGAAGACCATTTCGTGGTACTCCGTCGATATACTCCTTCAATGAGAATAACGTCTTGTCGGTTATTCTTATACAAAAAAACGATATATGGTTTACATCACCTTGCTTTCCAAAACAATATGATACGTAATAATAAGATTGCGAACTTATTTCACGTTTAAGAACAACGATTAGGCGTTTCGTTCACCGAGAAATAGATGAAAATACTTATGTGTGAAAATAATATGTACTTATTTACAGTTACTTTTTTTTAAGAGTTCTGTATATTAGCGCTCGTGTTGATCCGGATAAGTCCAAAAGTAATGGAAGGATTTGGCCGACTGATGGTGATTTTAATTTATCCCGATTATTAATTTAGAAAAAGAAAAAGAGAGAACGTTTAGAATGTTTAGTTTATACAGTGTATATACATAACTAGATTAATAACTTGTTGAATCTGAATATTTTAAAAATAAACGATATGTTACCTTAGGTATTAGAATTCCAAACGGCAACCCTGCTGTGACATTCACACGATCTCTCGGGACTGGACACATTAAAAGTTACCGTGGACCCTGTTTATGAATACCTAATGGCCAGTTCGTAGTTGAATACTGGACCATTTTAGTCGCGTGAGTGCCCGTGCCTTTGATAAATCTGGCGTTGAAGCCATGAATACAGATCAGATGCTCAGTGGATCTTCCGCACGATCGTTGAGTTTTTTGAAACTGTGAACTTCAGCTTAAAAAATTTCATCGTGTAGTGATTTTTGTATTTTTTTTTTTTGAAAATATAAAGCATTGTCGTACTTTATGGTACTACCAGTATTTCTCATTTTCTGTTACTGGAAACCTATACCTAATTAAATATTTAACGAGCACACTGTCCCTGTTTCCGGAGTAAATACTTAATTATTTGGTTATTAATAATTTATTAGTCTATTCTAGAACTTGAGGTTTAATCTTCGGATCTAGTTAGGTATGCAGGCGCATATAAAAGCAAACAATGTTTTTACGTATTTTTGAAAAGGTTGCGTCTCATATGTCCCAAGTAGGCAATAAACATTATAGCAATCTGTCTCCAACAATGTTTATCATTTTGTAAAATTTCGGCGAGTTTCGGTTTCAAACTAATTTGAATCAGTTCACTACGAGTGTAATTGATTCAGTTTTGAGCTATTGAACCTTATTCTTCAACACGCCAGATGGTCAATTATGCGTCCGTTTTTCATTAGTTTGAGTGTAAAATACAATTTATTACATTATTTAACATGCAGCAAAGTGTTATTAGAACACAGACTAAAAGATTCGAGTGATGATGATGAAAAATATACTAGTTAATGCAACTGCTATACATAATGGTAATAATTAAATAGCTACAACTGTGGGTTATGAAACGAACCACTAGCAAAATTATGTATAACGTATTCAAGAATCCTAATTAGCAAAACAGCATTGCAATTTTATTATGCTATCAGCTTATCATCGTGGAGTGGAGGGAGCGGGCGGTCAGGCGGAGGCTTTCTTCTTATGTAATGCGTGGCAAAAGTACAGACAAGCCACCTGATGGAAAGAAAGAAACACCGGAGCAATCTCCCATATTTTGCCAACCTTTGAGAGCCCTGTTAACTCACTTCTTGAAGAATCCCATGTTATAGCGCTCTGGAAATACCTCAAGGGGAAGGTTATTCCACAACTTGCAAGTGCGTGGTAAAAACGAGCGTGATGCCCGTTTATTTTTGGGATGCCAAGCATCCAGATAGTGGGGATGTACTTTGTTTCTGAGGCGGGAGGTGCGTTGATAGAAACGGGACGGTGGCAACAACTCAACTCTCACGCTTTGTTGTATATTACTTTATGCAACTCATATATAATGAGAGGCCTTAAAACACGAGTGCGTTTACAAGAAGGCCAAAATACACTGTAAGGTAAGTAAAATTATACGTGATATTCTAACTATATCATACAATATCATGTAGATATATTAGCATCTTCAATTTAGGTAATATTGAAAAGCTGGTCCTTTGGTTCTTGAACAAATTAAAGAGGATTTACTATATGGGTGTACATACATAAAAAATATTAGCTTACCGATACCTATAGTTTCTGAGCTCGTTATAGAAATGATATTGTATTGTATGTAGGTACAATAAAAAAGTCGAAAGAACCCCAGATTCTGGCATGACTTTAGAACTACGTCGTAGTAGCCTTCTATTCCTATTTTTTTGTTCGAACTTCAAAATCATGTAACAATTATATTGCAGTACCTATTTCGTAAAAGTAAACTATATTTATATCCTTGAGCTGGACACAAATACTGTTTCTGTTATGTGGTTGAATCCGCTATGATAAGTTCACACAATTTGGAATAACAATTGATTGTTTTTTTTTTTTTTACTTTATTGCACAATACAAGAAAGAACGTACAAATGGCGGACTTAATGCCATAAAAACATTATCTACCAGTCAACCATCAGGCTAAACAGAGACATTATTGGTTCGGGTATCGGAATCAAACTTGTACAAATTAATAATTACTAGGGTGAGACACCCAAATTATATAGGTACCTACTATACGAACTATACATAATACTGATTGACATTGATTCAACTGTTGATTCAAATCTTAGTTACAAAACGAAGCAGAAAAAGTCTAAGCGCGTCTATGAAAGGCCCCAAAAGAAAAGAAATGTGTTGAACAAAATTTAAAACATCATTTCAATGATATCGGGTGTAAATGGAGATCACGAGATTCTCTATGTAAATGAAGCCAGTTATATAAATGACGCAGCGAGAGAGGTTTTCATATGATTATATTTGAGGGAAATTGAATATTCGAACGATTGCCATTTTAATTTCCAGTAGGAACTCAATATTGAAGGAAAGACAGTCGGGGTAGATCATTCTTGCTGACCGTAATAACGTTGGTATAACTACCAAGTGGTACATAAGTTGTGTTACATACACACGCCTTTTAAATTCGGACAGTAGGAAAAATCTGCTGTTACATGTCTGAGTAGTTATCAGCCAATATTCACTGCATATTCTGATCTTCGAACTATGTGCCCTGCCCATTGCCACTTCAGTTTGCTATATCTGTTGGGGCAGAAAGGTTCTCGAGTTGGAGACCGCGTACCGGCAAGCGCAGCGTGGGATATAATAAAATAAATAAATAATAACAGCTACGGCTGAAATGATGATGATGTTGATGATTCTGATCAGATTTTTTTGCACAGCCTTCAATGCAATCTAATTTCTTAAGTTTCTAACAATTGGCGAGTGTGATGTAATAAAAAAAAGGTTGGGTAATAAGTATCCAAAGTTATGTTAACAGTCTCGAGAAGCCATTTTCCAATTCCAAATTATCTTAGTTCGTACAGTTCGTAGCATTCATTTTGCCATTTTAATACGCCACGACGCCACGCCGTAACGTTTCCTTTCAGGTGCGTTTTGTTACTTCTCTGAGTATCTTTCTTTCTCTTTGTCTGGAGAAGGATAATACAGGTTGAGAAATGCCGTGTAGCTTTTGAAAGGTAGTGTTAGAAGCGGACAGAATTTTTTGCTAAATTGAAGAAAGAACTAATGATTCCTAAAGCAGTAAGTAGTTTCTGGATTATTTTTTTTGTGAAACGATCATTATAAATGTACAAACCATTGCAGAAAAGTATACACCGAAAACTTAGATACGTATAATGGAATCGGGATTATATATTTTAATCCGACGAATTTAGACAGACTAGGCGGTCCTAACCTTTACCCGACCGATTGAAAAAACTAAAGCCCGAAATGGATATCGAATAACTATGGAGGATGCTTCAAATTGCCCATTGGTAAGAACGCAATATCTATAAAAATCCCAGGCCGCTGATATGGAGGCGCATTTACGTGGTCATGAAATACAGCGATTATCATAAACGGAGCGTTTTCGTCATCCAGTGTACCCATTAGCGGGCGGAGTTCGCGAAATGGCGCGCTTTATCGCCAACCCAGCTGTCCTGGGAAAAAACGACGAACGTTTTTAGGCGTTCCATTAAAAATACGTCCTTTTAGAAACGAGGGAAACCGTCTATACGCTGTATGGTGAGTTATGTTTTTCCCATACTCGAACCATGCTCGTTTTTGCTGGGATTTGAACTTAATGCGGATGCTAGAGTTTTTGTTTCTGACTAGGTATGTTACTGGTACGAAAGCTTTGAAGGTTATTCATAGTTTTTTTTAGTGTAGATTGTGATTGCTTTTCAAAGGAGTTTTATACAAGAATAAAATGTGTGTATTTAAAATGTAAAGTCAGAGGAAAGTGACTTGGTTTTTCTTTTGTTTCTGTTTCTTGATTCAAATAAAAGAGAAGAGTATTTACACTGCCAAAATTAGACATTTCGTCATATAGCAGTGATACAATTCATTTATGAAATAAATAATGAAAAAAAAATTGTACGTTTAATTAGTTTTTTACTTTCACCAACAAATATAAAGCAAGTTTAAATTTTCGCAGCTGGTTAATATTGAATAAAATAAGGGGTTCCAAAGGTGCCGAGCCTTTGAGCACTAGAACTCCTTGGAATGTGGAAGACTCATTTCGGAATTAAGTATCAAAGCGAGTGATATAAGTATTATCAGTTATGGTTATCCCCCTCACGTTTTGTATACAAAGCTCACATTGACTCAAACACGTTCCACTCAACCGTGATGACTTCGAATTTCAACTTTATTACTAGGAAATTAAAGTTGCGTATATAAAAGATAGGAACGTGCAAAGATGCGGGTACTTCACTGCGTATTGTGCTGTTGTTCTAGTTTGAAGTCTTTGTAACATGAGATAGAAAGTTTACTTGGGGGTGAAATCTTGTCATGGGAGTGTCAAGCAATTTGATAAGGAAAATACAAATTCTTGTGTATGTTATATAAGTTTATGAAGACCGGCTTGTTTGCGTTCTTTAGGAATTAAATTATAAATAAGTGCCATAGAAATATTTTTGCTAGAGAGATTGCTCAAATTAAGACGAATCTCATGGAAGTTAAAAAAAAAACTGATTAATGGATTATATTTCCTTTGCTTTTCCAAAAACAGTGTCTTGGATAGATGTGACAGTAAATTATGTCTACATGCGCATAATATTTTCATGCTGTTTCCACCAATACGCAAACCATCACCATTATAAATAAAACATAAAAAAGAGAAAGGGGAACAAAAATGTTAGGTAATAATTATTAATTGCCCTCAGTACAATGATTGAGGCAGTGTTTGGCGAGGTCATGTCCTCTTGTAATTTATAATTATAAGTTTATCGTATATATTTAGGTACATATACGTATTATATATATACGGTCGGCCAAGAAATTGGTCTACCATTTTTAAACCTTAATATACAAATAGAGTCCTAAAATTATAGACTAATTTTTGGCTGACCGTTACTGTACTTGCATTTTTTTAAATTGGTTTTTCCTCGAACAAGATTATGCTGTTTGGATAATAAGTCGCTTATGTCACTTAATTCTCTGATTCGAGAGTTTCAAGCAGCTCAATTTCGCTGACACATCTTGGTCGAAGTGTGTGTTGATTGTTGTGGCAAATCAAGTTATTTGGTGGAAATCCCGGATTCCTGTAAAAATATTTATTAAAATATACAGGCATTAAAAACAAGTTGTCCACAAAAAATATGTCGGATATACGCTCAAATAATGACTCATCTCTTCAAAAATCGTGCGTATCGTTCCTGCGTTATAGCAAGACGAGCCAAGCAGTTTGACGACCGGTTTGGCTCAGCGTTGCCTGTGAAGCTGACGGTCATGGGTTCAAATCCCGGTAAGGGAAAATATTTGTGTGATATATATATCTGTTCCCGTGTCTTGGATGTTTTCTAGATTAGATTAGATGAGATTTATTCATTTCATGATAAAATAACACTATAAATTTGCTTAATTTCAAGTCTATAAGTAAATCTATCGATTAAATATATTTTCATCTTGTACCCATAACACAAGTCTTACTGAGCTTACCATAGGACTAGTCGATTTGTGTAAAATTGTCCCGTAATATTTATTTAATGGACAAATCCAAAACCCAACCGTCGGGTGTTCCCGCGGTTTTTATTCGAGTTTATTTCGTAAGCGAAAACAACGTGCCGCAGGCTCTGAAACACGTGTAAATGTCGGCACGTGTTCGCGAAATGTTAGGAACACTTGTGCAGATAAAATAATACGCCATCTTTGTGTACTAATAGGGAATATGCCTATGATCATTACTTAATGCTCACTCAGCACGGGGATGCTGACATGTTTGCTGATAGCTTTACTCAATTATGTCTTATTGCTAAGCAGTTCATTGACAATTTTGATTAATTATTATTTTAGTAGGCATAGAGATTCTATATATTTATTTTTATAAAATAGATGGGCATTATACCGCAATCTCACCTGTTTTTATTGTCAAATTATTCTGAATTTGACTGTTCTTATTGACATGTATTGTTTTTTGTAAATATGTAATAATCTATCGTGTTAGTGCTTTGGTGTTATTGTATGCTGTAAACTTACATTGTATTTAAATGAATAAATAAATAATTGCACACTACATACTACACACAGCACTGGTACATTTGAAATATTTTATTATACCCCAGTAAAAGGGATTTGAATGGATTATTGGATTCTTACAGATCATGATGATCGCTTTTACAGCGTGACAGATAAATGACAAAGCATCCGTCATTTTCTGACAAATAATAGAGTGCGAAAGTGCTTTTTGTTTATTTCTCAGTGGCTCAGTAGTTTACACAACGGCCTACGAAGCTGGAGGTCCCAGGTTCGAATCCCGGCCAGGGCAAGTTTGTTCCTGGGTCTTGGATGTTTTCTATGTATTTAAATATTATAATTTATATGGTTATTTATATGGTTTTTAGGTTGATGAATTTATTTATACTTATTTTGGAGAACCAACAGCTTGACAAAACTTAAATAAACTCAACACAAAGCCCATGTTAAGATATTATTAAACTACGAAGACAACACATGGATTATATCGAACAACAACGGTTTAATACTTAAATTAAATTAATTAAATAAATGTGAGCTTGTGTACAACGATAAAGTACGATAACTAATTTCCAGAAACGCGTTCGTCGCCACAGGTAAATGTTAGTACAGTACGCAAAAGGTTGTCTGTAACTGTCACGCACTTATCCTATGCCCAGACTGCCAAATTTTCGTTGAAACCCACTCTAATGGCGTGAACGAAACTACTCGCAGCTTCATTTTCATTAATGGCAATTAAAGCAAGCTTGCCATTTTGGCTTGGGAAACGACTATTTCCATATAGGTCGGGCATTTAAGTGTTACTTTGATATTACGTATCTGGTTATAACTGCATTTAATATCCCATTGAATATAAAAAGGGCTAAGTGGTTTTTGGACTGACGCACGAAGGGTTCCGTAGCGCAGTACGCGAAAAAAGTCGAAAAACACGTTCTAGTGTTTAATTTTACGAACGGACGGACAGACAAAGAAACAGACAGTGGAGGCTTATTAGTAGGGTTCTATTGGTACCCTTTTGGTAACACTAAAAATAGTATTTTCTCTTTACAGTTGCCAATATACATAATTATACTATTATGAGGTGTAAAATGAAACGTCTCTATATTAAAGATATGCGCAACTGCAGCCGCAACGCGTACACTATACGCAGCATTGGTCCGAAGTATCCTAGAGACGAGCGCAGTAGTCTGGGCTCCGAATGAGAAAAAATATATTCTCATGTTGGAGCAAGTGCAGAAACAATTTCTGAGGTCTTTGTACAAAAAAATATATGTTTACTACCCTTTTTTATATCCAACGCGCTTCCTACTGGGTTATTTGGGTTTCGAGTCCTTAGAAATGCGAAGAAACCTGTCACTGTTATTTTTTACTCTAAACATCTTAAGGAATAAGATTGATAGCGTCTTAGGAAAGATCCTTAAACTTAAGGTACCTGACGACTATCGCAATAGGCGACGAGAGGTGCCCCTTCTAGCAACAGTACCCTGTCGAACTAATTCGTACCGCCACTCACCCCTCCCCCGCGCGGTAGCGCTTCTCAACTCCGTGCTTGCGGCGTCACCACAGTGCGATGTGTTTGTGCCTGGGATGGTGCAGCTGATGAGTGAATGGAAGAGAGTGTTAGAGAGGAATGACCACTGACTATGTCAATGTGCAATAATTTAGCCTAAAGTAATAGTAATTAAGAATTGATTTAACGCCATGGAATTCTCTGTAATGTTATACCATTGTGATTCTCTATAAATAAAAAAAATAAAAAAATATTTAAGAAAAAGTGATACGGACTATCTGAAGGTCACTGAATCGAAAAAAGAAAATATTGTTTGTATGTTATGTGTCGTTGTGATTCAATCAGGCCACAACGGCTAAACGGATTTCAACTATTTTTAGTACACATGGGCATCCATAGATGGTTATGGGTTACTTTACACCCGACTACGCTGAAGTAAAACGGCGGGTTATGACTTTTTTCTCTTCTGTGAAGTTTCCTTTCCGTGTCTTGCACCTTCTTGTGTAGTTATACACTTTTAGTGGGAGGCGAGATTCAGTGGGACACGTACCTACATAGTACACGCCCATCCACAAGAACTCTTTTATAGCGAACTGATAAGTTATTGTAATGAACAAGATTGGTACTGTGTTGATTGCTTTTGCTTTCTGTGAGAAATGTGTATGTTGATTAAGGATCTATATCGGAATCCCTAACGTCATTTGTCCTAATGTATCGTTTGTCCTAATGTATTATATGCCATAACGCATTTTTTTCAGAAACCGTAAACTTTTCAGGATTGTTATAAAACAAACCTAACCTAACCTAACCTAATCTATACGACGATCTTTTAAAAAATTCTGAAAAAATTACGGTTTCTGAATAAAATGCGTTATAGCAAATGATACATTAGGACAAACGATACATTAGGACAAATGGGGATGCAGGGATTCCGAATGAGACCCGTTGATTAATCATAATCATAATCATCCAAAGATAAACAGCATCAACTGTGATTTTGATCAGTCAGTCGTGTGGGGGGAACGATCAGAAAAACAGGTCTGTACCTACACTGAGGAATGTCACATAAATTTAAGAAATTTTGTTTTTTTGTCGGAATTTACGACATGTGCTGATAATTACTGTAATTTAGCAAGCCATATGGATATTATTAAAGCTATGTATAGCAACGTCATATCCGTTTTTAAAAGCGCTGCATCTGCTAGTTGGGGAGGCAGAAAACCTAAGAATAAGAATGTGGTGGTAGGATGGAACAGGCATGTCAGGGACGCTCATAGGATGGCTAGACAGACTTTTCAGGAGTGGAACTTACACGGTGGGCCTAGAAATGGATTTTTCTTTGAGCAGATGGTTGAGAGCCGTAAAATATTTAAATCAAGATTGAAATGGTGTCAGGATAATCAGCATCAAATTAAAATGGACATAATTGCCTCCCATCACTCAAAACAGGATTTTAGAGCATTTTGAAAGGCTACGAACAGTATGAAGTTTCGGTTTGGCCGCCCAGTGAGTGTCAATGGCAAAAACAAGATACGTGACATTGCTAACCTTTTTAGGAGAACTTTTTTGTGAAGCCTCTATTGGCGGGAGAGATGACCAATGCTGAGATAAATGTAACAAGCCCGGGGTTTACTGCTCGGGAAGTGGACAAGGCGATTAAGTGTATGTCCCGGAGTAAATCACCGGGACACGATTCTCTCAGCATTGAGCATCTCCAGCATGCCGGCCCTCACTTATCGAGAGTGTTGGCAATGTTTTTCAACCTGTGTGTAACGCATTCTTATCTACCGGATGACTTAATGAGAACAATTATTGTGCCTATAGTTAAAAATAAAACGGGGGACCTCTCGAATGTAAACAACTATAGGCCAATATCGCTCGCTACTGTAATAGCGAAAGTGTTTGATAGTGTGCTTTATACTCGATTAAACGAGTATGTGGAATTAAGTCACAATCAGTTTGGTTTTAGACCGGGGCTATCCACTGAAAGTGCGATATCGTGTCTTAAGCACACTGTCAAATACTATGTCGACAGAAACTCACCTGTATATGCCTGCTTCCTTGACCTGTCTAAGGCTTTTGACCTGGTTTCCTATGAAGTTTTATCGAAGAAACTTGAGGCAGTAAAACTTCTCTCTGGATTGGTTCACATCTTCAGGTATTGGTATGGAAACCAGGTCAACAGATTTAGATGGGCGGATGCATATTCTGATCCATATAAATTGGAGTGTGGAGTGAGGCAGGGGGGGTTGAGTTCGCCTACACTGTTTAACGTGTATGTCAACGGACTCCTGGATGAGCTTAGCAGAATGCATGTTGGGTGTCACATTGACGAGATCTGCGTCAATAATATTAGTTATGCAAATGACATGGTTCTGCTAAGTGCATCGGTATGTGGTATAAAAAAATGCTGAAGGTGTGTGAGACGTATGCCGACACCCACGGCCTATAATATAATGTGGCTAAAAGCCAATATATGATCTTTGAGGTTGGACGCGGCAGGACAGAGGAAGTGGCACCTATCAAATTTAATGGGTCAGCCCTAGATAAGGTTGATTTTTTTAAATATTTGGGGCACCTAGTAACGTGGGACCTTAAAGACGATAGGGATATAGAGCGAGAGCGGAGGGCTTTGTAGGTCCGGGCTAATATGATAGCACGAAAGTCTGCACGTTCTACAAGAGAGGTGAAGCTTAATTTATTCAGAGCATACTGCACCTCCATGTGCAGCTTGTGGCGGACGTATACGCAACGGGCCTATGGAGCCGCGTCGAGTATAACAACGCTTTCCGGGTGATGACGGGGCTGCCTCGCTTCTGCAGCGCATCAGGGATGTTTGCTGAAGCCGGAGTGGACTGCTTTCATGCCACTATGTGCAAAAGGGCAGCATCCCTGGTGCGCCGGGTGCGCGCCAGCCCCATCATTATCCTAAAGATGATCGGGGACCGGGTGGACGCCCCCTATATACGCAATTGGTATCGGCTTCATGCGCCGTTTAATTAATACAGCGAAGTTTAATTAATTAATTAATATAATAATTATGTTTTTAGGTATTAAAAAACTAACATCTAGAATAAGTCTCTTCTACTAACAAAATATGAGCGTAACTTACTCGAAATAAAATATATTATTATTATATTATATTATTCCTAATAATACGGAAACCCCAAAAGCACGGAAATATTCCTATTTCTACTAACACACACAGAAAAAAAACTTACGAACAATAAAAACACACATTCACTGACAACTCATCGTATAAACAGTCATGAACATGACATTTGTTCACACACTTTTGCAGAGGAGAATACGCTCGTTTGTAATTTATGCTCTAAATAAAGTCTTTACGGACAATGTGATGTTCTATATCAGAAAAATAGCATAAATATCATACCAACACTAAGAATAATTCTTAATTTTAATATAACGGTTATTATCCAACTCACTTTATTTCAATGATACGCTGCCGTCACGGCATATTACTCTGTGGGGAGTGACATTATTCCATAGTCATCCTACATCTTAACATCCACTCTACTTTAAAACAACTTATACCAAAGTATACAAATAGGTTCAGTCTTCGATGTCGTACGTGACTGTCAGTAAGGCATAGGGATTACTATACACTCACTTAGATAGTTGGTTGGTGTGTAAATACAGACCTGGGACTAATTAAGCAACGTTCAGAGTAAAGAGTTTTACTATACGACTACCATAACTCTTTATTGCACACTTCACAGAACTGTTAAAAAGCAAATAATACATTCAAGGACAAGCAAACAACTGGCAGTCTTATCGCTAAACAGCGATCTCTTCCAGGCGACCTTAGTTAGTAGGAGACGAAGAAAAAAAAAACTGTAGTCCTATTCGAATGATACGATAAGTAAAGATACGAATAATAGATATTATTCGTATATAATATATATTATTATATAATATATAATAGATATTATTCGGATATTGTATCAAAAAATATGTGATGTTTTCACTTTAAAAATATAAACAAACACTAAAATAGATATTATGTTTATGGGAAAAACTGAAGATTGGTTTAAAAAATAAACTTGCCTCATTGTTTCAACCCAACAGACCCAGCTTTTGAAATTTAGTCTAGACCACAAGTTTAGTATCAGTAGCTTTTTACTTTGAAATGGTAACTTCAATTACACAAATAGCTACAAAAACTGTAATTCTGTGATTACACACTGAGGATAGAGGGGACTGTAATTTTATGCCCCCAGTGGTTAAAGAGAGCACTACACGTGGCGATATTTTAGTACTTACAAGTAATTTTACGAAAGTTCCAACATGTAGACTTGTGCCCGCTAATAAAACTACATGCGTATTGGGCCTTAAAAATAACTCCCTTATTCAATTAGTAAACTCACGCTGGCTACTTTTCATCATCATTTAGTTATTTTTATTGTTTAACTTGTAATGTTTATTTGGGTATAAACGATACATTTTATTACAAATTATACTTTGGACGTGTCGAATTAACGAACCGATTAATGTTAAAAATGGCGCTGACAGCTGTCATTTCACGGAGAAATGTCAAATTCCCATAGTTACGAATAGGGAATATGCATGTATTTTAATTTTTGCTTTACTAAAAGCTTATTCATGTAACAAACAGTAGCCAAATGAATTTTTCAAATAACTATGAAAATACCCAAGATATAAGCCATCAAACACTTCATTCTATCTCTTTCTAGCAAAACAGAATTTAATATGGAGTTTATATGACTGTAGTAGACTGTGACGTAACAGTCTATGTCGGACCTCTCTGTCAAATAGCTCTCTGTCTAATTAGTAGTTTAAAATGCTTATATCGTACGTATTTCTTGGCCGATTTTAATTTTAATTTCACTTTTTGGTATAGTTTTTACGGTATTTTGATATTTCTTTACGAAAAGCGATAAAAAAAATTCATGCATGTTCCCTATTGTAATGAGGGCATGGTTTACCTACATAGGTATAGGCACCCGAGACACACACATTTTGGTGTCACGTATTGACAGCGAGATTTTAAAATTTGTGTTCTTTTTTCGGACCCATAGCAAATTCAATAGCAATAAACTGCATACCGCTAAGTATTTTTTTTACATAAGATTTAATTTGCTACTGTTACTAAACGGATTATATAATATTATGTAAGTTTGTAAGCATTTTATTGTACTTAATCGCCAGTTTATTTTACAAGTGCAATCAATGTAAAAGTTATAAGTAATAAGGCGAACTTATCCCTACCTGAAATCTCTTCCAGTTAAGCTTTGAGCAAATGAGTAAAAATATAAAGAAGATAGACAAACTAACACCATGTACAAAATTTTACATACCGGTGCGATATTTTAATCTGTTTGAAATGAGAACGTGAAAAGAAAATATAATTACCTGTATACATATAAGTATATTTGTTTTGCCATCTTTGCTACAGTATATCTGTTGACTGCTGTCAGAGATTCATTGATGTTATCTGATAGTGTTGCGATCTTTCTCGTATTTAAAAACGGCAATGTATCTCGCCTTCGTCTTTACTCTCGCCAATGTATAGTGCTGGTACCACCGTATTTATTTACTGAGTATTTTATTTATTTGAACTTTATTGCACAAAACAAAAGTAAGAACAATGGCGGACTCTACCAGTCAACCATAGAACCGAACAGATATGCATGAAAATGGTGCAGTGAGAAAAAACATTCAGTACTGAGAGAATTTGAGTTGCATTCCTTTTGTTTGTCATTAAAAACAAATAGATTCAACACAAACATTTGTCAAATATTGCAATACCATCATAATGTAGGTTTTCATACACAAGCAGAATAATTTAGCCCTATATTCCACTTTATTAAATAGTTCGAGACCTTAAAAGGTTTCTAGAAATTAAATTAAAGTACCATTTAAAGAGACGAAGCCGTAGGTACTCTTTAACTAATTCCAACATCAAACCGTCAGCCAATTACTTAAAATTGGCTTCATTCGCGTTACCTTTAATACGCAATTTGGATTCAAGTAGTCATTCCTAAGCCAGAGATGGAAAATTTCTGAATAGATCCCTAAAAATGGGAAGCGCAAAAAACGTTAAAATCTCATTAATCACGTGATTGTAGGTCTAGTATTTGCATGATCGTAAATTGTATTTATTCAATTCGTAATGGCGCCGGATGTCAGACGAGTGATGAATGTGTTCATCTGAGGAATCCGGGCGTATTCCACTTTGGCGCTAAAACCGTATCAATCATTTTCACGCGCCGTCTCCTATGTAAATATGACGCGTTTTATGCGACAACACGTTACATTCGAGCGTCACGTTTCCCTTCTATTTGCTGGATTCACCCAAATGTGCCATATTACGCAACGGCCAACAACGCGTTGCATTGAAGTGTAACAAATGAGTTACAATGTGTTTACAATTCTCGACGAGTATTTACACTTTAGAGACGTTAATTTAAATTAGGATCGGCGCGAATCGCTCCAAATTAAACTTTACTACGTTTCTGACATTGGGAGGAATATAGTAATTTTCACAGGCCTGCTCCAATATCTCGTTTATAGGCTTATTAAAATAGCGACCCCACTTCAATCAGTAGGATATAACTTCGTCTATAGTATACTGAAATAGTTTGAAGTCCGCCCGAGAGGAAGTTGTGCCTCCAATTATCCTGCTTTCCTATTTAATCCATTATAACAATCAATATCTTCACTAATTTGAACTCGTTCATGGCATACTACTAATATTACAATAGGTTCAATTTTATTAATGCAGTAGATATGTGTCTTGAATGTGAGTTTATTATTATCTGAAATACGAGTATCGTCGCGTCTTAGTGTGTGTACGTTATTTATTCGTAACACTTTCGAAACCGACATTTTCTCGTAGACATTCGTAGGTCGTACATGGCAAAAACCGTATGTAGCGAAAACTTACTACGAGCAGAGCGCCCGCTGGATCGCTGTCGTGAATGTGTTAAAGGCGGTCGCGTTTGAAACGATTCCGTTTTAAAAAAAACAATTTAAACGGATAATATCACGTATTTGAGTTCCCGATGTTTCTGAAGCTTTTCAGCTTTCGTGTTCACGGGTAGACTGAGGAAATGTATGTATGTATGTAATCACTTTATTGCACATAAACTAATATAAAAAGAATAGGTATTTACAAAACACAGATATGTACAAAGGCGAACTTATCCCTGTGAGGGATCTCTTCCAGTTAACCTTTAAGCAAATGAGAGAGAAAAAATATACATAAAAGAAGTAAAGAAAGAAAAAAGAAAAAAAAGAAAGAAAAGAAAGAAAGAAAGAGGAAAGATATATTTTCCTATGTAAAAGTTACAATTTGTGCAAACTACCCACTTTGAGATAACAAATAAAGGTGTACATACATGTCAAATGGTCCTAACGTGTTAAGACAGTTACGCGTGCGCCACAGGGGCCTAAGAGTTTGTTTTTAAAATAAATAGTCTATTTTTAAAATAAACCACCAGAAGCGCTTAGCGATTTTGTTTTACTACTGGCTCCTTTATTGCTAGCCTATACAAGAAAAAATACACAAATCCTAAGTGTATAATATTATTTACATTCCAGCGCTATTCGTCTCCACAATTAACATAACTGTCGCGTTATCTTTCAGGAGAAAGCAGTACATTTAGCCGCGGCTCTAATCTGCCAGCAGAGCTCGTAATTAGTATGGGTCCCTCGTCACAACCGCAATGGTCTCATCAGCACAGGGTTTGAAAGGCACGTGTAAATAAAAAATCCTGTCAAACTCCGCCACGGTCTAGTTAAAAATGTCGTGCGTTCAGGGAAATTGCTACGGTAATGGAGTAGATGCGAAACGAATTATAGAACCTAGCGTAATTCTGCCCACGTATTTGATAGCTACAAATATTTGCGTATAATTTTCGCAGCGTTGGAGAAAAATTGAGGATTGTTTACGTTCCTGTAGACTACGAATAATCCTATTTCGGGTGGGAATTGGGTTTTTGGAGGAACCTTCACAATTTGAATAGGGATTTATTTCAGTTACTCTGGCGGCTGGATTGATTTGTATACGTAAATAAACGGCGAATTTTTTTCTTGAGTCCGACACTGATTTAAATTTACACGTATTCAATTGGGGTGATTAAATAAATCATATTTATACGCCATTAAGCCCTGTTTTATTGTGTTCTGATAACGAGTCAGACATGTTGCAGATTTCGTTTATTTTCGTTCTGAAGACATAGGTATGTTTCGTTGTTACAAAGCAACTATAATTTCTTTGTCGTTATTGTGAGTAAACTGTCATACTACATTCTTTATTTTTTTTTAACTAAAAGTGGGAATATAATTCCGTACCTGGGATTCTGAGAAGCATAAACTGTAACTTCATAGCAACTCCATAGCAGTTGCAGTGTTATGCTTCTCAGGTAGAGAATTTATTAAACCCCGAAATTGTTGTCGTCTGAAAATGAGTGATAAAACCAAATAAGGAATCGATAGAAAAGTGAACAATCAAATATAACATTATGTTAATTTATCTCAGTAGCATTTCTTGTGTGTGATGTCTTGTGTGATATTTATTCATATCCGCCCACGTTCGGCGTTTTGCAAATTATCGCTGAGACGAGTAAGCGACAGCTTTGTTTGGATGACAGCGTCCTGAATGAGTTACAAAAATATTGGCGATAGAGTTCCGTGAATTATGTTACGAATATGAATGACAATGATGGAAAAATAAAATTGGGTTTTGTGTGTACGAACATTATTTTACGGAATGTAAGATAAAAAACGTGACTTTCAGTGGAAAAATAAGTCAGAACTTTTTGAACTCAATACGGTATTGCAAGAATTTTAATTTTCAGAATATTCGTATTAAAAAAATGGTACGTTGTGTCAGAGATTGTGAATAGGTTATGTAGGTACACGCTATAGACGTAGTATGTAGGAAGGTAAAAAGAAAATAAAAGAAAAAAGCCGGCTTAGTACGAGTCCACTAGCGCGCCGAGGGTTCCGTACAAACTTTCACTTACCCTAACATTATTATATCACCCGATTCCGGTTGAGTTAAGTTGGCACCTGATACATAGCATTGCACACAAATGAGGTGCAAACTTAACGCAACCGAGCTGTCCAAATATGTCTTTTGAAAAAAACTATATTTTTTATGATTTTATTACAAAGTTTTCAGACTCTTGTATGTTTTTGTAGTATGTCACAATATTACTTGCCAAATTTCATAGTTCTATGTCAACGGGAAGTACCCTATCATTTTGATTCCCTTGAGAGTGTCGAAACATACGTTTTTTGTGGCATAAATGGCCGTACCTTTTTTTTACGTTAATGTAGAAGTTTGATTTTTTCATAGCTTCAAGGGACCGTAAACCTGAGTGTATGGTATTAATTTCAACTCGATACCTCCTCGCGTTCTCCAGGTAAAGGGTCTTGACAGACAGACACACGGACAGACGGACAACAAAGTGATCCTATAAGGGTTCCGTTTTTTCCGATTGAGGTCCGGGACCCTAAAAATTAACATTTTCACCTCACAAAAGACAGAGTGAGACACTGGAGTCAGAACTACATTTAGACCTATATACAGGCCCTCCCGGAAATTTGTGGAATGAGCTAACCATACTCCAAAATGACGACTTAACACTAACGGGTCACTAAAAGTTCTCGAGTGGCGACCGCGTGCCGGCAAGCGCAGCGTGGGAAGGCCGCCAGCAAGGTCAACTTGGTTAGGGTTGCGGGGACTCACTGGATGCGGGTGGCCTCTATCCGGCCCATGTGGAAATCTATCCTATAAATCCAGCAGTGGATGTCCTATAGCTGAATGATGATGAAGATGAACACTAACGGAACAAAACAGAGTACAATGTTAAAGCCATTATACAAAAATAAATCGTAGGAATACATACGAGTACATCGGAATTCAAAAAGGAACAAATGAACATAAGTGTAAAGTAAAGTTTTAAGAGAAATCAATACGCCTACCATGAGTTCGGCACGAGCGAGTATCGAGCACTCGATGACGGTATATTTCTTTCGCACTATTAGTACGTGCGAGAGAAGAGCACTGACTCTCGATACGAGATTCTCGCTAGCGCCGCCGATCGTAAACTCAGCTCATGGTAGGCACACTGATGTAAAAGAAACTGAATAAGAAAACGGTTTATGAAGAACGGTGTATTAATATAAAATATACAACCTTTGCAATATACAAATGCGTTGTCATTTTCTACATATTAATAAATGAAGATCTCGATGGAACGATTATATTATCGACTGGAATAATAATAAAAAAAATACTAAAAGGTATAACTATTTCTAAAAATCATTTACCGTACAAAATAACATGTGTCAAGAACAGTTTCTCTATAATAAATAAATTACACATAAATAATTGGGGACCACTTACACAAATCGACCTAGTCCAAAACTAAGTAAAGCTTGTACTACATATAGGTACTAGGCGACGATATACATAATACATATATAAACGAATTATATATAATACTTAAATAAATAGAAAATATCCAAGACCCAGGAACAAACGTTCGTACTCATCACACAAACACTTGCCCTGGCCGGGATTCGAACCCTGGACCACCAGCTTCGTAGGCTGTTGTGCAACCCACTAAGCCAAACGTATCGCCGTGAATCTGAACATAACAATATAAAAGGTTCCTTGACTTACAGATCAAATCAGTTACTTTTTATGAGCTCTAAAATCGCTCAGAAAGCATGAAGATTAAAGGAAAAAAGGTTAATCGCGTTATCATTGTATACGGTCAAATTACATCCTAATTTTTAGTTTTTGTTCATTGTAAAATCGCCAAAAGCTTAAAAATAAGTAAGTATTCATGAATGTTTTCTATGTATCTTCAGAAAAAACATTTAACTATAAGCCTATCATAATTGTATGTTGACAAGATATAGGAAAGTACCCAATTAATGCTATGCAGTTTGGCAGCAGACAGGAGATGGTGGACATCCAGACGACCGACCTTCTATTTTCGATTAAACTTCGCCTTTTTCAGTTAAACTATAGTTGAAATAACATTACTGCTATAATTAAAATCCGAAGCACCCATAACTCCATTAGCAGACGCAGTTTTAGTGGTTCTTCGTGGATCTTACCGGCGCTAAACTTTTCCCATCAGAAGAGGAAAAAAAATCCTTTGGCTTCCTCACTTGGCTTCGGCGTTAATTTTTGCCCTTTTATTATTCCTGCTTTTTACCGCCTCAGCGTTTGATTCATTAATAAACTCTTGATAACTTTCAGGCACTTGTTCTAGGCAGAGAATTAATGACAGTATTTTCATTTCTTGGAAGCAAATCTTTTCATTCGTGGGATAACGTTATGGTGGAGCGATATGCGATCCTTCATGTCAATGAAGGCTACTGTTTCAATATCGAATCTATTCTAATCTATCAAAATGCAAATAAATATCTAATCTAATCTATGAATAGTGTTTTTTAACCCCCAACAAAAAATAAAATAGGGGTGTTATAAGTTTAACGTTTCTGTGACTCTGTGTATCTGTCTGTGGCATTGTAGCGTCTATACGGATGGACCGATTTGAGTGCGGTTTTTATTTATGTCATAGATAATTTTATCCCAAGTGTTCTTAGTTTTGTTTGATGAAAATCGAAGCACTCTTCTCCAAGATATTCAGCTTTTAGTGGAACTAGTGACCGGATCTCAGCCAATATTGAAGCTAGGTACTCCAAATTTTGTTGTTATGTTCATCTGTGTCGGGGGTTTTTGAATTTTTTGAATTTTCTATAGTTATTTATATAATATAACAATTGTGTGTTTACATGATGAGATATTTTACTTAATACTACTCAAACATGGAACTATAATTCGTCTTAAATAATATCGATAGTTCCCTCAAACAATATTTTCTCCAATTTTATACACAAAACAAGTCTTTACATATTGTCTAGGGTAAGAAACCCAAAAATCTGATTTACAGAAGTGACAGCATCGGCTGTAACAACAGTGGTGTGCCCAAGGTTTTTGGCCAAGGTAGGCAGTTTTTCTGTGCCTAATATGGAGCCATAGTCGTGCAGGGCTTCAGAGTAGGCAGTTTCTCTGTGCCTGTATGGAGCCTTGGTGGTTCAGGGTAGGCAGTGCCTTTGTGCTTATACAGGGCGCACGCCACTCAAGTACAGTGGTAAGTTAGTTAAATAATGATTTCGCCAAAATAACACGTAACACTTCATTAACATCGCAAATTCACTTATACTCCGAATAACGGTTCATAATAGCACGGTGTGAATTTCCAGCTATCAACTTTTAATTGAAACCCGAACGAGTATTTTGACAGACATTTCATTAGCCTGGTTCCATTCGGCGGGGCCGTGACGTCAGAACAATCCACGCAATGGACCAATCTGTTCTATTTTAAACCTATTTGAGGTCTGCTCTAAATGCCGGGGCGCGGTTGCACTGATTATCAAATGCGCAATGCTGCATTGTGCTCACAGCTACAGTTGCGAGCACTGAAATTATATAAGTAGTGTTGAAACGGAGCAATAATGACGGAGTCATGGAGATGTTAAGGCTATGCCGAGGCAGCGATAGATAATCCATACTATACATACTAATATTATAAATGTGAAAGTGTGTCTGTCTGTATTTCTGTCTGTCTGTCTGTATGTTACCTCATCACGCTTAAACCGCTAAACCGATTGGAATGAAATTTGGTATGGAGATAGTTTAAGCCCAGGGGAAGGACATAGGCTACTTTTTATTCCGGAAAAATACTCTTGTCCGCGATAAACGAATTTAAGGCGGACAAAGTCGCGGGCAGAAGCTAGTTGCTAAATAAACCCTAGGCTGTATCGTGATTA
This sequence comes from Hedya salicella, assembly GCA_905404275.2. Lineage (NCBI taxonomy): Eukaryota > Metazoa > Arthropoda > Insecta > Lepidoptera > Tortricidae > Hedya > Hedya salicella. The sequence continues at coordinate 14,111,720 of FR990112.1, read as the reverse complement.
CTAAAGCTCTAGGTTTTAAAATCATATGTAAGATATTATAAGATTCACTTCATAACTCATGCACTTTAGAAACACGATTAGTTGTAGTTTCCTCTATGAAAAAAAAACAGATATATTTTTTATAAATAAATATTACGAGATTTTTTTTTGACAAATAAAACTAGTCCCACGGTAAGCTCAATACGGCTTGTCTTATGGGTACTAGACGACGATATACTTAATAGATATATTTACTTATATACATAGAGAATCACCATGACTCAGGAACAAATATTTATGCTCATCACGCAAATATTTGCCCTTACCGGGATTTGAACCCAAGACCTTCAGCATCGCAGGCAACGTTACTTCCGCTTAGCAAAACCGGTCGTACATAACAAATCTTTATTACGATGTAAGTACTCCAGGGAAGGTCATCAGTTTTTGAATAATAACAAAACAATATGTTTTCTAGAACGTATATATACTTTACATTTTCAATATGTGTATTTTTTTAATAATACGAAGGAAATCTCTGAATACGTGCGAGTTTTTGCTCATAATAGTCAGAGCTGTCACGCTTTGCCTGTCTGCTTTCAGTCCCACTTCGGCAGTCTGACGGGGAGCATCACGGACACATACACGGAGCCCCATACGTACGCGCTAGAAGCACGGTGCTTTCTTAACAAATGTCACTGTAATCCGGAGTCTAGTAAATACTATAGGCTTACCGTTTAATTGAGGCGCGGGGGTATGCTGGCAAGGGGGGCGGGTAGCGGGCGGAAGACGTCCCAGCCTTCCAAGCCCTGTATCGACTCGCGCCTTTCTTTCACTGCCGGCGATGACTTAATGAATTGGTTAGGCTATATACAATACAATACATATCAATAAAATATATAATATTATATATATTTTATATAGTTGATCTATTCTGGCGTTTTTAGGGTTACGAAGCCAAAATGGCAAAAACTTAACCCTTATAGTTTCGTCATGTCCGTTCATCCCTCCATCAGGGATTTTATTCAATAAATACAATATACTACTGATACTGATAAAATTCGGAGTATATAAGTATTAGGTGTTTGCTACTTAGGCCGCTACATAGTTTGTTAGTTAAAATAGCTGATTATTTTTTGACTTTAAGACTTCAACACAACTTTATTGATTAAGGCAATAGTTTCGGAAATAAGTTCAGTAGCATAAAATTGTGTCCCATCTCCCCCTTAGCTTTTAAACCGAATGTCAAAAAAATATGAAGGTACCGTTAAGTAAATACTTTCAAGGAAAATCATTTTCAATAACGACGTACAGTTTTTGAGTTTAAGCTGAAAAACTGTGCTCCTCAACAAAAGGACGTAAGTGCAATGAAGATATGCTCTTTTTCTGGTGTCTTTTTTACATCAGATTTTTATCGAGAAATCATTTTTGTGTAGGTATATTTGATAATTTTGACGCTTTCTAATATACGTAGGGATCTGAAAGTTTAAAAAAACTGTTACCACGTTAACAATTAATCCTCCCGAGTCATTGGTGTTAACAGTAATAGAGTTTTAAAACAATTTAAGCAAAAACCACTCCTCCACATTTCGTTACGCATATATATTAATATAATTTAATATTAACACAAAATAGACACAGCGTTTTTTCATTAAGGAAATTCGCTAAACTGCAAGGCAGTTTGCTGGCAAATATATACACTCGTTTTTGGTTATTTTATCCACTGCGTAACACTTACCTAACATTTACCCATCCAACCACCATTATAGTTTTGATTCTAGTTAAATTGTAGATGAATATTGGCTAATGAGGCCGGGTGTCGATATGACGGCGTTATTTACGCGGCACCTTGATCGGCGAGATAGAATGAGCCGGTGTATTTATGCGTGGGAGTATGCCGCCCGAGCGCTTGGTAAATAAGAGTTTTGCATCTTAGGCGGTTACACGAGCACTAACTCTCCTATTTCATACAAAATCCACAAACGAAATAGTTTGCATGTCAGCGACGACCGGTTTGGCTCAGTGGGAGTAACGTTGCCTGCGAAGCTGAGGTCCTGGGTTCAAATCCCGGTAAGGGCAAATATTTGTGTGATGAGCATAATTATTTGTTCCTGAGTCTTGGATGTTTTCTATGTATATAAGTAATATATCTATTAAATATATCGTCGTCTAGTACCCATAACACAAGCCTTATTGCGCTTACCATGGGGCTAGTTCGATTTGTGTAAAATGTCCTGTAATTATTTATTTATTTATTTATTTATTTATCATCTCAGATACAAACTGAATTTGCTGTTGGTGGGGCACATCGCTCCTCAATGTTACGGTCAAAGGATCAGGTAGGTTTTCGGTGAACTCGAGCTGGAAGACGCAGCGTGGAAGGCCCCGAACATGTGGGACCAACGATCTTGTGCTCAATTTTTATTGTCCACTACTAACTTAATACTACTCTGCAGATATGCCTGTTTTTGCCAGTCGTTCTGTACGTATTTACGAGTAATTATTATTTAACAGCCGTCAAGGCTTAGCTACTTTTAACGAAAGTTGGAATTAATATTAACCCAAAAATATAGGATATAAACTCCATATTTCACTCCATATCAGTCCCAGGTTAATTTAATAAAGCACCACTTAATTGCGTTTAAGTTGTATTTACTTCGACAGTGTATAATTGTATGGCATATTTAATTAAAGGGATAATTAATAAGGCGATAATTACTTTAAACGTTACACGCGATTAAGTACCGTTTTATCGAAATAATTTGTGAAAATCATATAAGTAAGTTAAACCCAATGTAATAATGTTCAGAGTAAAGTGACTGTGCGTAGAGTTGTTAAAGCTATTACAAATTAAGACCAAATATGTAAATACTACTTGCATTTACTTGCTTATTATAAGCAGCTTCTAAAGGTTGAAAAAATCGTACGTAACATGAAAAAAAGGATTTTAGGCTCCAGTTCACGTTCATAATGATATTTTTCACCTGTCATCGTAAAAAATGATTTCATATCGCGTAACTCTATGAGCTTTTCAGGAAAAATCTGTATGTATTATCGGTTAAAATAATTGTATAGGGATGGATGACTCCTTTTAACTAATATTTTACATTGTTAACAGTACTTCGATTCAGAATTCTAGCAACGCAATGTTACTAATAATATATGGAGTAACATTATTGTTTAATCACACGTAATTAAGACAAATATTGTTCTATAATTGGAGTAGCCATTGCAGTAGCCACACGCTTGCTCCGGACATTGAAATGTATCTACATTTAGGCCACCCAGGTATAGTGTTAGGCCAAATTGTATCATGCTATATACTTATTATCGTGACAATGCTCCAATGTCTTTCTTTCGACATTTCACACGTCGAGAAGACACGTCTGTTGAACGACTTGTAGTGCAGGGAAAGTTGAAGGCACAAGAGCGCGCGGCAGGTCACCAATGCGTTGGACAGACCAAGTTAAAACTGCACTCAATGGTCTCCTCAACGAATGTACGTCAAGAGCTACACAGTACGTGAGGAATGGTGACGGATTGTGAAGCTTGCCACATACCCTGATGTGACGACCGCGACCACTGCCAAGAGTGGTCGTGTTGTGGTCCTGGTAAGTGAGTGTGAGTTTTCTAGTTGCGGGTTGGTTTACTGATATCTCTCACATTGGATAAAGATTGATTTGACTAAAGGTTGAGAGAGTGACGTAATAAATAAGATGGCGATACTGTACGTACTTATAGTATATAGGTACCTACAGTCAACAGCAAAAGTAGATGATGAATAAACTATACTTTATCGCACTGACGTAACAATAACAACTGTGACAATTGGGATGCGTTAACGTAGAGAAAGTGACAAGAAACTAAAATGATCAATGATCATCTACTTTTGCTGTTGACTATACTGTAATTTTTTTTTTCTTGAATTGTAAATTCTTGAATATATTATGAGGTGCGCAATAAAATGTATTGTAAATGTATCACTTTTATAAAGTTGTGAAAAATTAAATGCCTGTACATTGAAGATATATACAAAAAAGTTCTGATACGGACTATTTGAAAGTCACTGAATCGTTTTTTTTTTATTATTTGGTAGTTGGTGTGTTCATCGCGTTAAAACGGCTAATTGGATCTCAACCTCTTTTTGGTACCTACTCGGGTAGCTGGTCATCCACAGATGTCAGATGGTTATTGTTTTTTTTTTTTGCGACTACGTTGAAAGAAGAGAAGGGCTATGATTTTTGTCTCCCCCGCTTTCGATTTTGCGGGCAACTTCTTGTCCTCTTTAAAAATAGAATAGATTGATTGATTTTGTATTACGAAATTTTATGGAAATAATGATGATGATGCACTTAATAAACTTACTAAAGAAGATTCTCCAGACTTGAAGAACCTTCTAATTATTGTAGTATTTACCGAATTACTGTGGGTTAGAGCATTTGTAAGCATTTCCATTCCTCTGCCATTGTGCATTGCCGCTCTGTTTCAGAGCAGCATGTTTACATGTTCTAAATGTCGTATTAATTTCAGTTCACGTAACAGTAGCTTTGGGCACAATGCAGTATTGCGCATTTGATAATCAGTGCAACCGCACTCTGAGCGACTAGGCTACTTCGAAGCGCGAAACACAAAGTCGGTATGGCGCTGTCTCGCTCACATAAACAGTTAGCACGAGGGCGAAAGGGTCGGCACGATACGAACTTCAAATACCTAGAATCGGAATAATCCCTCGGCGTTTAGAGCGGACCTCAAATCTGTTAAAAATACAACAGAGTAGGATTTTCCCAGGGTTTGGCCCACGTAATTAGGGGACTATTTTGGTTATCCTTCGGGAGGCGTGTATGTTTCCGGGATAAAAGTAGCCACTGTCACATTCCAGATTCTATTCTATATATGAATAATCTCACATTGATGATGAACTTGTAGTATGAGAACAACATTTATCATAAAAAATTTGGACCGACTACGGTCGGTTATCTTCAAGTTTTGTATGGAGAAGTCGTTTTTTTTTAATATTAGTTGATTGTCATAGTGGCCTCGGCAAGTAACATTTTGTATAACGTCTTAGAAGTCACCTTGTATATGCAAAAAAATACGTTAACCTACACACTTTACCATTTATAGTTTTAGCACGGACGCCAACAAACACACTTCCCCATTTATAATTTTAGGACGGAAGAATACAACAAGTGGACTGTCAATCGCTATACCTACTTGGGATCATGCACCAACCGCAAGGGGATATACATTATTAAAACTAGATGGCGATTAAAACTAAATATTAACAATGTTATAATTGAACAAAGAAATGTATGTAGGCACTGTCACGCTAAGAAAGTAGAATGGTTTCAAATAATCGTTGTTTTACATAGATGGCGTTGACAATGAATTTTTTGTATGGCGATTGAAAGTTCTCTTGTTTTTAAAGCTGGTAATTTTCAAATGGCTTTTTTTTAAACCATAAAACACATATGTATGTGTGTCTCACAGTGACGTGGCGTCCGTTAATGCCGATTGCCGGGGTTGCCCAAGGTAAGGTTTATAACCACCCTTTTCCTTAAATATGATCAAATGAATACGCTTCGGTCACCCTAGTACTTTTCCTGACGTCACGCCTCTGATGTCTCATATTATACTTATTCTACCCCTCAATTTTTGTTGTGCCTGTACTTTTATGTCTTTTTGGTTCACGTTTCGGTCAAAAATAAGGATAACAGAAACTCACAAGAAAGATGAGCTGATTATTTTTCAACTAGTACTTTTTAGATACAAAAAGTCAACCACTTTGACGTAAGTTATGCACATGTGGTAATACAAGTTTGTCCCTAAGCCACGCCCACAGGCTAATGTGCAGAAATCCAGTTGCAATTGAATTTACTTTTATCTGGAAAGGAGACCTTCTCAGTGCCTCCGTTTCGCGTGAAGTAAAGTTCCGGAGCAAACATTTAATTTTCATGTCGCCCGAGCCTGAGCTGGTGATTGCGATGTGTCGCAACTTTGCACTATTTAAGGAACTTACACTCCGAGGCGTTTGACGGGAGTATACAGTCACTGTAAGGTGCGAAAGAGTATTATTGAATTTTACTGTACCATTATGTGCAAAATATCTAAACGGAGTAAGCTACAAGGACTCAAAATTTTGGGATGTATGTTCTTATGAGGCTATTTAGAGACAAAGTATCTATCCATCTGTAGGGGAAGGTGGGGAACAGTGGATCATTGCTTTATTTTAGAAAAAATATGGATTTACATATCTGTCCTGTTTGCACTTAGATATGCATCAGGCGCTCTTTCAATTTGGTCCAGGATTAATGTGAAAATCTATTATTTCTCTGAAATATAAGCAAAGATCCACTTTTCCCCAGCGATCCACTGTTACCCATCCTCCCCTAATCGTCAAGTAAAAAATAGAACAGAGCTGAGACCCTCCTTCTGTTTTGAACTCTGATAAAGTTATTTTCAATTACTTTTCGTATAGCCAGTTGCGATTGAATTGACTTTTATTGTAACATGTTCGAGGACACGGATGCTATAGCATTGGCGTAGTATTCTGTCTCTCATGGCCTGCATGTAACACACGCTTCTACTTAACTGTCCGCGAACGTATTGAGACGAAACGCTCCCAGCGGCTCCGTTCTGAGTAAACTTAAAGTTCCGGAGCAAACATTTAATTTTCATATATGCGAGCGTGAGCTGGTGATTGGGATATGTCGCAACTCTGCACTATTTAAGACACTTGCTCTTGAATAACTTAGGAGTATTATCGTAATTTTGAACGTCAGAGTAACGTCTCCTGGTTACAAATAAATTTGCTTTTATCTTAAAGGGAAATCCTCTATCAGCACCTCAGTGATAAAACTTTTAATTGGAGGAACCGCATAGTCACTGTAAGAAGAGATGGAGGATCATTGTACGAGTACATTATCGCACCGTTATCTACACTTATAAGTAAGTTCGGCCTAGGCATATCTTTAATTGTGATTTATTGATCTTGAATGCGTTGTCGTTCCAATCTTTATGGTGCCGATAGTTGGGCCCTGAGACAGCAGGATCTCCGTAAAATCGACACATTGCTGGAGATGCCTCCTAAGAAATCAGTGGATGGCGTTTTGCTCTAATTAATTCCAGTCGTATTAAATACCGACTTTTATCAACTACGGTGAAATCACGAATACTAAAATTCTTCGATCACATATGCAGAAATGAGAACTCGATGGAGATACTGGTGATTCAGAGCAAGAGAGCGCGAGGCCGATCACCAACTTGCTGGACTGACCTGAATCAAAAAGCTACTGAGTCCACCTTGGTCCAGTGTACTCGCAACGTATCTAACCGGCAAAAATAGAAAGTAAATCGCTGAAAGAGCAGTTTTCCTCAGGAAAGACCCGAAGAACATTTCTCTATGTCCCTTGTCTGCACCACCACGACCACTCTGACTAGAGTGTCCGACTCGGAAGGAGATCTTGAATGTGAACTTCTTCTAAGACGTCACACTCTTGGCAATCCGTCGCCATTTCTCACGCACTGAAGCTCTCGTACATTCGTGGACTGGACCATATTGAGTGCAATTTTAAAATGGTCGGTTCATCGCATTGTTGACCTGCCGCGTTGTTGTGCCTCCAACTGTTCTCTGCACTACAAGTCACAGATACTTCTTCTCGACGCCTGATATGCATAAAGAAAGTAAAAATACGAAATTAGTCGACAAAAAACGTCTAATACTGAAATCTGAGTGCATGCTATTGTGAATTGAGAATATTTATTAGTGACATTCGTTTTAATTAAAATAAAATAAATATCGGTTTCCTATTTCCTTTCTTTTACGTATTTTTTTGTACACACCCAGCTTAGTTCGTCTAGTTAGGAATTTTAATCCAGATTCATTACATTAGCGCGAAGGAGACGAGGTATCATCGTACATCATATGAACAGGGTAAGCCACTAATGGTTGAACATATCTGACATGCTGTAAAGGCGTTAGAGATTATTGAAATGTAAAACGTTACAGTATTTGGGCATTTTTACACAAACGTGTATTTACCCCGATTTCTCAAAAAAACTACCCAGTACTCTGACATTCGTGCGAGTATGCACTGAAATACTTGCAACCCCGCTAGAAAATAAAAACACAGTCTGTTACGAACTCACTTCGATAAATATCAAATAATATTACAAAGTCGTAAAAATAAAAAACATTGAACGGAACCCGAAAAAGAGGTTTACCTATGGCCTTTCCTCCTCCGCGAACGACGTTTCAGGCGGGCACCTTGTAGGACCTACGTACACAAAGTTATTTAACCATTGTGTTTCGTTCTTGTTTATTTTCATAATCTGTGACCCAGTTGCAATTTAATTCACCTTTATCTCAAAAGGAAACATCCGCCTCATTCCCTCTAAGTGAACTAAAGTTCCCGAGCAAACATTTCATGTTGCTTGAGCCTAAGCTTGTGACTGCAGCCTTTACTCAGTACGATTACGTTTAAAGAAGGACTTAAGCGACATGAATGCCGGCTAAGATAGGCCCTTTTTAGTGAAGTGCTGTTTAACAAACTTATAAGAACTGGTTGGAGAACTTTGTAATAATAAGAGTTGCTAATTGTTTCATATAGCTCACTATTACTATTAATGCAATGTGCAACTTATATGAGTATAATAGACTAATCAAAGAGTTATTGTTTAATGGAAATGCAAATCATTTTTTTGCTTGTTTCATTTAATACAGTCTTAATCGCAAGTGAGCTTAACTCCTAAACGGGTGTACCAATCTAGAAGTGTATGCTAAGAAAATTTGTTTAGTTGTATTTAAAGATCATCAGCGGGCCTATGATGGTTGCGTTTGTCACGCGATAATTAAATGAACTAGGTGCCGTCACCTATGACACGTATGGGAGTGCGAGAGTAACAAGCGCGTTATCATATCATTTATCGCGTGATAAACGTGACCATCATAGGCCCGCTGGTTTTTTCTGGTGTGTTTGTAGTTTTTGTTCAAACTAAAAAAAAAAATTTGTTCATCGTAGCCGGGTAAAAAAGTACACTACAACTATTTGTGGATGCCAGGCAGCTCGTGTACCAAAATTAGTTTAAAGCCGTTTAGCCGTTTTGGCGTGATGAAGCCGAAATACACACATACATATACGTAAAAAAAACCTTTCATTGACCTTCAAATACAGACATTAAATTTTTACATATAATTTATATATTAATAATTAGCTTATTTTATCTTTTTATCATATTGGTGCAAAACATGCGATCAGTAATAAATATTTTTATACAGATTTATGATAAAATTAATTAAGTTCGATTAAAATGAAGTCGTTAACAATGTGACGGTATAAAACATATTATATTATTATTATATTTAATATTGCATACCGTAAAACCACGCAACTTTAGTCCAAAATCACTAAATTATGGTCCAAACTAAATCGAATTTTACTTACCTAGTTGGGACTGTATTATTATAATGTGTCTATATGCAAAATCATTCGGGTATAATTCTAAATTATGATTTGTCAAAATAATAATTAATTTCCATGTTATTTTTTTTTCCGGACCACAGTTGGGGTGCCTGAACTATAGTTTGGTGGTTTTACGGTATTACTTTTTGACTGTGACTTTGACTTCGAAAATTATATTTCTCATATGGCGGCTCCATGAAATTTTAGAACCACGATTATGCTACGAAAAGGCCGAAGTCTGATTATTAGTTTAAATTAAGGGGATGCATCGATAATTTAAGCTATTTTTAGTGTGATTTCTGTCAAATCTAGTAAATAATACAGGCTGGTTTTCAGATATGTGTTTTTTGACTTTATTTTATAACCTATTCAAAGATTCATGCGGAAACATGTTTGTTGAAAATTTCCTCGATAGAAAAGTTATCCGAAAACGCGTCTTCATTGCATGTGACGATGCAGGCCCTTAATCTAGTTTCATATGGAACTACTGGTATGCTGGATTTTCTTACTGCGGACATATGACGAAATATGCAATTCCTTGGAAATGCCTATTTTTTCGAGCCGAGATAAGAAACAAAGAAAACTCAAGCTTAGCAGCGTAAGCGCATTTACATGTTTTCCGTCTCAATGTAGTCAGTATGTGGCTGCAACCAAGTATCACACACGGCACATGAATTATGTAAGTGCACAAAAGCTTGAAGTGAGAAATCCTAGTCTTTTGGCACGTACAACGTTTGATGAAATAAAATTGTACCTAATTTAATTTCAGTAAATACGAAACAGTTAGGAACGTTAAATTTCATCTTTACTACTATAGAGATGTAAGAATAAAATGTATGTTTGTAAGTGTCGTTGTCATCACGCTTAATCGGCTAAACGGTTTTCAACTATTTTTGGTATACGGGTAGCTGGGTATCTCCAGATGGCTTATTTTATGAAAATATCTTACCCGACTATGCGAAAGAAAAAAAGAGGTGTTGAATGACTTTTTCTCCTTCGCGAACGAAGTTGCGGGCGCCTTCTAGTAATTATTATTTTTCCCCGATAGTACGCATTTGTGGACTCAGAATCTACGGACGGTTTATTTATATATTATTATTGTGTTAAATCTAACTTAATTATTATTGCACCTCGGCTAAAATGGAGCTCAACCAAGCTAACAATTTAAATTTACTTACCTAGTTTATGAATTCGATTTTTTAATTTATAGTTTTTTGTTTTAATGTTTAAAAAAATGAAATCGACGATATGTCGATGAAAATAGGTTCATTATTTTTTTGCCCCAGCGAGCGAAGCGTGATTTCACCTTGGGCAAAAATGCTGTCGTATGTCCGAATGTCTGGTGTATGACCTGCTTTTCTCTTCTACAGGTCACATTTTTTAACTAATTTTCGTGAAATTTTGAGAGCACGTTCGATAATTATATGGAATGTTTTTGTCGTTTCAGTTTTTGTATGTGTTTCAAAATGGCGGGGGTTGAAAGGCCCTCAAGGTCTACAGTTCACAGAGACACTGGTTTCTAAATGTATGAACTGTTTCAGAAATCTCACCCATTTTTGTTTCAGAGATACGTAGCTGAACATACAATGACAGATTCAGGGTGCATGTCGTCACTACTTAGAAAAAAACTCGTATCTCATTTTGTTCAACGAAAAACTTAATAACTCTAATAATATGACGCTTTCGTAATATGACGCTCGAATGCACTTACTATCTTTTTCCCGAAGTTGATTTATTCAAATACAATTTATTTTCAAAGTAATGACCTAACGACGTTTGCTCGACTGCGGTCAAGCAAAAAGGTGAAGTTGAAAAGCCTACCTTTAAGGCAACAAATGACTGTAGGCCCTTTCCAATCTACTCCAGGGGGCTTACCGCACGATTTAACAAACGTGGGAACATGCGAGGTCACCGACCTCTAGTGCCACCCGAGGCACGTTTGGCACTAAACAAATAAGCAAATTGACGGGACCCTTTTTGAGCAAACACATTACTGCCTGCTCTTATTTCGAGGCTTATTTGATGCGACGCCTATGCGCTTAGGCGTCACATCAAATAAGCCGGTATACTTAGACGTAGGTAAACAGAAACTTGTTGAAAAGACGGTTGATTAACACTCTCACTGCCAAGCTTTTCGTAGCGCTACGCACTTTTCTCTACATATGGGAAAAGCATCGGCTACGCGTCTACGAGCAGAGCGCCCGCTAGGCGGGCTCATGGCAGTGAAAGTGTTAAAAGGTTAGAACGGTAGGTTAAGGGTCATACAGATTTAGTATGAGTTAGCGCTATGCGTCTTTCCTGTGGACACCCGAAAGGGCTTTAAATACTAATTTTCTTCGGACCCTATAGGTGATGTACAAATCGATTACTACTCTAGACCTATGCGATTAAAATATCAGTTATGTACCCAAGCCCTTAACTATTGCGTTGTCCACAGGAAAAACGGCTAAATTCTAGAATCTGTATGACCCTTAGGCGAGCGAGTAGAGAGTGGGTACTATAGTGTTAGTCTAGTCGTGTTCTCTCTAGGCACGGATATATTGGATTTTTTGTCAGTACATTTTAAATGGTCCAAAGGATTAACATATTCAACACTTCTGTCTTTTCAATCTAAGCCATAATCGCTATTATTCTTTAAGGTATTGCATTTGTAATCCTCTAAGAAAAACAGTTGCTAATCTATAAACCTTCGAAGGCTACATGCTTGCTGTTAACCACTAAATGTTAAGTATTCTGAGTGAAACAGGTTTTTCATAATTTGTTTAAAAAAATATGAATTTCTAAGTTTATGTGAATCGCTCCGTGGAACTTCATCTCGTGAAGATTTTAACGAGCCGAAACACGGCTATGATACATTATGATATTACGGAGATTTGGTGCCTACCTTCCAGCTCCATCTTCAGTTCAATGGTACCGTTCTCAATAAGAGCACTTAAAATTGTGAAATATGAAGTCGCTTGGCTAACTTAATCGAGATATTCTATCGCCATTCGTAAATCACTTATCATTAAGTAGTTTTGGTGGCCGTCTCGGTCTTCTTCATGAGTTCCACTTCACCAATTTATACTTTTTGAATGTAAATGCTTGATTTTTTCTTAAAATACTAAAGTTTCTTAAAATTTAGATGTGTATAAAATTTGAGGGTTGCCCTTGATTTCCCTGGGATCCCATCACCTAATCCTAACTTGGTGACAATGGTACCACCTTTCGCATAAAAAAAAAAATGAAAGTCGATCCACAATTGACAGAGATAACATACATATAAAAAAAAACATTATATGTAGAAAAGTACCTAGATAATTATGATGACTAATAGTCACTCTGATTAAACCGAAACTCGAAAGGGGTCCAGGCTTTATACAAACTAATGTGCCATTGTAAACACAAGTCTTTGTAAAATTTCTAAGAATTGCAGATCTTTGCAGCAGCGATTCTTTGGAAAACCGCATTGAAAGAGCTAACTCGGGCGTGATTCTGTTTGCGCTCAGACTTGTTGCTGCAGTTCGATGTTTGCCTTCCGTGGCCTCGGAATAGAAGGGTTTAACTGCATTAAACTTACACGATTTTCAGATATAAATTGAATATAAATATGATTTGCTCGGCGGAGGATAGGATCGATAGGTTTAAATCTGGATTAACTTGAAAAACAAAACTGGGTCCAGATGCAAAATTTTGTCCCGATCGGTAGAGACATTTACAAAAACTTATACATAATATATGAGGCTAGCTGTTCCTACTCAACGGTATTTCTACTCAATCTATACAGTACATACAATGAATGTTATTTTGGAGTCGGTGCCATCTTGTAACAACTTACTAAAATCGACAATTTGCAATATTTTACTCATTCCTCAGATTGGCACTGAAGCCAAAAAATATTAATTATAGATATATTGAGTAGAAAACCATTCTCTTAACTAAATTGAAGAAATTAAAATAATGCAGTTATTTTATTTTAATTTTTATGTATTCTGTGGAGTCTGTTACATTACATACCTTGTTAAAAAGTTAATTTATAATGATTATCTGTCGTTTCATTTTACAATTTTAACAATTATTGTGCACCACTAGAGGTTGTGAAGTTTTGAAGCTACGTCTATTCGTTAGGTTTCTTTTCCTTTTTTCGGGCAGAACTTTCAGGCAGTATATTTTGCTGGAACAAGTCAATAACGGCAGAACGAAATAAAAATACTGTAACGGTATGAGCTTTAGATTCAAAGTCCTGCAACTTTCATCTTTTTATGGAGTAGATTGGCTGTGCGGTTTGGCAGGACAATGAATTTTGTGGACATTGAGACCTTTGTAATATTTGCAACTTGGAAAAAGAATATAGAGAACCTAGATTTGATACCTTTCCATTCCATAACTTATCGTCCAAACTTCTACGCGAATTTGAGTCTTAAATTAAATTTGACCCAGGATAATAGTATTTTTTTCTAGTTTTATTGGACTTTTTGTTGGATTTGACTCGAGCAGCGCAGTCTCGTTTCACCGGATTTCCATGATACATAGTTACCGAAACATTATACTCGCATACTTAAGCAGATTTTCAAAATATAATAAGTTGATCATCTGCTTCGTATTAGATCGTAAGGTCCATTAACTTAAATATCTATCCCTAAAAGATCTTAAATAAACCTTAATATTAAAGCGAGAAATTCAGGTTTTTTACGCATCTAGCGGGAATATTAAATAGACCTCACCGCTCTTATGCATTACTCGTATCATAACTATGTCCACGATCTTGCTCCGTATGCTTCATCAGTTCTTAGGCAGGCTTGATTCGGCACTTATCAATGAAGAGCAGCATATTTAAGTTAAAATAATCTTTTTGGCGACGGTAAAAACCCAGATAAATGCGAAGTACCGTGAACAAATTCACAGGTTAAGGATTGCTATAAAACCATGTATTTTTTTTTAAGTTCCCTATCCTAGATGACTGAAAATTTCTGCAATGTGTTTTGATCAGATTAACTTATGAGCTTAAATTTTCATAGCTTAATTATTTAGGCCTAATCATTCATTACTAAAATTATATGGCGAAAGTGGCTCATAAACTGCGGAACCGATTTAAATTAAATTTGTTATGGAGATAGATGTAAGCGGCTAAGATCCTGGAAAGCACGGGATAGTTTTTATCCCATAGTTTTCGGTAACGCGGCCGAAGCGGGTACATGATTGAACTAGACACCTCCCAATCAGTTTCTAAGAAAAATCAGTATAACGTGTATTGTTAAAAGAGAAATAGGTTATATCAAGTGACTGTATATTAGTACCTTTTTATTCTAAATCCTTAATCATATTTGTTCTAAAGTTAAGCCAAACGGAAGTAAAGCTTAGCAAAACGGAACCTTATAAACGGTCATCGGTCACTTATAGTCCGAGTTCTTAGCTATATTTGTCCGAAAGTTTTGCCAAACGGATAAAATCTTTTACCAATCTGCGTGAAGCGACTCGCTTCGTGATCAGTGTTTCGTGAGCTCAAACACTCTGACACTCCATTTGGAACCTTTTAGCAAACCGTCGCCACTCACACAATGAAAGAGTAATCATCGTTGGCATATTTTAAGGCTCCACGGTCGTTACTCACCTTTACGAGTTCTAAGTCGTTTTTAAGCGAGTTAGCTCTCACGCAATCTCAGCGAGAATGTTTTGCTCGGAATTATTTATGTGGGAGTATTCTCGCGGTCTCCGTGAAGCACAGAGCCTCGAGGAACTCGGCTTGGGAAACGCAACTGGCTTCTCATTTCCGAGGTAGCACTGGAATAATAATTATGTACTTCGTATGTAACATGTACACAATTATTGCCGGTATTTTATATCGCCTGTACACACACACCTTTATTTGCGTTCGAAATTTTGTACTCAATAACTCTAGCCTCCTGCCGGCCACCATAAAAACAATATTGTTCATGAACTATGAATTTACGTGTATACGAAATTTATTTGATGTAATATTTTTGAATATCGTACACAACAAAACAAATGCGACTATATTTTATTCCAAGAAGATTTTCAATTCATTTGAATTGGGAAGACCTTTTTACAGGCCTTGTTGTTACTTAAATGGTCGTCGTCTGGGAATCGAACCGACCGAAATTGAAAAAAAAAAAACGAGAAGAATAAGCAATAAAAACATGTTTTTTTAAGCACTATAGTAGTTTTTAAATTAAGGAACATCGTGAAATGTTTAATGCAAATTTCAAGAAAATTATTTACATAGAACATCAGCAAGACTTATGAAACATATTTGAATGCAGTATTACTTACTTTAAATATAAATAATGTCTCCATTCAGCAAATTATCGTATTTACTATATTTAAGGTAGGTACTTTAGCTTCTCGTTGCATAACTGTGTTACATCCTGTACGACTGGGAAATCAAATCAGCTCCTTTTACAAGTTATCAAAAAACATCAAAGTTTCAGAGAGAAAATACTCAAAGACAGAATTCGCTCACTCAAAATTGTTCACTATCCGTCGTCCTTTAATTTTGTTTGTGAGTATCAGATTAACTTATGAGCTTAAATTTTCATAGCTTAATTATTTAGGCCTAATCATTCATTACTAAAATTATATGGCGAAAGTGGCTCATAAACTGCGGAACCGATTTAAATTAAATTTGTTATGGAGATAGATGTAAGCGGCTAAGATCCTGGAAAGCACGGGATAGAATTCGCTCACTCAAAATTGTTCACTATCCGTCGTCCTTTAATTTTGTTTGTGAGTATATATATCATTATACGAATAAATATTATAGCATCGAGTTCGATTAGAAAAGAAAAAATCAATGCGACCTACTAAATCGCAATCATCATTTTGAATATCGTCTCATGAAGCAGAAGTGCTCTGACCAACTGAGCCATCGCAATATTACGTATGTGGCCTGAAATTCTCAACCACAATCTAGGTAGCACTAGTAGTGCCCTCTGTATCTTATTTATTTTTAAATGCTAAGCGCGCGCGTTAGTCACACTCCTCACATATTATTACAGTTTTACAGAATAAAGATCATTATTTCATTTCATTATTTCATTATGAGATCATATTGCTGCTTTGCGAAATTGCCTCATACGTACTAGTTTAATGCTAATTTTAAAATCGCATATAGCGTAAGATTAAGTTCTTAAATATTTTCTGTGTATTTCAGAAATATAATTATAAGTGTAACATTATATACCCTAAATTTAATTATTATCGATTGTACATTATTACTAGCATCTGCCCGCGACTTCATTCGCCTTAAATTCGTTTGACGCGGATACTTTTCCGGGATAAAAAGTAGCCTATGTCTTTCCCCGGGACACAAACTATCTCAATACCAAATTTCATCCAAATCGATTCAGCGGTTTAAGCGTGAAGAGGTAACAGACAGACAGACAGACAAACACACTTTGACATTTATAATATTAGTATGGGAGTATGGATTGTGATCAATCTGTGTCTAAAACTTAGCTACATAATAGTGTTATAATTATACTGATATAGATGTTTCATTATTTACAGGTAAGTTTTATCACCATAAAGTGGAAAACAATCCATAGACATTTACGTAAGTATGAACAACCAAATAAATTTGACTTTAACTGTATTATGTATGAATTCTAATGTTTTTTAATTAAAAATATATACAGGGTGGGAACGAGTATAACGACAGACTTTAAACATCGAGTTCAGTGCCTCATTGGAGTACATTGGTATAACGTTCAGTTAAAAAAAAAACTTTTTTTTACAAATTTGCGTGTTCTGAAGATGGGACTTAAAGCTGAGAGATGACAGTACTATCCAACATGAATTACAGTAGTACCACAAATATAAGTTTCAACGATGTACCTGCGCTGAAAGCATTATTTGAGAACAGATTAACCAATTATAAGGCAGCGCGTTTGCGTGAGTAAAATCTTCAACGCCCATTGGCCAAAATTTTGCGCGCGACGCCGGCAGCTTGGGCACCCGCCATTTTGTCTGGCGCCGCGTCCGTCGCCGGGAGCGAGAGAGCACGAGTTCACCTGTCATTGCATATGTACCGTACGTATAGTGCAATAAGGTCTTTATTGAAATGATCACACGTTCTGTTTCATTCGGTACGTGTTAGCACTCGTCGGCGTGGCCGAAGATTGCCGATGTAATTTATATTCGTGGTACTACTGTACACTTAATAAAAAAAAAAAATCGCGTTGCCCTAATAGAAAGGGAGGAATATTTGCTGTAACCGAACACGGCTTGGAGGGATTATTATTATTTATAGCGTAAAAACCACGACCATCACATTTGTGGCAACCCGAGTACTTCTTCATTCGTATCTGCACTAGTGTCACTAAATATTTGAATTAGAAACTGACAATATTATATTTACCTATTCGTTACGATCACGATACTTAGTGCCACGTTTTAGCTCGATTAGAATATTTTACGTTTTATATCTTAAAACTTATAACCTAATAGCATAAAGAAAAATATATCGGTAAACCGTCTCGTAATATTATCATGGATTCGGTGCCATCCACAGGAATTGTAAAAAAAAAAAAATTACCATTTTAGTAAGTTAACTGTTACACTGCGGCTTGATATACAACCATGTGTCTTAATTATTTATGAGCCTTTATTTTCGAAAACAAAAAGCTACAGGTACTCGTATTTATATTCTCTAAACCTTACAAAAATATTCGCTGTTCAAGTTACGTAAGAAGTAGGTACCCTTTTGTTTTCAAATAATAGACCTGTTTCAATATTTTTTCCTGGAGAAGCCGTATCTTTTTAGCCCAGTCATTGTTTGATCCGTTTGAGAAATAGGATAGTAATACTCGCGCCTCAGAGCAAAAATAGAATATTTTATAAAGTAAGGAAACACGCCCACCTTTATTCGCCCTTTAAATTACGTGTAGTTGGTCCAAGGCAGGGATCGTTACCGGTATTTTTTAAATCTTTTAAAATACACGCTATTTCTGGAACGTTTTAAAACTGTATTATCTGGAATATTTTAGAACCTTATTAGAATACACATATTCTTTACCAGCGGCCGCCCGCGACTTCGTTCGCCTTAGAATCGTTTATCGCGGATAAAAGGTATTTTTCCGAGATAATAAGTAGCTTAAGTCTTTCTCCAAAACTCGAATATCTCTACCAAATTTCGTCTATATCAGTTGAGCAGTTTAAGCGTGAAAGGTAACAGACAGATAGACGGACAAATTCGCATTTGTCCGTTTGCAACAAATGTTGGATCATATTGTATGTTTCCCAGCAAAGACTTCTCTCATTGTAACTGACAATTCGAAAGTGCTTGTATCTAAGCCTACTTGAATAATGGATATTTTAATTTGATTTGATTTATATTATTTTTCTAATTTAAATGTGAAACATATTACCAAGATTTCAAGTTCCTAGCGTAAAAAAATATTTACTGTCCATACAAATTTTCATCCCCTTTTTCGTCCCTAAAAGGGATGAAATTTGTCATGCATTGTAGCCTATGTCCTATTCTGATATATAAGGTACATAACTGGAAAGTTTAATAAAAAATCGTCCAGTAGTTTTTGAGATTAAGTGGAACGTACATACATACTTTCACGTTTATAATATAGTACGGATAAGGATGAGGAAGTAAGGATTGCATATGCATACCACAAAAAACTCCGAGTCCGAGTCCATATTGAAAACTTCCATGCTGGATGGATCCCGTGATGGACCCTGGGGGTACCTACTGGATCTCAGGATTGGTGCAACATAAACGAGTGTTTTTTTTAGCTTGATATACTTAAAATGAGAAGCAATTGAATGGAGTACCACAAAATGCTCCTGATGATGGACCCTGGGGGTACCTACTGGAACTCAGGATTGCAACAACATAGACGAGTGTTTTTTTAGCTTAATAGACTTAGAATGAAGAGCATTTAGATAGGGTACAACCAAATCGTCCTGATGGTGGACCCTGGAGGTACCTAACGGAACTCAGGACTGGATCAACATAGACGAATGCTTTTTAGCTTAATGGACTTAAAATGAGCAGCATTTAGATAGTGTACCACCAAATGGTCCTGATGATGGACCCTCGGGGTACCTAACGGAACTCAGGACTGGATCAACATAGATGAGTGCTTTTTAGCCTAACGGACTTGGAATGAGGAGCATTTAAGGTTTCGTACCCAAAGGGTTAAACGGGACCATATTAGGTGCTAAGATTTCGCTGTCCGTCTGTCTGCCACCAGGCTGTATCTCATGAAACGTGATAGCTAGTTGTAATTTTCACAGATCAAATTTCTGTTGCCGCTATAACAACAAATCAGTTTTGAACAATCCAGTTGCATTAAGTTTGCACCTCATGTGTATGCCATGCTATTGATACCAGGTGCAAACGTAACCGGCCAGTTAGGTTTGCTGAAGAGAAATTTTGTACGGAACCCTCGGTGCGCGAGTCCGACTCGCTCTTCGCCGGTTTTTTTGAATAGCACGGCCCTTTCTATATCTATAAAACTGTAACGCGGCTTAACTATTGTACAATGACAGTACACAGCCGTCTTGACAAAGGTTTTTTAACCAGAATGTGTTGTCCGTGATGACATACGGCACTGAGAGGTGGTTACTCTCAATGGGCCTCATAAGAAGGCTAAAAGTCACTCAAAGTGCTCGGAGTCTCCTTGCGTGATCGATGGAGCAACATTACTCGTAGAACCGATGGCCGCTGGGGTAGAAAGGTTCTCGAGTGGCGACCGCTGCGTCATCCTCAGCGTAGGAAGGCCCCTAACAAGATGGACCGATAATCGCGAAATTGTTGAATGAGAGCATTATACGAGTAAACGAATTTGGTAACAATAGGGTATTTGACAGTAGGAAAAAATGTAAAAATTATGTTAGATCCTGATAAAACAAGCAAACAACGTTAAAATTTTGAGTTCGATACCTCACGTGTAGTTTGTTTTGTGAGTCTTTAAAATTGGGTGGGAAAGTCCATTTCTAAAGTATGAAAATATTAATAACTGACAATACAATTAAATTACCCATAAAATTTAAATAATAACGGATTATATCGTTTATCTCATTTGAGTTCCCGACGTTTCGGAAGCTTTTCAGCTTTCCATGGTCACGGCTGGACTGAGAATGAAATGAGATAATATACGCGATATAATCCGTTAATTGTTTTATTTAAATGAGTAACAATCGCGGAAACAGAAGAAAATATTACCCATAAAATGTTTTGTAATTTTTGTTATGAAACCGTTTCGATAAACGCAAGTTTTAAGATGGCTGCAGAAAAAAGTTCTTATTTTCCCTATACAAGATACGAGCGTGTGACGTCACATGTATGTAGGCTTTAGTATGAAGCGTTTTGTGGGAAAGTCTAAGAATGTGCTTTTAACGGACGTCATAGCCATGACCCGGAAGGTTCATACCATAAAAAAATTGACAAATAGCCTATTTGAAATAGAAATGGCATGGGTATTGAAAACCTCTCTTGCTTTTGAAGTAGGTGAAAAATAGTGATACGAAATTAACACTTTAGTGTTATTCTTATCAATTATGGTCGTGGATGTACCCATAAGCGAACAAGTGTATTAAAGAATTCTTGGATTAGTTACAACTAACCTTATGTTTTTTTACTAATCTGCTATACTATTATTTTACTTCTTATGCTCAAAATATATCGCTACTAGCTTTGCGAAGCTTTGCGTTGGCTGACTTGTTAAGGTAAGCGTTCCAATAATTGACACCCTGTATATTGCTATAAATTAAACCGGCCAAGAGCATGTCGGATCATGCTCAGTGTATGGTTCCAGCAGCCGTTTATACAAAAAAATGCAATACAGATGAAAAAAATACGAAAAAAAAACTCTAACAAAAGAGCGTATCCCTCGGGCACTTACGTCCTTTTGCTGAGAAGCGCAGTTTCTTGGCAATAGCTTAAAAACGGTATGTCCGATCATGTTGAAAACTATTTTCGTTGGAAGTATTTATTAAGCTTTATATGTGTAATTTTTTTTATATTTTCTAAACATACCGTTTAGAAAATAGAAGGGGGATACAATTTTTGCTTATTTCGGAGCGAATATTTCCGAAAATATTCACTGAATCAATTTTATTTTTAAAAACCTCAAAGTGTTTTTAGAAGATCTGTCGAATGATTGATTTTTACTGAAAACAATTTTTTTCGGTTACATGTATGGAGTACCCCCCCTATCAAACTATGTTGCGGCTTACACAAGATACCTATGTTCCAAATTTCATCAATATACGTCCTATAGTTTTTGAGTAAAATGCCTGTGACATACGGACGGACGGACGGACGGACGGACGGACAGATGGACATGACGAAACTATAAAATAAATAAATAAATAAATAAATAAATAATTACAGGACATTTTACACAAATCGAACTAGCCCCATGGTAAGCGCAATAAGGCTTGTGTTATGGGTACTAGACGACGATATATTTAATAGATATATTACTTATATACATAGAAAACATCCAAGACTCAGGAACAAATAATTATGCTCATCACACAAATATTTGCCCTTACCGGGATTTGAACCCAGGACCTCAGCTTCGCAGGCAACGTTACTCCCACTGAGCCAAACCGGTCGTCAAATAAATAAGGGTTCCGTGTTTGCCAATTTAGCTACGGAACCCTAAAAATTGCAACTATTGGTGCAGTGTCGGGCACTGAGACATTTACATTATTCGGTGTGTTTACTATTTACGCCCGTAAAAATAATCACTTCGTGTTTTGATGGTTGTTTTAATCCCTCAACTAGGATTTATCGCGTGACATATTATCTATCTCTTTCATACTGTACGGCATGGAAAGAGACAAGTAATATTTGTTGCGTGGGCTAGTTGGGCCATACTTTTAATCGCGGAAACAGAAGAAAATATTATCATACTTTTAAGTTAAGGGCTTGGGTACATATAAGTGATATTTTTATCGCTTAGATCTAGAGTATTAATCAATTTGTACATCGCCTAATAGGATACTATGAAAAATTAGTATTTAAAGCCCTTAACTTTCGGGTGTCCACAGGAAAGACGCATAACGTTAACTCATACTAAAAATCAGTTTGACCCAGTTGGGTCATTAATTCCAGTATTTGATCCGCGTTTTATCATCATCAGAAGACACAATTTTATTGATATTTCTGTACATTTGCATGGATTCCCATTTCTCAGAGCCTTGTGCCTTGCGCACTGTGTCCCCATCCTAATCCAAGTCGCCGCGGATGGTCTGCCCACTTTAAAGTCCGGTTCTAAATAAAGGCCCAAAATCTAAAGACACAACAAAATTGTTTAGGAAAGTGTACGATTGACACATGGCCGAATAATAAACCAGCTGAGCTAGAAGAAGAAATTGGATTATTTAGGTAGAAAACCGTTTACACAGCTCGTATATTCCACAAAACACCCGGCGAGCATGACGCGGCGACTTGTTGAGTGCCCTGGGGTATTTGCTTCTTCTTATAAACATGTTAGGTACGCTAGCGAGTACACTTATCGATTAATTTAACTGATTCTTTAAATTCCGCATTTGTCCGAAATATTTATTTAATCTTTATTGCACAAAAGAAAAACTTATCGTACAAAAGGCGGACTTATTGCCATAGAGCAGAATTCTGCAAATCGCGGCTCTTCAAGTTCCCGTTAAAAAAAGTCCTATTAAAATTTGGTATACAGTGATAAACCTGAAACAGAAAACTGCGGCTGTTTGAGCTTCCGAAAAGTCTATATTTTTCCGGCATCTGGCTCTACGTCTAAACATTTTGCCAACCCCTGCCGTAGGGCATTCTCTACCAGTCAAATATCACCCGTGGGTAACTAATTCTGTATCTATAGGGGGTAAGGTTGTCTCACGACGGCCATAACGGAAAGATGAACTAACGAATAAGTTCATCGACCGGTGGTGAAAGATTGCGAGAACTTTATTTAGGAGAGAGATATAGCTCTCGCGATCTTTCGAACTATTTTGTGCTACACAACCTTTAAATATCAACTTGTCAGTGTTACTTTAGCTCGAATAGCGAACCCATTGTTTGGCCGTGATAAGTCCGGAATATGACCGAGGTATTGCTCAATTGTAATTATCCAAGTGCTTCGGCGAATGTGCCCTATGGTATGATATAAAATGGACATATAAAGTAAAATGAGAATATAAACAGTCACAAGATTATACGTTTCATTAATACAATAATCTTTATTTTAAAAGAAGGGCGCAAAGGCATATTTACAAGTTGACTCTACGGCATTTCCAAACTATTATAAGTTGTTAAATTTTACCTGCTCATTCGTATACATACCTATAAGTACACACATATTGAGGTAAAATTACATATATATTATGTTGTGGGTTTTTTTTAAAATATTTTAGGGGACTTTCATAAAGTACGATCAATAACGCGTATTTCAAGGAGGTTCTGTATTCTTATTAAAATCTGCTCCAGATATACAAAATAATATTAGACGATTATTTTACATTAGACGATACTTAAACAGCTTTACCCTGTCATCCTCACAATTTACGCGCCCCGTGTTGTATTAAAATTAAGAACCATAATCTTGCAACCGAGATTAAGGCTATAAATATCCAATTATTAAGGATTTTTTAGATTTTCAGGAAATTAATAGAGGATTTTCCGAAGGCTATTCGTTGCTTTAATTTTCTTTGCACATTCAGAGCAAAAAGGGCAAGTTAAAAACTTGAAATTGAATGCCGACTAAACTAATATAATTAAGGATTTTATATATTTTGATGGGCAGAGTAAGCATTTGCTTCATTTTAAACTTGAACAAATGGTAGGTTTACCTTTTGCATGGTTCAATTCAAGTAATAAGTAAGGTAAGGTATGCACATTGCACATCATTTCAGAACGGATACGGCTGCACCAATTTGGCTAATTCTTTTTATGTTGTATTTGTATCTATCAGGACTTGAATGTATGTAAATAAATTAAAATTTGCATGGAAAAGTAAACTTTTGGGTTTGAAAATCTCTATATTGGATGTATTGAGTCAGGTAAAACAAAGCTGGGGCGGGCAGCTAGCTTAACATGATTATATGGGGTCTAACATAGTATTTTTTATTTACCTTTATTATTCAACTATTCGATTAATAATTAAGGTATGTAAGAAATATAATAATATAGGGTCAGACCCGTCATATATTTATTAACCGACTCCCTAAAATAAATAAATAACTATTAAATAAATAAATAAATATTACGGGACAATTTTACACAAATCGCTCTAGTCCCATGGTAAGCTCAATAAAGGCTTGTGTTATGGGTACTAGACGACGATATATTTAATAGATATATTACTTATATACATAGAAAACATTCAAGACTCAGGAACAAATATTTATGTTCATCACACAAATATTTTCCCTTACCGGGATTTGAACCCAGGACCTCAGCTTCGCAGGCAACGTTACTTCCCTGAGCCAAACCGGTCGTAAAAAGGAGGTGGTTATCAATTCGGTTGTATTTTTTTTAAATAATGTGTACAATTCGCGAGAGTATGCTTACTTAATCAAGTAGGGTAGACCGGGGTCAATAGAACCACGGGTCAAAAGTACCATTGCCTATAATTCTGCAACTACATCGAAATATGTAATTGTGGGTATACACGACTGTGCTTTGAACGTGTCTCAACCTGCTCACCAGTCGGCCAATCGCTGCCGCGCGAGATGCACGTGCTAGATGACAATTTGTGTTTTTTGTCTGATCAAAGTAAGTATTTACGATTTAAATTTGGTACTAGGGTTTATAATTAAATAGTCGTAGTGTGAAAATTTTACTGAAGTGTGATTCTCTAGTTATTAAAGTTTCTAATGTGTCACAGTGTGGGGGTCAGTTAGATATAGAAATCGAGATTTGTGAAGTTTAGTGAGTGTGAGTAAAAAAGGACAATTGTACCATAACACTTGGGGTAAATTGTAACATTACAATTGACCCCGTGCTACAAATGACCTAGAGTTTTTACACGACTGCTAAAAAAAGGACTGTAATGTTTTTAAGGTTCATATACGTGTGCATGTGTGTGAGTTGCAAATTGCAAGAATGTTAGTTTTTTCTACTGAATACTACTGTATTATTTAAAATAATTTGTCGTAAACGATGGGGTTGATTGTACCGGGGGTCGATTGTAACTGTATGGGATTAGTAATTGTTAAATAATTCGATATTTTTGTTACATGAAGATGTTGTTATTACTTGAAAGGTGTGCTATGAGCACCTTTAAGTGTTTTTTATAATAAGTCGACACAATAAGTATCAAAAACTGAGAGAACATACATACGTTTAGTTCAACTGAAATGCTAGCTTTGTCTATAGCCTAAATACGAGTCTATTTAATTAAGATTGATGTTACGTAACATACTGATTGTACTTAAGAAATTAACAATGAATACTAATTGATTAGTACATTATTTTTAATTTTATTTACCTTTGTTTTTCTGGTACAATTGACCCGTACTAGGGGTCAAATGTAACACAAGGACTTCATGAACAAAAACTCAATTTTCACCATTCTGATGCGATCAAATGTAAATTATTTTCTAGATTCTTACAGTCAATTAGACAGAAGTGATTTTTACGTGGTGGCATTAGATTCTGAGTTATAGGTCATTATTTCGAAACTGGTTCTATTGCCCCCGGTCTACCCTAGGTATTTACTTACCTATTTAAGTACGTTGTTATTAAGAAATACCTAAGTTCGTAGTCTGACTTACTCTGTATCAAGTAAAATAAAGAGTAGCATTTCCGTACTTGTATGTAGGTACATACCCGTACCGTAATAATTATTATATTCAGCATAATGTCCTAAACATTTTGATTCAGCTTGAGCAGATACCACGTAATATGGGACGTGATAACGTGCAAAACTCGGAAAAATGTGTCGCAAAAGGAAAGTTATGTAGTAATTCGATTTTGTTAGTGGCAAGCTGAATATTACGGAAAAATTGGGTAAAATCGGACACATAAATAGCTTAAGGACGGTCACCCTTCGTCCGTTAACACCGCAATGTAATGAAAAAGCGACCTTCTTTGTCCTCTCGGTAATCTTTATTATCTGTAGAAAATATCACCGATACAGAGAAATTATATTAATTATTTTTCGATGTCACTAATAGTAAGACCAGAAATTAAAACTTGGTATTATAAAGTACGATTAAATATCGTATAAACCAACAAATAATTGAACTACAGTGACGACTCGATCGCACCGACGAATCGACGGTTGGCAGAAACGACTTTTGGGTGAGATTATTAAATATAAGAGTTTAAGTAAATGCTGTACTTAAAATTGCCGGTGATTAGCAATAAAGAAGCTTCGCTACTGAATATTTATAGCTTCAGTTAGTTAAAAGTGAAAAAAAGTGTTATGATTTGTTTCGTCCTAATGGACAAATATTTCTTAGTCCTTACGATGAAATGGGTCATAATTGGAATAGTTTTATAAAAATTCCATACATAAACTGACAAAAGATAATTTATAAATAAGACAATGGTGGGGGCGGCTGCGTGTAATTATAAAGTGGAACCAAAGAACCAAAACCAAGTCTTAACTTGGAGTTGGTTTCACTTATACTCGTAATTAGTTGTAAAGAATCCGGTATGAAAGCGGGGTTACTAAATATTTATAGCTGCAGTTAATTAGGTTTCAAAATGTAAACTGTATCTGTACTATAGAACAATAGCTTTGCGGTGATTCGGTGTTCATGGTATTCTCCCCCTCTCACTGAGCATCAGCGTGAGCGAGATGGAAGTGCGTGCTCGGGAGCGCGGATATCATTTTTTTTATGCATCATTTGTTACGAATGTTTTAGACTTATGTTCGTGATTTTTTCTATCGAGCGAAAGTCAAAAACTCAGGTTTCGAATAGCTGTTGTCCCTCAAAAAGGGCCTCAAGATTGCTAATTAAATTTATGGCAGCCGTATTATGATCCAAAAAAGCAGTACTATTTAAAAAAAAAACGTTTTCTGAACCTACGTCACCTTAACGTGGCGTAACGCCAACGTTGCGGCACTTATAGTTGAATCATCGAGAGCGTGGAATTGCATATGTAGTAGTATTGTTTGTTTACAGGCATTCTATATTTGAATTTTCTATTTTCTTGTACTATCAGCATACAAAGAGGTTGTTATATATATATATATATATATATATATATATATATATCGAAGAACTAAAAACAAAAATAATGTCAGTGTGAAATTGTCAATATTATTTACGTTGTGCGTATATTTTTACATCTGATTTGATTGTATTCTCAATTAATTATTGTGTCCGCCCGTACGACTACGAATAATTTCTATATTTTAAAAAAATATGGCTGTAAGTAATTTTGGTCCTATTGAGAGTCAAAGTAAGCAAATAATTTTCAACTGTTATAAATATTTTGAAAATGAACTGACGAAAAATTTAAACTTGCCTTACACCGCTGCCCAGTTAGTTGAAAAAGCTACAGGTGTTTGTCTCTCTACTGTTTATAACATTGTGACTGAGAGCAACAGCGAGAAATTCGCAACAACAAAGAAATTCACCTCCCCGAAAAATAAAAAGTTGCGTCCTTGTCCGTCATCAGCAGTAGACGATTTTGATCCGGAGAACTATATACAATTTTCATCTGTCCCATAAGCAATTTCCAACCTTAAAGGGACTCCACTCTGTGTTAAAATCCGATATAGATTACAAATTTGGCATTTCCACCTTACGAAAACAAATACAAAAATTGGGATTTAAATGGAAAAAGACCGAGGACAACCGAAAAATATTAATGGAAAACACAACATACGACTGCTAAGAATAAATTACCTTATCAAAATTGCGGAATATCGATCTCAAGATAGACCACTAGTTTATACTGATGAAACCTACATCCACACTTCACATGTGTCCGGAGAAGCTTGGACCGATGGAACAGAATTTGGTGTAAAAAAACAAATCAGTACAGGCCAGCGGTTAATAATAGTGCACGCAGGAGGAAAAGATGGTTTTATTCCCAACGCTTTCTTAATGTTTAAGGCAAACCAAAAAACGGGAGATTACCATGACCAGATGAACTTTGTCAACTACGAAAAATGGTTAAAAGAAAAATTAATACCGAACCTCAAACCGAATAGCGTACTTATCGTGGATAATGCGTCCTATCACAACAAACTTTTGAATCGTGCTCCAACGTCAAATTCTAATAAACAAGAAATGATGGATGGTTTGACAGAACACAACATTTCGTATAACCGGTTGATGTACAAAACCAGTTTGTATGAATTAATTAAACAAAATAAAGAGCGGTTTCGCGAGTACCACATAGATGCAATTTTAAAAGAACGTGGTCACTCCGTATTACGATTGCCACCGTATCACCCGACATTCAATCCGATCGAAAATATTTGGTCCATGGTAAAAGGATATGTAGCAAAAAGAAACGTTTCATTAAACATGCAAGGCATTATGAGTTTAGCAACTGAACGAATGAATACCATCACTGCTGAGGACTGGGAAAATATTCAGTCACCACGTCGAAAGTGAAGAAAATAAATATCGATGTCAGGAAGGAGAAATGGATCAAATAACAGACAATTTTATTATCAATACTTGTGACAGCTCAGATGAAGAACATGATAGCGAATAAAAGAAAAAAACAGAGGACTACTACTTATTCCACTTCTTGGGTATGTCATTTTATTAAGTTAAGAGAAAATTATTCTCCTTTTGTTGCAAACGGTACAACCACTACAAATGCAATTCCATCTTCTCGATAATTCAACTATATGTAGATTAGTGATTCGTCGAGCAAAAACAAATGCCTAAATGTTAGTAATAAACTTAAAGAAAAAAAAAGAATTCTACAAATAAATAAAAATGACCATAACAATAGACAAGGCTATGAGGCTGCAAGTTATAATAAACTGGAACCAAGACCAAGTCTTAACTTGGACTTGTTTTCACTTAAAATTGTTCTGTAATTAGCAGTAAAGAACCCGGTATGAAAGCGGAGCTACTAAATATTTATAGCTGCAGTTAATGAGGTTTCGAAATATACGCTATTCGAGCATCTTCTCCTACTACATAGAGCAATAGTTTCTCTGCCTAACGACTAACTAAAGCTAACGTTACAGGAAGTACAATTAGTACTAAACCTATATTCTTGTGTTATCAAAACATACATGAGTTAAATATGAATCTTGAGGAAATAATAATACAAACAATGGAATCAAGTACAAAAGCACCA
This sequence comes from Hedya salicella, assembly GCA_905404275.2. Classification (NCBI taxonomy): domain Eukaryota; kingdom Metazoa; phylum Arthropoda; class Insecta; order Lepidoptera; family Tortricidae; genus Hedya; species Hedya salicella. The sequence goes on along the minus strand of FR990112.1, from coordinate 14,082,062 downwards.
CTGAATAGCGCTAGTAAAAGAGCAGAAAATACATGTATTATCAAAAAAAAACAGTATATTTTTTTAAAGAGTACATTTTTTTCAATTGACTCCCCCGTATTGCCTAACGCATTTGAGGCTCGCAATCGGAATCAAATGTCATGATTTTGTATGGGCTATGACAGTTGATTCCGAAACAAGGTGTCAAAATTTCGTTAGGCAATAACCCCCAGTGAGTATAATAGTTATTTAATGAAGAATTGGTTTCAACGCAAGCATAAACGAACAATATTAAAAAATCACAGCACATGAGTATGTAAATGAAATCACTCAAAGGGCAATGGAGTTTCTTTGGGTGATCTAATCAGAAATGAGGCGTCAGAGGAGAGGAATCTTCGATATAGCTCGAAGAGTTTGCTAGGCTTAATGGCAGTGGGCGGGGCACATTGCTCATGGCCGCTGGGGTAGAAAGGTTTTCGAGTGACAACCGCGTACTAGACGACATAGTTTGGGAAGGACCTCAACAAGATGGACCGATGATCTGGTGAGGATCGAGGGAAACCGCTGGATGAGGGCGGCGCACCATCGGTCGTTGTGGAGTGGAGTGCAGCAGTGGACCTCTTTAGGCTGATATGATGATGATGATGGTAGAGTATAGAGTGATGCTCTAATCCATAAAGTATGCATTTAGTATGTTCGGTGGAGTTTTAATTCAAGAGACAGTTACAAGACACTTACAAGAGTAGGGAAAAACATATTACACTATTTCGATAAAAAAATGACTACCTACATGATTATATATAAAATATCAACACAACTTTCAAATCAATTACGGCAAATAATGAGATGAAAACTAATTCCACGAATCCGATTTCAATTGTGTATGTTCATTACAACGCCCATTTAACCAAGCCAGTCCATTATTCCCCACTTCAATAGGCTCAACGTGTCATATAACATCAGAAATTACCACAATAACTGCGAACCCGATATAGGTCAGACGAAACCATAGGCATTATAATACATGAGTTACATATGTACAATTGGACATTGGTTACATGTTTGCCCATCAAACGGCCGTGTATACGTTGTGTACTCGGAATTACGGTAAACACCTATTTGAGAACGGGTTAGAGTTAATTCGTTTGTGGCTTAAATGCTTTTTCTTGCTGGATACAAGGATTTTAAGTAGTTTTCTATAAACAAATAAGTAATAATTAAGCAAACTGAAGTGGCAATGGGCAGGGCACATAGTTCGAAGAACCGATGGCCGTTGGGGCAGAAAGGTTCTCGAGTGGAGTCTGCGTACCGGCAAGCGCAGTGTGGGAAGACCAACCGCAAGGTGGTCGGACGATCTGGTTAGGGTTTCGTGGATTCGCTGGATGCGGGTCGCCTCTATCCGGCACACGTGGAAAACTATTGAGAAGGCCTGTGTCCAGCACTAGACTATGGCTGAAATGATGGAGTAACGACTTTTCACAAAAAACCTCAGGTACCATTTTTTTTCATTCCTGTTGTGTCCTCGTCACCTCACTATGACTGCTTAATTTGAGTGATGTCCACTGCTTCTGCTGAATTTATTCATCTACGAGACAAAGAACTAGTTACTTATAGCTGTAATAATTAAAACGACACCTTCCACCATCCCTAGTTCAATGTACCTAACCCGTATTATTAACGCAAGCAAGCTCTGATATGAACAAGGGAGCACGTATCTTGGCGAGATAGAGATACTGGCAGATAGCCGCGTACGGTGTTGGGGTTGTGATATGCGTAGCAGGAACGCCTGCTACGCATATCACAACAATATGGCAGTCCTACTTCGCCTAACTTTAAGTTATCTAAGCAAGTAGTGTGGAAGTTCCAGTCGCACTGACGCTCAAATATACTGTCGTCATAGATGCTACCAGTAATTAAAATTACCGCAAATATTCAAAGCGTATTACGTCTCTTGAGCTATGATGATTTTGTGGCTGTAGCGTAGCGTGATAGATAAATGATAAAGCACCCGTCACTTCAGGAGTGCGACAGTGATAGATGCTTTATTATCAAACCTGTGATAACTCGGGGCACATTCTAGGGAGTTGATAAATTTATCGATAAATCAATGAAATAAAAAAGATGTCGATATATAATAATACATATGCTCATAGAATATTCTCGAATACTATAAAAAGGTTTGATGTCACACCTGATATCATGCCTCTTAAGATAATAAATTTATGCGGATATAATTTCAAACAAAATTACAATTTAATGTCATTGCCATTCATATGCTAGAGAAAGAATAATGTAGACATATGAATTAATATTCCGCTACGATTGTTACGAAGTCCAAAATAATCATGCCGCCCAAAGCGAACTACTGTAACTAGAGTAAAAATATTTATTTTGTAGAACATTTAAATGTTGACAGTAACATCGATATATTTAAGTGTCGATAAAATATTTTGCTTTATAAGCCGTCACTTTATAAGTCCCCGAGTTATCCCAGGTATGTTTAAAATAATAAACTACTAATACCATTGAATAACCCATAATATTTATAGTAACATTTATTATGAGCCGTTTCGATAAACGCAAGTTTTAACATAGCTGCAGAACAAAGGTCTTAATTTCCCTATACAAGGTACTAACCGTGTGACGTCACTATTAGCTAGTATGCTAAAGTATGAAGCGTTTTTTGGGAAAGTCCAAAAGTTTTATTCACCAATATTTTTATTATTTACAACATACCGCAGAAAGAAGTTGTAAAATAGCCTATGTTAGTGTATTTATTTAGCTATCCTTCGACTAAAAATGGTTTAAAACAGATTTGCAATTTTATCCTGTATCTCTTATTTGCGCAGGGCAAGCTGTCGTCGGAATAAAGGAACACATAATGGCTAGATACTAGCAGATAGCTTTTATTGTGCACTGTGCAGTGCTTGTGATATGCGTAGCAGGTACGACTTCGCCTAACTTTGAGTAATCTAGTCAGGTATTGTGGAAGTTCTCGTCTCGGACTGAATAAACTTGAATGAACTGACGTAGTGTCTAATTACTGGGTATATTCAGAGCGGATTTATACAGGATAGTCTTATGAAAGACGCAATGCATGAATTTTGTTATTATGAAACATAAATAATAACCATAGATTTTGTATCATCATCCCTGGATTTATTGTTCTACTCATGTTCACTCAATTTCATACCTAACAAATTTTTTTTATGGACTTTCAAACTTGAAAGTAATAGTAATATCTACACATAGTGTATCGGTTTGGTTATAATATTGTAAACTTAGTTTAACAAATATTTTTGTTGGAATAAAAAAAGGAACCAAAATGAAATGTACGAATAAAATACGAACAATGCACATGATGTAAAATTAAGCAACATGCTTGATAAACGCCACTTAAAATTTTTATTGAAATGGGTCGGAATTCGACGCTGAATTAAGTTGAAAACACTCTTTCAGTAGGAAAGTAATTGTACTCGAATTATGAGGATTAAAACACATATTTATTACTCAGGCTTTTAATACATTTCCTAGAAAGCCTTCAATAAACATGAAATGAAATGAATATTTCGTGTAATGAGAATTCTGTCATTCGCGCGTACGGATTGAATACACATAATATGGGTTTCCGTTCATAAATTCGTGAAATGGAATGAATAAGTGATGTTCAAATTATTCAACTTGTCGGTTGTTCAAGCTCTAGCTAATCAACATGCCGGTTGGCATAATATACCAATGAACATTTACAAAAGTAAATTAATTTAAAATTGAAATCCCCTCCGTTAAGATTACTGACGCAGCTCCTTCTAAAATCCCCCTCGGACGTCGTAAAGTAGCTAAAAATTCACTTTTCCAGTTTTTTTTATGCGGCAAAAATTATCCGAAAGCTGATTATTATTCACGACGAATGTTACTTCTTTGCATTGAGTGAGGGAAGAGGGAAATGCAAAGTGGTGGGCCGTGCCCTATCGGGCCATCGGCGCAGTCGGTAGCGGCGCTGGATCTATCGCCCCAAATATCTAGTCTAAGGACTTATAAGACTCATAAGCAATTATAAACTATAAGTACAGGATATAGGAATAAAATTGGATTTAAGGGGCTCCCATACACGAATGACCTTTGATCCGTAGCTCTTCACTTTTCTGTGTTATGTCGTATCGTGTTGACAACCACCGTTGTTACCAATATACTGTTTCAGTTTATCTTCGCGAGTCACGGAAACCGAGAGCATCAAAATTTGTGAGTTTTAGGAAAAAAACCAGTATTTGCTACTTTTCTTAAAAACTATAGAACCAATTGAAAAACCAGTTGACAATTTTAAATTGAACTCACTTATTGGTTTTAGTCCCATGTCTAAGCGTCTAGCCTATACTAATTTAAGATAGAAAGAGTACATTACGAATATTTTTTTCTCTCTTGATTTATTAAGTATCATAACATTACAGTTGAATAAATAAAGGCCAAATGCCAAGCTACAATATAATTTTTTTACGTGGTTTCCACCAAGTGGAATCATTTTAAATCACTTTAAAAACAGTGAAATTTACCGAAATTTTCGGGGTAGCCCGTAGCCCCTTAAACAAGTGCAACGATGGCTCAGTCTTTGTTGGCGGTTCGGTTTTTTACGAGTAATGAGTTTATTTTTGATTGCTGATGATATTTAAACCATCGACGGAGAAGATGAGTATTATAAGGTTAATGTATCTGTGTATTCGTATTTGTAGCATCTTAGCTCCTAAACGAATAAGAAAAGCGAAGTTGTGAGTCGTGCTGTATGAAAGCCAACGGCGCAGGCACTGGCGATGGCGGCGCTTGATCTATCACCCTGAGTTTAAGGACTATCAAGGCGTAAACAAGCGAGATGGTTCAGTTTTTGTTCCTCTGTTACATTTTTACGAGTAAAAGTCATTCTTGGTAGCTGCTGATTTTTGAACGTTTGAAAACCTTTAAAAAAGATGGGTGCTATAAGTCTAACGTATGCATCTGCTTGCCTGTTTGTTTGCGTATGGCATCGTAGCTCCTTAACAAAAAATGCGAAGTGGTGAGGCGTGCCGTACTCGTATCATAGTCATCGGCGCAGTCGATAGCGGCGCTTGATCTATCGCCCCAAATATCTAATCTAAGGACTGTCAGACGCTATTGTAAAATCCAAGTGGCCAATACAGGATGTAGGAATATTGAATGCGTTTAGTAATTGGACGTATACAAGCAAAACGATGACTCAGTTTTTAATAGATATTATAATATATATGTTTAATAAGAGTATTTTTGCTACGGTTACTTATTAAAAAAAAACTTATTTCGTAAAATTGGTCGTCAAGTAAACTAACTGAAACATTAATAATTCTAGGACTTATGTAGTATAGTTTTTATTCTTAATTCTAGTTTATTTACATTTTGGTGCGATAATACGTCTACTTTTACTTTTGAATTCGCTCTACAATATTTATCTCAGTCTGTTACTTTCATAATTTTCCGGCACAATTTTTTTTATTGACCAAAATCTCGAACTTAACGCTCTTTTATCACCTTCCCGTTAAATATAGTATTATATCAATTTTTATTTTCTTTAACACTTTGGTGATTCGTTCCAAGTTAGCCAACTTTTCCACTCCGATTGCTTTGATGACAATAAGTTTAAAAACTCACTTATGATTTTCTATACACTACACACTTATGATTATCGATACTCTAGTTCACACTCGTACTATTTACTAAGTTCTTGCCACTGAAATCTTAAGTTTATATTTGTGCATTAATGCACAAATTACAACGATTGTTTAAAACAAATTTACGATTTTGATCTACGGTATCGTTAGGCCTTTGGCCATCTACTACCACTCAGATGTAAAATATTTAGTGTCACTGCAGAGCCGCCTGTATTTAATGTAAGAACCAAATTTTATTAAATTGTAATACGTTCGATATTCAAAAACAAAACGACGCATTATAAACATTTTCTTTATCAAAAACAATATTCGGAGTTGTATTGAAAAGCTCGGTGGCCCGGATCAGCGCCATGTTATTTTAAGCCATGGTGTTAATGAACAGTTTTTTAAAAAGTCGCGCGAGCGCCGGCGCGTCGATCAGCCTCCATCGAGAATATGTCGAGAGCCCCTGACAATGGCGTCGATCCGTAATTAAAAATGGCCGCCCATTTATATCGAAGAGTCGTGGATTCCAATAATAGAGCGTAGTTTTACGAAACGACTCCACTTTAATTATTCCACGTGGAACGGAATAAGACATATTAATAATCCAGGGATCCGTGGGCAGAGACACGGCCGCAGTGGTCGTTAAGTTCTGCATATTTGATGCTGCAAATTAAGTTCAAATGAGAATGGAAAGAGAAAATTAAAATTAATTTATCGATTTATGACCTTATTTATATAAATACGTATTACCAACTGGTATTGAATATTCACAAACAGAATTTATGTCTATAATCTCGTAACAAGATTTATCACATTGAAAAGTGGTACGGATTTATCACATTGAAAACGTTGAGGTGAATGAAAAAACTCGTTCATTCTACAGCAAATAGCAGCTTTGTCAGATTAGGAAGAAAATATTATAACACTTTTTTTAAGCGTAGTCGGATGAAAAGTATCTTAAAACCATCTGTGAATTACCAGCTACCCGTGCACCAAAAATAGTAGAAATCCGTTTAGTTGTTTTGGCGTGATGAAGCCATAACGTAAAAATCCAAAAAATAATTTTCCGATACAGTGATCTCTAAATAGTCCGTTTCAATATATATTTTTTAAATTAAGTATCTTCAATGAACAGACATTTAATTTTTCAATTTTATCTATCTGTCTATAAGATGCATTTGGTCTGTGCAGTAATTGGTCGGAATAGCAATTGTCATTATTAGTCAATCGTCTTAAAATTTGTTTGTCTAATTAGTGTTTCGCCCAAAATGAAACTGGTTTATACCGCAACTGGTCGAAATTGCAACTAGACTATCCTAACAAATCGTCTTAAAAGCAGTTCGTATATTTAATGTTTCGTCCAAAACACAACTAGTCTAATCCGCAACTGGTCGTAATAGTGTAACTGCTAATAATAGTGTAATCTAAAACGCAACTGGCATATATATATATATAAGGGGCCCGTGTCAAAGCTTTTTGTAGCTTATATTACAAACGGAAATCCATTTCCAGTAATATGAATTGAAATACGACCGTCTACATGGCCCGCCTATTGCCACTTCAAACATACAATCCTGTGAGCCATGTCGGTTACTTTGGTTCCGCTGTAGATAACTTCATTTCTTGTCACGTAGAGAAACTCAATTTTAAATGTGGTAGTTATAAAACTTGCTTGCCCCCATAGCTAAAGAGTTGGAAATAATCGCAAGTTTTTCCAAAATGGCATTCGAAATGTATGGAATGAAGGAGCTCTTTAAGTACATTCTCAAGATATTTCTTTTTTCGATGTTGACGTATCATAAAAAAAAAATTAAATAGCCGCTACGTATTTTCTTTCCTAAACACACACTGTTTGTAATTTAGTCTACGTGCAATTTTTAAACCATTGCATCCATTTTCAATTTAGACCATGTGCAATTTCAACCACTTGCTACTAAGTGCAATTTAGACAATTTACAAGTACATGTTCAGACGAAATACTTATTAGACCAGTTGCTGCATAGACCAAATGCATCTTAGACGAAGCAATCCTAACCCTATTTTTCTGCTTTTTAGTTCTGCTTTATAAGAATAGAATGTTGTGTGAGTTGAGTGCATATAATAAATAGAGACTAGTTTAGGGGTTTTCTACTAGGGAGAGTCGCCGAGTCGACAATTTTCCATATTATGGTCCAATCGATAAATAGCTGTATTGTCCCTAGGCGGTACTGTTTTAAAATTGAACTAGGATTATCTGAAATGACACGTAGTAGTCTAGACTGCCAACGAATCATGCTCGGAAAGAATCGAATCATGCTTCATGAAAAGAAAAAAATGCCCGCCTTGCGCAATGTCTAGTGTCAATGAGACTTATAGTGATTTTTGTTAAATTAAATATTCCATTATTTGTACATTGTACACATTCAGGTTTCAACCACTTTTTTTATTTTAAGGTTTGAGGTTTATTAGTCGAAATACCATCTCGGCATTTTTATCGTAGGCGAAGCTATACATTGCGGTAAAATATTGACGCCCAAAGGAGTTTAATAATAGTTATTTGTGCAACAAGGGAGCAAAGTTGTTTTTTGCTGCGAGTGCTGATTTTGATTCCCGAGACGAGCAAACGAAGGATCCTATTATTGAATCACAAGCGTAGAGACTGATTCTTCATAGAATCCTGAGCGAGTGTTCAACGGTACGAGATACGAACAATATTGGTTTCGTGCGGCACACACAACAACGTTTCACCTCAGGAGTGAGAACATAACTTGTTTACTAAATACACAATAATGTAATTGTCCCCATGTATATAATTATTGTCTTTGTTACACAAACAAAATTGTCATAGTGTAGCAGTCCTTTTTCAAAAGGAGCATTCACAAATTTGATAAAAATCAGATATTATAGTTTACAAGATAAATCACGTCTTTATTGATAGTGTTTTCTAAGATTTCAATACTCTGTAATACATCGTAATAAAATGTTAAAGTTATATAAAAATACTACGCGTATCCGAACGTGTTATAGTTTATTTTTTTCGGTGTCTAATTTGAAATTGGAATTGGCTCGTTCCTTTCGCTCGCTTTCTTTACAAGGATATGAAAAAGACAGAGTGCTTTTAAATTCAAATATTTCGAATGCAGTAGTAGACTCAGCACTCAAAAATTACAACTCGCGGCATTTTAAATATAAAACATAAATTTAAAAGTTACTTTTGCTCAGGCCCGCAGCAAAATCGCAATTTTGCACACTGTCCGCAGCAAAAGCTGTAGATTGAGCTACTGCACCTCTAGCACAACTGTGATTGTGATACGCGACTCTTTGTCGCGCGATAAAGATTGTCCGTCTCTTTCCTTTCAATACAATGGGAGAAAGACGTGTGATGCAATGTCACGCGACAAGCGTAGTCGCGGAGAGTTGTTCTAGACCGGCTGACCATGCTTAGGTGAACAAAATAATGTTAATCATTTCAGTTTACTAATGTTTTTTTTTGCGTAATTAGTGATATAATGAAATAATGACATAATGAAATGAAATAATGATCTTTATTCTGTAAGTAGGCAGCAAGGGCACTTTTACAAGTCTGACTCTACGGCGTTTCCCAAGAGGAGACCACTGAGGAGAAGAAGCCGAAACAAACTCAAAAGTCAGTATTTTTTTCGAAATATCTATTACAATATCTCTATTACAATATTTGTAGTCTTATATCTATTACAATATTTGTACTTAACCTATCCTAAATGTTTTGAGTTTATTTGAGTTGAGTTTTGAAACTCAATCCGTAGTTCTTCAAGAAAACATATCAAAACTATTTTTTATTTAAAACAACTTATATACGTTTGATATGCCACCTTATAAGAACCGTGTCCCGGTAAAAGTAAATTATTTGGTTTCTGTTATACTATAGTATATAACAGTTATGTACCTCTACATACACATAACTATTATAAACGTATTAGTATTATTGCGTATACGCAACTCCGTTCGCGGAGAAGAAAAACTCATAACCGTCTTATTAGCTTAAGCGCATTCGGTGAAAAGTTTTCAATAACTATCCTTGGATGTTCATCAATCGCTGTACCACATACGTCCCCGCCCCCGGCATTAAAAAATCTTCCAAACAAACATTCTTTGGCCTGGTTAGGTGCGTTACTTATTACTTATTACCTACCTTGCGCCCCTCTTTGCAGAAATAGAAGCCCCGCGAAGCGTGTCGCGTGTCTCCTCCCTCCTTCCCCGCGCAATGGGGTTTCGTCGACACGTTTACATCCCCCCGCATAAAAAAAAACTTTCTAATCAAACATTCTTTAGGCTGGTTAGGTTAGCTATTTACCTTGCGTTCCTTTAGAACAGAAATAGAAGCGCGCGAGTGCTGGCCAAAAGTACTACCAGAAAAGTAGGTTATGTTAGAACTGTATGAATGCAATATGTAGTAAATGTGTAATTCTAATTAGCATGGTATACTAAACTATGTTTTTGTAAATAATGAACTTTTTAATTAATCATTGAAATAAAGCAATTTAACGGATTATATCGCGTATATTATCTCACTTGCGTTCGCGTATATTAACGTCGGGAACTCAAATGAGATTATATACGCGATATAATCCGTTAAATTGTTTAATTTCAATCAGTAATAATCGCGGAAACATAAGAAAATATTTCTTAATTAATGTTATGGCTAATTATATTTGTGCGACAATACTATTCGCCAAACTAAGTTTCTGCATATATATTTTATGCATGATCATGATTTATATCCAAAATTAATTAATATTCGGACAAATCCTGCGTAATCCAAATGGGAATGTAGATTCTGCCATAACAGTTAATACGCTAAGTCAAATAAGACTACTCCCTACATAGATTATATTATATAGAATTACTATAAAGAAATATACCACGACCTAAGTTTGTATTGGAATCTCCAAGTTATTTGCACGAGGAACCGCAGTCCAGACCGTCAAACATGGCCAGAACCATATTTTAATCTCGCGATTTTGGTGATCATTAGTTTGGACGTTTGTAACAGCCAAGCCTTAAGTAGGCGCTTGAGTCAGAAGTTTGAATTCGATATTGACACAGTAACAAAACTCAGTATGATCACAGGCAAGTATCCATCTTTCAATTTCGGCTTTCAAAAAAAACATGTTTAGACACGTACGTCCAGAAGTTTCCAATTTCCCTCCTATCTCCAGGGAAACGTAGCAATAAGCTCGTTTCATACAAAGGGGTTAAAGTAACTTGCTTATCTCAAAATTGTATTTGCGATATGAAAACGTTACCATTTTCTTACGAAAACCCGACATCAAATACCGCAAAATGTTTTCTTTCAAGTCTCCAGCCAAGTGTGAACTCCTTTGATGAGCGATACATTGATTCCTAACACGCCGCGCAATTTTCTCTAATAGAGAAGTTTTGCGATATTCGTTGGGAAATATCTGTAACATGGCTGCCAAACCGTCGTAAATTCCCTCACACCTTTCGGTAACAAATCCAATAAAGTGTGACCCCTTTAAGTTTCTAGCCGCGCTCGGCTAACGTCTTTAAGCCTTGAAGTAGGAAGAGTTACGGGGGTCTGGCTAATTTGGTTACACGCGTTAGTACTTGGCAATATTTTACGGCGAAACACATTATGTGGTTCTAATCGGTTGCAATAATTTTATTACTTAATTTATTACCTACTGTTTCATACGTTTCGTAGCCAAAATAATTGGGATGAACTAAAAGTATTATTACTTACTCCGGTTTTCTCATAAAATTTAAAACCAATTTTTTGCTTTTCTAGAATAAAACCTATCCAAATACACTTGTAAAGCATAACTGGACCTGAGAAAAAGGGTCTTGACAGACGTGAAAGTCAACAAAGTCATCCTATAAGGTTTCCGTTTTTTCCCTTTGAGGAACCCTAAATAAAATTGTGCATCTCAATTCCATTCTTGGGAGCATCGTATACCTATATTAGTAGTGCTGCGATTTTTTTTGTCAATAGCAACCGTCAACAGGTGTGCAAGATAACGTCTAAACAAATATTACTGTCTTGTTGTTTATTAATTTGTGTAATATATGTACTTGTGTGAAATCGAGGGGTCAAGGCTTGTGTCCAAAAAAAATATAATTAGACCGTCGGTTAGATTATCAGAAAATAATGGACACGTATTTTTTTGTTTCGTAAATTGAACAAAAAATGATGAAGATACAGCCCGTGAAAGTTACCCGTGACGCACGGTGTGACGCCATGCGCCCCCACTCTCAAACTTTGACGCGCTTTATCTTTGTCTGTTTTTGTTTATATGTATGTATGTAATCATTTTATTGCACATGAATTAATACAAAAAAAATATTTTCAAAACACAGATACGTACAAAGGCGAACTTATCCCTGTGAGAGATCTCTTCCAGTTAACCTTTAAGCAAATGAAAGAAAAAAAGTATACATTAAAGAAGATAGACAAACCAACTAATTAGGTACTTAATATGCACAAAAAAAACGAAGCCAAAATATTAATTCTTATAAATTATAATAAATACTTACCAATAATATATACAAATAGATATAATACGAATACTTTATATATATTACATATTTACCTATATATATTATATCTGTATATATATATATATATATACATTTAAATCTTTAACCTTAATTAATAAATACATAAATATTTAAGTCAAAAATGTCAAGAAAAATTATAAAGACAATTAATTTAGTCTGGTCTAGGGTCTTCCAGCCATAACTTTTTTAGCCTGGCCTTCAATGATGCCACAGATTGTGATTGCCTCACAGTTATTCCATAATTTTATGGAGGAGTATGTTTGATTGACAAAAGAAAAAAAAGTGCCCAATATTTTTTGAAAATCTAACTGACACTACGTAATTATAATAATATTTGTTTACCAGGAAACTACCCTAATTTTGGTACCTAATGTAAAGGATTGAATATAAATCTTAACTTTACATTAACTATCCTCTGAAGTTATCAGTGGCAATATTGATAGATAGATATATGATTAAACGGTCAATCTAACAATGGTTTCAATGACGTGTAAACAGTGAGAAGTATGTTTAAAGAATGGAGAATTGTATACGAGTAGTAGTAGTGAAAATGTGGCGAAAATAGTTGTCAATAGCAACTATCAGGGGTGCAAGAAAATGTCAACACAAATATTACGCTTTCATGCAATTTGGCTTATTCTTCCCCGGAGAGCCGGTGCCGTCGCTTCGCCGCACGTTGTAGGTATGCATTTTAAAATGCAACGACGTGGCATTTTATTTTTCGTGTGCATTCTTTCGCGTGGTCAAAGATAATGCTTTATACTGGTCGTTTATTTGGCTCTATTTTTAGTATCTCGAGGTGATTATGTCACTTTAATCTCGTTTCTTGATTATTGATATGGTTAACACTTTTGCAACCACGACTTTCATAGCACTACACGCGTAGCCGTACATGGGAAAATGCGTATGTAGCGAAACCGTACTATGAGTTGAGCCCATCTAGCGGGTTCGCGATCGTCAAAGTGCAAAGTCAAAGTTTAAAGTCACCTGTGCACCTTGTATATATAGTCACAAAGGCACTGGCTACCATGAACAACCATGACTTCATATAACTAAATAGAAACTGGCCACCTATGTGATCAAAACATTTTAACTGCCTACCTTGGCCGTAATATAAATATAAGTAAATAAATATACAGAATAAATAATTATTATTTATTCTGTATAATTATTCAATGAGTAATAATCGCGGAATCAGAAGAAAATATTATTACGGGGCAATTTTACACAAATCAAACTAGTCCTATGGTAAACTCAATAAGGCTTGTGTTATGGGTACTAGACGACGACATATTTAATTGTTATATTACTCATATACACAGAAAACATCCAAGACTCAGGAAGAAATATTTGTGCTCATCACACAAATATTTGCCTTTACCGGGATTTGAACCCAGGACCTCAGCTTCGCAGGCAACGTTACTCCCACAGAGCTAAACTGGTCGTCAAAATCCTGTACAAGCCACTGCTTGTGGAGGACCTACCCACGCTGCGTATTCCAATGCGTGGTCGCTACTTAAGTACTCCTCGGTCCAGCGGCCATCGGCCTTATAGTTCAACTTACGTATTTTATTTTAGGCATGTGAATTATTTGTGGTAAAAATAGATGCTTGTACAGTAAGTTCTAGGCTCAATATTGCGACCTACCCTAACCGTAAAGGTAGTTTGAAAATAATTTGATAAAATTAACCAGTTAACCGTTTAGTGATTTAACTTTTTATATTTGCCCTTTGGATCTGTTAAATAACTCATTGATCGGAGAAAGTATTTCAACAAAGATTACAGAAATTACATATAATCATGAGTCTTTAGTCCTTACTTATTTAGTTGTCACCTACGTTACGTGAAAAACGTAGCCAATCGTGCCAAAAAAAGCCTTACAATATATCATCATTACCTTCAATACCCAAAAATCTCTTTCCCCCTAATGAAACAGTAATTCTTCGCGTACCCCATTTGTATGTAAAGGTCGTGTAATAAAAAGTCGTTCGAACACCAAACTCCGGGCAACGCCGCACACTCGGGATTTGGCAAATATTCCGCCTGAGCCAAGCTATCCTCCGGCAATGAATTACCCAATAAAACCAAATTGAACAAAATAAATATCCCATTATGCCTGTTTTTCTATTTGGACTGAATTTGAGGGTGGCTTTATAAAGTGTTTTCACGTGTAACGATTGATTAGGGACATGTTGTTTCAAAATTAAATCAGGTATTCTCCAATCAGCTTACGCGGGTGAGATTATGATTTCAGAAATATGGCTTAGCTTTGAAAGCGTGAGAGAATGTTATATTTTATTTCATGGAGCTTTTAAACATGTAAATTAAAGCAAGCATCTTGCTCGTTCGTGCAATGCAAAACGGAATCTCGAAGTCAATTGCAGTGGTACTTAATTTTACATAAATTCATCGAGTGGAAATGTTTACGGACAACGCGAGACGAAAGTTCCGCGGAGTTGCTCGGAACTGATACCGCCCAATCGCCGCCGCACTGACTCGCTTTTTCTCACTTTTGTGTACTTTGTTTCTTAGTCAAATTGAAATTTCTTATGTGCGAAGCGTTAAACTTGAATAACGAAGCCACTTAGTTTAAAAACGGAAATATTTGAAAGGGAACTTAATGAAGGGATCGTTAAATATTGTAATTAAATTTAATGAGTGAATCTGATTTATTTTGTTAGGTTTTTAAAAAGGTGCCTCAAAGCTTTGTATTGCGTAATATTGGAATATGGACGGCGGGGTGTTTTTAATTAAAATTGTTGAGCATTTTATTAAAAGAGGGTATACACAACCCAATTAAACAGAGGTCAGGCCGCTGCTGAAGCTCATGTATATTCATTGTGTAGATGTACATTATGCACCGTTTCTCTCAGTGTCTTCCAAATCTTGGTTCGCCAGTGTTGATTGCACTGGATGCCTGATATTGTCTCGGAATTGTAGCGACCCCGTGTCTGCACACTGGAGTGGCATAAGCAATTCTGATAAGATGACGTGCAACTCGGTTTGACATCCTTTATGAGCACGTTGGAATTGGAATTGCTTCACATTCGAATATTATTTCGTACGTGTTTATGGTTTGGCTTTAGATGATGGTTCTCATTTAGAAAGATTTACTTTTTAGGACGACACAATCTCGTGAACAGTTCATAAGTTTTTTTTACTTTTATTAACCGACTTCCAAAAAAGGAGGAGATTATATGTTTGATAGTTTGTATTTTTTTTTTATGTATGTTCACCGATTACTCCGCCAATTGTGGACCGATTTTAAAAATTCTTTTTTTATTTGAATGGATATACTCCCAAGGTGGTCCCATTGCCACCAAGTTGGGATCGGATGATGGGATCTCAGGGAAATCGAGGGCAATCCTCAAATTTTATAGGCATTTATAACGTTTTTCATATATTTTCTTAAGCTATTTAAGTATTTGCATATGGTAGTCATCATCTCATCATACTGAGCTGATGACGGAAGGTACAACTCCTTAATAGCTACGAGTTAGAGGATAATTCCTAAAAAAAAATCATAAATACGTTAAGACTGGTTAGTCCTATTCTTTTTCTTCCTTATCACTAAGTCAGGATTAGATGATGGAATACCAGGGAAATCGAGAGAAACCCTCAAATATTATAGGCACTAACAATGTTTTGTATATATTTTTCTAAAGTTATCAGTTGTTTTCCTCTGGTTGTCATCATTTTATGCTGAGCTGATGATGGAAGGTACAATAAACTAACCAACTTTTACATTTCTTACTTCCAAAGACTCGAGATGCGTGCAAAGTGCCTCCTCAATCTTCCCATTCTAGGCTCTAAAAAATACTTTATATCACTACTAAAATCCACCACTAAAAAGCAAAAAATTCAATTTTAAAATAAAAAAAGAACCGACCTCAAAATAAACTAAAAAGCCGTAAAGAATCCTATATGTACGGTACGGATCACATTTGAATCACCTTTTGAAGTCGGTGCCAAATCTGAAGTAAATAAAGTTCTTAATCAACAAGTAATAAATGAAAGGTTTGGCACCGACTTCAAAAGGTGATTCAAATTTGATCCGTACCGTACATAAAAGATTAGTTACGGCTTTTTAGTTTATTTTGAAGTCGGTTCTTGTTTTTTTTGTTTTTTTTAAGGTTTGCCAGCAGAACAGATCCAACACAGTAGAAAATGATACTGATATCATATGAACATAAATCTGACCAGACTGTTTTTACAATTACAGGCAAACACAGCATGCAATTCCTATAAATTAGCTAAACAATGTGAAGAGACTGCTAGTACTTATTAGACTACTGATAAAATTATGCTAACTCTATGAAAATAAATCATAGTAATGAAGGAACTTCTTAAATTTATTTAGAGACTTAGCCAAAGTTAACCCTGCTGTCCTTATAGATTATATTATGCTCCTTACATATTTCAACGATGACACTGGGGGAACCAAGATTGTTCCAAAAGTTACCTAAAGCAAAAGGACGGAAATTAGCTATGCGCGAGTTATATCTAGGTACCGTTACTCAAATTTTAAGCAGCCGCAGACAACCTACTAATCTGGTTAAAATTTTGAACAGCAAGACCTCATCAGAAATCGATCGGCAATTTTCCAACGATGGTATGTTGAACAAACGAAGACTTTCCTTATAGTTTGACACAATCGTATCACATAACGAGAACATTATTATACTGCTATGGTGCAAGCAAAACCAAGTTATTATGTAACACAGTGGTTTTACTTTATAATTATGGACTGGGAACTGGAGAGTAATATTGCCTAACGAAATTTAGACTGTTGGTATCCGAATCAACTATCATACTACTACTACCTACTAATTACACTTGATTGGGGGGTGGGTTGGCTTAGCACAAGCAAGTCGACGCCAGTAGTGAACAAAAAATACTGCTACGACACTGATACTAATGTTGTATTAAGGGGCTCCCATACGCAAATGACCTTCAATCCGTAACTCTTCACTTTTCTGTGTTGTATACGAAAATACTGTTTCAGTTCATCTTCACGAGTCACCGAAACGGAGATAAACGCCATCAAAATTTGTTAGTTTTACGACAAAAAACCAGTTTTTGCTACTTTTCTTAAAAGCTATAGAACCAATTGAGAAACCAGTTGACAATTTTAAAGTGAACATCATTACTCACTTATTGGTTTTAGTCCCATCTCTAAGCGTCGCTTGACGAGGGAGCCTATACCAATTTAAGATAGAAAAAGGACTTCACGATTCTTATTTTTTGTTCTTGATTTATTAAGTAGGTAATACTTATAACATTACAGTTAACATAAATAAAGGCCAAATACCAAACTACAATATACATACTTTTTTTACGTGGTTTGCACCAAGTGGAATAATTTTTACATCACTTTAAAAAACAGTGAAATTTACCGAAAGTTTCGGGATAGCCCCTTAAATATTTATAAAAACATTCGAATAAAGATCTAAATAGTAAACTAAATCGAGTAGTGTTTGCTGTTACTATTGCCTCATATTCTCTTGTACGTAAACGTATCCATGGTTCTACATGTTAACACGTGTATTTTGAACATAAACTCAAATTGTTAACATTTGAAGCAACTTTCCCCTTTGCTCACAGAAACTACAAACTGACTAAATTACAGTACGGACTACGAACAACAGCTTACTGTTTACTGGAGACAAAAGTGAAAACTTACGGCCGATAGCATCCGAGCGACGCGGGACTCAAGCTTCGCGGAGATAAGAAGAGAACCGCCAAATGTAATTGTATACTTACAATTTAGTGTATGAACTGAGTCGTTGAGTTTTGTTCAACGACACGCCTTTCTAAGATAAAAACTTAACTGTATAAAGTCTTTGTTGAAATGAAATGAAACATGATTTATTTGCAGAAAAAAGGGTTAGTTACAAGTCTTAAATTATATCATTCCACCTTTTTCAGCTGTTTCTAAACAGTATGAAAATATGTTGACAAAAGGGTGAGGATCAAATGTTTGCCAAGTAGTTAAGGCATTTCATTTGGCTAACTGTAATTGTATGAGTATTTTTTGTGTCACAACGGTATCAATTAAAATTAGGCAAATGAAATGCCTTAACTACTTTTCAAAAATTTCGGCCCTCACCCAAAAGTTTATGCAAAAAAATGAAATTTATATAGGTTCCTTATATTAATAGGCACTTATAAAAAAAACTGGTCGTACTGTTACTAATAATGAATACAATATTTGATACAATACAATAATTAGTAATTCATGTCAACTTACTTATAGTTAAAAAAAAACATTCATGTCATAAAAATTACACTCAGAAATTCACGTTCATCAGGCTCGATTCAATTGTTTGCCTTCAAGTGCTTCATGTGGATTGGCAAGTTATTGAAAATTGGAATGCACATTTTTTATTTTTCTTACGCTAACGGGGGCAAACGAGCAGACGCATCGCTCGATGGGAAGCGATCACCGTCGCCCATAGACACCTGCAACACCAGAGGAGTCCCAAGTGGGTTGCCAGCCAAAGTTAAACTATAACTGTTAACCGTAAAAAATATCATATTGTACCTACCTAAATCATTGAGACCTATTTATTATGTATGCTAAGAAATCAAACGTAAGATCTGCATACAACCGCTGCTACCTTCATAACCCTCCTTGCTTTGCTATGTTTTGGCATAGGTACTCCAGAAATAGCATGCTGCGATGCCAAATTGCCGTGGCTAAAACAAACTGGAGTGCTAAAATTCATTTTACGAATTTAAAATTATGATAGAAAAATGTTTTTAAGCGTCAGAGTAGTATAGCGAGTTTGACCTCTTTTAAGTTATCGGCTGGAAGTCGTCCAATCTTCGCCCATTGTTTTAGTCGGGGAATTTTGAAAGTGGACACATATATTATGGCCATAGCTTTTCTGTCCGAGTTTCGCGCCTCCTGCATCATTGTTTTCCTGGATTTATTATTAAAGAAGGAAGTTTATAGTGAAATTGGATGAGCTTAAATAAAACAATAAATGCGGCCAGAGTGTGATGGGGACCATTCCGCAAACTGAGCTACTGGTAGGGGTATTCTTTTTGTAGTATTGTTTTTAGTTTAGTCCTTCCCTTTTTTCTATCCTTGTTTACTTTCTATGTTATTAATTATTATGTATCAATTATTTTTAGTTTTATATTATTATAGGTATTGTTGCGTGCATGTCCAGGACACCTTGGTGCTTGAAGACGAAAGTCTTCGACCAGTGCGTATTACCGGTGATGACCTACGGAGCTGAGACGTTGTATCTGACTATGGGCCTCTTAAGAAAGCTCACTCAGCGAGCTATGGAAAGTGCTACGCTCGGGATCTCTTTACGAGATCGAATCAGAAATGAGGAGATTCGTAGACGGTTCAAGGTCACCGAAATAGCAAACAGGGTAAACAAACTGAAGTGGCAATGAGCAGGGCACGTCGTTCGAAGAACCGATGGCGACCGCGTACCGGCAAGCGCAGCGTGAGAAGACCACAAGGTGATTGGATGACCTGGTTAGGGTTGCGGAGACTCGTTGGATGTCGGTCGCCTGTATCCGGCCCATGTGGAAATCTATTGAGGAGGCACGTGTCCAGCAGTGAGCGTCCTGTGGCTGGAATGATGAGGTTATGTTGTACCTATATAATTATATTGTTTGGCTAGCTAGCTTAGAGAAAGTTCATGCTGTGTTTGCCTGTAATTGGATAAACACTCTTGTCAGATTTATGTCCATCAGTAGAAAACAACACTGAATATAAATAAAATAAAAAAATACATTTTGCAATATTTCTCATGTTTTTACGTTCGTCATGAGATGACTCTTAACCAAATACTTGAAATCTGAAAACAATTTTGTTTCCTTTATCGCCTTTGGGAGCTTATTAAATAATTGCGCATCTCAATAGAGGACACAATTTTTCCCGTAGTTCCTTCTCGACGAACGTAGTATTAAATCACTGGCATTTCCTAATTTTGTTCGTTCTATATAGGTAAGTAATATTTTAAATGGATCGTTTGGACTTTACCGCTCTCGTGTTTACGGGTAGACTGAATTTGTTTTTTAACCGACTTCCAAAAAAAGGAGGAGGTTCTCAATTACCTCTTCACCGATTACTCAAAGACTATTTGACCAATTTCAATTTTTTTTTTTTGGTTTTATAGAAGGTACTTTCTAGTTGGTCCCATTTAATTTTGGTGAAGATCTGATGATGGAATCCATGAGGAATTGAAGGAACTCCTCAAATATTGTAGGCATAGATATAGCGATTTTAGTATTATAAGAAACATAATAAGCATTTGCATTCAGAAAGTGTAAATTGGTGAAGTGGAACTGATGCAGAAGACCACAGAATGCCATCGGAACTTCTCAATGATAAATGATTTACGGGTGGCGACAAAATATCTTGATTAATTTAGCTAAGCAACTTCATAGTCACAAATTTAAATGTTCCTGATGAGAATGGTATCATCGAATTGATTTGATGATGGAGCCGGAAGGTAGGCACCGGATCTATGTAATAATATAATGTATCCTAGCCGTGTTTGGGCTTGTTCGAATCGTCACGAGATACACTTTTAAGTAACGATTAACTAAAAAGTGTAAAACAAATAAACTTTTAAACAAAAAAATAAAACCGACTCCAAAAAAAACTAAAAAGTAAAAAATAACGCCATAATTCAGTTTCTTCAAATTACTTACAAGTAACCGTTTGTATACTCAATCTATACAGTATAACCAATTAATGTTATTTTGGAGTCGATGCCATCGTGTCACAACTTACTAAAATCGTCAATTTTCAATATTTTACACATTCTTTATGTGGCACCGACGCCAAAATAAGATTAATTGTATATACTGTATAGATTGAGTATACAAACGGTTACTTGTAAGTAATTTGAAGAAACTGAATTATGGCGTTATTTTTTACTTTTAAGTTTTTTTATGGAGTCGGTTTTATTTTTTTGTTTAAAAGTTTTCGTCTGTCAAAGTTACTTTTGTGCAAACTAGAAACTTTGAAACTTTAAAACTCTACATTACAAATAAGTCCACTGCTGAACATAAGTCTTTCCTGTACCACGCCCCAGAGTGCGATCTCCCATCCACCGACTCCCCGCAACCCCCCACGAGATCATCTGTCCACCTAGTTGGGGTCCAACCCTAGTTGCGCTGTCTGATGCGTGGTCGCCACGCTTAATTATTGTAATAGTAAAAATTTACCAAACCGTTTTATTTAAATGAGTGATACGAGAATCGTGGAAACCGAAGAGAATTAAATTGGATAAGCGTTTAAGCGTTTAAGAATATTCCTTATGATGACGACACGTTGGTTGCTCAACGGCCTACGAAGCGGCCACGGATTATACCCCGGCCACGGCAAGGTGTTTGTGTGATGATCACAAATGCTTATTTCTGGGTCTTGATGTCTTCTATGTATTTATGTATTATAATTTGTTGTTTATCTATCAGTGGCGTTGCGTCAATATACCCACCTGGTTGCCCGAGGAAAGGCTTATACACTTATACTTCGGCTTCCCTTGTATTTTCCTGAAGCCACGCCTCTGTTATTTATATATGATGTATATTATCGCTTAGTACCTATATAGCTTTACTTATTTCGGGACTAGGTAGATTTGTGTAAGAACGTCCCTGGTATCATTTGTCTCTTTAAAAATGGAAACTCAACACCAAATTTTAGTAAGTAAGTAAAAGTGTTTACAATTTGTGAAATGCTGCTTGGTAAATTATTAGAATAAAATAATTAAGCCCTTCTGGCACATGCGTAACTGTCTTTACAGCTTAGGCCCTGGCATGTATGTACACCTTTATTTGTGTTTTTTCAAAAAATGGGTAGTTTGCACAAATTGTAACTTTTATTTCAAATTGTAACTTTGACAGAGGAAAATACATCTTTTCTCAGTCCTCCCGTGACCATGGAAAGCTGGAAAGCTTCCGAAACGTCGGGAACTAAAATGAGATAATATACGCGATATAATCCGTTAAATTGTTTTATTTCAATAAGTAAATTTTAGCTCAAACGGAAACCGAGAAGTGGGTTAAATTTAGCTTCGCTGTATTGTTGTGTTACTGACTTAATATGGATTATATCAGGTCTGAAATAAAGGATTCTCTTTTTTTTTATTTGCAAAATTTGTTTACATAGTTACTGATATTCATAGTAACAGATGAACCTAATATAAAGCTTGAAAAACTTTTAATAAATTTCAACAGAAAAGCAAAAAAATAGAAGCAGTTTGCTAATGATTTTTGTGACGTCACGAAGACGTTTTTTCTACCAAAATCCAAACAACAGTTCTTGAAATTTTGAAGAATTTTGACCTATCAGTTTGACATGCTATTTATTCGTTAATAAAGTATAGTTGAAGAAGTAGTATTTATTTATTTATTTAAACTTTATTGCACAATACAAAAAAGTACAAATGGCGGACTTAGGACCATTAGGCTAAACAGAGAAATTATTGGTGCGGGATATCGGTATCAGATAGTACCGATGCCGATAAATGTTATCGCTTGGAAAGGTTTATCTTTTGTGATTCAATATGTGAATCATAAAATTATAACACTTTTTCTAAAGACTGTACCGCACTTTATCTTGGCAAGTTCGTTCGTGACACTCGTGGTCTGCGGGATGAAGTTTGCGCGCGGCGGAGCACGACGGACTCTGCCGCGTGCAAACTTCATACCCGCCCCCGCTGTCCCCCGCAGACCATGAGAGTGTAACAAAAATTGTCACTTCTAACCATCACTATTTCGCGGAAAAGCAAAGTAACTATAATCCATTAATTTAATATGGAATTCCGGAAGTGAAGCCTGAATCGATCAATTACAACTTGTAGTATAAGATCCGAACTGAAACTCTATAACTTATGGATTATTTTAAAACCAATCACATGACTTACAATAATCTTACAACTACCAAACTTTAAGAAACACATACGAAATTACCGTATTCCGTCAGAGTACCGGTGTCGTAGAAGCTCTAATAGCAAACATCGATACTATATCCGAGATTTTGCTATATTGCAGGCAGCACGTTACTTCATCAATGGACCCCTGATTACCATTTGCAACCTGAGAACTGAAATGTGAAGTATTGGCGCTACTCCACTTCTGAACAGTGTTGCTAATTGTATAGAGTTGCACCGCCATCTCATTGGACTTTGCGGTAAGTGCGCGTGGGATTTGCTTTAGTATTCAAATATTTTGTTCAGAATGAAGAGCTAAAATAGCTGTTGAGTATTAAATAAAGAGTACTAGTGACCGAAAAATCTGTGGTGGCATGCTCTCGCAACGCCGTACATCGTTACAACTGGATAAACATCGCAGAAATAACAATATTCCACGACCAAAACCATGTACAGACTACCAATCAGGACTTCTCTGTCAAGAGTGTGCCATAGATGAACTACTCGTATGTAAGTACTATGTCAAAAAGTTTTGTTGATTGTTAGCAGTTGCACCTGCAGCTATCTTATTGTACTAATTTTTATTATATGTTTTCTGCTGTGTTCCGGATAGAATACAGCCGAAACAATTTTCATTAACCACCACTTCACCATCAAATTATTGATATAAATTTTTCAAAATAGCAAAAATAGCCGTTGATACAGTCAAGGAATTTAATTTATATACCATTTCGTACCTTGTCACAGTCAAAATCAATATAAAAGCCGATAGAGATTCCATATCAATGTCACTATGACAAGCTATGAAAGGGTACACAAATTAAATTCCTTGACCGTATGTGGTAAACGGGGAAAGCCTAAAAAGTTGGACCATCGTTAGCTGTAATGAAACATTACAAACAAAATAATATTTTGATAACAGGTAAAATATAAATAACATATCCAAAACGTTTTGAATTATTGGGTAACAAACCCTAATATCCCTACTACCCAACCCTTTTATACCTACTTAGAGTAAGATATGACTGTGTTATAGACATTAACTAAACGATGCAGTAGCTATTTATTAAAGCCTACCTACCTACGTATTATTCTTTTATTTTTAACAGGCAGCCTAGATGAGTTCAAAATAAACTGCTTACAACTTAAATAAAAAATAAATAAATAAACATCAAATGGCTTCATTCACCACAACAATTTATTTTTGATACTGTTAAACATTCTTGTATAATATTTTCTTCTGTTTCCGCGATTATTACTCATTGAAATAAAACAATTTAACGGATTATATCCTCCCGTGACCATGGAAAGCTGGAAAGCTTCCGAAACGTCGGGAACTAAAATGAGATAATATACGCGATATAATCCGTTAAATTGTTTTATTTCAATTCTTGTATAAGACAACAATAATTCATGCATAAAAAGCGACGCGTCATAAATCAAAAATATTACAGTCTTACTCAGAAATATTTAATATGAAGATTACGAAAATATGACGCCATACTCCTAATTATAATAAATCATATTCCGTTTCATAAACAATTTGTGACACATAGGCGGGAAAGATAGAGCACAACGAAAGAGATACTACGTAGTAATGAAGATAGTGAAAAGTGACTTATAGAAAATGAGAACAAAGGTGACAGAGACGTAGAATTAAAAACTAGAGATGACGGTAATTCTAATCAAAGTTAATTAGTTATACATAAGAAATTAATTCTCGTGACCGTGTGTCTCAAGATGGACGATAAATCTATCGCTACCGGCTCCAAAGCGAAACTTTATACGAAAATATTTCGAAACTAATAATAATCGCGAATAAATATGATTTTATTTAATTACCTTTCGTTGGTAATTCTTCGACGTTTACACTAACGAAAGGTTATTAAATAAAATCATATTTATACGCGATTAAGCCCCGTTTTTTGTGTTATTACAATATCAATACTCTTGTTGTCGCACAACAGAAACGTTCATATAAATTTTAATTACATGAATTAACGTGTCCATCTTTTATTCATAATTTATTCATAAATTTATTCATAACTGAATTGTAAAAGATATGAAATAAACCTTCTTACACTGTACTTTCTTGTCAATGTAAATTATAGGTATAAAAAATTACAATCAAATAAGCTAACTGGTTCATTTCATTAACCTCCAAAGTTTCTCTTTTAAATGTAAACCCAATTTTTTTATAAACCTAACCTAATCTACTAGGTGTAGATTTAGAAGAGTAGCGTGAATGGTTTGAAAAAAAAATGCAACAAACGACATATCTAAAAATCACTCTTTGTTAATTATTCATTAAAATATGTATTTACACTACACATCTTGAACTTACAAGCACCTTTCAGTACATTTTAGACACTAAAGCGTGCATAAAGTTAGATACTACTAATATATATAATAAAAGGTGTTTTTACGGATTAACCTCCTATACCTTTAATGTTAGTAAAATACTCGTACCCCTACATACTACTTGAAACTGACTGACACCTACTCTAAAGGATCTCGGGCTATCTTGAGATACTGGACCTTTATCACTTAGCCCCAAATCTGTGCCTCAGCCGCAGACATGACACGCTCCATCGGACATCTCATCCCACTAATATACTTCATACATACATAAAATAGATGAATACATACATATTTAGAAGTTACATAGAACTCCGTCAAAGTGCGGTTTCGGATCCTGATAGTCATTGGACGGGTCTATTTTGAATACCTCTAAATCAAAAGTCGTAGTATAATTTTTGTCCGAATGTTCGTTCGCCAAAATTGTATTTTTATCCGAAATCGTTAGCTTTCCAGGATTGTCAGAAAACAAATCTAATCTAGTAGGTCCTACAAGATACCTTATCAAAAATCCTGAGAATTTACCTGTTTGAAAATTATCACTAATCTTTTTAGGCCAAAAATGGTAATAATTATGGGTAACAATGGGATTCATCTTCAGATATGTGTCACGATGTGGGCACCGTCTATACAGAGCCTTGTTGTTCTTAGGTTCTAGGTCGAAGTTTAGGTAATAAACTAGGTAGGTATAAATTAATTTTAAGTTACAGGGCACCACCGAAAATCAGCGTCACGGCTTACCGTAGCATAAAGCTGAGAAGTGACCCCTTTCAGCGTCGTCAATTGTTTTTGTTATTTGTATTTGTATTTTTTGTTTATGTTGGCGTTGAATAAATATATTTTCTTTCTTTCTTTCTTTCGTTGAGTTGAGAGCGTTAGAGATCAAGTGGCAGGTCCCCGGTAAGAACGACTAACCAAATCAAGGCAGCAATGAATTGACCCTGCCATTATATTCCCGAAATAAGATGTCAGCATCGAAGTCAAAGCTGAATAGACCGTAATCATAGTTCTTACCCTAGGCTTTGTTTTGTTAAGTAAGTTTTTTTAAATCTGCATCCTCCACTACTTCACTTATCTAGTTATATCAGGGACGAACTAGTTTAATCCTAATTTTCAGAATGATACCCTCGCACGAAAGCACCACGCATGAGAGAAGCTCCAGGGCTGCCACTACTCTGCCAAATGTATAAAGAAGATACATTACAAGATCTAGATTCCGTTCGTGATTTAGTCCACGTGATTTTTTTATCTCTTTTATACAACGTTTCCTCCCCCTATCAATCCGATCATACTTGGGAGTTAAATTCAGAAAATTCCGTCTTAATTCAATGTTTAAATTTCTAATAAATGTCTTCTGTATTCCAAAATTTGGAACGATATGATATTTAATATCCGTTATCGATATCCGTCACTCTCACCCTCAAATACTTATTGTCAACAAGTGAGGCCTGCTTTGTCATTTATCCATCTCACTGTTTTATAGGTATTCTCATTGGATTCCTACGCCAGTCAACTGTTATTACTTATTAATGTATTGATAAAGAGAAGTGCTTATTTCTTAGATTATTATAATTGTTTTATCGTTTTCGCGAAATTTACCACTTTTATTAACTTTAACATCTTTCAGGTGTGAAAAAGGACGCCACGGATACCCTATTTTGTAGCTAGGATGCCTGAAGTGGAAATTGGATTTGGAGGGGCAGCCAATAGGCGAAGCGCTGTACGGTGAAAAATGAAAAGCGAATGACTGATTGAGACCAGGGGGGTTATTGCCTAACGTAATTTTGACAGTTGGTATCTTAATCAACTGTCATAGCCCATGCATAATGACACTTGATTCTGATTCATGGCGTCAAACGCGTTAAGCAACAGTGGGGCAGGCCTGCTTCAAGATGCCAGTCTCTTAGTGAAACTTTGATTAAGTTTCGTTTCGGTGTTATCAATTGCATTTTATTAAGTAGGTATATTTTATTGACCAAGCCTGCTTTGAGATGCCTGTGTCTAGTAAACATTGTGTGGATTGAATTTCGATTCGGTCTTTTGAATTACAATTTATTAAGTAGGTATAAAATATTTTATTTGTGTGCAAAGAATGTTTTATAGAATGAAACTTTGGACTAAGTGTTTATGTAACCGCCTCTAATTAATATTATAAATACGAAAGTTTGTAAAATTACTTGTTAAATATATAATAATATGTTTTTCTTCAGAGGTTTCGAATCCAGGTGATTTGATATGTTCTTTTTCTGATTCGATGACGTCTATTTTAGCTACATTAACATCAACCCATTGTCAGACAATAACCAATTCTGTTCGGGAATTGCAGGCGAAAATCCTACAAAATGTTACCCTAAATCCGAACCAATCCCCTTTTCCATAAACTTAGCAAATAGCCTCTTTAATAAAGTTAGGGCGACGCATTACTTCCAGAAAACAAGTCAAGTTCGACAACAATGGACCATTAGGCAAAGGAGGTGAACTTATTTACAGCGCACCTACCGGCCAACTTCCAGGGCCTTCGTTTATTCGCTCTTTTGTTCTTGGAAAATCTAACTTCAGCTCCTCTCAGAAGCTACGTTTAATACTGGGAGGTACTGTTTTCTTAGCATGGACAGCAATTTCAGCCTGGGAGATGTTTTGAGATCGTAGTGTCCCAATTTTTCCATAGACGGCGCTTAAATATTCGTTACATACTTCCCATTACTACTAGGTGATTTCTCCATAGATGGCGCTTAAATATTCGTTACATACTCCCCGTTACTACTAGGTGATAATAATCGACTCTTTAGTCTGTATGCTACTGCCTTGTTGTACATGTTGTTTTTTTACACTATTCAAAGGCCTCTTAGTAGACTTTTTGAGACGAAAGCGATGTCTTACAAAATCCGCCACAAAGCCTGTTTGCAATTTTAGTTCACAATTGTTTTAACCAGTTAAAACCAATTTTATTTGTGTTTGCGTACTGATTCTCGCTTGGTCTAGCTTAATTTTTGCGTAGCCTCTGCTCGGCAGGCTCTCCAAAATAAATTAGGTCAATTATTATAGACAGGTACGGCCGGCGCGGGTCGGCCGCGTTATTTTTGCCCGGCTTGTCTACGTTTCGTCCTTGTTATGATATAAACTTGTGCAACATTCTAGCCTTTGTGTTTGGCCAGTAGCTTAAAACTCGTGGCTGAATAAAATTATTCATCAAAACGGCGAGGCAATCTTTGTTTAGATTTTGATGTAAAATTTTACTTTCAACCACCGCGCTGTAGGTATCCAAAATTGATTTTCGCAATGATGGTCAAAAGCAAAAGCTAAACAATATTGAACAAGTTGATACATAAATAGATAAAATCGTGTACTACAGCTTTTCTGAACTTGGAAGTAGAACTTGTCAGCTGTTTTGTTAGTACACATAAACTTTTTTCGAAGTCGTTCCTTTGTTGGACGATATTCTTTGTGATAAAAAAAACAAACAAAATATATATATGAAGTCCAAAACGTTGCATGATTTATTTTGATACTACTCAAAATATGCTTTGAAAGGAAAGCTGAAAAGGTAATTTTTCTTTATACCCTCTTTCACAATATAAGCAACTAGCAACATTACTGGAAAATTTCGTTGATTTTTAAAATTAAGAGGAATGTACACACATCAGTACAAACTTTCACGTTGATAACATTATTTTTAGGGATGAAATGAAGTTTTATTTAATGTTAACTGATATATCATTGTTATTATTATAACTTCGTAATAGTATATATAGTTGTAGGTATCTGTTTAAAACACAAAACTTACATTGACGAAAAGCATCACAAAACTCTGTCTAAAGATCAACCATCCTAAATAAATAGCTAGTATGAAAAAGAAAAACAGACTATAATACTAAGACATTTATAAGTTCAGAAAGAGTTCGTATAAGGACACGGTCGCGAGAAACTTGCTCAGCCCTCGTTTTCAGTATAAATCAATTTGTTTAATGGGAGCTGGGTGATTTTATTTGTTCCCTCACGTCCTTACGGAAGATATATTGTAGTTTATATGGAACACATTATCATCGGGCTTGAGTACAGGTGGTGCCATAAAATAAGCCATTTGTTACTTTTCACACTATATTGAAAACGGTTAAAGATGACTTAGTTCGGCATTTTTTTTTATTGTTGTTGAGCTGACTTGAAAATTATTGTAGTAGCTACTGAATTAATAGAAGACAAATGACAACCGTTTACGTATTTTAGGAATAGCAAATAGAAATGAAATTAAAACAAATCCTTTTTGTCTAAAAAAAAAGTGACTATTGGACCATCCATTTTTAATTTTAAAATTTTCTATTGAAAATCGCGATCGCGATAGGTTATTTAAAATAATAATTTATAAGTTAGGTAACGTTAGAAGACCTTTACTAACTTTTCAAGTTTTTCCATGTACATTATTTTCTATATATATAAAAAAATGGAATAAACGCAAAAATCCGTTTTAATGACAATCAATCAAGAAGTGCATCAAAAAAAACCACTACAAAAAAATAACGCGGAAGAAAAAATTGACTTCCTTTCCTGGATTGAAGTTATTAGAATACGTTTTTTTTTCTAATAAACTGAACCCATTATGGTCAAAAATTGTGAAGAAAACGTTTTTTAATGTACCTAAACTAAATCATAATTTTTTTCGTGGTTTCGTATTGCCTAATACATAATGCTTAGTGAAAAATAATCTGGGCCTCCATCGCAATTTCTAATAATGGTTGTCCTAAAATCAAAAGCCATTACAACATTGCCCCAAGACACTTTTGACGTTTGTATCACGTATTGTATGACGTAATGTTCGTTTGTCCTAAAAGTCATAATCCAAAATATAAAATGAAAAACTCAAAATTCCTAATCTATCTTATCCGAATAAAGGATAAAGTTAGCTTGACATACTACTTATGAATCCCAAAATATGCAGCAAAATATTCGATTATACGATACAATGTTACCGTACATTCTATTACAGGCTGTCGCAGAACCGAATCCACGTGGTCTTGTTTGCCCTACGTATAGAGTGCATATAAAAGCCTGCAGGTGCAGAGGGAAGGCAGCCATTCCAACCATGTATGGTTTTTTCAAACAAGCGTCTAGACGCTTCTTCGACAATGCTCCCCACCATAGGAACCCCCTAATTGGGACGGAAGCCGACTACCTTCGAACCATTCCCGATCTCTCAGAGGATCCACTCCCCAGAAGCCGTCTTGAAAGAGGCCGGTATACCCGGCGTCCTAAACACAATGCTCTCTGATCCGGACAACGAGATCACAGCAGCCATCGAAAGGATGAGCTGCGAACTCTTCGGATGATGAAGTCTAAGAGTCAACTCCGCTGACGGGGTGGCTCAGCCCGTAGTCTCGCAATCTCCCCCACGCCCAATTTCTCTTGTCTCTCTCTACCCCGTCCCAACTGGGGTTGAACGGTTCCGGTTCAACTTACCTCCGCAGTTATTGTGCCTTGCGCACTGCGTCTTACCCAAACTCTAAGTGACCACGGATGGTATTCCCGTTTGTGGGTTTGCGGTCCCCCACTGAATCCGATTACTGGTCAGGAGATACCTTTTCAGTTTAAAGTCAGGTTCTAAAAAAAGCGCCCAAGTGCGGAGGTGCGGAGGTGAGCGCAGGTGCCTCGCTTTATTTTGCTAGGACGGATGCAGGCGGGATGTGCAGCCCACATCCCGCAGCACCGGTGTAGTTCGGTTCGAAGGTAGAGTTTACTTACTTACTTACTTACTCCGATCACATAGGTCGATTTCTAGGATTTAGGCGGCCAAAATTATTTTATGTTTTATTTCAGCAATAAACAACACGATAATAAATATTGTTTCTCGGGATACCTGTTTATCATAAAATGCATTGGTTTTGGTGTAAGTTAACTTTGGAAAATTGACTTTCATCCGCCTAAATCCTAGAAATTGACCTATGTGCGATGGCTCAGCGACCCGAAGTGGATCTTGGCCTCCGATACAAGTTGGCACCACTTCGCCCTATCTTGTGCAATCTCCTCCCAGTTTTCTGCGTTCAGGGCGCGTAGGGCTTTCTCCACTTCGTCTTTCCATTGGTACCTGGGTCGGCCGTGCGGTCGTCGACCCCTAGGCCGCCCCAAATAGGCTCTCTTCACCGCCCTGTCTGCTGGCATTCTTTCAAGATGCCTAAGCCATCGGAGTATGTAGAGTTTGCTTAGGCGTAATAATAATAAGGAAAGAAAGAAACAAGTACTAGTATATTGTCATAAATGATATTTAACTATGAGGACAGGGCGATATGGTCGCTCAGCGACAAAGCCCTTTAAATATTTTTTTAAAAAAAAGCTATGAGGACAAATGAGTGTTGGTACTTAAAATATTAGGACCTAGAAGGTGACCCCAACTTCGTTCGTGTAGGAGAAAAAGTCATAACCCCTGTTTTTTTCTTCAGCGCAGTCGGGTGAAAAGTATCCTATAACCATCTGAAGATAGTTGAGCCGATTTGGCGTGATGAAGCCACAACGACACATACAAATACACAACAAATAAAAATTTCGATTCAGTGACCGATCGAAATAGTCCGTTTCAATCATTTTTAGGGTTACGTAGCCAAAATGGCAAAAACGGAACCCTTATAGTTTCGTCATGTCCGTCCGTGCGTATGTCACAGGCATTTTACTCAGAAACTATAAGACTATACTGATGAAATTTGGAGTATAGGTGTCTTGGGTACGCCGCTACTTAGTTTGATACTTAAATAAAAAATATATATATTTCTACGGGGGGGGAGGGGGCACTCTATGCATGTAACCGAAAATTATTATTTTTTCAGCAAATATCAATGTGTTGCGCATTATTCGACAGATCTTCTAAAAACACTTTGATGTTTCTACATTTTTTTTTGATTTATTGAATATTTTTGGAAATAATCGCACCGAAAGTAAAAAATTACAAATATAAAGCTTAATAAATACTTCCAACAAAAATTGTTTCCAACATGATCGGACGTATCTTTTTAAGTTATTGCCAAAAAAATTGATTTCCGATTTCTGACGTAAGTGCCGAGGAGATACGCTCTTTTGTTCGTGTTTTTTTTTCATATCGTATTTTTTTCTTCTATAGTGCATTTTTTTTGTATGAACGACTGCGGAACCCTACATTGAGCATGGTCCGACATGCTCTTGGCCGGTTTTTTTTTTAAATATCTTTAATGAACAGATATTTCAATTTTAGAACTTTATAATAGTATAGAAGACAAGTATTAGGGAAAAACATATTAGAGACCTTGCATTTAGGTTAGGGAAACTAGAATTAGAACAAACAATTACGCAAAAACAATATAGGTCAATTAATTTTGGCGGTTCCAATAAATATTCTGTAATTGATATAGACTAAAGGCCAACATCCGCTCTTTATGTCCGTTAGTTGAGAATCTGAGTTTAAAGTGGCCTTTGGTAAAATGTCTTTCATCTTGTTGATATTACTTTACCTTGTGTACCAGATTGGCTCTCGAAGCCACCATTTCAGTTTTGAGTTTTTGATACAAAATTTTCTCGTGAAGTTTCTGTACTTAGTGGATTTGGTTAATTTTGAGTATTTTCTACAATCAAATAATAATCAGTGTAGAAGTAAATATATTTTCAAAATATTTTGTTGTAGATTTTTTTTTAAAGGAAACTATATCCGTTTTTCTGTTTCTGAAAGATCCAATGAACTAAACAGCGTTGTACAAATTCATTCAAAACTAAAACGCTTATAGCATGAAGTTATGAAATAAGTAAGTATATAAGATCTCTAAGCTCAATGGTTAAGCGGCTGCTCATTTTTTCCCGTGGTTACGTATTATCTGTTATTATATATTTGAGCGTCGTTAGCTAAAGTGACCTTTAGTAAAAAAAACCGGACAAGTGCGTGTCGGACTCGTGCATCGAGGGTTCTGTACAAACTTTTATGTACCCCAAGATTATTACACGGTTCCAGTTAAGTTAAGTTTCCACCTGATATTTATAGCGTTGCATACAAATGAGGAGCAAACTTACCGCAACCGGGTTATTCAAATAGGTTATTTGAAAATAAAAATGAGCTAGTCAGAGACATACATTTTCCAAATTTCAAGTCGGACTGACAGTCAGACAGACAGAGTCGCACCAAAAGGGTTCCTTTTCTACTTTTTTGGTACGGAACCTTAAAAAATGAATTTCACTTTGTTCACCTTGCTCAAATTACTTTATGTATTTATATTAATTTAATAGTCACGTACATAATATGATTACATTAGATTAGATATATTTATTTCTTATTGAATATTAGATTACATTTTACAAGTAAAAAGTAAACGCATTCAATATAAGATCGTCGATTAGTCACCACAATTTAATTACAATAATATCTATCAAAAATAAAAAGGAAGCAATCAATAATAATAATGAAATTTCTATATGAAAAACAAGATAAAAATATATGTCACAAAATAATTACTGGAAATAGGTCAGAGTATGATCTAGGTTATCTTAGGCAATACAATGTCAAAATCGAAAATGAAATCAAATAAAAGAATTCAGAATTACATGCATGAATTTGGTGTTATATATAGCAAGCTTCCATGACATCCTGTCACCACTGGCTCTCTAAGCCACCACTTCTATCAAAGCCCTTTCAAGTTTGTTATAGAGCACATCGAGAGAGGTTTCTGCACCTAATTGATTTAGTTCATTTACTGTATGTTTGTACAGTCAAAGACACGTTTATGTTTTTTTTTTTTTAATCGATAATACATTTAGACGAGTTCGTCTGCTTTTTCTTCCTGTTTTTTTTGTGTGTGTAATGCAATGATAAACCAAGATGCTCCAGAATCATAACAAAAGTCTAAAATAAGTGAACCGATTACAAATACCAAACATAACAAATAGGCCAACATATATTTTTTAAGTCAGTTAAAACTACTTTTTTTAAGTCAGTTAAAACTACTTTTTTTGACTAGGCTTATGCTGGTCTTAAGTAAATTGTTTTTTTTATTTTTATTGTTGTGTTGACATGATTAATATAATGTATACGATATTCTTATACTGTATTTAAATAATGTTAAAACTATAATAAACTATGATAAAGTTTTTACAACATGATTTAAAGCAATTTTTATTCTCAATTTCTTACCGAAAATAGTAAGTTTTTTCAGTGTAAGTATTCTGTAATTATGTTTTTCACCTCTCTTTCATTTACTATCACTGATTACACAACTTAATATTGTTTCGT
The DNA here is from genome assembly GCA_905404275.2 of Hedya salicella. Classification (NCBI taxonomy): domain Eukaryota; kingdom Metazoa; phylum Arthropoda; class Insecta; order Lepidoptera; family Tortricidae; genus Hedya; species Hedya salicella. Next base: position 14,047,398 of record FR990112.1, on the reverse strand, counting down.
GCATATTGTTATTTTATTCTATGTATGTGAATTACAATATTTTGTATAATAAAGAAATTACAACCAGACGAAAAGATGTGATAAATATAAGGTTACAAAATAATATTTCAAAGTGAAATTTCATTAAAAGCCGATTTATAGGATAGTATAAAATAAAAGGTTGGAATCGGCTAATTAATCGTTAGTGCCAGGTGCCGGTAATGGCCGGCGGATTTTCACCCAAAGCGAATGTTTAAATTTAATTTCATATGTATGAAATTCTGATTTAAGAGAAGCATAGTTAGTACCGTTGACTACAAAGCGATGTAGATATATATTTTACTAAATTTATTACGTCCCTTTGTTGCAATTTAAATTTAATGTTTCAATTCTATTAGGTACATGGTAGGTACCAAAGAGATTCATTTCACTTTGTTAAGATATCTGAAGCAGCGATAATCTATAGTTAAGGAGACCTCGGGGAGTTAGAAGAGCTAAGAAGTATTCCCTAATTTTAATGAAACTAAAATTATTTCGCATAATTATTCACTTTATTAAATTTTTATTTCAGCGAATATCATATTGATTGCTCCTTAACGCGCATAATTTTATTTTCCTAACTTTAAAACAGCCGAATTATTAGTTCATATAATCTTATTTTGTATACTGTTTGACAAACATAATTATATTTCGTGTAACTTTATTTATTCTAATCACTGTTAAGCCGAATAATTTCCGTTAAATAGTTGCATAACACTCGATCAAGGTCGCATACAAGCCGTAGTACGAATACTTGCAACTCGCCTATGTAATAAATATAATTAGTAGTAAGTAATAATGTAAATATTTATTGCTTCGCCCTGCCAGGGTCCCTGCACTTAAGATTAAGTTCCGTTGTATTTGATGGCTATAAATATAATCACCATTGAGCCCCAATTGCACTAATGATCCGCTACTAAAACTATCTGTGACGATTATGTCCTATGAGAATTGTTTGCGAGATAATTTTTAAAGCACTCATGTGTGAGTGAACAGAAACGAAAAGAAAAGTAAAGCTTGCGCAAATTTCTTGTACTTACTGCTCTACAGATAGTTGTTCTGTGACTGTGACTAATGGACAGAACGTGGCACGAATGGGTGTCGTCGAGCCCAGAGATGGAGACTTACTGAACTAATGACCGGAATCTAGAACTATTTGTGACTATTGTCTAACATAACATACCCGTGCGTCTCCTATATGCTCTAGAGGTATTTATACTGTGACCGAGACTATACAAAGGACTTAGCACAAATCATAACGCAAACCCACACTATCGTCGTCAAACCCAAACTGTACCTACCTACTAACGACCGGCTTCTAGAATTATTTGTGACAAACTAACATAACCGTAGCAGGCGTCTCTTTAAAGCGTTAACACTATGAGACGGAGACTTACTCTGAAGTAATGACTGGAAACTAGGACTATCTGAGACTATTGTCTAACATTACATACCGGTGCGTCTCCATAAAACTGAAGTAATAATTATCTATGTATATTATTATTATACCAATAAATTGAACATATACGTTTTTTTATGGTATCAATAATAAAGTTAAACCTAAACTGATTTAAGTATTGAACTATTTTTTGTTTTAATTTAAATCAGAAGCGTCTGTAAGCGAATTAGCGAATGTATTAAGAGTCCCCGGCAAGCTCGGTTCTCCATAAAAACGTAGTTACGCTCTCATTTTAAAACGACTAGCTAGTTTGCTCTGAAACTTTGTACTTAGAATAAGTTAAAGTATATCTAGGCCTGTAATTAGTTTTTATATTACTCCAGTTTATAAAAAAAACGAAATACAGCAAAAACCAGTTCTATATGATTTTTTTTATTAACTGTATTTTTTTTACTATGATATATGCAAAGTTTCGTTACAATCCAATACGTTGTTTTAAAATGAGAACGAAACTGTTTGTATGGGAAGGTGAAATTCGGCAGAGCTTGCCGGGGGGAATCTTGTCTTTGACATTCATGAATTAACTTTATTTCACTATAATTGTACAGTTAGGTGATCAAAAAAAGGAATAATAAAAAAGAACTAATACTAAATTGAACTAAAACTAGTGTAAAAAGTGCTCCCCTTCGGAATGGTCCCAATAAATGCTGGCTGGCAGCATTTATTCGCTGTGTAGCAATACTTATACAAGTACGTTGAGCAACGTAGCTGACAGCTCTTCGGTCCCCAGTGGTATCCATCAGTCTCTTGGACAGTTCTTTTGTCTTATGTATCAATGACCTGGCGTTAAAATTGTTATTTATATTCATTTGATATAACCAGTATTCTAAAGAGTCCATTAGATCCAATTTGACAGCATGATTTTGAAAGGCGCTTTTGTATACAATTGTATTAAAATAATTATTTCAATAGCTATTAATTCGCATCATCGGTAACGGTCCCTGTACAAGTCTTTTACGGCGAGAATAACTATCATTGTGATCTAAATAGTTCACATACATTCAACGTTTGAAACAAGAGAGCTCCTTAAAGCGTCGGTCACCGAACGCCGCACGGAAACGTGGGCGACGTCAACCACAAATCGGTACTCTCGTATTAACAACAAGGCTACGACAATTGTTATTTGGCCTCTGGGCTCTTAACAGTTGTTTGTACTCGGACGCTGGTTTGAATTTAACAAACGAGATAAGTGATCGTTTGAAACTAAAGAAGTTGATACTCGACAGCCACAAAATGTAAATTCTCGTTTTAGATTGTTCCTGAACTTGTAGAATAATATCATTCAGCTTCCATTTTATCGCCAGAACATTATACAGTTGTCATTTCATTCTCGCAGCTACTCGTATTTTTTTAAACTCTGTTTTGTCTATGTATATGCAAATCACGCCAATGCATTGCTGCGTTATTGCGTGAAATAAGGACAAACAAAAACCGAATAAACACACTTTCAGATTTATAATATTAAAAGCAAGGAGTGGTAAAGAAAAAAAATGTATACTAGGATTTAAACGTGACTCGTGTCTCGTGACTGTTGATCATTTGAGATTGAAGAGGCCAATAAAACACTCCGTCTACTGAATATCGCACGAGGGTGTCATACTGAAAGTTCACGCTTAACCGCCTTCAGTCCGCCCATGATATAATAAGACTAGACACGTAAAGTAGTTGTACATGTTCCAGATCGCAGGTCAAAATATATTAGTCGTTCAAGCAGCTTGTCGAAACTTGCTTATTAAAACGAAACGAAGGGCGTGACTTATGATTATAGCTTGATAAGTTCTTTCGTGACATTCCCGTGGTCTGCGGGCTACGGGAGGGGAAAGACAGCGTGGGTGGGTATGAAAGGTGCGCGCGGCGGAGCACGATGACCCTGCCGTGCGCACACTTCTTACAAGCCCCCGTTGTTTTTCCCCCGTCGCCCGCAGACCATGGGGGTGTCACGAAAGAATTTGCCACGCTATAGGAATAGTTGGTTCGTGACATGAACTTGATGACTTCATGAGCGTTGTTTTCGACGCCGACACACATGTTTCGAATACTGCAGCAAAACGTCAGATAATTATTATTTATTACTCGTCAAGCACAAATGATTCAGTACTGCATCTGAAGCACCAACCACTCTGACCGGCCACTCTTAGTCACGTGACAAAATGTTGTGTCTCTCTTTTCTCCTAATACTGTATGGGACAGATAGAATGATGCTCTGTCTCGCGTAGAGTTATGCTGTATTCGAGAACGTTCTCTATAACATTTCCCATATAAAACCGGGAACGTTACCAAGACTTCTTGGATACAAAAGTTGCGCTAGCCCGGCTTCGATTGCCATGCTTCATGTTGCCATGGTTTGAGTATCTTAATACCTTTTACTCTTAAAGCGGCTTACCGTGTGTGGTTGTCAAATAATCACCGCCATCATCGTTACTGTCTCATCGTGTCGGTGTTCAGTGACCGAGGTTTTGTAATGGCCTCGTCGAGAGAGTAATTCACTCCGTTTCAACAAAGGAATACCTTCGCATAATACCTTATGCTCGTACTTAATTTAACATTCATGTTTAAGCGCATAGCTTAAATTACTAGTTACTTATATCAGATGATAATATATTTTGTTCAAGTTTCTTAATTAAAATAAAATAATTTAAACGGATTATATCGCGTGTATTAACTCATTTGAGTTCCCCACGTTTTCGGGTACCCTTTCAACAAGGAATCTGAATAGCATCCGAAACGTCGGGAACTCAAATGAGATAAATTTACACACTATAATCCGTTTAGTTTTATTTAAATAAGTGATTATCGTGGAAATAGAAGAGATTATTTATTAATTTTGAAGTTTTATCCACGCGCTGGTAATATAATAATTTATTCTCCACCAACTGCGATCATTTTTATTAATATGCACTTATTTGTAATGTTAGTATACAATATTGCATTAAAACTATTACACGGAAGCTTATAGGTAATATCCTTATTTACGTGAATGCGGAAAACCTTTGACGCCTTAATTCTAATAATTACCACCCTATTTTCCGCCATTGCTGTAAATCTAGGAGGAGCCGTGCCAAGCACTGGCACATTTACCTTACCACAACTTCAAGTATTAAACATTGCAAGTGTCGAATAATGAGATCAGCTAAATTCATAACAATGATGATTCATTCGTCAATCATCATCATCAAGTATTATTTATATATAGCAACCAAAAAGTGCGAGTGCGTGTCGAGTAAGTTTCCGAGTGATATGATACTACTTTAACTGCATTCTTCCCTACAAATAATTAAAATATAATCTCAAATCATGGTTATCCTCACCTGGCATAAACTTTTTTGGCATAATCATCATTTCGCATCATTCATCATTTGGTAATAATATTTTTTTTTCTAAGACGGTATATAAATAAAATGTTCAGGACTTTTTAAGGCATCATCCTGTTAAATGCATTCGGTTAGATAAGGTTTGTTTTATAAAAATCCTGAAAACTTTACGTGTTCAGAAAAAAATGCATTATGCCAAATGATGATTATGACAAAAAGTTTTTACCAGATGAGGGTAAATCCTCAAATCATGACATAATAAATAATTCACTAGAACAACATTCGTCACAGGTCCCAAAAACAAATTTCCTTATACTCCTTAACCAAAAAGTGTAAACCTTATTATGTAACCGGCCCGATATTGTGGAGCGAAGGTCGACGCTTCACGGCTGACCGCTCGAGGCGCCGTCGACTGTTGATCCTCACGCTTTACGCACGTCTATTTACATAACATTTGTATATGTAAACACTTTATTAAAATGATAACAAGTTAAGAGTAGAAATGCGAATTTATACTTATAAAAGATCTTTTATTTTCCAAATAACTTTTGAGCAAGTGAGTATAGATATGAAGAGGATAGATTTACAAATAAATAAATGATTATATGATTAATAAAATACAAAGTAAACATATGACGTCACCCGTACGGTAAAATAAGAAAAATTTTATGCAATAATGTTTATTCTGTTCAAGCATTATTTCGAAAGGTTAATATCGATTTATTAATTACCTCGAATCTTGAGAGTTTTAGATATTAGGGAACTAGCCTATTATATAATATTGGTGTAATCTCCTTTTACTTGTAGTTGTCTTAAATGCATAATTATGTAATGCTTTCAAGTACTGATACGTAAAGTAAATTACAGCAACTCGGTTAACACATCACGCAATCTGGTAACCACCTAAGATTAGCATCAGTTGCCATACACTGTTACAATAGTATTAGTATATAAATGGGCGTTAAATCCCAAAACTAAATATTACGGTAGAATGTGGTTGTTTGTAAACAAAAAAATACAATGAAATAATAAAAAAAAAATGAAATCGTTTATTTCAGACAACATGCATCAGTGTCCCGGTAGAAGTAAATTATTTGGTTCCTGGTTTGAGCCAAATGCTCGCTCTTGCACTCAAGTCTCGCATTAATTGCTAAATAATATACTTTTTCTCAAAATCTATATGAAATTTAATTATTTTTATCTATATCTTATCCCCAGCTATGATATGCAAATGGATAATACTTATTCTGCTATATGCATTTCTTTGTTTATTTTTAGCCGTAACCAACATAAATGTAAAATATAAACACAACATTGAATTTACTTTGCTCGGTCGATGGTAAATATTTTTGGTAATATTAAATTTAAACTTGTTACCAGTTTAATTCAGATACATTGGCAGCGGAAGCAAAGTTTTACAAAAAAAAAACAAAATGCAAATATTTTACAAGTAGGGTTGGGCTGGCTGAAGGGCTCTTTTACAGGACTTTGCTGGGACTAATATTACAAAATTTTTGCTATCTATTTGTGTAATGAGCCCGAATGTTTATTCCTGGGTAAGTATTATAATTTATCTATATCTTATAACATCTATCCATACTAATTATTTAAAAATTATAAATGCGAAAGTGTGTCTGTCCGTCTATCTGTTACCTCTTCACGCTTAAACCGCTGAACCGATTCGGATGAAATTTGGTGTGGACATAGTTTGAGTCCCGGAAAAGGACATAGGCTACTCTTTATCCCGATACCCTTATCCGTGATAAACGAATTTAAGGCGGACGAAGTCGCGGGCGGAAGCTAGTAGCTTATAATTATAATTTTGCATGTCACTCAGTGACAAAACTTGTGAAACACCTTACTATCTATGTTTTTACGCAAATAAATGTTCCATGATTTTTATATTACGTTTATCGTTGCGTGGCTGACCTACTCGTACCCATATTACAATCTTTGTTTACTTTGGGACAAGGTTAATTTGTGTAAGATTATCCCTGAAGTGTATTTACTACTTAAATGTTCTACTAGGGAAATTACCATTTGACTCTGGTAAAAGGTTTACAGTTCATAACGCAGACAATTATACACAGACATCAGCCGATATAAATTATCATGTAAATAAATCAATTGATGTACACACACGGTGACTGCTTTATCTGTCGACCGATTATCGGTCGCCGTGTGTGTTCGACAGGTGATTTGTATGATGACTTATGTTGACATCCGTATCTTTCCATTTATTTTATCCCCATCAAATAAGAGTGGTATAAATTATTACGTATGTATCTGTGTACCTGTGTGTCTATCTGTGGCTCCTTAAATAATAAAAAATATTATTATCTGAATTCAATATTTCCGAGTTCTGATTCAAGATTATTTAGTTCAGGCGTTTGGAAATCATATTTTTATGTATATACGTTTCTGGAGCTTTTAACGATTTAACTATTATTTGTGAACTATGCCTAATAAACACATACTCTCCTTTACGTCGTGTGGTTAAAAATACTAAAACTGGGCACAGCTGATCAGGTTTTATATTTTAAGTATATTAATAGATAAATTATAACAACAATAGGCCCTGTAGCAGCACGGCAGTATATCAGGGGAGCTGGCAGCTGCCGCAATCTATAACTGAAGTGTGTCTGCTGGTTCGTGTATTCATAGCGTCAGAATAATTCTGTGTTAGCCTGATAGGTCTTAGCTACTTACTTAATACTACCTTAAGGTTGTCTGGAAGAGATCGCTTTTTAGCGATATAACCGCCTGTAGTTTACCATCTCTCATACTGGTTTAAATTTAAGTGTCTCATGTTATTTTCTTTTGGTGTGCAATAAAGAGTACTTATTATTATTATTCACTTATTTATTTTAAATCTTAGGGTAGGTTTTCTACAATATATATGTATATATAAAGTAAAATACAAAAAGTAAATACAAAATATAAACACATTATAAAAACCTAACCTAGTACCGCACAATACAAGTAAGTACAAATGGTAGACTTAATGCCATAAAGGCTTTCTCTACCAGTCAACCATTAGGCTAAATATAGACATCATTGGTGCGGGATTTTCGTGTATCAAACTTGTAAAAAATAATAAATACAAGGGTGAGAGATCCGTTATCACCCTTTATGCCGGTGCATACCCGGTGATATGTAGCCCTAAAAAATATATTATTAGTGTTACATGGGTATGTATAATTCGACTGTATAGATAATTTCCGTACAAACACAGGTGTATCCCGCAAACATTCTCGCCGCGAGGCACAGAGACAAATAGGTCACGGAGGAGTGCTCAGAATGTCATCAACGCGATATTGCGTCGCTGCATTCCGCGCCCCACGCATTTTTATATCGTCCACTATCTCACTGGCTCAATAACGCAATATTAAAGCTTGTTTGTGCAGTATTTATGGTTTTTATTATAGGTTACATACTTGAAATGCTAAAATAAATTATTTTGCGTCGGGCTAGCGATGGGCGATTTTGAATGATTCTAGTCGAATCATTCGACTTTTAAGTTCATTCGAATTATTCGAATATTTATTATTATAAATCGAATAAAAATCGAATAACTCTACTAGTATCATTCAAAGTCACTCATGACTACTTAGCGGTAATCGCCACAAAGTACAGCAGTCGGAGTCGAAAGTCGAACATTCATTCGACTGTAGTGAGTACACTATTATTTTGTTATTCGAATGGTAAAATAAATAGTGACTAGTTATTCGATTTCTAAAATCATTCGAAGTCACCCATCGCTAAGTCGAGCAACCAAAGGCGTGTTTCTTGAAAGGGTATTTTTGCTCTCAGTACTGAATGATTTTTCCCACTGCATCATTTTCATGCATCTCTGTTTGTAGAGAATGCTTTTTTCATTAAGTAGGCCATTTGTATTTACTTTTGTTTTGTGAAATAAAGTTTATGTAAATAAATGCTAAAAAAGATTATTAAAAGTCGAGCAACAAAAGGAATGTCTCTTGAAAGGATTTTTTATGGAGGCCAGAGACAAATAAGCCACTTTGAAAATAATACATATTTATGAAAGGCGATGATATGATTAACGATGATCGCCAGCGATTGCAACTCCGCGGATATTAAGCGATAGATCTTTAACTAGATACAATACAATAACTTTTTATTGCAACCCTCACAAAAAGTACTAAAGACAATAATACTTTGAAGGAGAGGAATACGAGTACTAGATGTCAATACCTAAGTTGTAACATTATGATATTTCTTTATTTAATACTTACTAAATATTATACATGGAAAATTCATCATGTACCTACATAAATGCACGCGGTGTAGAAAACAGCACAGCACACAGTCATAATATGTGGTCACTTTTCAATTTGATTTTCAAGAGAAGTTTAAAAGGAAAATCTCATTCGTATCGTTTTTTTGGCTATAACGATGTATGTGTGTGTTACTAAAGTGAACTATTTGCAAAGCAAAATGAAAAGTTTTTAGTGTGCCACTAGAACCGCTCGTACGGGTAGATAGGTAGGTACATTGTTAGAACGATGAGGGTCGAACTGACAGGAATGAAAGACGCCATATGATGGATTTGTTTATTCAAATTATAGCACTTTATTCATTGTAATCTTGCACGGCATGCTTTTTATTTACCAACATTCACATAAGAGTAGATATATTATGTTAATTAATTATACACATGTAAAACAATAGAAATATAATTAAGTTATATACAGTACGATAAAAACTATATTATGTAATATCAGTGCTTACTTATTAAGTTTACAGAAAACTAATGTGGAATTTCGTTTACAAGATTAATAAAATGCTTATGAGAATATCCAGTTCATTTGATAACTAACCTATCCCATAGTATATTGTTTGACAAGGGGCTAAAATAAGCAATTATGACACGAGCGAGGACAAATATGTCTGAGTGTCATAATGGCTTTTAGCCACGTGTTAAACACTCTGCTTTTCACTTCGACTGCAAGAAAATAAAGAAGCCTTAACATTAAAATCGTATATTTAATGAAAAATTTAAAGTACAGTTCGAGCAATTTGATCTGAAATTTTGGCCAATCTGATCAGGTTGGTTTGTTTGTTTTTAATTATTTGTAAGTAGTATTGTAGCTGGCCGCAATTTTTTTCAGTTTCGTAGACATTTCTATGGGATTATATGGCTTTCTTTTAAACCCTAGGGGCTATATGTACTATTTTAGTCTCGCTTCGCAAAGCTAATATGACGTACTTTTTGAACGAAGAAGTGAAAATAATATTATACATGTGAAAGTTTGTGCCGATGTAGGTATGTATGTATGTTCCTCTTAATTTTAAAAACTGCCGAACGGAGCTCAACGGAAGTTTCCAGTAATGTTGTGCTATAAATTACATCTCTACGCGGCCGATATTTATAATTCACTAAAAATGCGCTGCCCTTTAATAAAACCGCTTTCAACATAAGAGTAAAAGTTTTACTTTAACGCTAGAACATTTTCAACATTCACGACTAAAAAAATAGGGGTTTAATATTTAGCTCCAACCCGCTTTTTAGGCACGTTAACTTTCCGGAAAGTTCCTTTAGCGACTGTTTCAGTAACACCCCTTAGTCCTAGCTCATAAAAGTTTACCGGCCGCAACAGGCCTGGGATTACTAAGATACTAGCTCTGTTTCGGTAAGCGATACCTCTGCGGTGGCTAGCGGGCAGAGAGGCATATAATATAGGCTTAGTTTCATAAAGTTGGCAAAATGTTACGTAGCGTATGTTTTACTTACGAGTTCATGTTCTATTTTAGCGCCAGTGTTGATATTTTAAGGCCTCATTACATCATGCTTGGCTCGCTATAAGTTCTTCATTACGCATGTCAATAACGATCTATGGAATTTAACCGTTAAGGGGCTACCCAGATAATTTCGGTAAATTTCACTGTTTTTAAACTGATATGATTGCTAACACTTGGTGCAAACCACGAAAAAAAAATTGTAGCTTGGTATTTTTATTGTAGGTTATATCCATACTAATATTATAAATGCGAAAGTGTATCTGTCTGTCTGTCAGCTGTTATCTCTTCACGCTTAAACCGCTGAACCGATTTGGATATTGGATTGCTACTTTTTATCCCGAAAAAATACCATTATCCGCGATAAACGAATTTTAGGCGCACGAAGTCGCAGGCAGAAGATAGTACTTAATAAATCAAGAGTGAAAAAAGATTCATAAAGTCCATTTTTTATCTTAAATTCAAGCGACGCTTAGATATGGGACTAAAACCAATAAGTGAGTAATGATGTTCACTTTAAAAGTGTCAACTGGTTTTTCAATAGGTTCTATAGTTTTTAAGAAAGTAGCAAAAACTGTTTTTTTTTTCGTAAAAATAACAAATTTTGATGGCGTTTATCTTGGCTTTGACTCGTGAAGATAAACTGAGTATATTGGTATCAACGGTGGTCGTCAAAAAAGGTTGTCTGGAAGAGATTGCTCTTTAGCGATTATACCGTCTGTTTTCTACCTCTAATTGTTATTTGCAAAATGCATTATTTGTAAATTTCAACATATTTTTTTCAACATGTATTAACCCGGCGAGCATGATCCAGGGTATTACATATCCTGACATTATCAAAAAGTGTTGGTATTTTTCAAATCTTTGCCTGGCAACACTAGCCCACTCAGTAGCTGGAGGGAGGGATGTGCGGGAGGGGATAGTGGCGTGACAGCAGTGTAACGCCAAGCGTTGGCCGGAATATTCGTTCACGGACCAGCTTCGGGTATGTCACACCCTGCGTCATTTTAGACGTATTTTTTGTACGTAGGCATTTAAATTTCTGTTTTTTATTATTATTAGTTATTTTCTAAGTTTCAATGTATAGGTTTGAGTTGTTTATTTATTATTTTATACTTTTTCATCATAATGGATATAAAAAGGCAAGAAGAAAGGATTCATGCTTGGATAGAAGAGGTGGGATCAGATTTTTCTGATGAATCCAGTTCGGAATAAGAAACTGATCACTGTAATGAGCGCAAAGTGAATTGTGACTCGGAGCAAGAGGCCGAAGATTTGATAGATGTTCCAGCCGACTCTAGAGGGGAAAAGGCTGTAGCAAACGAACCAGACAGCGACCCCGAAGATGATATACCCTTATTACCCTTACTCGCAGTGAGAATGTCAACTAAGCGACGAGTAAGTGACCCTTTTCTTACGTCTAAAGATGGTACTAAGTGGGCGTCCAAATGTGAGGATTCGCACAGTAAACATCGTAGTCAAACCGGCTGGTGTAAGAGATATTGCAAGGGATGCTGCTTCAGAGTACGAATAATGGAATATTTTTGTCCCTTTGGATATGCTTGAGACAATTTTGATTCACACTAATTTGGAAATTCGCCATACTCAAATTAAAAATCCCGCTGATAATGCGAATGCTAATACTATTTACATGCATGAAACCACATTATCCGAGTTGAAAGCATTCATTGATTTACTGTAAATTGTGCTGATTCCGATGAAAGTGATTAAGCATAAATTTCAATTTAAAAATATATTGTTATGTTTTCTTAAGAAGAGGATCTCATTATCATTTAGTTAAAAGTTGTTTTTTTTATTCTAAATACTGTTTAATTTGTTTATTTCTTGATTTTTTAAACCTCTTAACTTGTGTTCCTATAAATACATACTATAAGGTTAACACGAATAAATAAAGATAATTTCATGATTAAAACGTGTGATTGATTTAAATTCATTATTAAGCAATATACATCACAAAAAATAAAATAAAATTAATAATTACTATATTACGGTACAGTACATTTCGGGCATGTCATACCCTGCCTCATGCTTGATGTAACATTTTTACACATCATGCTCGCCGGGCATTAAACATTTTAATAATCTGGGTATAACATACTAACGCCCAGGACCTAAATTGACTAGAAGTAAAAAAAAAGCCTCTTTATCGTTAAAATCGTAGTTTGAAAGAGTGACACAGGAAACGTAACTATGGCAATGTGGTACAGAAAAATGTTGATTGACCTACATATTTTATTGTACAGTCAGCGTCAAATAGTCTGTAGCGTCCAAAGTGCCAAAATAGCGCAACACATCTTTATTCTTATAGGCATAAAGTTGTGTGACGATATATTTGGCGCGTTGGATGCTACAGACTATTTGACGCTGACTGTACATAGCGTGGGTGTATTACATTATTCTCATTTTAGCTAATTTCAAAAATGATAATGTGAGTACGCTTATTCCATAAGTAATTAAGGTCAAAACGTCGTACAACCTAAAAATATAAATTCAAGAGTCTTCAACCGTAGGAAACAGAAGGGCTTTGACAACATTTGAGCACACGTGTACGTTCTGTAATTTTTGGGGATCCGAGTAATCGTGTATATTTTGGATTGTTTTATTGTTCTTGAATTTCGCACTTGACCGCCTTATTTCGTCCCTAATATAATTAGACACGTGAAATAGTGGTACATGTTCCAGATCTCAGGTCAAAATATATTGGTCCTTCAATCAGGTTATCAAAATTGACTTAAGAACACGAAGCCACAAGGGCAAGACTTATGAAACGAATAGTTTTTACGTGTCTCTCTCTCTCGTCATAATATAACGAGAGAGAGACGCTTTGTAGCGACGAGTGCGTAAGCGCTATGTTCGACGCAGACGCACATTGTGTGAATGCTATAACTGCTCAAAAGGATGTAAAGCTGAAACGCATCGACTTAGCCCTTAGACCACTGAACAGTGCGAGCATCTGTCTGCCCGCGACAGAACAACACGGAGAGTCGTCGTGTGTTTGGAGTGGGGATACGCCGGTCGCTAGAGTGAGGAGCAGATCGCCGATCGTAACACAGCTGCGGTCGTGGACTAACGATCTATTTTCTCGGAGAGCGGACGATAATGTAGATGTTAAGCTTGATTGAAAACACTGGTGTTGATTGAAGGCTTCAGTATTGTGATGTTGGTTCAGGTGAGAAGAGGCAGGCAGCTGGTTTTATGAGTTGTAGTACTTGGATTGTATACATTTAGGCTGAATTGGGTCAGTCTGGGCATTTGGTATCTTTGTAATGTGTGGTGCATATTTATTTGGCTGACTGTACAGTAAAAGATTTCTGTTATTCTTGATATCACGAAATTTTATCAATTACAGGCGATTATCAACCGCCCGCTCTAAGCACTCTAAAACATAACAAAACGACTTAGCCCCAATAATAAATAGCCTATACATCGCTGAAGTGGCGCGGTCTAAATGCCCGGTATACTGCATTATGTTCAAGAAGCATTGTGCGCGCCCATTGTACTGCCGCGCGCAACCCAAAGGTTGTAAACGCTTTTAACAGACATGTGGACATACGTCGTTTCGGCCCGTCAAGCCATTATGCCACTAATGAGCGATCGCCCACTTTACGCACCTTTTCACTAGGCCGAGCTATGGAATCTATGGATGTTAAACACTGTAAATTTTAAGTGTGTTTTAATTACAGTTTTTTTTGTGTTTAGATGGAGTTAGGAATTGGGTTCGTTGGTTTTGTCAAGTAACCTTAAGGGCCTGCTTCGTCATTCGTAAACCACGCCCCTAACGTGGAGCCGGCCAATGAGCGTAATTTGTAATATGGGATGCATTTATTGCTCGCGCGCATGAAAGAAAGAGAAAGCGAATACACTACATGCTTGGGGTTTTTTGGCGTAAGCGCCAGATGTAAAAGTACAATGAAATCGAAGATATTATTATGTTTTGTTAACATTTAAGTTAGTGAAGTAAAAGATAAAGAGAAGAATGATTTTTTTACATCATTTAGCCGTTTATTAATTTGTCGTTTTTACAAACTATACAAAATAAATAACGGAAAATGAAAACGCGTTTTTGGATAACTTTTCTATTCAGAAAATTTTAAGCAAACATTGTTTCCGCGTTAGACGCTGAATCCTTAACCTTACTATATTATAAACGTGAAAGTATGTATGTACGTTCCACTATTGCGCAAAAACTACACAACAGATTTGCGTAAAACTCTTCAGTAATATAGCTTAGATATCAGAATAGGACATAGGCTACAACTTTCGAAGTTATTCATTCATAAAATGGGTTTTTAACAATAAATGGAAAAGTCTTAGAAAACCCCGAGGTTGGTTCATTGTGACATTTCTATTGCAAAGAATTATATCAACAAACAGTTGCTAGGAAACCCGTTAGTATCTATTCAGATTTGCGTACTCGGCGGGCGCTCTGCTCGTAGCAAGTTTTTGGTAAATTCTGTTTTTTCCATGTCATTGGCTACGAGTGGAACGCTACGAAAAGTCGGTTGCGAAAGTGTTAAAGAAAACAATTTAAACGGATTATATTGCGTATATTATCCCATTTAAGTACCCAATGTTTCGGATGCTTTGCAGCTTCCATGTTCAAAGGGTACCCGGACACGTCGGGAACTCAAATGAGATAATTAACGAGATATAAGCCGTTTAAACTGTTTTATTTAAATTAAGAAACTTGAACAAAATCTGATAACAATAACTAGTAATTTATAAGCTACTTGTTCACGAGGTCAGAGGATGTTCCGAAACTTCGAGAACTCAAATGAGATAATATTAAAGAAGTTCGTGACTTTTTCACCTTGGCAGATAAAGTTATACTCAATTTCTATTCAAATAAGCGTGTAACAGTGACTTTAAATACACGAAATGAAAGATACGTAGACGTACACACATATATGGTATATAGGCATTTTTATCTTGCCATGAACGTTATCGCAGATCAGGGCGCTAAAAAAGAAAGAATCCCAAAGTTCTTTACGTTATGCTATTGTACGAAAAACGTAACATAAACGATAAAAGATAAGGGTAACTTGAACAAATATCGCCTTGTGTGAGATAGAATACAAAAGGCCCACGAGTATGTCAAATTTTCGGATAGATAGATACGTAATATGTCTTTCTATACTTTTCATCTTATTATAGTTATCCACATAACATTTTCTAGATAATAAAAACCGCTTTATGTAGTTTTTACCTATATTGTATCGCTTTTCAGTAAAAATAGAATAACAACTAAGTTCAATCTACTCACCTATACTTGGTCCCTTAAAATATTAAAAAAATAGTCACGTGACTCCAGTTATTAAACCAATCAAAGTCACTTTTGCATCTAATATAATGTTTTCGACTTGACAGATGGTTTTTTGTTTACCTGTTTTTAAGTACTTTAGAGACAAAGTATAGATGCTTTCGTTTTCCCTAAATTACCTATTTTGCAGTCCTCTTTATCGTTTCCTCATCGTTTAGGATAGCATATTTTGTCTCCAATAGGTCGTAAAGGTGCGTCCACATTTGTATCATTTGCCCGATCAGATTTTCATTCCGTGGCATGATCGCGTGTCACGATCACGCGTTTGGACGTTGCGCCGATCCGATCGCTCGAAATCCAAGTTGATACGCGTATCACACACTTAGATCGGACCAGCAAGGCATGATCGCCGGCGCCGACAGTGAGCGTCCAAGCAGCGCGATACTCAGTCATGCCACGGCACGGTGATCGGATACGAGCAAATGATACAAGTGTGATTTGTTAGATGGATTTGCCGATATTTTTATTTACTTGTATAAAAATTTCCGATCTCCTATTTTTCCAGTAATTTACTTTATCATGCGGATAATTTCGAATGCGTACATTTTAAGGGTTGCCAAATTTCTCATTCACCATTTTTCCTAATCAGGTGTTTTCTTATAGATTAAATCCTCAATAGTAAATTTTAACATACGTAAATTTTCTTACACGCCTGAAAGCACGCTCACGTACTAAGAGTTTGACTTTCGGCACTTCTCGATGTCAGTTGACGAAGATCGTTTTTTTATATGAAAAATGGCAAATTTTCATATTTTATTTAGGCTGACATTACTATTTTGAACTCAATGGTTCATTGCTATTATTTAACCGAATTCGAAAAAAAGGAGAACGTTATATGTTCGACTGTATGTATATACCGGATGTGGCCTGTAACATAAGCAAAAAATTTAAACGTAGATTCTACTCTTCAAACTGAACAACATTTGTATAGCAACTTTAAAAAATAACGCGTATAAAACAAAACATTATAAAAGAAGCAATTTTTGACGAAGCAATGTATTGCAAAATGTTTGATGTTTATTAGCGTGACAGTTCTGTCGAAACTGAGGGATGACAATGTTGGACGGCTTACATTGAAAATACTTTTTAATTTGTTTAAAATAATGAGCATCTTTAACCAACTTTTTTTTCAAGTCGCTGAACAAATGTTGTTCAGTTTGAAGAGTACAACATACGTTTTAATTTTTTGCGTATGTTACAGGCCACACAGTCAATTATTTTTATGAATGTCCACCGATAACCCCGCCAGTTATGGGCCGATTTTTAAAATTATTAGTAGCCCATTGTCACCAAGTCGGGATTCAGCCCCTGTTTCATAAACGTGACAGGTGATAACTGACAACGACAATTCGATGTACATTGCGTGGTCGCCGAGTAAGTGTATGCAAGGCATCATGATAGAGAAGTAATGTATGCCGAATTGTCGTTGTCAACTGTCACCTGTCACGTATATGAAATAGGGGCCAGATGATGATGATTTTATAGGGACTTATTATGTTTTCCATATATTTTCTAAGGTTTCACATCGTGACATGATATTGCGCTGATGGTGGAAAGTATTACTCCTTAACGCTTAGGAGTTAGGGGATAATTCTTTAAATGAAATATAAATTAGGTGATTCTTTATTTATTTATTTATTTAAACTTTATTGCACAATTGAAAAATGTACAAATGGTGGACTTAATGCCAAAAGGCATTCTCTACCAGTCAACCATTGGGTTAAACAGAAACAGTTATATGGATGCAGGGCCTGTAAACTGAGACAATTGAAGTGAAATATAATACACAGATATACTTATAATATATACGCACATAAACGTACACAAATACACAATAGAATATATCTACATACATATTGCTTTATGTACCTATTTAAAAACATCATACCGAGAGAGAGAGCTAATCTTGGAGCTTAATAAAGAAGTGCTTGCGCAACATGTGCTTGAAGCTGAGTTTGCTTTGTGCTTGTCTGTTTATTCTGATATAGATATATAATTGTTGATATCGGGAATTGATTTCTCTGAAGACAATAGTGTATTTTATTTCAGTGACACAAAGCAAAAAATATAAAAATATATAAAAGAAACGACTTCAAAATAACTGAAAGGTTAAAAATGAACTGGTTTGAATTACATGTATATAGAAATATTGCGTATAGGAAAATTAAATATCGAAATAAAATATATATGTATTTATGCGAATGGGAAGTTTTGCGAGAATTAAAATATGAATCTATGAAATTAGTAGAACGATAAAATTAACTACTGGAAAAATAGGAGTTCGGAATTTTTTATACAAGTAAATAAAAATATCGGGAAATCCATGTAACAAATCGCCACTTAAAATCTAAAACAGTATGAGAAATGGTTGGCAATATTCGGTCTTATCGCTAAAAAGCAATCTCTTCCAGACAATCTTAAGCTAGTAGAGATGGCGCAAAGTAAACAACTAAGGAATAAGTAAGTAGTTGAAATAAAACAATTTAACGGATTATATCGCGTATATTATCTCAGTCCTCCCGTGACCATGGAAAGCTGGAAAGCTTCCGAAACGTCGGGAACTAAAATGAGTCCGTTAAATTGTTTTATTTCAATGAGTAATAATCGCGGAAACAGAAGAAAATATTAAGTAAGTGGTTCACAAGAAAATGTGACAAATCATAAATAAAGAAAGAAAGAAAAAAAGAAGAATAAACAATTCAGATACATACAAAGATACTAATAAGTAAACAACCGAAAATTAACTCAACTACATGACATCGACATCTCAGCTTAAGGGAACAATAAAAAGTGCTGCTTAAGATGGCTCATAAAAACGGGTATAGGTTTAGCACAGTTAATAAAGACATATCACCTAATTAGACATATCACCAGTATAAACATTTTTTTTAATTTTTAAAATAAACTGTTTATAGTTATCATTAAAGTGAAAGATATAACTAATTATTCAAAAACCAAAATTATAAAAACAAAATCTTTAGAATTAGTTATTTGTAATAAGTACCTAAATATTAAAAAAAACTGAGCAATAAGTATCGTGTTTATTTCGTTTCATCCACCTGCGCCAACGATACCAAATTAGGTATATATTTTGCACGCTCTTCAGACCTTTACTCATGTGAGACAAGCGAATGGAATAAAAGTAGTTTCCACAGATAAAACATAATATCAATATCTAAGAATGGTTTTCGTTCATTCTTCGCGGCCGTAATGTGATTGTATCTCATAAACATTTGCATAATTCGAGTCAGCATCGGTTGTTTATTTGTAAGATTTGCTGAACGAGTGTTGTTTCCGCAAGCAACGCCTGATTGCGGATATCGCTTAGGACTATTGTTTTTGTGATTTATATGATGTATTTTTAACGATACTGAAGGCCTGTGTTTGTTAACAAAACGTTTTGGTTTATTTAGATTACTAAAGCGGTTCACGTAAAAGCTGAGTGCTGCTCGACATGTTTTGTTCCTGTTCTGCCCCAAACAACAAAGAAAGGGAGGATATAGGCTTGTACTATTGAGGACTAGGGTTGTTCTATTTCAAGTTCCTTTCGTATGGATGCTTGAGTACGGTGATCAATCCAAGATATCTCAAGCAGGCAGATTGTGTTTTCAGCTCCACATCAGAATCAGAATCATAGTTTTTTTATTAAAATATACATTTTACACGTCATACAGTATTCAATAGAATTTGTAAGTTGTAATATATAATAATTATAAAATAATTTTATAATGGAATTATTTTACACCTATGTCCAAAGTTTGCAGAAAAATAATGTTACGCCGCCGGCATAATATAAACTGGCAGAGTGTTATTTTTATAACTTTTCCTTTTTAGATTTAGTATGGATTATTTTAGTTTAGTATAACTTATTAACTTGTTGTCAAAGCAGAAAAGTGTGGTAACTAAAATCTAGATGTAAATATAACACATTTTCCGCCGACGCATATATGCGTTCACCTCCATACAAGTATGTTCCTAGGCCACGCTCCCTGGCAGTGAATACCTTAAAGCGATATTATCACAACATAACAAACTGGGCTTAATCGCGTATAAATATGATTTTATTTAATTACCTTTCGTTGGTAATTCTTCGACGTTTCGGACGTCTTGGAAGAACAAGGAGAAGGAGTGTTGTGATAATGAGTGAAAATAATGTTAGATTAAATCAATGTGTTATAGTGAAATTTCACGCATCGAGCGGGAATCGAACCCATGTCACTAAAGCCACGAATAAGCCTCCCTAAGGCGAATCAGAAAAATAAATCAAGTGGTTGCATGAAATGGAAATGTCATGAGTTTGCTCCACCGTGACGCAAGGTCTAATTGACAAGAAGTGTCAAAATCTTGTGCTGTGATTGGAGGATGTTGACACTTCTTGTCAATTAGACCTAACGTCATGGTGGCGACAACTGGTGATATTTCCATTTTAGAAAACCCTCATTGGTAGGTCACCTGTGTTGACCCATAACGCCGTTGGAGACGTGTAAATGTTGTGCTAATTATGTCAATTGTTGTACCTAAATTAAAAATAAATATTTTGAGTACTGTGAAGAATAAACTTGTAAGTTAATTTCGTACGATCTTTGCGTAATTCAACCATCACTCTCTTTTACACATTTGGTCACTTGTATATTTGCCGTATGGCTTCGTTGTGTGGCAAATACAGCCAGTATTCGTATTAAATCGGTACACCATAGCGTCATCCACCAAGTAATGATAACGTAGATGTACTCGTAATAGCCTTTGTGTATTTATGCTTCATTCTCTCTTATGGTTTGATGGGGGCGAAGATAGGACAAGGATAACGAGCCATAACGATAAGCTCGTAACTCAATATATTAAATAAAACTGTAAGTAACTTCTTTCCACACTGCGCTTTCTTACCACAAAGAGCAGGTTCCGTTTTCGTGGAAGACTGCCCATGTGCATCCAGTGCCCAAAAAAGGGGACAGGTCAGATCCATCGAATTACAGGCCTATCGCTATCACCTCCCTTCTCTCAAAGGTGATGGAGCGTGTGATAAACACGAAACTCCTAAGATACCTAGAAGAACACGATTTGATCAGCGACCGTGAATACGGCTTTCCCACGGTCGTTGCACTGGTGATCTCCTAGTATATCTCACACACCGCTGGGCCTCGGCCATTGAGAGTCAAGGTGAGGCGTTGGCAGTTAGCCTAGACATAGCCAAGGTGTTCGATCGGGTCTGGCACCGGGGTCGTCTATCGAAGTTGCCATCTTACGGACTGCACGAGGGTCTGTGCAAATGGGTCGCCAGCTTTTTAACCAACAGAAGCATAAAAGCCGTGGTTGATGGCAGTTGCTCCAAAACCATGGTCATTAACGCTGGCGTACCGCAAGGCTCCGTACTATCTCCAACACTGTTTCTGCTGCATATCAATGACATGCTGTCCACCGATAGCATTATTGCTATGCAGACGACAGTACCGGAGATGCGCTTTACACAGGCCGAGCAAACATCCCTCGCTCCGTTGTGGAAGAAAGTGGCGAACAACTTGTGTCCGAAATCGAGAGCACTCTATCCAGAGTCTCCGATTGGAGTCGAGAAAACCTAGTTCAATTTAACCCCACCAAGACACATGTTTGCGCGTTTACCGCTAAGAAAACCCCATTTACTGTGGCCCCACAATTCCAGAACATGGCTCTCACCATCTCGAAGAGCATTGGGATCCTAGGTATTGATATTTCGAGCGACGTTCAATTCCAAAGTCACTTGGAAGAGAAGGCCAAGCTGGCATCAAAAAAGCTGGGTGTCCTAAATAGAGCGAAGCGGTACTTCACCTCTGGGCAAAGATTGCTGCTGTGCAAATCGCAGGTCCGTCCCCATATGGAGTACTGCTGTCACCTCTGGGCTGGAGCACCTGGATATCAGCTTGGCCCTCTTAACTCGGTTCAAAACCGCGCTGTACGAATTATTGACGATCCCATGCTCACAAGCGGTATTGAACCTTTAAGTCTAAGGAGAAACTTCGCCTCTTTATGTGTGTTCTACCGCCTGTATAATGAGTTGTGTTCCGAGGAATTGTTCGACATGATGCCTACAGCCACCTTCTACCATCGCACCGCTCGCCATCGGCGGGATATTCATACAAACTCCTTGGAACCAAAATGGTCGCTCACCGTACGGTATTAAAGGAATTTTCTTCCGCGCACACTCCGTATGTGGAATGACCTCCCTGCCGCAGTTTTCCCTGGAGGTTACAATATGGGGTTCTTTAAGAGGGGAGTGAATAGGTTCTTAAAGGGTCGGCAACACGCTCGTAATGCCCCTGGCGTTGCAAGCGCTCATAGGCTGCGGTGACTGCTTAACATCAGGCAGGCCGTACGCTTGTTTGCCACCTTAGTAGTATAAGAAAAAACGCAAAAATCTGTCTCAAATAATTTTAATACAAATATAAATGAAATCACAAAAAAAATCTCAGGCAGACAGATTCGATCGTTCGTGTACCGACATAATACGACCAACCATTCGAAATAAAAATGTTATTATTAAAAGTTATTTTTCTCTTACGTCTTTATAGAAACGCTGTCCATGTTTGGCCATGCGTGTACCCGCCATATGGATTATAGATACATACATAGATACAACCACGCCTTTTTCCCATTACGGGGTAGGCAAAGACTACCTCCTTCCACTTGCTACGGTCCTGGCATACAACAACCGCTTCATCAACATTCATTAATCTCTTCATTTTGTGCTGCCACAACCCTTTCGCTTTGTCTCATTTGATAATAAAACGACAGTTAACGGCAACGAACAAACTTTATTCTGTAAAGTGACACAGCAGTAGATAGCAATGTACTCTAGAGGGCGCTAGTACTACACATACTTATTGATATTGTTACCAGAATTAAATAACATCATTCACACACAGACAGAATATCAATATTTCTCGCATCCATCATCTGACATACTTCATCTATTTTATCATTCTTTTCTCCCCTTACATTTAACGTAGCAAAGCGGCTCTCTATAGCCCACTCTGCGCTGTCGCTGGGACCGAGACGTGATGGGTTGCGAACCACATCGCCGACTTTTGCGTTCCCATGAGCAGCTAGGAATAAATATATAGCATATGGATCGTACATGTGAAATACAAAATTCGTTCTAAATTAGTAACTGATGTCGTCATCCGCGTAGCAACGCTACAAATGGGCGCTACGAGCTGCGTCTACGGCGTAGCTCTCCTCTGCTACGCGGTACGCATGGACTTGTGTGTGTGTAAGCTTATTATGGATGCATACATGCCATGCTGTATACGGTGCATACTCATTAATCACATGATCATGACATGGGCAAATATGCATAACCGTGAAACCAAAATAATAATAGTACTTGGCAATCATCGTGTTTCTATGTAACACGGGTGAGAAATATATTATCAAGTGCAAGTGAGAGTGGGACAGCGATAAATAGCCGAGTATACTACGTTTTGATTTTACTGTACTTCATTCTCGGTAAGGCGGGCAAAATCCAAAGTAATAGGGAATGTGCATGAATTTTAATTTTTACTGTATTAAAATCTCATTCATGGAACAAAACAGTAGACAAAAATATTTTTACTAATAACTTTAAAAATAACTATAAAGATATAAGCCATCAAATATTTCATTCTATCTCTTTCTAGCAAAACAAAATTTAATATGGAGTTTATATGGCTTTAGTGTAGTCACAAATTAAAATGTTCCTGATGAGAATGGTACCATCGAATTGATTTGATGCTGGATCCGGAAGGTAGGCACCAGATCTATGTAATAAAATAATGTATCCTAGCCGTGTTTGGGCTTGTTCGAATCGTCACAAGATACACTTTTAAGTAACAATTAACTAAAAAGTGTAAAATACATAAACTTTTTAACAAATAAACTTTTAAACAAAAAAATAAAACAGACTCCAAAAAAAACTGAAAAGTAAAAAATAATGCCATAATTCAGTTTCTTCAAATTACTTACAAGTAATCGTTTGTATACTCAATCTATACAGTATATACAATTAATGTTATTTTGGAGTCGGTGCCATCGTGTCACAATTTACTAAAATCGACAATTTTCAATATTTTACACATTCTTTATATGGCACCGACGCCAAAATAAGATTAATTGTATATACTGTATAGATTGAGTATACAAACGGTTACTTGTAAGTAATTTGAAGAAACTGAACTATGGCGTTATTTTTCACTTTTTAGTTTTTTTGGAGTCGGTTTTATTTTTTGTTTAAAAGTTTATTTATTACGCTGATTTTAATATCACTTTTTGAAATCCTTTTTACACTATTTTGATATTTTGTTAAGATAATCGATTAAAAAAAATCATGACACCCTATTGCTAGTATCTTATATATAACGTAGTTTCTTGTATTAATACTTTCTTTTTTCTTAGACGTTTAGTCTTGCGTATAACACCTTATACGGCACGCCGTTGCCTACTCATGTCTCAAATATGAAATTAATACTAAAGCCGTGAACAGTAGCGTTAACTACAACGTAGCGCTACAAATGAGTGGTACGGGCTGCAACTATAGTCCAATACGGGAGGTATAATTACCCCTCAAATTAAAATAACTAGAAAAGTATGTTTTTTTTTTAAATTCAGCTAGGTTATATTGACTACTAATTGGCAAAAATATTTTCTAACGGATCGTAAGTTTGCTTTAGGTATAAAAAAGTTTTTGTAAGCAACCTCTGTAAATCCTAGAAAAAAATATTCAAATGTATTTCTTCTGCACTAGGGCATCGCAAATTAACATAAAAGCCGTAAAAATTTATACAAGTGACTTTTGGCAACTAAAATGTGTTTATCACTATGAAAAGTAATGACAGTTTTATTTTCTAATAGATTCGTCAATATCTTGATTTTATATAAACAATTGAATTTTTAAATCGTTGTGTAGGCCACATAATTTTACGTAAAATTGTCAAGTCGGCGTAGTGAACTCAGTTTCATAACAGTATCTATAAACAGAAATTATAACAAATTCACCCACAGAAACAAATAGTAATACTTAATCAGTTCTTATACGTAATTCGAATTGCGCGGGAGTGTACGCACCGGCCATGTCTGCGGCTGGCCCAATCACGGCACGACGTTGCTTGTCGCTGCGTTATGTTCGTGCAGTTCCTGCTGTCTTGCAAATTGTAAACAATACAATGCTGCTTCAACATCGAGGTTCCCTTTAAGAATGTGTTCTACGAGTATGTAATCAAATATTACATTTTGATGTAGTTGTGCACACAGAAACGATACCAAAGCAATTATCCATAGCCATGGTCATCTCGCCCGGTTGGCGAAGAGTATGCTTAGTAGCATACTTCTTGTCCTGATGTCATCATTGGACTGACATGATGTCATCTTCGGGATAACAGCATATCATCTGCTGCTCCTCATTGCCACGTCGTGGCCTAATGACAGGAAGTCATCAGCATGCAGCGTGTTGTCTCCAATGGATCGTAATATGTGAACAAAGAAAAACATTATAAAAGTGCCCATATATTATCTGTCTTCCTATCGACTGATATGGTCAGCAAATAAGCATATACACAATATGTACATATAATTGAGTTTAATTATATTACTTTCCCCTAACTGTGTGTTTCATTTGATTTGTTACACAGATATGTCATTCATGACATTCAATGAACACTATAAGTGGATTAAGATACAACCTTTCTGTCATATGCAATGCACCCGTATTCTTGTGACCATACAATATGATAAGACCTTATATTAAATATTTAAATGTTCTGTGAAAAATAAATTATTAATTATTTATAAGATAACCTTCTAATATTTTATATATATGCATTAGATACATTTTAATATACAATTAATGATATACATTTCACCTTCCCCTTCAGAGAATCATTGTATATATTCTGCGAAAAGATAAAGTTATTAATTATTCACACCCTACTTAATCATTATTAACTTTTAACTGGGTGGATCAACTATTATTGTTATTCATTTCCGTATAATTATGTGTGTGAAAATTATTCTTGTCGTCCATCCCGGGCGGGCGACATGCATCGGTGTGAATCAACTCATTATTTTATTACTTTGAAATATAAAACCATACCCTGGCTTTTAAATCTTGACGCTGGCAAAATTGCCCTAATGGACAAAAGCCATTAAACTTGAAATCTGAAGTGAACTGAGTAGTAATATGTACTTTTAAGAGCATTAAACCTCTGGAGATCTCTTAAAATGCTCTGCCTCAGTGTATTCGAAAAACCACATCAGTTTATACGATAACACAAGACACTGACAAGGTGTGTGTATGGAAATAGGAATATTTCCGTGTACGTATTTTCCTCGCTTCCGGCTCAATTTGCATGGAAATGTCTTAGCTCTAAGTGTTTACTATGCCTAAGAAGACAATTGATTTGACGTAATCCACTAAATAACGATTTTCATGATTTATCCCGAACGTGGGCGGTAATTCTACACCCAGCGGAAGCTTCGTAGACTCGCGGTTACTTTTATATTGACTCGATAGATTATGCACAGTTCGTCTGCGACTATTTCATACTTAGGCTATCGTCAATGTCTGGTGTCTGTTCATAACCTTGAACAAATTAAACAAAACACTTGTGAAGTATGAAATCTTTAAGTACATAAATAACGTTCCCAGTACTAACTTTCAACCCCTTTAGAGGATAAGTTTTAAATTCAAAGAACTTTATTTTCTTATTTCAATAAAACAAATGTGTGATCCCTCTGGAACTCAAATGAAATAATATACGCGATATAAACCGTTTAATTTAACCATAATTATGGAAACAGAAGAGAATATTACTTTTCATAGTTAGTGTCTCTTTGCAAAGTCTCAGTACTGAGATTCACAATCAGCCAAGCCAACAGTAGAATTTCATCCTACAAGTATACAACTGTGTAAATTCACAAGAACAGCTGTCTACGTCATCGGTATGACATTACGTCACAATTAGGCAGACGGCAGACACCAAAGCCAGCCAGGAAGCGACTGCCTTGTTACGTTCTATAGTCTTGCGGAAAATAGAAGACGCGGTGTTCTCTTTTTGACTGACGTACAAATGAACAAGATTTATGGAGTTATACAACTTGCAGAGGTTGTATCAGTATTAACTCACTTCATTCCAATTGCTGTCACAAACTTTGTTTAATTTACACAACATTTATATTACATTACATACTTTATTGAATAGGCAGTAGGTAAGCCAAATTTTTATATAAGTTATATTGTTCATCATCATCATAATTTTTTGTTTTGACGACCGGTTTGGCTCAGTGGGAGTAACGTTGCCTGCGAAGCTGAGGTCCTGGGTTCAAATCCCGGTAGGGGAAAATATTTGTGTGATGAGCAATAAATATAGTCGTGGATGTTTTCTATGTATTTAAGTAATATATCTATTAAATATATCGTCGTCTAGTAGTACCCATAACACAAGCCTTATTGAGCTTACCATGGGAGTAGTTCGATTTGTGTTAAATTGTCCCGTAATATTTAGTTATTTATCATCATATCAGCCTGTTAGACGTCCACAACGACCGGTTGTGTGCCGCCTTCATCCATCGGATTCCGGCGAACTTGACCAGTTCGTCGGTCAATCTTGTTGGGGGCCTTCCACGGTGCGTCGTCTTGTACGCGGTCGCCACTGGAGAACCTTTCAGCTGGTTCGGCTATATCCTTATTTACGGTTTATTGAAATGAAACATTTGCACAAAAAGTATGAAACTTTTAGTATGTCCCTCTGATCCTAATCGTATTAAAGATAGACACAGTAAATCACAAATAACTGGCAAGAAGAAGTCAACTTCTGTTGATGTTTACTACGCAATTTGTTAAAATACTCCAGAAGTATATAACAACATGTAGTTATTGTTGAGGAAATCTAATTTTAGTACATATCCTTCATCCCCGTAGACTAGACATCAATCAATCATCAGACCCTGGCTTTTATGTAATATTTTTTGTGATTTGATCAATAACTGGAGGGTAGCCAGTAATAGGCAATTTACTCCATCTTTTAATAATTATAAACCTTCTTAATGATTCCAGTCTAATCATAGGTCATAATTAAGCCCCCATTTTGCACGGATATTCAGTTATAGAAAGGCTAGGCGTCGCGGTTGTCGCGAGATTAAACGGAAATCGAACTGGCTGTGGGCTTCGTCTAACTATAAGCTTGCAGATAGACGGGACAGATGTAGCCTGTTATCGAAGCTAGATTGCTTCTGATGGTACGGCTGATATCTATATTAAAGCACAGATTACCTAATAGTTCTTATGAACAGATACTAGTCTTGTCGGTGGCACAATTTACATTTATTTCTAGAGATAAATAATTGGAAATTATACCACAGAAAAAAAGTAGGCAGAGGATAGAAATTCTCCGCCTACTTCTTGATATTTTTTACAACACGCTGTTTAGTTATTACATACTTGTAACGGATCTTTTCGGTCTCCGTCTTTTCGTCTTTCTCTCTATCTTTCATTCTATGGTCCAGGAACCGTAACGTACGATATGCTACCTGTATGTACACATAAAAACAAAAACCCAGTTTAACAAATGATTTTTTTTTTTAAAAAGACACCATTTGGCTTACACAAAAGTAAATTAATCACATCATGTACTTTTTAGGATGTTAATAATTGTGACCGTTATGTTTTCCAGAGGTCATATTGCATTTTTTTCTAGATGGGATGGTTTATTTTTATGCCAGATATTTATCACATTCGTTCACTACAATCGACTGTATACATTTTTACTTTGATCTAGCTGTCAATGTCGTGTTTTTTTTTTAATTTTCTCTCAAAATCTTATAGACCAAAGTAAAAATGTATAGAGTGATGGTGGTGAAAAAATGTCACATCGAGGCTTTAAAAAAATATCTTTAAAACAATGCGACATAAAAATTAACTATTTGTAGATTCAGTGCTCATGTATGAGTAACGTAAAATAAATGTAAAATGAATATTTCTGGGTAAACTTAATGTTCCGAATTCAATATAATGGGTTTTTAATGGAAGGTAAAGTAACCTCGTGGGGTAAAAGTGGATATAATAAAATATAATACCGCTGGACATACCAATGGACTGAATATAATACCGCTAGCGGGTTTAAATTGGAACGCGCACGGCCTTGATCGAATTTTAAAAGTATTAAGAGTGAGGTAGACTTTTATTTCCGGAAAATTGCACGGATCGAAAAAACCTGAATACATTTGCCACGCGCGTTTGCCACGATTAAGCGTACGCGGTAATAGAATCCGTTATTGCTGTGCAACTAAACAATCTTCCATTTTTAGTTTTCCTTCACAAAAAGCCTGCCTCTTCCGTGTTTGATACGGAAATTCAACACATTTTATCATCTCAAAACTCATTGACGTCACATCCATCTTTTTATCTCACCGGGGTTGTTTGAGGCTCTCACTGGGAACCATGAATCTGTCCCAACAAATAATGGTTTCTGGTAAATATTGGATGAATAAAACCGTCGCCACTTCCCATTTTCTATTCTCAGTCTAAATTTTCGCTGTTAAAGGCGGCAAAGGGGCGCGCTGGCCAATGTTACTTATGTGAGACTTTTACGACATTCTCTTTTATCATTTTCGTACCTTGTGGGGTAGCTGTACTGCATATTTTGACTATAACAGCTCCATTTTACAAAATTCCATTCTTTCCCCAGCTTTAATCAGATACAATGTGTGATAGTGAAGGATTATGAGAAAAGTAGGCACTTGGTTCATGAGTACATGCAAAATGTATCGTTCACTCTTTCTAAAAAATATATGTAGTCTTCCTCTCTTACATGTCTATTTTATGTTAATAGATACGCTAGCAGATTAGATAAATCCATCGGCTCGGAACCCTACTACCCTCCTTGCGCTTGGTAGTCTTATGGAGGAATAAAACCATCTGCAAACTTGTTCCAATTGCTTTTGACAACGGCCTTGATCATTCTTGAATTTTGTCGTAATATCATTGCTATATAGGTAAAGTTTCGTGTAGATTTATAAGGCGTTTCTTCAAAACATGCCACAAGGTCGGGAGCATGCTATGAGAATTCTTTCAAACCTAGGTACCCTTAAGGCGTAGCATAATTACGTTAGTCATTATGAATAAACTGCCATGTAACTCTCTTGTTTAGTTTCAAAGCGAGATAAAAATTAGGTAATATTTGTAACGAAAGTTACCGCAATAGCTCGCGGAACTGCATGGTTGCAGTAGCACTGGGCGGGCCATGTAGCCCTGGGAACGAAAGGTCGTTGGAGAAGTAAAGTCCTGGAGTGGTGACCATGCATAGGAAAGTGTGAGGGTTGCGGGGAGTTGGTGAATGCGGTCTGCGCAGGATCGTACTCTGTAGCGAGCTATAGAGGAGGTCTATGTTAAACAGTGGACGTCCGTCGCTGATTGAGATATAAATGGATAGGTAATGTTTACATCGATGCTCTTGAATAAGTTAGCTGTACTATTTTCTTATATATGCGTGGTCATCTATTTCATTTATTTAATTTTTTAACACAATGTTTGTTTTGTTACAGCAGTTAGGGCATCGCCCGAGCCGCGCCGACTACCACCGATGCAGGAGCCGCCACGCCACGTCGAGTTCACCAACAACACAGGCGCTACTCTCTCCTGTTCCACCAGAGGAGACTACCAGGTATCTTTGTTGAATTTTCTCGAGTTTCTGTTTGCCTGGTACACACTAGAGAACAAAAATTTCGGATCGGTATAATACCGTCATATTTCCTAAAATCGTGCAGGGTTGTAATTGTTTTTGATCCTGTCATGATCTTGATTTAATTTTACATCCAAACTGCAAAAAACTCATTTAAAAATACTGTTTTCCGGTTTAAATCAGACTCGTAAAAACCAAAAAACTAAACGTTAACGTAGCGATATATTGAAAAAATCGTCATAGTTATGAATGCGGAAATTTTTAATACAGTTGGCTAACGCGAAGAAGTAAATGCTTATTTATCATACATCAGACAGAATTGGTAAATTTTTGCCAAGTTTTTTTTTCTTCGTACGTAAACTGTAGTCGGCAACTAAATAGTATGCATTATATAGGAGAGAGTCAACGAAATCCCTTCGACATTGAATCCGGCTATATGTATATGTTTTCAAACCACGAGTTTCACACGCGCGTAATGTATTTGATTTTAATTAACTACACAACATTAAACCCTGCTTTAACCCTTATTTAAGGAGCACATATAAATGGCTTGCTAAATAAATGCGGTTTCCAGCTCTGATGTTGTGAGACCCCTGAACGAAAGTTTGCGTACATCAACTCTATTAGT
The DNA here is from genome assembly GCA_905404275.2 of Hedya salicella. NCBI lineage: Eukaryota > Metazoa > Arthropoda > Insecta > Lepidoptera > Tortricidae > Hedya > Hedya salicella. The sequence continues at coordinate 14,016,200 of FR990112.1, read as the reverse complement.
CGACCAATATCAACCCGCGGTCGCAATTGGATCAGCCATAGACCACAACTGCGATGGAATTAGAGTTTACAGATCAATACTCTTAAATTGTAAACATAAATCTAGCCAGTAAATGTGAGAATATTGAAGACCACCATGAGACTCAAATGTAATTAAATTTAGTAAAGGTAACTGTTGTTATTTACGAGTAAAAATAAGCATTGCGTGACATTTTTCTGTTGGTTTCGTAAAAGCCTCTATGAACCCAAAACTATGATGATCGCATTGGGCAAGTGTATTAAGATCAACTGGGGCAAATTGCGTCTATGGACCAAATGCGTATTTTAAACATTTAACGGTATCCAAACACTTTAGAACTATACCCCTAACTTCCTCGTTAAATATTTGACACTGTACTAATGCTGCAGGGCAAGGGTTGATGCAAAGTGTTCCATTTCTAAAATGTCATCAAAAGACGCATTTGCCCCCATAAACACTATTGCCCTAGCTGTCCTTATGCGAAAATTTAATTTCAAAGAACGGTTTCCTTCTCATATAATTTGATTTCACTTAAACAGACAACTCTAAACCCAGCTTTATCCCTAATTTAAGGAGCGTAGTGCAACTGGCTTGCTAAACCAAGTGAATGTGGTTTCCAGCGCCAATTTTTCGAGACTCCTGAACGAAAAAAAATCTATATTAACTCTATTAGTTGACCACTATCGACCCGTGGTCGCAATCGGATCAGCAATAATCCACAACTGCGCTGGGATTGGACTTTACAGATCATTACTCTTAAATTGTAAACAAAACTCAAGCCAAGTCTTCCGTAAGAGTCGAATAGAATTGAATTAAGTAAAGGTAGTGACGTTATTTAAAAAAATAAATTGCGTGACATATTTTTGTCGTTTCAGTAAAAACCTATGAACCTGAAACTATCATCACATTATATAGGTGCGCAGTATACGAATATTTCGTTTCAAACAGCGGTTTTCTCATATCATGTATTTAATTCGATTTCATTTAAACAGACAGCTCTAAGCCCAACTTTATTCATAATTTAAGGAGCGTATGCAACTGGATTGTGCAACCAAGTGAATGCGGTTTCCAGCGCTGATGTTTCGAGACTCCTAAACGAAAATTTGCAAAAAGCGATAGACGACATCTGCGCTGGAATTGGACTTTATAGATCAAATACCGTGAAATTGAAAATTAAATTCAAGCCAAGACAGTAAGAATCATATAGAATCCAATTAAGTAAAGGTAGTGACGTTATTAAAAAATATATATTGCTTGACATATTTCTATCGGTTCGGTAAAAGCCTATGAACCCTAAACTATTATCGCATTCGGTGCGTAGTATGCTTCGTTTCAAACAGCGGTTTTCTCATATCATGGCATTCGATTCGATTTAAACAGACAGCTCTAAGCCCAACTTTATCCTTAATTTAAGGAGCGTATGCAACTGGCTTGTGGAACCAAGTGAATGCGGTTTCCAGCGCTGATGTTTCGAGACTCCTGAACGAAAATTTGCAGATTAACTCTGTTAGTCGACCAATATCGACGCGCGGTTGCAATTTCATCAGACTACACCACAACTGCACTGGGATTGGACTTTACAGGTTAATGCCTGTAAAGTCCAATCCCAGTGCAGTTAGACAATATTCTGTTTACGATTATAAGGATATTGATCCTTATAATCGTAAACAGAATATTGTCTCTTTATTGTGGAACAAGCAATCGATAAATCGATAAAAAATCCCAGCGAAAATAAAAAAGCTGATGATCTTCAAACAGCAGATCGGATATTATGAGTTGAATCCTTGAATCATAGCTCTCAGATTAAGTCATCAAGTCAACGAAAATAAAACAAATTAAGCATCGGCTTATCCGTTGAGATAACATTATAATAAAAAGTTAATGATTGTGGAGATGAAGTCACTGACCACACAGATCTAGGTGTATCTAAGAACCTTTATTTTAATAAAACCATTATATATATACATTCAGGATAACACCATACAAACGATATGCATTCTAATGTCGCAGTTAACTATTGTGTTACGGCAAAGGACTGAAAGGGGCTTGTCGCCATACTATAACATGTTTCGTGAGGGGTTCAACATAAATTTAAGATTCATAGAAAACAGAGGAGGCAAAATAGTACTCGTAGCTAGATTACTTGGTGTGAAAAAATATATTCCTTAAAACAATATAAGAAGAATACATAGAATTGAAGGAGTCAAAGAGGTCTCCCAAACAACGTTCTACAGCATTCTTAAGATAAATAAATGTGATCTTAACTTTAGATACCTACTCTATCAACTTGAGCTAATCTTAATTGTACTGACTGATAATGATTTTACCATTATAATTAATCATTTATATTTTAGTAAATAACTAAATATTAGGAGTCATTTTTTACACACATCAAACTACTCATGATAAGCTCAATAAGGCTTGTGTTATGTGTACATGACGATATATTTAATAGAAATATTTATTGATATACATAGAAAACATCTAAGACTCAGTCACTCATCACACAAATTTTTGCCTTCACTGGTATTTGAACCCAGGACCATCAACTCCGCAGGCAGCGTCCCACCCACTGAGCTAACCTGTCGTCAAAAACGTTTTCTGTATAAAAGGTAAAAATTTGGTTACGTTATTCGCTTCACCAAATATCTCAATAAATAAACCACAGCTTTTAACTTAATCTATAGAGCAAATCCTATAAACAGCTCAACTCCTCTTTTTGGGACTCTATTAAGGAAAGATTTATCGCAAAAACGAATGACTAATGAAATGAGACGCAATAACAAATTGAGACTGTAGGAGCTAAGCCGAATATTTTACCGATTTGTCTCCCGTAATTCTTTCGTGAAGATAAACAAAGTCGATGATCCTTCCGACTTTCAATTTATGTTTTCAGTTGTTTTGTAATTCAAACTTTTCTGTATAGAATACGGCTGTTTTTCCACTATACCGCATAGCAAGATAAGAGGCATATAAAGTAACTGGGATCGTAACGTCGTATCGTCGTATCGTCAGTGTAGCGAGATGTCACCTGCCACTTTGTGTAACAATACACGGTGCTACAAATGCTAGATACAATTGAAAATACTTCGTGAGCGGTGACACGCGTTACAGCCGCTCAGTTTATAGAATATTGCTCAAAAGAGGTTTTTTTCGTAAAACACAATATGTTCCTTACAAATCGTTTCTTGCATTTTTAAGGTTCCGTACCAAACAGGCAAAAAAGGAACCCTTATATGTTGCGACTCTGTCTGTCTGTCCGACTATTAGAGCGCCATATCTTAAAAACTACTAATGCTGTCTATTTGAAATTTGGAATATTTATAAACATGGTCAGCCCGCATGTATTGCAAAAGAAACATTATATTATTTATTAACTTTACCTTAATAATAAAACGACCAATATGAGGGGGAGCAAAAATTAAAAATCTAGCCACTAGGTGAAGTAGGATGCGCTTGATCTACACATTTACGTTTTTTTTTTAATAGTGCTTAAATTTCGTTTTTTTTGTAAGGAAAATGTGGATAAAAATACCATTTATCTCCGAAGTTTACCAAGCGAAAATTTAGAAATTTTCACAATTTGTATAAATAAACATAAATATTACAACTATAATAACTAACTAACTAGCATTTTTGTGTTAAATTTTCTATAAACCTATTTGAACAACCTGGTTGCGTTAAGTTTGCACCTATTTGTCTGGAACGCTATAGATATCAGGTCCAAACTTAACGTAACTGGAGCCGGAAAATAATGTTAGGATGAGTATACATTTGTACGGGACCCTCGGTGCACGATTCCGATTCGCACTTGGTCGGTTTTTTTTATAAGTATCCAAGTCTCTACTGTAAGCTTCGTTTTAACACAAAAAAGTCTTGATCACGTTTGTGACAATCTTATTAATACAGGTAACGCAACCGCAACCGAGATGTTTTGTAACGTTAGCAACTTACGTACACTCGAGGCTCTGTATATTTCAAAGTTGAAAGTGCTTTATTTGAAAACATTGGTTTAGCTGAATAATTAGAGATGTTCCATATATGTGAATATGTATGTGTCACTATGTTGTGCCACGTGGCGTACAAAAAGTAAAGCTAATTTAATTAAATATTAAATGTTACATTGCTTATATTACAGTAGGTACAAATATCATCCAAGGCACTGTGTATCATATAAGAGTAGTGTTAACTTTACATGTCATGCTTGTAAAAATAAAGTGTAAAATTAAGAAACATAAAATTAATTAATTAGATCGAAATCATCCTTGCAATAATGAGAAATAGAATATTAACAGTTATTAATAAATAATGTAGACCATTTACATTTCAAAAGTGAAACTGGTAACAATTTAATTGGTAATTTATTATATATCCTAATAGAAAGAAAGAAGAAAGAAATAAAACATATATATGCAACGCCAGCATAAAGAAAAAATACAAATAACAAAAAATATTGACGACGCTGAAAGGGGTCACCACTCAGCTTCATCCCACGGCAATATAATTATATAATTTATACCTACCTAGTTTATTATCTAAACCTAGACCTACTGGGTGACTTCACTCTTTTTGATGTAAAAATGGCGTTCCAGTTTTAAAATTGTATTTTCATTGTTATTTTAACTCATTTTCCTTGTTTGTAATTACTTATAAAGACTATAAAAGACCTCCGTCCGTTTGTCGTAGATCTCGCATTGTCCTGATACATTTCTTGTGCTTTAAGGAATGCTTCTTTATTTGGCGAATTGCTCCAAAGAATGAATGGTAGTGTAGATGCTACAAATCCGTAATATGATGTCAATAAAGCATCCAGACGTGCTTGCTTTGCAAGTCTATGAAGAACATAGGCATATTGGTTCAGCTTTTGGCGGACTTGTTCAGTAAGAGTTTTCCATTATAGATATTAATCTCTAAATGAACTCCTAGAAACTTAGTAGCACTAACAAATTCAATAAGTGAATTACAATAAATTGGAACAGGCAATTTGGGTTGATAAAAGTGCATGATTTTAGTTTTTTCCAGAATAGTCAATAAATTATTTAATTTATTCATAGTATTTAACCATATTATAATTAATATCTTTGTCTCATTATTTTCAGTTATTATGTTTAATAGTTACAGTGATGTCATCAGCAAATAAGACCACAGGGTATTTTGATGTGCCGGGGAAAATCATTGATGTAGAGTACACAACAGTAGAGGTCCGAGAACACATCCCTGCGGCACGCCATACATGATCTATCTTTTATCAGATACGTCAGCTTTTACATATTCAGTTAACAAAGAGATTTGTGAGAGTTCAGTGTATTGATCTCTATCACTCAAATACGACTTCAATAATCTAAAACATTGCCACGAATACCATACGCATCCAGCTTACTCTCAAGGATGTTTATCCGCGCATTTTCTCTTATTTGACAGTACTTTTATCGCGATTCGTGATTGAAATTTCTCGAAATCCAATAAATTTTCTAAGCACAAAAGGGTCTCGAGTAACCTTTAAATCAACACAGACGCCGATAACACTTCGGCCCCCAACATACGTATATAAATCGATGATATTTTATTAAGGATATAGTGGAGGCGCAACAACAGCATGAATTGTTGCTCCGCGCCCCGCCCGCGCCAATCTGATTTTGTATTCAGAAACCCGCTCGCCCAACTCAAATATAAATAAAGTTTTTCCATTCGACGGAGTTGTACCGAAAGTTTACGGTCGCGCAGACCTACGGGGAAATAAGGATATGCACGCCAAGACCACTCGTTCTCTATTCTCATTAATATAAAGCTTTGTTGGACACTCGGGCCCATTTTATGTTAATAGAGAAGATTTTACTCATCGACTAGATAACTGATACCCTTAAATATAAGAAACTTTTTCATAGATTTGAGATACGACATAGAACGCTTATAGTATGTCCGTTTGCCGTTTGTAAGTCGCAGACGTTGATATGGTTGGGTGATCACTTCATAACGGAAACTCAATTATTTTTTAAGCAAACACCAATGTGTGGCTTTATTTTGACAGGTATTTTATAATAACCCAACTTAAAGGTGAGATGAGTTTCGAACTTTTTTTAACTGTTTCGCAAAATTGCATTTTTAGGACTAGACGTGTAGGTTGGATGGTTAAAAAAAAAGTATTGCACTTAGGGTCATGTTTGTTTTGTTTTAGGTAGCCTATATAATGTACATTATATATCTATGCGTAACGCAATACCTACAATAAGGACCCTTTTCCATGAATCGTCAGAATTATCTCTACTTATAACGCCTAAGTCATTCATCGTGATTATTATAGTCACGACACTGTCTTCTATATTTACTGTTCTGGGTGATATAATTGTGTTAACGAGCCATTTCGCAAAGTGCTATGTGGCAATATTACTTGATGTGACGCCCATAAATGAATCTCGTATTTGATCAGTTTGGATAGACACGTTTCATTGCTCGTTAATAAATGGAGTACTAAAAGTTATGAAAGACTGTTACGGGTTAACGCGTTGGAATTTAGACGGGCATTATTTGGGTCCTGTGTTTAACTTGTTAGGTCATGTCTAGCGCAATTTCACCATACTTTATTAGACAAATTGTATCAAACGTTCGACATTAATAACTTACAGAATAAGGCGAAATTAGGGCCTAACTATTATAAATATATAAGTATATATTTCTTTATCGTGTTGACGTGCAATCGTCTGTAATATCCGTATTAAGGTAGACACATATAATTTGCGATGTTGATTATTAAAAGCTAAAAAGTTTCTTGAAAAAATGCGGACGGAACACGCTTCTGAAACCTGTAAATGATTGATTTAATCCCTAGACTCTTTTCAACAGCGTAACAAAGCCATCATATTTACGTAAACAAACTTTGTTAGACAAATATTCAACATCCAATTTCGGAATCCCTGAAAATGATAAAGATACTTAAGAAATTGTTGGGACGAAGAACGTTCCGCAGCTGAACGTCGTAATGTGATTCGGTAAGTTGGGAAAAACCGCGGGAACTCGGCAATAACAACATTCTTACGAACTTCAAACGCAATAAGGGTGATGTGGTACGCCGTAGTGCTGACAAAAACTTAAATGTTTACGGTGTATTGAGTGCTGTCAGCCTAAACTTACTCTGAAAGAAGCTAGTTCAGTGTTAAAAAGTGTTTTAACCCTACGCGACTTTAAAACGGAACCTAGCATCTAGAAACTGAGTCTTACATAAATATAAATAAATATTACGGGACAATTTTACACAAATCGCTCTAGTCCCATGGTAAGCTCAATAAGGCTTGTGTTATGGGTACTAGACGACGAAATATTAAATAGATATATTACTTATCTACATACAAATATTCAAGACTCAGGAACAAATACTTATGCTCATCACACAAATATTTGCCCTTACCGGTATTTGAACCCAGGACCTCAGCTTCGCATTCAACGTTACTCCCACTGAGCCAAACCGGTCGTCAAACTTAAATTAATGTTCGTAAACATTAGATGTTTTTTTTTTATGAAACATTAATGGATACTTCGATAGCTCTAGAATAAATGACTGCTCCATTAAAAAGGCCTAAATACAATATCTTGTTTTTAACCAGTTATTTAATAATAACTAGGCAGTAGTAAGTAAGTCAGTCCTCTTATGTCACTGTACCCTCGCAGTCACATAACCTATATTGCACCGAATAATGTTATATAATATAAAAATTAATACTGAACTTCGGTATAATATTTTCATAAAAATATTCACAGCCATTTCATATCCTTGATCACACTTCAAAACATTGAACTTACGCCTTCATACTATTTCTTGCATATATTTTTGGATAACTGAATGTCTAATAAGGAGAAACTATTACAGCATACTTATTGCCATAATATGTGATAATATTAAGAGATATTTAGAGCTCACCGAGCGGTTTGGCTTAGCGGAAGTAACGTTGCCTGCGAAGCTGAAGGTCCTGGGTTAAAATCCCGGTAAGGGATTTTTTTTTATGTGATGAGCTGATGAGCTTATTTTTTCCTGAGTTTTGGATGTTTTCTATGTATATAAGTAAATATATGTATTAAATAATCGTCGTCTAGATCAACAACAAATACTCCGGGTATTACCAAATATATACAGACGGGTCGAAGGACAGACAGGCTTCTGGAGCTGCTTTCTTTGATGTTCAGTTGAGAATAGGTATATGTTTCCGGATGGGATCCGAAATGTCTACGATGTCAGTTGAGTTACAGGCCATTACAGAGGCATTGGCTTACTTGGACTCGATTGAAGCGACTAATATAGTCATTTTCACAGACTCTAAGAGTTCCTTACAACATATAGCTCGATGTACCTCGATATATCGAGGAACACTGACAGCTTATTTAATTTTAGATCTCATCCGGAAGCATAAGGCTAAAAATAAAAATATTGTCCTTCAATGGGTCCCTGCACATGTAGGTATTGATGGTAATGAGGTCGCGGACAGATTGGCTAGGGAGGCTTCCACGGAGGGTATCTTACTAAATATCGTGCCTTTTTACACAGAGGCCTTAAGTAAAGTCAGGGAGAGCTGCTCCGATCAGTGGAAAGAGTTTTTCGACAAACGATCCCAGGAATGTGGAATCTGGTACAGGACTATTCAACCCGAACCGTTACAGTCTCCTTGGATAGCCCATTGTTCTCTAAGTCGGCAAGATCTTGTAGTAGCGATGAGACTACGCTCTGGACACGTCCCTACCAATAAATTTAAATTTTTGATGGGAAAATCTATTACTCCCAACTGTATGGACTGTGGGGTTATTGAGGACGTACATCATATTTTAATGGAATGTGTACGGAGGGGGTCTCATCGTGCAACTTTCAGCACGGGAACCTGTAATGCTGATGGGTTGGCCGACCCTGAATCAGAGCAAGCCAAATTGTTGTATAAGTTTTATAAAATGTGCGTTCAGTAAATTGTAATTATACTTTGGAGAACGTATGGAGCGACATGATTGTTCAACGACCAAGCTCCTCAAATTAAGATAAAAAAAATAAAAAAAATCGTCGTCTATATAGTGCCCATAACACAAGCCTTGAGCTTACCATGGGACTAGTTCGATTTGTGTAAAAATTCTCCTATAATATTCTTGTAATATTTTGGACATCGTTATAAATAATTTTAAGACGACAGTTACAGCGTTTAGTTTACAGTAACACATTTCAAAGTGATAAGTCATAAGCTACTACATATATCTCAATAAAATTACTGCTTACATGCCTAAGGCAACTGCAAACTAGAACTCGAAACTTCAAAAGATACCGCGGAGATACAGAACATAGTTTACGTGAAGTTTATCACAGCCAAATTTCTGGAATCCATTTATCATATCGCATATAAACTTCCCAGATTTGACGTTCATAATTTAGCCTCTTGTCACCAGATTACGTGGAATAACAAGGATATAAACAACAATAATTTGATTGTCCGTTAAAATCTTAGCTGTAAAAGATAACCGTAATAATACGGGGCTTTTTGGTTTTAATAATAGTTTTTTTTTTTTTCACTAACATAACCTAAATATTTGGTCAGAGCGCTTGCACCTGCTCCTTGCCTTTTCTAGGAACATGATAGACTTAAGGGCCTAGAATATACGCTCGAAACTCGCTAGTGTGATAAGGCCCTTACCGGCACGAGTGGTTTAAGCGCGCTGACGATGGTCAAGCCCACCTAGCACTTTAAGATAAAACTGTACAAAACTCGTATTACATTTTGATGAGGGGAACAAAATTAACCCAGTATGTTAAAGTAGCTGACCAACCAAAAGTAAGCAATCTAATCATCATTTGGGTTTCAAGCTTGTTCAGTCCTTTTATTTCATATTAAAATAACAGTATATATTTTAGTCAAAATGATAAGTACTTATAATATGTCCGTCACCTAGAAATAACTGTTACAATGGCAAACACGAAATGAATGAATTAATAAGACGAAGTAAACAACATAAATATGTTAAAATTAAAAAGGGTAATCAAATCAAATCAAATCAAAATATTCTTTATTCAAGTAGGCCTAATACAAGCACTTTCGAAATGTCAGTTACATGAGAGTGAATGTTTGTTTGCTGGGAGAAATACAATATGATCCAACATTTGCTGCAAGGATTAGGGAAACCCAGAAAAACCTAATCAGATCATATTGATAAACAGTCTAAAACATTATTCATCCGGAGAATCGTCATTTACTTAGTGACAAAAAGATTAATATTAAATTTAAAAAACACACAATTATATCAGAATATAGTGAGTTTTCCAATAAAAGTTCTTCTCAATCGCCGCTTGAATATGATCAGATATCTTCGAGATAGATCGGCGGGTAGGCGTTCATAGTACATCGGGCCGATGACACGTGCGTTATTCTTACTTGTAAGTGCCATGCGACGTGGGATAGTTTTGTCTCCCTATCAGTGGAATCTGCCCACAACAAACTTCGATGGACGTAAACAACGGTATGTTATTCCTAACAAACATTAGGACTTCGAACAAGTAGACTGTGTGTTATGAAAAGATCTTTACAATGATACGTTGGTTTCACATCGGCCAAGGTTCGTAATGCAGGGTTATGATAATGAAATTACAAAATCCTAATTGACGTTAGTCGAGTTACCCCAGATAAGAGTGCCATATATCATTATGGAATAGAAATGAGCAAATAAGGAGTTTTAATTTTCGCAATACAAATATCTATCTCCACTACTCAAGTCTATCACACAGTCGACATGGCTCTTCCAGTTAAGATTCGAGTCGACATGATTCCAAAGAATCTAACTTGCAAAGTGGTATGCGACTGTTAGACAGACACAGAGGCAAGGCTTCTCTGTACTTTACCTACTTGGAATATTATATCAGGGGCATTGTCAAAAGTGTCAGGTAGCTTAGAGATAATAATATGACTAGTAAATGACATAATATTGTTAGGACATTTAGAATATCCTTGCGATATACTCGTAGATATAAATATTCGCTAGTCACCCCATCGTGTTTACATTCGCCCTTGGCATAATTACTACGATCATTTTGTGGAAGCAGGTACGCTTTTATCGATAACTAGATGATGCCCGCAACTTCGTAAGAGGAGGGGAAAAAGCATAACCCCTCTTTTTTTTCTTCAGCGTAGTCGGGTAAAAAGTATCCTATAACCATCTGGAGATACCCAGCTACCCGTGTGCCAAAAAAAGTTTAAATCAGTTTAGCCAATTTTGTGTGATGAAGCCACATTTAGTGAACTCCAAATATTTTTGAAAATATCTTCAATGTACAGACATTTCATTTTTACAACTTTATAATAGTATAGCTGATTTTGACTTATGCTTATAAAGTTAAGTTAAGTTAAGAAGCTGACAAAGCAATCATACGCTTGCTGAATAATTGGACTTGGACTTAAGGACATTTGTCAATGGACGCGTGTGATTGAGGGGGGGGTGTTGAAATTTGATATATTGGAGTATCTCAAAGGCCTGCTAGAGGGGAGAGCCAGCTAAGAAGGAAATATTTTTTTATTAAATTACTTTGATGGGATATTATTCCTAAAATAAATATCGCAATATCAAAAATGGCTGGCAACTGGGTTATAATGAATCTCGCTTACTTCATTCATCTCGAACTTACATTGTGTGCGATCCTTTGCCGCGACAATTCCACGAAAGCAACGAGCTTATTAAAATCCGAAGCAAATATGAAAGGTATATATAAAATCTGATTCTCCTTTATTAATGGAATGGTGCAAAAGAGCTCTAGTAGGAGTCGAGGATCAAACAATCGCAGGAATGCGGGTCGCAGATGGGCCCTGCCATATATGAAGTGGTACCTTGCCGGTGTTACCCAAAACAGCCTATAAATACTAAGACCTTCAACGCTTATACGCCATTTTTGTATCGAAATACTGAGCCACGGTCGCGCTTTTAAGAAATTGAATATTACCAGTACCGGTTTCGTGCTCCCTCCCGATGTAAATTTATAGGATACGGCACTTTTGTTCGACGTACAAAGGTTTATATGGAAAGTTCGTGTTTATTAAGTACTTTTGAAATTGTTCGGAAGTCGAACAATTGTAATTTGTTGGAGTACTCGATGTTTTGCGTGTTTTGAAACTAGTCAGCAACCGTTACCGCACTTTAATGTATGATAGGGTATTAGGTAAATAAAGGGGAATGCGTCTCCATATGAAAATATGTACATAATTCACTAGAATAACGGCTACCTCAACCAATCAAGTTTCAAAGGCTTTAGAATGAAGTTTTTCGACTAGTCACTTGTACATAGCTTCCATCCCTGACGCTGATCATTAGAGTTAAGAACTGTAAGGAACTGCGCGGGGTACCTAGGCTAACGTTAAGGCATTTGAAAGAAAACATGCAAATTTACTATAATTTAATAATGAACCTTATTCTATAAGTAGGTATATAGTAGGTAAGGGACTTTTACAAGTCGGTGCTATTCCCAAAAGAAAACGACGGGGCTTACTAGACACCTATTTGTTCATTCATTCATATTTCATTTCGGGGTCATTCATTAAACAATCCTTAATCAAACAATATCCTTATCCTTAGAAATATGATTATTTAACATTAATAATTAAATCGCTTTTATATTTATTATATTAGGTTAGCTATTTGACAGTATGACTAATCCATACTTCCATACTATCATGATATTATATATGCAAAAATATCTCTGTCTGTCTCTCTCTTACTTTTTCACGCTTAAACTGCTAATCAAATTTAGATAACATTTGGAAGGACATAGAATATTTTTTATCCCCGGAAATTATCCCTGAAAGGGGTTAAAGGATGGATTTTTATATGAGCAATTTCGGTAACGCGGGTGACCCGCGGGTATGTCCCCGCGTCAAATAATAAATAAGTTCCTGTTAAAAATGGCATTTTTGTGATAAGCATTTATTGAAGACTGTACTTTTCCTCGAACATCTTATTTAAAACATAAAAACTAGAAAATATAAAGATACTAAAACATCGTACTTAGGGGCACCACCGGTAGTGGAGGAAGGCTCAAGCAGTAATACTCCGATCGCTGAAACGACCATGAGTCATTATTTATAATCAATGTGATGTATATTATCAAAATGATTATTAATAAAAATTAACACAGAACAATCGCAACACGATTCCTAATTACATTACATCAAACCGTTATTATTTCTGGAACTTTCCGGTAATCCCGAGACAAATGCAGCTAACTTTCAACAGTAAGTCATCGCAGCTACCGGATAAATGGAATTAATTACTCTGGGTAATGAAGACACGAACTTGTCAACTCCTTAATTGTAATTTGTACTCCAGAATTCCGAGAAGGTTTTGTTTACAAATTTGATACTTTATCCATCGATCTCCTTTGTTAAATGAATTTCAACTCCCAGATAAAAGTCAAATATGGTTGAGCTGAGCCAATGTTTAATTAGAAAAGTTTTCGATAAAGGATGTATTCAATTGCTAAAGGACGGTTATTGGAGTTTCGTTGTTCAATTTATTTAACTGGCTCGGAGTTTATTTTACTCAAATAATTACTACGCCGTATTTGAAAATATTTTAATGAATAGTTGCTAAAAAATCATTTATCAATTTCGTTGCCATGGACACATAACACGAAATCGAATTTAGAGTTTAAGATTAGCCTGTGTAGCTCCTTACTCCTCCATACGTCCTTACGGTCTACGGTGTCGAGCACTTGTTCTGCGCCAGTTCTCGTTTGCCAAGGATAGAGGGTTGAGGCCCTTATCTACTGCCACTAAATCACGATGTATCCCACACTCGTTGTTTAGGAAATACTTCCTGAGACTGCAAACTTCCTGGTTATGAAGTCAAGACTTTTCACCGTTAACTTTCAATTTAACTTCAGTTTATGTACTACAATCAAGGTATTATATATAAGTACAAAGGCGAATTTATTACTATAAGGAATGTCTCCGAGTTAGTCTCCTAGTTAACCTTTGAGCAAGTGAGTGAAGATATGAAGAAGATAGACAAACTAATACCATGTACAAAATTTGTAAACCACTAAAACTAAACGCATATATTTTATATTTACGGCAACTAAATAATTTGTTACCTACAAACCATTATTCTCTTTCAAATACACCATGCCAATTACACTTTGTAGCACCTCAATCAATGTAACTCTCCCTATGTTATCAATGTACCATTTACTCGCACGAAATCATTTACAAACTATATAATTCCTAATTCGGACCGCTAAGCAATAGAACTCCCTCTCGTTGTAAAGATTGGTGGTGATCATTCATGTTGAAGTCATACAATACTTCACTACATTTAAATTTTCTCTGACTTCGCACATTCCGCCCTCCCGGAAGAATTTCAAAATAACCAGTCTCACGTTGCAGTTAGCGATCAGTTCTTAAATATACTAATACCATAAGTCCTGAAATCCTAAACAACCTATCGTGTATAACATATTCAAACAATAAAAGTAGTGCGTCGTCTTATTATTATGGGACCTTATTGTTAGATTTGATTTCATGCTGCGCCGACCCCAAATGAATGTAATAACGGCAAGAGAATGATTATGATTGTTAGATTATAGATGTAGGATAGTATTGTAGATGTAGGATAGCAAGAAATGTAACAAAAATAATAACAAACGTACCGTATAACAATAAGGCAAAATGTACGCGAGAATGTAAACAAAGAGAGAGACCGCCGTCCTGTGCACATTTCCACTCGCAAGATTGAAATATGTCGGATATTTGCATCCGAATATTGAACGTCCTGACCCTCTACAAATAGGACTTGAGGTAACTGTAACACAGTAAATATCAAAACAGCATCAAAAATACGGAAATCAAGCCTTTTTTTAAGCACACTCCGCGCACTGTCTCACCATTTATTTCTTCAGTCATTTTTCAGGCCGTCTAGATCGGTACTTTTGACCTTTTTGCAAAGTAAAAATGCATTTTTGTGTTTCAGTTCAAACAATAAAAGAGACAGAGTAAAGACACACATAGAGACACATAAAATCAACGAAAGTGTGGTATATGGTGCTTAGGGTAAATGGGGCAATTCGATGGCTCATGCACAACTTCAGAGGTGCGGTTAGAATCCCGCTCTTTTTTTTACTATGATTAATAAAATATCTCTGTAACCTTTTGCGTCCGAAGTAACATGTAATGAAGATGCGATACTTTACTTTCGTTGGGTGTGTTTTATTTGCCACTGCCTTGTGTCATTTTCATTTAAAACTAAAAGTCACTATTTCACGTAGTTTTAAAAAACATGCTCATTCATCAGTGGGACTGTCGATGAGCACGGCAATTGGTTTGGCTTTTCTCAAAACCCCTTGGCATTCTTAGGATTCGCGGGAATGCATGATATGATATGGTTTTGGGTGGATTTCTTTTACTGTCCCAGAATTTACTGCGACTGTACCTTCTGAGGTCGCTTGATCAATAACTGCCTCGCTGCTGAGACCTATCTAAATGCCTTCGGTCACACTCGTAAAATGTTTAACTTTATGACCCTCAAGCTATAAAAAATCTATAAGAGTGGAAGGTTTGGTATCTTTAATTGGAATACTTGGGCTAATCTAAATTTTCAATTCTAGTAGGTAGTGCTACAATAATTTATTTTTTATCGGTCACCAAGAAGGACGAAGTTTTAATCAAAATTAGATTAAAGTTAAAACAGACCTTGTTTTATAAAGCGATTTTCTATTAAATCTTAATCAGTAATCTCTAAACTTGTAACACCTAAATCGCATTGTACTATGTTTGCATGCACAATTAATTCAACATTTTTTTTTAGTTTTATTGGTCCTTACTTTCTTTAAATGCAATAAAAAATTAAACAAGAAGACTTTGATCAAAGGATACACGCCCAATTTGTGTCAAAGTAATTCATTAATTCTTATTAAGTAAGTCACAAGTGAATTTGTCACTTACAAGGAGATTCCAACCTTATTCTTATAAACTAGTAGGGTTTGTTTATGTCAAATGTAACCGAATAAACATATTTTTTCATTGCTAAAATGCTGATTGTAAATGCAACCAGCAACCAGCAAATGTATCCAACACTTTGAATCCAATTTCAAAGTGTTGGATACAATGAAATTATCTGAAACCTTTTCTAGCCATGCTTTTTGGTCAGGGCACTTGTCTTGAGCTTACATCAGAGAATCTCGAATTCTTAACAGACGGTCCCAAACAATGCCGAAGTTCCATCAAAGCTGAAAGTACAAAGAAAAATATAAAACTTGTAAGTTTCAAAGGGATGATCCCTTTATTTTTCACTCTTGTTCTTTTGAAATACAATGCCGATGATGAATTGTGTTTTGGTCTGAATCGAATTCTATTTCGGTGTGGCATCACGTTTCTTTTCGGGTTTTTCGGATTTAATTTACGCAAATGAGGTCATATCGCGATATTTAGTTACACGGGTAACAAAAAACGCCTGAATTTCCATTGTTTACAAGCCGTATGCCCGAGAGGTTTCTACACAAAATTTTACCTTCTATTTAACCCTTTTAGGGGGAAACCTTTTCTTGAATATTTTCTTAGATAAGTAAGAAACTTATACAGTATTTTCGACCTCAACAATTTTCCAAGAATTAAAGTACATGAAATATATTCCACTAATGGCGTACTTTCATTTCATACCATTTCACAAGAGAATAAAACCAACTTTCATTTAATTACGTACTCCGAAACATCGACTCTGTAGCTCTCTGAGATACCACACCTACTAAAAGTGCTATCGTAATTAGTATTTTGATAGTTGTGATATCTTCTACAATTAGTTCAGGTATAAAGCGACTTGCTATACAATACACGATATGGCAAGGAGGAAGCAATTATTCATAGTAACTGCATTGTCAGTGCTTTGCGTTCACAGCTGACTGGGGCATTGTGCCGACGGCATTCTACTAGAGCTACCTCTGTGATTAAATGTCTTGTAAGTGCATTGAAGCTAAAGGTACTCTGTACTATGCTGGTAGGTAAATATTATGCTGCTGTCTGATAGGTATGTACTAAAATTAACAAGATTAATTGATATGAATATCACAAATGCTAGGTTAGTAAAAAGAGACGATCTTGATTGACTCGTGATTACACAAAATTGCTGCTTTACGCAGTTCAGTCTTTTATTCGGCACGATTTTAATTTTTGGTATGTATGTAGATATTTTTTTAATTTTGTATGAATATGGAAGGCTGTAGAATAAAAGGAAGACCAAAGAATACATGAATGGATTATGTGAAAGATTATATAAATAAAATGGAATATAAATCCATTATGTCAGTTATTATAAATATCACTCCTACAACTTTTTACTATCATATTCATCATAACTGTTTTTGATCCTTTTTGACACTGTCATAGATTTTTTAAGCAGACTGGTTTTGTACTCATAAACTTTACAATCATATATTTTTGAACTATTTTTTTTATATTTACCTATAGGCGTTATTATCTGCGTGAAGTAAGAATAATTATCTTTTTCACCTTAAGGCATAAGGCAGGTCCGACTTGGGTTAGGTTAGGTATGACGACGAGCGAAGCGAGGAGGAATGTTAGGTTGAACTGCGACTCACTGAGGTCTATATTGAGTGGTCGAAAAATTCTTAACTCATATTTACATTTATGCGTGATACTATTAATCTCTGTATCTTTATTCAACATAGTATTATATTCGTTATGTTATTACTATAGGTATTAAATGTTATTACCAATCACCATAGGATAGGAAAATTTTCTAATTAATATTTTCTGTTTCTTGTAAACGTTATTCCAAATAATAAATATTAGTATCAATGTTTACGACGAAAGAAATAATGAATAAATCAGCATTATAAATACAAACAGAATCTTAGTGACGACATTATAAATTACGATGTTCTAAAAACTGTCTATTATGAACTCGGTTCTTAGTAAAACATCATGAGACAAAATTATAAAGTAAAAAATCGGAAGAGTGGTGATTCTGGCTAAAAATCGGACGATCGATTTTATGTAAGTCAATATCGACCCACTGTATTCATACAAACATCTAATACCTACCTGAACACAAACAGTTAAACTATCACTTTATCGCGCAAAATTGATAGTTTAGCTGTTTAAAGCAACAGTCTTATGTAGTCATGAGTCAATCATGAGAAAATAAAGATTTTTAGGATCTTTTAATTCCTTAAATACGCATTTGTGATCTTAACTCCGGGTCCATATTGACTCACATAAAATCGATCCTCCGAATTTTTCGTCATCTACTGATTAAGAGCCAGTCGTCGTCGTATTAGGTATTTGTATAAATACAGATTATTTTTACAATCCTGTGGAAGTACGTAGTACCTGAGTTATGTAAAGCGTAACATATAAGTAATGATCACCGCTGAACCGTAAAGTAATTCAAAAACGTAGACTTCCAATTCAACGAATCCATTTTTTTACCAACATTGTTATTTTAGATGAAACCTTCAAATGTTTCAAAGCGTATCCAAATTTCTCTCATTTCACAGGATCAAAGGCTCGGTAACAAACATCGTTCTTTCGCACAACCTTAAAAATTCAGCTTTGCTCATTCGCAGAGTTAGCATTCGAATAGGGGAATACGCCTTACAGCGAAAACAAATATTTTGCCTCTCACAGGAATTAGAAACGTATGTGACGTGGCGTGAGAAAAGCAAATACTAGCCGAGTTGACAGGGGACCGCGGGAACTACTCTGATCGGGACTGGGAAGTGCGTTCAGATAAAAGGGGTGAATATTGCAAGAGACACACTAAATGACAGCTGACAACGTGCTAAATGGAACTTCAAAGAGACGTATTGAAACTACGAGTCTATTTTAAAGAGTGATCCGTACTGACTTCCAAACACGTACTGAAAAGAAGCAGTCATCGATCCATAGATAGTTCCTCATTGTAAAATTAACCAATATGTGCACTGGTCTCATCATCGGTAATCAACATCATCATCATTTCAGCCATAGGACGTTCACTGCTGGACATAGGTAGGCCTCCTTAATAGATTTCCAAATGGGCCGGATACAGGTGATTCGCTTCCAAAGCGAGTCCCCGCTACCCTAATTACCGTCGTCCGACCACCTATACGCGGTTGCCGATACGCGGTCTCCACTCGAGAAGCTTTCTGCCCCAACGGCCGTCGGCTCCTCAAACTATGTGGCCTGGCCATTGCCATTTTAGTTTGCTTACCCTGTTTGCTGTGTCGGTGACCTTGGTCCGACTACGAATCTCCTCATTTCTGATTCGATCTCGTAGAGAGATCCCGAGCATAGCTCGCTGAGTGACTCTGAGCTTCCTTAAGAGGCCCATAGTTAGAGACCGCGTCTCGGATTTGTAGGTCATCACCGTTAATACGCACAGCTTCAAGACCTTCGTCTTCAAGCACTGAGGTATCCTGGACGAGAAGACACTTCGCAGTTTCCCAAACGCTGCGCTGCCTATCCGAGTTGAATCCGTCGATTAATCTCTTTCTCGAAGTTGGACCTGCCCAACTTGATTGTTTGTCCTAGATAGACGCATTCGTCGAAAATCATTTCCCGTTGCAATAATCCTTGTTTGAAAATGTATTCTTTCATGATTTGTATTAAACAAATTTTACCTAAATCTTTTCAAAAATCCTAACAGTTAAGTTTCAGCATTGTGAAACACTAATGTTACACGTGGTTATTACCAATGGCATTCAGTAATTATGGGCAAGGAATGATTCTCAGGGGCAGCGGTTGGGGGTAGTGAGCAACCGCCTAGGGCCTCACTCTTGCAGGGGCCTCACACTCGCGTAACAACCCAAATAAAAAAAAGACAAAGAACTCGCAAAGATCTACCCGCTCAGAGGCTCGCAATGGCTAAGGCCTCATGACTGTGCGTTTCTATGATGGTGTTACGTCGAGGAATATGTGTAAGATAAATATTAGCTGTGTATTTTCCCCGCAAACAGAATCAAGCAATTTTGTAAAGTAAGTTTGGCCTCGGCCGCCGGAACAGCATTTTTCATAATTGCAGTTTCGGCCGTTGTATGATTAAAATTCTAACAAATCGATCAATTATGTCAGTTAGTTTAATATTTATGTTCCCCGGCTTTTATTAAGTTTAACACAGAAATGATGACCTATTTCTATCACTTGGAATGGCTTGAAATCTGCCCCGCTAACTACCGAATAGAAGCACGGCCAATTAAGTGCATATTGTTTTGAATTGAGGCCACAGTATATAGGCAAACAAGCCTTAATGATTGGGGCTGAATATCTGGAATTGGAAATATTTACCGTCCACATAGATATAGACAGATAGGAGTAAAAAATATTCATAAATATAATTCAACATAAGTTAATGAGTGAGATCCATATGTTAAGGTTATAACCGTACAGTCAGCATCAGATAGACTATAACAGTAACAGCCCACAGACTTTTTGAGACTGTAACCACAAGTAGAGTACGGGACGTATTGTCCGAATTCTTTTGCTAAGATCTATTCGGTGATTCGAAAGGCAAAATGGCTGGAATGTTTATCCTGCTCTCTCTTTCATTTTACATTTTATCAAATAAATGTTGTTGGCCTTCGTCTTCTTCGTATTTCCCCAATTTTTCCTCCCCAACTAAACACGCGTCAATGTTATGTTCGGACCTACGTGATAACGTGGCTTTTTAGGGTTCCCTTTATGTCATTTTGACTGCGAAACCCTTAAAGCGGCCTTTGGTATTTAATAACAAATTATAGTTTCGTCATGTCCGTGCGTCCGTATCTGACTGGCATTTTACTCAAAAACTACAAGATGCATATTGATGAAGTTTGAAGTTTAGGTGTCCATTGTATAAGCACTCCATACACGTAAAGGAAGCTGTTTGTGAAGTCTGCTGATTTTTTTTTCAGCAAACGTAGTACACATGTTTCTACAGTTCTTTTGAAAACGCTTTAAGGTTTCTGAGTAAATAATCCCTCCGGATGTCTATTAAACCGTATGTCCATTATTTTCAAAATGTCGAATATATCATTTTTGCGCTGCGCTTCTCAGCAAAAAGTCGTAAGTACCAGGAAGATACGCTCGTTTTCTGGTGCACTTTTTCACATCCAATTTTTTCATATGTAGTGCATTTTTGTAGTAATGGCTTCGAAAGCCTAAACTGAGCGTAGTCCGACATACTCTTGACCGGTTTTAACTCGTTATGTAGGATTCTCAATAGACAATCTCTAGTGGAACATATTGGTCCCTTGCAATCATAATGTGATTGTATATTAACCGTGTAAAACTTTGACCCAATTAAATAATCGCATTGTTTCCCTAGTCAGATAACTAGCTCGATTACGGCAGGTGATACGGAATAAACACTGCATAACGGCTGGGTTAGCTAATTACTGCTCACGCATCAATAACCATTAAATTTCGACGCATAACGCCGCCAGATTGAAACGGGAACGTGAACCCATCAATAATTATATTTGAAAAGGGTATTGTTAACCTACTGTTAAAAAATCGGGCTGGTTTAAACATTAAGTCGGGGGATTTATGTGTCAGGTTCTGGGAAACGTTGAGCCTTTTAAAATATTCAACGGTGTGCCCGAACCTAAGCAGACAAGATACAGTAGGAGTCTTTGAACACGGAAATCACGTAAGATGGGGTATTAACATCCATTATGGGAGCGTAATTTTAAATATCGCTTAAACGATGTTGTAACGAGTGGGCAGTGAGAGTTAAGGCTTTATTATAAACTATATTTTTTCCTGCGGCATCATCCGCGCAGCATTTCGCCATCCGGCGAAAGAAAGTAGCGTCTCTCTTATGCAAACTGCGGGCTGCGGGGCAGGAACAACATCATACGCAGCATGAGTGCCGGCCGATTTGAATGCCATATCATTTTCAGTTTAATTAATGTCATAAAGTAGAATTGAGAATTTAAGTTTTGACTGTAATTGACATACCTATTAATTTATTATTTACTACTATGTTATGTATTTTACTAACAAAATGGATCAATGTTATCTGATAAGTAAATAATTTTTAGAATTCTTCGGAATTTCAGGAGCTGCGCCTAGGGTATGTGTCTTTCTCCGTCCAAAATTGTATGTGCTGTATACATTGTTCTGATGAAGAAAGACAGACCGACACACTTTCACGTTTATGGTATAAGGGCTAGAATGATTGATTAGCACATTAAAATATTTGTTTGTGGGCTTATTATAGGGTCCTTTCAAAAATAACGGATTGAAGGATCGACGTGGTTTTATAAATAGAAATATGAGCTGGAAAGTGATACTGTTATAAGCTACTTTTTGTGTGGAGAAACCGACATGGTTTCCAAAGCATACTAAAAAAGCATTTCTCGGATTTTCCGGGACAAAACCTAGTTTTGTTCTTTAAAAAAGTTGGAATTACCAGGAGGTAAAAATAAATGTGGTTTAGTGTAAAATGTGAGCTAATTATATAAGTTAATATAGCGATGTAAAAGTAATACTGGGAGAATCGGATAGGTAGTGAATTTGGTCAGAAGATGTAGGATAGTTTATTAGAAACCAATAATAACATAAAAATAACGATAGCAGAATTATTTATAGAAATGGCAATGGTTTTATGAACCTAGAAATGCTGAACACGTACTAACAGTATGAAAGATGAAAAAAAAAGTTCGTGGTAGGTATATCTCTGTTTTAAAACAAATAGTAATTGAAATAAAACAAATTGAAATTGTAAGTTAGACAGAGGAAAATATATCTTTTCTCAGTCCACCCGTGATCATGGAAAGCTGAAAAGCTTCCGAAACGTCGGGAACTAAAATGAGATAATATACGCGATATAATCCGTTAAATTGTTTTATTTCAATAAGTAATAATCGCGGAAACAGAAGAAAATATTAGTGCT
Source organism: Hedya salicella (assembly GCA_905404275.2). Taxonomy (NCBI): domain Eukaryota; kingdom Metazoa; phylum Arthropoda; class Insecta; order Lepidoptera; family Tortricidae; genus Hedya; species Hedya salicella. The sequence continues at coordinate 13,993,316 of FR990112.1, read as the reverse complement.
GATTCTTGTTACTTACTTACTTCTAAGTACTAAATTTAGATTAAAAACGAATAATCTTTTATATTACTAGAGTGTTGTGCTTAGAATTGTAAAATTTAGACTATAGCGATACCTAACATGTGTTTATGCAATAAAATAACGCTACAACGAAGCAACGCATTGATGAGATTTTTTGAGTATAAATATAATGTGGTCTGGAGAGTGACCCCGGGTTTCTTTCCTAACATGCTGTACGAAAAACATAGTTTGCAATGTAAAGTTGAGAACATTAGTTAGACCCTTACCTCTTGTCCTAGAATTTTCCGGTTGTTTAAGAATGAACCCTTCGTGTCACATTAATTTAATTCATGTACTCCTGTGATATATTAAGCTAACCTTCTGTGAGATTTATTGCATTATACATGGGAAGCAAAACATAAGGGACCGAGCCGCGGCGTTTGCTAACAAACATTATTAGAACGATACGAAAAATGAGCTTATTCCAGCATGTGCGTATTAACCTACGCAGTGGAAAAATGGAATAGGAAAAGAGATATGGGGCGAATCTTATATTTAGGGTTCCGTACCGAAAGGTATAACCCTATTTATGAAGCCACCTCTGTCTGCCAATATGTATGTTTGTCCGTCTGTCTGAGAGAGCCCTAACTCAAGAATTAGGGACGACGAAGAATCGTAATGGGTAGACACTTGATATTTTTACAGAATGTGTATTAAGTACTGCATCTATAATAACAAATATTAAAAGTAAAAGTCTTTGAACAATGCGTCCTTCCGATCCTTACATACGCCCCCGAGACGACATCACGACGACAAGACACTTACAAAAGGCCTCGCCCACAAATTTCAGGTCGCTCAGAGAGCTATGGAGAGGGCTATGCTCGGAGTTTCTCTGAAGGATAAAATCCGGAACCAGGATATCCGACGGACAACCAAAGACACCGACATAGCGCTCAGAATAAGCAAACTGAAGTGGCAGTGGGCGGGGCATATTTGTTCAGCAGTGGACGACTCCAAGCTGATGATGATGATGAAAAATAAAATAGTATCAAAAACTTAAGGGTATGGAGACATATAGAACCCTTCTGCGCGAATCCGACCCGCACTAGACAGGTTTTTTATTCTCTTTACTTTTCGAAACTAATGTAATGAAAATGTGAGTGGTAATGGTAAATTTAAAATTATTTTAAAATGTAGTGTAGTGATATGAAGACCAGAAGGATCTGAGGGACCTTGGCGTCGATAACTGACGAAAACTGGCTCAGGATCAAGAGGCGTGGCGTAAACTGGTATCGGAGGCCAGGATCCACTTTGGGTTATTTCACTCTTACAGTTAGTTTACAGTTGTAATATAGTTGGGAGTTGACCACACACACATTGCTATTCCACATCTTCCAGTTATCCTATGACAGCATTTTTTGATTAAATATAAAATTATAGTCTGTTTTAAAATTAGTTTCACCAAACAAGAGGACTAACAGACAGACTAGAGATTTATAGTTAACGGGGATTTTTAGCGCATATAGTCCTCCTAAACATCTTTTTCCGTTCCCTTTTTTTGGGGTTAAATAAATTACTTTCACATCATAAGCATACAAACGTATGATGCTGCAATTTTGAAACGACCATGAAAAGCGATGGCTTGCGTATAAATAAAAGTTGGTAACATGGCGTCGTGCGTAAAAACACGTTAGGGAGAAACAGCCCGCGAATATCCCCAGGAGCGCTGTAAATATCGCGTTGTGGTATATTAGTTAGCTTAGCTATCGCAACAAGTTGTCAGTTTCACGCCTACGAAAGTTACGGCATAAATTAAAATTGTTGATTGATGTGATGCGCGGTCGATTATACATAGGAAAGTGTATTCAAATCTGTCCCGAAAAACAAATGCACGATTTATATTTCACCGGTAACATTCATTATTTGGCGTGCATAATCCTCTTAGACGTCTTTTCACCCCTTTTGATAAACATAACGCGGCTAAATACCATTTTTAAACGACCATATTCCGCATCATACATGTTAAGCGAGTTTTTACGTATAAATAAAAGTTGGTAACACAGCGTCACACGTAAAAGACGCGCCGGGGAGGAACAGCTCCCGAATATCCCCAGGAGCGCTGTAAATATCGCGTTGTGGCGTATTAGCTGTCGCAACAGCCGCAGCGTTTCAACAAGTTGCCCTTTATACACTAAAAAAGTCATGCAATAAGTTAACATTGTTGCAACTTACGAAGCCTAATCATAAGCGTTATTTTCTTTTTGATGTTGTTAATTGAGCAGAAACTGAGACAGCAGGCCCAATTTGAGGGCTTTGCTCTCTCATTTTAAAAAAGGAACCCAAATATGTAATTTTATACCGGCACTTCACTTTAGTGCGAGTCGAGACAAGGCGAAATACATTGCTGTTTTTAAATACGAGAAAGGTTACAATACTTTTAGGATAACGGTAATGTATGTCGGCCTATCCATGAATCTCACAATGTGTAGTACCGGTATTAGCCATCTAAACGTAGATTATTAGAGTGACACATTCGCATCGCATATTTTTAAATAGATGTTGTCTGGTCTTCAGGTAAAGGCTAAAGAGCTATAAAGATAAGCTAATCCGTTCGCGTATTCTAAAATACCGTACGTAATTCCTTACGCCTTTTAACTATTAACAGGCTTGCACAAAGCTCCTTGTCAAGGCAGGCAGCAAAAACGTTTTAATCACATGGGTAGCACACACATGGGTGGGGCAGCTTGTCCATGGCTATATGGAACCGGGATCATTAACTAGTTCGTATTAATTATGACATATGACAATTCGAAATAAAAATACATTTGTAAATAGTTTAATAGCTCTTTACTCTCACGATGTAATTCGCTTGCAGAGTTCAAAAAGGGCGAAATCCAAAAGTCAACGAGAAATTGCCAACCAAAGATTTTAGATATATACATAATGCTTGAGGCTGTATTATCTATTATATATAGGATATTTCGAATTTGCAAGTAATATTAAATCGATAAAAATAACAGAATTGTAATTCTGTTATTTTTTTATCAAGGAACCCAATTTTTTAACTAGTTTTGAAGATATTCGGGACTATATGTAGGAAGCATACGATTGTCTCAGTGACATCACTAGGTGGATAAAACACAGTCACAGCGCAGAAGAAGAAACGCAGTAGGTACAATTTCTATACGAAATACGCCTTATATAGTACTGCTCTATGATTTTCTACGCTGTGAATGTCACTTACGCTCTACTTGTCACCTACGCTCTTTTAGAATAATGAACTTTTGAAATTGTTTTTTTATGTGAATAAGGGATATTTTCGAAAATATGAAAATGTTTCATATTTTGTGAATTTAATTTCGAAGTTTTTATTACAATCCGCATCAAACTCAAACCCCCAAATGTTTAGTAGCACCGTTATTGCACACGGCAAGTGACTTATGTTTGATTTCTGCGCAGCTGGACTGGCTCCTCCTGGACAACACGCCTGTCACGCCACTCGCGGGCCTCCGTCACGTGCACGCCAACGGCTCGCTGCAGTTCCCGCCGTTTCCCGCCTCCCGGTACCGGCGCGACGTGCACGCTGCCGCCTACCGATGTCGGCTGCAATTTGGCGCCGACTTCGTTATGCTGTCGAGGACTATTCACGTCCACGCAGGTATGACTACTGGACAATATAACTAGTACATTCGCTACTGACGCTTGATATTTTACGCAAAAACAGTCCTAATACACCGCGGCGACGACACAACCCTTACTAATACTATCACAACACAACAGAAAGGGACTTAATCGCGTATAACTATGATTTATTTACCTTTCGTTGCTAATTCTTCGACGTTTCGGACGTGGCGTTACGTCCATGGTCTCGAAGGAAACTTGAGCGGCGAATGTCTTCTAGCCGAGTTTTTCGATCTACCCGCGCTTGATCTTTATTATTAGGTTGAACACTACGGTCGTCACTAGACCGACACACTACACTCACGACGTCAGGCGATGTATTGTGCGAGGCGATGTTTTGTTTTGTTGTGTTGTGATGATGAGTGAAGATCGTGTAAGTTTAAATCAATGTTCCTTACTGATACAGATGATATGATATTCCTAATGAGCCTAAACATAACACACTCCCGCCGGCGACCAGTCCATCTTATTGTTTCCCCTATATCCAATTCTTTCGCTCTCTCTTCCAAGCCTTAAGTCGAGTTGAACCGGTTCAACCCACCTCCGCAGACCTTGTGCAATGCGTCCCCACCCAAGTAGCCGCGGGTAGCATTCCTGTTTGTGGGCTTGCGGTCCCTCCACCGATTCCAATTACTGTCAATGAGGCCTAGCCAGACCTACAAACTTCAAAGTTAGGTTAAAAAATATACGTTTCAATAACCTTTGAAAACCAGTTACATTTACGAATTATACTCAGATGCGATGACAAATGAATCAACTTTAAAATGAGAATTGGAAGTTAAGCTTACGTTTAAGCTGCATCCCTAAAATTACAGTACATTTTGTCATCGCATTTGTAAGTATTTCGTAACACAAGAGCACCAGCGGTTGAAACGACCGCGGCCTTAACCTTTTATGTTTTTTTTATATATATATTTTCCATGTACAGACATTATTTTTTTACAACTTTTTGGTAGTAGTAATTAAGTAGGAACAAAACTATTAAGTACTGCATTTCATACATTGGTTATTTCCGTAAAGTCGTTATGAAAATCCTCATTAACTTTTGCTTGTCAAGATACCTAATGCAACTATCCAAAATAGAAAGGAAAGACTTCAGAAGAATTTAAAATATACATTTTACCTCCGTGGTCAGATCTTTAAAGTCTACATTATGAGTGCGGCAGCGCACAGCAGCCTGCACGTGTAAACATTTTTAATACTTGCAAAAATATTTTCTGGAAAACCTTTACGTACTTTTATTTCTACTCATATGCTCGTATATACGTATAGACATATTGCTCCGCAGGTCATAGCTATTGAAATGAAGTTTTTCCCCACGTTATATAATTGAAACCTAGGAAGTTGCTCTCTCTCTGCATTGACAGCCAACATATAGATTTTGTACACTTATGTTGATTTATGTTATGATTGTTCTTTTTGCTATTGGATTTACACAGATATTATTAAGATACATGAAAGATTCAACAAAATATCAAAATGCCGTAAAAATGACTTTGACAGAGAGGTCCGACATGGACTGTTAAGTCATAATGCACTCCGGCCATATAAACTCCATATTAAATGATATTTTGCTAGAAAGAGATAGAATGAAATGTTTGATGTCTTATATATCTTGGTTATTTTTCTTCTACTGTTCGTTACATGAATGAGCTTTTAATATAGCAAAAATTAAAATTCATTTTTATGATCAGCAGCTTTTTTCTAGGCATCGCTTTTTATTAGTGAAAGTAAAAATAATATATACAGCCTTTGCAGTGGTATTGAGTTGGTTATATCAAAATCACTCAAAAATCGTTTTAATCTCAATAAGTGGGAGTGGTGGGGCTGATATCAACGTTGGTTTTGTTTAATTGTATGCTTCCATAAGTACATACTTATTATATTTCGATGCTACAAAGTCAATCCAAAGGCTCCGGATTGTAAAATAATGTGCTGACAGAACGCCCCAACTCTGACACTCCGACCAGGGATTTTCGACTCCCGGACAGCTTAACGCGGCTTACGGATAGTTTCACCTGTAACATATTTCCAAGTCTCATCCCCACTAGATTTATATTATTTATTTATTACTTGAACTTTAGTCTGAGCGACGACCTTCGCATATACTCGTGGCTTTATAATATACTAGCTTCTGCCCGCGCCTTCGTCCGTCTTAAATTCGTTTATCGCGGATAAGGGTATTTTTCCGGGATAAAAAGTAGCCTCAAACCCGGGACACAAACTATCTCCATATCAAGTTTAAGCGTGACGAGGTAACAGACAGACAGACAAATAGACAGACACACTTTCGCATTTATAATATGAGTATGGATTTGGCAAAAAGGTATTAATTTTAGCGCCACCTGTTAGTTTAGCAAGGTACTCGATACTCGTGGGCTCGTAACACATGTTTGAGAGAAGTTTGCACCTTCTTCCTAGGTAGCGCGATAAGATTCAGGTGCAAACTTAACTCAATCAAATGTAGTGGCTACCCCTCCTTTTAAGGGTTACATTTTTATAGCCTATTACCTGGCCGGGGATTTTTTCGACCGATTAATAAAGTTTGCATCAAAATCTGTTCAGCCGTTTTTGCGTGATGCGCGCACAAATAAACAGACAAATAGATAAACAGACAAACAGATAAACAGACAAAAATTCTAAAAACTGTTGGAACGTGTTCTGTTATCGATTTTAAGTATCCCCGGCCAATTTTTTTTGTAGTTATATCTTCCATGTACAGACTTTCGACTCTCTTCAGCTTTATTATATGTATAGATAGATATCTTTTTGGTAAGATGGTGTTTTACTTCGTTAAGTACACAAAATTTCATTATATTTTTTAGGACCTAAGCCGGCTGCCGGCTGGCTGACATTAAGACTGAATGTAAACAAACTTTCAGGCAAGTTGTCGACCCAGAAACTCTCGTGCCAATAATCAAAACTTAAAGGTCGCTAATTGTCTGTCTGCACTACGTATCTCATGAATTCTAATTTCTCAAGTATCTCTAATCTAAACAATTTGCGAAAGTCATGCTTATGCATCATGTACATACTACCGCAATATTTGTATTTCTCCACTGGCCTTGGTCCAGTCAAATTCAATGTATTTTTGTAGTCGATCTCTGTGTTAACTTTATTTCTAATATAAAAATGGTTGTTTCCAGTAATAAGCACGCCGTGGGAGGTCCACGTGCCAGACGAGTACGTGATGGCGGGAAACGCGGCAGTGCTTCGGTGCATCGTACCAGCGCACTGCGCAGACCGCGTCGCGTCCACCGACTGGCTCGGTGAAGACGGCGCTAATGTCTTCCAGTACCGTGGTGAGGACCTTGAGACTTCACTTTTGTTGGCATGAACCGCAGCACTGCTTTGGTATAACGTGCCGGCTCACTTTACTGAACGCATCGCGTCCACGGCCATCGACTGGCTCGGTGAAGACGGCGCTAGTGTCTTCCAGCACCATGGTGAGGACCTTGAGACTTCACTTTTTTTGGCATGAACCGCAGCACTGCTTTGGTATAACGTGCCGGCTCACTTTACTGAACGCATCGCGTCCACGGCCATCGACTGGCTCGGTGAAGACGGCGCTAGTGTCTTCCAGCACCATGGTGAGGACCTTGAGACTTCACTTTTTTTGGCATGAACCGCAGCACTGCTTTGGTACAACGTGCCCGCTCACTTTGCGGAACGCATCGCGTCCACGGCCACCAACTGGCTCGGTGAAGACGGCGCTAGTGTCTTGCAGTACCGTGGTGAGGACATTGATACTTCACTATTGTTGGTAAGAAACGCTGCAGTGCTTTGGTGCAACGTGCCGGCTCACTACGTGGACAGCGTCGCGTCCATTGACTGGCTCGGTGAAGACGGAGCTAGTATCTTCCAGTACCTAGGTGAGAACTCTGAGACTTCACTATTGTTGGCAAGAAACTAGGCAGTTGGAGGATCGTGCGAGCTCACTGCACATACCGCATTACATCCACTGACTGACTTGAAGAGGACGGCGCTTGTGTCTTTCTATACCTTAAGACTTCACTATTGTAAACAAGAAACAGCGCTTGGGCTCGGAGTGGATGGTGCTAGTGTTTTCCAGTTCCTAGGTGATAATTTCAACACTACACTCTTGTTTGGTGCATCGCGCACAAAAAATATCAGTCCCAAGTATACCCTGATATAAAAAAGTTGAATCATCGAGAGCGTGGAATTGCATATGTAGTAGTATTGTTTGTTTACAGGCATTCTATATTTGAATTTTCTATTTTCTTGTACTATCAGCATACAAAGAGTTTGTTATATATACATATATATCGAAGAACTAAAAACAAAAATAATGCCAGTGTGAAATTGTCAATATTATTTACGTTGTGCGTATATTTTTACATCTGATTTGATTGTATTCTCAATTAATTATTGTGTCCGCCCGTACGACTACGAATAATTTCTATATTTTAAAAAAATATGGCTGTAAGTAATTTTGGTCCTATTGAGAGTCAAAGTAAGCAAATAATTTTCAACTGTTATAAATATTTTGAAAATTAACTGACAAAAAATTTAAACTTGCCTTACACCGCTGCCCAGTTAGTTGAAAAAGCTACAGGTGTTTGTCTCTCTACTGTTTATAACATTGTGACTGAGAGCAACAGCGAGAAATTCGCAACAACAAAGAAATTCACCTCCCCGAAGAATAAAAAGTTGCGTCCTTGTCCGTCATCAGCAGTAGACGATTTTGATCAGGAAGTCATCCGGAGAACTATATACAATTTTCATCTGTCCCATAAGCAATTTCCAACCTTAAAGGGACTCCACTCTGTGTTAAAATCCGATATAGATTACAAATTTGTCATTTCCACCTTACGAAAACAAATACAAAAATTAGGATTTAAATGGAAAAAGACCGAGGACAACCGAAAAATATTAATGGAAAAACACAACATACGACTGCTAAGAATAAATTACCTTATCAAAATTGCGGAATATCGATCTCAAGATAGACCACTAGTCTATACTGATGAAACCTACATCCACACTTCACATGTGTCCGGAGAAGCTTGGACCGATGGAACAGAATTTGGTGTAAAAAAACAAATCAGTACAGGCCAGCGGTAAATAGTGCACGCAGGAGGAAAAGATGGTTTTATTCCCAACGCTTTGTTAATGTTTAAGGCAAACCAAAAAGCGGGAGATTACCATGACCAGATGAACTTTGTCAACTACAAAAAATGGTTAAAAGAAAAATTAATACCGAACCTCAAACCGAATAGCGTACTTATCGTGGATAATGCGTCCTATCACAACAAACTTTTGAATCGTGCTCCAACGTCAAATTCTAATTAACAAGAAATGATGGATTGGTTGACAGAACACAACATTTCGTATAACCGGTTGATGTACAAAACCAGTTTGTATGAATTAATTAAACAAAATAAAGAGGGTTTCGCGAGTACCACATAGATGCAATTTTAAAAGAACATGGCCACTCCGTATTACGATTGCCACCGTATCACCCGACATTCAATCCGATCGAAAATATTTGGTCCATGGTAAAAGGATATGTAGCAAAAAGAAACGTTTCATTAAACATGCAAGGCATTATGAGTTTAGCAACTGAACGAATGAATACCATCACTGCTGAGGACTGGGAAAATATTTGTCACCACGTCGAAAGTGAAGAAAATAAATATCGATGTCAGGAAGGAGAAATGGATCAAATAACAGTAAATTTTATTATCAATACTTGTGACAGCTCAGATGAAGAATATGATTGCGAATAAAAGAAAAAAACAGAGGACTACTACTTATTCCACTTCTTGGGTATGTCATTTTATTAAGTTAAGAGAAAATTATTCTCCTTTTGTTGCAAACGGTACAACCACTACAAATGCAATTCCATCTTCTCGATAATTCAACTATACCAAGAAGAGTAGTAGGAATAAAATAAAATAAATAAATGTTTATGTTAGATCATCAAATTTTCTATGAATGGCAATAGGAATGTAGCAAACTCTGAGTTTTCTTATGTATGGTAAATCAAAATAGATCCGTTCTATAAGGAGATACACTCGTTATAAGTCTACTGTTTCGTTTTGAATAAAAGTTGGTTGTAGTACTAAAAGTAATATTTTACATAAATAGGACTAATCTAACAAACATATTATCTACATAGCATACATATGCATAATGAAACTACATTTTCAACCCTTTAAGTTCCATCATGAGATTCGTGAGAATCAACGAAAAAAGAGAGAATTAAAGAAAAGAAAAACAATGATAATGTTCTGTACTTTATTTCCCCACTAATAGATGATCGAATATAATATCAACTGTTGAAATGAAAACGATAAATACTACATATTTATGTGTGATTTAGACCTCGGGGGTCACAAACTCGAATTGGAAATAGCAGCCTTCGTCTGCAAATACGGGACATCACTAATTACGGAATGAGGGCACGGGATATTTATTTGTCTTCTCGGATAAATGCAGGGCCCTCGAGGGAGATATTAAAAACTTCATCAACTAAATAGAAAAGCCAGTAAAAAAGTGTAAGAGAGCGTTTTAAACATTTATCGTGTTTCATCATAATACAAAGGCTCAATTTCCCTAGAGAAAACGCTTATGTAATATTGAACGCGCTATTCGTACTCTGAGAATATTGAAATAAATTCCTTTGTTTCTTTGAAATAGTACCTAATTTTATTATTTTATGCTTTAACTTTCTTATTATGATATTGTAACACAGTGTATAAAGTTTCAAAGTATTTTTAAATCTCTAGAACCAGTAGCTAACTGTATCTATTTAATTTCGCATTTGCTTTTGAGGCTCGCACAGAAAGCATTTAGCTCGCACGTTTGCTTTGTTGTTACTAATTCGTTTACTGCTTTCAAAGATTTTTTTCGAGTTTGTTCGTTTCAAAAGAAATTAAGAAAAGTAAAGGAACCGAAGTTAAATTAACCATTCCTCATATAAATTCAAAATGGTTGTTTTGTTGTTCTATGACATAGAACATGAGCAACGAGGATTTTTTTAAGTAAAGAGAGGCCATCTAAAAAATACATAGATTCCGAGTGAGATATGAATGTGGGCGTGCCCACAAGAAAAGCCTAGCTTGAAAATAAAATAACACAAATCGAAGTTGAAAATAAACATCGTGCCGATGAAAAGTCATTACTGAGTCCCATGTTTATTTAATGTGTTATAAATAAGTGGCTCACTTTACATTGGGTCGTTTTCACGTAGCTCTTTAGAGTGTACTTATATTTCCCTAAGATGTGCTTAGTTTCTACAATCTGATGAAAAGTTACTGCAAGCTTTTAGTAAGGCATACATTATATACCAACCACGTCTCGTACCTTCTCAAATAAGTTTTTCCCTCCAATTAAGCCCGTAAATGGAAGGAAAGCATATCTCGTAAATGTAGCCAAAAATGTTCGAAAGAAAATTCTCGTTGAATATTTCTCATCAAAATACTTGTCAAGTGAGAGACGACACACGCAATTACATTTTCATCACATATCTTATTTTCGGAAGAAAAATACACGGCTCTAAAGTGAAACTCGACGCTGGTAGGTTGAGGTGTTAACTGGAGTAAGCATTCGGGTACAAATTGAATATGAATATTAAGGAAGGTTTACATATGCCTGTAGCTAATAACATAACACAGTAAACTTGGTTGGGTATAGCTTGCATACACTAGCTTGAAGCAAAAAAATAAATGAAAACTATTTGACTTTTGCTGTGTAACTTGCAGTCGGATGTATGCAGTGCTAATGACTTTCGTCTTAAGGCTTCCGTACGAGCATATGTATAATTGAAATGCGTATCTGTACAGAACCAAACCGAATACTTGGATTTACGGATCATGTTGTTTGCCTAACAGGATCTTGTGTAATATGTAAGATACATAATATATTTGCCATGCCATACTTCTTTATTTTCATCGGTCTGGTTACCCTATCACTGTGGTTACGGAAGTCATCTATGGCAGTAATCTGACCTTAAAAATCTGAATCATACTTAGTTACTGAAACTAAACTATATTAAGATCTTTAGTTTAAATCAGCATTCTGTAATTCGGCAATGAGGTAATGGTTCGATGTGATCCAATTTTGTATAGACAAAATATTGGAAGGATATCGAATGAAAATGCGCAGTTCCCATAGGATAAGCATAGGATATCCTCATCAGGCAGGAAATATTTAGTTTTTCTTAAATATTGCAGACACAGGTTGATTTTGTGTTTAATTTAACGTCACGTGAATTCTTGCCTTAATAAAACTGTTTACGGGTTAAACTGACTCAAGGCAGATTAAATTATTCTTATACCGTGTACTGTTACGTGTGTCGGGGGAGGCTTTTAGAACCAATTGACAAGAAAAGCGGCGTTTTATTGTACCTGCAGGAGTACAATCTATCTTGTTGTATAAAATACGATCAAGTCTCTTAGAGTAAATATAGGTGGGTGTTTTGGGGTATTCATCTATCTTTGTTGTATATTTTAAAATTTAACCTTTATCTAGATGTATAATTACTGCATAGGTATTATAAAAAAGAAAATAGAGACTTGCCTTTTAGAAAATACAAATTTGAAAAAAAAAGTAAGTTACAAAATTCCGTCCCTAAAGGATACCGATGAGATTCAATTCCTATCTGTCTGAATTACATTTAAAGAGTTACGACTTATAATCATGATAGGTAGCCAGTTGAATTTTTTAATCGCTTTTATCATGGGGCATCATATACACAAACCCGCGGGGTTATTGCCTAACGAAATTTTGACACTTGGTATCGGAATCAACTGTCATAGCCAATACGAAATCATGACACTTGATTCCGATTGCGAGCGTCAAACGCGTTAGGCAATACAGGGGCCGGTTATTTTTAAAGTACTTTTCGTGTCAATCTATTCGCACCAGAAATAGATTTTCAAACCTTCAATGCCGAAAAATCTCCTCTACACTTAACAAGATTACTCTAACCAGTATAATCCATTTAATGAACGCGCTGCATGGTAACCCTGATGAGGTTTTCAGAAACACTGCTTGGACAGTTAGACAGCGATACTTTATTGAATTGTTTGTCTGCTCAATGAAAGCGCTCCACTCTCAACCTTAGCTTTACGGGGTACCTTTGAATTTCAGGCAGCAACCAATCCCAGACTGCCAGGGAGGCGCCTGACAGGCCTCATTTGTTTACGATCCTACTGGCTCACATTCCTCGCCTTTTCGCTCAAGGATTGCCTCTCGGATACTTTATTTACTGCACCCTCTATTTTTTCCTTGATTAGGTCCATTGTGAGTCCCGTGGTAGTGATAGCTTCTTGAGGGGTACTTTTATTCTTTACACTTGATTACTTTGAAGGTAGGCTTACTTTTCGAGCCGTGCAATAAAGGTTACGGGTTGCTATAGAAAGTTTTCGTAAACCTCCCGTCCTGGGGGGCTCTTAAGCTGCAATTGTGAAAAACCGCTCGAAACCTTTTTGCTTTTGTTTTGTCTTATGCTCTTCATTTATTTCAAGTTTGTATTTTGGTTCAGAATAGGCATGATGACCATTTTTTAATAATTAGTCCGTCATGTAAATTAATAAAAATACTGGAAACGTATTTTTACGTAACGTAAAGGAGTGACGTCACGAGCCCCCACTCCAAAATTTTGATGCGATTTATCTGAGTATTTTATTATTAATTTGAAATAGCAAAAAATACGTGTCCAATATATTTTTGTTATCTATCTGACGGACTCATTATAATTTCGATTCTTATACTCCATCATAATGCATATTAGTTATGCCATAATAGGTTAAATAAAATACCTTTTCCTTTATTTTGCAATAAAGTGGAAAGGTTACACATTTAGGACATGTGTAGAACTTGTTCATCTCATCTCAAGATTTAGATAATTTATATAAAAAACTTTGGCACAAACTCTTAGACATTCTAAAATAAAATCAGGTTTAACTTCTCACATACAGTACAAACCTTAATCTGACAGCTCTCATGGGATTCTCGAACCTTCCAGACGCTAACCAAGACGTTATTTACATCAAATAAATTATTACTGACAACCCTGGGTTCAAATCTCGAAGTAGCTATAAATATTAAATCAGTAGGTAAATAATGTCGGATATTATAGTTTCAGAGGTACCTCCAAGGAATATGTTGTCTTCTTGGAATTCTATACAAGCTATTTCTAAATGAAACAATTTGAAAGGATGAAGTATGTCAAGAACATTATTTAATTAAAATTTCTGACATTGTGATTAGTTTGAGGTATGTTATTGTCAAAAACGGAATTTTGGGATTTTCTTGCGGTGTTTCTTTCTCGCTAAAGAGATTTTAGTTTCAAACTTTAAACAACTTTCGTAGACGTTGAAGCTATTTTTTACATTAAAACCATTGGGCATGTAGGTATGTAACCAGCATAATTTATAATTTAGATTTTCAAAATGGGTTTCACAGATGTAATTTGAACATTGCTAATAATTTCTGCATAAAACAGCTACGTAATCCAAACTTATAACAACCACTTTTTGCGTCCAGAGTTAATGACTCCTGTGACCCTATTTGTGTCCTTGCTAAAACTATAGACTATGTGAATCATCGCTTGTTGCATTCCCCAGAACCCCGGTATGAGCGTCTCGACGACGGGTCGCTGTATATAAGCACGGTGCGCGCCGGTAGCCGGGACGCCTTCCGGTGCCGTGTCAGGGACCGGATCACCGGGGCGATGTTCACCAGCCAGCATTTTGGTAAGTTTGACTAGTACGCCTAAAGTCAGGCTTTACTTAAACCCCAGTACCAGTGACTCAACGACGGGCTCTATAGAGAAGAGGGATGTGCGCCGCGCCGGCGTCCAAAAAGTGTACCGGTGCCGGATCTATGACTGGTTCACCGGGACCACGTTCACCAGCCAGGACTAATAAGGCCAGTGTGACTCTTTCTCAATTCTTTCTCCATCCCGGTACAGTCAGAATCAAACCACCACGCCAACACCAAAGCCGCGTTCACCAGCTAGCACTTTGGTAAGTTGGATTAGTATGAGATCAATCTTGCAACGCGTCAGGCCTATCTAATTCCCAGCACCAGCTGTTAGCAAACGGGTCATTGTCCATAAACGCAATGTCCACTGGCAGTCGGGACTCGTTTCAGGTTCAGGACCGAATCACCCTGGTTGACCACTTTGGTATGTGGGACTAGTATAGGTATAATGAGTCCTACTCTCGTCAGGCTTAGACACGCGTGAGATTTTTACCGGAGTCTTCTCAGCTAGGCTAAATAGAGGCCCAGACTCTCATTTAAGATAAACCCTCATGCGCAACAATAACAGTAGCTCCCTACTACGTAAGGTACCTCGTTAGACGCGCTACCTGTTAAAATCTTTCAGGAAACTCTTCTTGTAATGGCTTGTAATGTGATAATAATTTCTTTTTTCCCTCTGTAGGTCACATAATAGTGACAGAGCCCAAAGGCGGTGTCAGGCCGCGGGTGGGTCCTGAGCCACGAAATAGGCGTGTGCAAGCCGGCCAAGACGTACGGTTGCCATGCGCAGCACACGCTTGGCCAGTTCCCACTTATAGGTAAGTTGAATCATGAGACTATAAGGTTAAGTAATAGTTATGAAGCCATACGAGGCATCAGGCCCTGAGCCATGGAATAGGCGCGTGCAAGTCAGTTGTCAGTACCCACTTATAAGTAATGTTCAGCCTTCACGAAGTTACTATTTAGGGACGGAGCAAAAAGTGGCGTCAGACCGTGTTTTGTGACGCATACATATATATAAGAACTTATTCCTACTTTTAAGTGAGTTTTAGCATAGTGAGTGTTTACTTAGATTATCTGTGGCAACATTCTATTAAATTCTGACAACATGAAAACACATTTAGAGAAATATGCTGGAATTTAGGCAATAAGCTCACGATTTTGTTGCCGCTCCCTGTGAATCATATTATCTCTACTGTACTCTCTACTACTACTAGCCGCCTTTTCACGAGATCTACTTGTATTACTGAGGTTCATTGACACATTTAGCAGAACTAGCTTTAAACTCTTTGATAGCGCATCACGCTTGGTAAACTCGCTATAAATTAGAGTTGATTTCTGTTACTATTAATTTTAAATAAGCATCTGAGTAACTAGTTATCGCGGTAATTTCGGTTTAGGTAATAACTTCAGATAGATTACCTTAACTTTGGCGGCGGAGCCAATGTTCTGTTGTATGGGAGCGGACTTTATTTTGTTTTATTAATAAAAAATCCAGCATACGAGTATCTAAATAAACAAATTACGTATTTAAATTAACTGTTCGAAGTTCTGTATAGATTTACTAAACGTTATTTAATTGAACTCATTGAGCTTGTGACAATTGGGGAGCATTCTGACGTTAAATACAGCTTATGCCCATTTTTACAACAGTAAAAAACTGCAATGCATTTCTGTTTAGATTGGGAACAAAAGGGTAATTACAGATAAGAGTGAGTGAGTGAAATAACATGAAGGTTTTAGTTTATTTTTAATTCATGGTTTATTAGTTGCTGTTCTTTACATACGAGTATAATCTGGTGTAATATGAAATGAAATGCCGGTAAGATCCGATTATTAAAATGACATTTCCAAGAAGCCGACTCCATTTTCGCTTAACCTTTTCCGGTCTTTGCTGACATTAGGTAAATATCTATCTGAATTTTCGACTCCTGCTTATGTACGTTTGCTTGTTAAGGCATAACGTTTTCTAAGGCCGTTGGATACTGAATTGACAAAAAGTTTTTTTGTTATAATTGGGTGGATCAAATGTTTATTGTTGTCCCATAATTCAGGAGACAATAGTGACTGAGTTAATTAGAAAACTGCTAAAGTAATCTAGACTATTATATATATACTGACGAGATGGGCCCTTGAAAAATATACCTATATTGCCTATATAAAAATATTTTTGTTGCCTGTATAAATCGTATTTTTAAAGATTGGCTTAGGGGACGTTACCATAGCAACGCGGTACAGAGAAAATTAGATTGACCCAATTATCGAACCTGCTCACAATTTTTTACGAGAATTGATAAACAAATGCGACCTGTAGAGGAGAAAATCCGGACAGACTTGTGTCTGAAATTGAAACTTCCTTTCCCTCCCTTCTGTATGCTGCATCACCTCGTTTTGAGAGCACGCACCTAACTGTACCTGCCACAATCGGAATCCTTGGCGTCGACATATCGTTTGAAGTCCAGTTTAAATTAGCCTCTAAGAAGCTCGGCGTACTCAATAGATCGAGATGGTATTTCACTCCGGCCCACCGCTTACAGCTTTACAAGGCGCAGATCCGCCCACATATGTAATACTGTTCTCATCTCTGGGCTGGGGTTCCCCAGTAACAGCTTCTCCCTCTAGACCGCATTCAACGGAGAGCGACTCGTATCGTCGTTTGGCAGTGCATTTCAAATCGGCCTGACTCCTTGGCACTGCGTAATGATGTAACCTCGCTCAGCATTTTCTATCGCTTGTATAACGGGGAGTGCTCCAAGGAAGGCTGTGTCCGGATTGATCCCGGCCTCAGCTTTCCGCTGTCGTCCTGCGCGACAGTAGTTCCATCCTCACCGCTTAGTTGGTCGGCAGTCTACACAGCTGTATGTTTTACTAGAAAAGTTCCTGCCTCGCACGACTGAACTGTGGAATAAATTGTCGCCGGCCGTATTTCCGGACAGATGCTACCTTCAAGCCTTCAAGAAAAGAGCGTACTCCCACCTGAAACCTGAAAGGCCGCCAATGCACTTGTGACTATTTGGTGGTGCAGGTGTCTATCGGCAACGGTGATCGCTTACCGTCAGGCGATCCGTCTGTTCGTTTAACTATGAAAGCCTGTTTGCCCAAGCTAAAATGGAGACGCTCCGCTCGCTCAGCCAAAAACTGCAAATGAAACGACAGTCTATATGTTTATATTTTCGAAGCATTGTAGTAATTTTTACTCTTTAATATCTTTGATTTCTGCACAATTATGGTATACCCAGATTTAACAGGTTATCGGTTATTTTTCGATCATAACTGCTCTAATACCCGTTTATGATATTTAACTGTTATCTATCGCATTACCTAAGCTGAATACTGTAATACTGACGACACTATAATTTTAATGTTTATTTGTAAGTATATTTGTACTTATTTGTTTATTTTTAAACAATGCGTATTAAACATTTTTATCCACTAATTTTTATATTGCCTTTGAACTCATATCTTTCCACATTTTCCTTAACTTCAGGCCACAAAACACCCATAAATCTGCCTTCGAACCTGGAATATCTTCACTGGAAGCATAAACAATGCGCAGTTCCGACGGAATCGAAACACCTTCGCATATAGTATTGCTTTTGTCCTGATCGATTGGCACTTAGCTTGGCCGTAATGTGTTTTAAATCTACGTTTAAACCCAGTGAATTATGCAAAGCGTAGGAATCACAATTAACGTATTTTTAAGAGCATTTTTATGTGTACATCAAGGTAAATCAAGATTTTGATTTCAACGATCAATAACTTCGCATTGTTAATGTTATGATGACATTACAAGCTAAAATTTTTCGCCACCTAAGTTCGGCCAGTTAATTACAAAACGCGTTCGCGAACTTAAGCTGGCGTTATGATTTGACTAAAACTTTGCACTGGCTATGTAAAATTCTGTGCACTAATTTGTGCAGGCTATAAATATTATTGTAATGAATTTATAAGGTAATTTTTACAATTTTTGTAATAGTCTGTGTGCAGTATTTGTTCGTCAAGAACTTATTCAATTTGTATTTTAGGTTATTTGTAATTTGTTCGGTTGTCGCACGTGTGACTTAATGCTGTATGAAGTTTAGGGTTTTAAACCCTTTTCTTTAACTCGTTGCCATAGTTACGTCCCCTGACTCACTCCTTAAAACTACGATTTTAAGCGATATAAAGGCTGTAAAAATGTTGTTCGTGCCAATATAGATCCATTTTTCAAGGGCCCACCTCGTCAGCATGTTATAAGTCTACATTATTAGCATTTCTCTAAGTAAATTTGTCACTATTCTATACTGAGTTACTGGACAGAAGAACAACAAGAAAAACTTTATTCACCCTTAGTATCCGTCACATAATGATGGCTTGCATCTTACATATCACTGGCCCAATATTACAGGGCTCTATGTTACATTTTCAGGGCAATGAAAATTAGACTATAGACATATCACTATGACAATGTTCAAACTTCAATTCTCTAAAAGTGAAACATGGGAAGCCTGTAATATTGGGCTAACAATATAGGTACAAAATGTATGGCGCTGTCTACTAGATTAGGCTACGCGTATAGCTGATAATGTAAAAAGCTTAAGTATCGAACTTTTGTAGTGTAACTTCAGCTTCATATGTCAGTCACTTAAAGCATGTGAAAAAAATCCCGTGGTACCTTTCTAAATCATTATGGCTGCCACGCTACAAACCGATCTTTTATTTAGGACACACCGCTCAAGCAGTGATAAAATCGGCATCATATACCTCCCTTTAGGTTACAAAGCTTTATAAGCTTGTTTAAGAATAAAAAAGATTCTGTCGCAACAGTAAAGCTACTTGTTCACATTCAACCAACGTTTTATAAGTTTAATATTACTTACTCGAATCTAGGTTACTAAACTATAAATAATACGTCCTTTAAACCTTTAGAGGCGCCTTATTCTGCATTCTCCCGTTAAAAGCCTCGCGTCTGCAGCAAGCATACAAATAGCTGAGACGTGTGACATTTTAATACTTTGCCAATGCATCGCAAAATGCGCAAAACCATTTTAACCCAACGGCACCTAGAAGATTCTTCTTTTACGTAACGTGTAATCGCCATCGACAAGTCATTCGTTTAAAAGGTTTTGGAAATAAAATTGTTTCTGAGAGAACTCGAGCGGAATACACTTACCCATATCCACTTAGCGGGTCGTGCCTTAAGCTTTTCATTTTGGCAAAGATTAAATGTAGCGCCCTTCGTAACAAGATCAGCCCACGCGGAAACGCTTTAATGATTTGCTTTGGCAATTCTCAAAGCCGATCTATTTCAGGTCATACAATTTGTTCCAGAGTAGTGAATCGAAACTTGAAGCACGGTTACGTAGAACTTTATTATTTGTTTCTCAGTCTTTGAAGAGCGAGCGTAATTATGAAACTTCGCTTGCCATTACCCAGACAATACAGGGGACGTGGCGTGAAAGATTTCAATTTAAATTTACCCTTTGCCGTCGTGCGTTATAAAGTACTGGGCGCTTTATTTCGTCGCGTTTTGATCCCGCGTAGAGATTTCACCGCAATTTTATAATCCCGAGCTACGTGATTCGTTTTAACTGCCAAGGAGCAATTTGCCTCGCAAACCCGCCAAATTGCATTATACCCTCGTAAATGTATTTACGTGTACCTACGTGGCACTTGCCACCAAATCTCGATTAATTTAAATAGATTTTCATAATGAAATCATTCAACACCTAATTTTAACGGGTGTATCGCGAAACGGGTTGTTTCTTAATTATTTTACGTGCTATTGAGTGTTTCCTGTTTACTCTTGGTTGGACATCTTAATGAGAAAATATTTGGGTTCCATGCCAGTTAATTATACTTTTCGTTACATTTTCCGTTTCAATTCCGGAACCTGAACTCTGTTGGGAGTTAAAATAAGATATGAATAATAATTCATTCATAATTTTGATCCCTAACGGGAGGAGCGATGCTAAAGTCAGATGTGTTAAAAGATAATATTTCGTAGTTACCTTGAAATTTGCGTTAACGTTCTTTAACCCTTTTAGCTTATTTGACCACACATAGTTCTTGTTGCGTGCAGTGGTAAACTATCTTGGGTGATTAGTATACACATTTTGCTAATGAAGTGAATTTCTATTGAATGCACCATTGCATAAAGTCAGGTGACTCGAAATTAGAGTGAAACCTCGTCCAAAGCCTTACAAAAACACGTTTAATGTTTAACTGTAAAAGGGGATGTCCTATGTTTGAAGTGAGAACTAGGAAGATGGTAAAGGCAAGATCTTGTGGTAAGGTGCTAAGTAAAGATGTTGAATTGAATGCAACACCAAAACTGTCTCAAGAGTAGCGAACGGAGTAATTACCTACCTATGTTTGTGAAGCTGATACATTTGTGAGCAACATGAAACCGCAGTATTGTGTTTACTTCATCTGCATAGACAGGGTACCTACAAAATGTAAATATCTCCCACTTTTCAATAATCAATACCTAAATACTGATGATGTTTACAGTTCCTCTAAAACCTTTTCTCTGTCAGAGGACACGCTTTTAAGACCGATGTGACAGTCGTAGTATAGAAACATTTGTATCTAATCTTATTATTTTTGTATTTATTGTATTTTCATCTGATATAAATATTACTATTGTTGATTACAAATCCAAAAAAACACAACAAATGTTTATAATTTTTAATTGTTTAGGATTTGGGCGACTTAGCTGTGCTTGGCTGTGAGGAGGTGTTTTAACTCTATCTGGTCTATATTTGAATTTTATTACTATGCAAAATACGTTAATTCTTTGCCTCCTCATTGGTGAAAAAGAGGACAGACCCACAAACTATAATTTTCTATTTACTTTAATTTTTAATTTTGATTGACATGAAACCATCTAAATGAAAGTTATGACCTACACTATTCAGGATTGCTTTATATCAAATTTTTGTAGTATAAAGTAATCCCGTTTTCCATAATATAAAAGTTATTTGCTTACTAGCTTCTGCCCGCGACTTCGTCCGCCTTGAATTCGTGTATCGCAGATAAAGGTAATTTCCGGAATAAAAAGTAGCCTATGTCCTTCCCTGGGACTCAAACTATCTCCATACCAAACTTCATCTAAATCGGTTCAGCGGTTTAAGCGTGAAGAGGTAACAGACAGACAGACAGACAGGCAGACAGATAGACAGACACACTTTCGCATTTATAATATTAGTATGGATATGGATATGAGGTGAGGTAAAGAGTACATACTTGTATTACTTTGTATAAACTGTACATTGATTATTGACATTGATTCCACTATTGTAACCACATCAGGCAAATTGATTTTCCGTACGCATCAGTGCTGGGTCAATCAACTTTCTCTTGCCATTTTTTTTTCGATATTATTTACCACAAAGTGTGTATTTGATAAATTCTATAAGTTCTTATAGTTCAAATAAACAGTACATTTGAACATTTATGTTGCACAACGCAAAAGAACGTATTCTAGCAGAAAACATGGACAAACCACTCATTTTCATACAAAACCGGGAAACATTGTCACCCGCTGGGCAACCGGTAAAATTGAAGGGACTACTTAATGAATATTTTTTATACCGTTGTCATATATCACGCTTTAATGAATTGAGTAAGAAATGCAACAACAATTAACAACAGCAGACACATCGTATTTTCTTGTAAATTGTTAATTTCCTTTTAATCAGCAACATGGAGGACATTGAAAAGTTAATTCACCCAAACATTGCATTTCGCGAGACTATTATAAATAGAAAAATGTTCAATGTTAATGTCTCTGCCAGAATTGTTGACTGGCCCAAGTTTGCTCGCCAACTTGCCCATGTTTGGGAAAATAGCCTCAGTGCTTGCGGCCACGGTATGTTTGTGTTCCGATGTTACAAAGGCAAACTCAAATTGAAACTCTGGCTCAATTTAAAGTGAGTTTAGTGCCTTAGTTATCTGCAAGCGTGTGTGACTAGCATTATAAATAGAAATTAAGAAAAACTTGGATTTTAGCTAGGATTCCTAGCAACCCGGGTCGGGAGTGACGCCACGTCAGTAACGCGGCGGCAGAGCGATAGTATAAGGATCTAGTAGACTATATGACAGCGTTTACTGACGCTGGTAGTGACGCGGCATCACTGACATTGGAGCATTGATAGAGATCCGAGCTTTAAGGTGTACATCATAAAATAATCCTCTACGCAAAATTTCATCTTTCTAGACCGAAGAGTCTAGGCGTCGTTGTTGAGTCAGGGTAGAGTCAGCGTACTTCTCTGTAAATTACCTAAATTATTGTCATACATACTTAAATATTTTAAAGTAGTATTGTTACTTGTAATTACCTAGCTAGTTTAAAGTTCAAGATCATCACTTATGTCAAAGTAAATTTCCTTCCCGGCTGACAGCTCCTTAAAGAACAAAGTTTTGTTCCAATCCCACGTCTTCTTAATACGCAAGCTCGAATAACTAATTCATCATGATTCAGGCTTCACAAAAGGTCGTTAAGACTTCGATTTTATTGCCATCGTAAAAAGCAGTTAAATTAAAACTTAGTTACTTAGCAGCGTTTAAATTTGCTGAGCAAATTCAGAGCATTGGGACGCCTCCTGGGAGCGCGGAGTTCGCAAACGAAATAAACAAATAAGGGAGTCTTGTGACGTTGTTCTTAATTGAAATCGGTGATACCTACTACTTATGTCTGAGTTGTAATAGATATTTTGTAAGCATACTTGTTTCGCTATCCACCGTTTATTATGTATTGAATTAAATTTACCAGTGGCTGTACACACATGTCCATTGTCAACCGTTTGTGTGTGTTTATATGTATAGCTGCGTCATACGTCTCTCTGAGGGTGAGGTAAAGTTTATCTACGATGTGTTTTTAAGGTTCCGTACCAAAAATGGTAAAAAAGGAACCCTTATGGTGCGACCCTGTATGTCTGTTCGACTATTAAAGCGCCATATCTCAAAAACTACTTATGATATCTATTTGAAACTTGGAATATTTATAAACATGGTCATGTTCCCGCCAGGTTTCTTTTGCAGTACATGTGGGCATGTATTGCAAAGGAAATATAAAAAAATATATAAATTGACTTGATTTTAAACGACATGATTTTTGAAAAAGCATTTGATTAATATCCTGTTAAGCTAACTAAATGTAATATTTACCTCTATCCTGTCTAAAAATCTCTTTTTTTTTTCATTTATCGCCGACATAAAGAGCGCTACTGTGGTGCCCGTAGGTATCCACGAGAACCTACGTTAGGCATCTTGATTTTGAGAAACGAAACGAAAGACTTCAAAAGAAATCATATTTCATCAATCATCAATCTTTCATGAAAATGCCGTGTTGACATCACTAGTCTTATAGTGAACCCCTAAAACACCCTGTATGAAAATCGAAGTTTTTTTTTTCTTCATACCTACTGCTAATTTCAAGCTAACATGCGAGGTTACATACGGCAAACCGTTCGACTGGACGTAACTGCGTTCGTGGTTATCTGATCCATAATAAAGTTTCATACCCCACCATTGCCGAGAGGAAATCTTTTAGAATGCAAATGTCTCGCTCATTTCAACTCCTTTCAAAACTATTTCTAAAAGACTTGGTACCTAACTCGGCGGACGCGAGTGTACCCCGCTTACAGTCTTTTCTTTTCCACGAACTCCATATAACTTTGGGTGTGTAGACAGTAGTATTGTACATACTGTATGCTCAAACGTCAGAAATTTTCGCTAGAGCTACCTCGATTCTTGGTACAAACTGAAACGTTTTGCATCATTTTGTCCAGGGCCGGTTGAGTAAACTTTTCATATTTGGTCACTTCATTTTAAATTGATACGTGCGGGTTTCGCAGTTTGAGAAACTGCAGAATATACAGGCCAATATTACGTGTGAGGCGAACATTTCAACCGTTTTCCTGCGATTGTAGTAAAAATGTCATACCTAATTTGATGCCGTTCAATTCAAATTCAAATTTGGAAACAAAACAAACGTTTGTTTTGTTTCCAAATTCTCGTCATGTTTTTGTTCTCTTTACTTACGTGTTTTATTTCAAACCTTAAATCCTGTTGTGGGCTTAATACATGATACATGACAACTCTTTCGTGACATTTATGTGAACCGAGTCTTAGTAAATAACTACGAGTACTACTTACTTATAATATAAATAAATAAATAAATAAATATCACTGGACAATTTTACACACATCGCTCTAGTCCCATGGTAAGCTCAATAAAGGTTTGTGTTATGAGTACTAGACGACGATATATTTAATAGATATACTACTTATATAGATATATTACTAATATGTATGTATAAATGATAAAGAAAACAATAAGAACACGAACTATAGGTTATTTATTCTTACTTGTCTTAAATAGTAAACAACATTGTATCCTAAAAGAACACCGTAAATAAACTAACATGAATTAATAATTTTAGTGCCACATTGCCAATTTCATACATTTCATTAATTTCCTTACAAGAAAACAGCTGGTATTGGCATTAAATGCATATTTTTAGGTTAGAATGTTTTTTATTATTTAGGACTAGTAAGGATAAATATCCTATACATTGAGCAATTAGTAGAATACAGAAAATATATAACGTCTCTGTATTAAAGACTGACTCACCACCACGAGTTTAACTACCACTCATACGTTAAATTTAATGAGGCCATTTAGCAGGCCTAATATTTATTTTGGTCTATTTAGAGTCGGTTAAATATAGCAGGTATAGACCTCGCAAGTCTTTGAAGCTCCATATCTCCACCATTTTAAAATAATCCATAAAATGAATCGATAAAAAAAGCTATATAATTATCGAAACTGCTCACAAAATTTCAAGAGAATCGGTTGGGAAATGCGACTTGTAGAGGAGAACATGCAGACAGACGAACATACGAAAGTATTTTTGTCCAAGCTGACACGGAGACCTTCGTTAACTCGGTCAAAATATTACCCAGCCCAGCTATGAATGGAAGTAGTACGATTTCGATATTTTCCTTCGAGCGAAATATGTTTAACGATTTGTAGCAGGTAAAGTTGCTGGAGCCGGGTCGTAGATTAAGCGCCCGGATAGGAAGTACTTTATACCAAGTCTCACTTCGAACTTGGGCGTTTATCAACTTTCAAATGCATCGGCGGACGTAACTTATGTTAAGGTTACTTTACTTTATCGACACTTATTAAACTTAAGTTTATGGAGATTAATAGTGGAACAGGAGTATTTTTACGGTTCCGTACCCAAAGGGTTAAACGGGACCCTATTACTAAGACTCCGCTGTCCGTCCGTCTGTCCGTCGGTCTGTATGGCCGTCTGTCACCACTACCAGGCTGTATCTCATAAACCGTGATAGCTATACATTTAAAATGTATGTATTTATGTTGCCGCAACAGAATAAAATAAATGAATATTTTTATTTATTATCAAAAATCTACTTTGAACAATCCGGTTGCGTTAAGCTTGCATCTCATTTGTATGATTCGCTACAGACACCAGGTGCAAACTCAACTTAACCGGCCAGTTAGGTTAAGAGAAAGTTTGTACGGAACCCTCGGTGCGCGACTTCGACTCGTACTTGGCCGGTTTTTCAATAGATAGTTTTGAAACGAGTCGAGGTAACACTTGCCCTGTGCACAAAAATTACCTAGACAATTATTAAAATGGGCTTTGAAAATGTGAGTATCAAAAGTGTGTTTTGAGTGGAGTGAATAAATAGCCTTTTATTTTGAATATAATTGTCTCAACTAATACTATAAAATATCTAATATTGAGTATGTAATTAAAACTTGCCTTTAACTACCCATGGAGTAACTACTACGCTTGCGATATGTTTCTAAAAGCAAAATAATGTTTAACGAGTCGGGTCGCAGATTAAGCGGGTAAGAAGTACTTTATGCCGGGTCTCACTTGGAACTTAGGCATTTATCAACTTTCAAATGCATCGGCATTTTTTAAGCGGACGTAAGCTAAGTTTAGAACGTTACGTGTAGCGGACTTTACTTCCAAGTTACATATCCTATCTTATTAATGTTACGAAGGATCCAAAAATGCGAGCAAAATAGATTAAACTAGTGACGACCGATTTGCTTGATTTGATTACAAACGTGAACTTTTGTGATATTTACAATAACGCGTTAACCATGGAACTTTATATTTGACTTAGCTGACAAAGATATGAACTATGGAAATTGAATCAGCCAACTGTTACACTTTGGTACTACTAATCAAATTAATCCAAGTTAGTCAATATGACATTTTAAAACAATGTGACTTAGTTAATAATGTAGGTAGAATTACTCTGTCATGTAGCGAGCACGTAATCTTAAATAAATAAATATTACAGGACAATTTTACACTAATCAAACTAGTCCCATGGTAAGCTCAATAAGGCTTGTGTTGTGGGTACTAGACGACGATATATGGGTGTAACAACTTTTCGACCCACACTTTTGACGTCTCTGGCGTTACCGAAAACTTCTCTGGAGTTACTAAGAAATCGGGCTTCTAATATGATATTTCCCTTTTTAATAGGTTTAATAGACGGGATATTCAACGTTTTAGCGCACACCATACATTTAAACGAAAATAAACCATTATTTAAAGGTGTTATTATACAACGAAGTGTAAAGTTGTGGACAGATTTATGTGGGTCTAAAAGTTGATTAACCCATATTTAATGGATATATTTATTTATATACATGGAAAACATCCAAGACTCAGGAACAAATACTTATTATGCTCAAATAAATTAAAATTATATTGAAATAGACTTAGTTTCTAATAATTTTTTGCGTTATTTTAAGGTGGTTTCGGGAACACCGCGACCAGCTAACGCCGATAGAACAGACGGCGTTATGGACGCGAGCGCATCTGCAAGGCAGTCTATTGAGCATACGGGCAGTCCGACGCGAGGACGCCGGCCGGCTCGTGTGCTGGCTCAACAACACCGCCGGCGGGGAGTCCGTGCACTTCTCCCTCACGGTCACAGGTACTAGCGACGAGCCGATGATAAAACAGATGACGTTGTCAGCACACGCAGTCAGCTGCTGAGTAAAGTGAACCCTCTGACATACAACGTTTTATGGCAGGGGAGACACGTTTCTCTGCGGCTGACGGTACAAGGTGATCTGTTGAGCATACAGGCAGTTCGACGCGAAGACACCGGGTGATTCGTGTGCGCTCAACAACACCGGTGGCGGTGAGTCCGTACACTTCTTCCTTACGGTAATATGTACTAGTGACCAGCTGATGATAAAGCAGACTGCATTGTAAGTGCGCATATTGGACTATTGAGCATATGCGCTGTTTGCTGTGAAAACGACGGGCGACTCGTATGCTGCCTTAACAATTTCGCTGGCAGCGAGTCCGTGAACTCCTTTCAGTCACATGTACGTACTTGCTCTCAACTAACGACAAAGTATGCTTACGCCTATAAAATGGTGAGTTAATAATATGCGCAGTGAGGTGCGAGGACTCCGGGCGACTCGTGTGGTGTGGTGACTCAAAAAGACCCTTACTCTTCTCTGCTGCTAACTGTAGTACAACTACAGGGTAAAACATCCATTCAAGAGTCTTTAAAGTATCTAAATACTAGTGATTACAAAAGTACTCACTCATATTCAATTTCCAAAAGAAAATATTATCCATAATTGTAATATAGTGTATTGTATATTGTATAATCGATGTAGTATACATTTTATCTACTGATAATTAACTATGTTTAACAGCAATACTGATTGAAAATACTGTTTGTACTCAGCATAATATAGTGTTGTAAAAGTTAGAATCCATTTACCTAATATATCAGTCCCATTCGGCAAACGTGGCACGGACAATTTTTTAATAACTCATAAACCAAAACGAAACTAGGGAACCGCAATTTTACGTATAATGTGCCTGATGCAATGATACACTCCGGTCAAGCTAAAACAATCCTAGAAATTCTATTTCAAAACTCCCAACGTACGTTATATCCTCTCAAATGCGCCTATTAAGGGAAATCATGTCTTATATTGCAGAACCTATCTCCGTCCGAATAAAACCAGAAGCTTTACGAGCAAAAATAAACACGGATATCATTTTCGAATGCAAAGTCTCGGGGCATCCGATCGAGAAGCTGTACTGGGTGCACAATGCGAAGTTTATCAAGCCCAATGAGAGGATTCGGCTGTCGGATGACGGCCTAAGGATACATATCAAGAGTTCACAGAAAGAAGACCAGGGTATTTACCAATGCTTCGCTAGCAACGGGAGAGACCAAGCCTATGGAGTCGCAGAGTATCTGTTTGATGGTGAGAGTTCTCTTTAAACTTTACTTTTTTAATTAAGATAAAAGATACTAGTAAGTATTGTCCAGCAATTTTTGTAAAGAAAGTTCTAAAAGGCCTGGCACATTATTCAGTTTAGTTTTTAAGTTTAATGGCTTCTTTCCATTTGGACAATTTAACCAACGTCAAGTTTTCAGATTACGGTATTATATTAAAAATAATCAAATAATGAGTTAATCCACAACGATTCATGTCGCCCGTCCAAGATGTACATTATTAATTTTGTGTTCAGTAAACGTCACAATATTTGACACCCTAATATTAATAATTGACATCGTGACTTTCACCTGTAGTGTCATAAATTTAAGAAGATACCAATTAATAGGGCAGTACCAAATCGAGGGACATTTTCGTTAAATATGCAGACAGACAAAACGAAGGCCTAATTTTAATACAATAAGTGTAATTAATATGAAACCTTCCACATAAAATTTGATCAATAGTTTAGTTTTACGGTGCTTGGAATAGGGTTTCTAATTAGTCAGTTAGATTATTAAAAAATATTGAACACGTATTTTTTTCTTTTGTCAATGAAACAAAAAAAGACAGAGATAAAGCGCGTCAAAGTTTGGGAGTGGGGGCGCATGATGTCACACCGTGCGAGAATTGGTCGCACGACGTGACGTCACGGGGAACTTTAACGGGCTATGTCTGCATTATTTTTTGTTTAATTAACAAAAGAAAAAATACGTGTCTAATATTTTCTGCTAATGTAACTGACGGACTAATTATATATTTTTGGACACAAGCCTATTATGATAGGGAAAGTAGCTATTTTTTTAAATTAATAAATCCATGTAACCAGACTTATTTCCTGTTTCAAAGAACCACTCTAATTACGAACATCCGAAAAAGATTGCAACACAGTTTTCATACTTAATGTTATTCTTGAAAACAATAGGAGACCAGCAATTGTTTACAAAACCTTTTCAACAAGGCCAAACCTTTAAGTGGTTGAAATAAATAAAAAATATCTTTAAGTGGTTCAAAAAAATAATGTTTTGATCTTTGAGACCAAAACACGTAATGCACCATGAGCAAAAGCCCCAGCTCGCTTTAAAATGTATTTCTTCTAAGTAAATTCAAGGCGGAAATAAAAGTTCATTTTTCAGATCTGCTATTCACAAAGCATCCTAACAGAACCGCTTACCTCGGTTCAACTCTGTTTACGCGGAAGCAGTTTTAACTTATCAAAAATAAAACGTCACAAACGACCGGTAACTGACCAATCGTGAATATGGCTTAGACGACGCATCTGAGTCACAAGGTTCTAAAGATTTGTACTTATGTAATTTCCTAAAAATTGTCGCTTGTAACGTTTTAGATGGTTTTTGGTAGTATTCTTGAGAGTGTTCTATTTTTGTAAGGCTGGTATTTGCAGTGTCCGACCGACCGCGGGCCACCGCCAACCGCTCGAGGCGGGCGCCTTACGCTCGCAGCGCACAATCGCACGATGTGGACTGGAACTTTACTGGGACCAGAGGTATGTTTGAGTTTCAATGTATTTTTTTTGGATTTATGTTTATGGCTGAACTTTTCATGCGAACGTATGACACAAACAAAATATCAATTTTCCAGGGTGAAACAAACAAATACCAATCTCTTCTATCTCGTGAAGTACCTATATAAATGTTACATGAATAAGCAAGTGATAGGTAGCAAAAATATTATTATCAATGTCATAATATTATTGGGCTTTCTTCCTAGCCATATAATGTTTTAGAAAGTTTTCGTTGTCCTCTAACAGTTCTCTCGATTGCCTTGGCTCGTAGGTCCGGTAAATCGTAGATACTTTTTTTGACTCCCGATTCGGACCGCATCCATTAACTTTTTTGGACTTTGATGTCTTAAATAGTTAGTATTATCATAATCGGACAAGTTTCTTTCGAAAGTCTAAGATGGGTAATTTCTCATACAATATCTCGGTCAAAGTTACTTGAAAATATCGAAACAAAAGGTCGTCATGAACTTTTCCACTTAAGCCTCGTGTCACAAGTTGATCCAACTACCTACATAAACAAAGCCGGTCGAAGTTTTGGCAGTGACCTACGACCCACCATGTTTTTGTCACGGCCCTCGAGAAATGAATAAACCTTATAATATATTGCAAAAAGAGAAACAAATTATAACTGTCATAGAACAAATAAAAAAGTATAGCCGCTCCTTTATATTTAGTGAGGAAACTTTTCTTTCTGGAAGTCATTATCTAACATCAATCTTCATATTTTAATAAAACAGTGAAAAGTGATTATACATATGAGATTATAGTTTCTAAAACCAACATATTCATATCGTCTTAATAAGTTTATGAGTTGCTCTGCGCCTATTCACCTAGTAATATACCTTTTAATTAAAAATTGCTGGATATTGCGTAAACCTCATCATCATCATCAATTATCATCATCACGTTGATAAATCCCTAAGAGACCTATGGTATCTCCAAGGCTGGCCTACTGAGTACGATGCGTATACCTAGAAAACACTAACGCCACTTTACTGTTAACAGACAACGAACAGCTTAAACTGCTGAAAGTAGGAACTTAAAATTTGAAACTCATGTTATTAAGAAAAGTAAAGGTGCACAAACGAAGTTAATTTTTTAATTCGTATTTTACGCGGACGAAGCCATGGGCAAAATTATGTGCAGTTATAAACGAGCAAGTAATTGGGAAAAGGAACTTGAATAACGAGTAACCGGTTAGCCAGTAATTTTGTTGTAAATATCCGATTTCTTCATTCAAATTTATCCGGGTAGACCCTCGTTTCGCCTTCATTTGTTTCCGAGAGAACTCTCCAATAATATTAAATTTATGTTGAATCAATCAATATTATTTACAAAGGACGACGAAACACAGTGTTGCTACCTGTAAAGCGAAGGTTTCCGTAGGAACAAGGAAAAAACTGGTCAAGTGCGAGTCAGACTTGCGCACGAAGAATTCTCTACCACAGTTTGCAAAAAAACTACGTGCACAAGATGTGCCATTTATATCCCCTAAGTTATCTTATTTAATTTGTTAGTATAGCGACAATGGTAATACAAATTTTGTAAAAAGTTGGCCAAGAGCATGTGGGACCTTGCTTAGTGTAGGGTTTTGTAGACGTTAGTACAGATAAATGCAATGCAAATTAAAAAAAATACGCTAAAGAGTGTATCTTTATGACACTTACATGCTTTTGTTGCGAAACGAGTTTGGAAATAAATCAAAAACGGTAAATCAGATCATGTTGAAAAAAATATAAGGTTACAAGACAAAGGAGGGGCACAATTTATGCAACTTTTGGAGCGATTACTTTCGAAAATATTCACTTAATCATAAAAAAAAAGTTTAAAGTGTTTTTAATAGAATTGGCGTAATATGTGCCATACGTTGATGTTTGCTGATTTTTTTTCTGTGACATGTATAAAGTGCTCCTCTTAATTTATTTTTTTATTTAACTACCTAACATAGTACTAAAAGTCTTATACAAGACACTTACACTACAAATTTAATTAATATACATCTTGTAGCGTTTGAGTAAAATGCCTGCGTCATACGGACGGACATGACAAAGCGATAAGGGTTCCGTTTTTACCATTTTGGCTACGGTACCCTAAAAATCAAATGTCTAAGCATTTCGCAAAAAATGCTGAATAAATCACGTTACCTTTTAACTTTTAAGGTAATTTTATTTTAATTATTTTTTATTAAAGTGAGCACAGTCCAAAGTGTATGTATCTATTACGGTTCAAAAGTAAGAACCATGTGGCAAACAGACCGCGGAGCCTTAGTGATAAGGTTTAAGCTCTTTCTTACGGGCTCTGAAAAAGGTCTTTTCCTTAACCTTTTATTCGGACAGCCTGTATAATATTCTCGGACTTGTAAAAGGAACATTTTCCGACAACGGTTTTCGCGCACGTTTCAAAAAAAGAACGCTAACCACGCCATGGTTTCCTTGCGACACGTGTGCTTGTAATGTTTCGACATTTTCCAACCGCCGCCAGGAATCTTCATAAAATATTTAAAAGTCCATTTTTAAGCGGGGATTCGCTGCAAGCTATTAGAGTCAGCTCTTCAGCTCAAACAAAGAACTCCAGTGACGTAGGCACGCTCTCCGTAGGCGCAGTCAGGCGACGCACTAAATACTAGTCCGTGAAATTTCCAATTAGGAGCTTACTCTGGAGCGCATAAGGTTCTTCCTTGCTGAGCCTTGCGTATATATATAAGTCGCTTTGTTTCATTACTAATTCGGTCCCCGCTATTTGGTGTCACCGCTCTTCAGGGGCTCCACATAAGCAGGGCGGTGGCACAGTCGTGCCACAACATATCTATAGCTACAACTATATGTTCACCCTTTTAGTTCTTTTTACAATGTTCCATTCAGCCAATGTTCTCAATTCAAGGGATTTTCTTCGACAGAAAACGTATTCAATTCAATTTGTCCTACAACAAGTTGCTTGTCTTCGCAATACATTTACTTGGACATACATTGAGGGATCTGCGAGACTTAAGTCAAATGGGCTCAGATACAAGAAAAGAAACGCTTATCCACAAGAAGATCAGGAAGAAAGTAAATAAAAATCTACATTAGATTTCGCCATGCTCTGTTAGCACTAACGGATGTTTAACGGCCATATCAAATACTCGACATTTACAAGAGTAAACATCCATTAATAAGTAACAAAGCATAGTAAATTATGTTTTAAGTAAATACGAATATCATGCCAACTGACTTCCTAAAATTTGTAACAGGAAATTAGTATTATGTGTTATTTATCATATTTAGCTAGCTTCGATCGAGATATGGGCTGTGCTGCAATCCCTGCAGTGGTGCTGTATCGACTATCGATACATCGAATTACTGAAGTATTAGTACAGAAACGCTACTATGTCAATCCGAATCCAAGAACAGAGCTCGGAGCCAATCCAACTTTAGCGAGGAGTAAGACGGGGAGACGTCATTTCTCGGAAACTGTTTACTACTGCGTTGAAAAATGCCTTCAAGCTACTGGATTGGAACGGACTTGGCATCAATATCAATCGCGTGTAGCTCACTCACCTTCGATTTATAGATGATATCGTGACCATGGTAGAGTCGTTGGAGGAATTAAGCGCTATGTTCTAAGACCTCAACAGAATCTTCCAGTAGGTAGGTCTAAAAATGAACATGGACGAGACAAAAATCATGTCGAATGACCATGTTATTTATACCTTACCCGAAAATAGAGTTAGGTGTATGATAGTCTGCCTTCATGTATGTATACCTGCGACAATTGTCTAGCTACGTTAGTCCAACTTCCAAAAGGAGGTCAATCGTTAAATCCATATCGGTTTGCAGCAGTATTAGTGGCACGTCATATCTTCTCGTCAAAAATACCCCAGTGCTTGAAGACGAAGGTCTTCTAGAGCGCGTTGCCAGTGACCTACGCAACTGAGACATAGGCGACAATGGGATTGCTGTCAACCCATCTAAGTGCCAAGCGGTAATTATTGGGAGTCCCCGCTTAATGTCAACCACCAACTATGACACACCTGGCCCCGGTTACTTTTGAGGGCATAGTGATACCCTTTGGATCGAAGGTGAAAAATCTGGGACTAGTCCTTGACTGTGGCCTTAATTGGGACTCTCAGGTGTCTGACGTGTGTCGTAGGGTCACCAACACTCTAAGGTCATTATAGACTCTTTATAGACTGAAGCATTTCCTGCCGGTAAGTACAAAGCCACTTCTCATTCAAACTCTCGTGCTACCTGTTATTGATTATGGTGATGTGTGCTATACGAACGTTACGCAGGCCTTGCTGGACAGGCTGGACCGCCTCCTGAACAACTGCATCAGATTTATTTTTGGACTCCGTAAATACGACCATGTATCTGCTTACCGACGACAGCTTAATTGGGTTCCTATTAGAGAGCGCAGAACTCTTAAAATCCTATGTACGCTTTACACCATATTGTATGATCCAGCTGCACCCGATTACCTACGTTCTAATTTTCAGTTTGTCACGGCCCGCCCGGGCTGTGAGCTCCGTTCCTCCCGTACACTCAAACTCATTTCATTCCTCCTCATCGCTCTGGTACCATGTCGAACTCCTTCACCGTACAGGCAATTAGTCTCTGGAATGCCCTTCCCCTCAATATACGACAAGCTCAGAGTAAATTCTCCTTCAAGTGTAAGTTGCGCAAGCATCTCTTGGGAAATCTTCAAGATTAAGAGTCTTCATAGTAGTTTAGAACCAGGTACCTGATGTATTTGTATATATGACCTAGAGGGTTATCTAAATCACCCCCATGTATGTTCCGCGATTTTTCGTATTTTCGGAGTTATGACTTTTTTTTTAATTTTTCAACTATCGCCGAGTACGATGAGATTTTTATTTATGGTGAAGTGAATTATTGCGGTAGATGCTTGTTTTTTTTTGTGTGCTAAGCTGATAGATAGGCCAATTCAGTATGGTAACATTTACTATCGTTAGATCTTTGAATGGAATAAAAAAAAAAATGCCAAGAATGATAAAATTACCCAATATGTTCACAACTTCAAGGGGCTTTAATAAGATAAAATCACAAAACAAAAATACCGTTTGGCTTTTAAAAACTTGCTCTATCTATCAAGTAGCTACCCTGAAAATTTCATTTTATTATTCATAAAACCTAATCAAAAAATTTAAATCTAAATGTGGCAAGTGCAAAATTAATTAACTTTGTAAATAAATTTCGTTCTAAATCACGGACTGGCCATCAATAGAAAAAGAACAAAAAACAAAAGACGGTTGACGCATGAGAAAATTTTCACGTTGTTTGGTCATCGTTGGTACTTTTCAATAATTTAACAATTGTGTTTTAATACTGCTAATTGTTCGTTTCTCTAATCATTTTGGCTATTCATATGGACTTTGACTTGCATTATAATTTGGATTAGTGTTATTACCTAGAATCGACGACTTGGCATTATTTAACTGGACTTGAGTTTGCGTGTAAGTAATCATGTTTACTTCACGTGACTACGCAGAAATGCATTACTATTACCGTTATGCTAGGGGGAATGCGACGGAAGCTTCAAGCCTGTACCGGGAACATGTGGAACGAAGAGGCGGGCCTCAACCTGAAACGTTTCTTGACTATCGCATGATCTTAAGAGTACATAATGCGTATTTGGAAGGTTACATACCGGGTACCAGATCAGGCCGTATGGCCACTATGCCGGATCCTGATGTAGTAGATGCAGTGGTTGAAGAAGTAGAAAGAGACCCGTCGACCAGTGTGAGAGTTATGGAACGTCGTACCGGACTTTCTAAATCTCAGGTAGGTCTACACTACAGAGCGTAGGATATCATCCGTTTCACATTAAAAAAGTACGACAGTTGAAACCGGAAGATTACAATCGGCGAATTGAATTATGTCAGGAAATGCTGAGGAGACAAGCTGAAAACGAAAACTTAATCCCACTTTAGACGCAATGGGATTTTTAATATGCACAATTGCAACTCGTGGGCAATTGAAAATCCAAATTTAAAAAGGGAATCGACATCCCAAGAACACTTTAGTGTTAATCTTTGGTCTGGCATACTTAACGGTCAGCTAATCGGGCCCTTTCAGCTGTCAGACCGCTTGGGCGGCAATCGCTTTTTAAATTTTCTACGCGTCGATCTGCCCCTGCTGTTAGAAGATGTGGACTTGGAGACACGCAGTACTGCAGTGTGATGGTGCACCATGCCATTTTGCCTTGGACGTAAGAAACTATTTCAATCAAAGATACCCTGAAAGATGGATTGGTCGTTGCGGCCGGGGTGACGCCTGCCTTATAGCCTGGCCTCCACGGTCCCCCAACCTAAACCCCATTGATTTTTTTGTATGGGGATACTACAAAGACCTCGTCTACTCAAGAGAATGCCGCAATTTGGACGAGTTAACCCGGAAATTGAGAGTAGCAGAAGAAACCATTAAAAATAATAGAAGTGCATTCAGACGTTTAAAAGACAACTTTTTTTTGGCGATGTCGCACTTGCATTGAGCAACAGGGGGGCCATTTTGAAAATTTCTTGTAATTAAACACCTTGTAATTGGTTTTACTTTGTTTGTATTAATCATCATGTAAATTAAAATTTTGCACTTACCACATTTAGATTTAAATTTTTTGATTGAAGCCTTATGAATAATAAAATGAAATTTTCAGGGTAGCTACCTGATAGATAGAGCAAGTTTTTAAAAGCCAAACGGTATTTTTTTTAATGTGATTTTATCTTTTTAAAGCCCCTTGAAGTTGTGAACATATTGGGTAATTTTATTATTCTTGGCATTAAATTTTTTTTTTTATTCCATTCAAAGATCTAACGATAGTAAATGTTACCATACTGAATTGGCCTATCTATCAGCTAGAGTATAGATAGTTTAGTTAGGTAGATAGTTTTAGATAGGTAGTTTTTGCTGGCGACTTCGCTACATTTATTTTTGCCGTGGCTTCGTTTCCATTCGTCATCATCATAATATCAGCCCAAAGTCTTCCACTGCTTGACAAATGCCTCCCCCAAGGATCCCCACAACGACCTATCTTGCGCCGCCTTCATCTAACGGTTCTATGTCGATGACCTTGGACGAGCTTTTCTACGGATGTTCTTGATTTTCCCCCAATCTCTTTGGAGATCCGATAAATTATACTTTATTATAGGCCTATCTAAATCATTGTTGTCCTTAGACGGTATGCAAAATTTCAGCTTAGGCTGGACGTTGATATGTCTGAAAGGATGTCTCAAAACCGATTAAGTATTTCATTTAACTCACCTCAACTCTTGTCGATCAGCTTTCCTTTACTACATTTCACAATTTTGAACAGGATATCAAATACGCTCTCCATACATTATCCGCTTTGAGACTAGAGTGGATAATAGCGTATCACGACTCAGACTACGGTCGTATATAAGGCAATAAGTGAGTACAGACTTTATACGCAGTTAAGACGTTTTTCCATTGAATGCAGCCTAGCTTTGTACTCGTTGTCGGAGCAAACTGGGTTAATTTTAAAATTCTATACAAAGCAAAAGAACTAGGCGTGGGGGGGGGGGGGGTATCATAAGGGGCAAATAATCTATTCTTTTGCTTTATAAGTGCTCTGGGAATATGCGACATTTTGTAGTAAACAGAATATTGTGTTGGTAATCTTGAGAGGAAAATGGTTGTGGCATCTTCAATGCACTTTTAGATTTTTCATAAGAAAATAAATTATTGTACCATTCTTCGACGAGTACAGTAATCGAACTTTAAAAGATTTTACTCTGTTCCCTTTATGATGTTAAAAACTATGGAATTCTTCGGGGCGAAACAAATGCCTATGTAATTTTTACACCTAAGCGATATCGCGATTTTTTTGTAAGTTTTTAACATATACCTTGTATCTTCGTCGACCATTTGACAGAAACAATAAGCCGTTAATGACTAACAAACCTTGGTGAATTTAGGCTATATAAGGAGTAGACTAACCTAACTAATTCAGTAACTTAGATCGTGCAACTGAATACATTTGTTAGTAATAAAATGTGACTTCACTTAGTTTTGCATATGACGGAGTAGCTCACATGGCAACATAATATGTGAATCAAAATTATGTATTAAAAAAAATCATAAGTGACGTCAACATTATTAAATCAGCAGAAAGACGTCCATTAGTGATTTTTGGTTTTATCCAAACGATTCCTGCCATCTTGATCCGATCTTACCTTCCCCCTTGTTGGGGCCTTTTTAATGCTGCATCATCTGGCACGTGGTTGCCACTCATTTATTTTTTACAGCAACGACCATTGGTTCTACAAGTACCTAATATGCCCATCTAGTTTCATCAACTAATTATAGATGAATATGGAAAATCCACGGTGGCTTACCAGGTTTGTTATTTTGGTAGCAAGCAAGTCAAATAGCTAAAGGTTTACCTCAATTTGCAAACGTATACCGAGAAGATAGAGTAACCCATCTAATTCAGTCACTTTCAACAAAGTGTCCTCGAGGAGTCCGAAAATTTTTAACTACGTATTCCTTAGGTCAATAGGAGCAAAAAAAATTAAACGTAGTCAAATCCAGCTTAGTTTTGAAGATATTATTACTTTTCATGTATACTATTTACATATTGTGATTACTGTAGCTTGAATAAAAACTGCTGGTTCAACCTATGTTCCGAGTTTAATGACAACTTAAAAACTGAAGACATCAAAAAACAAATGTGGTATAAAAAGATAAAAAAAAAACTTTACAAAAAGGTACAAATGTTATAAAAAGAGGTGCACAATTACTAAAGTGCATTTTGATCGCGACGTTGCCAGGTTTGTAGCCAAGTTTCGCATCGCTATTGACCATTGAATCGTTACCAGTGACCGAAAAAAATATAGAACGCGAGCTTCATACAAAATTGCAGTACAAAACGGGGTAAATATTCTAAATCCGCATGCGCGTTATGTGACCAATAAGAGTTGCCCAAAATATCAGTCTACTTTGTATTACCCAAAACAAATAATTGTGATTGGCCAATTTCATAATACCTGGCTGTGACAGGCTTTTAGCGCTGACGTTTTATAGTATCAACATGACGGCGACTATGAAAACGCATACGTAGTAGATGGTCACATGCAATAAAGAGTAATTTTGTAGGCAGAATTGTCGTATTATTTAAATTGTATTTTCAGATTTATTTTATATTTAAATAATCATAGAATAACCTTACGCAAATCAAAATAGTCTCCAATTAAGATGTAGCTTACTTATACTGTGAATACTAAACGACCATACGAGTATGCATATATTATAGCTTGCTAAATACTTAAATACAAACAGACAATCAGCCACTAGAGTCTGGCAAATGAAAGATGGGAATGAAATCAACCGCTAAACTTAAAAAATGTTGCTGCAGTATGCCTGTATGAGCTAGATATAAACAAATTTAAATTCTTTTCTCAGTAACTAATAACTTAATAATTCATGACAAAAGCAATGAATTTGTGTAACACTAGCTCATAAAGGCACACTGAAGCAACATTTTTAAATTTCGCGGTTGATTTCATTCTCATCTTTCATTTGCCAGACTCTAGCAATCATAACTTTTGTAGTACGTTAAGACAACGCAAAAATGGAGCTTGAGTACTTTTATTGTTGCCGTGTTAGTATGTTTGTATGGGTCAAATCTTTGAAGCTAAATGAAAACCACTTGCCGGTTTCTGATTGTACTATATTTTTGCATACTTTTGTAAGTTTGGTGACAATGCAATATTATGATAATATCGAGCTGATATGATGATGGAGACGGAAGGTGGGCGTAGGAACTCTGTAATAAGTTACCGTAATCCTACCGAGTTCTTTAGTGTATGATAACTTTTAAATCAAATTGCACCTTTTTCGAACACTGTATATAAAATAGTTATGTGCATGAAAACATGTATCTCAACACATAATATATCAAATGTTCAATAGGTATCATAATACCTTTTCATTTACATATTAACATTTTGATGGTGTAAGGTGGCATAACACCATACCTATACAAAATCTCTTCCGACAAAAAAAAATAAATAATTATGTTTACGGTACTTTTTACATGTGAAAAGTGATTCCATCTTTATTTTTATATTTTCTAGAATAATTAATACACTAGTTTACAGATCAATAAGTCGTATTTTTTCACTTTGGGAATCGAAATAATACGACACTCATACAGCGCCGCCATATGTAACTGACAGCCCGTTTGACCCAGTTTATACGCCCCGCCTTTTTCGACACAGTTTTCGTGGGGTCATTTTGCGACGCTAGTTGTGCTTCTATGTTTTTTTCGTTCGCTGATCGTTACCATTTTATTAAAAGGCATAATTTTCTTTGAAAAGTGAACTTTATAAAATTTGGATGTAGAAAAATTTAGAAAACTAGTATTTTTTACACCTAATAACCTCAGGCCAGGAATACGTAGTTAAAATCTTTCGCATTCCTCACGGGCAACCTGTATATCGTGGGGCCTGAATAAATTTGTTAGTCATACATAAAGTGAGACTTCACAAACTTACCGCGCACACTTAGCCTTGCAAATGACGAAGTAGTAGCACACATGGTAACATGTGACTCAAGATAATGTAGGTATGTGCATTTCGTGTTATTTAATCGTGTGGAGTTATAATAAAACTAGAAAGCACCCGCAACTTCGTTCGCTCAGGGAAAGAAAAGCCATAACTTGTTTGCGTAAAATGTATCCTACAAGTATTAAAAAAAAATTGAAATCTCATTCACTCGAACAGTTTCCCACTTAAACCGATTTGTGTCATTTTCAAACCCTCATAGCTTCATCCCAGATAACACTGAAGAGTCCAAATTCACAGAATAAGATGAAGTTAAAAAAGATATGAAATACACTAAGTTTCATTGATGTAGCATTTATACTTTTGATTTTATTGATACCTAAAATACTACGATTTGGCCACTCACTTAAAACCTCTAGGGTACTTCCGGATATCCCAGAAAGCTGAAATTTGCCATGGAGCCTAGGATTTACATACAAAGGAGAGATAATTAAGAAATCTGTAACTTTCGTCCTCCTCCCCTATAAATGGGGTTGCAGGTCTATATAGAGAACTGGTTATTTATTTATTCCATAGAAAAAAAAGTAGATACATACAGAGGATTATAAATCGAACTCCGGAGACTTAATCCACTTGAGAGTATCGTTGTTGAAATTGATCAGGTTTATCGAGTGGATGGGCACACTTGGAAGATGTGGTGGATACTCTGCTCCTCAGCACCACAATGATAGACAGGGGAGTCCAGCCAGCCGCAACAATATTTGAATAGGGCAAAGCTACCATGACCGGTTTTGCCTCAGTTTGCCTCAGCAGTTCAAACCCCCTTATAATAGCACCAAATTTCCATCGATTGCAGGCGTCCATGTTTGCGACATGACCAAAAGTGGACACTCTTGGTCTATGTTGAAATACTCGTGGGAAAGTGACGAGGCAATGCTGAAACGTACATTTAAAGAACTAGTAAAACTATTGTATTCCAGTTGTCCTAGAAAGCTGAAATTTGGTATGGAGCCCACGATGTATATAGAAACATAGAAACTGGACGATGAAA
The DNA here is from genome assembly GCA_905404275.2 of Hedya salicella. NCBI lineage: Eukaryota > Metazoa > Arthropoda > Insecta > Lepidoptera > Tortricidae > Hedya > Hedya salicella. The sequence goes on along the minus strand of FR990112.1, from coordinate 13,951,516 downwards.
TAAAGAAAAGCTGAATCTCAAGAAATACAATAGCCCGCAAATATTTCAAAAAGCTAGGGCACCTTAGAAAAAGAAATGAGATGTCTCCAAAAACGTTATCACAATATTAAAGATATATGTGCCTCACGGTCCGACTTATTGACGGTAGGAAATTATATCACAGCTCTTCAATGTTATGACATGCACTAGATCTATGAAGTTTTTTTACAGCGAAAGCGTTATGAGCTTGTGAGTCTTAGTCGCCAATTTTACATGAAAGATTTTCTGTGGGATTACACATAATTCAAAAAGATGTCTCGATTCCTTCAGGAGGCAAGCCTATTTTTACTTATTTTTGTAAAAGGCCTGTATTGTACTGACGTTTCAAGTATATATCTATTTCTTATCCACGATGTTTTTTAGTCCTTTAGATACACCCACAGATGACATACGGAAGCAGCCATTGGTTTAAGAAGGTTCTATTTTTCATCGTTAATAGGTACGGAATCCTTAAAACTGCAGTATTTGCCCTAGTTAGGGTGTCGGGCGGGCGAGAAACGGAGCTCCATAAATTATGCAAGCCGTCGACCTTCGTTCTAACTGGCTTCATTTGTCATAATAAAAAATTTAATCATCTCTATGAGAAAATAATGTTATAAAAGAAATTTATTGCAAAACAACTCTTTGAGCAATATTGGTACAGTAATATAACTTTAATTTATTTGGTCTTTTATTAAAGATACGGAAGTATCGTTCAAAATTATGACAATCAAATACCTGTGATACACGGATGGACACGACGAAACTATAAGGGTTCCGTTTTTGCCATTTTGGCTACGGAACCCTAAAAATGTACCTACGAATACGAGTGGCGGGCGGTGCGCGAGACGGCATAAAATATGCAAGCCGTTTACCATATGTTAGTTTTACTGTGCAAATATAACATATACGAGTATTTGCTGGCAAACAAGTTTGCGCTATGCGAAACTTATCCTTACTAATATTATAAATACGAAAGTGACTTTGTGGTTTTGTCCATCTATCATGCGATAACGTGGCACCGTATTGACGTGATGTTTTGCATAGGAAAAATAGAGGCTGGAGTGTGATGTTTGCGACTATTTATCCCGGGGGATATACAATATATTCGGCCACGCGAACAAGACCGCGATAAAATCCCAGTATTGACATTCATTTTAAGTAAACAAACCCACTACACTGGTACGCCTGATGTAAATTTGCATCAACTAAACTCTTGAGTGAAGAGGAATGTACGGTGAAGGAATTAAATTTGTGTACCTACCCTTTCGTACCTTGTCATAGTGACATTAATATGTAGCCGCCGGTGCCAGATGATCTGACGAGAAGAGGTACTCGACGACTATTTGATGAAAACTTCGATATTGTGGACTGTATTATATATTTACTATAGGTTGACTGGTTTACAAAGTGTAGTGTCGCGGTCGCAAACAGTGGTGGTTAGGTTAAGATGGTAAGAAAAGGTAATGTGTCATGATTTGACTAAATGGCTAGATGGTTAGTAGTAGCGATGAAAGTCGTATGTGGCCCAATGTTATTGGCCCATTTTAAGAAGCCCCCCGCATACTAACTGCGCCTTGTATGAACGTTTCGACACTGCTTCGCAGCGGATAAAATATAGAAAATAAGGGTTGCGTTCGCAACACTATGGAATCTGACTGTGAAGTGACTGTACACTTATAATACGACGTAAAAAATAAACAATGTTCACGGCATAAACAGAATTTATTATTTACCTACAGTGATAACCGTATATTTGTGTCAAAAATTTAAATGAAAATTCTAATAATACTTAGTGATTTTTTTTAAGATTGGTTGATTTTCAGCAAAATAGAATGAAATATTATAATTCGGGGCATAACCAGTTTTCACGGTAGGTAAAGAAAGTGCACGATTTGCCGAATATCACCGGATAAAATGGCGGTGCGAAAGATGACACTATATAAAATACGCCACCCGTTAACCTTCTGATAATGATGATTATGACGATACAATGAGTGGCGATAAATGTTATATTACCTACCTACATACTTATAGTACTGATAATAACGTATAGCGTATTTCAGATCGGCTTGACTCCTTGCGTAGAGATGTAGCCTTGCTCTGCATTTTCTATCGTCTGTATCATGGGGTGTTTCGGGGAATTTTCGGAATTATCCCTGCCGCATCGTTTCACCATCGTCCTACGCGACAAAATTGCCATCCCCATCACTTAAATAGTTGGCAGTCTACAACTGTGCGTTTTCGTGCTTCCTTTCGGACCGATGCGACCATCAAGCCCTCAAGAAAAGAGCGTTCTCCCACCTGAAAGGCCGGCAACGTACTTGTGACTCCTCTGGTGCTGCAGGTGTCTATGGGCGACGGTGATCGCTTACCATCAGGTGATCTGTCAGCTCGTTTGCCCCTTATGACGTAAAAAAAAGAAAAAAGATAACCCTAAAGGAAAGAATAATCGAATAATTTTAGATAAAGATAGGAGGTTGATTTTCAGTAAAATGGGTAGAGAACCAACCACTTATGGCATTTTAACATAATTTGCAAATAACCAGTTTTGACGGCATAACAGCAAATGCGTGAATACCCCAGATAAAGTGTCGGGCAGTGTGCGAGACGGCTCTCTTCATAAATTATGCAAGCCGTGGGCCTTCTGTTAAATAATTTAGTCACATAACTTTAAAAATATATTACTTTATAACGTAATGTTATATTTGATTCCAAAAAAAGTGTGAACCCCCTTAAATAATCTGATAAAGTGTAGTGGACAGGTTGATTTTCTTTTAAAAATGAGAACAACCATTTTATGATTCGGATTTGCCGAATACCCCGGATAAAGTGGCGGGCGCTGCGCGAGACGGCTCTCTCCATAAATTATGCCAGCCGTTGACCTTCTGTTAACAAGCCTCATTTGTTCTTGCCGGCTGGAAATCCGACGGCGCACTATAAGTTGAGCGCAAACTTATGCAAACATCCGTACGGGCGAGTTTATTATCGACTGTAATTGGCGTTATCGCTTGTTTAACATTTCACTTTGACCATGGATGTGTTTTAAGCATATTTCTTCCTAGTCCGCCTTGTTATTCCCGTGCTTTCGTTCGCGTTTTACTCTTTAGAAAGTTTTTCTACGTAACAAAAAGTTGCTTACCCCACTCTTGAGCTCATATTTAATATCGGACGTAGTAGTAAGATTTGCCAGTAAAAAAAAATGCAATACCTATGGAACAAAATTTTGCCCAAGCACAAGTGATATCTCGCGTATTACGAATTCAGACAAAAGTGGCAATACGAATATTGCCTTTTGGGCGGTCGTATTACCTGGTTATCATACGGAGTTAGCATTAATCTTGCATTGTAAAAATGAGCCTAAGATTTAACATCGATTTTGCGATTTTCTAATTCATAACACATTTATGGCAATATATTTGCAGTCTTGTATATTAAAGTGTCATTCTATAGAACTTGCAAACAATGTAAACAAACGACTTAACTTTGTTTTGTCCTTATTTCTCCTTGAATTTTCACATCACCTCATCAAACACCATTGAAAGCATACACTATTGAAACGGTCGTTACCGTAAAATACAAAACCATACAATACATAACTATATCATGGATATTTCATTAAAAATTTAAAATGGTTTCATAGTTATGTTATTAGGACCTGAAGAAATGACGTTTTTGTTGTACGTGACGTTTTGGGTAGTGTTGTGATTAAAGTTGGTGATATATTAAAGCCGCTACACACTACCCAACTCGCGCTCTGTACCTGCCAAAGCGGTTGTATACATTACACGGTACTTTGTAAATTTAAAATTTCTATAAATACGTAAACTCAGATTTTTTTTTAAATCCCTGTTTCTCACAAACTTTTTCCATTCTTTCGCACCATTTTTTCATTGGTTTTGTCATTTTGGACTCCTTTTTTAAGGAATGAAAGAAACCCTACATTTTTATTAAAATCTAAACAATGACGGTTGAATCATTAACAGTTTCAATATGATTTTACTCTTTCACTGTTTTTCTTGGCATGTTGGCATGTAAGGATATGGGTAAGGAATTTTCTAACGCTTATTTCTATTGGTACCGAACACGGATACTGATATTACTTATTATTGCCGGCAGCAAATCTCGTAAATACTGGTGATACATAATCTTCAAGTACCGATTTACCTTCTGATTGGGATTAAAGAAATTAAAAATTAAGTACCTGCTTGTTTTTTACTTTCGGTATTTTACTATTCGATATGTTTTGACATAAGTAAAGGAGTAAGTAAGAGTCTTGCCCATCACTAACAAATTCATAATCATAATTCAGAGACAATTTCAATATGGCGGTTTGTTTACATAGTTAGCAAGTTCTATAGAATGGCACTTTACCGAGTCTTTAATGTTAACTGCTTGCAATAGGTAGGATTATTCAGCAGGTACGTTAAATAAGTAAGTACAATAGTTAGTATCCTGTAATAAAGACACCCTTAGGATATTTTCCCTTCAACCCGACAGTAACACCAACATTAACACACTACAAGCCGTTAACAACACCAGTTTTGCCAACTTGCAAAAACCGCCATGTGCCAACCCTTACAGTATCGTTACACTTAATCACTTGGAAATGTGGGTCGTGCAAATTTTATAAAATAGTCCCATATACCCAGTAATGAAAGGAGGCTGTGTATTATTGCGTTTTACTTCAAATCCGGGCGTCATGGGTCTCCTGGGTAAACTATGACATAAATTTAATCCAGTTCTATTGTCTCGTTCAAACAGACGGCAAAAAGGACGCTCCTAAAACGGACCTATTTAAATTCGAGCCCAAATACGACCAAACCGTGACTTAAAACGCTTAAATGTGATGGAATGACGTAAAAGGAGCAGTGGACGGCAATTATACTCTTCAAAAGATGTTTCACAATAAAAGTGAGCTCTGCCCGCGTTGAGAGGCAACATTGAATCTATTTTGTACTTTAGAATGTATTTTCTTCGTCTCTGTGTTGAGCAAACTGATTTTTATTTCAAATCCGCTCAAGCTCAACTTGTAGCCATCTGAGAAAGCAAGAGAGTATTAGTGATTTGAGTGCAGCATTGGTCTACTTCAATTTGGTGTCCAAGTGCCTATTCCGATCAGATACAAATAATAAATTGAATGTGTGTACTGAGCTAAGAAGCTTTATTTTAGGACTCGTGGTCACTTTATACCATTACTGGTGTAAATTCGAAAGTACACGTCGACTTCAATTCTGATATACATAACTCATAAGCAAAAAATACAATAAAACAAAATACCCTAGTCTGTTATTTATATTGTCTTTGACTTGAGTGGAAGTCAAGAGCCCATTACGAATACTTGATGCGAGTCTGGAGCTATATATAAGGTGCATTGGCGTAATTACTCATAATTTCGTCATATGAGAACGTCAAAAAACTTTTTATAAAAATAAACGTCATTTAAGAAATTAAAACACATTAAAAATCATTTTAAATGACCCCAATGCTTTTAATGATATACCTAAGTGACGCGCCGCACCCGGCAGTGCTACCATAGGGTTATTATTACTTGTGGCAAGTTTTGTTAATTCAAGAGCAGTATTGAATTAACGAAGTAAATCACTGATGAATTTAGAGAAAACAAAACGCGCTTCCTTCTTTGATGCTACTTTAGCAGTTTTGTAAAGTACTTAACCATGGAAATGATCGTCGACTGTTCTGAAAATAGTAATCTAAATAAATCTATTCCGACTTACTGTGAGATACGCCACATCTCTTTTTTTTTTGTAATAAATGGCAGGTGAATCACCTGATAGAAAGTAGTCAACTGTCTCCATAGGTTGCTCACATTTAAGTGCCCTGTTTTATTAGCTTCTAGAACACCATGTTACAGCTCTCAGAGGAAAAGCAGATTCCATAACTTCCAATTTCGTCGAATACTAACTTCCAAAAAATGTCGTGAGGGCCGTTTTCATTATGTCTATTCAAATTTTCACAACATTTAGAGGATTTTTTAGGGTTGGCTAGCTTTTCTAATTCGAGGGCGGTCGTGCCGGTGGGTGCACGGTCCGGATTTGCGGCCCGGCCTGTCCCGTAATGCCGGGCTCGACAAAAGTGAATAATCGGAATATGGCAAATTTTTTTTTTTATATTCTAGTAGTGTCCCAAAGTTGGGCAAAGACCCTAGAATTTCTGTCTTCCCGGTCTGATGTAACGTCATTTTTCAATCGTTATATTAGTGCACTTGTTTATGTTAGCTCCACTTGCTTATGTTAGCTCCACTCTCTCGTACGGAGCCTCCTTCATATTAATTGACCGCCCAATTTTACCATTGTCATTGCTCTGATGGTTTTGAAGATTGAATACGCCTGTCAATGTGAATCTGAAACCTCTTCTTGTCTAATTTGTCAAACAATATACTACCACTTCGCAAATTTGTTGAGAACAATACTTATCTAAACACGGCCGCGGCCGCCGGGCGAACGCGCGACCTGGATTTGGCCCATGCACCCCATAATGCAGGCCACAGAAAAACTAAAGAATCAAACGAAAACACCCAACAGGCCACAATGGAACCCTATTTTGTTCCGTGTCTGTACATCTGACTGTCTGTCACAGGGCTCTAACTCTTAAATTGCTATAAGTAGTTAGACACTGGAAACTTTCGCGAAATGTGTATTTATTGTGGTCGTTATGACAAGAATTACTAAAAATAACAAAGTCAAATATTAAAGGGGAACTCTGTACGAAACCTTTTGGCTCGGATCGGACACGTACTTGGCCGGTGTTTTTTAATATCCTAGTAGTGTCCTACCGTTACGACCTAAACTTGTTGGTTTTCTTTCGATATACCATAGATTCACTTATAATATACTGTATGGCTTTCGTTTATTTTACTAATTACTCTGACAAAAAAATATAATGGCTTAGTTTAGTTACACCTAACAATCTTATATTGCTATGCTAATTTGTCGAGAAAAATACAAATCTAAAGGCGGGCGTGCCTGCGGACGAGCGGGTCGGATTTGCGGCCCGGCCTGTCCCACAACGCCGGTCTCGAGCCGCTTAATCGACATGAAAATTAAAACGGAATCTATCCGGAAAACCAGCAGGAGCAGAGCCAGAAAAGGATTAGCGGCATTAAATCATGCGGCACTCATTTATTCTGAGAAAAAATATAACAATAAATGTGAAAACGTGCTTGAAAATGTTTTAGGTTGTGCGGATGCTTTACCTCTAAGTATATATCATTGGTTTAAATAGTTTATTTTCACATTCTTGTTATAAACTTATCAAATGAAGTAAATAACTTCTAAGTAAATAATACGAATATGTCACTAATTCTCAATATGCTACTCATATTTGTACTTGTTTTAGTTAACTTTGCTCGTTCATACAAATAATACTTCATATTATATACCCTAATTTAGAAATTTGCCTAACAATATACTAATAACGCAAAAGATAAGTATTTTTCAAGAAAAATACCATTCTAAAGTTGAGCGTGCCTGTAGACGAGCGGGCCAGATTTGCGGCCCGGCCTGTCCCACAATACCGGCTTCGCGCCGCTTAATCGACATGAAAATTAAAACGGAATCTATCCGGAGCAGCGCCAGGAACAGAGCCAGAAAAGGATTAGCGGAATTAAATCAAGCGGCACTGTATTATTATGAGAAATAAATATAACGAACTTGAAATGGTTTCGGGTTTTGTAGGCTAAGTAAGATATGATATGATGTAAGATAGGAAAAATCTTATAAAATAATTCCGATTTTTTACCACAAGCATGTCACATTTTTTCTACGCTTTTAACTTTCATGAGGTCAGAGATAAAATTGTATTGCACTATATGAGACCGAATATCGTGCATTATGGAAGCAGTGCATTATCGCCACGCGATGGCCAACTTTAATCAGCCGTCCTCAAATCAGTATATCCAGTATTGAAATACGAGAACTTGAACAACAGAAAGCTTCAAGTTTGTATACTTAATTTCTGTTAAAATAATTCATGTAATTGTGGACGGTGTTCATATATGACTATATTTTATAACACAGTCATATTTTGTTTCAGAATCAAAGCCGGAGTTGGTGTATTGGTTTTCGGAGCAAACTCTGCAGCCTGGCCCTAGCGTATCGCTCAAGTGTGTGGCAATGGGTCACCCGCCACCTCAGTTTACGTGGTTGCTTGATGGGTTCCCTATACCCACTAATTCAAGGTGCCTACATATATATATTTTTTTCATTTTATCTTTTCAGCTATTAAGCGTTCGCTGTTGGACAAAGTCTACCTTCAAAGATCTCGACGATGGCAAATCCTGCGCTATCCTATCGCACTCAACAACTTCCCGGGACCCTGACACAATTGTCTATACACGCGCTCGTATACTTAAAACTAATTACATTTAACAACAAACCAACTTAATAACATCACTGCTGAAACACAAGTCTAGTCAACGCTTTCGTTTTGGATAAAAAAGCCTGACATGAGTGTTAATCTATCATTCTTCTATATAATGTAGTTGTTTACTGCGGAGAAGCCGAAAAGGGAAGAAATTCACGCGGATATTTCACCCCATAACCGATTTAGACAAATGATGTGTCGATATGGCGGAAACAATCTACTATAAATAGATTTATCGCATCGTTCTACTAAGGGTTCCGTAAATTGGAAAGGAGGAAAGCTTTTCCAAAGCTCTTTGTGGATCTCTATTATTTCTTTTCTGTAAGCGTAAAAACTATTAGTATTCAAAGCCCAATAACTAATTTTGCATAGCCGAATTATTAACTTTGAGCGTCATAATTTATAAAGCCGGTTTTTTAATAAAAAAGGACGAGGTCGTTTTTTATGTCTTGATTTGTTCCAAGTACAGTGATTCATACTAGTATAACTAATAGGTACATAGAAAATTCTGGGCTGGTTTCAAAATAACAAATATCTACACAGTACCTTCAACAGCGTACTTTATGGAACGTTTACCTTCGTTAGTTTCTTGAAACATTTTGTAAAGGGGATTTCTAAATCGTAATATTTCTGACTAGGTTTGTCGTCGGGCAGCACGTGACGCTCCAAGATGACGTAGTCAGCCATCTCAACGTAAGCCGAGTGACAGAACAAGATGGTGGGGAGTACGCGTGCGTGGCCAGCAACTCCGCTGGCAAGGCGATCCATGCGGCGAGGGTTAACGTGTACGGGCTGCCGTTCATACGGGAGATGCCGAAGGTCACAGCCGTGGCTGGCAGCGACCTCATCATCAAATGCCCAGTCGCCGGGTATCCTATCGAGTCTGTTACTTGGGAGAGAGGTAAGAGAAGAGGTAATTTTAGGGTAGGTTTATCGTTTTATACCATGTTGAGCTTCAAGGTAGTCAGCCATCTCATAGTGAGTTCGTAAGATAGTGGAAAATATAGGCCATTAACTTAACCAGTAAGGCGGCCCATGTAGCGAGGGCCAACGTCTACACTTCTACTGGCTGTCACCGTCGAAGTATTGCAACTGAAGGAATATTCCAAAGTCTGAAATTCTACGTCCTTCTTATTAAAATAACACGACAGCGACAGGAATAGCGCCATATGAACTCCGAACTTTCGAGTAACTTATAAGTATCAAGTTGTTATTCCCAATCTCTAACCCAATCTTTACGTTTTTGGCCTTATCCGTAAATTTGGAGATTCGAAAAAAAAAATCGACTGTTTTTATTTAGTACTTCATTTAATACGTTACTGTGGGCGATCTTCAGAAATCGCTCACAATGCCGAACAATAGAAACAGACGTGCGTGTACCGTTTGCGTTACCCATTACTTAAAGTAGTTTACAACGAAATGGATTTCATCAAACGCACGACTTGATTGGTTGGTGATTATGAGTGATGTGGGAACGCTTAAGCCGAGTAGGCCTACGTACATCAGAGAAGCCAAGTCCCAGAAAATTATATATTCCTTTTTTATTTCGATGAAGGCACAACATTCGCTTATAAAGCCGTTCACTTTTTTGGTATTTATCTTGAGTATAGCTAACCATTAGACAGTACGTGATCTATGCTGAGTCTATTTCGTACCGATTGGCAAATTTCCGGACGGTATTTACTAGGTCTTAGCACGGATCCCAGTCCTCTTGGGAATGCTTAGGTAGTATTAAGGTCCTTAGTATATGAACTAAATCTGGTGGCAGAATTAAATGTCCACATTCATATGAATCTAGGGAAAATAGGTACACTATCTTAATGTCCTATGAACATGAAGAAAATCTGTCTAACAAACTTTTATCATCAACAACAACAACCAACTTCGCCGTGGACAAATTTATTACGTCATCGTCGCCTTGATTGGATTAGGTATATACCTACGCTGTCCTAAATTCATCGGATTACATAAAGAATTTTCTAATCACGGTGCAGTCAGTGTAATAATAAAAACAAGAAAGACACTATAAAGTTTTTTTTATTATTTGCTATGAAGCTGACTGGAAAGGAATCTGATAAATCGGCGTTACTCATTTGTCACAGGCTCTGTTTTTTGAGGTGCAATAAATATTGTATTATTTTGTGTAATTGATGCGGAAATAATCTTTGTCTACGAGTACGTCAGTTGAGATGTACTATTTTAAACCTAATGTACGTGAGTTTCATACTGTTAGTGTAATGTCGATTTATTGTGTTGCTCTGCGCGCAGCAGAAAAAAAAATATCCGGGAATGGGCTGGTTTGATAGATATCATGCAGTAGAGAAAAGGTCAGTAGGACAATCTCGTATAGGAAAACAGAAAGTGTCCAGCAAAAAGCATTAAATAATAGTGCCAAATCCGTCTATAATGGCGTTAGAGTAGCGTGATAGTATGAATTCTACAACCAATTCATAATTTTAGCCATTGGACGTCCACTGCTGGACATAGGCCTCGCAATATTTCCACATGGGCCGGATAGAGGCGGCCCGCATCCAGCGAGTCTCCGCAACCCTAATCAGGTCGTCCGAGCACCTAGCGGGTGGTACGCGCGCGGTACGCGGTCTCCACTCGAGAACCTTTCTACCCCAACGGCCATCAGTTCTTCGAACTATGTGCCCTGCTCTGCCCTGCCCATTGCCACTTCAGTTTGCTTACCCTGTTTGCTATGTCGGATGTTTTGTAACAACCAATTTCACAACATTTTTATCCAAATGCTACTCAACCTTTCGTTCTTCACCTGATGTAAATATATATACAAGCTTGTTCAAAATGATTTTTCTTGCATCGTTGCTGACTTTTTTGGCATCATTATGGTAATTTATTTAACGAACTTGCTACTGTATTGCCATCAATTTAACGCCTTTTGACGGACACTTTAGCTACATAGAGATTGTTCTATTTAATTTTTTACACTCCATAATAGATTTCTTTAGCATTGTCTCTTTTGGCGAGCGGTCAGAAAAAGTATTATATATTTTATGAAAGAAAATGGACAACCAAACTTTTGTAAAGTGAAGTTCTTGTGAATGAGCTGCTATCTTCGATACAACCTACACTTACTAGAACCTAATTTTCTTGGTGCACTGACAGACTCGTTTTCTCGTAAATCGACTTAATTCACATGTCAGCTGCCGAAAGCCTAGGCACTAGACCGACTTTGTATTCCTGTGCTTCCTGACCCGTATATCGACGAACCAATTACAGAGAATTTCTCTGAAGGCAGGTCTTAACGTGAACATTGCTTGTCACTTGTATGATATTTAGATTAGCTAACAGGTCAATACTTAAACATTTTTGTGTAGCTGTGTGAGTTACTCTTTGAAACTGCGATTTTAAACGATATAAACGGCAACATTTGCTAGGTTCAAATCCCGGTAAGGGCAAATATTTGTGTAATGTGCATAAATATTTGTTCCTGAGTCTTGGATGATTTCTATATAGGTATATAAGTAAAAATACATTCAATAGTGTAAAATTTTCCAGTAATATTTTTATTTTTTTTCTAGCCTATATATTTTTTATTGTATTTTTATTTTATTTGTATTGTGTTTTGAAGATCTCAACTTTAAATTCGCGTAGCTTGACATGTAACTCAACTTATAATGTAATTTAAATTGAGAAATAAATAATTTAATCTATTTTATTCCAAATCCTATCTCGTCAGTATATTAATTGCCAGATTTTTTCAAAGTAGCTCTGTTTCTATTTTCTTCTGAGTTATACGGGACACAATAACAATAAAAAAATCTGATCCACCCTAAAACTGACTGCAATCAGTAACAAAAAAGTTCTTAAGAAAATAAATAATATACTTAAATACGGTACACGACAAATACAATAATACACATCGCTATAGTCACACTTTATGTACCTTCGTATTTCTCGTCCTTAGTCGTATAAGTTACTGACTGTTAATGTACCTGTATTCGTATTTTACTTAAATGTAAGTTGATGCTATGTTGCTTTATTTCTTGTTGTTTGTGCAACAAAAATACACGATGATACGTTTTTAACTATATTTAGAGGTGGTATCACCAATCAGATAGAAATACTAAATCAAAATTGGTTTCTTTGCATAGCCTTTTCGTATTTTCATTTGGGGTCGGCTCTTTTAGTCATTTTTCGCCAGGTGTATCTGTTCTTTGTTGTCGAGACCTCAATTTTGGCTTTGTTTAGGTCATTGTTGATGACTGACACTTATGCGTTGATGTGCGCATTACAGACAGGCTTTCAGATACACTGATACACACATCAAACTTACAATACTCCCTTTTTCCATAGCGGGCTTAAAAAATATTGCTTAATAAAATAATAGCTGTAGCCAGTTATTCAAACTTTTGCAACCAATCAATCCGATTGGTTATTCTATTCCTGAAGCTGAAAAATGTGGTTTGCTCCAGACGGCTCGAGTCATAGCACTTCGAACGTGCTATTAGGAGCGACCAACGATGTCGATTCTATGGACTAGGTCTATTAACAGTTTCACCGCCAGGAACCCGCTAGGTGGGCGTTCTGCTTGTATTAAGTTTTCGCTATATAAGCATTTTTTCATGTTATCGGCTACGCGCGTAGCGCTACAAATATCTTGCTCGAGAAGTGTTAAGATGTAAGTAAATGAGTTTCTTTTTTAAATACATTACAAGTTTCAGTTATCCGAAAGCATAAATTATTCCTTATTTTCATAATGCCATAAAACACGTTTTGATGAAAGATTGTGAATTTATATGGGGCATCTTTGAACCCTATCCTAATTAAATCTTCTAATATATCATCTACAGAAAATGTTATGGTGAAGAGGAAAATCGCTTTCGGAATTATGAAAATTCAGTCATAAGCACTAGTCTCACCGCCGGCGAGAAAGCGAGCAACTATCGACTATTTTCTCGCCCAACCCGTTCAAGAAACGCACCATAGATGTATAAAAGAGATGCATATATGAGAGAGCTCTCGCCAGCAGTGTGAACAGTCAGCGATGAACTATTAATATACGTATCTCTTTTAGTAACACAGGATCTGTATCTTTGCCAGTGCCATACTTTCCAAAAATTTAACTTCGGAAGTTTTGAGTGTTTCTTTTTTTTGCTTGAATATAATTATCTTGAACCAAAATGCTACGCAATTCACAGGTGCTCTTTTTAACATTACTACTATTTTTATTGAAAAAAAAAAAAAACAATTTAACGGATTATATCGCGTATATTATCTCATTTTAGCTCTCGACGTTTCGGAAGCTTTTCAGCTTTCCATGGTCACGGGTGGACTTATAATCCGTTAAATTGTTTTATTTCAATGAGTAACATTCGCGGAAACAGAAGAAAATATTACTATTTTTTATGTGCAGTTCATACGTATAAAAGCGAGCTCGAACATTGTTTAAAATCGAACAAATAAGTTTTTTACCTAAATACATATGCTCACAATTCTCATGCTACGATTTTTCTTATAATTCTAAGATAAAAATGTAGCTCTCTCTAATTCATCACATTTCAAATTGCGCAAAGCTTCTAAAAATGTGTCAATTAGTTAAATCTACATTTAACTAATTGACACATTTTTAGAAGCTTTGCGCAATTTGAAATTGTAGTATTGTAGGTAAGTACTAAAAATATGCATTATATCCAAATTATATATAACCATCGGTTCGTATTTAATATATAAATTTTAATTCAAGTTTTTTTATTCCAACCGAGGTGTACGTACATAACTTTATGCTACTAAAACTTGCCAAACTAATAAAACAGTTTGCTGGCGAGAACGCGTGCGATGAGAAAATTCAAATGCGAGTATATTTTTCGTTTGTCAATGGTAACAATTAGAATACGCTATTAAACGCCCCCAATCAGCACGCCTTAACCCTCGGCGGCGGATTATCATATTAATGGTAATTACATTCGGTGCTTTAAGCCTCGATGTATCCACAAACAATTGAAGGCGCTTCTGAGGTATTCCACGAGAACGTCGGGTACGTGACACAATTCCTTTGATACTTCTTACAATTTATTTTTATATTAAACGCAAATATTTGTGTTCCTGTGTTTTTAATGTGGGAAAATTAACGCTATATTATTATCTATTGTGATATGGATACAAGTCAAAGCACAAAGAAAATTACTCGCACGTGGTCACACCAGGAATCGAACCTGGTACCTTTGGATTACGCGTCCAACGTGTTACCTCTCCACTAGCGAGCACTAGTAACCACGTGCGAGGGCAATGGTATTTTTTTTGCTCTTTGATTTGTATCTACATCAAAATAACTTCTTACAATGGTTTGGAGTCGATTTTTGGCATGATAATATTTCATATATTGACTTTTGTATTTACAGTGTTTTCTAGGGCGTTATGTACCTATATTGATAAGATAAATGCCAATGCCGTCATTTGTGAAACAAATTGTTAGGCTGCTCGAAAGCTCCTTCTGTTAATTATCAAAAACGTATGTATTAAATACTTATTTGCCATTGGCGTATATGCTTATAAATAATTCCTATGACTACCTTCCTGCTTCATCATCAGATCAGCTTAATGGTATCATACTATTGCATTCTCACCGAACTTACATAAGTATGCCAAATATTAGCTCAATAGTAAACCGGGATGTAGGTTTTTAACTTGCAAGATTCCACCCGAACACCCGAAAAATAGCTACATTGCTAGTTAAATTAAAGCTTATGAAAATTTGTGCTAATTTCCATCTCAGTTTCGTTATATTTTGGTGTGAATGTTTTTCTTTTTACTATGAACGTAACGCACCTGAGAAATATTATCTTTATAAAATTTTGGGGCACTATAAAGGTATTTTTTTTCTGCAAATCATCCTTACTTCTAAGGCTGTGTTTTCCGTATCTTTAAATTAGGATGTAACATTTTCCCTCACAATTTACTCGTTAACTCAATAAAAAACCCCAAACGGGAACAAATTCTGTATAAGTAGGTACCTATACATACGTACATCTATTTGTTGTGATATAGATACAAGTCAAAGTGCAAAGAAAAGTACGATTGCTCTCGCACGTGGTCACACCAGGACTCGAACCCGGAACTTCTCGATAACATGTTCCCATAGATGGAGCTAAGGTTATAATACCTTTCAAAAATAAAATAGGTACAGGGGTCAAAGCGGATGGATAAATTCGAGGTGATTGGCACCGTACTCGCTGGTGAAGGGTTGACACACTCGACGCGTAATCGAGAGGTACCGGGGTCGAGTCTTGGTGTGACCACCTGCGAGAGAAATCGTATTTTTCTTTGCGCTTTGACTTGTATCTATATCACAATAGATAATAATGAGGTACTTATTTTCCCACATTAAAAACACAGAAACACAAAATAAATGTTTTGAATGAAATACGTTTATTTAATTCAAAACATTTGCCCAAGCACACGTCTAATCATATAACGTACCTTTCGAAGACTGCTTAATAACCTCGAGAAAATTCCAGAAACCTTGTTTAGTAGAAAACAATTTCAAGTTATGAGGAATAATTAAAGTGGATATTGGTATTTAACAAGTAATTGAGCGGAATAATCTAAAGCTATTAATACTTGCAGGTAGTACTGACATAATTGAAATTAAATTTACAAGTCAATATTCATCATTTTTCGTGTATTGATTTTAACCCTCGACGAACAAGTACGGTGTTATAGGATGACGTATGTATCTGTATGTCTGGCTGTGGCATGGTAGCGCTTAAACAGAAGAACCGATTGTGAATTAGTTTTTTGTGAGTTGAAAGTCGAGTTCATCGAAAGTTTAGATTATGGTCTAAAAATCGGATCAGCCGGTAAAAAATATGAGAAAGTTTTTTACGTATCCTATTGGGGTTTTTATCGGTTTACGTATTATTTAGTAAGGGCTGTGACCCCTGCTTTAGTGCATCTTTATTTTCTAGTAGAAAGTGCCCGCAACAACCCGCGGAGGAGAAAAGTCATAACCCCTTTTTTATTGACCGTAGTCAGATAAAATTTACCTTAAAACCATCTGGAGATACCCAGCTTCCCGTGTACCAAAAATAGTTGAAATCCGTTAAGCCGATTTGACGTGACGAAGCCACAACGACACATACAAACATTTAAAATAATCCAAAAAATATATATTTCGTTCCAGTGTCCTCCAAATAGTCCGTTTCAATCTTTTTTTTTTTAATATCTTCAATGTACAGACATTTCATTTTTGCAACTTATACTCGTAATATTATATAGAAGGATAATCAGATTATAGGATAAATTAATTTCACACTAATAAGTCAAACCATGTGACTTAATTCGATATCGTTTCCACGAAAACGTTTAATAACATACCATATTCCGAGAAACGATTTTGCGTACAAAATAATCCCAGCCTCCTTCATATTGCGAGCGGCGTGACAAGCCAGCTATTCTCGAACTTCATGTTTTATTCATACAAAACGCCGTTTAATTCCAGGGAGAAATTTAAACGTAAAGAATTTTTTGTTTCGCGTAAATTCGATTCGCGGGTCATTAGCGCACCTTAAATGTGGTTTGCTGATTACTTCTCCTGAAGACGTAGATAGAAATCAGAAATCATTTATTGTCATATTGTGCATATACACAAATTGGTACAGAAAAATATTAGAGAGAGTTACAATAAGGGCTGCTATTTATATATCCGGAAACCGGGATTACAATCTTCTTAAATAGCATATTTGACCGCCATGGTAAAATTTGAACTTTTTTAAGTATATAAGGTATATTTTTTCTTCCTTATTAACGCTCGTGTTTTGTTTTTGACGGGTTTTAAATGTCATCTCGCAGCAAGAATGGAACTCACTCGTGAAAATATTCGTGCTATGATTTATTATGATTTTCGGCGTGGTTTAACGCAACAACAGTGCATAGATCAACTAACTTCAACTTTTGGTGATGAAGCCCCATCTAAAACTACTGTGTATCACTGGTTTAGTGAGTTCAATCGTGGACGTAGTATGCTTACGGACGAAGTTAAGGCAGGTCGCCCGAAATCGGTCGTTGTACAACAAAATATCGAGGCTGTGCGAAAACTTATAATGGACGACCGACATGTTACGTACCGCGAGATAGAGGCGACTCTGGGTATTTCTATGACCAGCATTAATAGCATATTACATAATTATTTGGCTGTAAAAAAAATTTGTTCGCGTTGGATACCCCACAACTTAACAAATGAGCAAAAACATGCTCGCGTCGAATGGTGCAATAAAATGTTAAAAAAATATAACCGTGGTGACTCAAAAGCCGTTTATAACATCTATACAGGTGACGAATCCTGGATCTATGCATACGATCCCGAAACGAAGCAACAATCAACGGTATGGGTGTTTCAAAATGAGCCGAACCCTACGAAAGTTACTCGTGCAAAAAGTACATTGAAACAAATGGTGGCCTGCTTCTTCGGTATTAATGGTCATGTAGCTACAGTGCCACTAGAAAACCGTAGAACGGTTAATTCAGAGTGGTACACGACCATTTGCTTACCGGAAGTATTTGAACAAATTCGTAAAACTAACCAGCGACGAAGAATCATTCTTCATCATGACAATGCCAGCTGTCATACGTCACGCGAAACAACTCTATTTTTGGAGGGTCAAAATGTGGAATTAACGGGTCATCCGCCGTACAGCCCTGACTTGGCACCCAACGATTTTTATTTATTTCCAAATATAAAGAATAAATTACGCGGTCAACGATTTTCGACCGCTGAAGATGCTGTCGACGCATTCAAACAACACGTTATGGAGGTACCTCAGGCGGAGTGGCAGAAGTGCTTTAAAAATTGGTTCACGCGAATGCAAAAGTGCATAGATCATCAAGGGGAATACTTTGAAAAACAATAAAACTATTTTCAGCCGTGTACGTTTGTTTGTTTTTTTGTTTCCGGATATATAAGTAGCAACCCTCGTAAACCGTTTTACGGTATACAATAGTATACTACAGCAAGAACATCTTTAACAGTCGCTATTTATCTATTGAAAATTATACACAGAGAGAAAAAACATTAATAAATTATAATGAAATTACATTCAAAATTGATACAATAAAATTTATTCTGTGAGAAAACATTATACACCGTGTTTTTTTTTTTATTTCCGTTAACTGTAATGGAAGATTCTGCTGGTCAAATAGAATAGGGAATATGCATGAATTTTTATTTTTGCTTTATTAAACGCTCATTCATGTAACAAACAGTAGACAAAAATATTTTTTCGAATAGCTATAAGAATAAAGATATAAGCCATCAAACATTTCATTCTATCTCTTTCTAGCAAAACGGAATTTAATATGGAGTTTATATGGCCGGAGTGCACTGTGCCGTAACAGTGCATATCGGACCTCTCTGTTTAATTACTAGTTTAAAATGCTTATATTATGCGTATTTCTTGGCCAATTTTAATTTTAATTTCACAATTTGAAATAGTTTATACGGTATTTTGATATTTAGTTGAGAAAAGCGATAAAAAATTTTCATGCGTACACTAAAAAAAAAGATTGGTTAACAGTAGCAAAAATATTTGCTACTTGTAACATAACTTGAGTGACTAATAAACTATGGCTTACTAGTAGCTAAACTCGTTTTGTTAAAAAAAGTTTACTTGTCATTAAGTAATCGATTTTTATTTGATTGCAGTCAAATAAATTTTGTAGTATTAGCAAAATGGTTTAATTTCCATTTAGTTGCACAACATGGGGCATTAACTCAACTATTTCATTTATTTCCAGCATAATAACTAAGTTATTTCCAGGATGTCATTTAGTTACCAGAGACAAATTGCTTAATATGTATTAAATAAACTTTCATGATATTATTAGCAAAACAGTCTTGCTAAATTTAATGAAGCGTTTAGTTCAGAAAATATTTAATTATGCATCTGGTAACAAAACAGTTTGATTACTTTTAAATTAACTTATTTGGTTAGAAATTATTAAACAATTTAATTCAAAATAGATGAACATTTACGTTACTGGATGTAAATTAGATGATCTAATAGTAGATAAACAGTTTGCAGCTGGTAATTGATTTGTTTGATTGTTCGTAACAACATTGTTTAGTTAAAAGTTACTGACCTATTTATCTATTTTTCTCAATACATCGCGCCGCACGGCTACCCCATACGGAGGGAAAGTAGTTTATACTATAAATACAATTTAGTATCTATAGTATAAAGTACTTTTGCTCCGTATGTTGTAGCCGTGGACGCCAAATATACCAGCTGGGTAATTTAGGGCTTCAGCATGCAGTTCGATAATGGGCTGCAATAATAAAATATTAGTAAGATATTCGTAGTTTTCACTGCCTTTACGACTAAAAAGTAAATAAGATGAATACCAATTACCGAAAACCCTGCAGTAGCCCTTAGTGGACCGATAGTTTATTAAATCTAAAAATAAAATAATTAATATCATATTCGACTTTTAACATTTGATTTTATGATGAAGATCTACTATGGTTGCAGATGTTTCTGTAGCTTCATTTTCCAGTGTCAGTATAGTAGTCCTTTAAAGCCGTCCTCAAAAATTATATCCTCTGTCTGCTCTGTCTAATTAGTAATTACTTAAACGTATGTGTTTTTGTGGGTGTCCTTTGTCCTTCAAGAATGTTTTATCAAATTAATATTGTGTTCATGACTTGAAAACAATTTCCATGCTTGAATTGCAACCATAATTAAATATAGGTATTCCACGTTTTACACGTATGGTTTTATTCCCACACTAGTGTAACCAACTTTTCTGTTATGGGTTCTTAATATGGAAAAAGTTGTGAAGAGAAATAAAATAATAATAATAAACATCCAGCATCTATAACACATCTATTATTTGATATAAAATCTTAAAACTTATGGTTAAGTGCTTGAATAACCTGTGTGGTATTTTAGTGATCTCATACAACATAGGTAAGGTATAAATAATTTTGGCAAGGTACTAACTTGAAATGGCAATTGACAAAGTATTCTGACTCAAGTTTTAACTGTTGAGGTATGGAACTGTGATAAATGTTTAAAATACCACATATGTATATTATAAGAAGGAAATTAATAAACAATCCTTACCAGAGGAACCGAATCAGTTATTTGTTTCAACAAATTTTATTTTTGCAGTCAGCTTTGTTCTATGGCGTATGATGGGCACAAGTTCCTTAATATCCTCCTCAGACATCATTTGTAGGGTCTCAGTACGAATGGCTTGTTCTGGTACCTAGGTATTCATATAATAAGAAATGATTAAAGAAATATCACATAAGGGGCTATTTCGAACAGGACGAAGACGGGTAGCCCACGTTGCGTTGTGCCATGTACGCGGTTGCGTGTTATGTAGTGGTTCTCACCACATGGCACATTACATAATATTAGTATTATAAATGTGTAAGTGTGTCCGTCAAGCAGCAACTTTTCGAGCTATCTATGTCGGTTAGTCTTTCTAAGGATCTCTTTATTCTTGATTTGATTCGGCAATGAAACCCCGAGCATAGCCCTCTTCATTGCTTTCTGCCGTTTTATAGAATCCAACCTGACATCGCGAGGACCAACTCACAACTCACGCAATACAAATGTTCAAATATGTTTATGTCGCAGCGAAAATCTATAAAGGATATGACCAAATCACGCAGGATGTTAAAATGGCGAATTTATTTTATCATTTACCTAGAAAACATCAGTCATTTCATCAAACCCCTGAATCTGTTTAGTGAAATGACGAAATCTGCCAAAAAAAGGCAACTCGTTTTATTATTTCGCCAGATTTGTTTAGTGATTTGATAAAATTCCAGAAGCACGTCAGTGAGCTGACAAAACGATCTCGCATAGTCAACAATACAATACAATACAATAATTCTTTATTGCACATCAACAACAGAAACAGTACAATAGAGCCTTAACATAAAATACGGTAGATAATAGGCGGTCTTATCGCTAAACAGCGATCTCTTCCAGACAACCTTTAGGTAGCGGAAAGTCAACCCGTTTTGTCTTTCACTAGATCCGCTTGGTAAATTGGTAAAGTCTCTTATGACTCTAGTGTCTAGTGAAATGGTAAAACGAGTTGACTTTGCGAGTTCGTTTCTTCAAGTCACTGGCGTGTTTCAGGTTTCAGTTTCAAAAAAATCTGGTGAAATGATAAAACGAGTAGCCTTTTTGGGCTGTTTTCGTCATTTTACTAAACTTATTCAGGGATTTTATCGAATGACGTGTTTTGTTTCTAGGCAAATGATAAAATTGATTCGCCATTTTAACATCCTGCGTGATTTGGTCATATCCCTTAGAGATATATATGTTCAAATCTCTGTTTTGGCTATTTCCCTGCGACTCTAGATGAATACGAAATTACTTAACTACAAAGCTCTAGT
The DNA here is from genome assembly GCA_905404275.2 of Hedya salicella. Classification (NCBI taxonomy): domain Eukaryota; kingdom Metazoa; phylum Arthropoda; class Insecta; order Lepidoptera; family Tortricidae; genus Hedya; species Hedya salicella. The sequence continues at coordinate 13,929,738 of FR990112.1, read as the reverse complement.
GCCACTTGACCGCATTATCCTTTCTGGAATCTCCACCGACCCGCAACATACCTATTTAGCAATATGTTTAAGAAAATGGGCGAGCGAAAGAGTAACGATTAACCTCCTGAGGGAGGTCGCGACTTTGGCACGCTCCACGAGAAAAAGAAGTAAGATTGTAATAGGTTTTGTGGGCACTTACTTCGTTTCGTTTTCTAATGGTATCATAGCAACAGGTCGTTAAGGAAACTAGGGGAAACTCAAGCTTCTTTGTACGTTACGTCATCGAGTAACGTTATAGAAGATCGACGTGACGGAGTGTGAACGTTTTGGTTATTAGTTTCGAACTCGATTCACGGGGTTCCGTCCGGTGTGAGTTGATTTCGTTAGCCTTCAATACTAGGTTATGAGATGTAGGTCAAGGGCTGTTTATTGCTAAGCGAAGGGGATTTGATTACGTTAACACTGCTTATTATTATTTTAATAATATCAAAACATAGAGGGCTCTTATTAAGTTTCACGTGTGTTGTGAATCTGTGTATTCGGGATGTCTGTCTGTGGCATCATAGCCTCCTTTCTTAACCCAACTACGACCTTTTTCTTCTGCTTCACCGCCAACTTTTTCTAGTATTCTATTGAAATGCCACAATGTATGTTAAAGACGAAATCCATAGAAAGAGCGTACTTCCACCTGAAAAGCCGGCAACGCATTTGTGACTCCTCTGGCTGGTGTTGCAGGTTTCTACGGGTGACGGAGATCGCTTATTACCATCAGGCGATACGTCTGATCGTCTGCTCTCTACCTAAGAAAGGTTGTATAGGAACCTCATTGGAAACGCAGCTAGTTCTGCTATTACTAAAGAAATAAGACAGCTAGTCGTAAACCGTATAAAAATCTCAATTCAAGTTAACAGACAAAGTGAATACCTTAATTGACTGTCCCCTTCGAAAAAGATTCAGTAGTGGTCGGGAAGGGAGCTTTTCATTTTTAAAGCAAAATAACAAATTGAGGACTTCCGATTTATGGCCCTCTTCCGCCCAACCGACCTTAGAGCATAATGAAGTAAACTCCGACTCAAATTTATAAGACCGTAAAAATTCCCTCGCGCTTAACACAATTACTGTGCAAGATTAAATTAATGCTCGCCGGTCACTCCTTAGTAATTTTCCTTTTTCGTACCGACCCTTGTCAACAACTGGGCCTTATCTTTTTCATAGAACACTCTCATTAAGCTGACCGAAGGTTTTTGATACCTGTATTGATATAAAAGGTTGGGCGCACACGTGAATCAAAAGATTACCTTTATATTCGAGCCACGCGGGGATTCAGTTTGAAGGAGAATATATATGAGAAAGTAAAGTTACCTTATAGGTACAGATAAGCTCAAGATATCTAGTTTGAGCATTATTCAGACTGCGTAGCATAGCCGGTTTTCTGAATGATAAAGTAGCCACTAGAACGAAAACTGAAAGTGAATTTTCATAATAATTAAATTAATCGTGATTGGATGGCACTTTCAAAACCATGATAAAGAAAAGATTTTCTCAAAAGTTTTTGCCTATGACGTCGCTCATTTTGTTTAATTCATACTAATATTATAAATGCGAATGTGTGTCTGTCTGTCTGTCTGTCTGTTACCTCTTCACGCTTAAACCGCTGAACCGATTTAGATGAAATTTGGTATGGAGATAGTTTGAGTCCCGGGGAAGGACATAGGCTACGTTTTATCCCGTATTTAAGGCGGACGAAGTCGCGGGCAGAAGCTAGTAATATATAAATACTAGGAGAGAATTATACACAAATCAAGACAACACTACAACTAACACTAGTCCCATGGTCAGCTTGGGTTTATTATACTAGACGACGATATATGTATTGAATAGGTATGTACTTATATACATAGGAAACATCACTTGGGAAACATTAATACTCATCGCACAAATATTTGCCTAAGCAATGGATTTGAACCCAGAACCGTCCGCTTCCGAGGCAGGGATACTAACCCTGGGCTAAACCGGTTTTACATTATTGGTCAATCAAAATTGAAGTTATCATGCATACCAATTATATTCAAAAAATAAAAAAAACAATACCTAGTTGTGATGGCGTCCATCGATCATAAAGGCCTTATGTGTTTTTTAACCAATATATTTTAGAATTAAAAACAATTATCTATAGTTTTTTAAGCATTTAAAATAAGTTAAACTTAAAAACTCGTTACTCTTAATATTTTCTTCTGTTTCCGCGATTATTACAAATTTAAATAAAACAATTTAACGGATTATATCGCGTATATTATCTCAGCCTTAGCTTTTCAGCTTTCCATGGTCACGGGTTTCCATGGTCCACCCGTGATCATGGAAAGCTGAAAAGCTTCCGAAACGTCGGGAACTCAAATGTTAAATTGTTTTATTTAAACTCGTTACTCTTCTTATCATTCCGCCAGTCAAGGTAATATTTTGTATCTGTGGAACGATATCACTTCCTGAATGACCAAAGTCATGTGGTTTTTCTATTTACCTTTTTTAAGTATCTAAAAGCACAGCCCATAGAATTCAGTATATTACTCTTTTTAGTGGCCTAGTGTCTAGATTTACAGTAGTATTATAATTGTGGCTTAAAATACACGCGGAAATAGTTTAATGTGGAAGTAGGCTAGGCGTTCCGGGCGAACTTTGGTCTCGTAACTGGCTGAAATTTGTTTGATGTCGTTTGGCCGCCCGACCGAGTTTCGCCGTCAGCTAGAACGAACAATTTACAATTAGAATTTTATTTTAGAAACGTATTTCGGCTACTTTGGTAGAATTTATAACTTGCAACTTACCTGAAGAAATTAACAGTTGTTTGCAAAGTTTTTATATCGTTTATCGAGTACAGGTAAAATGATTATGTGAAAAGTAGGGATCTTCTTAATTTTTTACCGCGTCTTCTTCGACTCGTACATTTAATTAATGACTAGAAGGCGCCCGCAACTTCGTTCGCGGAGGAAAAATAGTGATAACCCCTCTTTTTGCATAGCATAGTTGAGTAAAAAGTATCCTATAACCATTTGTGGATACCCAGCAACCAGTGTACCAAAAATAGTTAAAATCTGTTTAGCCAATTTAGCCTGACGAAGCCGCAACGACACATACGAACATAAAAACATACAAAAAATCCAAAAACAAATATTTTTCGTATAAGTGACCTTCAAATAGTCCGGTACTATCTTTCTCTTTATAGATGTCTTACACGTGTCTATTGTTAAAAAAAACGTGTGCCCAGTTTTGCCATGCTGTATTAGTTTACGTCCATCTAATGGTCGATGATAGACTTAACCAGCCGTTAATAACTAATAGAGCACTTTATTTTGTTCAACAGATGGTCAAACGCTCCCGCTGAATCGTAGGCAGCGAGTATTCCCCAACGGCACTCTCATCGTGGAGCAGACGCAGCGAGGAGAAGATGCCGGCACGTACACGTGCCAGGCTACGAATAGACAACGGCACGCAGCTCGCAGAGAGGTCGAAGTGCAGATTCTAGGTCAGTATATAATCATTAGCGCTTAACAAAGATAGTTAATTGCCAAGTAAGTCCAACAGGTGGTTAAACGCTACCACTGAATCTTCGGCAGCTGGTATTTCCCCAATGGCACTCTCATCTTGGAGCAGACGCAGCGAGGAGAAGATGCCGGCACGTGCACGTGCCAGGCCGCGAATAGACAACGGCACACAGCTCGCAGAGAGGTCGAAGTGCAGATTCTAGGTCAGTATATAATCATTAGCGCTTAACAAAGATAGTTAATTGCCAAGTAAGTCCAACAGGTGGTTAAACGCTACCACTGAATCTTCGGCAGCTGGTATTTCCCCAATGGCACTCTCATCTTGGAGCAGACGCAGCGAGGAGAAGATGCCGGCACGTGCACGTGCCAGGCCGCGAATAGACAACGGCACGCAGCTCGCAGAGAGGTCGAAGTGCAGATTCTAGGTCAGTATATAATCATTAGCACTTAACAAAGATAGTTCATTGCCAAGTAAGTCCAACAGGTGGTTAAACGCTACCACTGAATCTTCGGCAGCTGGTATTTCCCCAATGGCACTCTCATCTTGGAGCAGACGCAGCGAGGAGAAGATGCCGGCACGTACACATGCCAAGCGGCGAATATAACGATATGCAGCTCGCAGAGAGGTGCAGATTCTAGGTTAGTACACCCTCTTATTAGCACTTAAAAGAAGATAAGTCAGCTCTCAACAAAAGTAACAAGCCAAGAATTGCACGTATTAAGTTACTCCTTAGCCTCGCAACACACCGACCGCGACCTTACCCAGCCGAAAATTCGACTTGCAGATCAGTTTCTATACAACTGAACACATAAATACTACTAGTACTAGTCTCACAATGAGAACAATGAGAACTAAACGACGCTTAAATAAATGCCTCTGAGATCTGAACTGAGTTCTCAATCTCAGTTGGTTGTGAGACTCAACAGGTATTATAGATTGGTTTCAATAATAGTGTATGATGTATGATCTACTGTGTAGACATAAAACTTTTGTTATTGTTGTCATTAAGTCCTTATTTATAAAGATTTATTTATTAAGAAGAGGGTGCCCGCAACTTTGTTCGCGGAAGAGGAAAAATCATTACCTCTCTTTTTTTCTTCAGCGTAGTCGGATAAAAAGTATCATACTATAACCATCTGTAGATACCCAGCTGCAAGTGTACCAAAATAATTGAAATCTGTTCAGCGATTTGGCGTGATGAAGCCACAACGACACATACAAACTTACAAAAAAAAATCGATGCAGTGACCTCCAAATAGTCCGTCACAATATTTTTTTTAAATATCTTCAATGTACAGACATTTAATTTTTACAACTTTATAATAGTATAATAGATAGGCATCAGCAAGTATTAGCCGATGAACAAATCACTATACTTGTGTTTATCACATGGTAAACTCGTTGAGAATAACGTAACGTTAATTGTGCTAGGTAGTAAAGCAGTTCTGAAAGACTCATCGTGTGTCTAAGTGAACACAAAAGTCGCCATTAAAGTTGTTCAACGAGAAGATGCATCACGTATCCGTGCAAAGGTCAATTTAGTTCTTACTTAACTTAGCTTCTATGCAGAGATAAAGATAAATTTTACCGAACGAAATTTATCTCTATGATGTATCTGGGGCCTGTTTCTCAATAGCTTGTAACTTGTATTACAAGCGGAAGTCCTTGTTAACCCCCGACAAAACAGAGGGGTGTTATAAGTTTAATGTGTCTGTGACTCTGTGTATCTGTCTGTGGCAACGTAGCGCCCATACGGATAGACCGATTTGAATGCGGTTTTTGTGTCATAGATAATTTTATCCCGAGTGTTCTTAGCTTTATTTCATTAAAATCGGAGCACTCGTCTTCAAGATATTCAGCTTTTAGTGAAACAAGTCGGGAGGTTATTAAAATTTTTAATTTTCTATACTTATTAATTCATATTTTTAGAAAGAGAATTGCGCTTGTACACCATTAGGGAGTCGTCGGTCTTTAAGAAAAGCGCCCATCTTCTACCAATGAATATTGTAAAAGGTGCCTAAGACACCAGAGTAGGGGTAGTAACTTCTTCTGGAAGTACAATTAATTCCTTTGTCAAACGTGGCTTATGGCTAAATCGGCGCTATTGCGACAGCTCTTAGCTTGTCGTGTCATATGGCAAAAGTTTCAACCAGATGTTCTTGAAGATTAGGTACTAACGATAATAACTCAGTCAGACACCTCAACTCTCTAATTTTCGTAAATGAATATCACAGGAGAATCTACTACGTATTTGATAATATATATTTGATACAATTTATTAAAAGCTTCACTTCATCTCTATCGCTTGTTCCACGCTCTCGCTTGCACGATCGGCTCAGGTACGATAGGCCTAAGCCTTCGGCTTGTGAATTCATAAAAGTATGCAATTTTTATCAATGTTTTCTTATGACGTTATCACGTAAAATTATCGTCCGTGAATCGACTTTAAGGACAACCAATTTTTTCTTAGACAGTATCACTCCATTATTTCCACAGTGTCTGATCTGATAATGGTAATTAATGACACCAGTTTTATCACTAAGCACGGACTTTCAAAGTCAAACGTAATCAAAATTTTGGTTATAAACTTTTTCATTTTCTGTAGTAAGCTTTAGAGCGCTATAAAATCACAAATTCAAGAGGGGCGGAGTTACTCATCCGTAATTCATTAAAGTTAGCGCGTTTACCATTCCCGCGGCATCTACGGGCATTAAACTCACAGCTTTTGCTGGTTAATAGGGCAATAAAAAAGTGAATGAAATAGGAGCCACGGGCACAAATGGGATAAACAATATGGCCGTGAACAGAAAATTACATTAATTAACAGTAAATAAAAACTTTTGTTCGAAACGCAAACTTAAAATTTGTATTTTTAAGGGTAAAGTTGGTTTTGATTCAAGTTAAGATACAAAGTTTTCAACTCGAAGGAAAGCAAAAAGAATCTGAAACATTTAAGTAATCTATCATTGTCATTATAAATAATCAGACTTTTAAAGCGTTTTGTTGTTTTTCAAAACCAAAGAGCAATTTAGACCATCGAGTTTCTTAAATGTAAATTCGGGTATTTTACGAGATTTAGCGAAACTACACGTAAAACACATTTCAAACTAACAACACACCAACATTACTTATTCCCATGCATAATATATCACGAGGTAGGATAAAAACAAACTAACAAACTCGCCCACACCAATAGCGAAACTTTTGATAAACCGGTCCTTAGGGATCGGAGCGCAACACAGCGAATTATGTGGTAGAGAGAAGTTTAAGCAAAAAAGGTGAAACTTTCGAATTCCTAATTATATTTTCACGCCCAATTCTCGTGGACGCTAGGCACGGAAAACGTTTCCCCCGGTGCATTTTAAGTGCCCGAGTTCCGGTGTGATAGTCGAATATATCGCTTTTCATTCTCAACAAAAAATATTTACGCGCTGAATGCCAGCGATCTCGGAGTGGAAAACCGCAGGCACTTATGACGCTGTCACGTGGTCAATAATTGGACAACCCGCCGCTCGCCGAAACCGCCATTTAGGCCCACTAATTAAAATTTCATTAAAGCTGCCGACATGGAAAATTATTGTTATATTTCGTCTTGTAAATATTGTGGAAGTTGGGCCGGGTGCTAGTGTGGGACGCGTCCTGCGTCGATACACTGGCCCCGTCTCATCTCCACGGAACATCGTGCAGAGCAGGGGCGGCAGCAGAGGCGGCCGAAAAACTTAAGAATCATAAGTACAGGGATCTCGGCCCCGAGTATAATTTTACTCCTTTCGGGGTCGAGACCTTAGGTCCGTGGGGTCCCAGCGCCCACATACTATTTAAAGATCTCCAAAAAAAAGTGTCCGAATCGACTGGTGACCGAAGAGCTGGCAGCTACCTTGCACAACGTATTAGTATTGCTATACAGCGTGGAAATGCTGCCAGCATCTTCGGCACCATGCCGCGGGGGCACAACTTTTTAAATTTATTTTAGTTTTAATTTAATTTACTAATAATTTATTCCACTTATTAATTTATAACATAATGTATTAGTTTTATAGCTTAATATGCTGTAATATGTTATAATTATAATATAAATGTGTATTTAAAAATGTATCATAATTATGTAATGTCAAACATATAGTTCTTGTAAATTAAAAGTTACTTGTACGAGAAGTCAAGTCAAACGCAATATTTCTCTCCACAGTTCAACCGAAGATCTTGCCTATTCAGCCACTGACGAACTTGCTGAGAGAAGGCATGAGAGCTGCGATCTCTTGTCAGATCTTGGAAGGCGATTTGCCGATTGCTTTTCGTTGGGAGAAGAACGGTCAGCCTGTGACTTCATCTCCATATGCTCCCAGCGGGATCATCACGAGAAGGATGGACGAGTACAGTGCTTCTCTAGTTATTGAGCACATCACTTCACTACATAGTGGGAATTACACGTGTATAGCGTCGAACGTGGCTGGCGCTGAGCGTTTTACTGTTCCGCTTACTGTAAATGGTAAGTTTTTGATTTGTATGACAATACGAATAACATCAAGACGTACTCGTATGTACTTATATGACCAGGAAAAGTAGTTCTGAAAGTGTTAAGTCGTTATTTTAATCTCTTCATAGAAATCATTCGATGAAAGCCACGGTGCATATAAATGTTTTCTGTCATAGTGTTTATACTGAAGGTAATTTCCATAAAGAACAATATTGATACACATGTCGGTAGCTGTAGCTACACTTACAATGTGGATATGTGACAATATTTACGCGAAGGAAAATTTTATACTGAATAGACTCGTAAATCCTTTTCATTGTATGATTTAGTCCCTCCTCGGTGGAGATTGGAGCCGAACGACGTTGCAGTTGCCGCAGGTCAAGATGTAACTCTCCAGTGCCAAGCTGATGGGTATCCAAAACCAACAATAACGTGGAAGAAAGCAGTTGGTAAGCAAGTCTGCGACCCTTAAGGGATTATTTTCAAAGTTCTGAGCAAAAGAATTGGTGAAGTTTATTTACTAGAAACCGTGATAAAAAGGTAACAAAGGAACCGTTTATTTTAGAAGAGTTGAGGTAAACATATATTCAGAAGTAATTAATTCACCATGAGCAAAATAGCATGTCAGAATTTGCACTTAGACATAAGCGAGAATATTCAAAACCACTAAATGGACAAAGATTGATTCATGGAGTTTCCCGAGCTACCTCATTATATTTTATAGTATTTTCATTAAAACATAGCAACTGCTGCTGAAAATTCTCAGAACTGACACATCGAAAGAAAATAATTCTCTTGTAACTGCAATTTCTTGACTACTGACGGAATTTTTTATCAGCAAGGCGTCATTTTTTTTCTTTAGGTAATACTCGCGGGGAATATAAAGACTTCATGTTCGAGGGCAGCTCGAGGGTTCTCGAAAACGGCTCGCTAGTGTTTGAGCGAGTGGCGAAAGACAGCGAGGGGCATTACCTGTGCGAAGCAAGGAACGACATCGGCGCAGGCCTGAGCAAGCTGATATTTCTTAAAGTTAATGGTGAGTGTTAACTTTCTTTTATCCCTATTATATAGATGTTTCAATAGTAGATTGTTTGACAAGGGGCTAAAATGAGCCATTATGACACGAAGTCTGAGTATCATAATGACTTTTAGCCATGTGTTAAACACTGCTTTTCACTTCGACTGCGAGAAAATAAAAAACTTATTGAATTGATTAGAATAATAATTATATCACCATGCGCAAATACTCTCAGAAAATGTTGTACATTTGGCGCTTTATATATTTTTCTTAAACTTATAATGGGAATAGACAATTTTTACTTTTTTCTGTAGAGGGCTGCAATACGATCAGAATTTTGGCCGATCTGATCAGGTTGGTTTGTTTGTTTTTAATTATTCGTAAGTAGTATCTAGCTGGCCGAAAGTTTTTTTTTTCACCTAATTGCCTTTCTTTTGAACTCTAGGGGCTAGATGTACTACTTTAGTCTCGCTTCGCGAAGCTAATAAATATAACGTACTTTACGAGCAGGAGAAGTGAAAAGAATGTTTTATTTCGCAGCCTTTTCCTTGGAAACCGTTTTGGGATTGTTAAAAGATTAGTCTTACCTGAGTTACAAACACGTTGACGTTTTCCAAAATCATGAAAATATAAGGGTTACTTGATGAACACAATAAAAACTTTGGTAAAAGTTTTTATTGTATTCATAAATTAAAACTTTGCCTAAAGGTTCGGCCATACCAATGCTTAAATTACGCTGACGGTGCGTTATTGCAGTGTTGTGACTTCGATTTTACCGCATGTCCTTCTCACTCACCACTTGGGCGACACTTAATGAAACATTCTAGAAGCAAAATGGCAGTGTCTACTTTATATGCATGGGTTGCGTAAAAGACATCACATGATACAGATAATTCTTTGGAAATAGTTGTCCTTGAAAAGCACACAAATTTTAACGAATTCGATTTCCAAAATAATCAACAATTTCCAAAATGGCTGAAAATTTAATGAAACAAATTGCTTATCGGCAAATTAAACAAACTTCGTTTCTTGCATTTGAATAAAAGTTAGATTAAATATTTACGTCACACAAAAACGAACGCCTTAATCTCCCCTTGGTCTGTGAAATGTTGCAAATTCGACACTGTGGAGCGCGGACTGAAATAAGCCTGGTTACTGTAAAAACCCCGAAAACTTGGGAGTACTTTAAGTAATGAAACACGAGTTAAACTCGAGGGGAAGGGAAAATGACTTTTCACTATCTGTAGGTATAGCCGTAAAAGCTGGCATCTTTTTGTTGAACCGTCTGCGAAAAGTTGTGGAATGTCTTGATGGCAGCCATTGCTGGGATGAGTTTGGTCGGGACAAGCGACCGTACTCAAATGAAAATTCTTTCGCGTCATTATTGCTCTGTAGTATGCCGTGGAGATATCCTTCCTATCGAAAACAATGGAACTATATTATCGTGTAGTGCGCACTGCGGCTTGTGAGGTGAGGACAGATATGAAAGAATGTGTTCAATAAAATTTCAAGTATTTTATTGAACGCATTCTTCTCAAATGCCGTTGTTAATTTCACACCCGACTGCATTATACGTGTTTTCCCAAATTTACAAAAGTATTTTATTTATTAAAAAAAAATAGAAGTAACTTTGCGCTTAGCTTGGTTAGAAGTTTCGTCACGTTTATTTCTTTAGTAGCCTGACGGTCTTTCAATTATCATTCGAATCACGGAAGGTCGGCAACTTTTCCTATAATTTTATATCTAACGGCTTCACCCTGGGCGAACTTTATTTAATTCCATAGAATTCCGCCGCGCCCGATAACTCGCTCAAATTGCTGAACTGGCAGCATTCTATTGTACTTATGTAATATCGGAGGAAGTCCATTTTCTCGCCACTCTGCCACGTCTGATGAGCGCTGAGTGCCACCGCTACTTTAAAATTATACCCGGGGTCACTTCAAAGCGCTCGGCGTTTTCGCAACGCTTTTATGAATGCAAAATATATTTTGCGATCGGTTTAAGAAACAAAAGCGTGATTTTGCTTAATAAACTGCTCATAAGATGTTGTTAGGGTATAAATAAGACATCTAGATATCCGCAGCTATCCAAGTTAGTTGCTCAGTGGGAAGTCTCGCGCGCGTCTGAGCAGAAAACTCAATGACCGTACGTCGCAATACGTCTCCTCTTTATTGGAAAACGAGACAGTCGGTTTCCACTAGAATAAGTTCGCCGTGTACGTGTTTGTGTTCACCGTTATTGGCTTTTGTTGAATGGCAAATATCGGAAAGTAATACAATTTCAATTGTGCTCAGTATCGGTCGCGGTGCAGCGGTAACTGCTAAGTAGTTTTCTGTTGCGGTTGCTTTCACTCGGTAACAGTGAATAAAAAGGCATTTCTTTTCAAAGTTTTCCAGTTGGCATATCTTTAAAATATGATATACGTTTCTTTGTTACGGCTCTGCTTACATCTATTCCTGTTTATATTTACTAAATCCCGCCCTAAATTTATGTAGATTGCTACAACTTGTCAGTATAAACATCCGTAAAGGAATTTCTCTAAGTTCGATCGCCGCCGCCGCCGCCCGGCCAGTCACGTCCAAGCCGGGTTTGTAAACAGTTCCTCGGCTCCAACCGTAATTGTATTTCCACTAGTTTATTTCGGTTTGACACGAGCTTACTTGCGGAGATAAACTTCGACATACCTTTTAACTGGACGATGCACAGAAGCCTCCGTTTATCTTTTTATTATCGCCGTTTATTGACGTTGTAAAAACAGTAGCATTTCGCAATGTGTTCACGAAAATAAAACAGCAATCTACACGCTTGTATTCTTTTGTTTGTGTTGATATATATCGATTTTTTAAAACACGTGCTGCTGTCTCTCCTCCTACCTCACAAAATAAAAAAATGCTATAAAAGGGCATTTTTAATCTAAAACTTTGTTTTTGGTTACTCGTACAAAGGAGCACAGTTTGACAGGAAATGTTGAAAATGATTTTAAAACCGCAAAATATCTCTTTCAGTCTTTGGGAGAAGTTGGTTTTACAAATCTTTGTTATTATTGGAACCAAATTGCTCGTTATGTGTATTAAAAATACAAAAATGTCTTTTAACCGATTTAGGAGTTGCAGGTATTTAAAAGGGAATACAGGTACTTGTCATCTCACAATGTCTAATGTAATATACGTCATTTGCATATGTGTCAGGAAAAATTAATGGATATCGCGCTGCCATATATTATTTATTATTTCCTTAACTAGGAGTACGAGACACCTTACGAACGATTATTTCGAGTTTGCCACTCGACATTCGTCGACTTTTATCGAACCAGATTGGAAGTACAAATTACTTACATTACACTGAAGCTACGCTACGTATACGCGGTGACGTGTCTTATGCGTCACGATTTCTCTATGTATCCAGCTGCGTAAACGCACCGTGAGAGTTTTTAAGCAGCGGCGTGAAGGGTATGTGGTAAAATCATGACGCATTAGTCACGACACTGCGATAACACACCGTCAGCGTATTTAATGGTTTGGGCGAACCTTGAAGAGTAAAATATAATACCGTTGCTATATAGATCCAGCGGGCCTATGATGGTTGCGTTTGTCACGCGATAAATAAGTGACATAGCTGCCGTCACCTTCTGACACGTGCGAGAGTGACAAGCGATAATATCATTTATCGCGTGATAAACGCGACCATACTAGGCCCGCAGGAGTCAAATAGGGATGATGACTAAATTTTAATAATTAGTCCGTCTTGTAGATTAATAAAAACTATTAGACACGTATCTTTTCTTTTTTACTTAATGAAAAAATAAAGGCCATATACATTTGAGTCAAAATGTCGCGTGACGTCATTCCTAAGTACAAATTTTACTTGGGAGTGACGTCACGCCTAAAGTTTAAAGCGATTTTTCTGAGTATTTTATTATTATTTTGAAAAAGCAAAAAATACGTGTCCAATATTTTTGTATTATCTAACTGTCCCCAGTAACCCAGTCATCATGTCTATTATAGTTGCTAGTGTGGTACTGAGGTCGTAATCGAGGCTTATTAGAAGGAGAGTATCCCGCTGTATATATAATGGGATTGTGCCCATAAATATCACAGAGCGTCAGAAACATTGTCTCATAAATCTTTCCAGCCTTTTTAGCTCACCGCAGACAATCTCTAACCTTAACCTTAGTAAAGAACGCCTTTTTGCGAACCACAAAGGGCCCAAAAATGTGAGGACGGTAATAAATCCTACCATGTTATAATAAGCGAAAGTGGATCCATTGGTTTGTCCGCGGACGATTGACGATGGATTGACGTGTTTTATTTTTCACATGTAAGTAGAATATAGACGGTAAACAAAAATTGAGCTTCTATTATTCCCAAAAAAATGCGTGCTGCTACATGCTTCCTTAAAAAGTACCGAAATAAAAAAGATAGGACAGACTTTCGTATGATTATCGCTGACATTTGTTAGCACAATAATAAGAAGAATGGACAGTAGTCATTTAAATAAAAAATTGAACAGAATTTTACTCTCGTCATTTTACGGTTTCACAAAACATTAATTCTAAGACACTAACCACTCATGAGTCCAACAAAATTTCAACCCGGAAGTGGGTATATAAAATGAGTGTCAAAAAAAAACATTTTTATTATATTATAAATGACAACAATATTTTTAGCTATAATCAGTAAAAAGTGAATTCTTGCAAAACATTTACACGAAAACACACTAAATCAACGACATTTATAACTTTGGTGATAGGATACATATCATGTTGACAGAAACAATTAATAATAAGTAGGTAAAAATATTAATGAGGCATTCATAATTATTCGTATGTTTCATCGTTTATGGTAATTATGGTATAGAGCAAATATTATTATATCAAATATGAAGAAACGAAGAATTATTAATATACATTTTTTCAATTTTCACGCTTGAAAAATGTTTATTTATATACTTATTTGACTCATATTTTGTTGGATTACATATATTTATCCGTATTACTATAATTTAAATATAGGGTACATTTGAATTATAGTATTACGTATTAACTTTCCACTGGAAAACTCGGCTAATTATTTTTTATTTCCATTTCACCTCACTAGCGGGCCGTAAAATGATTGGTGTATATCCGTAAAGTATATATTATCACTTAACATTTTCGTAGTTTGTACATAATTAAATTTTCATATACGTATATGGGAAATAAAGGTGGATTAATACTCGAAAGAACCAAACATTACCACTGCCACCGGGTTCGAACTCCAATAATCTGCTACAAAAGCAAAGGTTAGACCTTTGAGCCTCTTCGCTCCTACTTGAAGGGGAGTTGCTTTAATTAAACTCGACTTCGGAAATCCTATCATCCAATACAGGTCGGGGTACTTATAACTTTTGGATTTAATAGACAAGATTAAGGTCTCCAAACAATCGGAATCGCGATTTGTATTGAAATCAGAATTTGTTGAATACTGGTAAAGTTAATTACTTTTCGAACAAAGCCAGTAATTGAAGTTTGTACTTTTTTCCTTTATGTAGGCTTGACAAATAAAACAGAAACAATGATAGTATCGCAGGAAAAAATAAGCAATATTGTATACATAATAAATAAATAAATATTATAGGACAATTTTACACAAATCGAACTAGTCCCATGGTAAGCTCAATAAGGCTTGTGTTATGGGTACTAGACGACGATAAATCATATAGAAAATATCCAAGACTCAGGAACAAATATTTATGCTTATCACACAAATATTTCCCCTAACCGGGATTTGAACCCAGGACCTCAGCTTCGCAGGCAACGTTACTCCCACTGAGCTAAACCGGTCGTCAAATATTAGTTCAAATTAACGACTTGTGCTTTATGCAATTACTAACTTCTGCCCGCGACTTCGTCCGCCTTAAATTCGTTTATCGCGGATAAGGGTATCTTTCCGGGATAAAAAGTAGCCTATGTCCTTTCCCGGGACTCAAAATATCTCCATACCGAATTTCATCCAAATCGGTTCAGCGGTTTTATAATATTAGTATGGATAGTATGGATTAGAGAAATATTCCTGATGTGAAGTACCTTCAAAAGGATCGTCAAAATGCGTTTTCAATTACAGCTCCTGTCCGTTTCCCGATGAAAAGCAAAACTGTCCAAGTGACGGCTGGCGAAGCGGCTCACCTCCAGTGCGCAGCGTCCGGTGATGCTCCCCTGGAGGTCAGCTGGCGCAGCCCCCACCACCACACCATCGCGCACCACCTGGACCAGAGGTGGGTTAACATTATAGTTCAGTCGAAACTGCACTTGTAAAAGGGGCCATGGTCCGGGGCGACAAACAGTCAGGGGCGGCGTAGCAGCCTTGTGCGCGAGTCTATCTCGCACATGGCCGATTGTTTTCCTTAACTTCAGGGGCGGCGAAACTTATTGGCCCAGGGCGTTTCATTCCTACTTCGGCAGCAATCCCATTTCGTCTACAATCAATTCCCAATTCATCCACTTCCTATTTTGTCAACATTCCAACTTCGTCAACATTCCCATTTCGTCCACATTCCCATTTCGTCCACATTCTCATGTCGTCCACATTCCCAGCCTTACACTGCGAAGAACCATGTAGGTCACCACCAAGCATATGAAATAATAACAATTGTATTCTGTATTATTTTATTTTCATTTTATTTTTGTTATTATTAATACTTCTGATTTTACTTTATGCGTGTTAGTTAAGCTACGAATGTTGACAAAGTGGTATTGTGGACGAAGTGGGAAAAGGACGACATGGGAATATGGATAAATGGGAATGTTGACTATGTGGGATTGTGGACGAAGTAGGAATGTGGACGAAATGAACCTAAACGGCCCAGGGCGCCAAATTTCCAAATACGCCTCTGCTTGTAGTACACTGCCTCCGGCGATGTGCTCCTGGAAATTAGTTGGCGCATTCCTCATCATCAAACCATCGCGTACCATTTGAATCAGAGTTTGATTGATATGTTGCCGAGTCCGAAAAAATGATTTCTAATTAGGTATGTATGTCTCCCTGTATAAAAGATGCACTTTAATACTTTATACAGGGAGACATACATAATTAGAAATCATTTTTTCGGACTCGGCACATGTCATATTAACGAAACAATGATTATTACTGTGACCAATACGGTGACTGATTTATGTTGTCATTGTAAATGGAGGGTCATAATCATAAAATGATTTAGTCTGAATAAGAGAACAGAACTTAAGACGTCGACATTCTAAAGATATAGTGATTGATTAATTACCATGATTTACTGAATTAGTAATTGATTAATGCTACATTTAAAACAAAAAATAATGCTTTTGTTTTGTTTAAGTATTTTGCTATAAATTAGCGAGTCTGAAATGTTTCTAATTACATCTCCAATTAAAGCGTAATAGTACAACAGTCAGTGAGTTAATATGTGCGTTGAAATATGCGTACAATGTTTTCCTGGTCGTATTTTTAAAACCATTACGTACAAATAATTCAAAAATCGTAATCCCATATTCGTCATCCATTTATAACAAAAATACAGTAAGTGATTGAGATTATTATTTATTGACTCCTATAACGAGGTGCTCCAGCAAAGTGTATAAATTTCTAAAATTAGTCTGCCATTATAAAAATCAGTAGCCGGTCAAGAAAGTTGTAAGTCGAGAGAACGAGCGAAAACGCGAAACCTCTCGAAACAAGACCGCGGCATGCAAGTTAAAAACTTTCAGGATTCTCAATTTTTGAACATCCAGCAAACCGTACAAGTAGTTTTGCCTTATTGTTTCCCCGAAGTTTTAATTGGAAGTTATTTTACAGATACACAATCCGCGAGCAAGTTTTGGACGATGGTCTTGTTTCTGAGCTGAGCATATTGCAGACGTACCGACAGGATACGGGCGCGCTGACCTGCAGAGCTTCCAATGCGTACGGGCAAGATGAGATGCTAATACATCTTGTGATACAGGAGGTAGTAACAGTCTCTTAGCTATTTACTAAGTTAGCATACGAAATTAGTCTATAAATTATAATCATCAGCCATAATTTCAGCGCCGGCTGCATCCAGCGGGCTCCAACGACTTTCCTAACTACCTGTTCTCACTGTCTAATAGCTGGGCTCTATAACTATGCATCATAAATAAAACCCTAGGTATCTTGAGAATAATTTATATTCGTTGATGGTTTAACTGGACGTGCTTAAAACTGTAAGAAACCCAGCTCAAACCCTGAATTTTAAAATTTCTAAATAATTGTTCAGTTCCTTCACTGTTTATTAAAGGAATACATCTGGTGGAAACTTTGCACATTGAGGTTACTGAATGTGGCCATGAACCTATTGTTCTGATTTCTTTAACATGCGGTTGCAGATACGAAGGTCAGATAGCAGTCGCTCTATAAAATAAGCTTATTTGCCAAATCAGGCCTCATTGTAAAAAAACCACTAGAGCACCACTACGCAGACCAATTTCACTAGGATCATTATCGAATTTTTAGTCATCGCAGCACTATACTTACCAACTTTACTGATTGCAGGTTCCAGAAATGCCAAAAAATATTAGGATAATAGACCAACAGTCTCGATCGATCCAAATATCCTGGACACAGCCCTACGCAGGAAACAGCCCCATAATAAACTACATCGTGCAGTACAAGGAAGCTTCAGGTACAAAGCCTTGTCCTAACCTTAGCATAAAAAGCTATCATGGGTTTGCGAAGTACAATTAGTCCTTTTATTTTAATATGATAAGACAAAGTAAAAAGAAAAAATCTTGTTCATGGCCCAAACCTCATCAAGTACGGTATCGTTCGTCCACCGGAACATCTAACGACGGCGGCGTAAGGACAGACCGATCTCGAAAAGTGACTTGATCGAGTGTTCTTAGCCATGATTAAAAAAAATATTTCATACGGTCTAAGACAATCAAACGATTATTTATGTATAAAAAGATTGGTGCAAGGTAATTTACTTAATGCTAATACTTTTAGAACCATGGCCAACAACTCCTCAAAAAGTCATAGTACCGGGCAGTGTGACGTCAGCCAACGTCCAAAACCTGCAGCCAGCCACATCGTATCACCTCCGCATCATCGCTGAGAACAGACTGGGGCAAAGTGAACCGAGCCAGCTAGTTCAAGTTACTACTACTGAAGAAGGTAACTAACTAAGCAATACTAAGCTGTGGCACGGGTGCCATAGAACTCTTCTCGTCTTGCCTTTTATATGGCAGTTTTAGCAACTTATTGTTATTTAAATAACAAGCTTGCTCAAAGACGCACGCACACCTCGCTTCTGGCGCTAAAAAATGAACTTTACATCTTTTTGACCTCCCAGTTCAAGGATGGATTGTGATTTTTAAATTCAATAGCCCCCATGGGCCTTTCAATCTTGGATGTACGAGTATCTATGGACCGAAGCGCGGGACTTCACGTGGTACTGCGTAGGGTTTTTTCACGCTCATTTCTTGATGCCCTAAGTAATTGCCCTACGAGTTATTATATCAAAAACTTTGTCCGTTGGCTCGAACTCTCTTAAGAACTCTTTTATGACAATTAACAAAAGTAATATTGTTATTTCAGTTCCAAGTGGCCCGCCATTGGACGTGCGGGTAGAAGCCAAGAGCTCGACAGAACTAATCGTGAGCTGGGAGCCTCCACAAAGAGACCTGTGGAATGGGAACATCCTAGGATACTACGTGGGGTTTCAGGAGGTAAGAGGTTACCATTGCTATTGGTTTTTCCACAAGCCCGTTTCTTATACATATTATACCATACCAATAAATAATCCTTAACCAGTTTTTTTTCTGATAAAACCGCATCTCCATCTAAATAACGACACATATTATGCATTATGTTGTATTTGGCTAATATTTAACCAGAAGAGAAAATATTAAGGACGCTGTAACCTAAGTCAGTCCTTTCAAAATAGGATGATATAGGATGGAGAATTCAGTACATGATGGTCGTTACATTTAAATTCCACTTTACGCCAGCCTCTGCTGATAGCTGTAAGAATTCTCTTTTTATTAAGATGTAAGGCTTGAATCTATCCTCCACGTGTCTTCAGCAGTATCTCGGCCATCTTGTACATATAAATCCTAATTACCACGTAAAGTTATCGATCTCTAATCAAATTCTTGTCCCCCAGTTAAACAGTAACAGCACAGTTCTAAGTGCGAGTGGACCTGGCGGCGCTTCATACACCGTTCGCACCGTTGAGGGAGCTGGTACGGCGCGGGCGAGGACAACCTTATCGGGGCTCCAGAAACATGCTGCGTATGCTGTGGTTGTCCAGGCGTACAACAGCAGAGGCGCTGGGCCGGCTTCACCGCCTACTACTGCGACTACTATGGAGGATGGTAATAAGGTCTAGTCTATTACACTCTCAGCTTAAAGGTGAGGTACAATAATAGCACAGCCCTAAGTGCTAGCGGGCCGAACAGCGCCTCATACATCGTTCGCTCCAACGAGGGAGTTTGGAGCTGGGTTGTAAAGGCGTACAACAGTACAGACGCTGGGCCAGCATCTCCACACACCACTTCAACTAATAAGGGGGATAGAGTTGAGACTGTATTTAACTCCAAGCGTAGAGTTAAATAAGACATACTTACCTAAGGATCGTAAAGAAACCAACATCACCTGCATGTTTGGCCCAGCCCGTAAAATGAAAAGCCGGGCAGTGTTTACACTCTTAACCCTGAAAGGTTTTATTTAGAATCAGTGCCGTAAGTAGCCATTTAAGCGCCCAGTGCAAGCTTCTATAACTGACCCTTGAAAAATGCTCTGTTTGTGGTCCTGGTCATTCTGCGCCCTTCCAGGGTATGTGCCCTGTGCCTGGGCAGTGCTGGCTTCACCCTATTTATGGCACTGTTTATAACGACTGATGCTTTCATAACTTTTATCGATTTTGTTGGGTATTTGTTTATTTTTTCACCACAAATCGATGACTTTTGCATATTTGCATACATATTTTTTACTATACACTGGTTAACTCTTATTGCAGTACCCAGCCTACCACCTGGCTCACTACAATGTACAGCACTGAGCTCGCAGTCGGTGCGCGTGGCGTGGGAGCCACCACCCACTCGCGGACGCAATGGAGTCCTGCAAGGATACCGGGTCACTTACGCGCCTGTCACCGACTGGTATGGTGAGTATTACATAGCGGAAACTGCTTTAGTCATATTTTTAATTGGTGTTGATGAATAATTACGAAATAACTTCCTTCATAAATCGCTATTTCACCCTATTTTGCTTTTTTTCATTTAATACATCTACCAAGGTCGACTTGCATTGAAAAGTACCTAATGAGCATTTTTAGACTTAATTTTAATAACTAGAGCCTATGCAGATATATTGATACCAGGAGCTTGCATTATTATTACAAAAAGCCATTTTTGGGAATATAAATAAATAATGTAAAAAGTGTCACCAAGATATGTATACATCGAAAAGAGCTTTCACTTTCGTGCGTCGCACGTTGACGAAGATTCAACTTCCCACAAAAAACCGCATTTGGACCATTTTCCGTTACAGGAAGCGAGGATGCTGTAACGAAGCAGATATCGGGCCTGCATACGACTCTGTCAGGGTTGCGTCGGTATACAAACTACTCCGTTACAGTATGTGCCTTCACGGCAGCTGGGGACGGAGTCCGAGCTGCGCCTGTCTATTGTCACACCGAGGAAGACGGTAAGCCCTCCTGCCAATAAATATTCATACGGAGCCCTTTTTTTGCTATGGGAAGGTGTATCCAAAAATACAATCAGGTAGTCGGGCAGACCCTGACTTAAGTACATGGCTGACGCAAGATAAAGAGTTTAACAATTACTTTCTTGACGCCTTGACGTGACAGTGACAGAATTGAACACGTTAGCGAAATAATTAGAAGATTCAACCCCAATCAAACATGGAACAAGACCGGAGAACGAAGTAGAATTTAAATAAGAGAGTTATCTGACTAAATTTTCATTTGTTCGTTCCAGTACCTTCGGCGCCTGCAGACATTAAAGCGGTTGTGTCTTCACGTAACAAGATCCTAGTGTCATGGCTGCCACCGGCTTCTCCCAATGGGGTACTGGTTGGGTACACATTGTATATGAGCGTGATAGAAGATGGAAGGGAGGTAAGAATTTTCACAAAGTCAGTTAAGGTTTCGGAATTTAGGGACGTCCTTCCAGTTACCTATGAACCCACTGGTTTAGCACCCACAGATAATCAGTAAATTAGAACGGACTTTACATCACTAGTTCAAAATTAGAGTGAATCACGGAGAGATTGTCTTGCGATTATTACCACGATGGAAGGGCAAGCTGTAACAACATTCATCACACTAGCTCTGCCCAGGGTCTTTCGGTTTCATAAAAAACACTGCCAAATATCTAACCATCTCATACGTAACGCCAATTTTATTCATTAAATCTAGCTTTTGACTTGCAGTCGTACGTCATAAGCATAATAAAAACAATTTATTGCAATCACCAATTAATGTGTATTTTTATTTTAGGAGGGCACTCACAAACGCATGTTGTCGCCGAGTACTTTGTCACATGAGACATCGCGGTCGCCGCCGCGTGCAACGCATCAATTCTGGGTTTCGGCTTCCACGCGGCTTGGGGAAGGAGAAGCTACCAGGGTGGCCACTGTACTGCCTTCAGACTCTGGTAAGTCTCGTTAGTATTTGCATAACGATGGTCTACCATAAGTGTTCTACAGAGTTACAACTAAAAATATAAAAAAATTTGCGCGGCAATCAGAATCCTACCCTGTTAGTAAACAGGAATTGGTTTCAAATGAGTATGAAATAACAGCCTGGCCAGGAGCCCGATATGCATAATGCCTGCACCATGCACCTGCATCCATATAGTTTGTGAATTCTTAGACCCAACCGGCCGCTGTACTCAAAAGCTGCCTGAATAGATCTACGCAATTTGTCAAAACGACATATAAATAGTTCAAAGGATAACCAATAATAATAGTTCTGGACCAGAACTTCTGGTCCATTGGTTATATATAGCCTTTATGACTGGATAATTTTAAATGCCGTCGTAATAGCTAAGTTTGTAGTTATAAACTTTATTTTATTTTCCAGTACCAGCAAGAATAACATCATTCAGTCGCAGCATAGTGACGCCATGGAAGGAGAATATATCGCTCTCCTGCAATAAAGTGGGCTCCCCAAATCCCTCCACGACCTGGAGCATGAACGGCGCCACTCTTGAATCCACACTGAGGAAGAACGTTACTGCTGACGGCACACTGATCATCAGGTAGGAAAATCATCATCATCATTATTTCAGCCATAGGACGTCCACTGCTGGATACAGGCCTCCTCAATAGACTTCCACGTATGCCGGATAGAGGTGACATGCATCCAACGAGACCCCGCAACTCTAACCAGGTCGTCCGACCACAAACTTTCCAGTTAGGCAGGTCCAAGTTCGAGAAAGAGATCAATCGACGGATTCAACTAGGATAGGCAGCGTTTCAGAAACTGCGAAGTGTCTTCTCGTCCAGGATACCTCAGTGCATGAAGATGAAAGTCTTCAACCAATGCGTATTACCGGAGATGACCTACGGAGCCGAGACGTGGATTCTATGGGCCTCTTACGGAAGCTCAGACTCCCTCAGCGAGTTATAGAAAGGGCTATGCTCGGGATCTACTACGAGATCAAATCAGAAATGAGGAGACTAGTAGACGAACCAAGGTACTCGTAGAATATGACTAGTCCTTATTACCAGCGAGTAATTTTGAATATTTTGTGCTACTTCTTTAACTATTGTTGTTAATTAACTTAACCACAGTCGTAAAGGATAGGTTAGCTCTACTAGCAATAGTAACTCAAACAATGTAGAAAATAATCCCGATGTCTTAGTTATCCAATCAGATCAAATCAAACCAATCGGAAAAGGATGTGCAATGTTAGTGCCATCTAAAATCCATTTCTCGCTGCTGAAAGTTATATATAACGAAGTAAGCACTTAACAGCGCTCAGTGCGTTTCTACGGATATTGTATAACTATATATCACCGACCTTTGCCACTTTTGTTCCCGGAGATTTCTTATGGAAAATCAGAAATGGACAGCATCAGACAGCAGGAAGTTAACAAGTACAAGCCATCACGTCAGTGTTCCAGATTCGAATTTATTTTCAACTGGTGTTTTGTTACTTCTACAGTATGAGCCAATACGCAGACAGCGGTAACTACACGTGCGCAGTGGAGAACCCCCACGGTCGAGATGAAGTGACCTACAGCGTGGAAGTGAAGGTCCCGCCTCAGCCACCTGTACTGGCCGTCGTCGATTCGTACGCCGACTCGCTGCACCTGCAATGGAGCGACCAGGGTGACGGCGGTAGCCCTATCTTAGGTAACTTAATAATACTAATAATAATCATGTATTTATTCACTTAATGGCTTAACTTAAATTTCTATTGACCCAATGCGGACCGAAAAAGCGGTAACTGAATCCACGCAGTACAGTACTGCGACTGTCGGCACATATAGTTATCTAAAGTGTGAAAGAGAAGATCCTCTGTGAGCCACTGGTTCTAGCCGTCATCGTCGCGTACACTGACTCACTGCATCTGCAATAGGGGAAGCTGGTGGAAAAAGCCTTATCTTAACTTGTAACTGAAAGCCTTATCCAACCGAAATTGGCAGTAACTAAATTCGCGGAATGACTTAAATTCTTATTACTTGACGCAGATTGCATAATATGATTAGCATACGAATACAGTAGAGTATGGCAGAGGCCCTATAACATTTAATGGTTGGATAGTTACATTGTTTTTGTTCTTTAACCATAAAATGATTACTTTAAATCCCTGACGCAATAATACTCGTTGGTACTTACTATCTTTGCTGTCTTCCTTCGGTCGATTGAGTTGACCGTAGTTTTTTTTTTTTTTTAAAGCAGTTTATTCTAAAATTGGAAAGACAGATTTCTGGAGAACTGTTATGTTACCTGTCGTCGCATATCGCTCGAATACTTGTATATTAAAACGAATCTGTGTAACCGACAATGAAACCGACTGTAGTCGAGAGGCTTGACTTACTTTGTGTTACTTATGAAATATCTTCATCTTCAGGTTACGTCATCAACTACAAACGAGAGCACGGCGACTGGGAAGAGCTCCAAGTGGAGGCCGGTACCTCAGAACACGTCCTCCCCAATCTCTGGTGCGGTACTCGCTATCAACTATATATCACGGCTTTCAACCGTATCGGGACAGGACTGCCTTGCGATATCGTGCACGCTTTTACTAAGGGAACTGGTAAGAATCATCTTGTATATTATTTATCAGTAAAAGTTACTTTGAGGTTATTTTATTCGACTGGGAGGACCTCTGAGTAGAGGCCGGCACGTCAAAGCATGTGCTCTTGGGAGCACCTGCCTTGCGATAGATATCTTAAATATATTTTTTACTGGAGAAACTAGTAAGAATCATTTTTGTAGATAACCATCTTGTGTTTTTTTTTTTCAACTGACAGTCTTAAGTAATCTAGTACAATAATTTCTACCACAATTCATATAACTTATAGATGTTTTTATATTATTTTCGTGATTTGTTACAATAAATTAAATTTCCCTATTTCAGTACCGGTCAAGCCGAAGCACTCACAAATGATAACTCTTAACACGACCACAGTGACAGTGTGGTTAGACTCCTGGGGCGATGGCGGATGCGGTATATTGTACTTCGTTATTGAATATCGAGAAGTCAGCCAATCACAAGTATGCACCAAGCCTTATTATTTGTAATCGTCTCAATAAATCAAATCGAATACATCTGAGGATAATCATAATTTCTCCTGTATTGAGCCCCTCGTTTGGGCGCCACTTTAACGACTGAGGATATTCTTAAATACAAGTGTTACCCTTTTATAATCTCCAATATGGAATATTTCTTATTTACCAATCATTATTTCAGTGGCGATTGGTTTCGAACAGCGTACAAGCGACAGAACGAGTTTTCAGTGTGCCTGGTCTCACGCCAGCTACCCAGTACCAGCTGCGTATCACGGCTCACAATAATGCAGGGCATGCCGTCGCGTTGTACAACTTTACCACCCACTCTCTTAGCGGCAGTAAGTTTCAATTTCTTAACGTCTGTCTATGTAAATTATACTTAACCAGATAACCTCAATAGAAGGCTCACTAGTTTAGTACAATAACCTCAATAACTTAAAAAAGAAAGTTTATTTATTTTATTAAGTAGTAAAAAAAATATAAACTGCATTTACGTAAGCTTTACCTTGGTTTTTTGTGCCTACACGGTTTCAGGCGCCTGGATAGAATTTTGATCTTTTACTAACACGATTTACGAGACCAGCTTATAGAAGACTCAGTATTAGTAAACATTTTATAGATTGTATGGACGTATACCGAACTTTATAATACATATAATATGGGCTTCTGTTCCTAAGTATTTTCAGGCCCCATGTTGGGCGCCACATTTTTGAATATCACAATTTACTATAGTAAAATCAAAGAGCTACCTAAATACGTGTTATTAATTGTGCACTAAAAAGAGATTATCATTGTTTTGTTTATGTTTCCTTAATGACTTGCTTCGGAAAAGTCGAGCTAATTAATTACTAATGGGAAAAAATACGAGTAGCAGTGATCTGATAGTAATAGTTGGTTTCTTTTTAAATGAAACTATAAACAAATGTCATATATAATAGTTAACACATAGGCCAGTGTACATAACCTCCAATATTTACCTCATTGTATTTACAGTCCTAGACGGCGAATTGTCGCCACCCGTGCCAGCGGCAGGGGCGCGTTCTTTAGGGGGAGCGCGGGTCATTCTGCCCGCCGCACTCTCGCTGCTCGTGCTGGGTGCCCTCGTCGCCATCGTGCTGCTGGTTCGGAGAAACAGTAAGTACACGGCTGCCAGTGGTCGCTATATGATAGACAGCCTTTTATTCTTGCATTAATTGAACGATTACACAAACGATAAAAACGGCTTCTCACTTAATATATACTTATCACAATTTGACAGGATAGCTCGATTAATAATTAATGATATAGCTTTCATTATTCACCCAACGACAAATGTAAACCTTATAGGCCCGTAATTGACGACGCGTAATTTGTTAACCAGGTAAAATGAAATAGAAAATAATGAAAAATAAATTTTAATTTTATGAAAATAATCTGATTTCATATAGAAAAAATCAATTTCAAAAGTTCCTCATTCTAAATGAGCGCAGGTGACAGTCACAACGTAGAAAACTATACAGAAGCACTATTACTAAGGCGGATTTGCTATAGAAATTGTACTGCTGTTCTTTTTCTGTGTTCTGACTGTGTCATATCCACCTAGTGAAGTCACTTGAGAATCGTATGCTTCCTACTCACTTTTCCGAATATCTTAGAAACTAGTTGCAATAAAAAAAATGGGTTCCTTGATAGTGAATTAACTAAATGGTTATTGATTTAATATTACTTGGAAATTTTAAAAGTTGTCAATCCTAAATAAATACCTAAAGTATGAACCTACCTACCTACCTACTGAATCCTTCACATCGAGGTCCACTCTTGTCGTTGCGAAACAACATTAGTCATGTGTCTAAATTTCAATCTAATCGCTATAATCACGAGAGCAAAGCCACTACCAGAGCAAAACCTCGGCAGTGTATAAAGCATCTGCATTTGCCATAGTAGGTATCCATTTACGTAAAATTTAATTGATATTGATTAAGGTCTATCTCAACTGTATCACGCCACTTTAAACCAACTATAAATAATTCAATTGATTGATGGATTGTATTCTACAGAAGCGGGCGGCACGGAGACAGCGGCTACAGAGAGCGCGGCGGGCGAGTCCCCTTCAGTAGCGCAGTTGCAGAACAAGGCCAACCGCGACCAGCAGTACCTCGCAGCGCGGGCGCAGCACCCCGCGCCTCCGCACCATTATAAACACGCCTCCAACGGTACACACTGTTACTTAATGGAATGTTTGAATAATCTTAAATGCTGTAAAGTCTATCCAACAAGCTGAATAAGAGCTTAAATAACTCTTATCATAATCGAACTAGAGTTATAATTATAAAGTACTAGCCTCTGCCCGCGACTTCGTCCGCCTTAAATTCCTTTATCGCGGATAAGACTATTTTTCCGGGATATAAAGTAGCCTATGTCCTTCCCCGGGACTCAAACTATCTCCGTATCAAATTTCAACTAAATCGGGTCAGCGGTTTAAGCGTGAAGAGGTAACAGACAGACAGACACACTTTCGCATTTATAAAATTAGTATGGTTCTATTTTCGAGCTTTTATGCTTTTTGGGTAACCGCTCCATATTGTTCATGCCTTTAGAACCGTGACGAGTCTGTAACATATATCAGCCAAACTAAAGAATCGTTGACAAAACTTTACGCATAGCATTTCACGATCGTTTAAGTTGTACGTTCTGATTCTCGAATTCAGGTATCTAATTCGTACAGTACTACCAGTCTTCAAAATAGCAGTACAGTAGTACACTGCGCTGATGATGACCGATCCTTGTCTTCCCGCAGAATACATCGAAGATATCTGTCCATATGCGACCTTCCAGTTGACGAAGCCAACGTATAGCGAGAGCAGTTATAGTGGGAACGTGTACAGCGGGCCCTACCACTCCGTGCGAGGGTCCTTCGTGTACCACGACCTCAAGCAGAACGACAAGTATAAGGTGAGATCTCTGTTCTTAGGCGTCATGCTCTTGTTACAAAAACCTCACGACTGATCACGTTGGGAGAGAGCTTATTACCAATAAGCTGATCCACCATCAAATCAGCCGACATCCTCCTACATGCATCCCCAGCAGGCTCGGCCGAATTTCACCTTCCCATACAAACGGAGTTTCGTTCTCATTTTAAAACTACGTGTTGGATTGTTACGAAACTTTGCATATACAACGACATGAAGTGTATCTAGGCTTAAAATTAGTTTATATAGCTCCAGTTAATAAAACAAACGGAATACAGCAAAAACAAGTATTGTATAAAAACTTAATTTCGCTGTATTTTAAACGAACGGAACGGACTCTTAAACGAAGCCTGTGCTCCATACAAACGTGGTTACGCTCTCATTTTAAAACGACTAGGTAGTTTGCTCTGAAAGTTTGTACTTAGAATAAGTTAAGGCATATGCAGGCCTGTTATTAGTTTGTGTAGCTTCAGATATAGTAAAAAAATACAGCTAATTTAAGTTTTTCATACAAAACTTGTTTTTGCTGTATTTCGTTTGTTTTACAAACCGGAGCCTTATAAATATACGTCATGTCATTGTATATGCAAAGTTCCGTAACAATCCAATACGTACTTTAAAAATGAGAACGAAACTCCGTTTGTATGGGAAGCCGAAATTTGGCTTAGCTTGTCGGGGACTTATGTTATTTGATCAACAAACTGGTGGTACCTACGTCGAATAGCCTAATGTTGGCTTCACTCTGACCTACTTATTATGTTATTCATGTAATTATGTAAACTCTCTTTAGTAAAATGCAAAATCACAGTTTGCTAACAATAATGCCTGCAATATACCTATCTTTTCTCACAGGGCAAGGAGCCAGAATACACAAAAGTAAGAAGAAAAGGAAATCGCCTCCGCGACCCGCACTCCGAGAGCCAAGGTACCATTTTTCAACCACATGTCTACCTCGCAGAGAGTCTAAGCAAAGCTTATCTATCTTTAAGTAGTTAGACTATTGATTTTGTTTTTTGTAGACCGCACCTTCTATTGAAGTTTAATTTGGACCCGTTTACGTTTAAGTATTGATATTTGAATTTGACAAATGATGGCCTTTTATGCAACCCGGTGGGAGCGTAATTGGTGTTGTAATTATAAAGGTAAGCATGCACAAAGTATGTATCGTAACATACCTATTGGAGTTTATTTTTTATAACAGTAAATTAGGTTAGTTGTCATGATTGAACGTGTAGTTTCTTTCCCCGGCTTTGTCGTATAGTTTATTGTCTAAATTTGTTTTGCAATGAAAGTTCAAAACATTTTGAGATCTTATTCGAAAAGATTCGTTTGACCACGTCATTATAAATTTAATCATCTTAAAAGATGCTCAACGCTTTCTTATCGTTTAAGACCTTAGAATATATGCATTACCTCTTTATTAGACCTGATTGAGAAAGTGCCTATGTCTGTAAATAAAAGGTTTACAGATGCATGTCCCAAAATGGTTCCAATTATATATGTAATGATTAAAATACATTCAGCAGCCTTTCTTTTGTATTGGTTTTTTTCTTAATAAGCTTATTTCAAAATTCTGGAATCTTGAATTGCATGTGGGATAATCATCGATCATCACATTCATACAGTGTGGCACAGCCATTATTACATTCCAATACTTTTTCCATACATCGGCCACGTAAAGTTTTATTAATTCGATTCTTCATTTTAATCCTTGGTGGCGAGTCATGAGCGTCTTCCATTGTTGTGTTGCTCATTTTTTTACCTGAACCTATCACGTATTATGCGGGAAAGATATGACCATTTACGCATTGTATGTACATAACTAGACCTTTCTTTATGAACTAAACACAGTTTCAAGTAACCATGAGTTCAAAATCGCAACATAAATATAGAAGTTTTATCGAGAAGGTATAGGGAAAGGGGCCCTAGCAAGGGTTGATCAACTAAGCACTAACCAACGCGGTTGAATAGTTAAGGTTGGTCGATTGCGCGTTCAATCGCATTGGCTCTGAAAAGCGAGGCACCACTTCATCATCTCAAAGGTAGTAAAAACAAATGACTAATTGAGAAAGGGATAAATTAAAAAGAACGATTGCGCGTCAACGCCATCTAGTTGAAATTTTAGGACAAAACGACAAAATTTTATCATTTTCGTCCAATCTAACATTTAAGACCGAGCCACACCGACTGCGTGTGCGTGACGAGTACGTAGACGTGCGCGTGGCGTGCGCGTTGTAAAGTACGAATACCCATAAGAGATGACACACCGTGTCTTGGCCTTTAGGCTCATTTTGAATTCTATGCAAAATTTTGCCGTGCTCTGTTAGTTAATAAAGGCTGAATACAACTGTCGATGTCGATAAGTTAACTGACGTAATCGACAGTTACATAACATAATGAAATTGGGTTTTAATCTTCCCAATTTTGACGTTTCATTGGTTTCAGCGTCGTCATATCTTTCCCGTCGGACTCCATTTTCCCTTTCTACCCAACCGACAGTTCTCATTGCATTGCAGAGTCGGACAACTTGGGCTCGACGGACTCCGAGGTGAAGAAGATA
This sequence comes from Hedya salicella, assembly GCA_905404275.2. NCBI lineage: Eukaryota > Metazoa > Arthropoda > Insecta > Lepidoptera > Tortricidae > Hedya > Hedya salicella. Next base: position 13,899,481 of record FR990112.1, on the reverse strand, counting down.
TTAACGCTGCACCTGCCCATTACAGAGTACGAGGACGACGCGAGTGACGACGCCAGCGCACCGCACTCGGACAGCGAGCCAGCGCGCTTGCGCCCAGCGCACCCCAACTCATGTACTGATTGGCGTATTACATTCCAAATTCTGTATACATAAACTATAGGCTTTGAGAAACATTTCCTTGAATACTTTGTTTCATAGAATTTTCATTTAATCGATAAGTTTTTCCCTGAAACCATACGATTTTGAAAAGGTTGGTAGGTAAGTTTTATAAAAATCCCAATATTAACGGTTTCAGAGAAAAATGCTCTCGATGAAATGATACGTGTGTTGATGGAATGAACTCTCCCATGGTTTGTGGGTGACGGGGGGGACAGCGGGGAGTAAGAAGTGTAATTGTCTCCCCCCTTCCGTCACCCACATTCTTAATTCTTACTCCCCGCTGCTGCTCCCCCCCGTCACCCGCAAACCATGGGAGTAGTGTCACAAAAAAACTTGTCTAGCTATAACATAGCTTAAGAATGTGTGCCTCTGCCTCCATCGACCTTTTGAGCCGACGAGCCGCTTTAGGGACGACCAGTGGCGTGCAACATAGGCACGAAGCCACTGCCTACCCTGAACGACCATGGCTCCATACAGGATAGAAAAACTGCCTACCGTGAAGCCCTGAACGATCATGGTTCTATAATAGGCACAGAAAAACTGCCTACCTAAAAATACTGTGTTCACCACTGGTGTCGACGGAGAGTTGAGCCGCAGACGAGGTGCCACCAAGTCATTGAGTCACTATCAGTGTCATACATTTGGTATACGTATTTTTGCCGACAAACGGTTTTGCGTCAACGAATTGGGCTATCATAAAATTAAAACAGCTGGTAACATACAATTACTGACGATAGTACCGCTACTTAGTTAGGCAACAATTGTAATTATCGTTGGATCTCTATTATTTCCATAAATAAAATAAATAAATAAATATTACGGGACAATTTTACACAAATCGCTCGTCCCATGGTAAGCTCAATAAGGCTTGTGTTATGGGTACTAGACCACGATATATTTAATAGACATATTACTTATATACATATAAAACATCCAAGACTCAGGAACAAATATTTATGCTCATCACACAAATATTTGCCCTTACCGGGATTTGAACCCAGGACCTCAGCTTCGCAGGCAACGCTAATCCCACTGAGCCAAACCGGTCATCCATACTTTTGTTTACTCTCTCTCTCTCTCTCGTATACACTTAAGAAAATAGTTAGATATAAATACAAAGCAAGCACAAATTTCTTCTCTCAATTGAATACCTATATCATCGTTTAGTACTAGTATTTTAAAATAGATTCGTTTTATCAGAAACAGAAATTGAATCTTTACACTGTTATATAGACCCAAGCGTGGAGCGTGAAGAGTCCTCTTCCTCTTCGGAGAACTCAGTGGGTGGCGTGGTGAGGAAGGCGTTTCCTTCACGCAAGGGCAAGGCCGGGGCGCTGGGCAAGCGCCATGTGAGGAGTTCCAGCGGTTACAGCAGCCACAACGATGAGACTACCTTCAGGTGACTAGCACTATAAATATGGTACCCCAGGACGATGGCAAGCACGTAAACTGTAGCAAATACATTCAATAACGCATACATTCTCCTATATAAGTCCAACGGTGTGGCTTTTGGCAAAGAACTGAACAACGATGTTTAAATTATCACATCACAACAAAATGGGGCCTAATCGCGTATAAATATGATTTATTTAACTTTCCTTGTAAATTTTTCGACGTTCCGGACGTCGCGTTACATCCATTGTCTCGAAGGTATGGAGATGTGTGTATCAACATCTCGCCGTGCGAGCTTTTCGATCTACCCGCGCTTGGTCTTGATTATTAGGTATGTCACTAGACCGACACACTACACTCACGACATCTGGCGATTAAGCGTGCGTCGTATAATTACCAACAAAAGGTACTTAATTAAATAAATCATATTTACACGCTATTACGCCCCGTTGTATTGTCTTGCGGTAATGCGTAAAAATCGTGTGAGTTTAAATCAATGTAACGACATTTAAAATCGACACAACGTTAGTTGAGCGTAAGCGTAACTCTGTGTTTTAATGATCGGCAAACTCTTAAGTTAAAACAAAATGGCAAATACATGCAACCGCCGTAGGAGGCGATAAATATATTTAGTTTTTGAGCGCCCAGCCATATAACTTCTAATTTTTTAATACGTATAGGTACTGTACCTATAACTTGACAAATACTTAGTGGTTTAAGTCTTAAAACGCGCCATAGTAACATTATAAACCTCCCGCCATAGAACTAAATCCTAAAACATTTCAGCATATCCAACTACCCCTCGTTCAACGAACACATCCACCCGCCGTCGCGGTTCTCAGACGACACCGAGTGCGAGGGCCCGCGGCGCAAGCGCGACAAGATGCCGCGCGAGGCGTTTCAGATTAACGTGTAATAACGTAAGCGATGTTGTGGCGTGCCTCGCGGCTCTAGAATTATACTGACATGAGGCTTAACGCTGGAAACAAATTATAGGACGCGTCCGTCAGCCGCGACTGATAAATGTGCACGGTCATTCGTTAGCTGTCCGTGGAATACGGCTGGCTGTCTGCAGGACTGTTTGTACGATTATTGTCTGTCCTCTATTTACGTCAATCCACACGCACATAGTTAATACTGACGCGCTGATGCCTCCTAACCACTGCACGTGGAAGCGGTAGACTGGGACACTGAAGAAAATCATGTAGTGCGCCAGATCCATGGTCTGCGGGTTACGTTTGTTAGTTTGCACAGTTTAGTGTATTTGTATTATCCAGACACCAGCAAGTCAAGGCTGGCAGCCGCCTTCTGACAGATGCGTCCTGTAATTTGTTTCCACCTTAGCGAGTCCGGACGCGAGCTTCGAGTACCTAATCGAAATCTGTCTCTCTAATACCGCACCCTTAAAAGATATTCCAACTCGTATTAGAGCGCGCGATGTTTTGTGTGCATAAAGCTTGTACTGCGACTGCGTGTGTGTGACTGGAACGAAGACTGCTGCGTCTCTGTCGCGCCAAGATGAATTGATGTATCACAACACCGCGCGACTCTTTGTCGCGCAATAAATATCCCTATACTACCTTTATGACATCAGTACCCTTTCCAATCAATACAGACTGAGAGAAACCAGTTAACTCTCATTTCCAATACATCGGCATCGAATCCCGCTCGCGGACTGAACTTATAGATGTGCTTTTCAAATGAGGTTAAAAACTGCTGATTTCTTTTACTAAACGTGGCCACTTGAGTGATCCTTTAACATTTGTTATGTTATCTAAAGGAATAGTTAAATACTGAGCTACAAATAGCGCCATCTACAACAAGCCAGTTTTAATCTCATTGACATCATTTTAGAGCGCTCACGCACTGCGTCCTATTCGAATCTGAGAGACGCACCAATGTCGACCCGACGGCGGCGTGGAAGAGCGAAGCGGTGTTGATACGGTCAAAAAAGTAACATAGCTACTTGCACAGAAACTAAAACACTTACTGATTCTTCGTAAAAAGAACAAAATATTTAGATCGGTGGTGGTGCGTAAACGCTCTTACAGTACAATATAATGGAAGTTCTTAGTCGCTTCTACTTGTTCAAATTTTTTTATCGTTAACTTATTTGTGGACCGAATGACGAGTGCTTCATTTGTATTGTAATTTATTATTTTAAGCCACACTTTTTTATGTTCTGTGACGTATCAGCTCGCTCCGCATTTATCGATTGAACATTTCATCCTCACAAACTTTTAGTTTATTGCGATATTACATCATCCTGGAACACAGCACGGTAATCTTCAACTTTACTTAACCCTCAAAGACGGCTAATCGCGTCAGCAAAAGGATGTGTTCTAGATATAACATTGTAGTACTGAACCCAGATGCCACAACGGTATTTGCCACTATACAGGATTTTCCACTTTGTCTTATTACTTGGCACCTGAGGGGCAACTCCGAAACCAAAAAAACAAAGTTCGTATAGCGCCATCCCGCTCTCGCAAATACATTTTAACATGATAGCGAGAGGGACGGCACGTTACGAACATCGAATTTCTAGTTTCAGAGTAACGCGGCTGTGGGCATAGCCTTCTGTCAAAGAACTGCGGGCCTCTATGTTTTTCGCGTTTGTCATGTGATGAAAATGACAAAGCAGTCACTCATGCGATACATGTGATCTTAGACCCGCTGGGCTAAAACTAAAACCGTATTATACCTACCTACATTACTCATTAGTCACAAGATGTATCGCTAATCTGCGCTTGTATAAGTAAAAACAACAGTGAAATAGGGATGATGACTAAATGTATATAATTAGTCCGTATGTAGATTAATTAAAAATATTGAACACGTATTTTTTCTTTTTTTACGTTATCAAAAAATAAAGGCGATACAATGAGTCAAATTGTCGCGTGACGTCACTCCTAAGTACAAATTTTACCTAGGAGTGACGTCACGAGACGCCAGTCCTAAACTTTAAAGCGATTTATCTGAGTAATTTTTCATTATTTTGAAAAAGCAAAAAATACGTGTCCAATATTTTTTTATTATCTAACTGACGGCCTAATTAGAATTTGGATTTTCATACCCAGTCATCAAGCCTATTATAGCACTTGTCGATGGAAGCAAAGTGTATTTGCAAGTGTGTATCTTCAATAGCCTCTCTATTGTGAGCAGGCGCGTCGCACCCTGCGATTACGCAGCGCGGCAAGATGTACAGTCAACTGCAAAAAGATATACACAATTAGCCCGTTCTAAAATATCTTCACTAAACTCTATTGACGGTCAATAGAGTTGAGAGAAGATATTTTAGAACGGACTTATCATGTATATATTTTTCCAGCTTACTGTCGGTACCTACCAGCGGCCTCAATTAGGGTTGCTAACCATCCCGTCAGAAGTCAGACGTACTGCGGATTAAAAATCGCCTCCCATAGACATAGAAATCAAAGTGTTCTATTTTAGGTTTTTTTATTGCAATGGATTATAATCGTAGTTACAATGCTAAACACTTACCTATTGTGGAATGATTATATTTGGAAGCTGATAAGTTATAATAATTATTTTTTTTGTGAAAAATCAATCAATCAATCAAAAATACTGTCAGTGTGTGTTGTCAATTCGAAATAATTGGGAACAAAGTCCCCCCCCCCCATTTTTTTCTCGAACTATCGTACTCCCTAGTACGCGTTTTGACGGCTGAGGACGTAACTGAAGAGTCCCCGGCAAGCTCGGTTCTCCAGACAAACGTAGTTACGCTCTCATTTTAAAATGACTAGCTAGTTTGCTCTGAAACTTTGTACTTAGAATAACTTTATGTATATGCAGGCCTGTAATAAGTTTATATAGCTTCAGATACCATAGTAAAGAAATACAGTGAATTTGAGTTTTTCATACAAAACTTGTTTTTGCCGTATTTCGTTTGTTTTATAAAATGAAGCCATATAAACTAATAACAGGCCTAGATATACCTCATGTCATTGTATATGCAAAGTTTCGTTACAGTCTAACACGTAGTTTTAAAATGAGAACGAAATTCCTTGTGTACGGGAAGTTGAAATTCAGCTTGCGGGGGACTCTTAAGCTAGATGCGTGGGTTCCACTTTTTTAGGGCAAGTCCCGCAATTTGAATACAAAAGTTCCAAAAACTTGCACCCAATAAAAATAAGGCCGTTCAGTAGCTATGCTGTATATCTATCTTATCGTATATATACATGATACTCGCATCGAGAGTGAGCAACGGAATGGTTGCAAAAATTCGTCGCTCTCTGGTCGCTCGCAGTTATACGCTACGTGGCTTATTTCGCTGAGTAGTACTTGTACTACCTATTATCTATTCTGTGCTGTAAAACCAATGGCAAGCGGCAAGCTTGTTTTCACACTAGGTATATAAGTGTAATTATTGCATCATAATGTTAAACTAATCTCTAAACGTTGTTTTTTCAGTGGTATGCAGGGAAGATCGTCTGAACAATCTTTCAGACGCTACAATCGCGGGGAACGCTTTAACATCTACCAATAGACCCCACTGTTACTCACTATTCCCATACCACGCACCAGATCGAAACGCAACTTAGTAAAGACTAAGGAGATGAAACATTTTTTTTATACACTTATTATTTATAACAAACAGGCTCGAACAGACCCGTCCAGGTTTTGTCATGCATGTTTCATTTATTAATACATTAATTAATATTACGGGACTATTTTTTACACCAATCGAACTATTCCCATGGTAAGCTCAATAAAGCTTGTTGTCATGAACCTTTTATTTGGTGTAAATAGCATTTCCGACGGTACACTTCAAAATATGGAATATCTAGATCATGGGGCAGACAAGCATCATTCATTGGGAGAAAAGTATTTTACTAAGTAACTTACCACAGCCGAGCTTGTGCAAATTTTAACTGATAATAGTGATAATGTTTGCAAAGGCACGGCTGCCACAGTCAAGTGTAGATGAGTGCCCAGCTCAATTTGAATTTGACGTATTACTTCAAAAAAAAAACTTGATCATCACTAAATTCGATTTCGATGCGGTGCGTTAGGATGGGAATCGTGCTTTATTTATTCAATTCCAACACTCCTCCAACGGCTAAAATTACGCCAAATAGTGTTGTTGTTAATTATTAGGAATTACAAAACGATGTTGTTGATAACGATTTGCTGAACAGTTGCCAAATTTCTATACTTCCGTACCTACTTCTAGTGGTGTACATACGACTGTAGATAGATAGGTAGGTATAGTAAATGACTACTCTTAGTGCCACTACAATAATCAATTTTGTACTCGGTACTCCGTACACGACTTCCGATCCTGGGCATGCTCTCTAGAATTCGAAAAAGATTTTTTTTTCTGTCTTTTTCACTCTAATAGAACTGACGGGTGAGAAAGGACACGGCAAGGATTTCCATTTTCGAAGCTGTGAGTAGTTCCCTAGCTCTGTCGCTCTGTAAATATTAATGTAATTACTGTGTACTTATTATCGAATGTAAACATAAGAAGAACAATAATTAAAATAAAAATATATATTTAAACTTAATGCCTTATTGACCAAAGTCTTAAAACTAGTTATGGATATAATTGTAAAATTATATCCCATAGGTATTTTCATTATAATTGTTTATTGTTGTAAAGTTTATGAGAAACGTTCGTTTCGATTGGCAAGTCTTTCTCATCGTCTATAACTGTAAGATGTCTTACATACATAATGTAACTCAACTACATATATGTCGTAGCTTATGTTATGACATGGCGTCAGCCGTGGTTACTTCGCACAAAATGTTAACGAATATAATAATTCATACTCAACTTACACAAGAACCCCTTAAAATTAATGTTTATCCTACATCCCACTTCTGATATCGTATTAAGTATGTTTTATAACTATACCCACCCCTACGAAATATCCCAGTTTTATGTAAATTGGATATACCCATGTAAAGCAACCAATACCTACCTTAACTTAGTGAAACTTAGAATAAACAACCCTCAGTAAACGGTAACACAAGACAATACACTTTTACCTATAGTTTTTTGGTGAATACGGCAGAAAGTTAACTTTAATGTACATTCAACTGTATCAGTAGTATTAGTTTACTGGTGTTGGACACTTAACACGACATTTTGTATTCGATAAAATATATTTTAAGTGGATTGTGTGAATTTTTACTGCTTTACAATCGTTTGCGTTGACTCTTTCGTAATTCCAAGGAAGACTGCCCTATATTTAATTGAGATCTATTTTATATATATACTAAACACAAACTTAATGCTAGTCAGTCGGGATAACGTAGATTATAAGAGTCATCACGAGGTTTAACAATTTTAAACTGTAGTTCCGATTGTTATGGCATAGTCATATGCAAATTGAAAATCTAATTTCATTCGTTAATGTCGACTGTTGAATTGAATGAAATATTTTATACTGGGCGATTCAACTGTGAAATCTCAACTAGAATACAAGAATATCAAAACATGACACTGTCGAAATATATCCTAGTTTTTACTCCCAAAACCTGTCAATGAGCTGCATCAATCATTCAATTATATTTGTCAAACCAACCTCGTTTAGGTGCATATCTTTCTCCAGATTTGATGTTACTTTTCTCTTGTCCTTGCAAGATCAGAAATCAATTGGGAAAATTAAGCTTCCCAGTAGTGTTCTTTTTTTCAATAGTGTTAGTGTTACGTGGCCTCCGAATCTACCGATTGTTTATTTAATTTAATTTTGTTATTTAGATATCTTTTTTTATACTGGTAGTCGCATTTGTTCACGACAATCGACTGTGCACATTTTTAATTTGGTTTGTACAGATCAGCCAGATTTTTTTTAACTTGGCTGTCAATTTCATGTTTTCTTTTTCTTACTAAACCAAAGCAAAGTAAAAATTTATACAGTCCGAATGTAGTGAACAAATGTCACATATAAACGATACGAAATAGAAATAAACAATTTGTAGATTGTGTCCATGTAATGTTATATTGTGGCGTAAAAATATGAAACTCAGGGAAACTTAATGTTCCCAATTGCGGCAGCTGTCATTTCAGTACTGAATACGTCAAGAGAATGTATAGGCCTACCGTTTTAGTGTGTGTAAGAAAGGCGCGGGATGTCTGGCGACATTTAAATGCTATTTCTAAAAAAACGCTAATAAAATCCATGTATACTTATTTTTAAGCGTTTGGTAATTTTAAAAAGATCAAAAGATATAAGGAGGCAATTCGGCCAGAAAGGTTTCTGACCTCATAAACCTTTTTTTGCTTTTAAACTTCATACTTTCTGAGCGTTTTGACGCTTCATAAAATGGAACTGATTTGATCTGTCAGTCAACAGCCCTATTGTACGGGGATGCCAACTGTCGGCAATGGCATTATATTTTGCGGTGAATTTATCATTCATATCAATCAAAAACATAGACATGATTCATACAATATTATGGTATTATCAATAAGTGTTACAGTTGAACCGGTCAGTAAACGATGTCGGTTGAACTGATTATGATCACGAAATCAAAAGCTCACTATTTAGATTTACAAAAACCTATGTCATTTCCTTTCAAGACTTAATAATTTTAACATTAGACCTCAAGTCATCTGAATTCTAGTCAATGTACCATATCATTTTTGAAGGTTCTGTTACTATACTTTGATACACGTACATGTAAGGGTTAGTTAATCATGTTGTTACAGATATGTTTTTATAAAGCAAACAAATGAGTTATTAGGACAGTATGATGTGAACGAAAATAAAAAATCATTTACTTGAAAATGTCTATTATTTTTTAAACTTACACTTAAAACATTCTTACATTTAGGTACACAAACAATTTACCTTTCGCATTTACATAACTTTTTATCCTTTTCTTTTCATTTTTCTCTTTTTGGGAAAAGTACTTATAGTACCTCACCTAACGTTAGAATATTCATACAATTCTATACTCAAGAAATTCGTTTGACATAATATTGCCTTGCCTAATCTCAATTTATTTAACAACGATGTTGTTATAACGAATTATTGGAATAACTGCTTTAGATACTATTTTATTTTAAACAGGTATAATAATGAACAGTAACAATGTAATGCTTGACTTTTTAATTAATATTTTTTTTCCTCCGGTTCGATTCTATTTGCAGTTATTAAGTTTAGTACTATTATTAATTTCAAGTATAGAGCGTTAACACTGAATGAAACTGAATAATAATTGATAACCATGAAGTGGAGGACTATTTTACTCTTATTTATTAGCTTTGTGAAGTGATAGGTTTGATTTCATAACTATTGCTTTGCTACGCAGGGGCATGTGAGCTAATGGAATATAATGAAGATTGATGAACCAAGACTATATCATATGATACAGAAATCGCGGAAGTGTTAGATCAAAAATTTAGCTACACGTAAAATCTATTGGAAAGTGTTTTATTATTATTGTTATTGCACAGTAGTTGGTAGGATCAATTTTTTCCTGCTGGTATTCTGTCCCATAACTCAATGCGCCTACCATGAGTTCGGCACGAGCGAGTATCGAGCGCTCGATGACGGTCTATCTCTTTCGCACTATTAGCGCGTGCGAGAGAGGTGCACTGACTCTCGATACGAGATACTCGCTAGCGCCGATCGTAAACTGAGCTCATGGTAGGCACACAGGTGTCAGACAATAGTGACAGAGTTACTTATAAGCTAGGCTATTAACATACCGACGAGGGACTTGAAAAATATTTTTTTATTGCCTTTATATCGTCTAAAATCTAAATCGTGGTTTTACGTGACTTGGGAAACGTGACAACGAGTAACAACCGTAGCAACGAGTTACAGAAAATAATTGATTGACCCACTTACCATTGATAGAAAAAGTTGAAAAGTATTAAGGCCAACTTTACAAAAATTGAAATTAGGGCAATCGCAATGACACAAAGGGTCGTAACGTCAAAGGAATAGTTTAAAAAGTTTTCAAGCCACAATCAATCGCTATCGTCGTCGGCTGTGAAGTCGTACGGCTGGAAGCTCTCTCGGAACTCGGTCACGTACTCGTCCTCCTGCTCGCGGCTGAGGAGGCACTGCCGCCAGTCTGCCTTGTCCTCGCAGTTGAGGATCTCAGGTCGCGAGAGCACGTCCCTGGGAAAAGAGATAGGAGTTTTGTTTGGATTTGTAGGTCCAGCTGCTAAGTAAATAACGTCGATATAAAATACTACCCAGGACGAAACATTTTTTTTGTTTTAAAGGGGGGGGGGGGGCTAACGCCCTCTGGACCATCTCACCACTAAATTTCACCACCAGTGTTAATTGGAACGAAGCATTTCCCATTTAACCACTTGTGGTAAAATTGGAGCAATGTTACCACTAGTGGTCAGTTGGAACGAAATGCTTCCCATTCAACCACTGGTGGTAAAATAGGAGCAATGTCACCAGTGGTTACATGAGACAATTTTCACCACCGGTGGTGATATGGGCGTACCATCGTGTTATTTGGTCACTGGTAGTCAGTTGGGAAATTGCAGTGCCAATTCACCACTGGTGGTGAACATTTAGTGGTGAGATGGTCCAGAGCGATCACCGTCGCCCATAGACACCTGCAACACCGGAGGAGTCACAAGTGCGTTACCGGCCTTTCAAGTGGGAGTACGCTCTTTTCTTGAAGGCTTGAAGGTCGAATTGGTCCGAAAATACTACCCGCGACAATTCATTCCACAGTTTTCAGACATGCGAGGCACTAAAGTAACGTGTATAATTGAAAGCTATCAGTGAACATACTCCTCAGGACTTGCCCCTTTTTGTGAACCATCTTTTACGGTTGTACCTTTAACCTGAGCCGGTGTGTCCATAGGAACAAGCTAAACCCTTTAAACAGTAAATCACGCCAACGGACCCCAGATTCGTATCGTCCTATTAAAGACAGTGGTATATTCATCTAAAGCTTACCTCCCGAACTGCAGAGGGAAGTTTTGCTTGGTCTTGGCGTAGATTTGCTCGCCGCTAGGCAGCTCTGCGTGGAAGTACGGGATCCCCGGCATCGTCACTTGTCTGAGTTCCGAATATGGCGGCATCACCTCTATCTGTATACTACCGATGCCTGCTTCGTCCTGTTGATGGTAGCTGCGATTAGAACAAGGAGTCCCAGTCACACTTTTCATATAAATGGTACATGGGTGCCAACTTATCGGAAAGAATCACATATTCATTGTTTCCAATTAGTATAAAGCAACACCTAAGTGCCAGTTCACTAGATTTTAAAAAATCCTGATGTCATAGAGAAAATACTGAGGATTTACAAAATTAACCGATTCAGATGAGTATCTCAGTGTAGTCTAAGCATTATATCGTGAAGATGGCACCTGAAAGATTCGTCGTGATAGACAAACAGTGTTACAAAACGACAAGAGTAAAACAGACACTAATTAATATCTGACTTAGATTGCATTAGAAGGTAATTCTTAAATAAAAAACTAGAAAATAGAACAGAGATGTTCTTCCGTGTCGACCACATACCGGAAGGCACAGCACCGACTCGAACAAAGTGGACCGATCAGCGGACCTATAATGGGCAATTTTATCGCGCAATCGATACCGCTACTTACTTGACTTAAGGTCCTATGTCCCCAGAATGGGGCAGATGGCGCCTACAGTACATCGCCAGCGGCGCCACAATCAATGCCCACTATTTCGGCCTCCAGTATAGGTACAGCGATAAAGCTCATATGTACATGGTGTACCTTCAACGTACATCATTTCACCATATTATTCAGTCATTTTCATTATGGTGGCGCCGCCGCAGAGCAGCACACCCACGTTAGCGCTTTCCTTGGAGATTTGAGGACTTCCAGGTTGGCGATGCAGCGTAAAAACCATGATAAGTGCCAGCATCAGTTACTTAACTACAAGTAACGTGGGCGAGAGTGAGTTTATGAAGCTCTCTGCTTCTAGATATGTAGAGATGACTCCTAGAATAAGAACAAGCATACCTGGAACACTTCGAGGAGCTGCGGCTCGCAGGCGCGCGGCACGGGCACGCACTGTATCTGCATGTGCGACGTGCGGTAGTTCCTCTCGAAGAACACCACCACTTTGCCGCTAGCCTCGTACAGGGTGCGGAGCGCGTCTTTGAACTTCTTTATCTCTGCTGTTACTTCATCTGGTGACTGCAAAAATAATAGAAATTAGTGTTTTGTATTGCTCATTTTCATGTTCTTTCTTTTATCTTTATCTAGCTGCCACAGACTACTGAACAGTTCTAGTATCTACAATCGCGCTATCCACACTTCTGAAGAAGCTACGTCAGCATCAAATTGTCTAGTACTATTCAAAATAGCCCATATATATTAATACGTGTACACCAGTTGATGTACACGTATTAATATATATGTATGGTACTACCAAGGGGCTGTTCATAAATTACGTCATCTATTTTTGACGATTTTTGAATCCCCCCCCCCCCCCCCCCCCCCCTAAATCCTCCAACCATCATGGTTTGAATGACTAAAATGATGTCATTTCCAAAAAATGCATTTTTAGCAACAGTTTATAGAAACACGAATTTCATTCTTTTTTTTAGTCACTGAAACACTTTTTAAAGATGTGAAAGTTGATGTCATTCTTGGGAATGACCCCCCCCCCCCCTTCCTTCGTCATGCTACCATCATCCGATGTCCAGGTGCCCCCCATTTGAAATGACGTAATTTATGAATAGCCCCCAAGTGGTAGTTTTTTATATAGTTGCTGGAATTTTACATTAAAGACTGCTGGAACTAAAGGGATCATGTAAATCAAAGCTCAATTTATATTGGATTTTTATAGAAGGGCTCACAAAGCAGATACTTACTTTGAGCACTGATTGATGGTGGGTGATGGGCAATATCAGGACGTGGTCCGGCGTCAGAGGACCCTTGGGCAGGGCGAGGTAACAATGGCTGCCCACAGCCAGCACGAGATGCTTCTCCACGGTAGGGGACGCAAGACAGAACCAGCAGTTATCTGCAAATTATATGTTAGATATGTCTTTACATGGCGTGTCCAAATCACTGATCTCTTATGATAGAACTAGATAGTGCATTCCACCAGAACTTCGTAGCACACGTAATGACTACATGAATAAAATACATTGTCAATACAAAACCCAAGTTACCAAATATTACCTGTACCAAAAATCGGCTTCATTATAATAAGAAGTATCAAAAGAATGTGTGTTCATATACACGCCACTTTCTTTGGAAACCGGGTACACAGTCGGCGCATAAAAGTAAAATCAGATGCTTAGATATATATATATATACAACATGTAGACATATTATAAAGGTACCTAAGCAAATTTTACGTTCGCCAGACATCAATTCACACTGATGATAAAAGAATTCAGTCAAAGAGTGACAAAAAATTAAACCCATAGTAGGAGAAAACCTTACAAAGCAAATCTGACCTTAATTAAATTACTTGCAGTCATTCTTATATCAAATCCGTGCATGGCGTGAAGAACTTGATAAGTCGTCGATAAAGTCTGAACAAAATTAAACCATAAGACCCATGTCCTAATTTCAAATCTTTAAATGTATATTTCGACTTATGAAGTTATTCACGCCATGCACGTAATTTAGGTAAATCTTTTAAAAAGCCTCTTTGTGATGACAAAAATAGAAAAATAAAAACCAACCTGGATCGAAGTCTTTCTTTTTCCTCTCTGTGAAATCGCCCTTCCGTTTTCTCTTCCCGCCATGATCATCGTCTCTGGAGTCCATGTCGTAAAAGAACTGCCCATTGCCAGTAACCTACCAAACACAATTTTTTATCTTTTGGAAAGGTCACAATAGAATTTAAAGGGTCTATATTGACTCCCATAAAATCGTAAGTTATAAAATGTAATGTTTGTCCGAATTTTGGTAAGTCATGTCATAATCGAATTTTCTACAAAACTATACAATTTTCAGAATTATCATAAAACAGACCTACTCTAGTGGGTTCTACAGGCTGTGCTGTTCAAAGATCCTATAATTTTAACAGTTTTAGTATTATTGGTAGACTCACCATGAGCCATTTGTCAAAGTAACTAATGAATTCGAGGAAAAAAAATCGCAGGCTGAAGCAGCTTCAGGAGTTGGACATAGCATTCAATCATCTTAGTATCAAACCGACCATAAGCTCTGGAGCCTCACATACTTGTGAACCCACACATACACAGCATAACCGGAAAATAAAGTAGCCTTTTCCTTTTTGATATCTAATACCGCTACCATGCCTTTTATACCATAACAAAATCAATCTCTGCTTGTGAATTCTATCATAAAGCTCCTTGAGAACTCTTGTTACCTTGACAACTTTCCCAGGCTGGTGCTGCTTCAAGAGCTCAGGGTCAAATGGACATGGTGTCTCATCGGTGGTAGCCTGCAGCAGGTCCGTCATGCGCATCTTGCTGATGGACTGCAGACAGCAGGCATAGATCCACTTCTCCTTGTCCTTGTTGGCCACAGGAGCCAGCGCTAGGAACCGAGTTGCGCATTCCTTATAGTCTTGATGTACGCTCAAGTTTCTGTATAAGAAAAAACGAAAAATAATTAAATGTCATTAAAAGTGTATTTCACTACCCATGTGTGGGCCATTTGATGCATGATTTTACGGCAAATATTAACATTACCTGTATGGTTGTCTTTCAAAATATTTATCTGGTGAAGGTACCACATGATACCTTGGCTTTATATGCATAGCAAGCCATGCTACCAAATCTGATAATCTTTCTTGTTCAACATCCACCTAGAAACAAAATATTTTCTTTAGACTCATTGAATCAAAACAAAAAATATATATAGGTGGAAAATTCAGCATTGTGTTTTAATAATTATTAGTTACATAAATATTATGGGCACACACTATCGAATCAAATAAGTGTGAACACATTCACTGCCGAAACCTGCCTAGGCAGGTAGATGTGTAGTTGTCACCATGCATTTCTCGACATATAGAGGAAATTTCATAGCACTACCAAAAGCTTGGCAACGAAAGTGTTAATAAGTATAAAAGTTGCAAACAATAAATAACCATTATCACCAACTGGTTTATGTGATTTTAAAAACTACCACAATCTACAAGATCATTCACCACTTTGTAGAGGGCCTGGGTAGGGACTTGCCTTACCTGTTTGAATTCATCTTCCTGTATGCCAGCTGGCCACAGAGTAGTAATTAGTATATCAACCCCACGGTATTCACTCTGGCCTCGAAAACAGGCATCTCTCACAGCGCTACAATCACTTGGTTCAAATGTGCACATCGGCAAGTCTTTCCCAAGTTCCCTGCGAGACAGGCCACTTAGGTAAGCTATCTTAACATCTTGGCTTGTTGTGAAGATACCCTTTTTGCCTGAAAACAAATGAATTGAATTTATTATACTATTGCTAAATAATACTTTTGTTATACATTGGTAAACCACACTATTGAGGTGGTGGAAGTGGTCAGTTCAGTACACAGAATAAAGATTTTACTGAATTTTTGATTAATTATTTGAAGATATAGTTTTCTATAACTTACCCATATAAACCACGTTAGGGACAATATCACATCCTTCTTCACAGTAGTATTGGCAATGCTCACTATTACTTGGCCCAAAAACGTATGTACTTACAGGAACTGAAAATGGTTAAATACAAGTTTTGGTCAAAGCAATGCCTTTTATGTTTTACGTGTAATGGTATTCAGAACTACCTGTTAAATAAATACGTTACCTTTTCTGGTGCCCATTTTATAGGCATCCAATTCCGAATTATCATCTCCAAAGAATTTGCCAACGCACAGTAAGAGGTCGAACGGGCCGGATTTTTTCACTACGGCTTCAACGCGGGAAAATAAACTCAGGAAATTCCCGTTCACGTCGCCGCAAAACAAGCTGTTGAATTAGAAAAGCGTTACAAGTAATTACTTCTAAAAACGTATTTATGTTTAAATACATTACAAAATACGTATTTATGTTTAAATACATTACATTTTCTGCTTGGACAGATCTGTACTTCCTGACATCGTAGTTGTTGTGGAAATCTTTAGTTTAGGTTAGGATATTCGCTGCTGCTTGCGGAAATACAATATCAAGTCTAATGTATACAAATACATAACATAATAACGATTTAAAAATAAAATCAATAAAATAGTCGCCTTAACTATAAACTACTCGTTTTTATATAGGTATTTTTATTTTGACATGACACATGACAATTAGTGCTGTATCAAAACACCTTGAAAACTGTTCTAGCTAAGGCTTTAAATGGTCTAAGTATAAACAACGAAAAAGTTAACATGTAGTTTTATAAAGTTCTAACCGATTTTTTCATACGCTCAAATATGCATCGTCATTTTCTGTTTGTTGATTGGCTAACCTGATTTTAACTACAAAATGACGTTTTCATAACATATCTGAAATGTCAAATTATTACTAAGAGAAGAAATGATGCTTCCGTACAATTGTTACTTACTGTAGCGTTCCTTTTGTTTGTTTATTTGTAACCTATATATCGTGTAAATATTTTTTTATTTTTAACTGTGCCATCATGGCATCATCTAGTAAGTTGCCTGGCACAGGCTTGGAAGATGTCGGCGTTCCTGGACAAACGTATCTTCGTGACGCACTCACAAGTTGCACAGATCCATTGAAAGCTATAGAAGAGTTCCAGCTTGAAAACGGTATCCTGCTACCTTCATTAAGACCTATGCTGCCGTTACTCGATCTTCACGGTGTCCGCAGACTCGACTTTCATACATCGGTACTAGAAGAGCTGAGAGACAAACTTATATCACACATCAATGAACTAGGCTCTAAGGAAAACAGAGAGCATGACAAGAAACTCAAAGAATTGCTGAATAAAAGCTTCTCCGTCGTTCGTGTGAAAGCTTTAAGGCCTGTTATAATGAGTATTCTTAAGAATACGCCACACATTGACGATAAATTCCTGCGAGTTTTGGTGAGAGATAGAGAATTGTATAATGACACTGACACTGAAGTGAAACGACAAATTTGGCAGGACAACCAATCCTTATTTGGTGATGAAGTATCACCATTATTAAGCCAGTACATTAGAGAAAAGGAAAATGTTTTATTTGACCATGAAAATCTTAATAATTTGTTCTTTTCACCTTCGCCAAAAGTCAGAAGACAAGGGGCGGTTGTCCAAAAACTAGCTCACATGATTGGCAACAGTGTAAAGTTATATGACATGGTATTACAGTTTCTTCGGACACTATTCTTAAGGACAAGAAATGTACACTATTGTACATTAAGAGCTGAACTTTTGATGGCACTCCATGATTTGGAGATTCAAGACATTATTTCTGTTGACCCATGTCACAAATTTACCTGGTGTTTGGATGCCTGCATTAGAGAGCGGAATGTAGATATTAAAAGATCCAGAGAGCTGCAAGGATTCCTGGATAGTATAAAGAAAGGCCAGGAACAAGTATTGGGGGATCTCTCTATGACACTATGTGATCCCTATGCTATTAACTTCTTGGCTACATCAGCAATCAAGATTCTGCAACATTTAATAAACACTGAAGGTCTCCCGAGAGATAACACAATACTGATTCTCTTGTTGAGGATGTTAGCATTAGGTTTAAGTGCCTGGGTCATGATAGACTCCCAAGAATTTAAAGAACCCAAATTGGACAGTCAAGTGGTCACTAAGTATTTGCCAGCATTGATGTCACTGATGGTTGATGACCAGGTGCGGGCCACTCACAATAAACTACCTCCGGATGAGAGAGAGTCTGCCATTACAACTATTGAGCATTCCGGCCCCCCTCCTGATGCCTGCGAGGCTTATATGCGTGAGAGTTCAGTCTGTGGAGTCCTAGCTATGTACTACACACTTCATGCTGCAAAGTTGAGAGACCGTGGAGCTTTGCTCAGAATTCTCAGTATCCTTGGCAGCTGTAAAGATGGCAGAGCATACGAAGACCCATTCCTACATGCTCTTGTTGCGTTATTAGTTCAATTGCCTGATGAGTTCCAAGGAGAAGATTTCAGTACAGTATTGTTTGATGAATTCTTTTTTGCTGGTCTTTCAAAAGATAATGTCACCAGACATTTATTGAAGCTGCTCTGGTATATACATCCGAAACTACCTGAGACTAGAATTCAGACATTGATGAAAGCTTTACAACCTGGTACACAGCACAATGAATCGGTGCACAAGCTGTATGAAACTTTACAGCAGAAGATGACTGTGCAGACAGAGCCCACTGGGCCGAGCACTACCGAGATGGAGTATCTGGATTCACCTCTTATGAGTGTGCCCACTCCTGCGCCTTATCACATGTAATAGTTTACTTAGTTATAAGATATTTAACATTTTAAAATTTAAATAAATATTTGGCATAGTTAAGTTATTTTATGAATTTTCCTAGTTTCATTACAATTACAAACTATAAGTAAAATTTTATAAACTGATTCTGTTTTGATGGGTTGAACTTCTTAATTTAGACACCACAGTGTTTTTTTTTATTATATACTTCATAAGCTTGTGGTGAAGTATCCAATTGTATATTCTTTAGCTATATACAGGGTGCCCAGCCAGGAATCCGAAAGATTTTATACTATGGACTCCCTAGGTCATTAAAGCAAAAGAACTTTGTTATATGAACCCCAGTCTATATTCTATGTCTATAACTAATTTCATATAAACTATTGTGATTACTAAAGTGCATTAAGCCCTTTTGATCGCGACATTACGTTGCCATGTATGTTGCCAAGTCTCGCTTGGTTATTGACAGACATCAAAGTGACAGCTACCACTCACTAAAGTAATGCTTTTTTGGGAAAAATATCGTGCTAATTTTATTAAAAGCGATGATTTTCTTAGAGAAGCGAAACTTAATTCAACTTTTATGTACAAAACTCAACAAACCTAGATTTTTGTTTATTTTTTTTATTGCTCAATTCGAGTTGGGTTAATAAAAGATTTCTTACTCCTAATGACCTCAGGAATACGTTGTTAAAATTTTTCAGATTCCTCGCAGACACCTTGTATAGTATTATATAATGGCTGCAATAGAGCAGCCGCGTATTCATAATTTCGATTACACTCTCTTTTAGTCCAGGTTAGCCTAGTTGAGGTGTCATTAAAAACTAGTGTTGTTAAGGCTAAAGGATCATTAAAACACAATACGTAAAATCTCTGTAAACATTTATTAGTATTGACTTAAAACAACCGTTTTACGACGTTACATTACTTACGGACGGACATCTGAGCACATTCATGGCAGTTAATATTTAAATTGTTACTTTCTTAAAAAGTTTGTCATTTTAGTAGTTAAAGTAAAAAATACATATTAATGATATTTAGCGAACAGGCCATTTGGAACTAATCTAGCTCTTCTGCCTGGCCTGGTTCACAATGTTTAGTGGTCACGTCGTTCGGGCTTCAGATCCAAGGAGTGGAGAGATCGGAGGGAGCGAGAGCGTTCGAATAGAGAAGGATCGGTGTATATAGGCTCGCTTCCGTCGTCAAATGCGTTGGCTAAACGGCCAGCTGAGCCGGACTCTTCGCCGACTTCGGCGAACGTTCTACCCAGGCCGCTGAAAACAAGACACGATAATGAGTTATTTTGCTATACGTGGAATTGTAGGCGTTGGTATTACTTGGCTTACGGAACGCGTAGGTATAAGCGAGATTTAACATTAAATATCAGCTGATATTACGATAGCCGAAAATAGGCTTTATTTGGACACATGAATATCTTGGTACCTACTTACTTTTTGAGGTTCTTGTAATTGAAGCAGGTATAGTTTGTTATAATATCATCCTTACCTCAGCGCGAAAGGCTTGTGGTAGGGGTGAGGCCGAGAAGGGCGAGGGTCGGATCGGGGCGCGGGCGCGCTGTGGCGGACTGCCAACGGTTTTGTGGAGCTCGACGATTGTATGATTTTGTAACTGAGGTGAGTAAGCAGTTCATACCTCGGCGAGAAGGGTTTGTGCCGGTGCGAGGCCGAGAAGAGCGAAGGTCGGGTGGAGCGCGGGCGCGATGTGGCGGACTTCAACGCTTTTGTGGAGCTCGACGATTGTATGATTTTGTAACTGAGGTGAGTAAGCAGTTCTTACCTTAGCGAGAAAGGTTTGTGCAGGTGCGAGGCCGAGAAGAGCGAGGGTCGGGTGGGCCGTGGGCCCGGCGTGATGGGCCTCAGCGCTGGTGCGGCGCTGGACGCTTGAATATTCTTACGCAGCACACGCCAATAACGCCTGGAAAATATATAATTCGAATTGTTTTACTTGCTAAGGTGTTCTGATAATAGGTTTGATATATTGCGAGTTCGGAAGTAGTTCATGAGACGAAAAAAAAATACATAGAATATTTTTATTCCATATAATATAAACTGTAAAGCAAAACGCTTGTATTGCGGAGCTGCGGATGAAACCTGTATATATCCTAGGTACAGAGAGATGTAAACAGCCAGTGGCGTAGCGTGCATTAGACGGGCCCTGTATCAAACTTTGTTGAGGGGCCCAGGGGCCAAGGGGGCCATGGCCCAGGGCGGCAAACAGCTAGGGGCGGCGTAGCATTGCTCGGTACGCGAGTCCAACTTGCACTTGGCCAGTTTTGATACCTTAACTTCTGGTGTGGTGAAACTTATTGGCCCAGGGCGCGCCATATTTTTAAAGTACGCCCCTGGGATTCTGATTCCACATAACGTAGGTATACTATCGGGAAAAAATATATATTAGACACCTCTAAGAAACTTAATGTTCCCAATATTACCTGTAAATGTATAATGCTGCCAACAGCATGGCCAACAGTAGAGACAGCAGCACACAAAGGGCGACGAGTAACGCGCGGTAGTGGTGGGGAGACACGCAGACCCCCACAGATGCGACTACGGGGGACGAATCAGCAGGGCCATTCTCTTCAAACATCTCGTTGCGGTTGTCGAATACCTGTACAGGAGGATTTTTTAACACTAGTACCTATGTGATACAATAGAGAGGATGAATTATTTTTCAATGATAGAATCGATACATCTATGATACTTATTGAACATTAAACACGAGGAACGTTAACACAGAAATTCAAAGTCAGGCATAACGACTGGGCGTTATACAAATCGAGCTGCACGTGTGTGTCACTCATTTCACAAATGTATGGAGAATAAGGAGTGTACGAGCTTTTTCTTATTTTGACCGTTAAAAAGTGCGTTTCAGAGTATTAGTAGGTACCTATTAGTAACAACTGCATTTTTTCCTTCACTAGACCGTGAACAATCACAAGGTAACGCGCCTTCAAATTTCTTCGGACGAGAAAAAAATACTGTGCTTTTGCGTCGTAATATCTAAAAAGGTTAAACCTTTTTTCTTCATTTAACCCTTTTAGGCTCAATTTATTTATTTATTTGTTTGTTTCGTATCTAAAAAAAACTCCAAACACGACACAGGTACATTTGAGAACATAAATAAATTGAATTATCATAAAATACAGTTAATAATAATTAATTATCACTTATTGTACTCGAAGCCACGATGGTCTCGAGATAATTCCCGGCAGTGGCTAGAAATCTCGGCTCGGAGGTCGAGAAGAGATCGAGAGTTTCGTCCTAATTTGCAATTTCTACGTTTGTTTAACGCAGAATTATGAAAAATAAACGCAATGAATCTTGTGTATTGTCCTTCAAGCTGTCTTTTTAATCGGGGTTCGTCGTGTAAGGATGAAGCAGTTGAATGTTCAGCAACAAAGTTCGTAAGGTCGCTGACTCGCACCAATGGATGTGTAGCCATGATGACTTCTAACGCCCACTTTCACCACACGCTGGGTTATCATCACTAACTCAGAGTTAGATTTTAACACCTGTCAGATTCATACCAGAACTGTCAGATTAACTCTAGGTTAAGTCTTAACTTTAAGTTAAAATTTTGGTCATAGCCCGCCTAAGAATGATTAAAAACAAATAGTGTCAAATAGTCATCGAAAAATACTCCTTTTGTACAATAGTCGCCTTGGTTTGTTGTCAGCTGAGGGGTGGCAACCCATGCTATGATCACTTTACGAAAAAAACGTTGAAATTGGGGAAAGGAACTTATCCTCCATAAATCTTCCATCATAACCATAAACTTGGAATTATCCTTGGCCTTCTAAGGGATTTATGGAAACAAGTAGTTGCTAGTAATGAAAAACATTGCAGAGATCGATAGTCACACATCACAATGGCCATGAAAAGTGTCAGTATCTATATAAATAAAAATATACCTTAAGGCCTATGCCTTTAAGTAAATTTGTGTACCTAATAAATAATGTTTGCTACACCCGACAAGGGTCCTTGTAACTAGACTTAAGTCTGTAACTTGGTTGCAATAAATTTCTTATATCATTGAAAAATAACTTACCTCAATCATCTTCCTGACGTGACTAGGCGTCTCAACCTCCTCCTTCAGATATTTATCCACGCTAGCATTCTCGTAGGACACCTTGAATACAGTGTCTCCACTGTCCTCAGTATTCTCAGCATCATCCTTGGTCTTCGGATCATCTTTCGTCTCAGCTTCAGCAGTGTCGTTGGTGATAGTGAGTGTACCGTTGACGTCACGTCGGCGACGGCCGAACGACGGCTCGGAACGACCCGTGTGGCTTGGGCAGTATGCCTGGAAATCACACATTGTTTTACAAATACCACGGAATAAATAATTGTACACATACAGATTTTTTTAATGTTAGCTAAACTCTCGTTTACATTGGTGCGAGCAAGAGAGCGAGCGAAAGAGTGAGAGAGAGACTATTTCAATCATTGCGGCGCTCAAATAGTGAACGTTCGTAGTTAGGTACTTTGTTTACGAGTTTACGCACGAAGCACATCAGGGTGTACCAACAAAGAGGAAGAACTACCAACGGCATCATGTCTTGCAAATAAATACACTAGATAGGTATAGGTACCTATATACGTACAGTACGGGAAATTGAAAGACGTATCTTTTTCGCTCTCGTAACAATCACGTGTTTTTAGTTTCTTTTGTTGTACATAGATATAAAATTTTTAATTACAAATGGAAGTGACTAAACATTTTCTTACTTGTAAACCGAATTATAAGACAAATATTAGCTTGTAAAAAAAGTCGGTAAAAATCATGTCTTTCAGATAACATTGAGTTGACAGAAGTACTTAGAGGTTCATTGACGTAGTTGGTAAATAATAACTGAAAGTACCAAGATGTATACTTAATTATCACATAATTACATAATTAAACGGAGTGTGAAGGTTAAGTACTTTAGATAGAATCAATCACGCAGCTTTCATTCACGAAAGTGGTGATACACTTCAACTTTATCAACAAGGTCTTCATCACTGTTTTATTTGAGTAAAGGTATACAACCTATATAATGTAATATTTGTTATATATAGTACTTTAGGTATGTTGGACACGCTTCTCATGCAGCTATGACTGTAATCAAGTTTTGAACACATGATTTGTTGCACACGTTATGTATTTATTAGTGTTCGTCGTGGGACCTTTTAAGCCGCTTCAACTTAGGCCTCTATAGTGGCCCTAGAGTTCACTACTACTGATACTCACCGAATTCTAAACGATCCACAGATTCTTTCGGCAGTGAATTGTTATTCTTATTCTATCTGGGAGTATAACTTTCCTTTTACTGGATTTGGAAAGGGAGAGAAGGGCGATGGCAGTCAGAGGTAACATGCTCGCCCGTAGGTTTGCACGTTGCGACGAGTCAGTTAAATTGACGCTCTTTAGAGCCTACGGTCAGACGTTTTACACGTGCAGCCTGTGGGTGAGGTTTACACAACGGGCCTATAACGCATTACGCGTTCAATATAATAACATCCTGAGGATGCTTTTGCGGCTGCCGAAGCACTGCAGTGCATCTGGTATGTTCGCGCTAGCGCGACTAGGTGACTTTTTTGCTATCAGGCGAAAGAGAGCAGCTTCCATGCTAAGGCGAGTGCGCGGCAGCAGCAACGAGCTACTCAGGGCGTTGGGCGAAAGACTCTACTGCCCAATTATAAAGTTTTGGGTTGAGGTTGCTATTGGGCGAGCTAAGTAGCCGCGCTACCTACTCTTCGCACTCTCAATAGCTACTTATTTTGTACTTATTTTTATTTTAAATGCTTATGTCAACTAACATAGTACATAAGATTTTGCTAACTAACACAAATATGGATCTCTGTGGTCTGAAATAAACGATTTTTATTTTTATTTATTTATTTATTTTTCTTCACTGGATACATACTTCTTTATACTTGTCCTATATATCCTAGCAGAAACTGCACGCTGAATCTTGTGCCACACCCGTGTTAAATAAATAAATAAATAAATAAATAAATAAATAAATAAATAAATAAATAAATAAATAAATAAATAAATAAATAAATAAATAAATATAACTAAGCAAAGCTTGTACTATGGGTACTAGGCGACGATATACATAATAAATAGATAAATTATAATACTTAAATACATAGAAAACATCCAAGACCCAGGAACAAATATTCGTGCTCATCACACAAACACTTGCCCTGGCCGGGATTCGAACCCAGGACCGTCAGCTTCGTAGGCCGTTGTACAACCCACTGAGCCAAACGTGTCGTCAAACAAATCGTGTGTTAAACAAATGTTTGTTCCATTTGCACTGTCCAATCATGGTTTTGGTCACCGAGTGGTTTTTATCTTTTGCGTTGTGGTTTGTGGAAACTTGTGTTACCTTTACCCATTTACCTGTTCATTAAGTTTATCTTTCTGATAAAATGTGGACAAAGTTTAATTTATTATTAGGTTATATAACCAAACAAAACTGTCTATGTATTTAAGTATGTTTTATGTATTTGCATACGTAACTAAGCACAGTCAGCTGCAAAAACATATACACGATTAGTCAGTAAAACAACATTTTCACTAGACTTTATTATTCGTCAATAGAGTTGACAAATGTTATTGGACGGACTAATCGTGTATAGTAATATCTTTATGCAGTGTATATTGGTACAGGATATAATAACATACGGACACAGAACACAGTACCTTTACAAATTGCATATAAATAGCCTATATTTTGCAGTCATGTGGATCAAGCATCGATAACCTTTGATATCTACTGATAACCCCCAGTAACTGGATGGAGCCTGATAACAGCTGAACTATGCATAATAATGCTATCTTAACAACAATACTTACGGCCATTGACGCAAGTCGAGTTGTTTACCATTTATGCACTAGAGAAAAAAATGGGTCTAATAAATGATTATTATCGTGCTAGATCTCAAAGAGATATGCGTGCGACAATAGCAATAAAATACCAACGTGTACCTTATTTTTATTGAACTCAGTTCTGATAATCTTGTAAACGTCAATCATAATGACCATTCTCTAGACATAGTCTCGTTGTCTTTACTTAATTACGGATGTACATATATTGGAGAATTGTCAAACAACAAAAAGCAAGATTATTTTTTTGACTGATAAGATGATTATCTACATACCTCTAAGTCTAACAAAGTTTTCCGCGAAATGTTTTTGATTTTCCTATTATATCTATCATTGGTAGCATTTAATTGTAAGAAAGAATTAAACCTCGAACACCAAGAAGTTGAAGGGATCTTGGGGACTCTGCACATTTGTACAAGACAAGCGGGTTATTTTCCTCTCTTTGGTGATTAGGCGGTGCCCTATTGTGGATTTAAGATAATCCCACGAGGTGTAGGTGGGTTCATCAACGTGGCTTCAATATATTCTTATCTTTCTGGTGTTCAGCGTAGATAAAATGTAGCGACCAGCAGATTGTGATCAGATCCAAATTTTACGCTTGGATAGGTTTTTCTAAACACAGTAGACCGATGGAGATAGTCGATCGATGATTTTGGAGGGTACTGGACATATGCTGTAATTAATTAACCACATCCGTCCCTGGATGTCCTCACAGTGGCATCGAACACCAGGAAACTGGACTCCGGGATCTTGAAAGCCTTGAAACGGACCTTGAGCGAGTCGCCACTGTAAGCTACCTTGTTAGCTCGGGAAACACAAGTCTTAGACTGCGAAGTATTGTAAATTCTTACCGGTTGACAGCCGTCCCTGCATGTCCTCACAGTGGCCTCAAACACCAGGAAGTTGGACTCAGGGATCTTGAAGGCATTGAAGCGAGCCTCCAGCGAGTCACCGCTACGGCCCTTGTCCAGCTCAGGGAACACGTCCGGGTCGACTGGACATCTGGGAAACAGAAGTAAGTTTAATATGCAGAGTAAACTACCACTCTACGCAAAACTATAGGCAATGTAGAGGAGGATACAAGTAGTACCGGATAAAATATATTTTTTGGCTAAAAACCTTCAAATTACTGGTGTGGACCACGAGGTCCAAGAAAAACCTCGCACGAGTGAGCACCATTGTTTTTCTTTTTTGCGCTTTGATCTTTGTATCTATATCGTAATAGATAATAAAAGTACTACTCACAAAAGGCGCACTGTGGAAGACTCGTGGTTCTACACATTCCGCTATCGCATTAAACGTGATATTAGAAACGTCCACATAATGGAACCTGAGCTAGGAATGTTACAAAAGCTCTTTGATGCGGGATGTCAATGTAAGGCTCTGCTATCGTCTAAATTTGCCGAAGATTAAGTAAGGTAAACGTCTCAATGACTAAATTGAATTATTCTTATTATTTTTTAAATATTACAGGACAATTTTACACAAATTGAACTAGTCCCATGGGAAGACGGTATGCATGTGGGCGACGATATATTTAATGGATATGTTTACTTATATACATACATAGAAAACATTCAAGACTCAGAAACAAATATTTATGCTTATCACACAAATATTTGCCCGGGATTTGAACTCAGGACCTAGAGCTTCGCAGGCAACGTTACTCCCGCTGAGCCAAACCAGTCGTGTTTTTGACAGCTCAATTCCAATAATTGGCACCCTGTATGTCAGTTCTATTGCTCAGACTTAAGGTTGAAGGTGCCTACTAATGAAACAGTGTCGGACAGTGGAACATAATTGATACCAGCGGTCGCAAGTCTCTTAAATAGTTATAATCAGACTAGCTAATAGTCTTTTTTAGGTAGGTATTTAAAATATAATAAAAACAAAAAAAAACACGTGACTCGGGTCAATCAGCCAGTGACCACAGATAGAGATTGGCGGAAAGACACGAGTCACGTTGTATTTTTCTTAAGAGTAACTTGAATAATTTGTGTCTTTCCAGAGAATGAAATGAATGAAAAATGGTTGAATACAATTTATATTTATTATACAGGGTGGTCTAAACCTTCACGTTCAAAGAAAGAAATTAGATGGCTTGCATCCAGGGCTATCAGAATATACCCCATGTATGTCAGACGATTTTTTGTAGTTTTCGAGTTACAAACTTTTTGTTATGATGTTTTTGGTGTGTTTTTCTTTGTAACATAATCCTTATGTAGGTACCTACTTTCAGTCATAAAATACTCAGCGTCCTAACTCTTATTCAAGTAATAGATAAAAAAACAAATGTGAAAGTATTACGTTCAAGCAAGTCAGTTTAAGTATTTAATTAAAAGAATATAATTTAAATGTTTCAAGTTGTTTCAAAAACTAAGCAAGATCCTAATAAGCTTTCATAAAAAAAAAACAAAAAAACCGGCCAAAAGCATGTCGGACCATGCTCAGTGTAGGGTTCCATCCCGATCAATTAAAAAAAATGCAGTACAGATGACAACTTACGATATGAATATATGCATGGTAGCAAAAGAGCGTATCTCTACAGAACTTACGACATTTTGCTGAGAATCCGCAGTTTTTCGCCAATAACTCAAAAACGGTCTCCGATCATGTTGAAAATATTTTTTGTTGAAAGTATTTATTAAGCTCACCTTGCGCTACTTTCGGCGCGATTATTTCCGAAAATATTCACAACATCCAAAAAAAAAATTACGAGAAAGATTTCAAGCTCTATAAGAAGATCGTAAACGCCAAAGTAACTGAAATTACTTATTACCTTCTGGAACTTATCGATTATACGCGCCAGATTGAGTGGAATGTTTTAATGCCGTATGGAACTTAACTAATATGTGTAACGTTCAAAGTATAAGGACACGGCGCGGCACTTAAGTCATTTTAAAGCAAATTATGAAATTTTGCGATAACTCAAAATCGGCTCGACCGATTCTATTCAATATAGTTTTCATTGAAAAAACTTATACAGCCTCATTTTCATGAATTTTTCCATAATTTCTTGACCCGTGGTTGAAAAGTTAGAGTAGGGACGCTATTTTTTGGATTTCCGGAGCAAATATTTACAAAACTGCTGACTTTATCAAAAAATAATGTTTGGAGACCCCTATTATTTTTAAAAGACCTATTCAACGACACCCCCCACACTAGTGTTGGAACGAAAAAAAAGTCACCCCCACTTTAGGTGTATACGAGAAGTACCCGAAAAAATGTTTTTTTCAGTTTTTATTTTAACGTTTGATACATATACATACTCATACCAAATTTCAGCTTTCTAGTACTAATGATCACGGAGATAAGCCTCGGACGAACAGACAGACGGACAGACGGACATGGTGAAACTATAAGGGTTTTTTAGTTGACTACGGAACCCTAATCCTTTGCTATCAAGATTAAATTAATTGACTATATTTTGCTGTATTAAGTACACTCTTGTTGTTGAAGCACTGTACCCACCTTTCTGGCGTTATTTATGTCAGGAAGTACCTACCGACATAATTTTGATGCCAATGTTATCTAGAAAATTGACATTCATTCTTTACGGAGCCTGTTGATTTCAATCGTATTTCAAACTATTACCGAGAAACACGGGATCTTCATCAAATAGCTCGAAATGCCACAAAATTTACAGACATCTCGACCAAAATGAGCCCATGAAAGTGAGGCGGTTGATCCGCTTGAATAATAAATACTTAAGTAAAATAAATATCAGGGACAATCTCACACAAATCGCCCTAGTCCCAATGCTTCTAGTATGGGCACCAGGCGATGGTGTACTCACATAATATATAGAGATAAATTATAATACTTAAATACATAGAAAACATATCCGAGACCCAAGAACAAACATTCGTTTTGCTGTATTCCGTTTGTTTTATAAATTGTAGCCGTATAAACTAATTTTAAGCCTAGATATACTTCATGTCGTTATATATGCAAAGTTTCGTTACAATCCAACACGTAGTTTTAAAATGAGAACGAAACTCCGTTTGTATGGGAAGGTGAAATTCGGCCGAGCTTGCTATAGGGACTCTTAACCTGCATCTAGATAATGCTTTTTATTTGAACTTGAGAAAACCTGAGGAGTTACTCCGAATCTCGAACTTCGTATCTTGCCATCCCTCTCGCTCTCCAGTGAGCGGAATGGCGTGATACGAACTTAGAATTTCAAGCTAGGTTTTCCGTTGTTTGTAGCATTGATAGCATATTAAGTGCAACAAACATAGAGGTATCGTAGAGATCATGTAGTGCCTTAGTGCATGCACGGTATCATAATAGCCATTGTGCCATTTTATTGTGACACAAGACACCGCATCCGTCGACGTACCTGCAGTCTAGGTACTCCGATTTGAATGAATTTGAGTATGTGAGGTCGTTTGAGTACTTTGTCACACTAAAGTACCAACACCTCGGGAGCTAGACTTGTCAAATTAGTAAAAGGAACTTGTCCCTTGGTACCATGGTACCAAAAACTTAGTAAGTGTCCGGTATGTTTGTCCTTTAGATGTTATCAATTTACACATATTAAATAGTAACTAGGTAACTAAGGAATTGTTTTAACACACTAACCTAAGATAGTCTGAAAGAGATCGCTTTTTAGCGTTAAGGCTTCCTGTTCTTTACGATTTGAAGTCTTATTTTATTTTGTGTTGAATGCAGTAAATAATATTGTATTGTATTGTTTTTAATCTGGTTTATGTAAGTACCGACATTATACATAAGTACCTACAATATGAGTACAACTCAGCCTATACCAATGTTAAGCTTGTAAACAAAATTGTTTGGCTGACGTCTTTGTGGCTGTTTTAAATCATAGTCCAAATAAAACAACGTGCAGTAAATACAGATAAAGTCTATTTATAGACGGACGCGTGTTTTGCTATAGATATCATCAAGGACGCCCAAGCATTTGAAGCGCTTTCCTACTAATCCAATCCTTATACAATATCCTACTAATATTATAAATGCGAAAGTGCGTTTAGTGGTTTGCTTAATTTTTTCGCGCGAAAACGGGGTAATGGATTGGCGTGCTTTTTTGTACAGGTTAAATAGAGGTTGGTGAGAGACTAGGTTACTTTTTATCCCGTTAAACGACGCGGGTAAAATTCATACTAATATTATAAATGTGAAAGTGTGTCTTTCTGTCTGACTGTCTGTCTGTCAGTCTGTCTGTCTGTTACCTCTTCACGCTTAAATCGCTGAACCGATTGGAATAAAATTTGGTATGGAGATAGTTTAAGTCCAGGGGAAGGACATAGGCTACAACTTTTGAGGGTATTTATTCATAAAAGGGGTTTTTTTTAACAATAAATGGAAAAACATGACCTTTTGTTCATTGTGACATTTTCATTCCTAAGTAATGAATAAATAATTGGTAACCTAGCAACAGTAATACTACTTACCTACACGATTAAGCAAAGAACACACCTTCCGTGTATGACGTATCATACAAATAACAGTATATCTTAATATAGCCAGATAATAGCCCATTGCACATTTTGGACTTGCGATTATCTCTGAATGATAAACATTTTGTTACAAAATTATGGTTTGAAAAACGAGTTGTTCTTAACAATAAATGGAAAATCATCACTTTTTGTCAACTTTGAAATTTTTATTCCGAAGAATTATAAAGAAATAAATGGCTTTGAAACCAATACGACACGTTAGTAAACGCTTTTTCGTTCTTTATCTATATATATAAAAGGACAAGTCCTGAATGACATATGAACGCAGAGCCGAAACAACTGAACATAGAAACTTGGAATTTTCACAGTAGACCCTATTTATAACGTAAGCAAGGAACAAGAAAGGATTTTTGGAAATTCATCAATTATTTGAGTAACTGTTATTATATTTCGGGTATAAACTCTTCATTTTAAACTAAGAAAACTAATTTAAGCTATTTTGGAAATTCATTTCTTAAACTTGGGTTGAAAGTTGGTGTGGAAAACCTGCAGTTATTTGAGTAACTGTTATAATATTTCGCATATAGATTCTTCATTTACAACTGAGAAAACTCATTTCCGCATTCTTGGAAATTCATTCTGGGACGAAAATACAATGGCGCATAAAGGGTGTTGTGAAGAGCAGAATAGATCTTTGAAAGATATTAGAGGGAACGAAGTTATGATGGGTGAAGCCACTATGTTGTCAGCTGGAGACTTTTGTCAGACTCTGTCCGTATTTCCAAGGGGAACTCGAGCTGATGAAGTTAAAACTTGCATTAAGGCTTCAAATATTTGGCCTATAATCAAAAAACTCCACCTTAATATAAATATGCGAGGGCTCCTCAAGAGCGATATTTGCGCTGGAGAATTCTCCGACCTTCTGCTTAAAATAGGAAATGGAGAATATCCCGAAACTGAGGGAAGGATTACAATTCCATCTAATCTCGCCTTAGTTATGCGGACCGTTGACGACCTAATCTCTCAAATTTACCCAGATGTTCAAAATCTACGCAGCAAGTCCATGGAGTGGTTGTGTGAACGAGCGATTCTGACACCTAAGAACGACCAGGCTTCTGTTATTAATAACATTTTATTGAAGTCGTTTGAAGGCTCAGAATAGAAATACAAGTCTGTAGACTCGATCGATGCCATAAACAATCGCGTAGAGTTTTTAAATGCACTTAACCCACCCGGCTTACCTTCTTACAAATTTATCTTAAAAGTAGGTGCTCGAGTAATGTTGTTGCGAAATCTCAATCAGCCGAAGGTGTGCAATGGAACCAGGCTGCGTGTGAAAGCCTTACATAAAAACGTTATAGATGTCTGTTTCGCGATGATGATAAATAAGTCTTAGGGTCAGTCACTGAAAACAGCAGGAATAGATCTTAGGGGGACTGCTTCTACCTCGCACGGCCAGTTTTACGTGGCTTGCTCGAGAGCAAGCTCTCCACGCAGCTTGGTCGGGTTTGTTAAAGTGGTATATAAAGAAATACTGCAAAACCTTCCTAATTTACAATATTACCAATAGTTCAATCTCAATTGTCCAATTACATCTCTTCTTTTTTTCAAACTACAGGTATATATATAACAAAGTAACGTGACTTATAACTATTGACAGACAATGCATAGCCTTAACTGCCGACGCGTTCTTTTACGCTCTAGGGCGCAGGAAAAATCGAATTTCATCCTCTTAATTAGGAAAGTAATAGTATATTCTAAGTAATGTGAAGGTTTGTAAAGGTGTTTGATAACTCAATAACGCGTTAACCGTCGAAAGGATTTTACTTCCGTGCTAATGAAAAAAGACGTAAAATACGTGACTCCTATCAAAAGACGGCCTTTTAAACTAGCACGGCAGTTTAGAAGTAACTTGGCACACGGATAGATCAGGTTACGATACGACTTAAGACATAAGTAGGGCGAAGCCGCGCGTAAATACTAAGAATGTATGTTTTAGGGAGTCGGGTAATTTTAGCATTGGAGTACCGGGATTTGCCAGTTTATTCTCAGGGTCGCACAGACAGTGCTAAGGCACGTTAAGGAAGCAAATAAAAACCGTCAAAATGAAATATATAGACGAACTTACCCCACTCTGTCAATCAGCTGCACCGATCTGCCTGAATACGGGTCCCTCGCGATGACGTTCGTCGCGAAAATATCCGTCGCATAGTTGTATCCATCTTGAGCCTCCAATCTGAACGTCAGTGGGTCCCCAACCGCGATGGTCGTGGTCGGACGACCTTGGTACAAGATCATTAGACGGACCTTCGAGTTGAGAGAGCTCTCCTCTGGTAAGTACTCGATCGGTATTGGACTGCCGGACCTATCGATCAAATCATACCCGAAACTGCGGTTAGACATGAAGTTTATTTTTCTATTTAAATACACGCTGACTTTGAATGAACTCGGATTAAAATGGAATCGAACGTTGTGCACCGTACTCAACATTGAGCCTGACCATATGGTCCGTATGCGTGCGGCGTTTCTACGGATTGTAGTGGCTGTAGAGTAAGGTACAGCCTTTCACTCTAGTTTCAGGGTTGGTGGCTTTCATTGTCATTGCAACAGTACCAACGTAAAACCCTGTCACAATAACAATTAAAGCTGTCACCCACACTCGAGCTACAACTCACATAATAGCGAGGGTTCTACCATGGTAGGTACGTGAATCAATTTCCCATACCGTATAAGTATATGTTATAGTCACATATAAACCCTGCGCTTGCTTTAGTGCGTAGGCTAAAATAAAAAATAGGTCAAAAGAAACAGATTTTCAGTCGATTGCGAGATTGCCGGGAATCCGTTCAAAGTCATTTGTTAGTAGCTGTTAGTCAAATAACAGCACTCAAAATCAACACCGCCATTCCTAAATAAAGCCAAAATAATAAGACTTTCTCAAGCTAAACACAGCTTATCGTTTCTCACAACACACGAAAAAGCAAACATGGAATTCAAATGAGATTTATAAGACAGATAATGTTTATAAAATACTGTATGAAACCCCAGAAGCCAGTACACCGTTTTAATACTGAAAACATAACACGAACACTTAAATGAAAACTTCGATAACGGGCATTTCTACCAGCATTTCAAACGCTCAGACTTCCTCTATTCATCCATTATTTTCCTATCATATAAGTATCATATCTGTAATCCTTGGTTGCGTCTTTGTCCAAGCTTGGCCAAATTTAATCGCAATTTTGGTCGAAAATTGCGATGACCAATCATCGTTTGGACATCTGGCAAAAGGGGCTTTATTAGGAGAAATATCATACGGTAATAATGCAATTAAGGTAACTAGGTCAACAAGTCAGAACGGATAATACGCTTGTAGAAACACCTTAATACTTCTAAATAGAATGGATTCCAGTAAGCTAACTAGAAGCGTTAACTTTCAGTCACGCAGTTAACAGTTAATGCAACAACACCTTACCGTGTCTATTTGAGGACATGACATGGACATTAGGATCTCATGTTACAAACAAGATAAACAATATAACGGCGTATAACCCAATAACCAAGGTAAAATCGATATTAGGCACCACTTGGCAACCCTCTTATTTCGTAGAATAAAATAAACTTAACAGACCCGTGCCTGATGATGTCTTCAATATTCTTTAGGCCTTTACCAGTGGCGAAGTGTCTCTATATATCCCGAATACCACAAACTAATAGAGATAATAGGTACATACTTGTACATAGAGAATAGACGCCAACACATATTTATAATATAAGTAGATCACCATCATTGACCTAAAGAAATCCACTGCTGGTTACAGGCGTTCCTCAAGACGTGCCGTTTCACTATTATCGGCTAGTCGCAGCTTCAGCCAGCGACCTTTCGCAAATCGTCACTCCATCTAGCTCGAGGGCGTCCTACGCTACGCTTGCTAAGTTGCGGTCTCTACTCAAGAACTCGTTTACCCAAGCGGTTACCAGTTCTTAGACCGATACTTGCTAATTCTGTGTGCTATGTCCATGACTTTGGTACGTAGATCACTTCAAAAAATAATGAGCTTAATTCAAATTAACTACTAAAATATTTGTCTTTTTGCCACTGGATATTCAATGATATTCAATACATTTTGGATATTCAGAGTAACTCGATCTATAAGCAAAATAGATCCCTGACACATATCATGCCATCAAAATAGACACCAGCGTGCCGATGATAGCAGCATTTGTCACGCAATAAATAAATGACAAATAATCCGTCACTCTCGCTCTCACGTACTAGTCAGAAAGTGTCATATGCTTTGAGTATCTATCGCGCTATATACGCAACCATCATAGGCCCGCAGCACAAAGAACACAGTCTCACCCGGCACCGATGTAGTTGGAAGTGACCACGGCCTCAGCTGGCCCGCGGAACAGACAGGTCAGATTGAAGCGCTTATCTCGGGACGTCTGGACGTTATCACTGAACTGCACCACCACGATGTTCGTCATTGTGTCACCGTACTGTAACAAAGAAGTAGCTTTAAAACTTATCTGCTACACACTGCTCAAGATATATGGCCGAGACAAGTATTTACCGAAGGATGGTTGTAGATATTTAATACAGAATAATCTGTAAATACAAGTTTTTACATGGATGAATCAAACGATTGGATGCACAAAATACAATGCCTTCAAATTCGAATCTAAGGAATCTTCGATAAAACTGCCATGGATGCCACCATAGCCTTCTTTTGTTCTTGAAAGGTAAGGAGAATAATCTTATATGGGAAAAGTGTTTTGTGGAAAGCAGTAAAAAATTGTTCAGATCCGTCCAGAATGGCGCTAGAGCAGAGATTGTTCTCCTTAGTTTTCTGCACTCCATAATATGGGGGTTAATTTTGCTGCAGTTCTAAGTGGGCATGAGTAAAGAAGTAAGTCAGAACTACACAAACCAAACCAAAAATATATAAAGATAAGAATTCGAGACCTACTAAAATCGTGGCAGGCGGAAAGTACTATAACATCCAAATATTCCTTATTCGTGCACCTAAAAACTCCGCAATAAACTTCTTATACTACCAGATTAAAATTTGCAAAACGTGAAGAAATAAAGAGGTACTTTGGGATTACTTACACGTTGTGTTCCACATTCAGGATACCCATGCGCCCCAGTGATTCGTAAAACATTGGAGACTCCACCGTTTCCTCTGAAGAAACACCGATCGTAGAACCCATACGTATACATCCGCCCAAAGAAGCCTTCAGGAAGACG
Source organism: Hedya salicella (assembly GCA_905404275.2). Lineage (NCBI taxonomy): Eukaryota > Metazoa > Arthropoda > Insecta > Lepidoptera > Tortricidae > Hedya > Hedya salicella. Next base: position 13,863,100 of record FR990112.1, on the reverse strand, counting down.
AAGCGTAAATTCCATCCCATCTTCATTGCACACTTGGGATACTAAAAGCAAAAAAGAAACACTATGTAGTTGCTGTAATTTAGAGTGTCAACGTCCTACAAAGTCTTGTGTTAATTGAACGCACTTGGGTACATTTACTTCAATAAAAGTGTGTTAAAATCGTTAAGACACTAAAAATCTATTTATGAGACGGTAAAAAGCTCTAACGAATCGAGTTTGTGGAAGCGGACAATGCAGCCTAGACTGTCTCATAAAATGAGAGCGTGAAGTTTCACCCCTATCCAAAAAATACATGGAGCTCGTGTGCAGAGAGCTATGTCTGATGATTTATTTCTTGATTCTTTTGTTTATAAATTGTTTAAAAATGTACCGTCTAAACAGTCGTCTGCGATGCGCCCAAGGGCTCTCTCGTAGAAGTCGTACTCGTTAGCCGTATTATCAAAATGTGCAGGGTTAGCGGCATCTAGTTCTCTCGTGTCTCGGTCGCTCAGCTCGCAGTTGTCACGAGGTTCGCTTCCATAAGGCACATCCCTAAAAACATCGTGAAATCTAACATAAAACTGAAATATAAAGTACATCTGATTTGCATGCAAAAAGCTCTGAGCACCTGAGCATAGTATCTATTATTATTTTGTTTAGTACTAATGCACCTACATTGCCTTCATGTATTATTTTTATTTTTCGAACGTAGTAAATATAGTTGGAATTATTGTTTTTGTGTTTCTCATATATGAATATAGTTTTCTTCTACAGACTGGTCGTCTTAGTCCGATGCCCTGTGTGAGTGGTCGTTTGTCACCAACAAGGTACAGGCTAAAAATCAGCGATGCGTCCTCTCACATTAGTAGCACACCTTTTTGCTTGCACACTGCCGCAATTATTTTATACCTTTTGTTTTATGTGTGTGAGTTTGTATCCAAATAAATTATTTCGCTCTTTCTTTCTTTTTTCCTTTTTATTTTGCTTTCTTTCTTTCTTTCTAACAATAGCCTATAGAGAAGTACAGTTGTACGTTTACATAGTTCCAGAGTAAAGTAGACCCTTTCTCATAAGTTTGTAAGACAGGGCATATGCCTCACTCTTTGGCAGATAGTACATATTCATCAGTCAAATGTGTGTATGTTAATAATCAAAGCGGAACAATTGAGCAGAGTTCATTCACCGCACCAGAGCAATAATCAGCTCATAAACATCCGAAACAATGATTGTGCTCAGAGCAGTTTACTGTATTTTTATTTGCAGAGATTTCTCTAAATTATAAATAAACGCTAGAACTTTAATGCGGCGTAAAAATGGAAAAGGTATTACATATTTCTTCTAATGCTTTACCTGTAGTTAAACGCCCGACAGATGAAATCTCTCGCCTCTATACATTCTCTCTGGCAATGGGCCAAAGAATGAGCAGTTGTGAAGCGACGCACAAACCGACGCTGCATGCGTTGACGCCCAACTTGTCTGAAGCTGTCTTCCTCACATCTCGATCCTTGCCAGGGTCGTTGCCCAACGGGGGGCCCACCAATGGGACCACCCACGGGAGCGCCTCCCAGTGGGTTACCGATTGGGATTCCTACAGGCCTGACTGGTGCACCGACAGGCCCAATAGGGCCGTCTGGCTCATATCCGCCGTAACCGCCTCCACCTTAAAAGATTACGATAAATTAGAACTTGGTAAATTAACTTAATTTTCAAGCGGCAGAATATAAACAGAAACTACCGATAGGTCCATTTACGCCAGGTGGGTAGGTGTCTCGGTAACCTCCTGGTCTTTCCAAGGGCCGTCTTACAGGATATATTGGCCTAGGTTCTACAGGATATCTGTAACAGTTTGTTATAAAGTTTGTTACTCCTGGGATACAAAAAGTAATAAGTAAGAATGTATTCAATTTTGCACAAATACAACAGAGAAGGCTCGCATCAGGCACTTCATATTGTAAGCGCGTAAACACTAGCTTAGTCCATTTTATTTTTTAATTAATGTAGGTGTATTCTGTTTACCTGTCAGCCCCTGGGCGAACCCCTCTGTCGGGGTAGCGGTCTGCCCCTGGATAATCAGAACCACCATAGTAACCACCACGTCCATAGCCTCCTATAAAATTATTAAGAACAACAATCAAAACCTGAAGGACAGCTGACTAGTATTTTTAGGGCCAAAATGGCAAAACGGAACCCTTATAAATTTATTTTTCTTTGTACCGATGGGTAAGTATGTTACTTATTAGTGTGTGTGCCGAAGTTTTTTGGGTTTGTGTTGAGTTGCGTTACATTTATATGTAAAATTAATGTGTTAAAGGAACTGTGCTTACCAGGATATGACGATCCGGTCGGCGGATATTTGTCATACATGTCTGGATAACGGTCCCCGCCAAGCGGTACTGGATCCCGGTTTACCCCAACCGGGTACCGGCTGCCGTACGGGTACCGTCCCCAATCGCTAGTGCTGGGATATCTGTCCTGATCAACTCTGTCAGGATACCGGCTTGACCACCCCGGTCTTGATGGGTATCGGCCGTTATAACCGCTACCTCCTCGAATCGGGTATCTGTCAGCTGGATACCGATCGGCAGGGTATCTGTCCGGGTAAACGTCTATAGGATATCTGCTTACAGGGTAGCGTTCTTGAGGAGGATACCGGCTTATGTCGTTAGTGGTTGGATAGTCAAGGAAGGGGTATCTGTTTGGGCCGGGGTAGGGTAAGGAGTCGGTGGTAGGGTATCTGTCACGTGGGGGATATCTGTCAAGTCCGCCTGGGTATCCAGGACGGTATCTATCAACACCTGGAGGATATCGATCGACTGGTGGATAGCGATCTGATCCTGGGTACCCGCTTGGGTATCTATCGAATGTGCCTACCCCGGGAGGGTATCGGTCGTCAGGGTATCTGTCATCAGGGTAGCGGTCGGATGGGTATCGGTCTGATGGATAGCGGTCGCCCGGTATGTATCGGTCCGGGTAGTCGGGGCCGGCGGGGTACCGATCGTCGGACGGGTAGCGGTCGGGTCGGCCGCTGTACCGCTCGTCGTCCGAATAGCTGTCGTCGGGGTACCGGTCGCGGTCCCGATCGCGGTCTCGGTCGCGATCACCGCTAGCTCCTTGAATAACCAATATTAAATTAGTAAGGTTACCTAATTGCTAATCATCTACACATTACCAATGTCCCTATCTCCAAATAGACATACCCAGAAACTACAAAGATGACCTGCCGGTCTATTAAGACTGGCTACAACTTCTCTTGTCCTACTACACAATATCATCCGGTCTCTATCGCACTATACTGAATAGAAAGGGATAGACAAAAATTGACACACAACAAAGAGTCACGTATGAGATAGACTAGACTAGAAGCAGCTCCTCACTCTCTCTTTCTTTCCTGTGTCATTTGGAGATGAAAACGATCGAATATGTAAATATGGTTATACCCCGTAATACATTATTTGGTTGAAAAAAATTTTACTAGCCACATATCTAGTCGCTTTATCTATGTATAAGTACGTAGCTTATCGAATGTCTACCCATTCCGTTACTAAATATCACAAGCATGGACAGGACAAACAAGGGCACATGTACTAGGTCAGCGATACTCAAAATGTGCTCCACGGAGCCCCAGGGCTCCGCAAAGCCTCTGTGGAGGTTCCGGGGTAATAATATTGCCTCCGGTAATTATTAATTAAGAACACACATGACCTATTTAATTTAGTTTTTCATTATTTTAGGGCTCATATGTGTAAGTTTGAAAACCACTGTACTAGATACTAGATTTGAAGGCTCATACGACATTATTTTACTAGGAAATATTCTCAAGCAGGACAATATTCAAACACAAGGTAAAAACAAGCCGCAACAAAACATGCTCATTAAATTAAACTTAATATTTAAAATTCGGGATAAACAATGTACGTAATAAAACAACGCAATACACATTTAATTAAACTAATCACTTTTATAAGCAATGAGCACGTAAATAAGCATATTTTTTGCAGAACGTTTTATTTTGCAGTAAACAAACAACCTATACCTACTAGACTAATGAATCCTTAGGCTCCAAGTTACATACTTCGATGAGATGAAAGATACGATCTAGCTACAACTAAATACAACAAGCAACTACAATTCTACACTATGAATCTACTTACTAGATAAGAGTTTTCTAGAGACTGACTCACTTATATTGTTTTTCTCGAAAAATAGTTACGAGTATTAACTTTCAGACGCGATTATCGCCTAATATGTACCGTGTTCTTAAATAATTAGTCATTCATATTCCTCAGGGTGACTTGTTCTGCTTAAATATATACTTCGAGTAGAACAATTAAGGTGAATTAGCCAGTAGAATCGCCCACATTTTTAAACAATAATAATCTTGTAATGATCTAAATGATGACATGCGATACAAAAAGCGGTCTGGTCTGGTCTACCATGCACCGAACCTGTAGTAGAGGGCCGCCCCCACGGCGCCTGGGATCCTCCGCTCGCATCAGCTTCCCCACTCACAAGCTGATCTGCTTCCCCACACAAATAACAATTTAGAACACCACCATTAACAACATTAACTTAGACACCAATTTAAAAAAGCTAGGCCATGGAAATATTAATATATTTTAAGTATGTTTAAGCTGCTATTACTATCAGATCTATTGTTTTTGCCACCCACATATCGCGTAAGCGAATAAGAGTTATTTTGTAATCTAAGCGGGCTTACTAAAGAACGTTGCTATTACAATATCAGGTCATTTTAACTCATATAGGATCGTATTCTATTTCTAGACTGCAGATGTCAATGTCGCTAGATAACTCAATTGGTCGAGCCACGTGCCTTTGCAGTGCACGTAACAAATTAGCCACTTATGCCTTTGAGGGCAGTAGTACTCGTACTGAGCTACTCTCAGTTTTATTGGGCTTCCAATTTAAACTGTCAAGCGCTTATTGATCTCTTCCTTTACTCTCGGTATATGTAACAAGGGGGCGTACTTACGCATCAGATTCTCGTAGTAATCGAAGTCGGGATCGTAAAGTAATCTCATGCCATCCTTCTGGTTGTACCGACTGAGTCGGCATGTTCTGGCGCGATCGCTGTACACGGCCGATCTGAAATAAACATCATCAAATAAAAAATAGCGTTGTGTGTCATCCCGTATCGGACAATGAACTTAAACGTGTTATCGGGACGTTTGGAACGAATTCGTTTGACGAGTGTTTTGAAATTAATACTTAGAGAACGATGACTATAGTATTTGGAGCTGGTTTTTCAGGTCATATTTCGAGATTTTGTTTTACATTTTGCTGGTTTTACCTGCATTGAAAGCTGGTTTGCCTGAGGCATTCATCGAGGCACTCGCTGAGGGATCGCCCGGTGATTTCTGAGTGGAACTCTCCAGTGATACGACTGTTTCGGTAACGCTGGAAGGCTGTGTCTGGTCTCCGGCCCGGCGAGAAGAGGTGCGATGTTACGCTGTTGTCCGGGTACTCCGTGCCGCGAGCTGTCACCCGATGAGAGACTGATCATAATTATGAGAAAAACCTTATTTGAACTTCATGCATTATGACAGTCACCTTAGCATTCAAATAAATGGTTAGCTTAGTCAGTTCATTAGTCTCTAGAATAGTATGTATTTACTTAGTTTCATAACAAAAGTTATAAGTATGTTATTTATTGTTAGTCTTAAAATGTAGAAAGGAAAACAAAAGAAACTCACGATTGTCGAGACAAACAAGATCATAAAAGTGATGGGTAGGTGATGCGCTGACGGTCACGTCATCTTTTTGAGAAACGGAATCTTCTTCGGAAAGCACGCATTGCCTCGTCATTGCATCATGCTCAATCGATCGACAGAAATACCTGCAATAAATAAATATAATATGATTACAATTCCAAAACTTATTGTTTAATAAGTTATTAGCAAGGTTTAAAAATTGCACTCACTTCTCAGCACGAACACACATAGATTGACATTCGTCTAACGTCATATTGGAGAAGACATCAGCTTCAAAAGGACCTCCAAGACGCTTGTTTTCTTCTTTTATGAATACCGCAAGGCCATCGCATCTTCTTTCAGCTAAAATTCATGATTAATTAAAGATATAAATTTAATAATTAATTACAAAGAAAAGCAGAATTAGGTTTGTTGCATACCGTTAAGACAAGTATTTTCCAAGTAGTCCGCATTATGATCATCTTCCAAAAGCTCCGGATGGGTTCTTCTAGTGAATCTACTCAGAGAACAAGTTCTCAGAGCAGAATCGTACGTAGCAGATCGGCACACGAAGCTGAACTCCCCTAGGCATTTGTCTTCGCACTCTGTTCTGTTAGCGACCATAATCTCCTTGAGGTCTGAGGACGGGAGTTTTAGGCGTTTTCTCGCATGTCTCTCGAAGACGTAACGGCGGGAAGGGCATTCACGTTCTGGACGATTTGCTGAAAAGAAGAATAATTTAATATAGTGTTAGAGTTATTCGCCATAGATAGGTATATCGAATGTGATGGTAGCCTATATAGTATTCATAAAACGGCAGTAAAATTTATAATCGAGCGTTTGTTATGAGTGGAGACAGAGATACTTAAGAGATATTTAGATCTTTAGAGATATTTAGATTATATTAGCGGTTATTCATGTCGCAAATAAGAGTACTGCTCGAGATGCTTCGATCCATTACAAGGACCTTAGTCATGAGCGAGGAGTGGGTGCGAGGCAGGCAGCGTCGATGTTACGACGTGAGTAACCGCTAATGTAATGTATATATGTCTTAGTCTCACGGTAGTTTTCTAGCTTAACGGATTTATTATAGAAAATGTTTAGGTTCGTCCTTACAGGTTAAGCAGATTTCGTTGAAATGGACGCTGTTGGGCACGATCATGAGAGTGCCGATGCCTTCAGGAGCCGCCTGTTCTCTGGTTAAGTAACACGTGGACTCCTCATACTCGGGCTCAGGACTGAAAGCTGCTATACGCGCCCCAGGTTGGAAATCGATGGAATTGCACGTCCTGACCAAACTGTTCCCAGACCGATCCCGCAAACATAGATCCTGGCACTTTTCTAGGACCCGAAAAGGCGGGGCAGTTTCACGTACCTGTGTGAAAAGAACGTATCAATATTTAATACTTCACTTCAAGGTTTTTGTTATTTGGTTAGAGTGTTCATTGTAATGGAAACGTATCACTTACGACATCATCGTCGAATCCGTGTAGTTGTTGATTTGGAAGGCGTTCGTACATCACTCGCCCCATTCCTTGGTTACATGTTGTTTGGGCTGAAAAGTGATAATTTAATCTTAAATTAGGGCATATTTGCACAAGAATTTGCAATGCAATATCGTGTTACGTTGTTGATTAGATCCGATAAATCAATATCGGTATGTAAATATTTTGAACAATAACGTGACCTATCAATTACCGAGGTGTGAAAAATTAAGACGTCAAAAGCAGTGGGTGTGTCTCTGTGCAAATTTAACCACCAACCGGAGCCACATATTTATAGTAATTGAAAAAGTATTGCGAAGAGTACGGCACCAGTTTTTAGTGGAATATGCCCGAACATGCGCTAAAAGAGACAGGTTAATAATATATTAGGGGTAGTATATAACTGTGTTGGTATTTTCGAAATTCATTAAGTAATAAATACTATGTCAATATCACGTTATGGACTTTGTTAGAAAAAAAATTTGGATTTGAATATTGGCAGAACCCATGTCGGGAGCGGTGAAATTTGTGTACAGTTTCTTGTATAGAAATTTGGTTATTTTTTCTTATTAGGAGTGTATTGTTTTTGTTTTTTTTTTTTAATATTAACTACGTAGTGCTTTTGTAAGAAAAGTTAAAAATTTATGATAAGACGTGCTGGTGCTGGCATGTTTATTTCCATTGATCGAAGCGACTTCAATAAAAGGTTAAAAAAAGTAGTAGGTACCAGGGTACCGAACACTTTCTGTTACTAGGCGAAATGCTGAAATACCGGATAACTGGTGTTTGGCGAAGAAACACTGGAAATTGATTTTAACGCCGTGCGAGAATATATAGGTAGTATTATGACTGTCATGTTCTGTATTTCTGTGTATCTGAGGTGTGCAATAAAGAGTATTTGTACGGTTTTGTATTGTATAAACCTATCAGCATATGCCAAAATTCAGTCATAATACTTACTTCACAAAGAAGTAAACAGAACATGCCAGTAACATTCGAATAAACAGAGGTAAACAACAAGCGGTCTTATCGCTAAATCGCTATTTCCTACCTCTTCCAGACAACCTTTGGGACTTTTACAATCAGGGTGAACACCGAATTCCACATCAAGCTGACACAATACCGTGTTAGACACAATACCGTGAATCATATAAACTTTATACTCGAACATACTATTAGGGAGGGAGTGTGCAATTAGGGCACTTATTTAAGGAATTCGCGGAAGATTAAAGCCTGTTCGGTTCACATATCTTAGAAATGAAAAGCAAGAGGGCGCATGCGTTCGAAAGCAATAAGTCATGAGTAAACGACAAAAAGTGTGGCAATACCGTTAGCCATGGTGAGCATGGTGAGCGCGGTGAAGGCGTGCATGACGCTCGCCCCTCGGGGCTTCATCTTCCTGCTGCTGACTGGCTCTCGTCACCGACCGCTCATACCACCTGGAACAATGTTGATGCCTTATTAATAATGCCATTTCAACCTGGGTTATGTAGTTCTGAACATCTGGAGTTAATCTTCTAAATTGCGAATCTTTCCGCCATTAAGAAAAAAAACTGAATCGACAAAAAAATCCTTGTAAGTTTCGAACCTGGTCACAAAATTTCACAAGAAGAAAGAAGACATACGAAAGGCTTTTTCCCAAGCTAAAAAAGAACGCTTAAATTCGCTCGCTCGTTTATAACATTAAGTATTACTAATATTGGCCACACAGATTATAATGGCAGCATTTGAAGCAGATTATGATCTGCGGGTAGGATGATGAACTGTCAAATTATCAGCAATGTCTGTGATGATATTTCTACAGAATTTTACGAAAATAACTTCATTCTTATTTGCCTTTGCAGAACTCGTAATCATATCCCTTATGGGTCATATCTCTTATATGCTCTAACCAATTGAAATACAGCGACACCGTCTGAATCATCCGATTTAAATACTACCTATTGCTGAAATGATAATTCATGTAATATTCATTATAATCTTTGCCAAGTTTGGGCTTGACAATCATCACGAGATACACTTTTACGTAACGACTGACTAAAAACTGTGAGAAAATACTCGTATATCCGACTCCAAGAAAACTGCACTAAAAAGTAATTTTTTTCCCAAATCAATATAATCCAGATCAATACAAAACGAGGACAAGGGGTAAGTGGGTTATGAAATACTAATAACATATGATTATAATTATTATAATAATTACATTACAATCATTCCTATCAAAAAAACAACTCATTTCTGATTATCTATTTATTATTTATCTCTTCACGAAACGTAGAACCCTATCTGTGAACGTATTCCCCTATATGCGTGATAACAAATCCATTCGCGCACATTACATAAAATCATGAAACACTAGTCCTCCATGGAGGCAATTACGGTCAAATCGGCATGAGTCATGGTCCTAATCATAGTTTTATGTGGTTTTATGGATGTGAATATGGTTTGCAAAACGCTCTCCGGTTCGCTGCGCCGGATGAATGCGATAAACAATTGAGAGCAAGGTTGGTAAAATATTATACTCCACTCTTAGCGTACCTAGAAGCCTAAACAAGAGACAAACGCTTCGTGGCTTTTCTATGTCTAAAAGGCAATAAAAGTTGCAGAACCTCACGGTAGATGGCGCTACAAACCTTTCAAAGGCGTACATAAATAAATCGATTGATTTAAAATTCAATATCTCTGGGAATATCTTCGTTAGGCCAGTCGGGTAAGATCCAAGCTGGGCATTATTAAATGGGCCCATCGAGCACCATACTAAATGAATCCCACCTGAAATATATGTTTTTAGGGTTCCGTAGCCAAAATGGCAAAAACGGAACCCTTATAGTTTCGTCATGTCCGTCCGTCCGTCCGTCCGTATGTCACAGGCATTTTACTCAAAAACTATTAGATGTATATTGATGAAATTTGGAACATAGGTGTCTGGTGTAAGCCGCTACTTAGTTTGATAGTTAAATAAAAATATATATATTTCTAGGGCATTCCATACATGCCGAAACTCAATTTTTTTTTCTGCATATATCAATGTGTGCCACATCATGCGACAGATCATCTAAAAACACATTAAGGTTTCAGAAAAAAAAATGATTTAGAGAATATTTTCGGAAATATTTGCTCCGAAAGTAGCAAAAATTGGGTTCCCCCCCCCCCCTCTATTTTCTAAACGGTATGTTCAAAAAATATGAAAAAAAATTACAAATGTAAGACTTAATAAATAATTCCAACTAAAATTATTTTCAACATGATCGGACATACCGTTTTTAAGTTATTGCCAAAAAACTGTGCTTCTCAGCAAAAGGACGTAAGTGCCGGGGTGATACGCTGTTTTATTAGTTTTTTTCTACACATCGTACTTTTTTTTATTTGTAGTGCACTTTTTTGTGTAAACGGCTGCGGAACCCTCTCGGCCGCTATTTTTCTGTCAGTCAAAACATTCTCGATAATATATTACAAGTAGGTATCTCGTATATCATCCGCAAACATTTCCACTCTGCTGGAATCAATATTTACGAATAGCCCGCCGAGTAGTAAGTAGTTCAATGACAATCTCCTAGGGGTTACTCGTACTACCAGGGCCGGATTTAGGGTTCTGGTGGCCCTGGGCGACGAATAACGAATGAGTGGAGGCCCCTAGTAATTTTCCATATACACTATACAATATTTTTTAACCGACTTCCAAAAAAGGAGGAAGTTATATGTTCGATAGTTTGTATTGTTTATTTATTTTTTTATGTATGTTCACCGATTACTCCGGCAATTGTGGACCAATCTTAAAAAATCTTTTTTTATTTGAAAGGATATACTCCTGAGGTGGTCCCATTGCCACCAAGTTGGGATCTGATGATGGGATCCCAGGGAAATCGAGGGCAATCCTCAAATTTTATATGCACTTATAACGTTTTTCATATATTTTCTTAAGCTATTTAAGTACTTGCATATGGTAGTCATCATCTCATCATGCTGAGCCAATGACGGAAGGTACAACTCCTTAATAGTTAAGAGTTAGAGGATAATTCTTAAAAAAATCATCTATTATAGGTAGATACGTTAAGACTGTTAGTCATATTCTTTATAGTCTGTACCTGAAGTAGTGTTTTTATCACCAAGTCAGGATCAGATGATGGAATGCCAGGGAAATCGAGAGAAACCCTCAAATATAATAGGCACAAACAATGTTTTGTATATATTTTTCTAAAGTTATCAGTTGTTTTCCTCTGCGTGTCATCATTTCATGCCGAGCTGATGATGGTACAATGAATTAACCAACTTTTACATTTCTTACTTCCAAAGACTCGAGATGGGTGCCAAATGCTTCCTGAATCTTCCCATTCTGGGCTCTACAAAATACTGTATATCACTACTAAAATCCATCACTAAAAAGCAAAAAATAAAAATTTATAAATAAAAAAAGAAACTACTTCAAAATAAACTAAAAAGCCAAAAATAATCTTTTATGTACGGTACGGATCACATTTGAATCACCTTTTGAAGTCGGTGCCAAACCTGAAGGAAATAAAATTAAGACTAAATATATATGTAAGTAGATAATAACTATAGGCTCGCCGCCGCGGTTCTTAATTTAATAGTAATAAATTAATGGTTTGGCACCGACTTCAAAAGGTGATTCAAATATCATCCGTACAATACATAAAAGATTATTTTTGGCTATTTCGTTTATTTTGGTGTCGGTTTTTTTTATTTATAATTTTTTTTAGCGATATTATTCCGTTTAAATTTCACGATAAATCTCAAATAAAAGTTGGAAGATATTAAGTTTTACTATTAATATAATTAAAGAACAAAAAAGTGCACATTCTAAAGTAAGAAAAGTAAAGAAAAAAATTGAAGATGTATTATTTTTTGTTTTTAGAAATTTCATGTATGGGCCCCTCACTTGTGGATCCCCAGGGCTCCAGCCCCGGTAGCCATCACCTAAATACAGCCATGCGTACTACAGTATTCTATACGATATAAAATTTAAGCGTTAACATTACCTACAGTTTATGTGAGCTAATGAGAACCAGCTTGAAAGAAACACTAAACTGGTGACTCAAGCCGAGGGCAAACGTACCTAAATAGCGGATAAATCCCAAAAATTGGTCAAACTCCATGAAGATACATTCATCCAGAAGGCACCCCTTCATCTTACAATTTCAACTTTAGGGCTTCGTTGCAACGGTTAAAGTTATGTACCCACAGTTTTTGAATTCATGTTGGTAGTTTTACCTTTTGAGCGCCATGTGTGTTATAACAGCTACTTTCATTTTAATAAAACAATTTAAGGCCAACCCACACCGGACGCGTGTGCGTGGCGTGCACGTAGATGTGCGCGTGGCGTGCGGGTTGTAAAGTACGAATACCCATATGAGATGACACACCGCTGCGCACGATACAACGCGCACGCCACGCACACGCGCACGTGCCCGTGTTGCGCACGCATCCGGTGTGTTTCGGCCTTTAACGGATTATATCGCGTATATTATCTCATTTGAGTTCTCGACGTTTCGGAAGCTTTTCAGCTTTCCATGGTCACGGGTTGACTGAGAAAAGATATATTTTCCTCTGACAAAGTTACAATTTGTGCAAAGTACCCACTTTGAGAAAACAAATAAAGGTGTACATACATGCCAGATGGGCCTAATCTGTAAAGACTTACACATGTGCCAGAAGGGCTTAATTATTTTATTTTAATAATTTACCAAGCATTTAATAATTCTCTGACAGTAAAATAAACCTATAATGGTTCCGTTGTTTTCCTTAAAATGGCTCAGTGTTGTTAAGCTTTCCTGAACTCGTCGTTATAAGCAGGGTCACTAACATTTGTGATTCATACGGTAAAAATGATATTTATGACAATAATATAGTCTTTATTTATTTATTTATTACAATGGATTACTCATTATATACCATCACGTTACAAACAATCATCCAGTGATCCTGATCCATTCACTTATCTTTGGTCACTGCACTGAATTCAAGGATTTACATAAGAATCCCGTTATTATATTCCTTAAGCCTTTTTTGTAAAAACTACGGGGCTTGTTTAATCGCAATCTACTCTTGCGTACGTACAGGAGGCCCATAAAAATATAGCTTAAGATAGCTGGACATTTTCACAAAACATGCGGTAAGAGGCTATATAAGTAAAGTCAGCGTTAAATGGTCTGTAGCATCGAAAGTGCCAAAAAAATCGCAAAACATCTCTATTCTAATGGGCCTAAAGACATGTGTGTATATTTGGCAGTTTGGATGCTGCTGACTGTACAATAATTGAAGTCTAACACTGACAATTTTTCAAGAAATTTCTCAGGTTTAGACGTGGATATGTGTCATTTTAGTTTCTCTTCCTAACTTCCTGTTATTTTTTGTATATTCTTGGAGTAGGTAGTCGCGGTTACTCAGCCGTCCTCCCCTTTGTCCTATTCTTCCTCCCCACGCCCTATGTCAGGTTCAGCCAGTTAAACCTACGTCACCTACTCTAAAGTGGCCACGGTTGGCATTCCCATTTGTGGGAACGCTTCCCACACTGAATCCGATTACCAGTGAGAAGGCCTAGCCGGACCTACCCAGTCCAAAGTCAGAGGGACTACTCTGAAATTCGAAGTTCGTATTGCGCCGTCTTTCATTCAAATACAATTTTACAACAAATTAAAATTGTTGGTAAATAATATGTGGCTCGGGAAAATTATGAGATCATTACCTACTTTCAGAAGGTCATAAACATTCGTATGACATACCACAAATATAGGATAAAAATACAATGCAGCGGATGCCAGCATTTTGTTTACGATAATGTATAACTATTTCGAAATGATTAGTTTACGTTTTGATCTCTTGAATTTTATGATCTTTACTAAATTTCACCTTAACTTTATTGTGCTATGCATGTACTCGTAAGATCGATAATTTGTTATAATTAGACAATTTTAGACACGAATTCTGTCAATTTGATATAGTTTGTATATAGCAAAATAATATGTACCTATGTTAATGTAGCAAAATAAGATGCAGGTTTAAACAGTAGGATATCTAAATAAATATAAAATATAGTCTTTCCAGTGGCGTAGCTAATCGAAGGGCTAGACGGGGCTGTGCCCCAGGGCCCCAAGCTCAGGGGGGCCCCTGACCTTGACCAGTAACGTAACGAAAGGTTAGACGGTGCCCTGCAGTTGGTCCCTGATCAACAAAACCTCGAACTGATGTGAGGCCTCCATCTTTTATTTAGCCCCAAAACCCCTTGTTACCTAGCTAAGCTACTGAGTCGTTCAATTCTGTTTTCAACTTACGATGTAAATCTGTCATGAAACAATCAATGTTATCAGCCTCGACATCTACGCGGAAGTTATGTTTTAATAACATTGAGTGTCTATCAGTTTTATATGTGTCAGTAGTATCTTTGACGTTTCAACTAGAACTAACTTCCTAGATGTACATAAACAACTTTCCTTGGTAGGCAACAACCGTGTATATTCATGGCCGCATATTTTCATGTTTTCCTATTCCCAATACTGTACAGCTTTTCAAATCTACAGACTTATTTCTTACAGATTTTTATGTCTACAGGTTGCCAATTATACACATCCTCATTTCTTCAAATTCCCGTTTCTACTGAATAATTAGAAAGTACTTAAGGAGTATAGATGTGAATGTGAAATGAAAATCTGTAAAGTTGGGACTAAACCCAAACGATTCGCGAACAAATTTGCGGGAAATCTCTAGTACGATATATAAATATAATGTTATTCAAACTGGTTACAACGCACATGCGCCATGTACAAAGCACCCATTTAGTTGATAAAATAGAAATTGCCAGTACTAAGGGCACAATAACTGTACCGCTATTGATTGCCGCGCATTATTTGTAATGGATACAACATGGTCATCGATACCGTTACTTTGCGCAGACGCGTGAAATTGGGCTGGAAAATGGCAAATAGTTTATTTTATGTTTCAATGAGTAATTATAGCTATTGTTCTCGCGGTTGTCACAAACTTGAAATAGATATTATTTAGCCCGTGTAAAATCCAATCGTAAAATCTAAAAAACTTGCCTTATGTGCATTTTTAGGGTTCCGTACCTCAATAAGAAACAAAGGGAATCCTTATGGGATCACTATGTTGTCCGTCTGTCCATTTGTCAGTCAAGACCCTTGTTCTCAGGAGCGCGGTGAGGAATCAACTTGAAATTAACATTAAATAACGTATGTCTGAGGTTTTTTGAAGTTGTGAAAAAACCAAGCTTCTAAGTCAAAACATTCCAAAGATATACGAGTAGTATATAATATACATAGATGTAGTAGTATACTAAAATCATTTTACAGCTTGTCTAACTGATTATTCTTATTATAACTGTGTTATACTTAGCTTATATTATAGCTGTGTTAGGCTTGCATATACCTTAACTTATTCTAAGTACTAAGTTTCAGAGCATAATAGCTAGTCGTTTTAAAATAAAATGAGAGCGTAACTACGTTTGTATGGAGTTCCGAGCTTACCGGGGACTCTTAAATTGCCAAGTGTAATGGAGATGTAGAGTCACCGTGGTCAAAACTTTAAAATAGGAGATGTAAAAGGTCTCCATGATCAAACAAATAAGGTTTGAAGGTGTAAAGTGTCCCCAAACGTCGAAGACAGAAATTTAAATATAAATATTATAAGAGTTATACGGGCCAAATTATAATGCAGTCGGGTGCCCTCGATCATAGAGACAAATCGAGTCCATAAATGTGTTGAAATTTCAAAATGATAAGTTGAGTATTTAACTCGGGTGAAATTACCCATTTCACGCTCGAACTATGGGGTCACTAAATACCTCGGGTGAAATGGGACATTTTCAATTCTTAGTTAAAAATCTACTCAGGCACTTATCTCACCGCCGGCGATAAGCGATGAGCTATCGGCGATTTTCTCGCCCAAAGAACGAACAAGAGATCATCGCTCCCGTGTAAATAAAAGAGAAAGATAGATCGCCGGCAGTGTGAACAGCCAGCGATGAACTATAAATATATCTTCGCCGATAGCTCATCGGTTACTCGCCGGCGGTGGGACAAGTGCCTAAACCGCCTGAAAAAACTATCTACGTAGTACACTCGGCAGTCAGTCAGTGACTGCATGATTGTGATTTGTGTTACATTACGCATACCGGTGTGTGTGACATCACGTTGCTTATTCATTTTCCACATGCATGCCGTGCATGTTTTATTACCTACTAAAGTTTACTACTAACATATCGATATGGTAAACGAGTATGTTCATTATATGCTATAGGCATGTGAGAACTGGCGTAAAATAGTAACTATGTATTATAATTTTTATTTTAAATGTCGCACCCGCTCACGGGATAATGGTGTCCTGGAAATTTAGGAGGCGTGCGCGGAGCCGAAGCGAACGCGTACAGCCCCTTTAGACAATTTAATGAAATGTAAGGTACACCTCGCGGGTGCTGTTCCCGCCCGTGTCATAGAACGCGCACAGAGACAGCACCCGCTAAATGCAAGAACTATTAGAGATTGATGGGATCTAAATATACTGGGTTATGAGATTGAAATGAAAGATGGACTATAACTGGGCTATTTTATGGTTTATAATTAGAATGGTGTTATATTACTTTTAGATTAATTTAATTTAATGGAATTTTCTATATTAATAAAAATGTATAACTGTCTGTGTTGCTCGTTTTATTTATATTTTTTATTATACGCTTTTAACGTGTTTGCTTTTTTGGGAGTTCCTCGTATTTCATCGACAAACGTTTTACACTCGTAGAATGTTTCGTTTCACATAATTTGCATTTCTTAGAAAACTTTTCCCTCTGAAACCATAACTTTTTCATGAATTTTGAGTTAGGTTAGGTTTGTTTTAAAACAATAAAAATACTATCTATGAAGTGATACTTGAGTAAAATATATCACTCTATAAAACAAGGACAAACCGGAGTTCGAAACTTACAAAAAATCTTGCTTTAAATTTTGTGGATTTTCCGACAACTCCGTGCTTGTTTGATTGTGCTTGTCAATATTTACTTTCGACTCTGTCTAGTGCCCTCAGTGTTTTTCGTCTGTTTTTTGTTCGGGATACGTAATATACTGGTTTATCTGATATCGACTAATATCTAGCTTCCAAAACCCCTGCATCAGAGGCCGGCCAGATCGACTAATGTGGAAGTTTGACAGTAGTTTTCCTCACCGTTCTAGAATTCGATAGTGCAGTGCTCATACACAGGTCGGCCCATGACAATGTTGATAATCCTTAGAACCTCGTCATTTTGAAGTTCATATTCTTGTCTACTTTTCGCTGTTCTGTTTTTTGTTTTAGGATTATTATGACATAATATAGCAAGTATATATATACTAACCCATGAAAATGTGGCTCAACCCATGAAAAAGTTGAGCAACATTTTAATAGGCTGACTGAACAATTCATGGGTACTGTACGTGCGCAATGGGGTTAGATATCGGAACATTACGATTTCAAGTCCAACTCCGTACCCACTTGACCGCCAACAATTTTACTGCACATTCGATATGTGCTATGCGTAACTTAGCAAACAATTTGCCCTAAAGCGCTGGACGAATTATAGAAATTTAAATGACAAAGAGGCCCAAAACTATGAAAATTTTGGCGCTCACCAAATGCCGATGGAAACCGGACGTGGACATCCGGTTTATTGTGCACGAGCGATGTCCTCGCGCGGGATTTCCACAAAATGCCGTCGAGTCCAAATTTTATACAGTTATCTGTATCGTGAAATCGCTGTCTGGCTCATGTTCGCTCGGCTGGGCTGGATTTGCAATGCGAATATTGTTTCATTATGACTTTATTTGATTGGAAGGAAGGAAGGAATTGGAAGGTTCACCTAAACAGGGCAGAGGGAGGCATTAGCAAAAACTCACAAACGGGAACGTCATCCGCAACCACTTATAAAATTGATTGTTAGGAACAGAAAACTTTTTTGGAATGGTTGAATCATCGCGGTTCACGTGACTGGACTAATGGGGTCTGTGTGAAAGGTGGCAAGGGGTATTGATAAAGGCCTGATTTTTAGGGTTCCGTAGACAAAATAGTATAGTATAGTTTCGTCATGTCCGTCCGTCTGTCCGTCAAATATCACACGACACACGTGTGGCACATCATTCAACAGATCTTATAAAAACACATTGATGTTTCTAAAAAAAAGTTAGTTGTAAAAGTGCCCTTGTGGCCTACTTACAGAATAAAGATCATTATTTCATTAATTAAGTCTTATTATTAATATTAATAATAAACATAAAAATAACAAGAGCACGTAAAAGGTATCCCAATGCTAGACATTCTTAATTCCAATAATTGACACCCTGTTTGTCTCCTCTATCGCTACGAATTAAGATTGAAGGTTCCAACTAATGGGACAGTGTCGGGCATTGGAACGTTTACCTTATAAGAGTACAAGTTGAAAATAAGTTTAAATATGGTACTATTCCGAAATAAGCGTCCAGCACCGAGACATTCCAACCGAGTCAATATCAAACCCATCAAGCCGAATAATACTAAGAAGGAGAGTTAAATTGTGTCAGATACTTTTAATATTTTCAAATATTAATTCAGTTCATTGTACAAATACATTATCTTAGGCGTCAAGTATTTATAATAATTACATTTGATATTGACCCTTACGTCAGGTATCATTTGGAATACTGATGGTCTATGAACTGACCCTTTGCCTAACAGGGATGGGCTCACATCGAAATCAGCATATAGGTCACTCCCATCATTCATCAATTAAAGAGTAATGCGGATGTCAGACGTCCCGAGTAACTGTTCCATCACCTTTCATCATGTCCACTCAGGCGCAGCGGAACGGTGTGAAAACTGTTCGACACTATAGAAATGTGGGATGGGCTAGGATTGGTCGTGGGAAAGGCAGAATCCCGACTCTACCTTGCGACATCCTCAAGGCACTCCCTTTACTCCGAATGGGCGATTCATAATGCAGTATTTCATAATCAGTTTGTTTTAAATACATATATTTAAGGTTATAATACCTTTCAAAATAAAATAGGTACAGGGGTCCCAGTGCTCGCTAGTGAAAGGGCAACACATCTGACTAGGTAGTATGGTCGCGTTTATCACGCGATAAATGATATGATAACGCACCTGTCACTCTCGCCCTCACATACGTGTCAGAAGGTGACGGCAGCTATGTCACTTATTTATCGCGTGACAAACGAGCAATCATATTTTTCTTTGCGCTTTGATTTGTATCTATATCACAAGAAATATATTTAAATTATGAAGCAAAAGCAAACACGACACTATGAAAACATAGACCGACAGCAACATGGGAAAATTTTTAATCACGCATTCTGAGGCTATTAGGATTAGGACTATTAAGAGTAAAATAATGTATGTAACGAAGTCAAATTCAGCAAAAAAAACTATTACGCGAAACTTGGCCACATATGAGGCAACGTCGCAAATCAAAAGAACTTAATATACTTTAATAATCATAATGACCTAAGGTGGCATGGTTAAAATTGAAATGTCTTTCCCATACCTCGCGGGCACCGTGTATAAAAACATTAACTGCAACAAGATGGCCAGCGTTATATTTCAACACACCAGTGAAGGTAGTGTTGTTGTGACAATCAATCCGCTAAAGAAGTAAAAATTAGCCCTTAGCTTTCATTCAAACCCCTTATTAAAAGTTTTTTTGTAAAATAACTATTAACTAATATTAATTTCTACTTACTACTCGGTTGCCGCGGGTAAATCCTAGTGTTTTATAAATTACAAAACTCTACAAAATATGTGATTCTTTTTTTCTGTTTGGCTAGTCAATGATCACATTCATTAAAAATCTCTGAATAGTCTAAAAATAACTGCGGTATGTACAATTTAAGACAAACTTCACAATACGAGTAAAACAATTTTGAATTCGATGCAATTTTCCCAACCAGTATTTTATTAAGGTTAACGCTATGAAATCAATGAATCATTTCTAAATTAATCTACCTACTAAGTTTATGGTGCTAAAACCTAAAATAAAATGTAATTCTCCTGTCCCCTCCTGTATGGGAATGCTGATACGAGTGACGCGTTATGCAAGGAAGCTGCCAGCTCTTCAAGGCTTTTTTAAACTTTTATTGAGGTAATTGTTTAGAAAGTAAGCGCTGGGACCCTACTTTTTGGACTATGGAACTTTTAGGTTACTTACGTGCCTAATCCACATGACGCTCGAACTTGAACTTTGCTCAAACTTGAAAGTATTATCAAGCGGCCACATAACGATAATCCCCAAATATTGCGAGACCTTGCCGCTATTGCCACATGAGCTTGCACGTGATGATAATAAAATGCTTACAATCGGCAAATGTTTATAAACTTAACCCTCAGACTGCTACTTTATTAATCACACTTCAGGGAGCGGCCTATTGGGAGTACTCTTCGAGTCAAACACGCCTAAGAAATTTAACAAAAAAAAAGCGGCCATGTGCGAGTCGGACTCGCGCACCGAGAGTTCTGTACAAAAATAAAATAATGGTTCACGGTGTAGGTATGCATAAGGTTTATGTTAATGATTTTTTTTCTTATATTTGAGTTGATTGAATGAAAGGTAAATTGCAGTTTACGATTTATGACATATTAAAAAAAACTACTTACTAGATCTCGTTCAAACCAATTTTCGGTGAAAGTTTGCATGGTAGTGTACATCATATATTTTTTTTAGTTTTATAATTCTCTTATTTTAGAAGTTACAGGGGTGGGACACACATTTTACCACTTTGGGAGTGTCTCTCGCGCAAACTATATTCAGCTTAGAAAAATAATATAATTTGAAACCTCAAAATCATTTTTGAAGACCTATTTATATATACCCCACACGTATGGGTTTGATGAAAAAAAAGTTCAAGTTCTAAGTATGGGGAACCCCCAAAATATCTTGTTTTTATTTTTATTTTTGTGTGAAAATCTTAATGCGGTTCACAGAATACATCTACTTAGCAAGTTTCAACAGTATAGTTTCGGAAAAAAGTGGCTGTGATATACGGACGGACAGACAGACAGACAGACAGAAATGACGAACCCATAAGGGTTCGGCTACGGAACCCTAAAAATACGGGTCAAAATTAGAACGCCGTGAATCTTTCGTTCCTCATGTGGTTTAGTTTCCCCACATTTGTAAATGGGACCACGCGATTTAAGAGATATCCTAAATGTTTCGCCCCACTCTAAATTGGAATCCCCTCCCGGCAACTGTATTTCGATTGACCTACATCGTAGGTCCTATAACCTTGACGATTTAAGGCAAGAATGATCATGATCAAGCATATTATGCGTAAGCGTGCTCCATCACAGTCCATGTCTTCACTATCCATCAGGTGAGACGAAGGTCTAACGGAAACCATAAAAAAACTTTCCTATTTACTTTTGAATTCTGTAAAAAAAAACGACTATTTCAAATGTTCCTTTAAAGTAAGCTTTTTGTATAGGTATTACTACAATCGCTAACTACCCATAAGGGCGACTAGACCCAGACCTAACGGGAATTGTGGCAAAAAAAAAACACAAGCCTGCAGGTCTGTCTCTGCCTACAAAAGATTCGCGGGCATAGGTCTTGTAGACTCAAGAAATATTAATAAAGTCATAGAACATACAGAATGGTAAAACATCTCTTAAAAGTTTGATAAATAATATGGACTATTATTCGTCTATGATTTGTTTTCGTACATATAATACCTACTGTATTCCCTTGGTACAAGGTTTTACAAGGTCGTGGATGTATCAAACCATGATGAAAAAGTTACGTAGGTATATTGTAAAATTATCCTTTTTTCCATTTTAATCTTGCTGTTATATGGATTTTCATGTGAACGTGTTAAGGTGCGTCCACATTTGTATCATTTGCCCGTATCAGATCATCGTCGCGTGGCATGATCGCGTGTCACGATCACGCGTTTAGACGTTGCGCCGATCGGATCGCTCGAAATCCATTTTGCTTCGCGTATCACACAGTTGTATCGGATGAGTACGGCATGATCGGCGCGTCGACGGTAAGCGTCCAAGCAGCGCGATACGCAGTCATATGCCACGGCACGGTGATCGGATACGAGCAAATAATACAAGTGTGGACGCACCTTTAAGGGTTGCGGGTAACGATGCGACCTTCAAGCCTTCAAGAAAAGAGCGTACTCCCACCTGAAAGGCCGGCAACGCACTTGTGATTGTGACTCCTCCGGTGATGCAAGTCTCTATGGGCGACGGTGATCGCTTAACCATCAGGCGACCCGTCCGCTCGTTTGCCTCCTACCTTGCGGTGCATGGTTTGATGATAGTTGTGTACCACTTTTCAAAAAGTTACAAATTCTGCTTTTGCCGTGTTTATATATCAGAGAAGTGTGCACTTTTGTGAAATCTAATTCACATTACTTTGAATTACGTGGAGAAACTACGCAAAGGCAGACGAGATTGAAGGATAGGTATCTGCTACAAAGACCTCGCTGCCATACTATGCTATATGAGAAAAATGTATTTAACATGTGCATTGACATTTTTAATCGTATACCTAATGAAATTAGAATTCATGAAGGAAATAGTTTTAAAAATAAATTAAATAGCTGGCTGCTCGACGGTTGTTTCTATGGTGTAAAAGTTTTTCTCGAGTCATGTAGAATTAGGTAGAATTATATTATTGACATTCTATATTTTATTTTCTATAATTAATTGTTTTTACTTATTAGTTTCAATTATCCTAAACATTTGCATGCCTGTTTGTAGGCTGAATACATGGTACTTTTAAATTACATGTAAAAACTGTGTAACTGTATTCGTGGCAAATAAATCTTTGAATCTTGAATCCTATGTCATAAAAAAAAAACTATGTACAAAAGAAATTATTCCAAAGTTTTTGTGAAACCGAAAACGTTTACAATCTCTATAAAATAAAACTACCCTAACCTAACTGGGTACCACGATTCAAAAAAAACTAATTGGTTTTGATTTCGAATGTCTTGATTAATAATGACAGTAAGTAAAGGAACAGTTTGAACATGAGATAGTGCTTTAGTGGGTAATATTTATGCGAAATGAGTCAGGGTATTTTATGGAACTCTGACCTCATCAGTTTATGTCCCTACTGTTCCATAAAAAAACACCTGATTGTTTTCATCAGTTTGGAGTACTTGTACTAAGTTCTGCTAGTTAAAAAAAAATAGTTCTGAGAATAAAATAACAATTTCAGGCAGTGGGCCTATATAATCATAAAAATTGTTAGTGACACGTAAACATTAATAATACAATTGTCAATTCAATTGACTGTCTCCACGTTGTCCCTGACAATCCTAGGATTGTGAAGCCCACCTGTGACGTCACAGTTGTGTAAAACAAATTGGGAAATACCATAAACTGTTCCTACTTTGCTAGGATAGTATGCTCCAATACTGAAAACGTAGTTATTTATAAGAAACATGTTATAACAAATGATCTCACCCTCACCACTGTTTATTTATCTGGTGCGTATAATGTCACTGCTACGGTTAACATTTAAACTTGCATAATTTTGTTCCAGAAGCATTTAGTATAGAGTAGCAAAGTTTGCTGAGTGACATTGCTAACTAAATAAAATACTGTGTTCATATATTTAACAAAACAGGCTGTTACTTAGTTGCATCTGTCCCGGTGATCAAATCTTGCAAGTTAAATTTGACCCATTTCCTGGTTTTCGTAAGTATTGCTTTATAAGTTAGGTGACAATGCAATATTATGTTACCGTCGAGCTAATCTGATGATGGAACCAGATGGTGGTCATAGGAACTCTGTAATGAAATAACCCAACCATACTGAGTTTGAACTATTTAGAATTGCCTCGGTGAGTAATTGATGGAGAAAAGTAAAGTACAATTGGCAATTAAACCTTGTCACAATCTTTTTTGTCTAAAACTTAGTTTTAATTTATTAAACGACTAGGGATACAGCATTCTTGTTATTTATAAAAATAAAAACTAGTACCTACGTCTGTAAATTAAAGACGTCAAAATAATTTCAAGTTTTCAGAATTTTGAAGCATAGTAATACGGCTCTTTCACGATGTCCAAATGGAACGATACCGTCGATGAAAGTGTAGGGCCGGCTCCTGGGCTACTTCGGTTCCGGTGCGTATGCACGTGGCACGCACACGCCGCGGTTGCATAACGCTGTCACAGCGCCTGCGCAGCGGGACCCGCCCACCCGACCATGCACTACGTACTTAATTGAGGTTTCAAAGTTTTTTTTAATAGTCTACTTATGAGTCCGGTTACTGGGCAAAGGCCCTCCCTTTTCTCCATTCGACTCGATAGTTTAAAATGATAAAGAGGAATCATCGTCATCATCATCATTTCAGCCATAAGTGCTGCTGGACCCAGGCCTCCTCAATAGAGTTTCACATGGGCCGGATAGAGGCGACCCGCAACCAGAGAGTCATCGCAACCCTAACTGGTCGTACGACCACCTTGCGGGTGGACGTCCCATAAAAAGGGATACCTACTTTCTGGCACGGCACCTGCCCCTTTAATTTCGCATAGATATTGAAAATTACGTCATATTTTAAGGTCAACGTCCCACTTTTTTTAACACTTTAATTCCAATATTTGCTTTTCACCTCTACTGATATGAATTAAGGTAAAATGTACCTTTTCTGTACTACTACTTCTATGGGATAGGACATTATTTTAAATGTCAAAATAAAAAGGTATTCGCAACAAGACCGTCGATGTAAGTTGTTATAAAAAGTACACAAAGTTTTAATCAATAAACAATAAACAAGAAGAAAGTAGGTACATCTCACGATCAAAAATATAAGAAGAATACACACTACATACGAGTAGACGCTATCCGAAGCAAGGGTAGTTCTACTAGCGTGACTACCGCTTTCAGTACCAAAGGCCCGTTTCATAAAAGCTTGTAAAAGTGGAAGTCTCCTTTAAATACAAGTTAGAATTAAGCTTTAGTGAAACGGGCCCCAGGTCGCATTTTTAACCATATCCCTGTAGGTTCGGATTTCTAAACCAAGCTTAGGTTGGGAATTGAGGCAATATCGGAAACTACGAGTAAATGAAACCATATTTATGTTAGTGAAGCCTTTCCATGGTTTCACTGAGTCTTTTAGTGCGAAGGTTTGTATTGAAATCCGAAAATGAGAAAGATTTTATCCTCGAACCAAGCGCGAACCAAGAATCCTGAGCGTAGCGAGGGTTTCAAAGCTCGATACTCTAAATAAACTTGTTTGTGGCTAAAACACTAAACTAGATTTCCTTATTTTAGATGAAACAATATAATAGTGTTCAAAATCATTTTCCAGTATACGACGATAACAGCCTATGTTACTGACATTGTACCTATGAAAAAAGCGTCTGTTGGGCAACTTCTTCTGTCAATATATCTCGTACATTAGATATTAGCT
The DNA here is from genome assembly GCA_905404275.2 of Hedya salicella. NCBI lineage: Eukaryota > Metazoa > Arthropoda > Insecta > Lepidoptera > Tortricidae > Hedya > Hedya salicella. The sequence continues at coordinate 13,837,511 of FR990112.1, read as the reverse complement.
ACCTACGATATCCAGTGCAATAGTATCGAAATCTTTTTTTAATAAGGTTTTGATCGTACATTCGCAGAAGGAAAAGGTTCGTCACTTTTCAACTTTAATACCAAGTGACGAATCTTTTCATTCCTAGACTATACATTAATTATAATCCTAATCGAATGGTTAAAATATGTTTTTATTGTTCTAAGTTATTTTGTTCATAATTCCGCTAAAAAGATATTTACTTTTAGTTTTAAGATCCATGCATTTTGTTGCAACTGTACTTAGTAGTGAAGGATATTATTTAACCGAATGCAATCCATACTGACTCCATCCGATGCACGAGTAAAAGCTAGAACAAAACACAATGTTGCCACATAACATAACATTCCGCAACGCACTCGTAGCTTCAGACTTTACATTAACCGCTACGAAGAATCACTTACTTGCGAGTTTTCCTACAGCAAGCCTCTACGTAGCGTAGCACAGACAGTTCAGTAAGCAAAGCACACAGTCCAACACACACACTTCCACGGGAGCCGCGACCACTCCACAGGACAGTCAAAAACAAATTGTGGACATTTCTACTCCATAATTCAGTTAAATCACATTTAGTGGGGGACGACAAAAGGAGAGCATTGATGTGAGCGAATCACACCATCGCCACGCATCGCTAATTTTCCATGGCGACCCCGCAATGACCGAGCGAACAAGCCACCATACTACCAACTCAAATAAAAAAAACATTAATCCCATATAAGTCCAAACATAGTTATTACCTTTCGAAAATAGGCAGTACAGGTTGGGATCATATTAAAATACCTTTGTCATTGTTGGACAGAATTCACTGTGCTCATTAAAACTAATAGGTATTGAACTATAACTGTTAGGTTCTTTTTCGACAATGCCGTTATGTTTGGGAGAATGCGATTGAAAAGGATTCAGAGCCCATAAATCTACGAAACCAGCCCACCTTTTCAATATTATATTGTACGGAGCAAACAATTAGGCTCATATGTACCTACTGAGCTGGGTTCCCCGTAGGGGGCAATATGATACACATAACATCAATTACTTAACTTAATTACGATATGTGTACGAATATATACATAGTATGTCGTTTCTTCAGTGCTCTGTGGGCGACTTGTAAGTAATTAATCAATAGAAGACTTGCCAAGTTGTAAGTAAACCACCCGATCTGGAAACGTACAAGTATAACCACATACCGTTTAACTGTTGCGCAATCAATGGAAAGCTCTAAGAATACGTAATTGCCCTAGAGTTTTCCACCCGTAATAATGGAATTCGCGGTAAATTTCCATTTATATTTCTGAGACAATACGTACGTGCGGACACTTCGCGTACTTGCAACTAACTATGTATGTAGGTATAAAAGTACCTTAAGTTTTTATGTGCTTATTAATTAAGTCTCCATGAAACTCAACTCCCACCGAATCGCCTCAGACACCAAGTGCAAGTGCTTCAGAATAAAGTTACCTACTTTTCACGTGTAGATACTTGTAATCATATATGTAATAACCAAATAAATTAAATTTTAGTTTAGACCATGTTGTATAATAAATAAGCCTATATAGTTTTACGTGTATCTACTTTAGTTTCTCAAAAATGAAATGTCTGGACATTGGAGATATGTATCTTCATAAAAATAAGTGAGTCAGGCTAAATAATATATTTAATATAGATAAGATACGTCGTAGGCATAGCTTTAGTCCAAGCTCTTAATAAGACGCATAAAGTTGTACACTCAGTGACCCCAAACCGTGCGCTTTTCCGGAAACCAGCAACAATGGCGGCCAACATGGCGACCGGCGCGCGCGCCGCGCCGCGAAACCTGACGATAAACATCATTAAATCATTACAAATGATAATAATGATACAATTATCATTACTTTGTTTCAAAATGACCTTGACAGCTACAGCGTTCATCTCACGCTGATCCATAAATGAGATTGCAGGTCGCCATCCCGGTTCAGAGAATTTGCTCAATGTTGTAAAGCTGGTACATAATGGAGGCGTATCTCCTGTCGTGTCTGAGTACTTATCAATAATCTGTTTTATTCATTGACCTAATCTAATACAGGATAATTGTTGGACAATGCGGATTAGGTACCGAGCTTTGACCCTCATATTCCCCTGCATATGTAGCGACAGTAGTATAATTTTAAGTAGTCCTTCATTCACTGATAACGTATTTAAAATGTAGATGTGAAATTATTCGGTTAGGACATTGCCTGTACCCATTTGGATTGGTCTTCAGTACATATATTTCTTTCTAATCAATTAGCACACTATCAGTATGAGGTTTAGGAATGGTTTTTGCAAGTCTGATTAAGACTAAAGTTAACTAACAATTCTTAAATAACTATTAATGTGTAGTCTCCAACAATACTGTACCTGCATAAGTATCTGTTTGCCTTTATATTAATAGATGGAAAAGGCTTTAAAGGATTAAGGCCGCCATTGTTGTGTGCCTATTTGTTTAATAGGTAACCATTTATAATTATCATGTGATCACTACTACTCAAATGATAAAATGTTTGCCATTTCCAGAAAAATATTTGTTTTTTTTTATCTACTTACGGCTTAAGAGTAGTTAACAGTCGGTTGTTATTATCTATGACACAGTTAATAATAATAGTTTAGTTACAGCTTTATAGAGACTACTAATACTTACTTAATAATCTGGAATTTTAAAGGTATTCAAATATAGAAAGAATCGACAAAGCTATTTCGCTCACTTCTTTTTTCAAATTAATAGTAGGAACAGTAGAAAAATGCATTGGTGTGTTTGTGTTTGCATATACATCGGACAAAAGAGCTATGCACTCCGCTATACAAACTTGTGTGGCAGGGTATACTTTAGGTAGGTAGTTATTTTTCTCCGCAGCTCACTAAACATACGTGCGAGTGATGGATGCTTTATCTAAGACGATATAGGTAACGCAACGCAATGATACAATGCACGCCGAAACGCACGCAAACTTTTTTAGGGTTCCGTAAGTCGTCAACCAGGAACCTTTATAGTTTCGCCATGTCCGTCTGTCTGTCCGTGCGCGGCTTAGCCCCGTGATCATTAGTACTAGAACGCTAAAATTTGGTATGAGTATGTATGTGTATGCATCACGCCAACAAAACGGGTTAAATAAAAACTTTATTTCGGGTACCTCTCGTACACATAAAGTGGGGGTGATTTTTTATTGTTCTTACACTAGTGTGTGGGGTGTCGTTGAATAGGTTTTTTAAAAATAATATGGGTCTCCAAACATTATATTTTGATAAAGTCAGCAGTTTTAATAATATTTTTAAAGCAATAAAGCCATTCTTTATGTTCATTAGTATCAAATAAAACCACTGTTTTAAGCCCGTCTATTGTGAAGGATGGGCAACTACGGAACCCTAGACTGAGCGTGACCCATCATGCTCTTGGGCGGTTTTTTGTTTGAAAGGAGATGCAACCACATTGGTCCCATTTAATTTTAGTGTAGATCTTATGATGGCATCCATAAGGAATTGAAGGAACTCCTCAGATACTATTGGCATACATAATGGCGATTTTGGTATTATAAGAAACATATACGCATTTGCATTCAGAAAGTGTAAATCGGTGAAGTGGAACTGATGAAGGTCACTGGAACTCCTCAGCGATACGTGATTTACGGGTGTCGACGAGATACATCTCGATGAAAATAGCTAGATTCTTCATAGCCGCAAATTGAAATAGTCCCAATGAAAATGGCACTACTAATATTTTACACATTCTTTATATGGCACCGACGCCAAAATGAGATTAATTGTATATACTGAATAGATTTTGTAGAAAAACGTAACTTGTAAGTAAATTGAAGATACGGAATTATGCAGTTATTTTTTTACTTTTTAAGTGTTTTTTTGTGGATTCGGTTTAATTTTTAGTTAATGCTACCAATATTTTAAATGATAATTGATGCTTTCCATCATTAAGAATTAATATTAATTATATACGCGATATAAACTTAATTAAATATGAAAAATAATCAATAACCTAGTACAAGTACCTGTTATTTTACGATTAAAGTTGGAATGAGCATTTAGAGTTATGTGGGAAAGTCAATTTTTAAATTATGAAAAAATGGATAACTAATAATACCATCGAATACTTAACCATTAAAAAGTATGGTAACTTTTCTTATAAACCGTTTCGATAAACGCAAGTTTTAACATAGCTGCAGAACAAAGTTCTTAAATTCCCCATACAAGGTAGGAAGGTGTGACGTCACACCTTCCTAGGGTTTAGTATGGAGCGTTTTTTGGGGGAGTCCAAAAGTGTGATTCTAACGTTGTCGTACCTCGTGGAGTTTTTATGACATTTAAGTAGTTTTCTCACCAGTATTTCTATTATTGAAAGGTCGTTCTATAGACACAGAAAAAAGTTGTCAACATCCCTATTTGGGACAAACTCTAGGAATGTTCTTGGCAAACGCTTTAGGGCTGGTACTACCAAACCCTAGAATCCATCACAAATCCCGTTATTTATGAGGGGCGCCAAACTCTAGGGGTGTAGTAAACTACCGAGTTGGCCGAGAATTGCGGTACCTACCTATTGTTTTTCCAAATTAATACTTTACCAGCCGGCCTTGGCCCAAATTTCAAAAAGGAAAAGGTGAATTGAAGCCAATAAAAGTGATCATAACTCTGTCCATCTTTCCTCGTAAATATCACGTGATTTGGTTGCGAATATAATTTACCCTTTAACGCAACACTTTCCTTATTATTTCGAAGTTCATAGCCAATAAATTCCTTCCGGAAGACAATACTTAAAATATTTTTTCCTCTTGCAACACAAATTGCTACAATATTCGCAATATATGTGTGTCAGCATCAAACACAGCGCTGACGGACTCATCGCTGCTATAATGAACCCTTGACACGTATCAACTATTCTTAATCATAGGTCTTGCTTGCCCTTGCATATCAACTATATTCGTAATCATAGCCCTTGGTTTTGAGTTTTGAGAAGCTTGAAATTACATTTTTCTACTGCTCTCCAGGTTCTTTTCTGGCTCTTAAAGTAAATTCTGCTAGTACGAGCACAGTAGGTGTCCGTGGCATGGCATGACATGTGCAAGGAAGGCCTGCAGTTTTTACACTACAGGTTCTGATTTTTATATGTAACTAGAAAGTGCCGGCCGAGTGAAGGAGAAAAAGCCATAACCCTTCGTTTTTTCGTCAGCGTAGTCGGATAAAAAGTATCCTAATAACCATCTATGTATACTCTGCTACCCGTGTACCGAATATATTTAGTTGAAATCTGTTAAGCGAATTTTGCATGATGAAACCACGGTGACAAACATATAAACATACAAAAAAATATATTTTTCAATTCATTGACCTCCAAATACGAGGGACGTTCAATATAAAGTGAGAATGAGATGTAAACTCTTTCAATATTAGGAAATTAAATGCTGGCCGGTAAAGCTATTTTCTAGTCACACAACATTAACTATAATAATAAAAACATCGCAGTAAAGAACCTTAGACTTGGCACGACTTTGACTAGATTTCATTACTTTTTACAGATAAACAAGCAGCTCCATCGAGACTTTTCTAGTTATTTACAGAATGTTTTTGGTGGGATTTTAACTTTAGAAAAAAGATATACTAAGTGTATTATGCTAAAAGGTGAGTATGTCGAAAAATAAAATGTCATTTAATAAAAGTTGTTTATAACATGCTCATTCTCACTTTTTATTGAGCGCCCCTCTTAGTCCGTTACAATATTTTTTTTTTAATCTTAAATGTACAGACATTTAATTTTTACAACATTATAATAGTATAGAGTATAGAAGTAGGATGTAGGCACGTAGTAGGTAGTACTACTCGTTTTAAGTAGCTTTATCTGTTTGAATATAGAATGTCTCCGTGGGTGTTCGGTCTATTTTCTAAGTCAGTGGTTCGCGGTAGATTGAAATTAGACTTTCAAGAACCGCTGTTTGCGTGGGAGGGTTAAAAGTATCCTATTAACCATCCTTGAAAAATCAGCTATTATAGTACCAAAAGTGTTTTGGCGTCATGATGTGATGAACACACAAGATACGTACATACATACAAAATAAACCTATAAAAAATATATTTATAGATATATATTTTTTTAGTTACTTTCAAATAGCCCGTTTCACTTATAATTATGTAAATATATTGATACTTACAGACATTTTATTTTACAACTTTATAATACCTAGAACTAAAAGGTGCCCATCTTCGTATTCACGGAGGAGGAAAAGTCATAAATCTCTTTTTCCTTCACCTTTGTCTGGTAAAGGGTATCTTATAATTAGTTTTAGATGCTCAGCTATCTTTATACCTTAATTTTTGGATATCCCTTCAGCCATTTTGATGTGATGAAGCTGCAAAGCAATTTCCACCGAAAGATGGCGCTGTTATCAACGTCCATACTAATTGACTCGTTTTGATTGATTTGTAGATCGCGCTGTTAAGATGATGACTAAATTTTAATTATTAATCCGTCTTTGTAGATTAATAAAAAATATTGGACACGTTTTTTTTCTTTTTTTACTTTAACAATAAATAAAGGCGATACATTAAGTCAAAATATCGCGTGACACCATTCCTAAGTACACATTTTACTTAGGAGTGACGTCACGAGCCCGCACTCCTAAACTTTAATGCGATTTATCCTAGTTTTTTTTTAAATATTTTGAAAAAGCAAAACATACGTGTCCAATATTTTGTATTCAATCTAACTGGCGGAATTTTTACAATTTTGATATTAATACCCAGTCATCATGCCTATTACAATAGTATAGAGAAGTATATATATATTAAGGATGTAAGGTAAATGTCTCGGAGCTCGCCACTGACCCAATAGTTGGCACCTGCATTCAACCATAAATAGCAATAGAATAACAAACCCATGAATTTGAACATATTCACCTAAGAAACTATTATAACATAAAACGAAAATAAACACTTCAATATTGTTATATAACAAACACAAACAATTTAGTTGGGTATTTTATCATCAAGAAGTCACATGCAGTGTTCATAATTGCAAACAATTAAATGTAATTGCCTGCCAACTGTTACAACACGAACAGATAAGAAACGGTAATATAGAATCCGAGAATAATTCTCTGTCCATTGCCTTATTCGCCGCATATCGGGAATTTTGTTGTGTTTTATAAAAATCTATGTATGTGCCCACTATAAATTGGTTCGTTTCTTATTATATGGCGCCTTGATCTTAACCTTGTGAGACTTAAGTAATGCTTCTATTTTTGCACGGTATGTAGGCGTGATTCTTACGATATTCCTGACTTATTAAACTACTTATATTAGACGAGATGCAATGATATACTGTGCTCGTACCCCCCCCCCCCCCTCCTTCCCACACACACACACCTGATCAGGTGAAGGTTCCCGGAGACAGCTGAACGGGCCTTTGGGGAGGCCTATAACCAGCAGTGGGTGTCATTCGGCAGATGACAAGAATATTATATTTATTGTTATACAATGTAGGTATTGTTATGATTCTATAGTGAAAATACCATTGTTTTCGATTTATTTATTACTAGCTGTTGCCCACGACTTCGTCCGCGTAGAGATGGATTTTATAGCCTACAAAGTTTCATCCCCTTTTTGGTCCCGAAAAAGGTTGAAATTTGACATAAATTGTAGCCTATGTCCTATTCTGATGTATAATAAGGTGCATAACTGGAAAATTTTATAAGAATTCGTCCAGTAGTTTTTGAAATTAAGTGAAACGGACGAGGGGTGGCATACATTCTTTCACGTTTATAATATAGTAAGGATTAGCTTTTTGCGAACTAATTCTTACTATACTATGTTACCTTATTCAGTTATAGCATCGTTAAATGTTTAGTTTCAAAGCGCCATCTAGTTTTTGCCAGATTATCTCCTTGCGATCGGAACACGATCCAAAGTCCCACACGTATCCCATACCCATCCTATTCCCCAAAAGCCCCAAACAAAACCCAAATGTCCTTAGCTAGGGACACTGACTACCAACATGACGCAGCCGGCTAGAACATAGCTAGGTACACTCCGACTGTCGTGTACTCGAGCACGGCAGTCACCGACACGTGGTGCCGGGAGCTGCTGCGGCAGCTCCACCGCCACAACATATAGTTACGGTAACAGCAAGATTGCTAGCCGATATTCAGCATCATCACACATCACACACGATCCAAAGTATGGCAAGCGTCAGTCTTCTTGTTTTAATGGTCCTTGCTTTGCGTGAAATCACCTAAACACCATGTTTAGGTGATTTCACGATAAATAATTAAAAGTTAAATTTCATAAAATTAGCAGGTTAAAATCTTAGGTTTTTTATAACAATTCCAAGATATTAACAAATTAAGTTTTCAAAAATGATTTATTGATATGAAATTTCACAATTCACAGAGAAATCAGTGAACGTACACAAATAAAAAACAAAACATACCTACAGTGGAATATAGAACCTCCTCATTTTTTAAAGTAGGTTAAAAGAAATGAAAACAAAATATATGGAACGATTGTGGGAGTTTATTTGTATATCAAGGGATCTATATCGGAATCCCTAATGTCGTTTGTCCTAATGTATCGTTTGTCCTAACGCATTTTTTTATGAAACTGTAAACTTTTCAGTATTGTTATAAAACAAACCTAACCTAACCTAACCTAACCTAATCTATACGATGATCATAGGTGCGTCCACATTTGTATCATTTGCCCGTATCAGATCATCGTCGCGTGGCATGATCGCGTGTTTCGATCACGCGTTTGGACGTTGCGCCGATCCGATCGCTCGAAATCCATTTTGCTACGCGTATCACACAGTTATATCGGACGAGTGCGGAATGATCGGCGCGCCGACGGTAAGCGTCCAAGCAGCGCGATACGCAGTCATGCCACGGCACGGTGATCGGATACGAGCAAATTATACAAGTGTGGACGCACCTTAAAAGATCCTGAGGAATTTACGATTTTTGAAAAAAATACGTTAGGACAAACGATACATTAGGACAAACGACACTAGGGATTTCGAAGGAGACTCATATCAAGATAAACCATCGGCATCGGCATGCCCACATATCATGGCTTCCTCGTGTTGATCAGTTGTATAGTAATAGGATCGGAATAATTTATACTGATTAGATACTTTATCAAATAAGTAGGTACTGACACTATTTTATCTGCTTATAAAAATACTCTAGTAACTGGGTCGCCCCTCGCCCTCATTTATTTTCTCACAACTGAATTTATAATAGGTTTCAAAATACCTCAATTTGATGGAAACTGGTGGGGGATAAGCCGCTATAATCAGTTTATTGTTAAGCAAGGGACGAAAAGCACCATTAGTGCCGAGATAGTAAGGCGCTCGCTCGAACGAAATGAGAAGGCCAAATAGTTCGAGGCTGAAATGGGTGCCTTTACATTATAGTTAAACACTACTTTTCATTTCGAAAGCAAACAAAACACAAGCTAGATTTTTTTCAATAATTTGCCTTGCCTTTCCCACCTTTTTCACGGTTCCGTAGCCAAAATGGCAAAAACGGAACACATGCATTTTACTCAAAAACTAAAAGAAGTATATTGTATATTGGTGATACTTGGAATATAGCTGCCTAGTATAAAAGCCGCTACTTAGTTATATATTTCGACAGTTCTTTTAAAGAACATTTTCAGGTTTCTAAGCAACTTCTTTTGATTATATCGCTGCGAAAGTAGCATACATCGAATGAGTGTGTCCCGCCTATCTTTTGAACCGTACGTCGTACGTCAATAAAATATGAAAATATATATAAGGTAACGCTTACTTAAATACTTTCAACTTCAACGAATGTTATTTTCAACATAATCGGTTTTGGAGTTATTGCCATAAAACTGCGCTTGTCACTAAAAAAACCTAAGTGCAATGAAAATTACGATCTATTGCTGGTGCTGATGTACTTTTTTACATCGTATTTCTTTATCTGTAGTGCATTTCTTTGTAGTATCGTCTACGGAACCCTACATAGTCCGATATGCACACAGCAGAGTTTTAATAAAAAAAGTTTTAATACTTTTTGGCCCTAGGGTCAAAAATATATCCCATTCAACCCACTCTTTAAATAAGCAAGGATCCACTTTCAGAGTATAAGAAATGAAAAATATAATTAAGAAATTTCTGGTTGAACACCTCAACCACAACGGTCGAAGCGATCTCAATAAACGTTGAAAAAAAAAAATTCTGAGGGAAAAATTATAATTAATATTTTGATTGTACATTTCGTGAGCGAGTTTTTTTATTTTATTTCATCGAACAAAGGGTTTCCACGGAACATCAGCGCTGCGTTCTTAGCAGCGCAGCATCGCCCTGAGACAACGCCTATTTCATACACAGGACTCTCAATAGTTTTTTTAAAAATGTACTTAAGGCCTGTTGCCGACATTTTTCTTTATTTGTGTATAGCTTATGCCATATTTAAAATTGTTCTGTTGTTAATGTTGTGAGTTTTGGATGAATGAAGAAAAAGAAAACACATTTTGTTTGAACTCGGTTGTTAACAATATTTATTTATTCAGCAGGTCTAAGAGTTGTCGAAAACTGCATTTTGAAACAGATCGCCGTTGGGCAACGGTTAAGCAATACTGCAATAACTGCTTTGGTCTGGTTGCAGAGAAATCAATCATGGAACAAAAAATGCACATTGCCGTGGCCTACTTGAAACACTCGTTTAGACGTAAAAGAAAGATATACTTTTTAAATCACACGCAATACAAATATTATTTTAGCTCACCACAAGAACTTATCAATAAATAAAACCGACTCCAAAAAAACTAAAAAGTAAAAAATAACGCCATAATTCAGTTTCTTCAAATTACTTACAAGAAACCGTTTGTATACTCAATCTATACAGTATATACAATTAATCTTATTTTGGCGTCGGTGCCATATAAAGAATGTGTAAAATATTGAAAATTTACGATTTTAGTAAGTTGTGACATGATGGCACCGACTCCAAAATAACATTAATTGTATATACTGTATAGATTGAGTATACAAACGGTTACTTGTAAGTAATTTGAAGAAACTGAATTATGGCGTTATTTTTCACTTTTTAGTTTTTTTGGAGTCGGTTTTGTTTTTTTGTTTAAAAGTTTATTTATTTTACACTTTTTAGTTAATCGTTACTTAAAAGTGTATCTCGTGACGACTCGAACAAGCCCAAACACGGCTAGGATACATTATTTTATTACATAGATCAGGTGCCTACCTTCCGGCTCCATCATCATATCAATTCGATGGTACCATTCTCATCAGGAACATTTAAATTTGTGACTATGAAGTTGCTTAGCTAAATTAATGAAGATATTTTGTCGCCACCCGTAAATCATTTATCATTGAGGAGTTCCGATGGCATTCTGTGGTCTTCTGCATAAGTTCCACTTCACCAATTTACACTTTTTGAATGCAAATGCTTATTATGTTTCTTATACTACCAAAATCGCTATATGTAGGCCTACAATATTTGAGGAGTTCCTTCAATTCCTCATGGATTCCATCATCAGATCTTCACCAAAATTAAATGGGACCAACTAGAAAGTACCTTCTATAAAACAAAAAAAAAATTGAAATCGGTCAAATAGTCTTTGAGTAATCGGTGAACATCCATAAAAAAAAAAAAAAACATTCCGTCTAATTGAGAACCTCCTCCTTTTTTTGGAAGTCGGTTAAAAAGTAATTCTTCTTGCATACACACACAGGGACAGGGACAATTTAACACAAATCGACCTAGTCCCAAACTAAGCAAAGCTTGTACTATGTGTACTAGGCGACGATATACATAATGTATAAATAAATTATAATACTTAAATACATAGAAAACATCCAAGACTCAGAAACAAACATTCGTGCTCATCACACACACACTTGCCCTGGCCGGGATTCGAACCCGGGACTGCCAGCTTTGTAGGCCGTTGTGCAACCCACTGAGCCCAAATGTGTCGTCAAAAACGACCTCACAGTTACGTGACGTCTTTAAGAGGAAGTATATCATCCTAAAATTCTAAATAAGCACGGGTGTGCTTTTGCATCGATGTAGTTACCTTTTAAATATGTCATAACAATTAAGATGGCGGAGGGAGTCAATGGAGTTATGATTTTAGCAGATTTTCATGGAATTGTATAAGGCAACGGAGGTATGTAATAGGGTAGTTTTCTGGGTAAAAACAATATCATTCTAATTAGTCCGTCGTCGGTTAGATTATCAAAAAATATTGGACACGTACGACACGTATTTTTATTTTGTCAATCAAACAAAAAAATACAAAGATAAAGCGCGTCAAAGTTTCAGAGTGGGGGAACACGGGGAACTTTAACGGGCTATGTCTTTATCATTTTTTGTTTAATTTACAAAAAAAAAAATACGTGTCCAATATTTTCTGATAATCTAACTGACAAACTAATTATATTTTTTTAGGACACAAGCCTATTGATAGATTCTGGCGTTGCTTTACGGAATTCCATATTTAGATAATGGATAACAGTTCCTTTGCTATTCCACTAAATAGCGACATTGTTTATTGTGTTTTGTCACAACTAACCATTATTTTGTGGAATAGTAGAGGTACTATATATTAGCAATTAATATAAGGTATATACGCATTCTATCATAATAGATAATGTTTACGTTCTGGTAAACTAGATCAAGGCATAGAGTGGATCACCTTAGTTGGTATATTCATGGATCAAAGATGACTGGATATCGCTCTGTAGATCTTTATTGAAAGACTGTTAAGCTAGAATAATTTAATAAGCGTATATAACTTAGTCATGGGACAGATTAAACAACGTTTAAGAGAATGGAAAAATAAAAAACATAACGCTAAACATTGTTGCCGTTAAGGATATATTTGTTTACTAAATGATACTTCTTTTGTTTTGTTTTTTTTTCAGCGTAAATTATCGGTAAATATACCAGTAAATAATAAACCGTAAAAGTGTTTCCGAACTGTGTTGCCGAAAATGACGAAAGTACCGGGTTTTTCCTTTTTAACCGACTTCTAAAAAAAGGACAACGTTCTCAATTCGTCCAAATGCTTTTGTTATTATGGATGTTCACCGATTACTCAACGACTATTTGACCGATTTCCAATTTTATTTTTAGTTTTATATGTGGTACTTTCAAGTTGGTCCCATATAATTTTAGTGAAGATCTGATGATGGAATCCATGAGGAATTGAAGGAACTCCTCAAATGTTGTAGGCATACATATGGTGATTTTGGGATTATAAGAAACATTATTCTTATGTTTATTATTATTATTATGTTTGCATTTGCATTCAGAAAGTGTAAATTAGTGAAGTGGAACAGAACTGATGAAGAAGACCTCAGAATGCCACCGGAACTCCTCAATGATAAATGATTTACGGGTGGCGATAATATGTCGATTAATTTAGCTAAGCAACTTCATAGTTACAAACTTAATAAATGTTCCTGATGAGAATGGTACCATCGAATTGATTTGATGATGGAGCCGGAAGGTAGGCACCAGATCTATGTAATTAAACAATGTATTCTAGCCGTGTTTGGGCTTGTTCGAATCGTCACGAGATACCTACACTTTTAAGTAACGATTAACTAAATTAATTAATAAATAAAACCGACTCCAAATAAAACTACCGGCGTACTTTCAGATGCGGTATTTCCTGGAAGTAAACCCTTGTTTCCATAGGTTCGACTTCCAAAGCTTCAAAATTGCTGAAATCATAAATAAAAACATTTACCAGGAGCTAGATCAGACGACGAAAATGATCAGGTACCTACCTACATGCTGTATCACGGTCCCGTGTGTATGCACATTGCACATGGTACGTAGATAGCAGTTCTATTTTAGAATGTATAACAATGTCAACCACTTCAAAGATAGGGTTATGAGTTATGAATTATGACATAATTGTGTTACTTACCTATATGAAATGTAGGTAGGTAAGTGCATACGTGATGTGCAGACGCGAGACGGTGGCACGGTGTCAGGGTTATCAACAACACCCCTAAACAAAAACGACGTAAGTCTGCGTATTTTATACTTAGTTTTGCACCTTTTAGGATTATAGCTCGACATGGAGAATTGGGGAGGCACGTCTGACTAAGCTGTAGTCTGAGTCATTCATATGCTGGCTGTGTTCTAATTCAAGAATAATCTCCCCCTTTTTTGTTCAACAAAAGTATTTACTGAAACGATAAAATAACTACTACAAATCAACAAGCTTTAAAATACATTTTTTAGATAATTGATAAAGATTACCGTTCAATTATCTGTATATACGCGAGCCTGTTGTTTACCTGTCCTTGAATGTTTTCTGTGCCTATAGGTACTCTATTTTTGTGAGGTGTGCAATAAAGAGTTATTGTATTGTATACAAGTATACCAAAATGGTTTTGAATGAATAAAAAAATATATGTCGGGTTAAATTGGGACCGCCATATAATTTTTCGACTGAACCCTTAATACAGGGCGATTTTTTAGTCGTGAATAAAAATGTGACTTTCCGAGGCTACTCATAATGACGATCAACTAGTATGAGGCCACCGTCGAAATCGTTAAAAAAAATTAACCTCCCATACCCGCTTCAAGATTTGTATGGAGAAGTTGTTTTTGTTTTAACTATTTCGAAATTGGTCCCATACTAAAAGTTGATCGTCATTGTGAGTAGCCTCGGAAAGTAACATTTTGATTCACGACTGAAAAATCGCACTGTATAGTTAGACCAATTGATCACTGTTATTCTGAGATGGAGATGTATTAATCGAATAATAACTTGCGTACGTGACGTATCGCATGCTAAGTTTTTGGGACAAGGTACTCTGTATACCGTGGCGCTCCTGGCACGGGCTGGAAGAACCCAAAAAACTTATAAACTAAACTAGAAGGCGCCCGCAACTTCGTTCGCGGAGGAGAAAAGTCATAACCCTGCATTTTTTCTTCAGCGTATTCGGGTAAAAAGTATCCTATAACTATCTTGAGATACCCAGCTACCCGTGTACCAAAAATTGTGGAAATCTGTTTAGCCGATTTTGCGTGATGAAGCCACAACGACACATACAAACATACATAAAATATTTTTCTTTTTAATGACCTCCAAATAGTCCATAACAATCATTTTTTTGAAAATATTTTCAATGTACAGACATTTTATTTTTACAACTTTATTATAACCAATTCAAATCTAATCTAATCAAATCATTTATTTTGCAAAACATACAACTGGTGGTACAAATTTCGTCAGCGATATAAGAATGCTTCTTATTATGTTAGTTTCTACTATCATTGTCGTGATTCTCCCGGACTCTAAATATGATCGCTATGATTTTGAGATAGAGATATATTGCACAGATAAAAATCTGCATACGTGACATATTGCATGGTAACGCTTCGGTGGTTCAATACGACAGAGTTGAGTTAGTAGAGTGAGAGTACTACGTTACATTTTCAGGGCAGTTTATTAATGAAGTTTCATAATGAACCAGCATTTTTTTATACGTTAACAGTATGGTACTTTTGGCACCATGGCACCGATTGGCATGGTATACGTCCGTGCCTACGAGACGTGGCAAAAACTAATAAATATTACAATTGAAAAGTAATTACATATTTCTATAAATATTATGTATTATGCATATTGTAAAGTAAAGAATATTTTACCGTCGTTGTCGTCTTTCTCCGGTACTCTTCATATAATTATAGTGATCATTGTGAGATAGATTTTGTTCAGATAAAATTCTGCATACGCGATGCGCAAGCTAACATTTTGGGCCATATTATGGCGTGGCACCATGGCACGGGCTGGGATGGCTGTTACCGGGTCGGTGCCTACGTGACGTGGCCCGCGTGGGGAACGCAGGGGAGGGAGCGCCGAGTTTGTTTTGCTGCGCACCAGGCATGTGACGATGACGATGTCGATACTTTTATTGTAGACTATCGATAGTTGGCTGGATATTGATATGTCATGTCAGGATCATGATGCGTTCACATAGGCTAACTCAAGGGTAGGCAACCTTTTGAGGCAAAAAAATCAAAAATTACAATTTACACAATTTCAAAGTTTGTAAGGGCCAGAAAAAAATCTTGCCAACAAATAAATAGTACTTGTATAAATAAAGCTTTTCATAAAAAAATATATACATATATATTTCTAGAGGCGCATGTGGCTCGCGTGCCGCAGGTTGCCGACCGCTGGGCTAACTCATCGGAAGAAAGAATATTCCCTAAAGTTAGTTTTTAGTAAAATAGAATAAATTGTCATTTTCATAGATTTTTGATTATCATTTAATTTATATGTGTTGTTCATTTCATTTACAGAGCATGTAGATATACTTGTTAATTGTACTTAGAGCCAAAACACAGTAAAATAAAACAATTTAACGGATTATATCGCGTATATTATCTTATTTAAGTTCCCGACGTTTCGGAAGCTTTTCAGCCTTCCATGGTCACGGATCCACAATAATCGCGGAAACAGAAGAAAATATTACTGTTTATCATATATTATTTTAATTTATAATAAATATTAGAGAGTCAATCAGCGGTCGGACTCGCGATTGAATCGATTGAATTAAAAAATGAACTGTAGCACTTCACGAAAATAATACAAACGATATTCATGAATTTTAATTATGCATTAATGAAAATTTACAGTTGATAATAATAATAATCATAATAAATTGCTATAATTTATAACTCTCGAGTGTGAGATGTGTATATTAATGTGTACCTATAATAATATCCATTACCGTGATGCATTTACATATTATAGGCTTTAGAAGAACGTTCGTTCATCTAAAACTTTGTTTTATAGTCCAACAGATCAATCCTGACATTTGTTTATATAATTTAATAGTAAAGATCAATTTATTATAATATTATTATATGAACTTGACCTCACCTACATTGTAAACGCCAAGCTTGCAACATTTACAATTTGTAAATTCGTAACTTGTAAGTACCTACTGTACTGTTCTGTAAAACCTGTTTAGAACCTACTTTTTTGTAATCCATAATAATGTGTGTACCCTTTAATATTTACAATCACTTTATTATTGTTTAACTTATACACCTAAATAAACTGTATACTTACATTATGAGGGAGAGCGGTGCTCTCTTAGCACAAGTATCACGTATACTTAAAAAGAGGCACCAGTGCAGATATTGTTACCTTATTTATGATATTTTTGTTTTTTTTTTTGAATTGCAATGTATGTACCTGATTCATACTTTGTTGCTGATATTCGATGACGACGGACATACTATACTTACTGACTAAAACTACCTTTTTGTTAGTGTACGATCAACAGAAATATGGTTGTAACAATGATTTATTTATGTCCGACTCCCAAATAAGGAGGAGGTTCTCAACTTAGGAGCCGTAGCTAGGGTGGGGGGGGGGGGGGGGCTAGTGTCTAAGGGGACGGGATCCAAAAGTCTAGATTTGGTGTGACGTAATATGTGGAAGGCCCCATATAAGTATTTCATTACAAAATAAAAGAGAATTGTCATTATTGCGTTAGACGGCCGCATTTCATACATTCGTTAAACAATTTCGCTACAATGAGAATCTATCGATGAATCCGATGTAAACATAAGAGACATCACTACGCAGTATTTTGATTGAGTGTAGTGGAACCGGCAAGGCAAGGAGCCGAGGCGAAGCACAACAAAGACTCAGTCGGTCATACATATCCATGTTGATCAGACGCCCGTGCGCGACGATAACAGTTACACTCTAAATTAATTCTAACAGAAACAAGCTATTAAATTTATGCACATATAATTTCCGTGGGGTTTCAATATCAAACATCCAAGATGTTCTCAACGGCCAGAAGTTTGGAGAAGATCGTGCAGATTTACAAGAATGAACTCCGTCGGCAGATCAGCAAGACGACCAGCGTCACCAACTCCGACGCCATGGTGCCGAAGCTCGACCAGCCTGCAAGCAAGCCTCAGAGCAATGAAGAAACCGGACTGCCGAAGAAGTTGCTCAAACTGCAGAAATACCACAGGTCAGTGAACCCGGTGTACCGAGCGCGAATGCTAATTTAGCACAGTCGGAAAGTGTTAGCACCTTTTAGAGTTTCTTTCAGATCAGACTTTAATGCGATATGTTATAAAATGGTGCATTAAGTTAGCATTTTAATGTTTAGTCGGCGTCGGTTCCGCTGATATCGCGATCATGCGTAAACGCCATGACTAGCGGGTGCATTCCGACGTTTCGACGAGTTAAATTTAATAACTCATGTTTAATTTTAATGCTATGTTATACTTCCATATAATCAGCACAATAAATAAATCAGTTTACGATTATGCACTGTCATTGTACTTCTACATTAACAGAAGAGTTTTAACTTAATTTGATTTGATTAGTACGACGGTACTTTAAATGCAATTAAAGCATGCTCGCTATTAGAGCACACTGCTTGAGCTACTAAAACATTTGACTGCGACAAAAACAACCTAATGATAATTAGAATACTAATGTGATCTTAATTTAGATGACTACAACGTTAACTAATATGTTACCTTGAAGAATACTCTACTACCAAAGCTACAACGTAGTTGTAAAAAATTCAATGTTTACATTCCTTTTTGGTCAGACAAAATAGAACATCGGTAATAATAATCCCCTTGCCTTTTTCTTTGTGCAAGTTGCACGCAGGTGTGGGCCAACCATTTTTTATACAAGAACTATCTTTATCTCGCGTCTCGTTTCTTCACTTACTCATACCGTTACTGGAATGCTGATATATGTATGCATTTATCTTTTTATAAATATGTACGAACACGGATTACAGCCAAAGTAAATCAATATCCACTGTTTAAAACATTAAAAGTCGAGATCTGAAAGAAACTTAAACTTACGTGGCGGCTAACTGTTTAAAGCAATGTTATTTGGTCGTGAGATTAGGGTAAGACAAGAAAAATGTACTACTATTGCTCGACACTGCTTCAATGCCTCATATTCAAAGGATTAAAAACAGGGTGTCCAATATTGGAATTAAGGTGTCATACATTGGGACGTTAATTTTAATATTTATATATTCAATAGTCAAGTAGGTATATTTAATTCGATGAGCTCTTCTATAAAGTCTAAGGCGTCACAGTATCTACAGCCAGAACTCTCCTCGACTCGACTGCACTGTCCGTGTGTGTGAGCGAATGTTTTTGGTCTCTAGATTCCTGTCGACCCTGACTCCTCAGCAAATGCCCCTGGCGGCCCGGGGCCTGGCGGTCCCCAAGGACCAGTCCAGGGAGTTCATGGCTTGCTTCCCGGACATCGTGAGGGACCTCACTGAGACTGGCAAGCATCTTGACGTGCCAGAAGCCAGCAAATGGTTGGCTAAGGTACGTTTTGTGCTAGTCAGTGGGTACTAGTTTGAGTTCACCAACAAATTTTGAGAAAGCACCAATCCTTTATAGATCGATTATATTTATAACAAATATAGTGTCAAAAGGGTAAAGTAATAATTAAATTATAATTTATCATTAAGACTGAGTTAAAATTTTACTAGTCAATGCACCAGTGATGGACATTCTTTTATCATTGCGTTTTAACAGATTACCAGTAAAACGTAGTGGATTTTTAAGGTATTTCAATGCGCGCGTTGGTTTTAATAATATTCACTACCGGCGCATTTCTTTATTCAATGATTGGTGCTGTTCTTAATTTAAAGAAGAGTACTTCAAGTTATCACAGTTTTGATAATATTGGTAAACTCACGCCTAAAGCTTCATACATTATGTGTTGTAGAGATTTAGATTTCCAATTCGGCACATTTCAAAGTTTTCGATTGTCATGTTGTGTGACTAGAGAATCATTTAGCTACTTACGAGCATAAAAAGTACATTAAGTAGTGCATAATGTTGCTGTACTTTCTTCATGTATGTTGATATTGAAAGCTGGTGAAAGCAGTTTGAAATTGCGGAGGACTGGATACTTACTGTAAATAGGGTTCGAATACCGAGTGTTTAACTGTTTATACATCTTCGATAAAGTTTATTAAATTTTATTGTTTATTATTAAAATGTTACTAACAGTATATGGGACATGTTCCTGAAAATAAAAAATATTTCATTTCATTTCATTATGAAAATTTTATAGATTATAAAATACCTACAGTTACATCCAGCAGTTTCTTGTTTTGTATAATATGTTATTAAGTTTTAATTTGGAAATACTTCCAGATATAGCATTATTCAACCATCGGTGAATTTTTGATCAGATAGGAGGTATAAAAAGGTAATGTTCTAAAATAACAAATATGTTCGAGAGAGCAAACATCATCAAATAAAGGTTAATTAAACGTTAAAAAAAATATTTGAGGCTCGTTTTTAGATAACCACATAATTGATCATGTTATTAGTGCATTTAATTACTTGATAACAAATAAAACACGTTAAGATAATAGATTTGGCTAAATTAAAATGATGGCAAAATATGTTACGTTAAGTGTCAACAAACAATGATATCATCCGACGCCATTACAGTCAAGCCTCCTTTCGAAACACAACATTGATGACGAATCCAATAAAACTCCTGCCAGCACTTGGTCAAACACTACCTATAATAAATTACGCTGTGCTCATTATTTCTTTTGTTTATAACGAAAAATTAGAACGTGTCTTGAATAATTATTTTGTTACAGCTTTTGCAATACAACGTGCCAAATGGAAAGAAGAACCGGGGGCTAGCTACCGTCATGGCGTATAAAATGCTGGAGAAACCTGAGAATCTGACACGTGACAACGTGAATTTGGCCAACGTCATGGGGTGGTGCACAGAAATGGTAAATATAAAAGACTGCTAGAAAGCTCCAGATTATTTTTACTTGGGTCATTGTAGACTCCTTGCTTAGATGGTTAATATAAATGTACATAAAAAGCAATACGATAATGCAGCGATCTTGAAAGATGTGCCGTTTTGAATTTTGAATCGTTTTGCATATATATGCATACATTGCCTTTGTCCATAATAGGGTTACATATATTTATTAGATTTTTGTGACTGAAATAAGTATGAAGCGAAGTCGCAGTTAGGGTGTGTGTTCAAAGTGAACAGAGTAAGTGCGAGTAGCTCGTATGAGACTCCTACTTTCAACTTGCCGGTAGCCGGTATGTGTAATGCGGAATAACACGCGGTAAATTAGTGACGAGTCTATTTTTAGAACAGGACTGGGATGCCTGTTTGTGTTTGGTTTAGTTACTGCGGTTGCGTGGATATGCGATATGACCATTTAGGACCGTTTTATTGTTTTATAACCATATACTTACGAGTTACACTACCTTCTAACCATTAACCCTCAATTAATTTAGTTTATTATTGATTCATTTACTTAAAATACAATTTATTTATTCAATTTCTTAATAGTTTGGATTGTTTTAAAGATATTTTCTTTCGAAAAGCATTTTAAACGTCTGATGAACTGACTTAACATTTTTATTTTGACCTTCGGGAACATGTTTATATTACTAGAGATACGATTTAGTTGATAATTTAATAGGATAATGACAACAATTATAAATTATAAAAAATAAATTAACTTAATAACTAGCCTATGGCACATTAAAAACAAGTAAGAAACAATAAATAAAAACTAATACTAAATTAAACTAGAACTAAAACTAAAATAAATGTAAAAAAGTGCTTCCTTTCGACATGGTCCCTAAGATGCTGCCAGCATTTCCTCACTGTACAGCAATGCTAATACGTTGAACGAGGAAGCTGCCAGCTCTTCGGTCTCCAGTGGTGACTATCAATGTTTTTGATATTTCTTTGTGAAGTCTGTGGGCGCTGGGAAGAAGTTAATATTACTTATTTGAGAAAATTACTTAATATCTTGCACTAAAAGTACGTATTGTATATAAATTTAACAATGGTAACAATATGGTGTGAATTTATTAAATAACATACTGACCTTGAATTGTATTTGGCTGTGCTAAACATATTTGCTCGGGCATTATCGTCTCGCCATGGATAGCGCGATAACGAACTGACAAACAACCTACGTATTTGATTTAAATTGAACTGGGCAGGTCAAACAATGAATACAATTCGTTTATATTCTCACAAGACGTGTCCGATAACTTAGATATTTATTGACTTCTTTGTACTTAAAGGATGACTAGCATTTTTATTTATTTGCGTTTATTTGGTATAATAAAAGTGATGTACCTATTGTGGACATTATAATACCGGTAGCTATTCTATATACCTACTTAACGACGTGAAATATCTAGATTAGATAAATCAGTTTGGTTAACTTACTTACAATATATATAGTAATTTTACATTAAAGATATTCATAGAGAAGGCCAAATATTGTTTGCAAATAATGGTCAATACTCAATATATTGCCTTCAAACCACTTAATATTCATGTTTAACAATAAAGACTGCTTAAAATTCGGAAGCCATTTTGGATGAACGTTACGTGTTTGGTTCGAAATGAAAACAAGTCAGACCGGCTCTCAGTCTTTGAACGTGAATAAAAATAAGTAGATAAGTACCTAAAATTATTGGATATCGTTTATATTTTTAAAATAACGAGCCAATCGCAAGTGCTTTTTTAATCCAATAAATAATAAACCTATGTATGTGCTTTTATAATTAGCCTTAGGTACAGTCAGCGTCACATAGTCTGTAGCATCCAAAGCGCCATATATATCATAACGCAACTTTATGCCACAATAATAAAGACGTGTTGCGATATATTTGGCTCTCTCGATGCTACTGACTACTGCTGCTGCTGACTGTACAATACAATACAAACACAAATACTCTTTATTGCACACCTCAGATATACGGAAATACAGAACATGGCAGTAACATTCGAATTCGTTCTTATCGTTAAATGGCGATCTCTTTCAGACAACCTCTGGGGAGTGTTTTAAAGACAACCATTTTAGTAGATACTGATTTAAAAACCGTGTAAAAGTACACCTCATGACGTGAGATATTTTATTTCCCACGATAAGGCCTCAGGTGGCGTCGATGTTAAACAATAGAACACTCGTACAACAAAATAATTTCATAGCCACTTACTAGTTAGAAGGATGTCACCATAACAGGATACTTATATAAGTAATTATGTTTGCACTAAGTTATACACAGACTATTTATAGATACGCCAGGTTAATAAAATCAAGCAAAAACATTGCTCTTTTGTTTGCGTGGTTTTTACACTAAACGCGTAAAATGCACCTATCAGATGCATGATCGAGGCAGTAGTAATATAAATAAACCTAGGTTTTGACATTCAACCTGGTAGTACCCTATGCTGAGCTGAAGATTCGATATCAGAATAACTAACGTTCATCCAGGGCAGGTTCAAACCTTTTAATGGACAAGGGCAAACTATTTGGCGTCATACCTGAACCAAAATTCAATTTGTTTTAAACTTCTGACCGTAATAAAATTATAAGTATGTGTTCGTTTCATAAACAGGCCAAGGTTTCATATATTTATTTATATAAATTAACTTTACTACATAGTTTAAAATCTCTTAACTAACCTGGCTAAAATAAAATACATAGGTGTGTAAATCTTTATGGAAATAATGTCTAACTAAACTGAAACATATTATGTACAGTTCTTTTTGTAAATTAAATATTGTAACTTAATCTAGAATTAGCTTAAAATAAATCCGTGTTACATTTATATTTTGTACGTTCGTGGGTTAGGAACCGGTTTCTTTCAGTTTCACGGTCATTTTTTTGCGACCCGCCTGCTCAATAAGGCGACATGATAAAAACCATAATGTAATAGATAACTAAACAGTAGTTTTTATTTAACTTGAGCGCTTACATTTTTAGAACAGGTTATGTAACTACGTAGATAGAACGTAGATTGGTTTATTCTAGAGCTGTAAAAAGTGGGAATCACAAATAATATTGCTAAGCAACATTCTCCCAATATCAGTTGTTCATTTAATTTAACTCGAGTCAAAGACATATGTAACTACAAGTTAAAAGCTACTCAAAGATTAATCCATCACCAATCACAGAGCGCTATATAGACCCCAAATCCACATAACATCCAGCTTCGTTTTCGGCACTACGATGACGTCAGAGTAACTATTTCTGTGTTTAAAGAGACGTTGAATAATTAATCAGATAATCAGTGATAGTCATAGTTTTGCTTCTCGCTAACGGAAAGTAATTTTTTAGAAAAAAAATGTGGGATTTCGTTTAACCCACATTTTTTTTCTAACCAAAGTCGATAAACTTCTATAGGTAGCTGCGCAAAATCTAGGACTGGTGGGCTACCTATACGCTCGCGAACGAGTAGTCGTTGAGTATGGTTTTGTAACTTGCATCAATTGACATGCGAGTACGGCGTGCTGCGTAAACGCATATCGAAGTAAATAGACTCACTTCATGCTAGAAACAAAGTTCTGAATGATTTAACGGTTAAATTACGTGCAGCTATATTTGCAGCGCTATAAATGAGACCTTCTACATTAACATTAGCTGGTGCTAATCCATTCTCACATGTAAACTAAACCGTGCGTTCATCGACTGATATAAACAAAACACTAGTTTTGTTATAGTTAGTTGGAGTTATTTTTAATATAGATAACGAATACCTACAAAAGCAAAACTTTCCGAGAGCATCAAGTAGTTTTACAAAATAGGTTTCTAATTAAAAGATTATTAAAGTAACTATTTTCAAGTACCTTCAATACAAATACAAATATTCGCAAATATTCACCTCACCTCTCAAAAATAGGCGTTCTTATCACTAAGGAGCGATCTCTTCAAGACAAGCAAACAACAATATAATGAGTGGATGTAATTTTTTTAAGGATTTGGTCCGAGTGTCCGCTCATTGATGAACTTTAAATCAAAATATAACCTACAACCCACAATCGGTCGCCTGCAGAGTCTCTCATGGTTGAAATTGAAGCTCACTATAATCTATCCTTATTTCAGTTCCACGCTCATCAGCTCCTCATGAGCGACATCATAGAGGGCCGGGAGATGCGCCGTGGCGCGCCCAGCTGGCACAGCCGTCCCGAGGTCGGGCTGAACGGCATCAACGACGCAATCCTCGTGCAGTCTGCCATGTACTCCACGCTGAAGAAACACTTCAGCAACAAGCCTTACTACAAGAACGTTGTCGAGATGTTTAATGAGGTAATTATCGTTGTTATTTGTTAAAGTTTATTTGCGAGATTGAATCAGGAATTAAGAGATCCGTAGAGCCAGAGTAACTGTTAACATAGTTCGAATAGTTGCAAAACTTAAGTAGCAATGGGTAGGAAACATTGCTCGTAGGACAGATGGGGCCGACGAGTTCTTGAGTAGCAACCACGCACCGGAAGATGCAACGTGGGTAAACGTCCAAATTGTGGACAGATGGTCTGATGAAGGTCGCTGGAGTCCGCTGGATACGGAAGACGCAGGACCGGTTATAGTGTCGTTATTTGGTGAGGCCTATGGCCACCAGCGGACGTCTTTTTGCAGATGATGATGATTTATTTAAAGAAGCGGGTCATGGAACATATTTTTTGGTTGAAAATTAGAACGTTAACTGGGTAGGTACTACCGGGTTGTGATTTAAATACCGTCTACAAAACCAATTGATCATGCCGTGTCCAGCTGAAGGCGACTATCACATTAGCACCTAACTGAGACAATGTATCTAGAGCCTTGAACCTATGAGAAGTCACCTCGCTGGTTATTATTAGCGCACGTACCATGACATAATACAATACACCTTGCCCGATTTTTGCTGACCGCCTCAGTTTTTTTATTATTAAGGTAATGAGCGAGACATTCCAATCATTTGACATTATACTCTCATCACACACCTTTAATGGACAAGAATCGCCAATGCACATCAGTTGTTCCAAGATGCGCAATAAGCAGTTTTGCATGACAACACAGTTTAACTTTCTATGCCGAAATCATTACATGCATCGTCGTTTTTCGTTGAGCTTTTGTCCATTATTGGAGCAAGCACCAATAATGGACAGGAACTCTACAAACAAAACAGATGCAATGATCCCGGTCCATTACTGGAGATATCTGCAGGCACCAATAATAGACAGGGACTCTACGAACTCAAAGGATGGAATGATAGTTAAATATAATACCAAAGAAATTAGAGCGGTAAAAAAATGACCTATCAGGTCAACCGGCCATTGATGTATTAGTCGCGCTTCACAACAAATTAAATTATCCTTTTCATTAATTTGGTCACCGGGCCGTTACTAGCAGCAGAGATAGCAGCTATCAACTTTTCACGTATATATTAGGTACTTTATTAACATATCAAACCATTCGGAAATTATAGAAACGAAAACGATACGAAACTCATATTTGAAACATGATTAGGTTATCTATTAGTTAACCACTTATCGTGGGTTATGGTTGGTACTCACTTAAGTACTTCTCTTTTTATTAATTTGGAACTTTTTTTGTGCATTGTATGCAAAATATTATTTGATACGATGCATACATAATATCACATATTATCATGATAATGTGATTATAATAAATCATTACGAAAATTTATGAAAAGTTCTACAACTGACTGAAGTTGCAGCATTTACAACTACATAAAATGAAAATGATTAAATGTTTTCATCGCATGTATTTAAGTTAGTATTTCCCCAAGATGCAAAAGTGGATACATCTCTTCGTAGTCGACCGTAAATTACACACCTAGGGCGGTAAAATAAATAATGTCTCAAACCTCAGGTTTTATGTTTTATCGAAGGCATTTTACGTCTTCCTCTGGCCAAGAAGTAGAATTTCGGTTCTATCAGTCCGGTTTTGGGTGGTAAATGATATTTTCTCAAACATGCAATGAAATATTAATGTTATGTTCCTTATAATGTACGAACATATGAAGAACGATACGAAGTATATGACGTTTCAGGTGCGGCTAGGACAAGAGGTCGATTGGAATTTCATACAAATTATGCAGGCCTAGGCTGGCAAAAAGTCCTCTTTTTTAATTTCCATTCCACATAAATTTGTGGCACAGGCATCTTGACATTCTGCCACTATGCGTATTAAAAAAAAAAACTTTGTTTTTTTTGTTATTTATTTCATTGTCTGTTTGAAAAAAGCACTATACATACCTCGGCGGGAAATATGGGGTTGCCCGCCTCAGACCTATGTCTATATGTCTTCGGCCGGCAACCCCTTTCGTCCCGGCCTCTGAAGTAATGTACTATTACTGCCCGGGGGCTAATCTAAATAAAAAAAATCAATGGAAGAACTGTATGTTCGCGCAGCAATTCAGGACGGCTGCACCTATTTGGATAACAATTTTTTGGTGTGTCTGTAATTGTCTGGCCAAGATTGCATGGAAAAGTAAACATTTTGGGATCGAAGATTTCGTCTAAGAAGTTAATGCGTGAGTGAGACAAAAGATATATGGGAGATCTCACATTTATTTTTCTTTATGTGGTCCATACAGCCAAGGACAGAAGGGTTACTCCGAAACTCGAGATTCGAAGTTCGTAACATGCAGTCCCTCTCGCTCTGATGCTAAGCTGTATTTGAGTGAGCCTAAGCTGTAGAGCATTGTCGCCATACGAACTTTGTTTCTCGGGTTTCGGAGTAGCCCCTTAGTTTACGTCTCATCTTAATGTGTTAGTACACCCCACCCGTGCGAAGTCGGGGCGGGCAGCTATAGTTATTCATATAGGTTTAATATATTATTGAAGTGGTCCGTTGCACAAGTCTTTATCCGTCGTGATTCGACTTTGTTACCCACGATAAGACTTAGTGCAATAAAACACGTGGTGGACGTTTTCGTCACGATTCACAAAATAGTATTATCTTATCCATCCAACGAGTCATTATCCGATAAACGTATGTTCCTTTCATACAGGCCTTTGGAGGTCTTTCCAACTTTCTTATTTCTATAAAGTTGTCGGTATATAGGTAGGTAGACCTACATGAGCAGTCGTTTTATCTTTCATAACTACAACTGATACTACATTAAGTACTGATAACATTTAACACTGATAACTATCACGAAGTTGTGAGATGGTACAAGGTTTCTTACGAGTACTGATGTGCAAATTGCGGAAACTTTCCAAAACGCTTAAAAAATATTTTTATTATTATTTTAATTTTATTGTTTTAGATGACGATCATGGTCCAAATACTCTTAATAATCAGTACTTACGAGTACCTATGTTGTTAATTTTCTCCTAGAATTTATGTATTTCCACTACGCATTGAAATAATTATCATTTGCAACTTACTTTTGAGATAAAAAATTACCTATGCTAGTCACTCTTTCTTTACACATGAAGAAAGATAATGACTACCATACCCGGATACTTGTAAACATAAATTAAATCTGATTACTTAAGAACAAAATGCAAACCATTTACTTATTCGAATTATGTGCATTCCTAATAAAGTGTCTACATCAATTAACGAACCTTTAATTTGTATTATTTTGGTACCAAATGTGTTTATATTAAGTAATTATTGATTCTTGATTTATGTATTGTCGATTCTTTTTCATAAGTAATAAAATATATGCTAGATACAATGTTAATTATGAAAAATTATCATAAAAAGTATTGTTTATCATTAAAACATATGGTAACTGAAAAATACCGGCTTTAGTGAAAGTAAACGCGCCTATACAAATTTATACAACCTATTTTAGAAATGTTTTTAATAGCAAAACCGGCAATTATGTTCGTAGATATTCCGAAGGTTCATGAATAATAAACAAAAAGCTAGACTGACGAGTTGAACAGTCTCGGTCTAAGGTGAAAGAACGCCTCGCCTCGCAAGACCGAAGTATATAAAATGTTATTTAAATGCCTATTACGGCACCTCACTTTTCATACCTAAGTAAAGTACCTACTGCACTTGACTTACGCGATAACTATCGGCAGTTCGACTCCGAAGATTCTCGAAGTCCGTAAATCATCTAATCAAATGCTCTTTTGCAGATGCTTCTGAAATGCTCAACCGGCCAGTACTTAGAAAAATCAATGCTTAAAGCGGACAAACCGGACTTGGCGAACTTCACCATGGAGAAATATCTGACGATCGCCAAGTATAAGGTGGCCTACCATACGTTCCAAATGCCCGTGGGCTTGGCGCTACTCATGTCCGGCACTGATGACCTGGAGACGCATAGACAGGCGAAAACTATTCTGCTGGAAATGGGGCAGTTCTTCCAGATCCAGGTATGTATAGTTGGCTAAACGTAGGAGAGAAGCAGGGGGAATTACGTTCACTTAAGAAAAAGCAGGCACATTTTTTAAATCCTTTTGTTTTATTTAGAGATATGAACAACTAACAATGTGTAATTAATCAGTCATTACAATATGTAGGTACACAAATCGTCCTTATTATTATACACATATTTTAGAAATATGGAATTTGCCAAATCTCATCCAGTGCACACGGCATGTATTCACATCCCGCTAACTATGCAGCGATACCACACCTCGTTATTTCTGTCCAATTCCTAGTGGTGCCAATTTCTGGTGCATAACTGTGAAAAATAAATATAGGTAAATTGCTAATTACGCTCACTCTGGAACAGTGGCGCTTACTATATCGATATTATCACTAACCGTCGTTTAGTATTAAAATTTTATTTCAGAATTTTGACATGAGTAAGTCCTTTTTGTTTTACAAATATCATGATAATAATCACAATATTTGCAATTTATTAGTGGATCAGTCCACTAGCGTTATTATTATAAACAAAGATCAGAAACAAATGAATAAATTTTTCGACGATACTGGACTTGACCCAGTGCCTTGAGCCAGACCAAATTCGTCGACTACTGGTATGGACGATTAGCTCAGTTGGTTAGAGCGTGTTGCCCCGGTCTGGCTCAAGGCACTGGTTCAAGTCCAGTATCGTCGAAAAAAAATTTCATTTGTTTATGATCTTTGTTTATAATGAGTAAGTCCTTTAAAGTAACCAAACTGCTTTATACCTTTATGGTCACTAGTTTGTAAATACGAGTATGTCCTTAATAACAAGATTTCTTCAAAATATTTCACGTGTTCAATTATGTCAAAGCGATCGGATACGACCTCTGTACCATGACTCTTAAACCATGACTCTCGAGCTTTTTTAAGACTTTCACTGTCAAGTTTCCCAATTCCCATATTAAATGGCCCACTAACAAAGACAATGCTGTGGCTCGTTGAACGTGTCTCTAGTGCGGAAACATGACATGGTGACCATTGCTTTGACCCTTTATCCTAAGAGGGGTCTCAAAAAGTCTTGATTCATGTTAGGTTTAGAGACCCCTGTTTTAAAACATGTAATGAACAAAACAATAGGGAATATAATTTTGTCGGACGAATATATAATCTAGTATTTCTAAATAACGTTCCATAAATAAACTTGAGTTTTTTTCTAGGATGACTTCCTCGACTGCTTCGGCGACCCGGCCGTTACTGGCAAAAATGGCTCCGACATTCAAGATGGCAAGTGCACTTGGTTGGCGGTCGTAGCACTTCAAAGAGCGACTCCGGCCCAGAGGCAGATCATCGAGGAACACTACGGCAGCGCCAACCCTGAGAGCGTTGAGAAAATCAAAGATCTGTACGAGACCCTTCAGCTCCCACATACCTACTCCGTCTACGAAGACACAACCTACGATCTCCTTAGAACACAAATCCAACAGGTCACTAGAGGCTTGCCCCACGAGTTATTCTTCAAAATTCTAGACAATATATTTAGACGACAAATTTAATTTTAAAAAAAGCTGGACTTTTTTAATATAGCGATTTTGTTGATTATGAATTGACGAAATGTAAGTTATTAACTTTATGTATAGATAGATGGAGCATTTTTATAAGTTAGAAATGGTATTATTATAGTGTTGTGATGAAATTTATGAACTCGTGAAGAAATTTATGTTTAATTTGAACAAGCTTTTTCAATCCTAACTATTTCGTCTTACTTAGGATATAAGACTAAAAATATAATATCTCATTTTCCCCCTTCCGCATGTAAGGATATTAGATGTTATCATTATATTGCTCCCAAGCCCCACAAGCTGCATAAGAGCCATTATATAGCTATTATAACTCTAGTTTGAGCGTAATAAGCTGTTGTTACAGCTTGTGAGCTACTTGGGTTAGAGATGAATGTGTGTATGACTGTTAAAATGCATATTATAGGTGTAAATATACAAATTTTGATATTATAAATGAAATGTGATTGATTATATGTATATGTCGAGTTTTATTTATCACCTATTTATATTCTCCACTTCATCATGATTTCACCCATAATCATATTACAGGTAGGCAAGTTATGTAGCTACTTCTCCATTAATAAAATCGAATAATATAAATGAAAAGAACCGTGAAAAGTACCAGCTGAGAACTTGAGTTCGCTTAAGGGCCTGCATCGCCACAGAAAAACCACGCCCCGGCCCCCGTGCCGGCCAATGAGCGTAATTTGTAATATGGGACGCATTTATTGCTCGCGCGCATCAAATAAAGAGAAAGCTAATACACTACATGCTTGGAGTTTTTTGGCGTAAGCGCCAGATGTAAAAATACAATCAAATCGAATATTATTATGTTTTGTTAACATTTAAGTTAGTGAAGTAAAAGATAAAGGGAAGAATGTCATTTTACATAATTTAGCCGTTTATTAATCTGTCGTTTGTACACACTAGACAAAAACGGAATATGAAGACGCGTTTTCGGATTTCTTTTCTATCGAGGAAATTAACAAACATGTTTCCGCGTTAGGCGCTCTAATGAAACGACCGTGTTGCAGTTAACAAAGAACTAATGTTTATTTTTTAAGTATGCACAGATACCATACAAAAGAGTTGTACAGATATCAACAATAGATGTCGCTAGTAGTATTATATTGAATGATTATTTGTATATAATTCAACAGGCGCTGAATCCATACTAATATTATAAATGCGAAAGTGTGTCTGTCTGTCTGTCTGTTACCTCTTCACGCTTAAACCGCTGAACCGATTAGGATGAAATTTGGTATGGGGATAGTTTGAGACCCGGGGAAGGACATAGGCTACTTTTTATCCCGGAAAAATACCCTTATCTGCGATAAACGAATTTAAGGTCGACGAAGTCGCGGGCAGAAGCTAGTAGTTTATATAGTCAAAAAACATCTGATAAGCAATCTGTTTTATATACTAGATTTGACAAAAATCTCACTAAAAAATATCTTAAATTTTCGATGCACCCCCTTAAACTCGCTGCCAAGTTTCTTGTAACGCTACGCACTTTTACTCTAGATATACGGAGAATCGCATGGTATTGGCTATGCGTCTACGAGCAGAGCGCCCGCTAGGCGGGTTAGGCAGTGAATGTGTTAAAATAATACATTATCATATAATCACCCCTGATAATGTTTAGACGTCCAAAAAAATGCTTCTATTTTGTAAACAAAAAAACTAACTAATTTAACGTCACTCCTGTCCGTAAAGTGGCCGTACGGCCCACTACGCGTGCGGGAACTCCCGTTTCCTGACCAGGGGGAGACGTAAAACTTACTTTGTACTTATCCCGGGTGGTAATAAAGAAAGCCTCAGATTGCATATTTATCGACCTTGCCTTCGGCTCGGGCGTCAACTACCTACGGCTTGACACATCCTTTCTTTTATAGCGCTATGTAAGTGAGTACCTTTGGTGTGATAAATGTCAAAAACTTAGTGATTTCAGGCCTCTTTGCGCCGTATCGAGCAAAAAATCACAACTGTAAAATAAATATAAAAAGATGACCTAAAATTAATTTGTACAGGATCCTAAACAGGCAAAAGATTAAAACTTCGCGCGCTCATATAATTTTATACTATGTTAGCAGCATGTCCTTATTATATAGTTTGCGCCTCAACTATATTAGCGTTTAATACGATGAGTGGAATAATACTAACGAAAGATGTTCGAGATATTTTTAAAGACACTACTATAAGCTGACGTTTACGCCGTAACAATTAACAATCAGTTTTAGTAGTGACTGACAGTGACACTTGACACTGAACTGTCAGTTATAAGAACTTGAAAAGTAGAAGTAGTTAATAACTCCGAATGTAGTGATGAGTTGTATATATTGTGAATAACTCCAGTAATTTTACAATAATTCGTTCATCTTTTCCTATAGCTCGGCTATAAAACGGTATTCTATTAATACCATTTACCTTCTTAAATAAAGTTCTGTAACTCATTTCTGTCAATATAACTTTATAAATAATTGCAGGAATTCGGTCATTAAACCAGGAGAAAGTTAGTAAAGTAAGCCATTGCCAAATATTTATCTGAAGATGAATACCGCAAACCTAATTAGGTATGTCACTAGATGCACTTTCTTCAGGGATCACAATTATGTGCTTAGGTAAGTATATTTACAAATAAAATAAGTTCTTTTCAAACTAGGTTCAGGTTACAGTAGAGATTAAGATTATTTCTAATATCAAACGTAAAGTTACTGGATAATGCAACTTTTCACAGTAAATTCTGAATTCAAGACTAGTATAAACTAAAATAATTGTGTGCTGAAATAATCAAATATTCTTTAAGTTTATTCCAATTTAATTTTTAGTACTGCACAGCCCTATACCTATTTCTGATATTCATTTCACGTCACCTGTACGTACATACATAAAAGATTATGTATGGTACTAGAAAAACAATGTCATGGTCTTAATTATTGACTTGACATAAAAATGTAGACTATTGACAATAATATAACACCTGTCTAAATACAACAGTGCTTCTAGTAGCTGATAATTAGTATCATATTTTATACTTGTGAACACACTTGATAAGGTAATACTTATCCCTATCCAATATATATAATGTAACTAATAATTCAGTTCTGTGATTCTTTAAATCTGTTTAATACAAACAAAGAAAATACATCTAATTTAATAATTATTAATGGTAAATGCTAACCTAAGAATTATTTTTACATTATACATCTATTATTATTATAAAAACAACGAAAACAAAATAGGAAATAAATGAATCTATAACTTACTTAATACTAACTCAAAACTAAATACTATTATAAAAAGAAAACCCTGTCTAAAAGTTTGCCTTGCGGCATGGTCCCCATCACGCTGGCGGCGTTACCTCTCTGAATTGCGAGAGGTAGCCGTCCCGTCAAGTCTTCCCTAAGAATTGTTTGATGTTTAAGTTAGGGTAAGGTAGGGAACAGTGGATTATTGCTTATATTTTAGAGAAACAATGGATTTACATATCTGTGTGGTGAGCACTTTGATATGTATTAGGCGCCCTTTCAATTTGTGTGATGACAAAGATATAAAGCAAAGATCCACTGTCTCACCGTTCCACTGTTCCCCATCCTCCCTTACATTTTGTTGTCCATCGGAACCAGTGGTTTTCATTGTTGGTGCTTAATAGTGTATATTGAAATTTCATCGCAGTCCCTAACATTTTAGTAGATTTACAGCTCCCACACTCTTGAGAAGGACATGAACTAAGTTATATAAGGAATATAATCCGTTTTCATCTCTTCTTTAAATAAATATGTAAGGCTCTGACTTAAAACATAAAACTATTAATTCATACCAATTTATTAAAGTCAATGCAACAATATTTATTAGGGTATCTATTTGATTATTTAGAAGGAATTATATAAATTATATAGTAATGTCAAGCTACATGTAATTTTAAACCAAATCATAATCGGTACAAACATGGCTGGAGACTTTTGTTTTTTATTTTATTTAAATACAATTAAGAGAGTTATTCACATCATTGTGCTGAGTGAGACAGATTTATTTTGACTTCTAAACTACACCTTTGCTGACTTATGTTAATATTTCATTTCATGGCACAGGAAATAATGATCAGATAAAAATTTAAATACATTGTATGGAATTTATTTATGATAGCAGTTATTATAATATTGCATACTGTATTCTAAGATATGCTTTGTAATGTGAGATCCTGCAGATATAATCATACAAGGTAGTTTTCAATTGAAAGCCTGGCACTCATTATTATATTTACCCAGAGATATGTTGTGTAAATAGTTTGTGTTAGAATAATAAAATAAATATACTTTTATTGCTATCTATTTAAATCATCCTTTTAAAAAGTTACTTATTTAAAATATTCCAATTGCTCACTGTACAGAACCCACAGTTAAAATATTCCACAGTAAAAGTCCTCAAAAGTTGTAATTATTTTTAATCATGTTTTGTAAAAGATATATTTATCTTATTATGAACCAAGGCAAAAAATACAATTATAAAATACACATTCACACTTTTCATTCAAGGTTTGACTTTGCTTTTCAAATTTTCGTTTTCTTTAAGAAAAAATAAGTTTGTGCCATAATTACAACTGTGAAGGAACTCGTGACAATGCATAAAAGTTGCATCTTGAAGTAAAATATAGTGATTTTAAAAATGTGGTGTTTCAATTTTTTTTATAGGTCGACTGCTCAAGGGCCTGTATCGTCATTCGTAAACCACGCCCCAAAGGCTGAGCGGGCCAATAAGAATAATTTTTAATAAGTAACGCATTTATTTCTTGCGCGCATCAAAGAAAGAGAAAGCTAAATACGCTACATGCTTGGGGTTTTTTGGCGCAAGTGCCAGATGTAAAAGTACAATGAAATCGAAGATATTATTATGTTTTGTTAACATTTAAGTTAATCACGTAAAAGATAAAGGGAAGAATGATATTTTTACATTATTTAGCCGTTTATTAATCTGTCGTTTGTACAAACTAGACAAAAAACGGAAAATGAAGACGCATTTTCGTATAACTATTCTATCGAGGAAATTTTCAACAAAAAACACATATCTAAAAACCAGCCTGTTTTATATGTATACTAAAAATACCTTAAATTTTCGATGCATCCCTTTGACTGTGTTTTAACTGGAAAACTACCGCATGACTCGGACATATTTAGATTACATTGGTGGTTACACACGTCGTACTCGGCTTTTACGACGTGATTAACCGCTAATGGGATCTATATACGCCTAAGTGTGTCTTCGCCTGCGGTAAGCAAGGGGCGCGCGGTGTGGCGACGAAGGGGTTGGAAGTCGAACGACATACGTTACTTTCGCCCAATATCCGTCAAATCCCCTTATTTATTCCCATACGGACCTCGTTCTTACCGCGGCGACGACTCATTTAAATGGTCGGTCTAAAATTACTTTTGTTACAGTAACATCACCAATGCTAGTGCAAAAAATAATAAAATATAAAGTGTATTCAAAATAAATACGAACTTTTGCACTTTTTAAAATAAATGTAACTATTTGAAAATATGCAATGTCTTCTTTCAGGTGTGTAAAACCGTTGAATTTATGGAAAATGTCACTATCAACAAATGTATCCCAAATAACTCAAAAGACAAAGGAATCGTTTGAGGATGTGCTCCCGAGTATCCTGGACACTGTCACCACAAACACACAGTTTGCAGATGTGCCGGAAGTAGGAAATTGGGTGAAAAAGGTACGTAAGATGACGTAAGAGAATCACAACACTTTACTCGATTTTTTTTGTACTGATTAAAGCACTATGATTCTATGAAATCTTTATTTGTCCCCATATGCGCAATTGCACCAGTTGACCTGGGGGGTTATTGCCTAACGAAATTTTGACACTTGGTATCCGAATCAACTGTCATAGCCCATACAAAATCATGACACTTGATTCTGATTGCGAGCGTCAAACGCGTTAGGCAATACGGGGGCTGGAGTCCTTTCAGTTTTCTAATATATACAACACTTGACTCATTATTTTTTGCACCAATTAAGGTATTCTATGAAATCTTTATTTGTTCCCATTTACGTAATAATATATTACTAGCTTCTGCCCGCGACTTCGTCCGCCCTAAATTCGTTTATCGCGGGTAAGGGTAAAAAGTAGCCTATGTCCTTCCCCGGGACTCAAACTATCTTCATACCAAACTTCATCCAAATCGGATCAGCGGTTTAAGCGTGAAGAGGTAACAGACAGACAGACACACTTTCGCATTTATAATATTAGTATGGATAGTATATATAGTATATAGTATAGTATCACTGAAAAAAAATGCATCTTCTCTATTGATTTATTGCCACACTCATACCTATGTTGAATACAGGTAATTGATTTGATTATTAAATCGCGTGTTATTTGTTCCTGCAAAAAATCCGGTCGTCTGTAAAATTTGGATGTACATATTTAGAATGTTTTTTTTTTGTGTGTAATCATGATAAAAATCTCTGCATTTCTCAACTGTACTGTTTTAATAAATCTAGTAGAGCATAAAATACTACTAATAAACAAAAAAGACTTATCTGCCTTAAATATTATCTACATACATATTTTATGAAAATGAAAAGTATCGAATTTTATTTATGTATGACTTGTGTGTCCTTACAGACGCTGGAATACAATTTAGGAGGAGGGAAAAAAACGAGAGGAATGACAACATTGTTTGCATACGAAATGTTGGAGAAACCACAAAATATTACTGATGGATCAATTCATTCAGCAAAAATGATGGGGTGGTGTGTGGAAATGGTAATAAATTTATATCATACTTATCATACCAAAATAAGAATACTTTTTTTTCTCTTTATTAAGGAGCTTTATAAAATAATAATACTTGTTTATACTTTGGTTCCTTCCTATGTTGTTAAAATTAAATATAACATTGTTGCTTCAAGATTTACAGTGAGTGACAATAGTCATTTTGCGATTATTACATACCAAAGGCAGGCACTAGAAGTTCATAATGGAACGACGTAGTCTAGTCATTTGGGCTTGTTAGGATGGCCTTAATAATGTGGTTTTTAGGTTTAATTAAAAATACATTTTCAACAAAGGTACGATCAAGGAATTTAATTTGTATACTCTTTCGTACCTTGTCATAGTGACATTGATATGGAATCTCTATCGCCTTTCATATTGATTTTGACTGTGACGCAGTACAAAATGGTATATAAATTAAATTCCTTGACTGTACAAAGCCTTTCTTCAAAACGTATTTTACAATGGCCTTGCAAATGCCTTGTCGCCTTATAACTACAATGCTATTTTAATAAAACAATTTAAATAGATTATATCGCGTATATAATTATTTCATTTGAGTTCCCGACATTTCGGATACTTTGCAGCTTCCGTGTTCACGGGGTCGACTGCGACCAGTATATATGATATATACGATATAATCCGTTTCAATTGTTCTGTTTAAATGAGTGATAATAGCGGAGACAGAAGAGAATATTATCTACAATGGTATTGTTCGCCATAGTAGTCGAAGGATGTTCATACAAAACTACAGTCGAAAAAATATTTTTTTGTCAGAAACTTATTTCGTTCACAGTTGCAAACATACCTACTTATACTAG
This sequence comes from Hedya salicella, assembly GCA_905404275.2. Classification (NCBI taxonomy): domain Eukaryota; kingdom Metazoa; phylum Arthropoda; class Insecta; order Lepidoptera; family Tortricidae; genus Hedya; species Hedya salicella. The sequence goes on along the minus strand of FR990112.1, from coordinate 13,799,153 downwards.
ATGACATAATGGACAGCTCGCCGACTCGCCGCGGCATGCCGTGCTGGTACCGGCTGCCGGACGTCGGCTTAGGCGCCATCAATGATGCCATCCTCATATACTCCTCAATGTTCCACGTCATCAAGACGCAGTTTGGCAATGAGAAGTTCTATACCAAAGTACTGGAACTTTTTAATGAGGTAACTAAGTGTAAAATGAACTAAAAGTAAGATTTACCTTAAATTATTTGAAATATACTAAAATATTGGAACTGTTTAATGATGTAACTAATTGAGGAACTGGCTATAAAGAAGTAGGGGTAGCTGGGGGAATGTGGATCGGTGAGGAACAGTTGATCATAGCTTATACTTTAGAGATAGATGGAATTTCATCTCTCTCGTTTGCACATTGAAACGTATTAGGCGCTCTTTCAATTCGTCCCATAACGAAGATATAAATATATTATTTCATTAAAATACAGGCAAATATCCAATGTCCCCCGCAGATCCACTGTTCCCTACTCTTTCCTACCTTAAATTATTTGAAGTATATGTACTAAACATTGGAACTCTAAGGTGACATGAGCCAAAAATGGGCCAAAAAGAATTACCTTAACTGATTTGCAGTGTCTTACCTTTTTCTATATTAGTTTGTTTCGTATCACCGTATACTGGTACATTGATGTATTTGAAATGGTTATAAAAGTTGTACCATCCAAATAAACATTTAGATCATGTACGAAAGTACTGTTATAAATGTGACAAAAAATTATAACGGCATTGCTACTTACTCCCGTGTAGCAAATTGGACACATTTGGGGACAGTATTGTTTATGATCGTAATTTACTCCATTGCTTGGTACGAACTCAGATATCACCAAATTAAGTAGTAAGTACTTGCCTACTGCTAAATTTGGTGATATTTGTACTCCAAAAAGTACTCTCACTGTAACTGACAATTCGAAAGTGCTTGTATCTAAGCCCCTACTTGAATAAAGGATATTTTGATTGATTGATTGATTGACTGCTGGGCGTTAACGGGTTGAAATCATTTGTTCACGTAGGTAATATTTTTTCTTGGTAACGTTGCCTTTCAAATCTACCGATTTTTTTGTCATCAGAAAGTAAAGTAAACAACTAAGATGCCCATTTTGGCTCGGAGAGCTGTTGGAGTCGGGATCGAATCCCACTCGAAACATAATATTTTTCAAGTTTTAGCTTTAGTATAAACATTGAAACCCTTAGGGTTAGTAGAGGCTATCCACCAGAATGTCGGGTACGTGACGCTATTTTTAGGGTTCCGTAGCCAAAGTGGCAAAAACGGAACCCTTATAGTTTCGTCATGTCCGTCCGTCCGTCCGTACGTCCATCTGTCCGTCCATCCGTCCGTCTGTCCGTATGTCACAGGCATTTCAACAGGCAACTCAAAAACTATAAGATGTATATTGATGAAATTTGGAGCATAAATGTTTTGTGTAAGCCGCTACTTAGTTTGATAGTTAAATATAAAATATATATATTTCTAGGGAGGGCACTCCATACATGTAACCGAACCTGAAAAAAATATTCAGCAAATATCAATGTGTGGCACATCATTCGACAGATCTTCTAAAAACTTTTTGAGGCTTCAAAAAAAAATTTTTGATTTAGTGAACATTTTCGGAAATATTGAAAATTTTAAATATGAAAAAATGGACAAATATAAAGCTTAATAAATACTTACAACGAAAATTGTTTTGAACATGATCGGACATACTGTTTTTAAGTTATTGCCAAAAAACTGTGCTTCTCAGCAAAAGGACGTACGTGCCGGGGAGATACGTTCTTTTGTTAGTGTTTTTTTTTTCATATCGTTTTTTTTTCATCTGTAGTGCACTTTTTTGTATAAACGGCTGCGGAACCCTACATTGAGCATGGTCCGACATGCTCTTGTGGCCGGTTTTTTTGATACTACTAACAATGCAAGGCAGCCTAATTTTGGTATGATAATATTTCATTACGTGGCTTCTGTATTTTGATCAATGTACCTGTCACGTCTGCAACAAAAGTTGTTATTCAGGTGGAATGCTACAGTAATATTACGAGAACCACTTACGTTACTTACTTACGCGTCTAGTTAAATTCAAGGAAGAGGAGAAGTGCGATGAAATGAATAAGTATGTACATATTTATATTTTTTCATTTTCAGACTCTATTCCAAACATCGATCGGGCAGCATCTAGACATGACGATGGCACATCGCCATAAAAACGACTACAGTCTATTCACGATAGAGCAATATAACGCTATCATCAAATACAAGACTGCGTACTACACGTACAAGCTGCCCGTGTGTCTCGGTTTGTTGTTGGCCAACAACACAGACCCGGCGAAGCACAAACAGGCGGAGGAAATTTGCCTCGAAATTGGCAAATTCTTCCAAATGCAGGTTCGTTTTTTGTCGGTTACGATTGCCGCATCAATAGTCTTACACTTAACATGTAACGTTATACACTTAACTAAATAGCTTTGAGGAAATCTGCATATCCTTACCAAGATCGGATGTTTGCTCAGAATATTAATGCGTAAATTTGCATCAAGCCAATCCTTACGTTTTATTAAAGAATAGCTTCTATTTGAAATGGTTTTTGTCAGTCGTCATTGTGACATGCTCGAGTACTTTAGATTTTTATCAAAGCAAAACATCTCATACTAGCACCTAACAAAAGAATAACTACCATTGTTTGGTTACGCCACGTTACGCCTAGAGGTACACAACTTTCATTTGTCTTTTGACATTTTAAGGGAAAAAAATTAAGGTCATTCTTTAAGTCGCTCTGCATCGCGAAATCTTTGTAATATCCTTGCTACGCCGATGAATTGATAATAGTAACCACTTACTGGTTATCAAGACAAATGGATTCTCCCTACCCTACTTGTTTAATTCCCCATCTGACCTCCCTACTTAGGTATTGACTAGTTCTATTACTGTGCCTGACGCACATAGCCTTTCTCAATTGCCTTTTATATTTTTTCCGTTATTCTGATTATTAATCACGTTTTCGATGCCAACGAACACCACTCAGGTAACAGATCATCACATTGCTGACGCGATACATTGATTTGTTCATAACACATAGATACCTACTCGTAATAGACGAGTAGGGTTGCCAACCCTACTCGTCTATTACGACCCCCTAATACTATGTTTGAAACATAGTATTAGGGGATCAAATACTATGTTTCAAAAAATATATATAGTAGGAGTATATTTCCGTAGAACGCAGCCTTACGCTTTTCCTTCATTCACCTGTCACTGTACTTCCTCAAAAATAAAGAAAAATATTAAGGTGATGAGCAGTAAAAAATATTAATTTAAGAAATAAAGTACATATTTTAACCACATACTATATTTTTTTCATTTTTTTGCCGTCTACTATATTTTTAGAGCTTCGAAAATAGTATATTTGATAGAATAAAGTTGGTAACCCTATAAACGAGTGCAAGCACACAATCCTCAATTTGGCTATCAGATTTGCTTCACCTATACAACTTGCTAAGAGTCCAATTATCCACAGGATGACTACATAGACTGTTACGGAGACGAAACAGTAAGCGGCAAACGAGGCACCGATATCCAAGAAGGCAAATGCTCGTGGCTAGCCGTCATGGCTTTGCAACGATGCACTCCCGCTCAACGAATCGTGTTCACCACGTGCTACGGCAGCCAAGAACCAGCCCACATTGAACGGATAAAAGTCCTATACAAGCAACTGGAGCTACCCGAAATTTACGCTCAGACGGAGACTAAGATGTACGAGTCCCTTGTGAGCCAAGCTCGAGCGCTGCCTGAAGATCTGTCACCCGCGCTCTTTATTAAGCTTATCGATATGCTTTATAAGAGGATTCATTGATTAACACTAATATAAACCAAGTTATAGGACCTGTAAATAAATGAAACCACGCACGGAAACAGAAGACAGTAAATATTATTCAGTCACGCATTTAAGTATAGGAGGAGAGCGGATACCGATAAGGTACTCGTATTATAAATAGGTACCTAGTCCTATTTTTTCATTGCTCAATATTTTAAAGCTATTTATCCTTGAATGCACTTGTTACGACAGATCTAATAATCGAATCACAATCTTTGTTATTTTTAAAAATCTTTATTATAGAGATGTTCACATATGTAATTTAATGAAAGTCCTTGAAATTTAATTTAAACACTAAAAATGCGTCTTTGTTGGTTCATCCCACTTTCACAGAGCAATATAAGAGTAATGTGATTTTGTGCATAGCAAAATACGTTTTGCGACATTCATATTTTATGCACTGAATAATCTTGAAATGTATTTCAAACATATTGGGTAACCGGTTTTCGACTTTCGTGCATAAACTGTTAAACGGTATGTAAATAACTTATTTCAGTACATACAATATGTGTACTCGATATGGGCATTGTTGATATTTACCACACATCTAAGTCATATTATTTATTATTATATTAAATAGCTGTTTAAAATGGTTCCTTATTTTATGAAAATAGCAGTGCCGGAGGCTACTATCTACATGTACTGGAATTTTGACAGTTCCCTTCTTTTATTACATTTTTTTAGCTGATTTTAAAGTGCCAACTGTACAAATACTATTGACACTTTATTTTAAGTTTGTTTTGTATTCAAAGGCAGTTAACTTTTTAAATCTTTAATTAAAATTAAATACGTAACAAAATAATGGCGAAAATAGTAAAAATTAATTATAAGTCAAATCTGAATTAAAAGCAGATAAATATATTTCGTAATAATTGGATATTTCGCCCTAGGCGTTATTAATTAACAATAAAATGTTTTAATTTTGAGGTATGGTGGTGGTGAGTGTTATGTATATTACAAAATGTCTAATATGTATATGTGTTTATTAAATCAATCCTTCAAAGACTGAAATTTGTTTACTTATAATGCACGGTCAAGTAATTTAATTTATGTACCCTTTTGTACCTTGTCGTAGAGACATTGATATGGAATCTCTATCGGCTTCCATATTGGTTTTGACTGTGACAAGGTACGAAATGGTATATAAATTAAATTCCTTGACTGTACAGTAAGGGAAACTGAAAAACGTACCTTTTTAGTCCTTATTGTCATTGTGACAATAAGTGTTTCAATTTCCCTTACTGTACCTTGAAGTTTAGTCAGAAGCCTAGCCGAACTGGCCGCGCCACTGCTTGTCACATGACCAATTTAATATTAGGTATGTAATCGTTGTACGTCTCTTCAGCAATATAAGAGATGGTCATATTATCTCATGGGGCAGGTAAAGCCGCGGCCTGTTAAAATACTCTTTGTACAATTTTAGAAATATATGCGTTCAATAGTTTTCTGATATATATTTATGGTATGTCGAAAATAAATACTTAACATATTCAAGCGAAGGTATTCAAGCGAGTTAATAGAAAACTTTTGCTGCAATTTGTAACCCTTTGTTTCGATAATTTTATGAGTCGGTTCCAGTAGGTATTTAAAAGAAGGCAAATCACGTGACTCGTATCACTCCGCCATTTAAGGTAATCTATTGTAGTCACTGGTTGAATAACCCGAGTCGGGTGGTTTTTTTGTTAACCTTTTTTTAAGTGCCTAAGAAAACGGACTATAGTCACATAATATTTTCAGCTCCGCGTAAGATGAGGCGCTTATCAATTTAAGAGCCTGTGTTTTGGTTTGTCTGGTGCACAGTTATTCTTGCATACGTTTAAAAAATTTAAATATCAGAATAATCGGAGATGTTTCTAGAATTTAGCCATCTTTCCTGTGGCCAACGCAATAGTTAAGTGCTTGGGTACATATAACTGATATTTTTATCGTATAGATCTAGAGTAGTAATCGATTTGTACATCACCTATAGGGTACTAAGAAAAAATAGTATTTAAAGCCCGTAACTTTCGGGTGTCCACAGGAAAGACGCATGACGCTAACTCATACAAAGAATCTGTATGACCCTATTACGTATTCTTCCGTTTACCACAGTCATTATGTAGAATGAATCCAATAGAGTTTGAAGAAAATACCTACTCTCACGTTTGGTTAGCCAGATCGCTGATTGGATTTGAATTGTTTGGTAAATTTTTCAATATTATTTTGTATTAAGTTTTGTGGAACTACAATAATTTGGGAAAAACTTATAATTATTTATAGTACGTTATATTATTGTTCTATTAGATGGTTTATTTGTTGCGAGTAATATGAGATATTTTCTGATTATAATATACGAAACAAACATCGCTTTTTCATTTCAACAAAATCTGTGAAGTAGTTTTCTTATTATCCGTGGAAATACAAACGTACATAACATGTACGATATATCAAACAAGAACTTCATTTTTTTACTACTGTCTCACCACCTACTCATTTCTGGTTATTTTTTGTTATTTCCGTTACCCAAAGGTTGCCTGAAAGAGATCGGTCTTTAGCGATAAGACCGCCTATTGTTGACCGTAGTTTATCGTGTTGGTGTGGAATAAAGAATAGTTGTATTTTATAATACGTACAGTACTGTCAGTATCAAATAATCTCTGCAACCAAAAAACCAAAGTGCCGAACAAATTTAAAAAACCTACTCCGATTCGTATACCTACTCGTACTTACTGTTAAACACAGATAGTATAGAATTATCAGTTAAGATCCATAGTCTCTATTTACTAAGCTATAATAAGTTTCTGTCAAAATATAGATTCTTGAGCGAAGCTTTTATTGTACACTGTACTTTTCATTCAACATCCATTAACAACTCACACACACACACACACACACACAATCGCGGACAATTCTAAAAAGCCTAAACTCTAGGATTTCGTCATCAAATCAGCTCGTTGCATTACTATCGAACTTCTTGTACAAATATGCCAAATTTTAGCTCAACTTATAGTAAATGGGCCCTTACATGAAATGAGTTTTTTTTGTAAGCACTCCTTTTCATAGTACTATTTGTGGTGAATAACAACATCCCTAATTTTGACAGATTTTGGCTTGCGATAAAACAAATCGCGAATTAGTCATACGATATTTATCATATTTTAAAATAATGTTCTTTGTTTTGATGCGCGTCACCACAAAAAATACTAATACCTACTGGTGGTCATACATTTTTTTTTCATGTAGTTATGAAGTAGCGACACCTACAGATTTTTTTAGGCTGTCATACGTAGGCCGGCCCACTAATTGGTCTGATTATCAAAATTTTCCAAGTGGTCCTGTCAAAAACGCAGCCCTAAAATTTTCAGAATTTCTATAAAATAAACTTACTGGATGCTCACAACGGTTTTAAAAAATGTTTTTTTTTTCGGTTTCGGAGAGATGCGTAGTTGGGAACGGAGACAGCTTGGGAATAATAGTTTGACGAGAAGAAAGGACCCTCTCGACATGTTTGTTATTTAGTTTATGTGTGCAAGAAATGTAGCGACCGAATGCACTTGTGTCTCATAACTAAGGTCCACGGAATGGATCGAAATATGTCGAGAATTACTCGGATGTTGCACACAATTTGATGCTGACTGTAGTGCATACGTACAATGCGTCATTAGATAAAGATCTCATGAGCATTGTAAAAGACCTGTAATTCTTTTGAAAGCCGTTCAAATAAGATACTGTACTGGCAGGAAGAGAGGAGATATACATCGGCATAATAAATACCATACCACAGAATTTGGTCGTTAGATAAACGTCACAATGTATTAAAAAAATGTAGGTTTATTCACATAATTTAATAATAATCAAGACTTCATTATACGTCTGAGTTCTCAATAGCAAAGTTGTTTTACGAGCTACTGAACACAGACGTCTCTTCTACTTTATCATAACATTAGTAACATTACACTCTATCATATTCTAATTTACCTCTAAAATAATGTTTTGTATATCTCCATACAAAAATCTGTTCAAGTTACATGCCAGGTCCAATACCTACTTATTTTAATTATTAATTAATATTTTTATTACCGTGACGTGCCTTTATTCTTGCACAATGACACTGTCCGCCATTGTTATAAGAGGTTGCTTTAGTTGTTCGAGTTGCCTCTTCTTTAATGAAAAGAACAAGGTTACTTACTAACTCAAAATGGGTTCCTATACAATTCATTAAATTTATATATTTTTAATTTGTACCTATTTGAGAACATCTAAATACAATTACATATTTATTTCTACGGGATTTTTAAATAAATAAAGGTATTTTGAGAATACGGTATATCAAACCTGTTTTTCCTTAGATCTTCTGTCGCTATCGCTAGCGAATACAAATGACACTAATATTGCTCACTCTTGCAAGTTTTTGTTTTACCAAGTGGTACATTTTTCAGATGTGTGCAACCAGTACATCGACTCAGAGTCTCGTTGTCAACCAAAGTATCCCAAACGATCACCCTAAACAGCAAATACCCTTTTCAAGATGTTTTCCCTAGTATTCTGGACACAGTCGCGAAAAACAGCCAATTCACCGAAGTGCCTGAAGTAAAAAATCGACTGAAGACGGTTATCTATCTTTCTTGTAGTTGTACTGTATCTCTAAAAATATGTCCTTTTTTATATTTTACCTTTTTTTGCAGGCACTGGAATATAATTTAACGGGTGGCAAGAAATCAAGAGCTATAACCACATCTTTTGCATACGAAATGTTAGAGAAATCCGAAAACATAAATGAAGAATCAATACATTCAGCAAAAGTACTGGGATGCTGTGTAGAAATGGTAATAGATAATTTTAAATTATCATCCATCAATAAGAGTTGAGGCATTTTTTTTATTGTTTATATAGCAAATAATTTATTTGCTTTAAACTAAAGTACCATATCCACTTAAGGCTTGTTTCCCTTTGCGGAAAAGGCATTGTACACGTAGAAGGTGTATGTATGTACAACCGCATTGTGGCGGCCATGTTCTTTATTATACAGAATGATGGTATTGTACAAGTACAAGACTAATACGGTGTCTTTAAATCTAAAGAACTGGAAAAAACCCTTTTTTAAAAGCGACTACAAAAAACGCATTAAAAAGTAAAATAACACCTGCTTAATTTAGTTTCTTCAATTTACTTACAATTAACCTTTTATCAACACAATATATATTATATACAATTAATGTTATATTGGAGTCGGTGTCAATCCGTGTAACTCTTCTTTTTTTAGATACTTTTTAATTTTTTTAATGCATATTTTTAGAGTCAGTTCTATTGTCTGTTGAAAAACAAACTTCTTATACATAAAATTATATCTCGTGACGATTACAGCAGGCCCTAACACGGCTATCTTATCACTACCCGTAAATATATCATTGAGGAGTTCCGGTATCCTTATGTGGTCTTCTTCATCAGTTCCACTTCATCAATTTTTGCTTTCTGAATACAAATTCACGACTTGTTTCTTAAAATACCGAAATCACTATATATATTTCTATAACATGTGAGGAGATCCTTAGATTCCGCATGGATGTCATCATCAGGTTCAAAATTATATGGAACGAACATGAAGATACAGTACGATTACTTTGTGTTTACCACTGACATATGCTTTTATTCCATTGGATATTCGATTTTAACACTAATGTAAAAGAGTTTATATTACTTACATACTATCTAAACGTCGTTTGTTTGTAATAGAAACTCTTGTGTATTTTTTCTTTTCAAACGAAAAAGTCTAGCCATTTTAGAGCTTTCAGGGAACATACATTAAAAAACCGGCCAAGTGCAAGTCGGACATGCACACCGAGGGTTCCGTACAAAATATACGCTACGAACGACCGTATCTATGAAAATCCACTGTTAGCAGTAGCAGCAGTAGGGCTACTTTTAAGCAAAATGTACGCGGTGTTCGATCATTTTATATTGGTTACTGACATAGACAGACAAACATAAAATTATACTGTATTTAGTATTTGTTGTTATAGCGGGAGCAGCAATACATCACCTGTGAAAAATTTCAACTGTTTAACTATTACGGTTCATGAGATACTGCCTAGTGACAGACGAACAGACAGACAGACGAACAGCGGAGTCTTAGTAATAGGTTCCCGCTTTACCCTTTGGGTACAGAATCCTAATAAAGTATACAAACTAATTGAGAACCCTTTTCCGGTTTGAGTCTAGTCAAAATGCTTGCACCGCTGTTATACGGCTACAGATCTAAATGCATAATCCTTTTTTGCCATCTAAAATATCTGGGCGTTATACAATGCAACGTTCCTCTGCAGCGAAAAATTCACCTGGGTAGAGCCGAACTATAATAACATGTTATTTTCTTCACAGTTACACGCATACTTTATGATCTTGGATGATATAATGGACAGTTCAACAACTCGCCGAGGCATGCCGTGCTGGTACCGGCTGCCAGACGTCGGGCTAAGCGCCATCAACGACGCTATCCTCATATACTCATCTACTTTACACGTCATCAAAGCGCAGTTCGGCCACAAGAACTGCTATGCCAAAATATTGGAACTGTTTAATGAGGTAGGCTAGGTATAGTGAAAATAGTTATTTGTTACACACGGGTGCAAAGTTGTATTTTACTTCTCGTGTCTTGAAACACTCGCTACGCTCAGGATTCTATTTTAGAACTTTCCGGTTTCCGGTTTAAAGAATTTATTCTCATAAGAACAAAGGTACATGTTCACTTAAATGAGAACTTACAAGCTAAACATATTAATAAAAATGAGTAGTAACAAGTAACATGCAGTTTCTAAAATTAATAAGTCTATATGCAATTGCTCTAAATTCTTAAGTAAGTAAGTACTTAATTGCGTGAACGATTTAATTATAATACATCAATTGTTTCGAAAACATATTTTTAAAGATGTTTCTTAAACATATTTATAGAAATTAGGTTTTTTTTATCTATGGGTAGATCGTTATAGAGTTTCACTGCGGCAAACTCACTCACGGCAAAAGAACGCTAACGCATGGAGGCATGCGTTAGCGTTCTTTTGCCGTAAAATTCAGTTCGAGATCTGGTAAGTTTCAATTGTTATGTCTTTTTCTCATGCTATATTTATGTGTTTTGGTCTTGAATGTGATCTGAGTATGTATGTGTCTTTTTACAATTTTGTGGATTAAAAGGCATGTTTTAAATGTATATAATTGTTTTAGGTGCATAATTTTTGTATCTTTCTATATAGTGGATGTTGGAGTAAGAAATGGGTAATTAAATAAAGTTTTGATTAATTTGTTTTGTACTATTTGCAGACTTTTCATGTATGTATTTGGAGCATTACCCCACATCTCAATGAGATATTCAAGATGTGACTTTACTAATGAATTTTATATCATATATTTGACAAAGCGTGGGAAACAACCTGCTGTACGTCGGAGTGAGCCCGTCAGTTGAATGACTTTTGTGCGTATGCTTTCAATATTATGGTCATTCCAAGTTAGTTTAGGATCCAACAGTAGTCCCAGGTACTTTTCTTTATTACTTTTGTGTAACGTCTGACCAACGGATCATGATCAGGGTTTTTTTTTTTCGCCGAGAATATTATGTACGAAGTTTTTGACGCGTTGATGGTGAGCAAATTATATTTAAGCCATTCAGTTAGTGTATTCAGATCCTCTTGGGCCTGGTTAATAAGGTGGGATAAACTGTGACCAAAGTAGAAAAGGCATGTGTCATCGGCGTACAGTGTGATTTGTCCCTGTATAGCCAGATCTTGTATACTGTTCATATAGATCAGGAACAGCAGTGGACCCAGAATGGATCCTTGAGGTACGCCATATTTGATAAGATTGGAATTACTTTGATATTGTCCAATTTTTACAAGTTGATATCTATTAGAAAGGTATGATTCTAGCATAAGTACAGCTCCATCGATGCCTATACTCTTAAGTTTGGTTAGTAATAGCGAGTGACTGACAGTGTCAAATGCTAGTGTCAACTAGTGGGTAAAATACAACTGTGCGCCCTTATGCAACAAAGAACTATATTCACTTACCTACGATTAGCTTTTGTGTATTTGACTAATATTTTTTTAATACACGCACGTTTCTAGGCTGTGACCCATACCATTATCGGGCAACAAATGGATATGATGATGGCAAACCGACATAAGAACGACTACAGTCTATTCACGATAGAGCAGTACAACGCTATCATTAAGTACAAGACTGCGTACTACACCTACAAGCTGCCCGTGTGTCTTGGATTGCTGATGGCCAACAACACAGATCCGGGAAAGCATCAGAAGGTGGAGGACATTTGTTTCGAAATCGGGAAATTTCTCCAAATACAGGTTTGCTTTGCTCATTACCTTCGTGTAAATTAGGGTATTTGGTTTTGAAAGGGACCGTCTAATTACTCTAACACGAAGACTTTGTACTTACACAATGGCATTGCCTGGTACTGTTGTTATATTGGCAAACAATCCTTTAATACTACAGTGCAAGCCTGTCCAACAACGGACATTGACATTGTTCAGATACAAAGCCTATGAAATCGAAGAACTACAAATCAGAGTGTCCTGATTCGTGTTGTGGTACCCTTTATCGTTGAGCATGAAATATCTATGCATCTCACACACACTATACAATTATTAGAAACGCGGGCCTGGTGTGGCATTGTTACTTATTTTGCGAGCGATCTCAAACTATGAAATGCATTTTCTATCCAACAGGACGATTACATAGATTGTTTTGGAGACGAAGCAGTCAGCGGTAAGAAGGGCACCGACATCCAAGAAGGCAAGTGTTCGTGGCTGGCCGTGACAGCCCTAAAACGATGCACTCCCGCGCAGAGAATCGTCTTTACTACATGCTACGGTAGCCAAGAACCGGCCCACATCGAACGGATAAAGATGTTGTACAAGCTACTGCAATTATCAGATATCTACACTCAGACGGAGAATAAGATGTACGAATCGCTAGTGAACCAAGCTCAAGCGCTGCCTGAAGACCTATCACCCCAGCTCTTTATTAAACTTATTGATATGATTTACAAAAGGCGTTATTGATTAAAGTTACTCCGTATTGCCGTAGTATTACAGTACTAAATATAATTATGTTTTATATGCCATACGCTTTTTTGAATCTGATTCTTTATACCCAACCCATTAACGTTTATAGAACCCCGTCGCTAACTATAGACGATGGTTCAAATAAAACAAATGTATTCTATCATAGTATATTCCAAAAATATAATGTTATACATAACATTGCTTTTACATCGATCATTATGTTGTAGTGCAGCGACGCTGTCACTTGCTTATGAGTAGAATACAATGACTCAACTTAACAAACATTATATACTATACCGTCTATGAGATACGCTTCTGTAGATACAAAAGAGCAACAAGGTTATATGAAAATAACACTGACTGTGTGCGTACGCATCCAAAAAGTGACAATAATAACTGCAATGTAAATGTGAAATATATTGAATCACTCGGTTATTGAGATCCCACACAAAATTAACAGGGCAACAACGAGAGTATCTCAACGTTATTTTATGAGGGTATCATATCGAGTTTTGTGTGGAATCTTAGTCAAATCTTTTTGCTGATACGCCCACGTCCATAATAGAAGCGACTGTAATTTCAGAGGCAATTTATTTATTCATTTTTTAGAGTAAGTCTTACACTTGTACTGTAAGGCATCCCCGTGTCGGACAATACTTTCCAACAACATCGAACTGAGATTTTCCGGCAATTTGGACCTTTGTTGGTTAAGATTTTCACAACCAAACGAAAAACAACCAGTTCTCTAGAATCGCTTCTATATAAATATCATCGTCGAGCCCATAAAATCACTATGTAACTTATGGAATAAAATCCTAAATGAATATTAGGGTTATACTCTAAATCGTTTCATAAAGTTTTTTTTAAATTTAGAATTGAAAAGACGCAGCGACGATATTTATGTTATCTCCATGCAACAACATTCAAAATATCTCAACAAAGACATACTTACTATTAAGATAATAAATAAACACAATATGCAACTTCGTGTTGTTGGATAAGTAAACTGTGCATAATAAGTCGGTTACAGAAGTTTATTCAACTGATTTGAAATAAGATAACATGTGCTAATATAATTTTGACTAGTAAGCACCAATTTGCCCTAATACATATTGTGACAGATACATAGGAAAAGAGACCTCACCACCCAAGTACTTTCCGCAACTGAAATTGCTTGTCAACATTCCTTTTTCAAATTCAAATAGAGTTCAAACCGAAATCACAAGCACGTGAATGGCTTATGATTATGAAGTGAGCGGATTCACGTAACACAGTGACGTTGTACGAATACAATGACCTTGTTCCACGATGGTGTACAATGTTATGTTATGTTAAGCGAATTAATTTAATTTGGCTCTCTTCAAGGCAAGCTTGAATAGCGAAAAAAATGCGATTCTTTAAAACCGAAGGGTTATAATATAAGACAAGCTAGTGATCGAATGATTCGCATCAAGGTCTCTTTTACTGTATATTATCACTTATACTTCTTATATGTACAATCATGTATGTCCCTGGCTAATAAAATTTAGCCAAACATAACCTCTATTGACGATACATTGTAACGCTACATTCCTATATTAATTTACACAATGAAAACAAAATTTGAGCGAAACTTTAATATAAGCCTAAAGGGAAAGACGAAACTAATACTTAAAAGTAAATAATTATTATCAAAGTAAATGAGTGAATAATATAAAAGTATTATAAACAGGGTAATAGGTATAATGTTAATAACTGTGTTTAATATAATGTAGTAGGTATAGGCAAAATACTTCATATCATTGTATGCAAAACCTTTTTTAAAATTTTGGCATTCGACATGTCTTATACCGATGGGACATATGTATAATGTACATCATACAAATACCTTTCCTCATAAGTCTTTTACTACGTCGTGAAATGTAGGCACATAAAAATTGAAATTATAACCTCTTACATTTAATCAAATGAGAGGTTTTGTGTGATGGTTGTGAAGTCCATAAAATAGCCAAAAGTTACATGGCAGAGAATAAGATAAACGAATGTTCGCGATCATATTACCTGTTACTTTTTTATCAACATTTGGCTCTGGCCCTTTTGATGGTGTAAGACTGTAATATTCGATTTCCCGCATAGATACATATTACATCATTTACTAAGACAACTCAGAGATGGGTGGCAATTAGTGTGTCGAGATTTAGAGGTAGACTCGAGTCGAAAAAACTCGGGCCGTCGAGAGTTATTGCCTTACAACATAAATATCGATGTTGCACGACTTGCAATCATTCTTTCTGTCGGCCTTTAAAGGCTCGCGGGTCTTTACGATTTAAGCATTTAAACGAATCTAGCTCTAACTCATAACACTAGTAGTAAGTATTTTATGAGGTTAAGGTAAGATTATTCGGTGGTATAAAAAAACATACAGAATCATTAAGCGTGTAAAAATTTGGTCCATCAGTTTTGCCGTTACGAGTATAGTGGTACAAAGCAATTATTACTATAAGTGTTAATTAATTATTTTAGGTATATTATAAAAAAAAAAACATTATGCGCCGACTCCAAGTAAATGGG
This sequence comes from Hedya salicella, assembly GCA_905404275.2. NCBI lineage: Eukaryota > Metazoa > Arthropoda > Insecta > Lepidoptera > Tortricidae > Hedya > Hedya salicella. The sequence continues at coordinate 13,783,658 of FR990112.1, read as the reverse complement.
ATAAGGATAAGCGAATGATAATTAGTTCTTACAGAGATAGACAGGGTTAAATGATATAGATAGTTACAAACGGAACTAAAGTCATAAATTATAACTGAATAATTACATTTTAGCATGGCCAACGAATAAAAGATGGGAAATAGAAGGATATTGCGATACTGATACAACGAATAATCAGAAAAGACAAAGTTTCTTTTAATTTACTGCCTGGAGACTTTAATAATATCTGATCGATTCTGACTGTTTTCGATGGACTTAAAGATTTGTGATACGTACACGTAACGTACACGTAAATAGAAATAATTTGCCATTATAATGAAGAATATAAATAGAAATGACAAACTTGATTAAACAGTTATCAGCATCGAGTTCAAAAAGTTGTACATCGCTTGCAAGTAATTCACCATAGACGTATCCTCATAAATGACGAAGTCGAAAAAAATCCTTTGAGTGACGAAAATATTTTTTACAATTGCATGGTTATAAAAAAGAAATATCATAATTTTATTACGTCAATTGCCATGTCTAAGTTTCTGAACTCCATTCCAACTTTATAAAAAAAAAAACATTTACTACAAACACGTTCTACCGCTATCGCCGATATTTTTAACTTTACTTGACAGCATATTAGCTTTTATCATCGATATCAAGCATTTGTCTTTTTACTTCAAGGTAGTGAATTAATTTTTAGACACACACACAAATTTTAAACTTCGTTAAAAAGAAAATATAAGCCCGATTTCTGTAACAAAATAAAGAACTCCAGAGACTTTTTTGGTAACGCCAGAGAGACGTCAAAAGTGTGGGTCTAAAAGTCGATTCACCCAGGTACATTTTCATACCCAGTCTTCTTGACATTCAAGCGAATTAAAACAAAACACATTAAACACTTTTTTCTGGCACTTTAATAATCCTCACACTAATTTGATAGAGCGTCCAACTGTCCTAGTCTCTTGGCAACACTTTAAGATTTACAATTTCTAATTAACCATTGGCAATCTACATAACGATGTTAAAGTTTATGGACTTAATTTTATGGACTTTTTCTGGGATTCAACATCTCTTTGTTTTTATTTTTATTTTAAGCATTTCAGGTGATAGATAATAACATTTTTTGATGGATATTGTATTTTTCTAAGGAGAATGTCCAGTGTCCACAACAAAATCCAAAATTTTAAGTTATTAACACACGCGTATATTCCTTTACAGCCAATTTCTACTTGCAAATCTACTCTCTACCGTCACTTGGAGCAAAAACAGACAGTCTTACTCCGATTTTCCTCCTTCATAAATGAGTTACGAATTTCATTCCAGTCTTCACATCACTATTTCCCGCTCAACATCTCAACATACGTCGCCACTCGCCAGTACTTTCGAGGGCGCTGCAGTGGCTAAGTGACGTGCAAACGGGTGCATTGGAGATTTGCACTTGTCGATGTATGAAATAGTATTTATACCTAAATCGTGGGGATATTTTTAGTATGAAATTCCTTACGATATACTAATCTCATTATAAATTTCGATTCGAGCCTTCTCATGACCATCTGATGCTGAAGGATGTAACAAGCGCATCTGAATTAGCAGCGTAGGAAAACCTGTATGGTAAGTAACCCAAAGTTAAATAATAGTTCTGATATTTAAATCCAGTTTTCCATTTAAAACCGAGAATCCACATGACTATCGCACGTCTAATTCTTGACAAGCGGCGTTAGTATTGGAAGCCGGGCAGGATGGGTAAGCCGTTTGTGCGGGTGACACTGACGCTAACCCAGTACGCTTGTATGTTCCATTCCACTTTATATCGGGGATAACACGAAAAGAGAGGATGGCATCACTATATAATATAAAACGAAGAACGCGATGGAAGTCTAAGTAGTCGCGTTCAGATATCCGAATCCGATTTTACCTCATACAAATTCGAGCCGTCGCATCACTATCGACATGCGGTGCTAGTATTGGAAGCCGGGCGGCACGGGTAAGCCGCTCGTGTGGGTGACGCTGACGCTAACCCAGTACGCCGCCGCGCTAGTTTTAAAGGCCGTCTTGTGATAGGAGTTCCCATTTATTTACGTATTTTTTCAACGGTCATAACGCGAAAATCGAGGATGGCTTCACTATAATTTATTATTAACAGAGAGCGCGATAGAAATCTAAGTGACAGAGTCGCGTTCAGATATCCAAAACCGATTTTACCTCATAAATACCTCATTAAAATCGTAGCCGTCGCGTCACTATCCCACGCCGAACTTCTCGACGTGCGGCGCCAGTATCGGCAGCTGCGCGGCGTGCGCGAGACGCTTGTGCGCGGCCGAGCCGGTGAGCGCGGCCACCGTGACGCCGGCCTGGTAGGCGGCCGGCAGCCGCACGAAGCGCGTGCGAGTGCCCAGCGACGACCAGCCCGAGGCGCGCCACTCGCGAATCACGTTTACCACTTGACCTGGACAAATATAATAAATAAAAATAGATAAATAAATATTACATGTCATTTTTTACACAAATCGAACTAGTCCCATGGTGAGCTCTATAAGGCTTGTGTTATGGGTACTAGACGACGATACATTTGATATATATATATATATATATATATATATATTTACTTACTAGCACGTAACCCGCGTAGTCGGGTAAAAAGTATCCTATAACCATTTGGAGATACCCGTGTACCAAAAATACTTGAAATCTGTATAGCTGATATGGCAATAGTGTCCGATGCGCGCCGCGAAGTAGACGCATCGATGACTAATTAATTATTTATATGTGAAATTAGCGCGGCTCGACCGCTGCCAGTAGTTAAACAATGGGTGACCCTAATAAAAGTGAGCCCATTGTCAACGGGATCCTCGCCTTTCTGCAGCAGAAGCTGCTGCTGGAAGGTCAGATGGATGCGGTGACTGCTGTTCAGATCTGTTCGTCACGTTTTACTGTCGACGAAATCTGCGCTGCGAAGAAGGTGCTGTTCCAGTCTCTCGGGATTGCCGGCACACTTGTACCTCATCGCAGAGAAGATAAAGCCGGAAGGAAGACCCTCGATGACATCATTGAAGTCCTAAGGGAATACGAACGCGACATGCCTGAGTTCGTGGCGACGGAGGTTCCCAGATTGCCGTCCAATATGCCAGACCATGTCGACGTGAGCTGCCTGCTGAAAGAAATTGTGGCTCTTAAAGCAGGCATGGCAGAAATTATAGAGAAATTTGACAAATCGCAGGCCGTTATTGACGTATTGCGCAAAGAAATCATCCGTTTGCGCGACGGTGCCCTAGAAACGCGGTCACTGACGGCGTCAAATTTCAAGAGTAATGACCGGGCGTCAAATGCCAGCTCGGTCAATTCGCGTGTAGCTGACACTGCGCATAGCGATGTCACTGCGCATGCCGATCCGCGGCCTCCCTGCCCCCTCCTCGCGGGGCCTCCCGTCAACGCTTCATCGAAAACAAGTCGTCGTTTTGCTGACGTCGTTTCTGCCGGTGAGCCTGTTCCAGCACGCCGGAAAGCCGCGCCCTCAAAAGCGCGTGAAGTTCGGAATCCTCCAAAAGAGGAAACCCCTCGTACCAATGTGGACAAGGAGGGTTTCACAACGGTGTCAAGAAAGCGTAAGACATGCAAGAGTCAGTGTGGTACTGCAGAACCGGTTGGTTGTGGTCTGCGGGTCTCCACACCGAGCAAGGCGCTGTACGTGTCGCGCCTGCATCACACTGCCACCGCTGAAGAAGTGACGCAGTATGTTCGCCAGAATACCGGCTACTCGCTGCGGGTGTTCCAGTTGCATTCGCGCCAGTACGTGCACTTCAGCTCGTTTGTAGTGTGCGTGCCGCGGCCGCTCCAGGAGACCATCGCGTGTGCTGATTTCTGGCCGAAAGGTGTCGTGTTTCGTCGGTTCCGGGGCAACCTGCCGAATCCAACACCCGAGATGTCGACACAACGGGGCCACGCCGTTTTGCCGTCTAAATAAACTTTGTTCAGTTCATGACGCATTGGTGTATACACTGTAATGTTATGTAACTTGTTCTTAATAAATAAATAAATAAATAAATAAATGGCGTGATGAAGCCACAGCGTCACTTACGAACATACAAACATACAAATAATCCAAAAAATATATTTTAAATTTGAGTGACCTCCAAATAGTCCGTTACAATCATTTTTTTGAAAATATCTTCAATGTACAAACATTTCATTTTTACAACTTTACAATAGTATAGATTTACAAAGATAACATCCAAGACTCAGGTACAAATATTTATGCTCATCTCACAAATATTTGCCCTTACTTACCGGGTTTTGAACCCAGGACCTATAGCTTCGCTGGCAACGTTACTCCCGCTGAGCCAACCCAGTCGTCAAATATACATTTTATCAAACATGCAATGAAATATTGACATTATGTTCCTTATACTAGACCCCGAAGTCCCACATTTCGGGTGCGACGCGACGAGCGGCACATAATGGTAATTTTATAGAACGTTCTGCAGAGATCCGTGCCTGAAGATACTAGAAGTTAATCAGCTGGAAAAAGCAGCGCCAAGCGTCGTCCACTAAAGTTAGATAGTGGAGGAAGACTCAAGGTTTGTAAAGTATCACCCACCTAATACATTAAAAGTGTTGAACCTCCGATCCGGCACAGCCATCAGCGGCGTCAAATCGGTGTCGGGAGTGAATCTGCTTAGCACGTCCCTCGTCCTGACCAGCAGAACCGACGGGGACGTGAGCTTGGGCCATAGAGCACTCTCCCCGACGCACTCAACGGGGTTGCTGAGGTAGATGCCACGCGGCGAGACCCCGTACACCATCTGATGGTGCCACGCGTCGGGGATTTCCCCTTCGCAGCCGACTTGCAGATTCATTGTGAGGATCGGTACGGCGCCTGAAATAAAAAAGGGTACGTTATTTTTAAATACCACCAAGTTTACTATCTTATAAAATAGAATTGGTTGTCCACTTGCTATTACCAAAATGTGGAAATTCAGGTAACACAAAATAACCGTAACATAATACATATAAACCCTGAAAGAAAAAAACGTAAAAATAGTTATTTGTTATGCAAGGCTGCAAAGTTGTTATTTGAAGCGAGCGCTTGTATTTGAAAGCCTAGTAGGCGAAGGAATTTAAAATGCGGTTCCATTTTAAATTCCATTTCTTCTTCTACGAACGAAGCGTTCAAATTTAGATTCTTAAGTGTAACGAGGCTTTCAAGACTCGAGAAACCAAATAATTTAGCAGCCGTGCGAAACAGACAGCAAAACAGACCCGTGCCACGAAGTAATTTTCAAGTAAGTGAAAAATTCGAAATTACAGAATCGGGCACAGCAGTAAGTATATGAGACTATATATGGTATAGCTTTATGGTATGGCTTTAGATAGATACTGACCTATCGATATCCAGTCGGCCAGCCAATGCGACAACGACACAGCTCGCTCCGGGTACAAGGGGAAGAACCTTGCCGCAACCAGACCCTCGGAAGCCTTCTGGATGCCGTTCACGAGGTCTGCCGCAGTGCAACCGGCCACAGAACGCGACAAAAGGTACCTGTGAATTAATAGACAACATGTATAATTTATTATTTTTGCTCTCATAAAAGCTCATTCATGTAACGAACATTAGCGAAAAATATTTTTTGGAATCACTATTAAAATAACCAAGTTTAAGCGGGATAAATTTGGTATTTCCGAAAATCATTTTTTCTTCGAGGCAAAAATTCCGTTCTCTTTTTTTCCCGGTGGCATTTTTCTCCAGTCACCTATTTTCTTGGTGGTAATTATTCCGTTCCCATATTTTCCCAGTGACATTTGTAACCATTCTCGTATTTCCAAGTCAAAACCGGATATCAAGTGGTCGAAAAATCCAAATATTACCTATTTCACCTTAAAGCAGGTCCGACTTGGCTAAGGTTAGGTACGACGACGAGCGTAGCGAGGAGGAGTGTTAGGTTGAGTTGTGACCCTAACGAGCGAGCGAAGCGAGCGAGCCGCGGATATCGAGTGGTCGAAAAATCCTAAGATTGCCTATTTCACCTTAAAGGCATGAAGCTTCTGACAAATAAATAAATTGGGCAAAATATGCGAATGGTTACAAATGTCACTGGGAAAATATGGGAACGGAATTAAATGCCCATAGAAAATAAAATATTGGGAAAAAATGCCACCGGGAAAATAAGAGAACGGAATATTTGCCTTGAAGAAAAAATGTTTTTCGGAAAATATGAGCCACACTCGTTTAAGCCATCAAACATTTGATTCTATCTCTTTCAAGCAAAACAGAATTTAATATAGAGTGTATATATCCATAGCGTCGGGTGACGTAACGTGTCGGACCTCCCTGTCAAATCGCTGTCTAATTAGTAGTTTATAAAATGCCTATATCATCCGATTTCTTGGCCGATTTTAATTTCGCTTTTTGACATCTTTTTTACGGTTTTTTTATATTTTGTTAAGAAAAGCGATAACAAAATCATGCATATCAATACAGGTTAGAATTAAATATTTTTTATAAAATCTATAATTCATTTGCATGCTTCAGGTCGGGTTTCGAATCCGAAACCGCTTCTCCAACGGTTCAACATGAGCGCTTTAACCTGTCAGTTTCCAAGATTAGAAAAAACAGAAGGTTGTTTCCTATGAGCGTACATGTACGCGCTACCTGCCCTGCCCCCTACTTGCTGGCCCGGCGGCGTGCGTCACGTGTGGACCCGCCCCCCTATATCCTAACGCGTTTGACGCTCGCAATCAGAATCAAGTGTCATGATTTTATATGGGCTATGATAGTTGATTCGGATACTAAGTGTCAAAATTTCGTTAAACAATAACCCCGCCGGTATTCCCAGCCGTTCTGAAGTGGTGCGAACGCGGCTCTGGGTTGCGGTTATCGCTTCATTGACTCGTGTCATTCCGCGAATCAAGGTAATCTTTTGTATCTGTGGTACTATGCCATGTTTTGTTCCCAACCATGAATTTGAACCATCGACTATTTCAATCAGTCGCTTCATTTTTACGCCTACAGAAGGCTTATAGCGCCATCTACCGTAAACTACTGCAACTTTTTATCCGACACCAATAACTTAAACAGCCTAATGCAACTTAAGTCTATTGGACTAAGTGATGCTGGGGCAGACTAAAAGATTTAAAATAATAAGGTTACAATCTTTTCCTGCCTTGTTCTTGTCAGGGATTGTAAAACCGGTTTTATTAAAAACCTGTATAGAAATTAACAAACTATTACCGCTAATAAAAGAATACCCATATTCTAATTAGAGGTATTGTTGTCATTTCGCTTTTATCTAAACCTCTATGGCTAGACTATTTACGATATTAAATACCTGTATTCAATACCGGTATTTGTAAGCGAATTTCAGTTCTAGTTAATAACATCATTGACACAGGTATTTATCCGCTTTAAAATGATTAATATTCTCCTTCCCAATAATGGCGGACGTAAGTTATGTAAAAATTATGTTTAACATTATGAGTAATATATATTTACAGAAACAAATAATCGAGTATATTGACACTGACGGCTATTACCGGTAATGGTTTTTAGGGATAAAGTGCCAAATACAGGTATTGTTGTCAATTGGCGCAACCGCTAATATATTTGAATACCGGTTTTGATTATACCGCTAATCAGAGCTTTGGCGATATAAATAGCGAAATGCAACTATAACCGGTTATACCTTATTTTAAACCGGTAGTAAGAATACCGGTAACGATCCCTGGTTCTTGTATATATTTACGTGGACTTCTGAGTCCCTTTGAGATGATCGGCGTAAGAGGACATCCATAACGTAGGAGTAAATAAATAAGCCATACTTATACCCGATTAAGTCTCGTTTACTTGTGTGAACTTGCAAGTTAATATCAACACTATTGGCTCTATGAGCTAAAGACCTCGCGAGTTACACAACCGCCATTTAAAAAAAAACCTTAATCGACACAAAAAAAACTATAATTATTATCGAACCTACTCGCAATTTTTTTCGAGAATCGGATGAGAAATGCGAATTGTATAGAATAACAGCCGGACATTTTTAACCAAGCAGAAACGGTTCGCTCCCGCTCGGTCAATAAAATAAAGGGTTATCGAGTAAGACCGGGCACGCTTGTTGTGTTAAATAGATAGATTCATATTTACCTCGGTATTGGAGCATTGTTTGCTCTCTGCCTCGTACCGACTGCTGAATTTATTTTTTCTATGTTTACCGGAACTCCTAGCGCAATCTGTGAACATGATAAACAAGATAATATTATAAAATGCATCATTATTTCTGCATAGTGGGAATCCTTTGTTCTGTGTAAAGAAAACCTCTGGAGCCCTTAATTTTAATGTGAACCTTCTTACCTTAAATATAAAGTTGGCCTTTGTGGGACAAAAGTGTTTGCAAACAGTGGCATCAACTTTAAAGAAAACAATCGAGGTTTCAATCCACAATGAAGGCAATGGCTTTGCTTAAAGGATTCCGACTAATAATACTACTAAACTACGAACTTAGATTTCAATACCGATTGCGATTGACCCAAATATCACCTAAAGATAGTAAGAGATAATGGAATCAAAGATGAAGTTTGATGGCTCTGTAAACGCCTTGCCTCTTGCTTCGAATAGACCTATAATATAGTCTTTAGGAAATACAAACGAGTTTTTTTCAATAGCAGTCATTAGCGAACTTAATGGTGCGAAAAAAAATCGTCAGTCCCAAGAATAAGAATAAGAGTCTACAAATCCATTCGTGGAAATACATACATCCTATTTTCCTAAACATATTACTATAATATAGTTATTATGCACACACTCTTTACTATGCATCCGATAAAAAAAACAGATATTTACTTTTCTTTTAGTTGATATAGTTGAATTATCGAGAAGATGGAATTGCATTTGTAGTGGTTGTACCGTTTGCAACAAAAGGAGAATAATTTTCTCTTAACTTAATAAAATGACATACCCAAGAAGTGGAATAAGTAGTAGTCCTCTGTTTTTTTCTTTTATTCGCTATCATGTTCTTCATCTGAGCTGTCACAAGTATTGATAATAAAATTGTCTGTTATTTGATCCATTTCTCCTTCCTGACATCGATATTTATTTTCTTCACTTTCGACGTGGTGACTGAATATTTTCCCAGTCCTCAGCAGTGATGGTATTCATTCGTTCAGTTGCTAAACTCATAATGCCTTGCATGTTTAATGAAACGTTTCTTTTTGCTACATATCCTTTTACCATGGACCAAATATTTTCGATCGCATTGAATGTCGGGTGATACGGTGGCAATCGTATTACGGAGTGGCCATGTTCTTTTAAAATTGCATCTATGTGGTACTTGCAAAACCGCTATTTATTTTGTTTAATTAATTCATACAAACTGGTTTTGTACATCAACCGGTTATACGAAATGTTGTGTTCTGTCAACCAATCCATCATTTCTTGTTTATTAGAATTTGACGTTGGAGCACGATTCAAAAATTTGTTGTGATAGGACGCATTATCCACGATAAGTACGCTATTCGGTTTGAGGTTCGGTATTAATTTTTCTTTTAACCATTTTTCGTAGTTGACAAAGTTCATCTGGTCATGGTAATCTCCCGTTTTTTGGTTTGCCTTAAACATTAACAAAGCGTTGGGAATAAAACCATCTTTTCCTCCTGCGTGCACTATTATTAACCGCTGGCCTGTACTGATTTGTTTTTTTACACCAAATTCTGTTCCATCGGTCCAAGCTTCTCCGGACACATGTGAAGGGTGGATGTAGGTTTCATCAGTATAAACTAGTGGATCGATATTCCGCAATTTTGATAAGGTAATTTATTCTTAGCAGTCGTATGTTGTGTTTTTCCATTAATATTTTTCGGTTGTCCTCGGTCTTTTTCCATTTAAATCCTAATTTTTGTATTTGTTTTCGTAAGGTGGAAATGCCAAATTTGTAATCTATATCGGATTTCAGCACAGAGTGGAGTCCCTTTAAGGTTGGAAATTGCTTATGGGACAGATGAAAATTGTATATAGTTCTCCGGATGACTTCCTGATCAAAATCGTCTACTGCTGATGACGGACAAGGACGCAACTTTTTATTCTTCGGGGAGGTGAATTTCTTTGTTGTTGCGAATTTCTCGCTGTTGCTCTCAGTCACAATGTTATAAACAGTAGAGAGACAAACACCTGTAGCTTTTTCAACTAACTGGGCAGCGGTGTAAGGCAAGTTTAAATTTTTCATCCGTTCATTTTCAAAATATTTATAACAGTTGAAAATTATTTGCTTACTTTGACTCTCAATAGGACCAAAATTACTTACAGCCATATTTTTTAAAAATATAGAAATTATTCGTAGTCGTACGGGCGGACACAATAATTAATTGAGAATACAATCAAATCAGATGTAAAAATATACGCACAACGTAAATAATATTGACAATTTCACACTGACATTATTTTTGATTTTAGTTCTTCGATATATATATATAACAACCTCTTTGTATGCTGATAGTACAAGAAAATAGAAAATTCAAATATAGAATGCCTGTAAACAAACAATACTACTACATATGCAATTCCACGCTCTCGATGATTCAACTATACCTCGTTCTACCCAGATACCATACTAAACAATTTTTTTGTACATAGTTTAATCCATGCTACATGCCTAAGGCAACAGCAAATGGTGGAATTACGTATTTATGATAGTTTTTATTATACGAAAATCGAATGTATCGTTTTCTTATCACAAACCATTCTTTTTGTGAAAATTAAAATCGTGATTTTACAATTTGTATGTCATGTGACCGTAAACGCCGACCGCCATGTTGTTGCTGCGAATGATCATGTCCTCACTCACTACAACAGAAGCGTTTGTTGTCTTAAAGCATAAAGTCGTCATGAGCGTCATTTAATGGTTATTACAGTATGACTGTTTGACGTTTGCTTCTGTTATTATGACGTCGCTGTCGTTTAGGCGCGAATCAATATTATTTATTTATTTTATTTGTATTTAGCGTTATTATTTATAATTTAGAGGAGATAAAAATACCAGTGAATTATAACTATCAAGAACATATTCAAAAGCACTCACAAAGACATTGACGACGGCGGTGGCGCCGCACGCGGAGACGCCTATCTGCGTGACTTGTCGCTCGCATGCCTCGCGCTCCGACCACACCATGCTGCAAGGCGGCTCCACTACACCGCTTGATGGACCTTCTCCAGACTGTCAGAAAAAAAATATTGATGGTTCTAGACTGCAGTGGCATAGTATAATAAAGAGTACTACGTACAGTATGGACACTCCCTGAAAGTGCCGCCTACCCGCGCTCGGTTACCTCGCAGTTACCGGCTGAGGTAACTGAACTGTGAGCGGGAAGAGCGCGGGCGGCAGGGAGTGTCCAAAGTGTGGCAGTGGCGTGGCGTCAAACATGTTGGTAAAGCCCGAGTATATTTTCCCTTATGTTTTCTTTAAACGCATAGAATAAAGTATTCAAATGCCTTAATGTAGGCAAGCCGATGAGTCTTTAAGTAGGTAATCGGGTTCTATTAACGCCACGCCACTGCTACATTGGAAATATGGAAAATAATCTAGTTTCGCTTTATTTTGGAAAAAGATATAGATAGTGTTTCAAATTATAATCCATATTTTGGTCATCAGCAAAATGTTCGTTAGAAATGACATAGAAATTTAAAAACTATACCTTGGCTAAAGTGGTGTGCCTCTGGCTATGAAGCGTTTTTGATAAGCGTTTCATCAACCCGTTTAAGAATGTCGCGTGCATAGGGCCTGGGGCCATAAAGTCACACGAATTTTTGTTTACCTTTAGCATGAAGTATGGCAGTAATCAAGCGACATTACATACGTGTTTTTAGAATTGGGAACATCAAGTTTCCCAGAGGTGTTCAAACTTTTTTTTCGATAGTACGCTTTATGTGGACTCAGAATCTACGGATGGTTTATTTTTATGTCATATTGTTCTTTAGATATAATTTTTAAAATTCTCGATATGATATTTGTTTACGACATTCGACCGTATACATTTTTACTTTGGTCTGTACAAGTTAGCAAGAAAAAAAATGACGCAAGTATAGTGACGCATAGGTAGTTACCTGGAAAAAAATATGTTATTCCTATCAATCCGTCAGTTACATCATCAAAAAATATTGGACACGTATTTTTTCTTTTGTCAATCAAACAAAAAAGACAAAGATAAAGCGCGTCAAAGTTTGGGAGTGGGGGCGCATGACGTCACGGGGAAGTTTAACGGGCTATATTTTCATCCTTTCTTGTTTAATTGACAAAAGAAAAAATACGCGGCCAATGTTTTCTGATAATCTAACTGATGGACTCATTATATTTCTTTAGGACTTCTAATGACACCAAATAAATAAATCTACAAACAGGTCAAAGTATTTAGTGAGCTTAATTACCATTGCAGCTCCTTCAGTTTCTTCATCCGACCGATTCTTCTCAATCATCAGCTTTTTCGCCATGGAGATGTGGAAGAGTGCTGCTGACACATTCACAGAGTCTATCCCTGCTCCTTCACCCTGATTAATTTGATAAGCCAAGGGACCAGGCTCTTCTTCCTCTAATTCTTCATCATCTGTAATGTTAGGAATTCATATATAGAAGTGAAAATTATAACTAGGTAACTATTACAGTTATGAAGGATACCCAGGTAGCACACAAGCTGTATAAGAGCTTATACGGTCATTATACAGCCAGTTTGAGCGTTATAAGAGCTGTATAATAGGGTGGATCGCTCATGTATAAAGAAAAATAAAAATCTATTTTAATTTTGGTAATAGCAAAAAAATGTGTCTAATGAAGCCCGCACCTCCACCAATATGTGGGGTATGCTTAGATGGTGGGATAAAATAAAAAGTAGCTGGTACGGGTCTGATGCTTTCTATTCAACATCTGTCTTACGACTAAGGCCTAATGACATAAAGCTGGTACGAGACAACTGATGTTCCTAATTTAAATATATACCACTTTTACATACGGCCTGACTGCCTCGTATTTATCGTAAAGGATTAACACCTTCTCAATAGGAAAGGTATTTAATTTTTTTTTGTATTTCATGTTTATTTTCTGCCTCCACATCCATCTTTAAATTAGTAGGGAAATGTCCATACTAAATGAGGGCTATGATGTTTTATATTATTATTTCAAATTTGTGTCAATAACTGAATATTGATTTCTACTGAATATAGTTTTTATGGTTTTAGAAAACTTAAATCTGATGAAAAAAAGAAAATAAAAACACCTATTTTTTTAGTGGTTCATACATTTTGTATTTTTTTAATCGAACTGCAGGGGCAATTAAATTAAAATCTATACTATTATAAAGTTGTAAAAATGAAGTGTCTGTACATTGAAGATATTTTCAAAAAACTGATTGTAACGGACTATTTGGAGGTCACTAAAACGAAAAATATTTTCTGCATGTTCGTATGTGTCGTTGTGGCTTCATCACGTCAAATCGGCTAAACAGATTTCAATAATTTTTAGTACACGGGTAGCTGGGTATCTTCAGATGGTTACAGGATACTCTTTACCGGACTATGCTAAAGAGATAAACTTTTAAACAAAAAAATAAAACCGACTCCAAAAAAAACAAAAAGTAAATAATAACGCCATAATTCAGTTTCTTCAAATTACTTACAAGTAACCGTTTTTCATACTCAATCTATACAGTATATACAATTAATCTTATTTTGGCGTCGGAGCCATATAAAGAATGTGTAAAATATTGAAAATTGACGATTTTAGTAAGTTGTGCCACGATGGCACCGACTCCAAAATAACATTAATTCTATATACTGTATAGATTGAGTATGCAAACGGTTACTTGTAAGTAATTTAAAGAAACTGAATTATGGCGTTATTTTTTACTTTTTAGTTTTTTTTGGAGTCGGTTTTATTTTTTTGTTTAAAAGTTTATTTATTTTACACTTTTTAGTTAATCGTTACTTAAAATTGTATCTCGTGACGATTCGAACAAGCCCAAACACGGCTAGGATACATTATTTTATTACATAGATCTGGTGCCTACCTTCCGGCTCCATCATCAAATCAATTCGATGGTACCATTCTCATCAGGAACATTTAAGTTTGTGACTATGAAGTTGCTTAGCTAAATTAATCAAGAAATTTTGTCGCCACCAGTAAATCATTTATCATTGAGGAGTTCCGATGGCATTCTGTGGTCTTCTGCATCAGTTTCACTTCACCAATTTACACTTTCTGAATGCAAATGCTTATTATGTTTCTTATAATACCAAAATCGCTATATGTATGCCTACAATATTTGAGGAGTTCCTTCAATTCCTCATGGATTCCATCATCAGATCTTCACCAAAATTAAATGGGACCAACTAGAAAGTACCTTCTATAAAACCAAAAAAAAAATTTTGAAATCGGTCAAATAGTCTGAGTAATCGGTGAACATCCATAAAAAAAAATAAAAAAAAAATCCGTCAAATTGAGAACCTCCTCCTTTTTTTGGAAGTCGGTTAAAAAAGAGGGGTTATGACTTTTTCTCTTCTTATTAACACACAATTACACAAAAATTCGTTAACACATACCTTGTTAGCACACATTCTGTCACGTGATAACATATGATTGTGATGTTTACACAACACAATTTAGTTTAATATGTTGAACGCCAGGGCGTCATGTGGTAGGTTATTAGAAAACTTCTGTGTTTGTATTATTACAAAACAACGAATTTTAGGCAGCCGTAACAAAATTTAAACGCAAAACATCGACCTTAATTTTTTTAATTTGGCTTTACTTAATTTAATTTATTATTAATTTTTTAATATAAATTTTTTGTTTTTTAGTGTTTATGGATGATTTTGCTAAGGATACGTTTAAGCATTAGGTTTCATATTTTTAATTTAAATGAAAATTATATAATATTTACTTAGTCATACTTTTTTTAAATATTATCTGTTTAATTTAATCATTATTTTATGTATAGAAACAGTACAAACGGCATATGTAACTATAATGTTAAAGCCTCAAGGCATTTTCTACCCATCAACTGTAAGAAAAAATCATATTTACTTAAAAATAAATTGCATAGCATTGAATGTAATAAATTTTTACATTTTAACTAGGCATCGAACAGCAATAAAGAATACAATTAAAACTACTTACGATGTAGCATTTCTCTTGGTGTAATCAAGTCCCCATTATGGAGATGCAGCCTAGTCTGCAAAATGCAGGGTCCCCGTGCCATTGTTCTACGAACCCTTAGTTGCTCGCCCTTTACATTAACATGAGTTATGTATGGTCCAAAAGTGTAATTGATTCCAGGATCTTCTCTCGTACTGCTGTGAGCTGTTGGTATGCCTCGGCTAGTTGATGGCATGTTGTAGTGATGGTTGGAAGGCTCCGGGCATTGTGACGTTGAGCTAACGGGCCTGCTAGGTTCAGGATTTCTCAAAGGAACAAATTCTGGTGTTGGATCTCTTAATACAGGCTCATTCTCTTCAGGCATATTCACAGCCATATCTAAGTCTGCATCCGGTGTGGACTCATCACCTGTATCTACCTCACACGACGGCCCAGGATCAAAGTCCATTTCTAAGAAGTCCATATCAGGACTTGAAGCTCTCGAGCCCTGGTCTCTAGCATTGGATCCTGCTTGTTGCTGTGGATAAATTGGAGGTATTGGTAAATGCCTTTCTAAGGGCAGCCCCATGTCGAGACTGAAGAAGGAACTAGGTAGGTCTGCTAAATGCTCTCCCCCTCTATAGGTGTAAATACATCCATCTTCAGAACCCAAAGAGTAGTCATCATTTCCTGTGTCACTAGAACTGTCATATTCATCCAAGTTAGGCCTATTTAACTTTAAGCTGGACGGCCTCTTCCTATTTTCCCTCAATCCTGCATTCTCAAAAAAATTATCACAAACCCTGCTTGTGGAACTTGTTGAAGGGAAATTTAAATGATAGGTGTTTCCTGCTTTTTCTAAGCACACCTTGTGTCTCTGGCAAGTCTGCAGTTCCTGAGTGGTGGCAAGGCCGTTATCGCGTGTTCCGCCGTCGGCCTTGCTGCTGCTCGCAACCTCAAGGTGACTGTTGTTCACTCTGACACCTGCAGATTGGTTTGTGCTAGTTGTGTTTTTGTTGTAACACTCGTCACCACTGACGGCGAGCCTGCTGGATGGCCCGGGCTCGGCATTAGTCGCGCAGTTCGAACTCTTCGCCTGGGAATCACTTGATGTAACGCAGTTGGTATCCGCCGTTTCCGACGCAGGACAAACATTTTCACTGTTCTCGTTCAAACATCGTTGTTTCGGTGCCCCCTTGCAATTCCTACTTTTATCACCGTCACTATTCAGTTTATATGATTTTCTCACACATCCGCCGTCCTCGATTGAATCCATGGCTATGATATCACAAAATTCGTCGGCATTGTAAACATTAATTAACTTTAAGGTTACCAATGGCAAGTTAAGTAGGGAATCAAAGGCGTAATAATTAATTCGTCACAACACTAAATGTTATTTATTAACAGTGGCAAAAAAATCAAATTATATCACGGAAGCATGAGAAGTAATACATTTTCTAATAGAAGTCATTAATAACAAAAACCCAAATTGACATTTAATTCAACAGACTCGCCTTCAAAATAGTGTTGTTTTGCACTGAATGATCATTATTCTGAATGATCAATCAGTTCAATGACAGTTTATTAGATTTTGTGTATTTGGGCCCTTATATTACTAGATAGTTAGGACACGTTTGTGGTTATTAACGAAAAACGTCTTAAGTATCATTCATTCTTTCATTCCGCAAATCGTTCATTCAGTCAGTTTTCAGTTTTTCCACAATGACAAGTTACTTCGACCAGCTGTGAAATATCTTAAAATTGCGTCTCAATTATTAACAATTGCGCTGTAAATCATTATCTGTCTTTGTTCTTATTCGTGTTTTACTAAGATCTGAAGAATAAAAGTCTAAAATGGCTTACGCCTACTTGTTCAAATACATCATCATTGGCGACACAGGTATTGATTTTATTTCCTGGTATATTATCTAGTCTATTTTTTGTTTTCGTGTCGTATTAACTGGAGTGTAATTACATTCATCATAAGTTTAGACTTAGCTATAACGATAGGTGATATAAATTCGAGTGTATTGTTTCTGTTAAATGGGGTGCATGAATGATTGTTATCTTATATTACCTCTTCTTTTCCGCCCACGCTCATTTCAGTACACTTAATATTCAGCGCATATCTTAAATACGCTGTTAGTGATTATCTCGATATAATCATGTTATTAGTAGACCAGCTAAACTGGCAGGAAGTCTTCTGTGTATCAAGGACTTTCTTTGTTTGTTATTCTATTGACTGTGTTAGTATTAGAATTGACACATTAATTATGTAATGTAAATAAACGCTCAGAAGTGTTTTAGTCAGTATGTCGCATGCTATTGAACATTTCTTTGGTACTGTACAGTAATTAAATTCATAGTAAGACTAGAAACTTCATGCGTCATACAATAATGATAAATATCATGTATGAACATGTGTTTCTTTGTATAAAATAATGTTAGCATCTTTATTGAATTTCTTGCTAACTAGAAAACATTTCTCAAAGGCAGCTGACGTACCTAACCATTTTTGCTTAGTATGCTATTGCTATCCATTGTTTACATGTGTATGTTCAGAATAAACGTAACATACAAACAAAAGTATAACATGCTCTGACTTATCAGTTACATACATAGTTGGAAATCAAATCCATACTAATATTATAAACGTGAAAGTGTGTCTGTCTGTTACCTCTTCACGCTTAAACCGCTGAACCAATTTGGATGAAATTTGGTATGGAGCTAGTTTGAGTCCCGGGGAAGGACATGGCTATTTTTTATCCCGGAAAAATACCCTTATCCGCGATAAACAAATATAAAGCGAACAAAGTCGCGGGCAGAAGCTAGTAAGGAATATGCGTTAATTTTTATTTTTGCTTTATTAAAAGCTCATTCATGGGTTGGACTGAAGCAAAGGGGTCCCGACACTTAAAAAATTTTTCATCGGTGTGATGTCATATTAACACCTATTTTTTATGATGCTATCGTATAAAGGACGCTAAAATAAGCATGTTTTGTATGGGAAACTTTTCTCTAAACTGGATAATTACCAAGATAAATGACGGATTATAAAATGTAAAATTTTCAATGATGAAATGGGTACGTATTCAAAACATTTTGAATGGTTTTATGTAGACCCACTGCCTAAAAGTGATATTCTATAGCTTTTTGTTTATGTCAAAAACCGAAAACTGTAGGTTAGGTTAGGTTTGTTTATGACCATGGATAGCGGAGCGAGCGAAGCGTCAGAATGCTTGCTTACTTTATTGCAAAATGTTTGGAAAAACTGCGACAAAATGGAACATGGGTCAAAAACCGAAAACTGTAGGTTAGGTTTGTTTATGACCATGGATAGCGGAGCGTCAGCATGCTTGCTTACTTTATTGCAAAATGTTTGGAAGAACTGCAACAAAATGGAACATGGGTCAAAAACCGAAAACTAGGTTAGGTTAGGTTTGTTTATGACCATGGATAGCGGAGCTTTAAAACACTTGCTTGCTTTATACACACAATTGACAGGTTAGATTAGGTTTACAAGAGAATGAAATGCTATACTGAGCGAGCAAACAAGTACATAAACTTTTTTTTTTTTTTAATTCTTTTTGTTTTTTCTTTGTTTGACTTTTACAAATTATAATTTTTTTTAAGTTATACTTGTCATTGAAATAAAACAATTTAACGGATTATATCGCGTATATTATCTCATTTTTTATTTCAATGAGTAATAATCGCGGAAACAGAAGAAAATATTTATACCTGTCATTTTTTTTACCTTTTTTTTAATTACCCCCCCCTACCAAGTTTACTATGGGACAGTAGACAAAAATATTTCTTTGAATAGCTATAAAAATAACCAAGATATAAGCCCCCAAAAATTTCATTCTATCTCTTTCTTGCAAAACAGAATTTAATATGGAGTTTATAGGGCCGGAGTGCACTGTGACGTAACAGTACATATTGGACCTCTCTGTCTAATTACTACTTTAAAATGCCTATGTCATGTGTATATCTTGGTCGATTTTAATAATTCTACATTTTGAAATAGTTTTTACGGTATTTTGATATTTAGTTATGAAAACCGAGAAAAAAAATTCATGCATGTACCCGATTGTGGTTCAACAGCCTTTATGACTGAAAATGAACTGGCGGTTAATAAACAAATATTTAAATTTAATTTGATAAATAGTAAGCTACAAATAATGATATAATATTTTGATGAGTGTGAGTGGAAAAATGACACCTGTCACCATCATCGCCTCTCCAACAGCCACCCCTGGACTTACACTAGGGTTGGTTCTGGGGGCTATCGGCACATTTCTAGAGGCGGCAATAAAAAATTTGCATTATTCATGGTGCCCTTGGGGCCGCACTGGATATTAGTATCTTAACAAACATTTATGCAGGTGTGGGGAAGTCATGCCTGCTGTTACAGTTCACGGACAAGAGGTTCCAGCCAGTGCACGACCTCACCATCGGAGTGGAGTTTGGAGCACGCATGATCACCATTGATGGCAAGCAGATCAAACTGCAGATCTGGGACACTGCTGGACAGGAAGCCTTCAGGTTAGGCTTTATTACTACACTTGAAATTTAAACTTGGAAAAGACCTGATGAAATTTCAAGTACTGATGACTGTCGCCAGTACATGCCAGCCTCACCTTAAATTAATCAGATTTTTCTTGTGTAGACATCTATTTAGAGTGATGATTTTTTACTCCTTTTGGCAGCTGCCCCACTGCCAACAAGAAAACCACTAGCTAAATATTTTCTTGATTGTTATACTTTTGACTGAGTTGTGACCAGTAAATTGTGTATTACAACCTATATCATCAATCATCAGTATAAGTAATCCATACTAATATTATAAATGCGAAAGTGTGTCTGTCTGTCTGTCTGTCTGTCTGTATTTATGTATGTATGTATGTATGTCTGTCTGTCTGTCTGTCTGTCTGTCTGTCTGTCTGTCAGTCTGTTACCTCTTCACGCTTAAACCGCTGAACCAATTTGGATGAAATTTGGTATGGAGATAGTTTGGATCCCGGGGAAGGACATAGGCTACTTTTTATCCCGAAGAAATACCCTTATCCGCGATAAACGAATTTAAGGCGGACGAAGTCGCGGGCAGGCGCTAGTAGTACATAAAAAGCTCTCAAGTAAATATTTTCGACACCTCAATAACTTTAGCTAGCTCCAAAAATAGTCTGCACCATATACTGGCACATATTGGGAGAAAATGTTCACTTGGCTAAGTAAAATAATCATAACAGAAACAAACATTTTCCTTAAAATAAATCAAGAAAATCAAAGACTAAGATTGTTGTGAATCAAACATTTTCCTAACCACATAAAATAAATAACTATTTACTTAAAATATGTAAAAAAACAGGTCAAGCGCGAGTCCGACTCGCGCACCAAGGGTTCCGTGCAAACTTTCACTTACCCTAACATTATTATGTTACCCGGTTCCGGTTGAGTTAAGTTTGCAGCTGATATCTATAGCATTGCTTACAAATGAGGTGCAAACTTAACGCAACCGGGCTGTCCAAATATGACTTTTGAAAAATACTATTTTTTATCATTTAATTACAAATGTAAAGTTTTCAGATTTTTGCATGTATTTGTAGTATGTCACAATATTACTTGCCTAATTTCATAGTTCTATGTCAACGGGAAGTACCCTATCATTTTGATTCCCTTGAGAGTGTCGAAATATACGTTTTTTGCGTCATAAATGGCCGTATCTTTTTTTTTACGTTAAAGTAGAAGTTTGATTTTTTACAGCTTGTAGGGACCATAGACCTGAGTATATGGTGCTAATTTAATCTCAATACCTCCACGCCTTCTCCAGATAAAGGGTCTTGACAGACAGACGGACAACAATGTGATCCTATAAGGGTTCCGTTTTTTTCCGATTGAGGTACGGAACCCTAAAAAGTCAGACTAAGATTGTTGTGACTATACTGAAGACTGTGATTGTGGAAACAAAACAAAAGATTCGTTGTTGTGTGATATAGATGGAGCATTGACTTCGATTAGGATGCCCTACTTTACAAACTGTAAACAAAAACATAGGTTCACTTAGTTTTAAAATAGTAGATTAAATTGTTTGGTTAAGTTAGACTTGCAAATTGTACCTATTGTATGAACAGTACCACTAACAATGAAGAAAATGTGCATTGTTCATTGATAAAGAGGTTGCAAAATTTGCTTTAGTAGTATACAAGGTCATTACTCATTATATTTTACTGAATGAGTGCAACAACTGCATTTTATATTTAGTCATTTGTGATTTTTATTACAAAGGTCTGAAAAAATACTATTCGGCATTTAGGATGCTTCTACTTGTATTTTTTTTTGTCTGGATATTTCTTGTTTTCCTTTGTCAGATTCAGATGTGCAACAAAATATTTGTACCTACCTACTGATCTTGGTTTCTAAAATTTAATATTAATAAAATGGGTTCTTAATACATTGGTGTATTTGTTTAAAAAAAGCGTCTGAAACGGATTTTTGAGGTTGTATTTCTATGAAACAGATGAGATATAAGTATGAGCCCATTCCTTTTTTGGTTTAAGAAAACCTCTGACAAGGATTTTTAACGTTGTATTTTTAAGAAACAGATACAAAATAATTCTGATTAGTTATTCGCATAAGTCCGTTCCTTATTGTTTATGTAGTGGCCTCAAATTTAAGTAGCACTGAATATTTTAACTAAACTCAAACGATTACCAACGAGTCTTCTATAGAGCGCGCGAAGTCATAACTTTAAGCCCTTGAAACTTATGATGTTATATGAAAACCCAGTTGTTTAAATGTTTTTTCACGAGCGGAATATATTTATATTTTACACCGGTCTCAAATTTTCGTTATTTTAAAAATTTGTCTACCACTTTTCGACTCTATTATACATGTGTTTTAATGTTCAAATTGGACCAGGAAGTTGACTACTAGTATTCTTACAAAAAATCAAATCAAATCAAAATATCCTTTATTCAAGTAGGCTTAGATACAAGCACTTTCGAATTGTCAGTTACAATGAGAGAAGTCTTTGCTGGGAAACATACAATATGATCCAACATTTGTTGCAAGGATTAGGGAAACCCAGAAAAACCTAATCAGATCATTTAACTTAAGTATAATACTTACTTATTATTGATAAAATCATCATTTTAAAAATTAAAATAATTAGTAAATCTAGAATGTGTCTAGAATAAAATTCTAAATGTCAGAGTATATAAAACAATTAATATGCGCTTACCAATTAACTATTACAATATTGTCTTAATTATACTTAAAACTTTTACAATTGTGTTATAACTAATTTATAATTGATACACGCAGAGGAGATGTACAATACTATATAACCGGCATTTAATTTCGGTATCTCACGTACTATAGTAAAATTTTAAAAATATCGCAAAGGAAGATATTTCAAGACAAATTAATATCGGTACAACATTCCCTGCATTGATCGCGTTTTACCCAAATATTTAACTCTGTCTGGTAGGTATTTTATATCAAGAGTCGATAGTGAAATGTAGATAGGTATAGTTCGAATAAACACGACGGCCGCGTGTGGCTTGATGCGACTCAATCCCAGGAGTCGTGACACATTTAGAGGCGTATTTACCTTAGGGCTATGTGGCCGAGGGCATGGGGGGGGGGGGGGGGGGGGATCACTTTATTGCTAAAGCGCAAGTCGGGTTTACTTGAACTTTAACTTATGGGGCGACGGAAACGAAAGGACCAGCAATAAAATAACGCAATTTGATAGCATACTGTACTTTACTTTGAACATCCACTACTGTTCGAGACCCACACACAATGCCGGCTCTAAGCTTCATGTCAAAGGCGTAGAAAATATCTGTTTAAGGTTCTTGTCCCACCGCCGGCGAGTAAGCGATGAGCTATCGGCGATTTTCTCGCCCAAGAAACGAACAAAAGATAATCGCTCCCGTGTATATATAAGAGAGAGATATATTTATAGTTCATCGCTGGCTGCTCACTTTGCGACGGGCGCCAAAAGACAAACTATCCTGATCAAGAGCCGATCGACGCTGCGCACTAGGGAATGCAATCGATCAACTAATGTTTATCAAAAGACCGTAAGTCGTAAATGACCGATTGCATTCTCTACTGCCCACACATCTCTAGAACTTACAAACATGATCTTGCAGGTCGATCACGCGTTCATACTACCGGGGCGCCGCCGGAGCCCTGCTGGTGTACGACATCACACGGCGGGACACGTTCAACCACCTCACCACGTGGCTTGAAGACGCCCGCCAGCACTCCAACTCGAATATGGTCATCATGTTAATTGGAAATAAGAGGTGAGACTTTACCATCATCGTCCCACCAAACTTGGTGCCCCAGCGGTCATCGTTGTACTGACAATGTGCCCTCCAACTATGTCAGTTTGATATCTCGCAGATTTTTTTGTTTTTGATACAATTTCGAAAGGTTCTCGAGTACCAATGGGCAGGCCCCATGATCCAGTCAAATTATGTTTTTACTAGGAAAGTTTTTGGGTAGTTCTGATTTCTTCCATTCTATATGTATTTTGGGGTGCTTAATCCGAATCGAGGTTTGCTAACAAAATTTCGTGACGCAACATCGACAGAATCCCAAAAAAAGTAAATATTTCTGCTTTTTTTTTAGATTATTGCTTAAAACTTGGAAACTATTAACTTTTAGTAAATAGCTTGTTTAAAGAAATCGAACTTCATACTCTCATGATAGTTCGCATTAAGCTAATGGATGCGGGTAACAATGTAAGAATTATATATGTAAATCGCCGGTTTTAGTGAAATTATAAGGAAAGAGTTAAGCACTCTAAAATTCTGCTCAATTTACTTTATCAAACTTTTTGTGTCGTTAATTAGTTGAAACAAATTAGATCTAAGATAATGATAACCAGTGATCGGCATTTTGGATGCCACACTCCGGGGTATGGTCTATGGTAAATGTCTGTACATTGAAGATATTATCAAAATATGATTGTAACGGACTATTATATATAATTTATTTTTTGATTTTTTGTATGTTTGGGTGTGTCGTTGTGGCAGAATCGTCTAAACGGATTTCAAAAAATTTTGGTACATGGGTAGCTGGGTATCTCCAGATGGTTATAGGATACTTTTTACCCTACTACGCTGAAGAAAAAAAACGGGGTTATGACTTTTCTCCTCCGCGAACGAAGTTTGGCACCTTCTAGTTAATTGAGTAATATTACCATTTATATGGATACGCCACTAAGCTCGCGATACCGATTAAACTGTTCGAAAAAAATGCTAATGGTTTAATGGCTACCTTCTTGTTAGTGTCTAGTAAATGTAATCGGTTGCTGGTTTATTTTTTTGGTTAATAATAAAGACGATTTTTATATGAACTATTTAAGTTTTATTGAAAATCGTAAACCAATTCACAAGAATTTATTTAAACAGTAAAAACATTATTTAAAACATTTAAGTTACTGGCGACCGAAGAGCTGGCGGTTTTCTCGCTCAAAGAATCAGTCTGGCGATTCAGCGAGGAAACGCCGCCAGCATCTTCGATACAATGCCGCAGGGGCAATTTTTAGATTTTGTTAGTTTTATTTTAGTTTAGTTGTATTTTTAGGTCAAGTTTTACTGTTTATTTATACATATTGAGATTTATGTATTAATAAATTTAATGGTCCTTGGATTAATGTATTTAAAACATTGCCCTTTGTCCTGTATATTGTTACAATAAACTTAGTCCCTTTTCTAACAACATAAAGCTCGTAATCCCGCGGCATATCCAAACTAGCAGTATGATTGAGGTCATTCGCCCCGTGCGGCATCCAAATCGTCGAACACTGACGATAACGCATTAATTATAGGGCAGATTATTAAAAATAACAACTATGAAATTCAGCAGAAGCATGCATAATTCATTGTTTATAATAGAAGCAACAAGTTTATGAATATTCACCAAGTTCATTAATACATTCAAAACAATTGTGTTTAGACTAAATACACTAGTTATAGGTAAAAAGTGTTTACAATTTTGTCGCTTTCAATTAAGCTTTTGTGTTAATATTAAGAAAGATATAAGATAATAATGTTACAAAAATATATTGTTTTTGCCCAAAAAAAACATTTTGATGTAAGCTTAAGTTTCCTTTTATGGCAGCAAGTCCCTAGTTAGTTATTGTTATAAGGTTAAATTAGTAATCTTAATTAGTAGATTAGTAATTTAACTTTTTAAGCTAATAACGGTAACAGGTAATTTTGGTACTAATGTCTAAATGTATAATGGTTCTAAATGTCTTATTATCAAAATTGTCAACGGTCAATAAGTATGTAAATGTAAACATGTTATAATGAACAAAAGACAAAACAATTAAATGTCGCAAAAACTTGAGACCCTAATTGTATCAGAGACATAACGTACAAAAAGATAAATGGTCAAGAACCCAAAATATTCAATGGATTTGAAAATCCCTTTGTCAAATTGTACAAAAGTCAAAAAGTATATTAATGTCAACATGTTTGTAAGAAAAAATGACAAAATAGTAATGGGTAACGTAGGTACAAGTGCCGGAATGTTCTATGGGTTAAAATGTACAACGGTCAAAAAGTATATAAATGTAAACATGATATTATAATGAACAAATGACAAATATAATTTAACAATGTTTTGTTATTATTGTTTAGTTTATTAAGAAAAGTACAATAACTTTGATTATATTAACGGGTAGAGTAGTTCCATAATAAACAGTTATAATTAAATAAACAACATAATTAATTCTATCGTGAAAACATTTCAAGTAGAGCACATTTAGTCAATCGCGTATTGTACATTTTGGCCACAGAGTATTCTGTCCGGAAAACTTTCTGACAAACTGACATTTAGGCCGTAATTAATTCTATCGTGAAAACATTTCAAGTAGAGCACATTTCGACAATCGCTTTTGTACATTTTGGCCACAGAGTATTCTGTCCGGAAAACTTTCAGACAAACTGACATTTTGGCCGTAATTAATTCTATTTTGACTAAAAGAAATGTTGTCCATAGCATATTTTGCCGTTATCTTTTTTGCCATTATAAATATTCAGACAAAATGACCTGGTGGCACAAACATTTTGTACTTTTTGACAAAATTACATCTCAACCTTTTATGCATTTTGGCATTTGTACTAAAATGACCTGTTACCCTAATAACTAACTAGGGACTTGCCGCCATTAAAATAAACTTAAGGCATCTTTATAATTTTTACCCATCTTAAACTATTACTAGGTAATTTTAACTAGAAAGCTACCGTGAGAATCAAATCAGACATTTAGATGCTCTTGTTCTTCATCGTAACCTCATTGCTGTGGGTCGCGACCAATTGAGGTCGTTATTTTATGCACCAACGCCCTCCAGGTCGATCGGTCTTCTGCCATCCGAATAGATCGCAGGATCTATTCGGATGACAGAAGACTGTTTGACTGGCGCGCTATTTAGATTACATAAGCGGTTACTCACATGTGCGAGACGGGCGTCGGTCTAAGGTCCTCGTCCGCGTGTGGTCCATATAGGCACTGCCTACCCTGATCGGCCATGTCCCTATATAGGCAGAGACAAACTCGTGTCGTCATGGACCGAGACATGTCAAACAGTACTCTGCTTTTACAAGTAAGTGAGTAACAGTCAATGTTATCTAAATCTACGGACTCAATGGCTTAGTGGCCAATGTTTTGTGCTCTGGTACGAGTTTGTACCATATGTCTCGCGTCACGTGTGTCATCTTCACACGAGAGACCGCCGCTCTCCCGCTTTCCGCGCCACTTCGAGCCAATCAGGCACTCCAACGGCGGTCAGGTCTTTGAGGGTTTCATCACTCCAGCGGACATTTTCCGCTGGACCGGCCCACATACACGGCCTTCACTGCACGAAACGAACCTCTTTCTTATGATTGTATATTTGTAATCTAAGTCGTAAAAATGAAATGTCGGTACATTGATGATATTTTCAAAAATAAATAAATAAATAAAAAATGAATGTTATGGACTATTTGGAGGTCACTAAAAGGCAAAATATTTTTTTTTGATTTTATGTATGTTTGTATGTGTCGTTGTGGCTTCATCACGCAAAATCGGCTAAACAGATTTCAACTATTTTTGGTACATGGGTAGCTGGGTATCTTCAGATGGTTATAAGATACTTTTTACCCGACTACGCTGAAGAAAAAACGAAGGGTTATGACTTTTTCTCCTCCGCGATCGAAGTTGCGGGCGCCTTCTAGTTGTATGTAAGTTCCTAAGTCTCCTCTATGGAACCTCGAGCCCGAAATTGTCTAAGAAGTGGCCATCGACAATGATTTTACTTTTTACAGTGATTTAGAGTCAAGGCGCGAAGTCAAGAAGGAGGAAGGCGAAGCGTTCGCTCGCGAACATGGCTTAGTATTCATGGAGACCTCCGCAAAGACGGCAGCTAACGTCGAGGAGGCGTTTATCAACACCGCCAAAGAGATCTACGAGAAAATCCAGGAGGGAGTCTTCGATATCAATAATGAGGTTAGTATATCATCATTATAATGAATGAATTGTACATATGATACCCATTGAAAATTACACACTAGAAACGTTAAAATCGCGATTCAAAGTCAGGCATAACGGCTGAGCGTTAAAACGCCCCATATAGATCAAGTGTGTCGCGTGACGTCACACGACAGACAAGTTTATGCGTTGCCGACGGTGAATGCGTTAAAAAGTGTATAGTTTTCATACATTTTTTCCTTGACACATGTCACTAGTGCGGCAACATGTCGACGTAAGTTGTATGCGTTCGCTTAGATTTTTACTATTAAGAAAAAATAAATGGCAGAACTTTACTTTGTTCTTTTTAGCATTAGAAATAGGGTACACAATTTTGCCGTGATTTTTTTGAAAATCGCTTTTAAAAATAGTAACTATTACTTATTACTTATGAAACCAAAATATGTAAATTACCGTCCTTGCTACATAACTGTTACATATTTGCTGTGGCTTATTTTTCGAAAGTGTTTTTCAATAAAAAGACACGTTAAGATTGTTTAGCCTTTTTCTAATGCTAAAGTATACCTAATATTGAAAGTGTTATGGTATTTTTGACCGTTTCTAGAAATATTGCGTGTACCATTCTCAGTTTCATGTTTTTACGATTCATATCTAAAACGTCATCATTATAAACCACATAAAACATTTCGTTCGTTCGTTCGTAACTTAAGAGCTACGCTGTTGTCGGTGGAGTAATCGCCATTCTTCCTTATCCTCTGTAAGCCTTTTGGTCTCCTTTAGATATGATTAAATGTTTTTTTTTCCATTCCATAAAAATAAAGCACATTTAACGTGTGTCTAGCATAAAAACTCTTCGAAATATTAATCGACATACTTCTTCCTCTCACTATTTTGTCACCCGTAAGAAGTAAAAATATCATTGTCAAGCTACTGACAACATTTTCAATAATCGAAAACTTTATGGTTGCGTAATGTGTCAGAATTAACTTCTTGCCTATTTGGAGTTCAGTAAAAAACATGGTATGTCCAGTTCCGCTACCTCAGTAGCGCTCGATGACGTCATTAAAATCAAAATCTTTTATTGCAGTCATGTTAGTATGAAGTTCTTAAACTAATTTATTAGTTAGGTACAGTTCCACATGAATTAGGTGCATTGCGGTATGGAAGACGCTGGGCGCGCTTCACCGATCGTGGCGTAATGCTGGAAGAGAGCCTTGATTCAGTGTAGCACGTGTTTGTTTGTCCACAGGCGAACGGCATCAAGATCGGTCCGCAGCACTCGGCCGGCGGGGCGGCGGGCGGCGCGGGCGGCACGGGCGCGGGCGGCGCGGCGGGCGGCGGCTGCTGTTAGGTGCTGGCTTGCACACACTGAGAGGGCTGCACATCACACGTGAGGCACGTGTCTGTCATCTCTCTCTGTCTCTCATACTCGTATAGGGAGAAGGGGCCATGGGTGCAATACTCCCTTGGCGGTACGAAAGTGGAGACCAAAGGCTATAAATTGTTCGGCAAAGGATCTGTATATTGGACAAAGCTGAATACGATATTGGTAATATTGTCACGTCCAAAATTGAGATTTTGAGAAATCGGAAGGTTCTATGGACAGTTACACCTCGGCACAAAAGCCCGTTAACAGTCTCGATGCAGACCCAAGATCGAGACTGACCCCACACTATACCGAAGATATCCCGGACTTCAGCCTATATGAGATTAGAATGGGTCTGGAACAGCTTATGAACAATAAGGCCGGGTCGTGATGAAATTACGACAGCACTTCTGAGAGCGGGTGGAAAACAAGTACTCAAAGTCCTCCAGAAGTTGGTCCGTTCCGTCATACTCGAGGACACCACGTCTAAAGGTGCGTCCACATTTGTATCATTTGCCCGTATCAGATCATCGTCGCGTAGCATGATCGCGTGTCACGATCACGCGTTTGGACGTTGCGCCGATCCGATCACTCGAAATCCATTTGCTAAGCGTATCACACACTTGTATCGGAAGAGTGCAGCATTATCGGCGCGCCGACAGTAAGCGTCCAAGCAGCACGATACGCAGTCATGCTACGGCACGGTGATCGGATACGAGCAAATGATACAAGTGTGGACGCACCTTAAAGCATGGAATAGGAGCGTGACAAAACCTTATTGAAGAACTAGAGACCCTTCTCGCTCCTGAACCATGTTTATAAGCTGTTCTCCAGAGTCATTATTACGGATCGTCTCGTGGACAGCCTTTAGCACCATAGACCATATTCATACACTGCTCTGCGGCAAGTTATACAGATGACAGGTACAAAATAGGTCCCGATACAAGTTTAATTTTATGAGATCCGTTGATCATTTAATTGTAGGTAGCCGGGCAGGTACCTAGGTGTAGCTTAAAGGAAAACAGGGACCGAAAAGCTTTATTCATTACCGGTACTATGTAGTATGTCGGAATAAAGGTCGGTGGGTCTGTCGGTCGGCCTGTCCGTTGATCACTCAGTCAATCAAACAATAGACGTTCAAGATTTAGACTAAAATTTAAGGCAACTGGACACTCCAGGAATTAGACATTCCAGGACGATTGGACATTCGAGGAATTGGACATTGGGGACCATAATGATTTTAACGTAGATACGTAACGTACAGACAGTCTGAAACCACAGCGTCTCCATCATTATATTCAAAGCAAAAATATGCTTATCTACTCAAAATGTTTATCCCTATTTTCCTCTCGAGGGGTGAAATTCTTCCTTCAAACTTTCCGTTTGATGAATTTTCAAAAATCGTTTAAACACAATCTGGCTACCACTATCTTCCGGTTAATTTAATGTTTTACTCTGTGGCAATGTCAAAGTCTTGTTGGTCAATTTATACACTTTCTGTCAAATGGCTTGATGACACAGTGGCGCCAGGGTACAATTTGCTATTTCCGAAAACTCGCATCTAATACCTTTGCAGCAACCAGAAATTAACCGTAATATACTTATGTTGTTCGCAGGAAAGGAGCAGCTGTGTGCAACAAACATTGGTACGAAACTTAGGTACTGCAAGACGGTTCATGTATTAGATTTATTTAAATGCTGCAAAATTGCTTGCATCTGGACACTTCAATATTGTAGCATGCCAATCCGGCACTTCTTATACTTAATAATACATTTTACAGTGTAAAAATAATGCAAATGACTTCAAAAGGATTTCGTTGTAAAATTTCGGGGGTGCTAACTTTTAACTAAATAATATCGTCTTTGTAAATTTGCAAGACTATTGGACTATAACGATTTCATTAGTGTTACGGGTTTCGAAAATAGTTATAACTACTCGGCGATACAAAAGGTTGACTCGATTTATAGAGGTAATTTAGTACTTTAATGAACGTCTCAAATTTGCTGGTCTCCGCAGACTGGTTTCATAATGGTCATATTACATCATTTTTATGATAAACAACATGTATGTTATGTACTATATTAACCAGAATGTGACGACAAGTGTTAAAACTTAGTAATGATAAGACGGTACGAGTCAATATTTACTCTATGTATGAATCCTTCGTTTGGTTCTTATTTCTTACACATTTGTCAGTATTGAATACCCTGACAGACACTCGTCTCTAGTAACCAACGGATCGAATAGTTATGGACCACAATATATGAATGTTACAAGTTGTGACCATGTTATATGTGCAATGTTAGATCCTTCATAAATAAATGAAGCTTTTATGTATTTTTATCGAGTATAAATTGTGTATATTTTATTTGCAAAGATTCACAATACATCGCATTTATTTACAAAAATTGTATCCTAAAAATGACTTTCCTCAAAATATTATTTTTGATTCGGGTTTCATCGGATTTATTGTGATAAACATAAGTACTTTATTTGCCAATTATTCATTACTATTTACCTAAATCAATCGCAGTTAATTCTGTATATTCAAAGTTAGTTTTGGACAGTCTTAATTATTTATTTAGTGGGGAGTTGAATGAAGTATATTTATGTGTTTCAATGTGTAAGTAAGCATTTTTGTACAATAGATAAATAATCTTGTGTTAGCTATGTGTAATGTGTATATGGGTTTAGAATCTGGTGTGACTAAATCTGCATAACCTTCTGATTACAAACATGCCTTGCTTTAGAATTATTGTCGAATTTGATACACTATCATTTTTATTAGTCAAGAAAATATTTGATATAAAAAATTCGATAAAATTTTTAACATCTTCTATTATGAATCATTGAGTGGTAAAAATGTAATCAAATGAGGACTGCTTGCGAGGGTAAGAAAGACATGATTACATACTAGGTTACTTTAAGTTTAGCACATTGTAATGATGTAATATTTTGTAAGGTTACAATATGCAAAACACATTTGTAAGGTGTAATTAATGAGAGTAAATGTTAAAAAACATATTTGTGGTTTATATTTTTATTATTAAAAATAATCAGGTGCTTATAAAATCGATTGCTATAAAATAAACTATCACAATCTTCATTCATTGTCACAACAAAACAAACGGGGTTTAATCGCGTATAAATATGTTTTTATTTAATAACCTTTCGTTGGTAATTCTTTAACGTTTCGGACGTCGCGTTACGTCCATGGTGTCGAAGGAACTGATGAGGCGAATATCAAAATCTAGCCGCGCGAGTTTTTCGATCTACCCGCGCTTGGTCTTGATTATTCATTTGAACAATACCGACACACTACACTCAAGGCATCTAGCACTCTATCGGATGACGTTTAATGGCTGTAATAATAATGTTTGACAAAAGGTAATTAAATAAAATCATATTTATATGCGATTAATTCCCGTTTGTTGTTTGTGATTGCTATAAAGTCTGGAAAAAAGTATACAAGTTGGCTTTTTGTGATTAAAGGCAATGTGGTGGGCCTGTTCATGTTCACCACTATCGCCAAATAATATGACAGCGCTCGAACCCTACAACACGACAACGACCGTAAACAATCTGTTTTTCAGTATCAGTGTGTTGGAACTCTCTTGCCAATAGGGAATATGCAATACGTTTTCATAATTACTGCATTAAACACGGAATAAAGATATAGTAGAAATGTTAAGTGGGCGTTCCCGCGCTGCCAAGTATATACCTCATAACGGATATCATTCCTGTGGCAAGTTGACAGTGAGAGGAAGAACATTTGACACTGGCAACTGTTCTTCCAATGAAAAATGAAATAAACCCTTCATACACGTTCATAACCAAGATTTCGTAACCAGATATGAATATGGATTTTTTTTCACTGTTTCATAACCAGTTATCAAACAAAACTTTTTTTTCCATTTTTACAACCAGAACCTCTTATACATGTCTGGTCTCCTGGTACTTTTCTGAATAATAAGAGTTTACTCAAACATGCAATTGGGTAGGAGATTGATTCAGTTAAGTCTTAAAATACAAATTTAATAGTTAAAGACACTTATAACTATGAACACGAAAATAGTTATTTTGTCATTTTGATAAATAGTAAAACTTAAACTTGTTTGTTAAATATAGGTATTGTATAATAGGAACTGTATGGTAAAAAACTGGCTAGCTTACACTCATAGATAACTGATGTATATAAGTGATAGATTATCATATTAATTTCAAGTGTCAAATGTTTATTGTTGTGGAAAGTCATCCTGAAGAATTGATTGTATTTTCTTCTTTTTGTAAATAACGATGGAGTTTATTCCTACTAAACGAGGAGGTACAAAATCAATTTTTAACGGCCGTGAATACCATCTCCGAAAAACATATGTTGAGGGTAATACATTTTGGCATTGCAATCATACCAAGAAATGTAAAGGAAATTTAACGCTTAGTCCCGAAAACATCGTGATAAAAGATAATCCCCACATCCCAGACTGTGTTCCAAATATGGCTAAATATATAATATCTCGTAAGATGGTTCAGTTAAAGAGCAAAATTTGCGAAAAATATGATCCTATTCAAAAACAATTTGAAGCGGCAATATGCGAACTAAAGGATATGATTGGATATGATTGCGGAGCTGCCGACATATGAAAGTGTCAAAAATGGTATGTACAATGCACGAAATAATATGTATTGAAAGTTCCCAAACTTCAACATAAACTGCCCAAGGAAGTGATAGTGCCCGAGAAGTTCGAGAAATACCTAATAGGTGATTATAATGATGAGATCCGAATTCTAGTTTTCTGTTCTCCGGATACTGAAAGCATTTTACAAAACTTTGAAGTTTATTTACTCGATGGTACTTTCAAATCTTGCCCGCAACCATTAAAACAAATATATAGTATCCACGGTTACAATACTGACACAAAAAAGTGATTCCTTTGTTTTTTGCCTTTCTCCAAGGAAAAACAACCAAAACCTACCAAACATTGTTTGATATAATCAAAACAAGATTTCCAAACTGGAATCCATCAAAGATATTGTTGGATTATGAGAATGCTGCTATGAATGCTCTTCGAAAAGTATTTCCAGATGCGACATTAAAGGGCTGTTTTTATCATTTTTGTCGCAGTCTCTTTAAAAAATTCAAACAGGAATCAAATCAAGAGTGCAGAGGAGACATGTTGCACGATGTGCTGGCCTAGCCCGTTTACCCGTAAAATACATTACTGCGGGCTATAACTACATAATGAAAAAATCTCCAAAAAATAAGGAGGTAGCAAAGTTCAATGATTATTTCAATCGATTTTGGTTAAAGGATGTGCAATTTATTAAAACGTGGTGTTGTCAAGGAGAAGTAATAAGAAATACTAATCATCTAGAAGGGTGGCATTCTCGTATAAACCGCTTTGTTGGGCAGAAAAGGCCCTCCATAGCTAAAATTTTGGATATTTTAGAAAAAGAATTTAAAATGAGGAACGGAAAAACCAAACGAAAAAATGATAACTACGTCGAAATCGACAAAGAAATTAATCAAACATTAGAAGAATAAATGGCAAAAGAAATAAATGTAGGACACTGCTTAGAAATAATGGCACCTTTTATGTTTTAAGTTCACAAACATTGCTTTCACCTTTTCAGTTTAACTGAATCTTATACCCAATTGCATGTTTGAGTAAACTCTCATTAGGTATTCAGAAAAGTACCAGGAGACCAGACATGAATAGGAGGTTCTGGTTGTAAAAATGGAAAAAAAAGTTTTGTTTGATAACTGGTTATGAAACAGTGAAAAAAAATCCATATTCATAACTGGTTATGAAATTTTGGTTATGAACGTGGATGAAGAGGAAATAAATATAAAAAAAAACCAGATTTTTTGATGGAAAATTTACTGTTTTGTTTGTTGTTCAAAAGAAAATAAAACGTTACCATGTGATTTTTAAAGTTCAATGAAGGAAAAAATGTATGACAACTACACACTTCAACACACTTTTTATTGACCAAAAAGTAAATATAAAAATGCCCGTTTCTCCACACATTTGTGTGTTGTCCGTGGTGTGACGTCACGCGTTTTAACGTCTAACGGCTACGCCAGACATTGAATGTCGATTTTAACGTTCATAATGTCTAATTTTCAGTGGATATCATTTATTATACTGGAGCCAGGGGTGCTAAGAATCCCCGGGTGAGGCTCCTCCGTCAAACGACCTCTCGTTAACAACATTGTGACAATTTCGAGTGTGTCGAGCAGGGTTGCGTACCTGATACTCAGAGTATCTAAAAGATATTCGTTGAAGGTCATACAGGTCTACGCACCGACCTCGATTCACCCGGATGAGGAGGTGGAGGCCATGTATGAGGACGTCAGTAGAGCCATACAGGCTTCCAAATGACACTTCACTGTTGTTATGGGAGACTTTAACGCAAAGCTGGGGAAGAGAGGCGATAACGAGCTGAAAGTGGGGCAATTTGGATGTGGGCAACGAAACCGAAGTGGTTATTCCCACCTGTTACCACCAACTTGTCACCAGTGGTAACAGATGGGATTTTTTTCCCATCTTTTACCACTAAAGTAGTCAGTGGTAACTACTGGGAATTTATTTCCCACCTGTTACCACTAAAGAAATTGGTGTCAACAACTGGGAAAAAAAATCCCAGTAGTTACCACCAATTAGTTTAGTGGTAACAGATGGAAAAAAAAATCCCAGCTGTTACCACTGGCGAGAAGTTGGTGGTAACAGGTGGGAATAACCCAACCGAAGGGGCCAGAGGCTGGCCGAATTTCCGGAGGAGGGACTCTTCATGATGAATTCCTTCTTCAAAAAGCCGCCTAACAGAAAATGGACCTGGATGAGTCCCGACGGTTCCACGAGAAATGAGATAGACTTCATTTTATCCACAAAGAGACAAATAATTTAATTCAATGATGTCTCAGTGATCAATAGAGTGAAAACCGGTAGCGATCACCAAATGGTGCGAGGC
This sequence comes from Hedya salicella, assembly GCA_905404275.2. Taxonomy (NCBI): domain Eukaryota; kingdom Metazoa; phylum Arthropoda; class Insecta; order Lepidoptera; family Tortricidae; genus Hedya; species Hedya salicella. Next base: position 13,747,732 of record FR990112.1, on the reverse strand, counting down.
ACATTGAATATGAACGTCCGCCTAGAAAGGTCTCGCCTAATGAAGTCCGACCAACTACAGCCCACATACAAAACCCCGAAAACTTTCAGCTGGAGTTAACAAATCGCTTCGCTTGCCTGGATAATTGCGTTTCCGTGGACGATATAAATAACAGGTTGGTAGAAACTGTCCACGAGGTGGGGAAGAAATTCTTCAGACCTCGCCGCAAAGATAGACCCCAAAAACTATCCGACCATACTCTCAACCTCATGGCTGAACGACGCTCGATGACGCTGCAGACTTCTGAAGACGCTGAAGTATACAGGCAGCTCAATAGACGGATCCATCGGTCCATGCGGCACGATATTCGTCTCTAATACTAACCATATTAAAGAGACGATAGAGCGGAACATCTATTGGGCAAAGCCAGCTGACGAAGCTGAAGACAGAAGACGGCAGTGTAGTGTCGACGACGCCAGAGGTGTTGAAAGAGATAGAGAGGTTCTATGGGCAGTTATATACCTCGGCTGCCAAACCTGCTCATGACTTGGCCAAAGACCCGAGAGCCAAGCTTACCCGACACTATACCAAAGATATCCCGGACATCAGCTTGTACGAGATTAGAATGGCCCTTAAACAGCTCAAGAACAACAAGGCGCCGGGTGATGACGGAATCACTTCAGAGCTTCCGAAAGCGGGTGGAACACCGATACTTAAGTTCCTTCAGAAGCTCTTCAATACCGTATTGCTCGAGGGCATCACGTCGGAGGCATGGAACGGGAGTATGGTGGTGCTATTTTTCAAGAAAGGTGATAAAACGCTGCTCAAGAATTATAGACCCATCTCGCTTCTGAGCCATGTCTACAAGTTGTTTTCCAGGGTCATCACGAATCCTCTCTCAAGCAGGTTTGATGAATTCTAGCCTCCCGAACAAGCCGGGTTTTGAAAAGGCTTCAGTACCATACGCCACATACACACGCTGCGGCAGGTTATACAGAAAACCGAGGAGTATAATCTGCCACTTTGCTTAGCGTTTGTGGACTATGAGAAGGCCTTTGATTCTGTCGAGACATGGCAGTACTGCAGTCGCTCCAGCGATGCCGGATTGACTGTCGGTATGTCGAGGTGCTGAGGAGTGTGTACAACAACGCCAGTATGTCGGTCCGAGTACAAGACCAGATTACGGAGGCGATCCCGTTGCAGATAGGTGTGAGACAAGGAGATGTAATATCTCCGAAGCTCTTCACCAACGCAATGGAAGACGCCTTCAAGCTCTTGGAATGGCAAGGATTCGGCATCAGCATTAATGGCGAGTACATCACGCATCTTCGGTTCGCCGACGATATCGTGGTCATGGCAGAGACGCTGGAGGATCTCGGTACGATGCTCGAAGATCTCAATAGAGTATCCCAACAGGTGGGCCTTAAGATGAACATGGACAAGACGAAGATCATGTCGAATGTCCATGTAGCGCCCACCCCAGTATTGGTTGGTAACTCGGTCCTCGAAGTTGTTGACGAATATGCCTATCTAGGACAAACAATCCAGTTAGGCAGGTCCAACTTCGAGAAAGAGATCAATCGACAGATACAACTCGGCGTTTGGATAACTGCGAAGTGTCTTCTCGTCCAGCATACCTCAGTGCTTGAAGACGAAAGTCTTCGACCAGTGCGTATTACCGGTGATGACCTACGGAACCGAGACGTGGTCTCTGACTATGGGCCTCTTAAGGAAGCTCAGAGTTACTCAGCGAGCTATGGAAAGGGCTATGCTCGGTATTTCTCTACGAGATCGAATCAGGAATGAGGAGATCCGTAGACGCACCAAGGCCACCGACATAGCATACAGGGTAAGCAAACTGAAGTGGTAATGGGCAGGGCACATAGTTCGAAGAACCGACGGCCGTTGGGGAAGAAAGGTTCTAGAGTGGACACACACGTACCGGCAAGCGCAGCGTGGGAAGGCCACCCGCAAGGTGGTCTGACGACCTGATTAGGATTGCGGGGGCCCGCTGGATGCGAGTCGCCTTGTATCCTTGTATCCGGCCCTTGTGGAAATCCATTGAGGAGGCCTGTGTCCAGCAGTGGACGTCCTACGGCTGAAATGATGATGATGATGATGATGATGATGATGATGATGGATGATGATGATGATGATGATGATGATGATGATGATGATGATGATGATGATGATGATGATCATGATGATCATTTATTATTTTTAATCATAAAAAATCGGATCGATTAGTATCATTGAAAAAAAAAAAATTGCATTTTCCCTATTAACCGGGTTGTATTTTTTGTCCGTAGCGCTAGCAGCGTTCGTTTGCCTAATGTGATTCTTTCCAATATCAAGTTATCTTAATAGCTGGTGGGCAATTTAATTTACAGATTTAACAAAAGTCAATCAACATGATATACAAACATAGATCAACTGTCTATAGGAGATTCAATACTAATGATCTCATTTAACACTTTAAATACAGAGTTTACCACTTCAGGTGATTTCATTTTGACGATGCCGTTGCTTTTGACCTCTGCTTTCGGCAGTGTGATTTTAAAGATGTCCAAAACGGAAACGTCGAACATGATCGTGTGCTTTATTTGGCTCTGCAGCAACCGGTACACTTGGCTTACGAGTTCTGACATGTTTTCTACTTCGTCTTTTAACCTGAAAAAAATAATTATTATGTGTAAACATAATCGGTATCAGCGTTATTCGTCCCATTCTATATTCTATATTCAACACACATTCTTTATTCGTCTTGTTCGCTATATGTCTCTATCTTCCTAAGTCTAATTCTGTAACTTTATCTCATTCTTAATAAGTCTTAATCGAATTTCGTCACGGTCGCAGTGTCCTGCGATCTTGCCCAGATTGTCGGTCAGTCAAGTGAATATAAAAATACTGACCCATTCCACATGATGTAAACATCTCCAACTTCAAATCGGAAGTCCAGTTTATCCTTGACATCAGCTCGAGGAGTGGTGTAGGATAGCACAAAGGGATCTGTGGCTCTTGCAGAGGCACATTCCACAAAACTGAAGCCAAACATCAGTAAATGGTACTAAAAGAAAATAGAAAACAACTTGCAGTTGCTAAAAGTACAAATTTATTCTCCTTCAGTTTTTACAGCCTACTTCATCATCATCACTTTGGAATCAGGAACATACAATTCAAATTTCAAATAAGTAGTGCATCTGTAGTTTCTAAGGCAGAGTCAACATGCTTGCCAAAAGCAAGGAAACTCGCAGGATGCAGTCATTTGTTAGGGAAAGTCAGAAATTGCCTCTGCTTACTCTAACACATGACTGTTTCCTGTGAGTTTGTCCACTTTTAGCAAGCGTGTGGAGTTGGTATAAAGGATTTGGTGATATATGTTACTAATCTTGCACTAACCGTTTACTGCTTAGGGATTATCTATTGTCTGTCAATATTAGGCCACATTATTATTCTATAGGTATGATTCGAGCCATTTCGCTCAAAGCAGTATGAATGATAACAAGATGTGGCTCAGAAAGTTATACAGTCAAACCTGGGTAAAGGTCATTTGACTGTACTTGTGAGTACTATTTCTAATAATTGTCATCAACAAATGAGTTGAGTATGAGTGTATGAGGTATGAGCACATGTGAACAAGGACATGGTTTCGCTTGAAGTTAACTTTCGAGTAGGTTACAATGAGAACCACCGGTATAGCATGACACAGATGAAAAGGCACACATTAAAACATTGATGAAGACTCTATCATTGCTACATCCGCATACAAGGGCATCTTTAAAAACGCGGGAGTCCTCAGGCACTCTGAAATAGAGGCCCTGGAGCACTCAAAAATAGTAAAAACGGGACTGTAATAAAAAAGTTTATTACGATCTTTCGGAGCCCCTGTGTGCCCAGTGGGAAAGTGGGGACTCCGCGCGCTATATTACTTGTATTGTGCTGTATAAGAAACTCTGCCTTCGCTTTCTTTCAGCTGCGACTTGGTCTCAAGAGGAAATGTAAACTACTTTTTTGATAACATAATTGCAGCTGTAAGCACATGCAACTTACAGTGCAGATTTGAAAACTATCATCAATTATATGTCTTCTAATTACCTGTGAAAAACTTAAGGGTTTGATATTGCAGTCAAATAATTTCTGTAAGCAAGTCTTAACAGCATCTGCAATTTTACGCTCGCCTCTCTCTAGCAGGTAAGGCAAGTGTGTTGTGCCCTCTGGGCTGTTGCTGACACCCCAGGACAGCAGGATTCCTGTGTATGCCATCTTTGTTTTGTTACTGTTAGTTGTTGTGGCCACATTTATCTGAAAACAGTGTTGTTTCAATTGTCAAAAGATACAAGTTTGTATGATTTTTAATGTTATGACATGCTACTTATATATGTATATCATGGCATTTAATTAAAGTTAATATAAACAATACATGATAGGTTCAACTGATCAAATGAGTTATAGAGATGTATTAACCCATGCATTATAAGATCATTCACTCTCTTCCAAGGCTTAAAATTTACAAAAAAATTGCACTAAGTAAAACTACATAAAGGACAGTGAGCCTTTTTATTGATATGATATGACATCCTGAAACTTAAGAGTGCAACTCCAGGCTAGGCATAGGCAAGTTTAGTGGGATGTATCCATGAATAAATAGTAAGGTTAGTTTATGTTGATGTTCAGTGAGTACTTTATGTAATTCTCACTGTCACAATTACCTTTAATGCATCAGCATCTTCCTCGCAATATTTCAATAGCGGCTGCTGGTCAAATTGCACCGCATACTTAAGAGAAGACTTCGCAGAGACGCTACAGGCCAATGTTTGTCTAATTTTGGATGCATATTGCTTGAACTTTACTCTGCTGTACTGTAGGTTGTGTAATGGTGATACTTTACTCACAGACCATTGGCCCTCGTGATGTATAACTGCAATATGAAGAAATCACCGGTATATTGTGTAAATTTTAAGCATAAACACAGTTTAGTTACATGAAACACTATTCAGCATCATTTACCAGCTAGGGGGTCATTGATGAATTCTGCATTGGTTTCCCAATGCCATGAGGGCTCCACATTTGAATGTAAGATGGACATGATTTAATATAAGAGATATTCATTAAAGTATAACACTGGAAACATAACGTGTTGATATTTATTTCAAGTAAACAGAAACACTAGCTAAACACCATTTTTGCTTTGAAATGACGTGACGGTTGACGGTTATTTTCGTTTGATGTCGGTTGGTAGCACTGCCACGGTAATTTTGAATACGTATTCTAGTATTTTTAGCAATAAAGATATGTTTACAGACTAATAAGAGATACTACGTATGATGTTCTAAATCCAAAACGTGCCAAATTATTGATATATCCTTAACCTTTACAACACTTGAGCAAGCGACTACCACCGGTCCACAGCCCAGACGGTTACTCCGAAACTAGAAATTCGAAGTTCGTAACGTGCCGTCCCTCTCGCTCTCATGTTAAGCTGTATTTAAGTGAGCGGGATGGAGCCATACGAACTTCGTTTTACGTGTTTCGGAGTAGCCCTTCGGGTTTGGTGGCGTGGATTGGGTAAAGTCTATTCTATGTTCTTCTTCAGCAGTGGACTCCGGGTTGTCGATGATGATGAGGAGGAAAATTAAAACCGATTTTAAAAGAGCTTAAATACTTGTAGTAACAGTATGTAACTCATATCTAGTGCTGCGCAATAATGTTTCGTCTATCTTTAATCGTCTCAAATCGCGGCTAATTAATTTTGGGCAACTAAATGTTACAATACATTTCTCTAGTAAAGTAATATTTGGACGACTTTTGAACAATCCCCTATATCCATACTTTATTTTGACGTATGGTATTTGGTATGTTATGTTGTTAAAAGTGAGAAATAAAAGTAATTTGTACCATAATTACTATTGAAATCATTATTTCTTATTGAAATAAGGAAACGAAAGTCATATTTCTTATAATCTTATCAATTGCATTCGTTGTAGTTGATCCTGATCTTTATTACTGACTTATTCAGTACAAGCGATCAAAATACGAGTGCTGAGTGTAGCCCTTGTGAAAAACAAGTTTCTAATGGACTTTGACTCTAGATAATAGCATTACAGATTGAATTATCAAGCGCTTATACGTAGTTCAGTGACATTTATTGTTTCATTTCATTTCGCTTTTACCCGTGAAGCATGGAGCAGCTGCGTTTTGACGGTCGTGTGGCGGTGGTTACCGGTGCTGGAAATGGCCTCGGGAAAGAGTATGCGTTGCTGCTGGCTTCGCGTGGGGCCAAGGTGGTGGTCAATGACCTGGGAGGAGCAAGGGATGGCGCCGGCAAGTCAGCCAACTTCGCTGACGATGTCGTCAAACAGATCAAGGATAAAGGTTACCATTGTCTTTCTATTCTATAGTGACATTGCAACTATCGTCGTCAGATAATACCAATTGATACTGATTTTCTCTATATGCTCATTTTCTGTTTGCATATTTACTCAATCACAATTAATGTTAAGAACAATCATAAATCTTTATTTTAAAAAAATATTTCATTTTGTTGCTCTATGAATTCTATGATGCGCTGTGTTAAGTTCAAGTACAATAATATAATAGTCTTTAACCCTTGCTTCACATGTAATACATTTAAATGTGAAATGTTTAAATCTTTGAGTGCTTTGTGTACCTATGTTTGAATAACAAAAAAATCTTAACAGATGTATCATTATTTGTTTGTTTGCATGCTTGTTAGAGCATACTCATTTTAAATATAAAGTATGATTTACAAACATATTTATCACTTTATAGGGTCTTCATGCATACAATTTAATATTCATTATCAGTTTAATATACTGTAGTGAGGACAATAAATGTAATGATATATTAATTGATTGATACACAATTAAGAAATCAAGTACAATCACTAAAATAAGTTGTCTTAAGTCATAATATGTAAATGTAATTTTCTTATCAATAACTCAATCTTACAAAATCTTAAGTTTAGTGGTGGGGCCAACCTACCAAGAAAGAGGGTCAAAGTCAAATTCTGGTTTGTTACATAGTCATCTATTGAGGCAAGACATATTTGGCATAAGATAGTTAACCATTTGTGTGATTTTGAGGTATAAAGCTTTTAAAATACTATCTTCTATATATTCCTCTTTTTCTCTTATATATTGCTGTTTCCTGAGTATACCTACTTTCGTTCAAAAGTTGTAAAACTCAGTAATCTGTAACATTTTTAATTTGATGAAAAATTATTGACTCATCAACACCTAGCCTTTCCCTTATTAGACTTACGAACTTCACATTTTTCATACAGGGTTTTATGTTTATAAATGTATACTGCTCAAAACAATATAGGGGGCAATAAGAATTTCGATCGTAACATGAATTTAGTACATAATTTTTGATACATTAATTAGTAAAAATTATTTTACAAAGTCTCCAGCTAAAGAAGCTTTTGTTTTTGTTTAGGCTAATAATCAATTAATTCATCATTTTCTTTCTTTTAATTGAGATAAAATAAGTTTATTGTAACCCCAAAAAATGAACAGAAATTCTCCGTGCAAAAGTGGCCCGTATTTTGTTTTGAGTAGTATACATTGCTTGCATCAACTTGAAATGAATGGGATAAGGGCTGGAGGATGATGAAATGTAGATCACATGCCTATAAGGCTGGTTTCACAAAAAAATATTGCGAAAGAAAAATCATGTGCCAGTTTTATATTTTTAGTCTCCATGTTTTTGTTTATGAATACTTTATTTTTGTCTGATATTGTTAGATAAACATTTAATTCACTTAACAGTATCAATACAATTGTTTTAATAACAAGTATTTTGAAAAAAAAACCCTTACTAAATTATGTTACCCAATATCTCTCCCATAATCTAAATAAATCTAACCCTTCAAATGTTAAACTCTATCTAACCACTTGGGCTTTAGAGCATGCCAAAGTGTTTATACACACACATACTTAAAAAGCATAATCCTCCTTCTGATGCAATGAGGTAATAAAACTAAATTGTGGTTTCAAATAATATATTTGTTTTTTAAAGGTGGAGTGGCAGTTGCCGATTACAACTCGGTAGTGGAGGGTGAAAAAATCATAAAAACTGCTGTTGATAACTTCGGCCGCATAGATATAATTATCAATAACGCTGGCATTCTCAGAGATAGGAGTTTCAGCAAAATATCGGACCAGGTAATCTAATCATAAGATATATTACAATAATACTAAGGCTCTATTTCACCAAACTTTTATTCCGAAAATAACGCTTATTCTTGGATAGTAATGTCAAAACCCCATATAAATTTGACATACCTATTTGAGAAGAATGAAAGATTGGTGAAATTGGCCCTAAATGTTTTTGTGAAGGTGGAGTAGCACTTGCCGATTACAACTCAGTAGTTGAGGGGGAAAGGTGTGGAAGTTGTTGAGTGAGGATGGATGTAAGTGGCTGACTTTATTCTTCAATAAGTTGTTGCAGGAGGAGAGTATCCCCGACGAATGGTGCGGCAGTCTACTTGTGCCCATTTTTAAAAAAAAGGGGGATGTACAGGAATGCAACAGCTATAGAGGAATAAAGCTCATGTCACACAGTATGAAAGTGTGGGAGAAAGTAATAGAGAGACGAATGAGAGATGAGAGTGATATAACACAAAACCAATTCGGTTTTATGCCGGGCAGGGGCACAACGGACGCCATATTCGCACTTCGCCATTGTGTGAAAAATATAGACTTGCGCAAAAAACCCTGCATATGGTGTTTGTTGATCTCGAGAAGGCTTATGATCGTGTACCTCGTGAGGTTTTGTGGTGGGCCTTGAAAGAGAAATGTGTGCCTGGGAAGTATGTGGGGTTGATTCGGTCTATGTATGACAGATGTTGTACACGCGTCCGGTCGGCGGCTGGCACCACGAACAGGTTCAGTGTCGCGGTGGGCTTACACCAGGGGTCGGCTTTAAGCCCCTACCTCTTCCTGCTTGTCATAGACGCTCTGTCGTCAGGCACTCAGGAGGAGGCACCCTGGTGTATGCTCCTTGCTGACGATATTGTCCTTGTCGGTGAAGAGGGGCTTGAAATTCAGAGCAGACTAGAGCAGTGGCGGCAAAAATTGGAGAATGTTGGCCTTAAAATCAGTCGATCCTAAACAGAACGCCTATAGAGCTCGATGGCGTAACGCTGCCGGTCTGCTCCGTTTTCCGATACCTAGGGTCACTCATACAGTGCGATCGTGATATTGACCGTGACATTAAAAACCGAATCAGCGTACGATGGATGAAGCGGCGACAGGTCTCGGGAGTAATATGCGATGCCCGAATGCCCCTTCGATTGAAGGGCAAAATCTATAAGAGCATTGTGAGACCTGTCGTCATGTATGGATCGAATGAATGTTGGGCCGCAAAGGTGTCGGATGAAAACAGATTGCATGTTACGGAGATGAGAATGTTGAGATGGATGAGTGGCGTGACGAGAATGGATCGGATAAGGAATGAGTATATAAGAGGAAGCCTGAAAGTAGCACCCGTAGTCGATAAGCTGAGAGCAAATCGCCTACGGTGGTATGGACATATTATGCGGAGGGATGAGAGCCATGTGACAAGAAGGGTATTAGATATGCATGTGGAAGGATGTAAGAGGAGGGGTAGGCCGAGGAAACGGTGGATGGCTCGCGTGAGAGATGACATGAAGAGGAAGGATGTAAGTGACGAGATGACGAGTGATAGAGAGGTATGGAAGAAAAAAACATGCTGCGCCGACCCCAAGTAAATGGGATAAGGACAAGAGAATGATGAGTTGAGGGGGAAAGGATTGAAAACTTTGGCCCCATAGATATAATAATCAACAATGCTGGCAATCTCAGAGATAGGAGTTTCAGTAAAATAACAGACTCGGCAATCTTATCATAAGATAAGATATATTACAATAATAACTGAGTACCTGTTATGTAAGTTGTGTTGAGTAACATTATCAACAATTGTTTTATTACGTGGCTAACATTATCAACAATTGTTCTAATAAGATAGCATACATTTATGAAAAATAAATTTATAGCTGAATAATAGGTTATGTGGTATCAAATATTGATAGGAAAGAAACATACAAATTAACATAAAATGGGAAAGATATGTAAACTCAACAAAAATGAATGTGGCTCATTGCCTCTCCAACTGCTATATTTAGTAGCACACTCTTGACCATTTAGTTGCATTATTTTGTCAATGTTATGTTTGACTTTCTTAGACTTGACTGCAATAGGATAAATCGGAATGTCATTAGCAATCCTTCCATTTGTCAACTCCCTTCTTCTCACAAATGAGTAAAGGTACATATCACGTTTAAATTGGATAGGTGTGTAAATAACGGGTAATATCCTTATTTTGCTTACACATGTTTTTGGGGTTCCGTACCCAAAGGGTAAAACGGGACCGTATTACTAAAACTTGGCTGTCCTTCTGTCTGTATGTCACCAGGGTGTATCTCATAAACTGTGATAGCTAGACAGTTGAAATTTTCACAGATGCTGTATTTCTGTTTCCGCTATAACAACAAATACTAAAAACAGTATAATTTTATGTCTGTCTGTCTATATCAGTAACCAATATAAAATGATCGAGCACCGCGTACATTTTGCTCAGGAGTAGGGCTCTGCTAACACTGGATTTTCATAGATACGGCCATTTGTAGCGTATATTTTGTACGGAACCTTCGGTGCACGAGTCCGACTCGCACGTGACCGGTTTTCAGTATTTTTAATATATGTTCAATATTTAACATACATATACCTACTGTATTACTGTAGTGGTTCTACGGAAACTATACCTTCGGTATGCGAATACAAAAAGCACTCTTCGATTTTTTACATGAACATTATGAAATGATCATGTAGGCGTATATTTTAAACGTCAAAAGAAAATATGAATATTAATTTGAATCGAAAACTAGCTTTCTGGCTAACCGGTTTATAATTTAGTCGATTAGGTACGTAAATATCTGTCTTACTTAGTGAGTATTGGAGTTATTGTACCTACTTGAATAGGTGTTTTTTATTACCTTAGGTAGGTATCATTATATCATATTCTCGTAGATACTGAGCGCCAGCAATTAATGTTCGTAATGTCAAGGACTTTTATGTGTGGGTGGTGCAAAATATTGTTTGTTAGAGCCATAGTTTTACAGACATATCTACCTCGTTTTTTAATCGAGTGGGTGTTTGCATGTATTAAAGCTTGTTACTGAATCATGTCAAAATGTCTGGAAGAATTTCAAGCATTTTTAACCGACTCCCAAAAAAGGAGGTGGTTATCATTTTTTTACAGTATTAAGTACTTTAACTATGGAAAGGTTAACATAGCACGCGTAGTGTTACGGTAAACGTTATCACAAGGGTGGGCAGCAGTGGCGTGGCGTTCATATAAGCCGATTCCCATTGAGTTGCCCAACGAAAGGCTTATAACTTATAACCATCTTTTTCTTTAAATATGAGTAAATTTCGCTGCGGCTTCTCTTGTAATTTTCCTGTCGCCCCGCCTCTGGTAGGCAGTGTGGGTCACAACCCGCCCCCAATCGTATTTATCCATTGAAAAATCTCGTAAATGTAGACAGCTAACTTGTGAAACATTGACTCCTCCCCGAAATCTTTAGGTAGGTACGGTCAAGGAATTTAATTTGTGTACCCTTTCGTACCTTGTCATAGTGACATTGATATGGAATCTCTATCGGCTAACGGCTTTCATATTGATTTTGATTGTGACAAGATACGAAATGGAATATAAATTAAATTCCTTGACTGTACACGATCGTGCCTACCCTTTGTACCGCCACACGCCACTCTAGATAAAGCGTCAGCGTCATAAGAACATTTTTATGACGCTGCAATCTCAAGTGGACGATTTTAGAAATTACGACTTTTTCCTGCCTCACTGTATGTATCAGGCAAATAAGCAGTTATAGAAGAATTTTTCGGTGTATTAATGTATAGGCGATATTTTTTCTAAAGTACTTATTATATTGCACACTATTTATGCCAAAATATATTTTCGCCTAATAATGCGATGGCATTACAACGTTTTGCACATTTGGCGTTTGACAACAATATGTCCGGCAAAATATTGTTTAACAAATAGATACATCTCTTGGCCATGTTTTATTCTGCCATTTACCTTTTCGTGTAAGTCTTATGTATCATTTTGCATAACATATATAACAGAGGAAAATACATCTTTTCTCAGTCCTCCCGTGACCATGGAAAGCTGGAAAGCTTCCGAAACGTCGGGAACTAAAATGAGATAATATACGCGATATAATCCGTTAAATTGTTTTATTTCAATGAGTAATAATCGCGGAAACAGAAGAAAATATTATAACATATATGTTTCCCAGAAGATAGTATGGCACAGATGTATACCTATAATAATTCAGCGGTGTAGGTATAAGAGATAAACATCCATGCACATGTACATGCACATGCAACGTCCAGTTGCATGGTATAGTAGCGGTTCGTTACTGTTGTGGAGGATAAGGAGTTCAAACTTCACCTTATTTAATTGCCTGGTAGCAGCTCGTTTTTAATGCAGTTAATTTATGTACGCACTCGTATCAATAAGTTTAACTTATCACTTACGGTTCCCCTTGTTTATGTGATAAGCGACTCTGTCGCGCGACAAAGATTGTCTGTCTCTTTGCTTTCAAGACAATGCGAGAAAGACGGGTGATGCTATGTCGCGCGACAAGCGTAGTCGTGGAGAGTTGTGCTAGACCGGCAGTATACGCATAATTGTAATTGAGCATAAACTGAATTCGCATAACCGAACTTCGCATACCTATACGTATTATGCATAACCATTCTTAGCCGAATATTTTTTATGCATAATTTACGAATTCCGAATGGTTCTAATGCAGAATAATATATTCGCATAAATGAATTACGCAGAAAGTTACTCTTGCATAATTTAATTTCGCCTATTTAATGAAATATTTTTTTTAATTCTAGGTAATTTTACAGAATATTTATTAAGAATGTTTTTTTTTTAACTTGAGGGATGTGAGCATGTCCACGAAGCTTCTATTTTTTTTCTGAGGGGCGCAAGTTAACTAACGAACCTAACCAAGTTATAGTTGGAATAGTATAGTTTTTTTTAATACGAGTAGTGTATCATTTCGCGTCCGTCAAATGAGATGTGTCATGCTTGCCGACAAGGTTTCGGACTAGCAAACTAATGCAACTTACAAATATGCGAAACTAGTTTATTCATAATGAAATACGACCAAGTCAGTATTATGCGAATACAATATTCGAACAAAATACGATTCTGAAAATTAAATAAAATATAATTTATGCAAAAATAACATTCGGCGTAAATCAGTTATGCAGAACTTGTTATGCCAAATACGTTTCGGACACAAAAAATATGCGAAATAGACTGCACCCATGGTGGATGGTTTAGTTTGATGTTAATATAGAAGGCTGAGAACAAGACCACGAAGCCCGCGCGTAAGGGAAGTAATCCACCCCTGGTGCACTGTATAACAAATTTGTGATCTCACAAAACAAAAAAAAGGTATCTTCTAAGCATAAATTTGTTATTTTTTCTAGTCCAATATGAAGATTAAAGACTGCTGATTCTATAGTAAATAATAAGAAGAGGATAGAATAAAAAAAAAAATCCTAAAAATAAAAATTACTTTTTTGTTACACTGTCCCCCACTTGACCCTATACTTAGCACAGCTTTGAGTATATTCCATTCATGAGCGTCTCTACTCGTGGCAAGTTTGTGCTATCAGCTTGAGTGAGTCCGTTGGAGTTCTTCATTTCTGTAATCAGTGGAAAAGTCGATTCGTAAAAAGGATTAGAACCAATATCCGTGGAAAAGCCGAGTCGTAAAAAAGGTGGGAATCAGTGTCCGTGGAAAAAATGAGCAAGACAAAGCAATGACTTATTTTGATTTAACTGTCAAACGTGACTTAGTGACAACCGGAAAAGAGCTTTTGTTATCTCATGGAAAGCCCTTTCATCCTCTAAGTGACGTTATTTTCCGGTTTAGCACTTTCAGCAGATTTTTTCCAAAAATAGGATAAAAAAAAATCTTACAATATTTTTTACCACCTAATTAAGAGTTAATTGATCGCTAACTATCCTAAATGTATGAAACAAATAAAAAAAAAATCGCGATATCGTGGCTGGCCCCATAGTGAAAGTTGCTCAGTGTGACCCTCCCTTTTCTCCCTCATTTTTTTATACATTCGATATCAATTTAGGAATGTGACTGTATAAGATGTAGAGATCATAGTAAACTGACGATGTAGGAAGAAGACCATTACCATTTTCAGAAAGAGAACGAGTCTGAGCCAAACTAATGTGGTTAACGAAAAGTAGAATGGCCTTGAATATAAAGAAAAATCGAATTAGTGATCCTCAAACCATGTTTTAATGAAAATATCTTCATTCTTCAATGTACCTTCGGCTACACATTTAAGTGACCATTGGCAGACCTTATGGACATTGTCATAAGGTCTACAAATCACTTATGGTGGCTATTTGTACAGACATTATCATTTTTACAACTTTATGATAGTACTCGTATAGACTAGTCAGAAGATTTTTTTTTAAATATATTTGTGTGTATTTGTGTCCCACTGTTGGGCAAAGGCCTCTCCCTCGGATCTTCACAGGTCCCTGTTTAATGCCTGTTCCAGCCAGTTGTTGAGGATTCCATCTAGGTCATCCCGCCATCTCCGTTTGGGCCTGCCCCGTCTGCGTCAGAAGATTTATTCACCATTTTTATTATAGGATTGGGATTTAGTGCACGCCGTTCACATGAAGGGCGCCTTCAAGACCACGCAGGCAGCATGGGAACTTTTCAAGAAGCAGAAGTTCGGCCGTGTCATCATGACGTCCAGCAATGCTGGACTCCTTGGCAACTTTGGCCAAGCTAACTACAGGTATCCATGCTGTCCATACTTATCCATATTATCTATACCAATACTATAAATGCGAAAGTAACTCTTGTATAGCTGTCTGTTAGATGAAATTTGGTATGGAGATAGTTTGGTACCCTGGGCGGTAAAGACGATTTATCCCGGAAATCATCCCTTCAGCAGATGAAAAGGGGAGTGGAAGTTTATATGGGGAATCAATTGGGCGAAGCCGCGGGTAAATACTATTGTATTAGAATAAATAAAAACAATTCAGAATAGCCTTTTCTGGATGTTAAATATAAATAGGCAACCTTTATGACAGTTTATATTTCCCTTACCTAATTTATGTATAGTAATACATTTATAGGAATTAATTCAACTTCGTTCGCGGATTAGAAAAAAGGTACCCTAGAACCATCTGTGGATGCCTAGCTACCCATGTACCAAAAATAGTTCAAATCTGTTTAGCCTTTTCGACGTGATGACGCCACAACGACACATACAAGTATATAATAAAAAAAAAAAACGATTCAGTGACTTCAAATAGTTCGTTTTATTTAAATATCCTCAATGTACAGACGTTTTATTTTTACAACTTTATATAGGAGCGCTACAAAATTCAACACTTAATAGGCAAAATTAACTTGCCAACTCAGTTCATACTTCCGATATTAAACTATTTTTGAATAGAAAAAAAAAAAAAAATTGCAATCAAGCAAACCGTAATGTGCTCTATTTCGGCATTCTTCCAAAGATGCTAACAGTATTTCCTCGCTAAATACAAAGCAATGCTGCTGACACGTTAATCGAGGAAGCTGCCAGCTCTTGGGTCCCGTGGTATCCGTTAGCTTCTTGACACATCTCCATATATTGACAGTGGTTTGTTCCACTTGTTTGTGTTGATGTTTTTCCTCAATTTCAATCAGGGATCGAATACCGGTATTCTTTCCATACAAAATAACCGGTATTCAATGTCGGTATCTCGCTTATTATTAGAGATTTTTGTATTTGAATGAACTTAATATATAGTTGAATTATCGAGAAGATGGAATTGCATTTGTAGTGGTTGTACCGTTTGCAACAAAAGGAGAATAATTTTCTCTTAACTTAATAAAATGACATACCCAAGAAGTGGAATAAGTAGTAGTCCTCTGTTTTTTTCTTTTATTCGCTATCATGTTCTTCATCTGAGCTGTCACAAGTATTGATAATAAAATTGTCTGTTATTGGATCCATTACTCCTTCCTGACATCGATATTTATTTTCTTCACTTTCGACGTGGTGACAAATATTTTCCCAGTCCTCAGCAGTGATGGTATTCATTCGTTCAGTTGCTAAACTCATAATGCCTTGCATGTTTAATGAAACGTTTCTTTTTGCTACATATCCTTTTACCATGGACCAAATATTTTCGATCGGATTGAATGTCGGGTGATACGGTGGCAATCGTAATACGGAGTGGCCATGTTCTTTTAAAATTGATTGATTTTGAATCTTGAATTCTTTAATGGACGCCGTTTTCGGAATCGGCACCTCCAAAAACCTAGAAAACGACACCCATGATGACTTGTTCCCTGAAAGTGATGTCCGCCATCTTGAATTCCAAAATGGACGCCAATTTCGGAATCGGCACCCCCAAAAACCTAGAAAGTGACACCCATGATGACTTTTTCACTGAAAGTGATGTCTACCATCTTGAATTCCAAAATAGACCTCATTGTCGAAATCTGCACCCCCAAATACCTAGAAAATGACACCCATGATGACTTTTTAAAAGAAAGTGATTTCCGCCTTCTAAAATTCCAAAATGGATGCCATTTTCAAGAATCTGCACCCCCATAGACACCTAGGATGAGTTTTTCACTTAAAGTCATGTCTGTCATCTTCATCATCTACGTCCATTAAGCTAAAAAGCACTCGTCTATGTTGATCCAAACCTGTGTTTTATAGGGGTACCCTCAGGGTCCATCATCAGGACCATTTGGTGGCACCTTATATAAATTCTAAGTCTATTTAATGATTATTTATGGAACATCAGATCTTCACTGAAATTAAATGGGACGAAACTGCATGGTGCTTTTAAACAAAAAAAAAAATGGTTTGTGAATGACGGAGAATTTCTTCTCTTCTTCTATCTTCATAAATATAATCGAATTGAGACCCACCTCCGTTTTTGGGAGTCTGTCAAAAAGTGTTAATATCTTCAAAACTGGATTTGAATAGGATTCATTAAACATTTTTGCTCCTAATGACATAGAATACGCAGTTAAAATCTTTCGGATTCCTCGCTGGCCCCGTGTGTAATAAAATTAACGATCAAAAATTACCATTAATTGTGTCGTGTGATAGCGCAGCAAATTCGCAAAGTCCACATGAACAACTGGCAACTAAATAAATCAAAACAAACAAACAGAACAGGCGAGAAGGCGAGACACAAAGGTATAAACTAAATGAAGTGAGTGTAAAAGAGATTGCATGATCACGCGACCGTCGCGTTGGGCGTCGCCGTTGCTCGCATAATACCGGTTAGAACTAGTCTTGTCTAATTCTCTTAAGGTTTAAAGTATGACATGTTGAAAAGGAAAGTTTTATATTAAGCGCTATGAACATAAGGGTAACCCTTTAAAGTGGATAGCAAGATAAAGAGAATATCGGTTAGCAATTGTAAAGGGTTAGCCTTATTCTTAGGTTCCCCTTATAATAAGGGATAGTCAAATGTATGGGTTACCAGTTAGAATCTGTAAGTCTTTTACTGGGTTATACATTACAAAGGGAAGCCCATTGAAAGGCTTTAGCCAGGGAAAGTGTGGTCCGGTCCCTGTTTTATTTTCTGTTAAAAATGGTTACTTAAGGGTCGGATCGAAAATGAAGCTATTTTTAATGAGATTTTTGTCAAATCTAGTATAGTTGAATTATCGAGAATATGGAATTGCATTTGTAGTGGTTGTACCGTTTGCAACAAAAGGAGAATAATTTTCTCTTAACTTAATAAAATGACATACCCAAGAAGTGGAATAAGTAGTAGTCCTCTGTTTTTTTCTTTTATTCGCTATCATATTCTTCATCTGAGCTGTCACAAGTATTGATAATAAAATTGTCTGTTATTTGATCCATTTCTCCTTCCTGACATCGATATTTATTTTCTTCACTTTCGACGTGGTGACAAATATTTTCCCAGTCCTCAGCAGTGATGGTATTCATTCGTTCAGTTGCTAAACTCATAATGCCTTGCATGTTTAATGAAACGTTTCTTTTTGCTACATATCCTTTTACCATGGACCAAATATTTTCGATCGGATTGAATGTCGGGTGATACGGTGGCAATCGTAATACGGAGTGGCCATGTTCTTTTAAAATTGCATCTATGTGGTACTCGCGAAACCGCTCTTTATTTTGTTTAATTAATTCATACAAACTGGTTTTGTACATCAACCGGTTATACGAAATGTTGTGTTCTGTCAACCAATCCATCATTTCTTGTTTATTAGAATTTGACGTTGGAGCACGATTCAAAAGTTTGTTGTGATAGGACGCATTATCCACGATAAGTACGCTATTCGGTTTGAGGTTCGGTATTAATTTTTCTTTTAACCATTTTTCGTAGTTGACAAAGTTCATCTGGTCATGGTAATCTCCGGTTTTTTGGTTTGCCTTAAGCATTAACAAAGCGTTGGGAATAAAAACAATCTTTTCCTCCTGCGTGCACTTATTATTACCCGCTGGCCTGTACTGATTTGTTTTTTTTACACCAAATTCTGTTCCATCGGTCCAAGCTTCTCCGGAGACATGTGAAGTGTGGATGTAGGTTTCATCAGTATAAACTAGTGGTCTATCTTGAGATCGATATTCCGCAATGTTGATAAGGTAATTTATTCTTAGCAGTCGTATCTTGTGTTTTTCCATTAATATTTTTCGGTTGTCCTCGGTCTTTTTCCATTTAAATCCTAATTTTTGTATTTGTTTTCGTAAGGTGGAAATGCCAAATTTGTAATCTATATCGGATTTTAACACAGAGTGGAGTCCCTTTAAGGTTGGAAATTGCTTATGGGACAGATGAAAATTGTATATAGTTCTCCGGATGACTTCCTGATCAAAATCGTCTACTGCTGATGACGGACAAGGACGCAACTTTTTATTCTTCGGGGAGGTGAATTTCTTTGTTGTTGCGAATTTCTCGCTGTTGCTCTCAGTCACAATGTTATAAACAGTAGAGAGACAAACACCTGTAGCTTTTTCAACTAACTGGGCAGCGGTGTAAGGCAAGTTTAAATTTTTCGTCAGTTCATTTTCAAAATATTTATAACAGTTGAAAATTATTTGCTTACTTTGACTCTCAATAGGACCAAAATTACTTACAGCCATATTTTTTTTAAATATAGAAATTATTCGTAGTCGTACGGGCGGACACAATAATTAATTGAGAATACAATCAAATCAGATGTAAAAATATACGCACAACGTAAATAATATTGACAATTTCACACTGATATTATTTTTGTTTTTAGTTCTTCGATATATATATATATATATATATATATATATATATATATATATATATATAACAACCTCTTTGTATGCTGATAGTACAAGAAAATAGAAAATTCAAATATAGAATGCCTGTAAACAAACAATACTACTACATATGCAATTCCACGCTCTCGATGATTCAACTATAACTCAGAGTAAATAATCATAACGTAAATACTATTTTACAAAAAAAAAATATCGAGAGCGTGGTTAAGATATTTCATGTTAAAGTAATCCTGATAATGATCCCTGATTTC
Organism: Hedya salicella; assembly: GCA_905404275.2. Lineage (NCBI taxonomy): Eukaryota > Metazoa > Arthropoda > Insecta > Lepidoptera > Tortricidae > Hedya > Hedya salicella. The sequence continues at coordinate 13,728,066 of FR990112.1, read as the reverse complement.
AATACATTACCTTAATTTTAGCGCTGCCAAGCTTGGTCTTGTCGGTCTGGCCAATACCTTGGCCATCGAAGGAGAGAAGTACAATATTAAGGTGAACACTATCGTGCCAACCGCTGCGTCTCGCCTCACGGAAGACATTCTGCCGCCGAGCATGTTCGAGGCTATGAAACCGGATCTTATTGCCCCAGTTGTGGTAAGTTTTGAGGAGTTTTTTTTGTTATTAGTTTGGACAACTCTAGCGAACTCTAGCCATCTAGGTTAACAAGTACAACATTAAGATGAACACAATCATGGGTACCTATCAACTGCCGCGTCTCGCCCTCGCCCCGCGTAAGACATTCTGCCGCCTATATTCGAGACCATGAAACCGGAGTTCATTGTTCCAGTTGTAAATTAGAAATGAACCTGAAATTTTACTACTAGCAGTCCGCCTTCCGCATACCAATCGCTGGTCCATTTCTGATTTAAAAAAGTGTTCTGAGGATTTCACTAATAGCTGAGCATTGAGGAATCAGTTCCATGATACAAATACCTGGTAGTTACTGGAATCAAAGACAAACATTTAATTCGTCATCTTTGACTGAAGACGTCGTGTTCAAGAAAAGAGTGAATAGGCTGTTTCTAGACGGGCATGATACATCCTCGGCCGCATCGTCACTTAACAACAGGTGAAATTGCGGTCAAATGTTCGTCTAACATCAATAAAAAAAGAAGAAAATGTATCAAACTTTAAGAAAATCTTTAATTATCATATACAGTGATAGGAAAATAAATTATGTTAAGACACTCCTCAATTCATTTTTATTCATTGTCAATTTTACATGTTATAAGTATTACAATGATATTTATTTTTAGGCATACATGGCTCACGAGTCGTTCAACGAGTCTGGCCTGATCATCGACTCTACCCTGGGATTCGCCACTAAAACACATCTTGTCAGAGCCGCAGGAACCACCCTCAGGTATGTAAAGACTAACATTCCCTATTCAAATAATTGATAGTTTCAGCCGTTACTTTGCGGAATTCCATTTTAGATCATGATCATTAAACTCCACCTTATCTTGGCTTGCAAACTATAATGTTAGGCCTGTTTATTTATAATCTAAGTACTCCTGAATGCTATAAAACAATTTTTAGTAAGCCATTTTTCGGGGACTTTTTAAACATATCAAATGGTAAGTATTTAGTTGGAGGATCATACAGTTTATTACGATATATTGTAAACGTGTAGAATTCTAAAATATTTTTTAAATTTTTCGAAACGTTGGCAGTAGTAAATAGTGGATTGTTTGACAAGGGGTTAAAATAAGCCGTTATGACACGAAGTGATTATTTGGACGAGCTCACGAAGTGAGCGAGGACAAATATGTCTGAGTGTCATAATGGCTTTTAGGCACGTGATAAACACTCTGCTTTTCACTTCGACTGCGAGAAAATAAAAAAGACTTAACATTAAAGTTGTATATGTCATGAAAAATTAAAAGTACACTTTGAGCAATTCGATCAGAAATTTTGGCCAATCTGATCATGTTGGTTTGTTTGTTTTTAATTATTCGTAAGGAGTATGTAGCTGGCCGAAAGTTTTTTTTCAGTGTCATAGAAATGTGTATGGGATTATATGGCTTTCTTTTAAACCCTAGGGGCTAAATGCACTATTTTAGTCTCGCTTCGCGAAGCTAATATGACGTACTTTTTGAGCAGGAGAAGTGAAAAATATATAATTTTTTAACTAAATACTAAATGAAATAATTATAAATACAGGTAATAAAAGAAACGGTCACTAATTGTATTTTGTACGTGTGATTGCAATTTTAAATAACACAGATATTAGATTTAGCTAGATACTTCGTTCGCCTAATAAAATTGATACTATTTGTTAAAAAGAATCCTTTTTTCTCTTTCTATTACTTGATCTTGTGTAGTAATTTAATTTCGTGTAGTGTTTAAAACGTTTCATATACCTATTATATTCTCAGTGAGAGCGTTTTAGGAAGTAAGTGTATACCTAAATTGTTACATTAAGTTTCGTTTCGGTCTCACGTTTACTTCTGTTGTTTTTCCAATAAAATAAACAAATAAATATTGGGCCGATGTGTGTCTTGTCGCCTATCTTGAACGGGCGACATAAATCGGTGTTGATCAACTCATTATTTTAATATTTTTATATAAAACCGTACTTTGACTACTGTCCATCTATCTAGTGATAAACAATAAAAACTGAACTGAACAGAACTTAGTATAGATTGAGATGTTGTTAGCAGCTACATTATACTTGTACATACAATTAAATATAGTAATTTTATTTTTTATATGCCAGAAAGAAACCTACTGACCCAGTGACCATTGAATCTGTCAAACAAAACTGGGAAAAGGTCGTCGACATGACTGGCGCCAAAAATATCTCCAAAATCTCCGAAGTTACGCTGAACTTGGTTGAAAAGTTACAAGTAAGTTTGGGGAAGACTAAAAACGTATATTATCCATACTTCCTATTACCTTCTCACGCTTAAACGGCGGAAGCGATTTAGATGAAATTTGGTATGAAGATATGGAAGAGCACAGAAACACAAGGGGCATTCAACTTTTTTTTGTACCTCGTTGCCATCGTTACCCCTGAGTAACTCTTTAAAACTGCGATTTCAAACGATATAATATAAAGACAACAAAAATATTTTTTCTATACAATATAGGTCAATAGAATGTATATTCATACATCAATTTTCTATTTTTGATTTATTAAAAGATCATTCATGTAAAAATCAGTAGATAACAATAATTTTTCGAACAACTATACGAATAACCAAGATATAAGCCATCTAACATTTTATTATATTTCTTTCTAGCAAAACAGAATTTGATATGAGAGTTTATATGGCCGGAGTGCACTATGACGTAACAGTACATGTCGGACCTCTCCGTCAAATCGCTGTCTAATTAGTAGTTTAAAATGCCTATATCATGCGTATTTCTTGGCCGATTTAAATTTCACTTTTTGAAATCGTTTTTACGGTATTTTGTTATTATGTTAGTAGCTTAGATAGTAGATTATTATCATTTTTCTAAGTTACTCTTGTCACTATTGTCTTCTGAGTTAACGGAACAGAATAACAAGAAAAATTTAATGCACCCACAAACATAAAACACATAAAAAAAACTTACGATCTAAGTAAACCTAAGTTAATATTCGTTACTGTAACTTAACCTATCGCGTTGCATCGCTGAATAGCATTGCTTATCCTCTAACCAAGGAGCAAGGGACGAGCCAGGGTCGCTAGGAAATTGGATGAGTAAGATCTGAGTTTTCAAGATAGCTTTGTTAGGCTTCCGCACCAAAAAGGTAAAAAGGAACCCTTATGTTGCGAACTCTGTCTGTCTGTCGGACTATTAGAGCGCCATATCTCAAAAACTACTTATGCTATATATTTGAAATTTTAAATATTTATAAACATGGTCAGCCCAAATGTATTGCAATGGAAATATTTAAAAATATTTTTTTTTACAGGACTTCGAAGAGCGCACCAAGATGGACGGTGACCGTGACTCCTATTGGACCACTTACAGCTACAACGCTAAAGATTTGGCTCTCTATGCCCTAGGAGGTCAGTGCATTTACTATAATATCTAGCGAATAATTAGCATTCCTAGAATATTTCGCATTTAATAGGGAACATGCATGAAACTTTTTCATCGCTTTTCTTAACAAAATATAAAAATACCGTAAAAACATACATACATACAATGATCACGGGGTAGGCAGAGACTACCTCCTTCCACTTGCTACGGTCCTTGCATACAACTGCCGCTTCATCAACATTCATCAATCTCTTCATTTACCGCCTCTTCACTTATACCATAAAAACTATTCCAAAAAGTGAAATTAAAATTAAAATCGGCCAAGACATACGCATGATATAGACATTTTAAACTATTAATTAGACAGTGATTTGACGGAGAGGTCCGGCATGTACTGTTACATCACAGTCCACTACAGTCATATAAACTCCATATTAAATTCTGTTTTGCTAGAAAGAGATAGAATGAAATGTTTGATAGCTTATATCTTGGTTATTTTTATAGTTATTCGAAAATCATATTTTTCTCCACTGTTTGTTACATGAAGGAGTTTTTAATAAAGCCAAAGCAAAAAATATGCAAATTCCCTAAATAAAATGTATAATATAGCACTTTTGGTTCCATACATCATATTATTTCTTATTGCTATGATTTCCGCGCAGAGTCACTTCAATAAATTGTATATTTACTCATTGTTAACTAAGTATTTATCGACATAAGTATGTTTAAACCGACTCGTCATTTCATTACCAATGCAAACGACACTTGTGACCTTCGCCCGAAAGCAGACATTCACAGTAATAACTAATTCTGAATACCAAACCACACTTTGCATTAACTGCATTAGATCCGATACCTTTCTATATTTTGGGAAATTGGATGACATTTGAAAGCAGAAATAACTAAGGTCAACTGGAGCAATTGCGTCTATGGGGTTAATGCATCTTTTGATAACGTCTTAGAAACGGAACACTACATCGACCCTCACTCTCTTTGTATTATACTTCGATTTTTTAGCATTAGAAACAGGATAAACAATCTTGACGTGTCTTTTTATTGAAAAACGCTTTAAAAAAACAGTAACTCTTATGAAATAGTAACTATAATTTAAATTACCATCCTTGCTATATAATTGTTACATATTTGCTGTTACTTATTTTTTGAAAGTGTTTTTCAATAAAAAGACACGTCAAGATTGTTTATTCTTTTTCTAATGCTAAAAAAACGAACTACAGTGTCAAATGTCAAGCGGGGAAGTTAGGGGTTGTTGTAAAGTGTTCGGATACCGTCATATGTTTAAATGACACATTTGCGCTATAGACGCAAGTGGCCCAGCCGGTCTAGCACAACTCTCCGCGACTACGCTTGTCGCGCAACATAGAATCACCCGACTTTCTCGTATTGTATTGAAAGGAAAGAGACAGACAATCTTTGTCGCGCGACAGAGAGTCAAGACAGTTGTGCTAGAGGTGCAGTTGATCTTAATTCTGTATTTCAAACCACACAATATTTACCACGCTTTTTATTACCAGGGGATAACCGATACTTTCTTTATCTCTCCCACGCCTCGAGCCTGTTTGAACCGGTTAAAATTACCTCCGCAGTCGCCTTGCGTACCGTGTCCCTACACTACTCTAAGTGGCATTCCCGTTTGTGGGTTTACGCTCCTCTGTCTGAGTCCGATTACTGATAAGGAGGCGTAGCCAGGCCTAAACGCAAGGCCTGTACTACAAAAACACAAAAAATCCCACAGTTTACGATTGAAACCGTTTTCATTTTCAGTGGGTGCTTCAGTAGCCAACCCCACCGACCTGAAATTCCTGTACGAGTCTCACGAGGAGTTCACGGCCCTTCCCACGTTCTTTATCCTCGCCGGTATGTGCATGGAGGCGCCCATCGTTGGCCAAGCCATGCCGCCCGGCAAGTTCGCCGATTTCTCTAACGTAAGTATTTTATTTATTTAATCTTCCGCACCAAAGAAAAACTTATCGTAGATAAGAAAGCGGACTATCGTAAAAACAGAAGGTGGACTTAATGCCATAGGGCATTCTCTACCAGTCAACCTTGAGGCAAATCAGATAAATTGTGTGCGGTGCAGCTAATTTATAGACATAATTTATAAAGATAAATAATACTTAGATGCTACAATTTTACAGTTTTTAACCAGTAAATAATACGGCAGCGAGACGAGGTCGTTCACGATAGGGCTTATAAGAAAGCTCAAAGTTTTTCTTGATCGTTCTCTCAATGCTGAGGATCGCGACTCTTAATATTTTCAACCAGCTGCCGCCATCGGTTGCGCTCAGTTGCTTGATGGAGCGCAGCGCCGACAGTTAACTCCAGAACATTGATTTAAACGTATGTGATCTTCACTCAATATCACAACACAACAAAACGGGTCCATAGTCTCGAAGGTTCCTTCGATACCATGAACGTAATGTGACGTCCGAAACGTCGAAGAATTACCAACGAAAGGTAATTAAATAAATATTTATACGCGATTAAAAGCCCCGTTTTGATGTGTTGTGATAATAATTTAACTCCAGCTCACCGGGTTACTGGTCCGACCATAATTTGGGACTTCGGCTTCGAGGTCTTTTACCTTATATCTTCTCTGACATCATTAGTCTCTTCAGATTGTCCGCGCCCCTACACGCTACATGTACGTAGTATCCTACTACGCGTTGCAAACAGATAGACGACAAACGTTGTGCCTTCTCCATTTCGAGCTCTTGCAGTATAGAAACTGCGATATCGAATCAGAAATGAGGAGATTCGTAGACGAACCAAGGTCACCGACCTAGCAAACATGGTAAGCAAACTGAAGTGGCAATGGGCAGGGCATATAGATCAAAGAACCGATGGCCGTTGGGGCAGAAAGGTTCTCGAGTGGATACCGCGTACCGGCAAGCGCAGCGTGGGAAGGCCACCCGCAAGGTGGTCTGACGACCTGATTAGGATTGCGGGGGCCCGCTGGATGCGAGTCGCCTCTATCCGGCCCATGTGGAAATCTATGGAGTAGGCCTGTGTCCAGTAGTGGACGTCCTATGGCTGAAGTGATGATGACGATGATGACGATGATGATGATGATGATGATGATGATGACGACGACGACGACGACGACGACGACGACGACTATTCGTCGTCGTCGTCGTCGTCGTCGTCGTCGTTTAGAGACTTGGGTTCGAGTCCCGCTCGATGCATAATTTTTTTCAACTTTTCGCTTTAATATTTACATTTCGCAGGTACTCCACGGAGAGCAGTACATTGAGTTTGTCGGCGACTTCCCCAGATCCGAGGGCACGTTCACCACCCGCGCTTACGTGGTCGACATACTGGACAAGGGCTCCAGTGCTGTGGCTATTGTCAACAGTGAGTATCATTGTAGGGTAAACTCGATCTTGAATACCAGTGTGAATGTTTGCACACGTGGACTGTGTACACGCGTAAATGTGTGTGTAAGATACACAGGGCTGCCTCAGTCGCCAGTGAGTCGTTAGTAGCGGAGAAAAGAAATTGATAGCTGCGGACTGGGGAAAATACACAAGCTATTACTATTGTATAATTTGTACAATTCACGTGTAGGATAATTTATTTAGGAAACATGACGCTATATAGTAATTTCATCCAGTGATTACAAAGTGATTGTAATGTTACATTGTATTAATCAATTTTTTTTACACAAATAAAATCCAAATAGGTAAGTAGAAGATATCAATTTGCCGGTTGTTAATAATTATTTAATATGTAGCAATTTTTATAAGGCATAATGATGCAATTATACTTGTACTTAAATTAGTTATAGGTATACCTGATATAAACTTTGTTGACGATCGATCAAGCCAGTGCCTGCGTCGTCTCACAATAAAATATATTATGAGCGAAATACCAAACTAAGTTCATGAAAAATTACTTAAAAACCCCCTGGAGCTATTAATTTTATTAGTTTTCTTTTAAGATACTGTTGATTAAAGTCCAGCCATCCTGACGGCAGGATGGCTGGCCACTTTATTTTTAATATTTCTCCCTAATTAGCGAGGTATAAATTATTTTGTATCAGGTACAAAATAGTACAAAAATATAGGATAGCTAAACTTCCAAAACCTCTTGGTCCAGTCATCCTGACACTCACAAACATTTTTGTGTGTGTTAATGAACATGGCTTCAAAAATAAAATGTTTACAGTGATTACGTGGCTTTATATAACGTTCGCGCCACGCAGGCGTGTATGTAGTTGTTATAACATTATCTTAAATTCCCATTTGTTCCCAGGTGAAATCTACCAGGACAAAGAGCTAGTATACCGCACTCAGCAGCACATCTTCGTGCTCGGTCAGGGCGGGTTCGGCGGGCCTCGCTCCAGCCACGCCGCCACCAACGTTGTCCCGGCCCCGAAGAGAGCGCCCGACGCCGTGGTCGAACAACGCACTGCTGAGGACCAGGCTGCCCTGTACAGGTCAGTTCAGTTCTACTTGCGAGTCAGCGACCTCACTGGTGGTCAAAACTAAGTCTGTTGCTACACGCTCACATAGGCTGACTTAACGACGTTACGAGTTTTTTTCCTACTCGGATAACTCGGGTTGATTCGGCCGCTGATTCCAATCGGAACTCTAGTTGACTCATCCCGGATTAACCGGATGGAGTTAGTTCAGCGTATTTGTATTCTTGATTCAAGTGCACTTGACTTACTGAGTCTCCGCTACGCCGATCCTCGTCAAGTCTAGAGTTATGTGAGTCAAACTAGCAAGTGGAGTCGGTGAGTTGATTGGAGTTGCGAAGGAACTTGATTCGAATCAACTCGTTTAGACTATCCGAAATAGACAAATCGAATCGCCCATCGCTGGGCTGACTATTTGATAACGCAAACTCCTTTAAGATTATTAATAGATGTATTTTTTTTCTATTGTTAGTGCTTGAACATCGTATCAGTTCATATGAATGCTTTCGTAATTTGTAGCACAGAAGCGTTTTGTAACGAATTTTTAAAGAATTAGTAACACATCAAAAGAAGCTGCTTTACCTATGGGTAGAGTTGGCTGAAGACCAGGACTCATGAGTAGTAAACGACTGAGAGAGGAGTGGAGGAAACATCCGCCACGTTGCATTTTGAGGTTATAAATGTTTACATTTACCACGCAGTATCGTGTCCAGCTAGATTCATAACCATAAGGATCAAATCAAAATAAATGAACAAACTTCAAATAAAAAATCGTTTGTAGGCTCTCCGGCGACCTCAACCCTCTCCACATCGACCCCAACATGGCCGCTACGATGGGACACCCCAAGCCCATCCTGCATGGTCTGGCGTCTCTTGGTATATCTGCGAGACACGTTCTAGCTAAGTAAGTACACATTTAAAAATTTACAAGTTTCTAAACGCATTGCAATAACTTTCTGTATCACCAGTGTTTACAAAGGCATCGCATTCTGAAATTTGCTCTCCTTAAGGAAAGATCTCGCGCCATTCTGTAGAGAGCTTGTCTTGAACTTATACAAATGTATAGCTAGAAAGTTTAACTAATGCCCTTCTTGCATTAGTAGTGTACTAAATTGGTATGGGACTTGTGTCGTTTATAAAAGTTTTGCATGTATTTACATACATGTTGTTTGTAAAACTACTCCCTTTTTTCTTAAGTTCAACTAGCACATCCACACGCTCAAAGCCGTTAGCGCGGGTATAAGCCTTAATATGAGGGAGGGACTATTCCAGAATTCGCATTTCGCAATATTTGACTGAATTACGCGGTCTATCTGAATGTACCCTTTATTTCTGGACATAAATAATGTTGGTCTCTTACAGGTACGCCGGTAACAACCCGGCCAACGTCAAGACCTTGAAGGCACGCTTCGTGAAGCCCGTCGTGCCGGGACACACGCTCGCCACCGAGATGTGGCTGGAGGGCACCCGCGTGCACTTCCAGACCAAGGTCAAGGAAACTGGCAACATCGTGATTGCTGGTAAACTATTTATCATACTTAGTCTAATTGCTTTATACTGATTCGATGATAACTTTGTGTGGGTTTTTTTCCCCGCTTTCGATTTGTTATATTAATGTGGGCGCCACACATAGCACAAATGTTTGAACACATATGTTGCGTCCCTTTCGGTTGACATAGAAAACGAAAGGAACGCAACACGAATATTTGGCAAATGCGGCCATGTGAAGCGCCGGCATAACAATAATGACATGCCGATATGGGCGAATTAAGCTTCCAACACATTCTCTGCCAGGAACCCGCCTAGCGGGGGTTCTGCTCGTAGACGCGTAGCCGATGCCATGAGTTTCCCCGAATGTAGAGGAATGTGCGTAGCGCTACGAAAAGCTTGGCAGCAAAAGTGTTAACCGTTCATTTCTCAATCTTTATTTTTCTGAAACCGTATACAATTGACAACTTAATACAAGCCTAAGCTAGCACAACTGTTATAAAACAAAGGTATGCGTAAATTGGGAAATGAGACATTTGGGTTGTGGAACTCCTATGGCTTAAGTTCCACTCGCTTAGATTGTATTGTACCTACTTGTTTAGTATCGCATTTTTATTAATATCAAGTTTAAATGGTAAAACATTATGATTTAAGTACATAGAAATCCAATGTTTACAATACAGCGACCTCTCTAACTAACATGTGTCTACTGCAAAGATTGCTCTGTTCGGATGAGAATTTAGTTACATAAATGTTCACCATGGCGCTGACGGCAGAAGAGCCGGTTAAAATGCAATTATTAACAAATACTGACAAAATTCGAAAACTGGCCGTAGCTCAGAAGGCATTTTTTCATTATTTAGATCGTTGTATTTATAAGAATATAGTAAAGTATCTGTTATGTCTCAATATCTCATCATAACTGCGTTTCAGGTGCCTACATGGACTTGAAGAAGGTCGAATCCGGCGCCGCGCCCGCACCTGCAGCGCCCCAGTCATCCGGTGGAGCCCTGAAGAGCGACGCTCTCTTCGCCAAAATCATAGAGGAGGTTAAGAAGAATGCAGCTAAAGCCAAGTCTATTGGCGGCGTCTTCCTTTACAACATCGTCGACAACGGCAAAACCGTCAAACAGTGGAGTAAGTTGAATTTTATTTGGGTACATTAACTACATTTCACTCTTGCCCATTATGCTATGTTTTGTCTGTGTAGTTTTGTAAGAACAAGAGAGCGTTTGAATGTAGCTCTTATGGACAAGTGTGCACGAGTGGTTTATTTGTTTATAAACAAATGACTGATGGTGATCTTCTTGGATCCGGTTACTCTTCTTCGGTTCGAGGAGCATAGAGCTTCAACTACAGTTTTCCACTGCTTCCTATGCGCGGCGATGGCAACAATCTCCTGCCAATTGATTCTGATAGAGGCGGCTTCCTGTGCCAAGGTTCTCCTCCAAGTAGACTTTGGCCGACCTCTCTTTTCCCAACGGGAGAGTAACAGAGTATCTGTTTAGTAAAACGGGAGTCTTCTTGCCGCTTGCTTCTGTCGAGGATTACGTGAACAAGGATGTTGATTTGATATGATTGTGATAGAAATAGTCACGGACAATCTTTATGTACCAGTGCTAATGTCGACTCGGCCGACGTGTGGCTCATATGGTGCTCGAGCTAACATTATGAAGTATTCGTTTTGATAATTTTCTTATTTTTCTTTCACAGCTCTGGACCTCAAGACTCCGACAGTCTTCGAAGGTGCTCCTAAAAGCAAACCAGAAGTGACGATGACCGTATCCGACGAGGACTTGGTCGCCATTGCCTCTGGTACTCTTAATCCACAAACCGCTTTCATGAAGGGCAAGCTAAAGATCAGTGGCAATATCATGCTTGCTCAAAAACTCGGGCCACTATTGAAATCTGATGCCAAATTGTAAGACTGACTGGTGTATATTATACTTTAACAACAAGACAGCTACATCCGTATTTATTCGGGACATATTCGTATTTATTTGGTGCAATATAAGGCAGTTCTTCGACGTCATAACATGAAGTGTAGCTTTCACCAGAAGTGCCTGCTTTACAGTATATAAGGTGTACTAAACTTTTTATGAAGTTAAAAGTTATTAAGCATTCCAATCGTTTATATGGTGGAGTTAAGACAGAATTCTGGGTTACTTGGTAAGAAATCACATAAAATAGATAGTTTTTACCTATGTTTACTGTTTCACATTACTGTTATGAAATGGTGATGGATTTTATCTGAGTTATATAATAAAACATGTTTATATTATGCTAAGGGTTTTATTTTTCCATCAATAAGTAAGTTTGCTTCCTTTACTTCCATTTCCCACGCTTCTTTCATTTGGGGCTGTGAGCTCAGATCTACAAATTTGATTGCTTGCACTTCTGGCAGTCCTTTAGTTGACACTGCTGTACCTAGAATACAGCAGTACTTGCCTGGAGAGCAAACATAAACTAAAATAGTAACAATAGGAATGATAACTACATTTTAATACTTAGTCCGTAGTATAGATGATTAAAAAACATTCGAAAAGTATTTTTTTCTTTACTTAACAAAAAAAACGATAAACCGAGTCAAGATATCGCGTGAAGTAACGCCTAAGTACTGTACAGTTTGTACCTAGTTATTCTGACGTCACGAGTCCCAACTAATTAATCTTTAATGAGATTTATCCCGAGTATTTTTTATTAATTTGGAAAAACAAAAAGTACGTGTCGTATATTTTTTTATTATCTGACGGACTAATTTGAATTGATTTTCGTACCCCGGTCGTCATGCATGCCTATTGCAGGTCATATCAGTTTCTATTCATAGAATACGATGCTATATGACATTACAAAGTCTCATCTACGTAATAATATGTATAAACATAAGCAGCAAAATTGATCAATGCAAAGCTAAAAAAAGAAATATGAAGCAAAGTTTTGGTTCTGAAGCACTAAAAAAGTTGCTATTCTAAAAGCCAATGATTAGTTACTTCGACGAATTGCAAAAGTGATTATGAAAATTAAATTGAATGTGTCTTGACATGGGTTGAGCGACTATTGTTATATATCGTTAAACATAAAACTGAATTTGAGGTTATAAATGATGGAAGTCTAAGCATGCGATACTGACCTTTTTGTAATGATGCCTTATCGATAACACCATCAGCAGTTTCGCATTTTGTAATTTTTGCTCTTCCAAATGTGTCAGATATTATTAAAATATCGTTACCAACATTTTGTTCGATAGTGCCTTGCAACCATACGTCAAACGGTGTTGGTTTACTGACCATATCCTTAATTAAATATTTTCTTGGATTTAAAGTCATCTTAATAATCAAACTATAGTTCAATAATGTATTTACTATATCACGCAGCGTAATTAAGACTTATACGGTTAACCTACAAAACTCGTTCATAGACAATTGGCCGAAGTGGCCGGTTGCGATTAAAAATAAATAAAATGTCATTGTTTGTGGCGGATTCTTGCATTTTTGCCCACTAAATAGCTATCTTTGTTTTTATATTTTAAACGCACATTATCAATATATTTCCGTCTTTGTAAAAGATGATGATCTCAGTTCGATGGATCGGTTGGATTCTGATTATGTATATTTATGCATCAATAATATTTATCTACTACTCCTCACTTTCTGGCTCAGATTATATGGACTTTTTTAATTCCCTTCGTTCGGAGTATTGTTTATAAATATGAAAAGAGGTTGCATGCGTCTAGTTACATCCATGGTCTCGAAATGGGGAGTTATTTTGGTGACGCGTATAAGGAAAAAACAAACACTAGACGAAAGAGTAGTAAGAGTACCTATTTTAAATAATAGAAAACTAGCCATATAGAGCCTAAATAAAAAAACTGAGCAACTATTCCCGGATTTCCTGCATGTCACCTCAATTCCTGAGCCCAAACTAAAAAAAAAACGTTATTATGTATTTATAAACATAACATGTAAGTGGAGAAATTCACTTAGGAAATCGCGAAGATAAATATCATGATTTTAGGTATCCAATTGGTGACACATTTAGCTAACACATGGAAACCGCAAGAGTTCGCTATGTCAGGTTACTTACATCCTCACCAATGGTGCTGACGATAAAAAAACAAGAATCAAAATATCCCTAACAAATAGGTAGTGACTATATTTTAAGACTTGCTGATTGGACTCTATCTGGACCTTTGGTTGAAGTCCAGTTGGGATCTAAAACATAATATTTGGTCATTGCACTTGGAACTGTTCGAGTTCTGCTATAACGTGAACTTCAGTTCATTTGCGGTGAGATTGCCAACTGCCCAGATGTGGACCTTCACTTCATGAAGGAGGAGCTCTCGCCGAAAGGTGTCGTATTCCGGCGTTTCCGCGGCCGGTTAGTTGAAACCCAGAAGTCTCGTCACGTCGCCAGTTGTAAAACCGAATTAGTGTCTATGCTTTTGTTCTAACTATATTGAATAGGTATGCATGTTAGACTATAAGTTAATTTATCTATGGGTCAGAGATGGCTGCAGTAAATGTATTCGATTTTTTTTAAGTGTAAGGTACCGTGACATTTAGACATATTTAGATTACATTAGCGGTTACTCACCTCGTAAAACTTGAGTACCTACTGCTCGACATGTATCGGTTTATTCCGAGGACCTTGGTTATGAGAGACGAGTGGACTCCGACGCTGCCCACCTCGCACTGATGCCTCCTAGTCAACTCGTCTGATATTTTTCATTATTTACTTAAATCATTTTGTATTTGTAAATAAGGGTCAGAGGAATTTTAATCATCAACCATTCTCTTTTCTTTTTTTTAAACTCCGTCGAAAAAAAGAGGTGTGAAATAAGTAACCTATTTTGATTTAGGCTCCTAGTTTTTAGGGTTCCGTACTACCTTTCGTAGTACCTCAAAAGGAAAAACGGAACCCTTATAGGATCACCGTGTTGTCCGTCTGTCTGTCCGTCCGTCCGTCTGTCTGTCGGTTAAGACCCTTTATCTCAGGAAGGCGTAGGAGGTATCAAGTTGAAATTAACATCAAGTACTTATGTCTGTGGTCCCTTGAAGTTGTAAAAAAAGTCAACGCAATAGGGATGACGACAAAATTTTAATAATTAGTCCGTCATGTAGATTAATAAAAAATATTGGACATGTATTTTTTCTTTTTTTACATAATCGATAAATAAAGGCGATACATTGAGTCAAAATGTCGCGTGACGTCACTCCTAAGTACAAACTTTACTTAGGAGTGACGTCACGAGCCCCCACTCCTAAACTTGTATGCGATTTATCTGAGTATTTTTTTATTATTTTGAAATAGCAAAAAATACGTGCCCAATATTTTTTTATTGGCTGACGGAATAATTCGAATTTAAATTTTCAAACCAAAAATACAGTCCTACAACTCATAAAAAAGGTGTTTCCATACAAATTGCCTTGAACTGAAATTCTATAGGGTACTTACTTTCAGTAGTTTCAGTTGTCCTGGAAACTTGACATTTAGCACAGACTACTATACTAGTATGCAGGTCTCTGCACAAGTAACGAGGAAAACCTGAAAATCTTATTTTTTTTGTCTGCTGTCTATGTCTGTAACCAATGTAAAATGACCCCATACTATACATTTTGCTCAGGAGTAGAGCTGCCAAAAAACGGTTGTTAGAAAAATTCGACTGTAGGTGGCAGGCAAACTAATTCGCACTTCTATTCTAAACCGGTGATATTGTGGATGCCGAGAACGTGCGATAGAAAATGAATCCAATCTGTTCTCAAGAGGCCCGCATTTTTAGAGAAGCAATATGTGTTGTCTGTAGTGGTGCTTTCCCGAATGTTAATTTTTATAACTGCATTTTGTTACATTAGAACCCATTTGAAACCTTTTTGTAGCCATTTAATGTTTTAGTTCTAACGAAACTTGTTGGATTAAACTAGCTTACATTGCGACAAGGTTTACCGTTTCCTTACACCCACACCTTCGGTCATTGTCGCCATCTCAGGTAAACTTTCTCTAAGTAGACTATTTTCGCTTCGCCCTAAAAATATAGGTAGATAGGTACTTACCAATTGTCAAGCGATCCACTAATTTAAGCTCAAATAATAATAATAGGATATCAGACACAGCCTAGAGTGTAAGTTGTTAACGGAATAAAAGTGTCTTGATTGCGTTTTTTCAAGTTCAAGTTCAAGTTCTTTATTGCTTTCATGTAGTATAAAGATGATATCTTAAACTAACATGACACCCTGTAAGGGCATTGCAATATTTTAAAGTGAAACCATACAAAATAAAAACACATATATACAAAAAGAGATCAAATCGTAAAAGTAAGAATTGCAATAAATGAGTAACAAAACGATAATAATTTTATATGTAAAAACTAAGAGCACAGGTAGAAGGTAGGCTGGTAGAACATTATCTGTAATATTTATTAATCTCTAAATAATCTGGTGATAAAGCTGGTGGTAGTGACAATCCATCTTCTCTATTGAAATTAGGATGCTTTTTAATCTCAATAGCCTCAGCAGTGTATCAACCCGGGTCAAGGAGCACATAGCAGACACTGCTGAGGCTATTGAGATTAAAAAGCATCCTAATTTCAATAGAGAAGATGGATTATCACTACCATCACCTTGGGATCCTGTAATACATCTCATCAAGGAACAAGCGAGACACAGGACTGCAAAACCTTAATTTCCGAACGGTGTAAAATATCTTATCTGTTTAAAAGTAGTTTAATAGTCTCTGTTTTTAAAATATTATAATTAGTAATGAGGTAGCCTGGGAGTTTTTCTTTGCAGCTTTTGTTTTCTCCTCAGTACGCCTCATTTGTGAAATGCTGCTTTGTAAATTATTAGAATAAAATAATTAAGCCTTTCGGGCACATGTGTAACTGTCTTTACAGCTTAGGCCCATCTGGCATGTATGTACACCTTTATTTGTTTTTTCAAAAATGGGTAGTTTGCACAAATTGTAACTTTGACAGAAGAAAATACAACTTTTCTCAGTCCACCCGTGACCATGGAAAGCTGGAAAGCTTCCGAAACGTCGAGAACTAAAATGAGATAATATACGCGATAGAATCCGTTAAATTGTGTTTTTATTTCAATGAATAAAAACCATTTTCTATTAGATACTCATTCAATTTTCTTGTAAATATGTTATATTTCAGTTCTCCTGCTATGTCTTTAGGTAGGCCATTGTAAATTCTAATACTCATGGCATGAGGACTCCTGTTGCTCATTTGAAGGTTACTTGCAGATGAGGTTATTTTATTTTTATGTCGTAGGTTACGGGTACAAGTATAGTGATCTTCAGCTTTACTGTAAAGAGATGGATGTTTTCCGACAAATTTACTGGCTTCTAATATATACAGAGATGGTAAAGTTAAAATGCAAAATTTTATAAAATAAGGTCTGCAACTCTCATAATTTTTTATGTTTGCTAGAATCTAATGCACCTCTTTTGCAGTAGGAACAAATCTGCCCAGTCAGTACTGTTACCCCATAACGTTATACCATATTGTATCCAAGTTTGAGAAAATGCATAATACGCAGTAACAGCAGTTTTCAGATCTGTAGTTTTCTTTATATTTCTAAGGGCATAAGCAAAACGAGCAAGTTTTATACAATAGAGATAAATAATATCGTACCAAAACATACATGTGAAAAATAAGCCAAGTTGTCATGTTCAACCAAAAGTAGTGATATCTCAAAAGGTGCCAATTCTGGTACTAGATTGCTTGAATTACTTTTTGCTAGGTAGTTGATACCAACATAATTTTGAAAAAATATTTTTTTCTCAAACATGAAATGAAATGTCGTCATTACGTGCGTTAAAACAGGCTTCAAAGTATCCCGTTTCGGGCGGAACACCCTGAGAGCACTGTTAAGGAATTTCATACAGAATTGAAGGCCTAGGCCGGGAAGTATTTTTTTTTAATTTTAATGTAAACATGGCGTCTGTGTCATGAACAGGCTAAACATCTGAATCATATTTTTTATTTTTTTCTAGTGGCTGAATGGTTATCGGACCAAAAATATCCACGTTAATGCCTATTACACACGAACTGCTATTAAGAAAACAAATCTGTATGGTTCATATGTTGATAAATAAATTTAAAATATAGTCTATACGTAATTCACCAGATACCATATAGATAATATTTTAAATCCTCTGCATTTATTTTATTTATTGTAGAAATTAAGATTCTTATTATGAAGGTTGTGTATAACGCCCCTAATGGGGTCTACTCGAACACTACACTCGCGAAATACGGACGACTTCTGTAAAAAAAACAAACATTATGGAGGGATTGTAGGGAAAATTTGACAAAATCACTTTTGTCGTATAGTTTTTTGAGTGGTGTTTTTTTTTATTTCATTGCATATGTTTGAGAAAAGCACTATACTTGCCTGGCCGTGAAAAGTGCTTGCCGGCTTCGTATCACTATCCGGCCTCCCTACGGTCGGCCGTCTATACCTACTCACCCGGCAAGCCCTTGTTTCCGGGCGTCTGCAGTAATGTACTATTACGAACTTGACCCAATCTTTTTATTTTTCAGATTTCATATTTTTTCCTTTGTAATACGTGTCTACGCGTAATAATAATCTTTCTGATATCAAATAGGTCATCTGGAAGTGGGTTAGATTTATGATCTAAGTCAGTAAGTCAGTGAGTCAGTTAGTCATAAAATGAAGGGTTTAAACGTAAACTGAAATCAATAACTGTATGAGCTACAATTATGAAATATTGGATTTTGGACGAGCTTAGGTACCAAATTTCATGTATGTAGGTTGAATAGGTTTTGAAGGGGTCAAAAGTAGGTAGGTCGAAATGGTTCGTGTAATATTACCATATATTACACACGGTTGCTGCGTCGCCAGTTATTTTATATTTGAACTTGGCTGCACACGCTGCCGCTTGTCTGTAGATCGCCACAACCATGTTCGAGTCATTTTTTGCGTTAAACTAGATCAAGAGTTCTCAAACAGTGCGTCACGATGCCTCGCGATGTCGTGAGAATGCCCCATGGGTGTAGGTAGAACGTGCGCTCGGGTTGGCGGCTTTTGTCGAGTGCCTAGAAGACGGTCAGAAACTTCTGGTGATTTTATCAGATTGGCGTTTTATACGCGTACTTACAAAAGGTGCCCGCGGGCCGCGTGGAACCCAAAAGATTTTAACCACGCATTCCTTAACCCCAATCAAATCCGGCTTACTTTTGAAATTAATAAAATACATGAATATACCCTATTTTCATGTTAACTTACTATTGCGATTTGCGATTACGATAGTGCATTAAGCTCTTTTGATCGTGACATTGCCACGTCCGTTGCCAAGTTTCGCGTCGCTATTATTGATCATTAAAGTGACAGCTACCACTCACTAAAGTCATCCTTTTGTAGAAAAATAATCGTCACCTTTTTATTTAAAGAACAATTTTCATAGAGAAGCGAAAGTTATACAAGTTATATGTACAAAAATCAACAAAACTAGATTAATATTATTTTGCTGAATTTGAGTTCATCCATATACAATTTTTACTTCTTGACTGAAATGCGCCCTCAAAAATGATTCCTCGCGGGTACCTACTGTTAGAGTACGTCCGCTCCAATATTCGGTCTTCACTTGGCTTTATGTTGGTACACCCTCTACGTCTATATCCTTTCAAACAAGAATAAGGAAACAATTGCGAGGTAAAGAACTTTCAGTTCAAATTCAGATTTAGGTATTTACTTCAACAAATGTATCTAGTTGTCTCCGACTAACAAAAACCAGATTTTGCCAGAATCATTATTAAAGAACCGAAACAAAAATGGACGCAAATAAAGTTCCACCTTATTGATCGTTAAGTATAATTAAGATGTTACGTTCAAATAGATAATTGCAACTGAAATTTAAAATAGCGTAAAATTAAAGCAAAAGATCAAAGCTTCCTTCCCCATTCCGCCACCAATTAGCAGAAATAATGGAATAGAGTTAATATAAATAGCCGGCAACACGCAATCTGTGTATCAAACTGGAGGCAAAAGCATGAAATTATTTGTCTGTGTAGTTTTGTAAGAACAAGAGAGCGTTTGAATGTAGCTCTTATGGACAAGTGTGCACGAGTGGTTTATTTGTTTATAAACCTGACTGATGGTGATCTTCTTGGATCCGGTTACTCTTCTTCGGTTCGAGGAGCATAGAGCCTCAACTACAGTTTTCCACTGCTTCCTATGCGCGGCGATGGCAACAATCTCCTGCCAATTGATTCTGATAGAGGCGGCTTCCTGTGCCAAGGTTCTCCTCCAAGTAGACTTTGGCCGACCTCTCTTTTCCCAACGGGAGAGTAACAGAGTATCTGTTTAGTAAAACGGGAGTCTTCTTGCCGCTTGCTTCTGTCGAGGATTACGTGAACAAGGATGTTGATTTGATATGATTGTGATAGAAATAGTCACGGACAATCTTTATGTACCAGTGCTAATGTCGACTCGGCCGACGTGTGGCTCATATGGTGCTCGAGCTAACATTATGAAGTATTCGTTTTGATAATTTTCTTATTTTTCTTTCACAGCTCTGGACCTCAAGACTCCGACAGTCTTCGAAGGTGCTCCTAAAAGCAAACCAGAAGTGACGATGACCGTATCCGACGAGGACTTGGTCGCCATTGCCTCTGGTACTCTTAATCCACAAACCGCTTTCATGAAGGGCAAGCTAAAGATCAGTGGCAATATCATGCTTGCTCAAAAACTCGGGCCACTATTGAAATCTGATGCCAAATTGTAAGACTGACTGGTGTATATTATACTTTAACAACAAGACAGCTACATCCGTATTTATTCGGGACATATTCGTATTTATTTGGTGCAATATAAGGCAGTTCTTCGACGTCATAACATGAAGTGTAGCTTTCACCAGAAGTGCCTGCTTTACAGTATATAAGGTGTACTAAACTTTTTATGAAGTTAAAAGTTATTAAGCATTCCAATCGTTTATATGGTGGAGTTAAGACAGAATTCTGGGTTACTTGGTAAGAAATCACATAAAATAGATAGTTTTTACCTATGTTTACTGTTTCACATTACTGTTATGAAATGGTGATGGATTTTATCTGAGTTATATAATAAAACATGTTTATATTATGCTAAGGGTTTTATTTTTCCATCAATAAGTAAGTTTGCTTCCTTTACTTCCATTTCCCACGCTTCTTTCATTTGGGGCTGTGAGCTCAGATCTACAAATTTGATTGCTTGCACTTCTGGCAGTCCTTTAGTTGACACTGCTGTACCTAGAATACAGCAGTACTTGCCTGGAGAGCAAACATAAACTAAAATAGTAACAATAGGAATGATAACTACATTTTAATACTTAGTCCGTAGTATAGATGATTAAAAAACATTCGAAAAGTATTTTTTTCTTTACTTAACAAAAAAAACGATAAACCGAGTCAAGATATCGCGTGAAGTAACGCCTAAGTACTGTACAGTTTGTACCTAGTTATTCTGACGTCACGAGTCCCAACTAATTAATCTTTAATGAGATTTATCCCGAGTATTTTTTATTAATTTGGAAAAACAAAAAGTACGTGTCGTATATTTTTTTATTATCTGACGGACTAATTTGAATTGATTTTCGTACCCCGGTCGTCATGCATGCCTATTGCAGGTCATATCAGTTTCTATTCATAGAATACGATGCTATATGACATTACAAAGTCTCATCTACGTAATAATATGTATAAACATAAGCAGCAAAATTGATCAATGCAAAGCTAAAAAAAGAAATATGAAGCAAAGTTTTGGTTCTGAAGCACTAAAAAAGTTGCTATTCTAAAAGCCAATGATTAGTTACTTCGACGAATTGCAAAAGTGATTATGAAAATTAAATTGAATGTGTCTTGACATGGGTTGAGCGACTATTGTTATATATCGTTAAACATAAAACTGAATTTGAGGTTATAAATGATGGAAGTCTAAGCATGCGATACTGACCTTTTTGTAATGATGCCTTATCGATAACACCATCAGCAGTTTCGCATTTTGTAATTTTTGCTCTTCCAAATGTGTCAGATATTATTAAAATATCGTTACCAACATTTTGTTCGATAGTGCCTTGCAACCATACGTCAAACGGTGTTGGTTTACTGACCATATCCTTAATTAAATATTTTCTTGGATTTAAAGTCATCTTAATAATCAAACTATAGTTCAATAATGTATTTACTATATCACGCAGCGTAATTAAGACTTATACGGTTAACCTACAAAACTCGTTCATAGACAATTGGCCGAAGTGGCCGGTTGCGATTAAAAATAAATAAAATGTCATTGTTTGTGGCGGATTCTTGCATTTTTGCCCACTAAATAGCTATCTTTGTTTTTATATTTTAAACGCACATTATCAATATATTTCCGTCTTTGTAAAAGATGATGATCTCAGTTCGATGGATCGGTTGGATTCTGATTATGTATATTTATGCATCAATAATATTTATCTACTACTCCTCACTTTCTGGCTCAGATTATATGGACTTTTTTAATTCCCTTCGTTCGGAGTATTGTTTATAAATATGAAAAGAGGTTGCATGCGTCTAGTTACATCCATGGTCTCGAAATGGGGAGTTATTTTGGTGACGCGTATAAGGAAAAAACAAACACTAGACGAAAGAGTAGTAAGAGTACCTATTTTAAATAATAGAAAACTAGCCATATAGAGCCTAAATAAAAAAACTGAGCAACTATTCCCGGATTTCCTGCATGTCACCTCAATTCCTGAGCCCAAACTAAAAAAAAAACGTTATTATGTATTTATAAACATAACATGTAAGTGGAGAAATTCACTTAGGAAATCGCGAAGATAAATATCATGATTTTAGGTATCCAATTGGTGACACATTTAGCTAACACATGGAAACCGCAAGAGTTCGCTATGTCAGGTTACTTACATCCTCACCAATGGTGCTGACGATAAAAAAACAAGAATCAAAATATCCCTAACAAATAGGTAGTGACTATATTTTAAGACTTGCTGATTGGACTCTATCTGGACCTTTGGTTGAAGTCCAGTTGGGATCTAAAACATAATATTTGGTCATTGCACTTGGAACTGTTCGAGTTCTGCTATAACGTGAACTTCAGTTCATTTGCGGTGAGATTGCCAACTGCCCAGATGTGGACCTTCACTTCATGAAGGAGGAGCTCTCGCCGAAAGGTGTCGTATTCCGGCGTTTCCGCGGCCGGTTAGTTGAAACCCAGAAGTCTCGTCACGTCGCCAGTTGTAAAACCGAATTAGTGTCTATGCTTTTGTTCTAACTATATTGAATAGGTATGCATGTTAGACTATAAGTTAATTTATCTATGGGTCAGAGATGGCTGCAGTAAATGTATTCGA
Source organism: Hedya salicella (assembly GCA_905404275.2). Classification (NCBI taxonomy): domain Eukaryota; kingdom Metazoa; phylum Arthropoda; class Insecta; order Lepidoptera; family Tortricidae; genus Hedya; species Hedya salicella. Next base: position 13,705,210 of record FR990112.1, on the reverse strand, counting down.
TTTTTTTTAAGTGTAAGGTACCGTGACATTTAGACATATTTAGATTACATTAGCGGTTACTCACCTCGTAAAACTTGAGTACCTACTGCTCGACATGTATCGGTTTATTCCGAGGACCTTGGTTATGAGAGACGAGTGGACTCCGACGCTGCCCACCTCGCACTGATGCCTCCTAGTCAACTCGTCTGATATTTTTCATTATTTACTTAAATCATTTTGTATTTGTAAATAAGGGTCAGAGGAATTTTAATCATCAACCATTCTCTTTTCTTTTTTTTAAACTCCGTCGAAAAAAAGAGGTGTGAAATAAGTAACCTATTTTGATTTAGGCTCCTAGTTTTTAGGGTTCCGTACTACCTTTCGTAGTACCTCAAAAGGAAAAACGGAACCCTTATAGGATCACCGTGTTGTCCGTCTGTCTGTCCGTCCGTCCGTCTGTCTGTCGGTTAAGACCCTTTATCTCAGGAAGGCGTAGGAGGTATCAAGTTGAAATTAACATCAAGTACTTATGTCTGTGGTCCCTTGAAGTTGTAAAAAAAGTCAACGCAATAGGGATGACGACAAAATTTTAATAATTAGTCCGTCATGTAGATTAATAAAAAATATTGGACATGTATTTTTTCTTTTTTTACATAATCGATAAATAAAGGCGATACATTGAGTCAAAATGTCGCGTGACGTCACTCCTAAGTACAAACTTTACTTAGGAGTGACGTCACGAGCCCCCACTCCTAAACTTGTATGCGATTTATCTGAGTATTTTTTTATTATTTTGAAATAGCAAAAAATACGTGCCCAATATTTTTTTATTGGCTGACGGAATAATTCGAATTTAAATTTTCAAACCAAAAATACAGTCCTACAACTCATAAAAGAGGTGTTTCCATACAAATTGCCTTGAACTGAAATTCTATAGGGTACTTACTTTCAGTAGTTTCAGTTGTCCTGGAAACTTGACATTTAGCACAGACTACTATACTAGTATGCAGGTCTCTGCACAAGTAACGAGGAAAACCTGAAAATCTTATTTTTTTTGTCTGCTGTCTATGTCTGTAACCAATGTAAAATGACCCCATACTATACATTTTGCTCAGGAGTAGAGCTGCCAAAAAACGGTTGTTAGAAAAATTCGACTGTAGGTGGCAGGCAAACTAATTCGCACTTCTATTCTAAACCGGTGATATTGTGGATGCCGAGAACGTGCGATAGAAAATGAATCCAATCTGTTCTCAAGAGGCCCGCATTTTTAGAGAAGCAATATGTGTTGTCTGTAGTGGTGCTTTCCCGAATGTTAATTTTTATAACTGCATTTTGTTACATTAGAACCCATTTGAAACCTTTTTGTAGCCATTTAATGTTTTAGTTCTAACGAAACTTGTTGGATTAAACTAGCTTACATTGCGACAAGGTTTACCGTTTCCTTACACCCACACCTTCGGTCATTGTCGCCATCTCAGGTAAACTTTCTCTAAGTAGACTATTTTCGCTTCGCCCTAAAAATATAGGTAGATAGGTACTTACCAATTGTCAAGCGATCCACTAATTTAAGCTCAAATAATAATAATAGGATATCAGACACAGCCTAGAGTGTAAGTTGTTAACGGAATAAAAGTGTCTTGATTGCGTTTTTTCAAGTTCAAGTTCAAGTTCTTTATTGCTTTCATGTAGTATAAAGATGATATCTTAAACTAACATGACACCCTGTAAGGGCATTGCAATATTTTAAAGTGAAACCATACAAAATAAAAACACATATATACAAAAAGAGATCAAATCGTAAAAGTAAGAATTGCAATAAATGAGTAACAAAACGATAATAATTTTATATGTAAAAACTAAGAGCACAGGTAGAAGGTAGGCTGGTAGAACATTATCTGTAATATTTATTAATCTCTAAATAATCTGGTGATAAAGCTGGTGGTAGTGACAATCCATCTTCTCTATTGAAATTAGGATGCTTTTTAATCTCAATAGCCTCAGCAGTGTATCAACCCGGGTCAAGGAGCACATAGCAGACACTGCTGAGGCTATTGAGATTAAAAAGCATCCTAATTTCAATAGAGAAGATGGATTATCACTACCATCACCTTGGGATCCTGTAATACATCTCATCAAGGAACAAGCGAGACACAGGACTGCAAAACCTTAATTTCCGAACGGTGTAAAATATCTTATCTGTTTAAAAGTAGTTTAATAGTCTCTGTTTTTAAAATATTATAATTAGTAATGAGGTAGCCTGGGAGTTTTTCTTTGCAGCTTTTGTTTTCTCCTCAGTACGCCTCATTTGTGAAATGCTGCTTTGTAAATTATTAGAATAAAATAATTAAGCCTTTCGGGCACATGTGTAACTGTCTTTACAGCTTAGGCCCATCTGGCATGTATGTACACCTTTATTTGTTTTTTCAAAAATGGGTAGTTTGCACAAATTGTAACTTTGACAGAAGAAAATACAACTTTTCTCAGTCCACCCGTGACCATGGAAAGCTGGAAAGCTTCCGAAACGTCGAGAACTAAAATGAGATAATATACGCGATAGAATCCGTTAAATTGTGTTTTTATTTCAATGAATAAAAACCATTTTCTATTAGATACTCATTCAATTTTCTTGTAAATATGTTATATTTCAGTTCTCCTGCTATGTCTTTAGGTAGGCCATTGTAAATTCTAATACTCATGGCATGAGGACTCCTGTTGCTCATTTGAAGGTTACTTGCAGATGAGGTTATTTTATTTTTATGTCGTAGGTTACGGGTACAAGTATAGTGATCTTCAGCTTTACTGTAAAGAGATGGATGTTTTCCGACAAATTTACTGGCTTCTAATATATACAGAGATGGTAAAGTTAAAATGCAAAATTTTATAAAATAAGGTCTGCAACTCTCATAATTTTTTATGTTTGCTAGAATCTAATGCACCTCTTTTGCAGTAGGAACAAATCTGCCCAGTCAGTACTGTTACCCCATAACGTTATACCATATTGTATCCAAGTTTGAGAAAATGCATAATACGCAGTAACAGCAGTTTTCAGATCTGTAGTTTTCTTTATATTTCTAAGGGCATAAGCAAAACGAGCAAGTTTTATACAATAGAGATAAATAATATCGTACCAAAACATACATGTGAAAAATAAGCCAAGTTGTCATGTTCAACCAAAAGTAGTGATATCTCAAAAGGTGCCAATTCTGGTACTAGATTGCTTGAATTACTTTTTGCTAGGTAGTTGATACCAACATAATTTTGAAAAAATATTTTTTTCTCAAACATGAAATGAAATGTCGTCATTACGTGCGTTAAAACAGGCTTCAAAGTATCCCGTTTCGGGCGGAACACCCTGAGAGCACTGTTAAGGAATTTCATACAGAATTGAAGGCCTAGGCCGGGAAGTATTTTTTTTTAATTTTAATGTAAACATGGCGTCTGTGTCATGAACAGGCTAAACATCTGAATCATATTTTTTATTTTTTTCTAGTGGCTGAATGGTTATCGGACCAAAAATATCCACGTTAATGCCTATTACACACGAACTGCTATTAAGAAAACAAATCTGTATGGTTCATATGTTGATAAATAAATTTAAAATATAGTCTATACGTAATTCACCAGATACCATATAGATAATATTTTAAATCCTCTGCATTTATTTTATTTATTGTAGAAATTAAGATTCTTATTATGAAGGTTGTGTATAACGCCCCTAATGGGGTCTACTCGAACACTACACTCGCGAAATACGGACGACTTCTGTAAAAAAAACAAACATTATGGAGGGATTGTAGGGAAAATTTGACAAAATCACTTTTGTCGTATAGTTTTTTGAGTGGTGTTTTTTTTTATTTCATTGCATATGTTTGAGAAAAGCACTATACTTGCCTGGCCGTGAAAAGTGCTTGCCGGCTTCGTATCACTATCCGGCCTCCCTACGGTCGGCCGTCTATACCTACTCACCCGGCAAGCCCTTGTTTCCGGGCGTCTGCAGTAATGTACTATTACGAACTTGACCCAATCTTTTTATTTTTCAGATTTCATATTTTTTCCTTTGTAATACGTGTCTACGCGTAATAATAATCTTTCTGATATCAAATAGGTCATCTGGAAGTGGGTTAGATTTATGATCTAAGTCAGTAAGTCAGTGAGTCAGTTAGTCATAAAATGAAGGGTTTAAACGTAAACTGAAATCAATAACTGTATGAGCTACAATTATGAAATATTGGATTTTGGACGAGCTTAGGTACCAAATTTCATGTATGTAGGTTGAATAGGTTTTGAAGGGGTCAAAAGTAGGTAGGTCGAAATGGTTCGTGTAATATTACCATATATTACACACGGTTGCTGCGTCGCCAGTTATTTTATATTTGAACTTGGCTGCACACGCTGCCGCTTGTCTGTAGATCGCCACAACCATGTTCGAGTCATTTTTTGCGTTAAACTAGATCAAGAGTTCTCAAACAGTGCGTCACGATGCCTCGCGATGTCGTGAGAATGCCCCATGGGTGTAGGTAGAACGTGCGCTCGGGTTGGCGGCTTTTGTCGAGTGCCTAGAAGACGGTCAGAAACTTCTGGTGATTTTATCAGATTGGCGTTTTATACGCGTACTTACAAAAGGTGCCCGCGGGCCGCGTGGAACCCAAAAGATTTTAACCACGCATTCCTTAACCCCAGTCAAATCCGGCTTACTTTTGAAATTAATAAAATACATGAATATACCCTATTTTCATGTTAACTTACTATTGCGATTTGCGATTACGATAGTGCATTAAGCTCTTTTGATCGTGACATTGCCACGTCCGTTGCCAAGTTTCGCGTCGCTATTATTGATCATTAAAGTGACAGCTACCACTCACTAAAGTCATCCTTTTGTAGAAAAATAATCGTCACCTTTTTATTTAAAGAACAATTTTCATAGAGAAGCGAAAGTTATACAAGTTATATGTACAAAAATCAACAAAACTAGATTAATATTATTTTGCTGAATTTGAGTTCATCCATATACAATTTTTACTTCTTGACTGAAATGCGCCCTCAAAAATGATTCCTCGCGGGTACCTACTGTTAGAGTACGTCCGCTCCAATATTCGGTCTTCACTTGGCTTTATGTTGGTACACCCTCTACGTCTATATCCTTTCAAACAAGAATAAGGAAACAATTGCGAGGTAAAGAACTTTCAGTTCAAATTCAGATTTAGGTATTTACTTCAACAAATGTATCTAGTTGTCTCCGACTAACAAAAACCAGATTTTGCCAGAATCATTATTAAAGAACCGAAACAAAAATGGACGCAAATAAAGTTCCACCTTATTGATCGTTAAGTATAATTAAGATGTTACGTTCAAATAGATAATTGCAACTGAAATTTAAAATAGCGTAAAATTAAAGCAAAAGATCAAAGCTTCCTTCCCCATTCCGCCACCAATTAGCAGAAATAATGGAATAGAGTTAATATAAATAGCCGGCAACACGCAATCTGTGTATCAAACTGGAGGCAAAAGCATGAAATTATTTGTCTGTGTAGTTTTGTAAGAACAAGAGAGCGTTTGAATGTAGCTCTTATGGACAAGTGTGCACGAGTGGTTTATTTGTTTATAAACCTGACTGATGGTGATCTTCTTGGATCCGGTTACTCTTCTTCGGTTCGAGGAGCATAGAGCCTCAACTACAGTTTTCCACTGCTTCCTATGCGCGGCGATGGCAACAATCTCCTGCCAATTGATTCTGATAGAGGCGGCTTCCTGTGCCAAGGTTCTCCTCCAAGTAGACTTTGGCCGACCTCTCTTTTCCCAACGGGGAGAGTAACAGAGTATCTGTTTAGTAAAACGGGAGTCTTCTTGCCGCTTGCTTCTGTCGAGGATTACGTGAACAAGGATGTTGATTTGATATGATTGTGATAGAAATAGTCACGGACAATCTTTATGTACCAGTGCTAATGTCGACTCGGCCGACGTGTGGCTCATATGGTGCTCGAGCTAACATTATGAAGTATTCGTTTTGATAATTTTCTTATTTTTCTTTCACAGCTCTGGACCTCAAGACTCCGACAGTCTTCGAAGGTGCTCCTAAAAGCAAACCAGAAGTGACGATGACCGTATCCGACGAGGACTTGGTCGCCATTGCCTCTGGTACTCTTAATCCACAAACCGCTTTCATGAAGGGCAAGCTAAAGATCAGTGGCAATATCATGCTTGCTCAAAAACTCGGGCCACTATTGAAATCTGATGCCAAATTGTAAGACTGACTGGTGTATATTATACTTTAACAACAAGACAGCTACATCCGTATTTATTCGGGACATATTCGTATTTATTTGGTGCAATATAAGGGCAGTTCTTCGACGTCATAACATGAAGTGTAGCTTTCACCAGAAGTGCCTGCTTTACAGTATATAAGGTGTACTAAACTTTTTATGAAGTTAAAAGTTATTAAGCATTCCAATCGTTTATATGGTGGAGTTAAGACAGAATTCTGGGTTACTTGGTAAGAAATCACATAAAATAGATAGTTTTTACCTATGTTTACTGTTTCACATTACTGTTATGAAATGGTGATGGATTTTATCTGGAGTTATATAATAAAACATGTTTATATTATGCTAAGGGTTTTATTTTTCCATCAATAAGTAAGTTTGCTTCCTTTACTTCCATTTCCCACGCTTCTTTCATTTGGGGGCTGTGAGCTCAGATCTACAAATTTGATTGCTTGCACTTCTGGCAGTCCTTTAGTTGACACTGCTGTACCTAGAATACAGGCAGTACTTGCCTGGAGAGCAAACATAAACTAAAATAGTAACAATAGGAATGATAACTACATTTTAATACTTAGTCCGTAGTATAGATGATTAAAAAACATTCGAAAAGTATTTTTTTCTTTACTTAACAAAAAAAAACGATAAACCGAGTCAAGATATCGCGTGAAGTAACGCCTAAGTACTGTACAGTTTGTACCTAGTTATTCTGACGTCACGAGTCCCAACTAATTAATCTTTAATGAGATTTATCCCGAGTATTTTTTATTAATTTGGAAAAAACAAAAAGTACGTGTCGTATATTTTTTTATTATCTGACGGACTAATTTGAATTGATTTTCGTACCCCGGTCGTCATGCATGCCTATTGCAGGTCATATCAGTTTCTATTCATAGAATACGATGCTATATGACATTACAAAGTCTCATCTACGTAATAATATGTATAAACATAAGCAGCAAAATTGATCAATGCAAAGCTAAAAAAAGAAATATGAAGCAAAGTTTTGGTTCTGAAGCACTAAAAAAGTTGCTATTCTAAAAGCCAATGATTAGTTACTTCGACGAATTGCAAAAGTGATTATGAAAATTAAATTGAATGTGTCTTGACATGGGTTGAGCGACTATTGTTATATATCGTTAAACATAAAACTGAATTTGAGGTTATAAATGATGGAAGTCTAAGCATGCGATACTGACCTTTTTGTAATGATGCCTTATCGATAACACCATCAGCAGTTTCGCATTTTGTAATTTTTGCTCTTCCAAATGTGTCAGATATTATTAAAATATCGTTACCAACATTTTGTTCGATAGTGCCTTGCAACCATACGTCAAACGGTGTTGGTTTACTGACCATATCCTTAATTAAATATTTTCTTGGATTTAAAGTCATCTTAATAATCAAACTATAGTTCAATAATGTATTTACTATATCACGCAGCGTAATTAAGACTTATACGGTTAACCTACAAAACTCGTTCATAGACAATTGGCCGAAGTGGCCGGTTGCGATTAAAAATAAATAAAATGTCATTGTTTGTGGCGGATTCTTGCATTTTTGCCCACTAAATAGCTATCTTTGTTTTTATATTTTAAACGCACATTATCAATATATTTCCGTCTTTGTAAAAGATGATGATCTCAGTTCGATGGATCGGTTGGATTCTGATTATGTATATTTATGCATCAATAATATTTATCTACTACTCCTCACTTTCTGGCTCAGATTATATGGACTTTTTTAATTCCCTTCGTTCGGAGTATTGTTTATAAATATGAAAAGAGGTTGCATGCGTCTAGTTACATCCATGGTCTCGAAATGGGGAGTTATTTTGGTGACGCGTATAAGGAAAAAACAAACACTAGACGAAAGAGTAGTAAGAGTACCTATTTTAAATAATAGAAAACTAGCCATATAGAGCCTAAATAAAAAAACTGAGCAACTATTCCCGGATTTCCTGCATGTCACCTCAATTCCTGAGCCCAAACTAAAAAAAAAACGTTATTATGTATTTATAAACATAACATGTAAGTGGAGAAATTCACTTAGGAAATCGCGAAGATAAATATCATGATTTTAGGTATCCAATTGGTGACACATTTAGCTAACACATGGAAACCGCAAGAGTTCGCTATGTCAGGTTACTTACATCCTCACCAATGGTGCTGACGATAAAAAAACAAGAATCAAAATATCCCTAACAAATAGGTAGTGACTATATTTTAAGACTTGCTGATTGGACTCTATCTGGACCTTTGGTTGAAGTCCAGTTGGGATCTAAAACATAATATTTGGTCATTGCACTTGGAACTGTTCGAGTTCTGCTATAACGTGAACTTCAGTTCATTTGCGGTGAGATTGCCAACTGCCCAGATGTGGACCTTCACTTCATGAAGGAGGAGCTCTCGCCGAAAGGTGTCGTATTCCGGCGTTTCCGCGGCCGGTTAGTTGAAACCCAGAAGTCTCGTCACGTCGCCAGTTGTAAAACCGAATTAGTGTCTATGCTTTTGTTCTAACTATATTGAATAGGTATGCATGTTAGACTATAAGTTAATTTATCTATGGGTCAGAGATGGCTGCAGTAAATGTATTCGATTTTTTTTAAGTGTAAGGTACCGTGACATTTAGACATATTTAGATTACATTAGCGGTTACTCACCTCGTAAAACTTGAGTACCTACTGCTCGACATGTATCGGTTTATTCCGAGGACCTTGGTTATGAGAGACGAGTGGACTCCGACGCTGCCCACCTCGCACTGATGCCTCCTAGTCAACTCGTCTGATATTTTTCATTATTTACTTAAATCATTTTGTATTTGTAAATAAGGGTCAGAGGAATTTTAATCATCAACCATTCTCTTTTCTTTTTTTTAAACTCCGTCGAAAAAAAGAGGTGTGAAATAAGTAACCTATTTTGATTTAGGCTCCTAGTTTTTAGGGTTCCGTACTACCTTTCGTAGTACCTCAAAAGGAAAAACGGAACCCTTATAGGATCACCGTGTTGTCCGTCTGTCTGTCCGTCCGTCCGTCTGTCTGTCGGTTAAGACCCTTTATCTCAGGAAGGCGTAGGAGGTATCAAGTTGAAATTAACATCAAGTACTTATGTCTGTGGTCCCTTGAAGTTGTAAAAAAAGTCAACGCAATAGGGATGACGACAAAATTTTAATAATTAGTCCGTCATGTAGATTAATAAAAAATATTGGACATGTATTTTTTCTTTTTTTACATAATCGATAAATAAAGGCGATACATTGAGTCAAAATGTCGCGTGACGTCACTCCTAAGTACAAACTTTACTTAGGAGTGACGTCACGAGCCCCCACTCCTAAACTTGTATGCGATTTATCTGAGTATTTTTTTATTATTTTGAAATAGCAAAAAATACGTGCCCAATATTTTTTTATTGGCTGACGGAATAATTCGAATTTAAATTTTCAAACCAAAAATACAGTCCTACAACTCATAAAAAAGGTGTTTCCATACAAATTGCCTTGAACTGAAATTCTATAGGGTACTTACTTTCAGTAGTTTCAGTTGTCCTGGAAACTTGACATTTAGCACAGACTACTATACTAGTATGCAGGTCTCTGCACAAGTAACGAGGAAAACCTGAAAATCTTATTTTTTTTGTCTGCTGTCTATGTCTGTAACCAATGTAAAATGACCCCATACTATACATTTTGCTCAGGAGTAGAGCTGCCAAAAAACGGTTGTTAGAAAAATTCGACTGTAGGTGGCAGGCAAACTAATTCGCACTTCTATTCTAAACCGGTGATATTGTGGATGCCGAGAACGTGCGATAGAAAATGAATCCAATCTGTTCTCAAGAGGCCCGCATTTTTAGAGAAGCAATATGTGTTGTCTGTAGTGGTGCTTTCCCGAATGTTAATTTTTATAACTGCATTTTGTTACATTAGAACCCATTTGAAACCTTTTTGTAGCCATTTAATGTTTTAGTTCTAACGAAACTTGTTGGATTAAACTAGCTTACATTGCGACAAGGTTTACCGTTTCCTTACACCCACACCTTCGGTCATTGTCGCCATCTCAGGTAAACTTTCTCTAAGTAGACTATTTTCGCTTCGCCCTAAAAATATAGGTAGATAGGTACTTACCAATTGTCAAGCGATCCACTAATTTAAGCTCAAATAATAATAATAGGATATCAGACACAGCCTAGAGTGTAAGTTGTTAACGGAATAAAAGTGTCTTGATTGCGTTTTTTCAAGTTCAAGTTCAAGTTCTTTATTGCTTTCATGTAGTATAAAGATGATATCTTAAACTAACATGACACCCTGTAAGGGCATTGCAATATTTTAAAGTGAAACCATACAAAATAAAAACACATATATACAAAAAGAGATCAAATCGTAAAAGTAAGAATTGCAATAAATGAGTAACAAAACGATAATAATTTTATATGTAAAAACTAAGAGCACAGGTAGAAGGTAGGCTGGTAGAACATTATCTGTAATATTTATTAATCTCTAAATAATCTGGTGATAAAGCTGGTGGTAGTGACAATCCATCTTCTCTATTGAAATTAGGATGCTTTTTAATCTCAATAGCCTCAGCAGTGTATCAACCCGGGTCAAGGAGCACATAGCAGACACTGCTGAGGCTATTGAGATTAAAAAGCATCCTAATTTCAATAGAGAAGATGGATTATCACTACCATCACCTTGGGATCCTGTAATACATCTCATCAAGGAACAAGCGAGACACAGGACTGCAAAACCTTAATTTCCGAACGGTGTAAAATATCTTATCTGTTTAAAAGTAGTTTAATAGTCTCTGTTTTTAAAATATTATAATTAGTAATGAGGTAGCCTGGGAGTTTTTCTTTGCAGCTTTTGTTTTCTCCTCAGTACGCCTCATTTGTGAAATGCTGCTTTGTAAATTATTAGAATAAAATAATTAAGCCTTTCGGGCACATGTGTAACTGTCTTTACAGCTTAGGCCCATCTGGCATGTATGTACACCTTTATTTGTTTTTTCAAAAATGGGTAGTTTGCACAAATTGTAACTTTGACAGAAGAAAATACAACTTTTCTCAGTCCACCCGTGACCATGGAAAGCTGGAAAGCTTCCGAAACGTCGAGAACTAAAATGAGATAATATACGCGATAGAATCCGTTAAATTGTGTTTTTATTTCAATGAATAAAAACCATTTTCTATTAGATACTCATTCAATTTTCTTGTAAATATGTTATATTTCAGTTCTCCTGCTATGTCTTTAGGTAGGCCATTGTAAATTCTAATACTCATGGCATGAGGACTCCTGTTGCTCATTTGAAGGTTACTTGCAGATGAGGTTATTTTATTTTTATGTCGTAGGTTACGGGTACAAGTATAGTGATCTTCAGCTTTACTGTAAAGAGATGGATGTTTTCCGACAAATTTACTGGCTTCTAATATATACAGAGATGGTAAAGTTAAAATGCAAAATTTTATAAAATAAGGTCTGCAACTCTCATAATTTTTTATGTTTGCTAGAATCTAATGCACCTCTTTTGCAGTAGGAACAAATCTGCCCAGTCAGTACTGTTACCCCATAACGTTATACCATATTGTATCCAAGTTTGAGAAAATGCATAATACGCAGTAACAGCAGTTTTCAGATCTGTAGTTTTCTTTATATTTCTAAGGGCATAAGCAAAACGAGCAAGTTTTATACAATAGAGATAAATAATATCGTACCAAAACATACATGTGAAAAATAAGCCAAGTTGTCATGTTCAACCAAAAGTAGTGATATCTCAAAAGGTGCCAATTCTGGTACTAGATTGCTTGAATTACTTTTTGCTAGGTAGTTGATACCAACATAATTTTGAAAAAATATTTTTTTCTCAAACATGAAATGAAATGTCGTCATTACGTGCGTTAAAACAGGCTTCAAAGTATCCCGTTTCGGGCGGAACACCCTGAGAGCACTGTTAAGGAATTTCATACAGAATTGAAGGCCTAGGCCGGGAAGTATTTTTTTTTAATTTTAATGTAAACATGGCGTCTGTGTCATGAACAGGCTAAACATCTGAATCATATTTTTTATTTTTTTCTAGTGGCTGAATGGTTATCGGACCAAAAATATCCACGTTAATGCCTATTACACACGAACTGCTATTAAGAAAACAAATCTGTATGGTTCATATGTTGATAAATAAATTTAAAATATAGTCTATACGTAATTCACCAGATACCATATAGATAATATTTTAAATCCTCTGCATTTATTTTATTTATTGTAGAAATTAAGATTCTTATTATGAAGGTTGTGTATAACGCCCCTAATGGGGTCTACTCGAACACTACACTCGCGAAATACGGACGACTTCTGTAAAAAAAACAAACATTATGGAGGGATTGTAGGGAAAATTTGACAAAATCACTTTTGTCGTATAGTTTTTTGAGTGGTGTTTTTTTTTATTTCATTGCATATGTTTGAGAAAAGCACTATACTTGCCTGGCCGTGAAAAGTGCTTGCCGGCTTCGTATCACTATCCGGCCTCCCTACGGTCGGCCGTCTATACCTACTCACCCGGCAAGCCCTTGTTTCCGGGCGTCTGCAGTAATGTACTATTACGAACTTGACCCAATCTTTTTATTTTTCAGATTTCATATTTTTTCCTTTGTAATACGTGTCTACGCGTAATAATAATCTTTCTGATATCAAATAGGTCATCTGGAAGTGGGTTAGATTTATGATCTAAGTCAGTAAGTCAGTGAGTCAGTTAGTCATAAAATGAAGGGTTTAAACGTAAACTGAAATCAATAACTGTATGAGCTACAATTATGAAATATTGGATTTTGGACGAGCTTAGGTACCAAATTTCATGTATGTAGGTTGAATAGGTTTTGAAGGGGTCAAAAGTAGGTAGGTCGAAATGGTTCGTGTAATATTACCATATATTACACACGGTTGCTGCGTCGCCAGTTATTTTATATTTGAACTTGGCTGCACACGCTGCCGCTTGTCTGTAGATCGCCACAACCATGTTCGAGTCATTTTTTGCGTTAAACTAGATCAAGAGTTCTCAAACAGTGCGTCACGATGCCTCGCGATGTCGTGAGAATGCCCCATGGGTGTAGGTAGAACGTGCGCTCGGGTTGGCGGCTTTTGTCGAGTGCCTAGAAGACGGTCAGAAACTTCTGGTGATTTTATCAGATTGGCGTTTTATACGCGTACTTACAAAAGGTGCCCGCGGGCCGCGTGGAACCCAAAAGATTTTAACCACGCATTCCTTAACCCCAGTCAAATCCGGCTTACTTTTGAAATTAATAAAATACATGAATATACCCTATTTTCATGTTAACTTACTATTGCGATTTGCGATTACGATAGTGCATTAAGCTCTTTTGATCGTGACATTGCCACGTCCGTTGCCAAGTTTCGCGTCGCTATTATTGATCATTAAAGTGACAGCTACCACTCACTAAAGTCATCCTTTTGTAGAAAAATAATCGTCACCTTTTTATTTAAAGAACAATTTTCATAGAGAAGCGAAAGTTATACAAGTTATATGTACAAAAATCAACAAAACTAGATTAATATTATTTTGCTGAATTTGAGTTCATCCATATACAATTTTTACTTCTTGACTGAAATGCGCCCTCAAAAATGATTCCTCGCGGGTACCTACTGTTAGAGTACGTCCGCTCCAATATTCGGTCTTCACTTGGCTTTATGTTGGTACACCCTCTACGTCTATATCCTTTCAAACAAGAATAAGGAAACAATTGCGAGGTAAAGAACTTTCAGTTCAAATTCAGATTTAGGTATTTACTTCAACAAATGTATCTAGTTGTCTCCGACTAACAAAAACCAGATTTTGCCAGAATCATTATTAAAGAACCGAAACAAAAATGGACGCAAATAAAGTTCCACCTTATTGATCGTTAAGTATAATTAAGATGTTACGTTCAAATAGATAATTGCAACTGAAATTTAAAATAGCGTAAAATTAAAGCAAAAGATCAAAGCTTCCTTCCCCATTCCGCCACCAATTAGCAGAAATAATGGAATAGAGTTAATATAAATAGCCGGCAACACGCAATCTGTGTATCAAACTGGAGGCAAAAGCATGAAATTATTCCTCGCCGCAGCTCCGTAACAACTCAATCAACGCAATTTTAAAATAAACTTTTTTTAAACACTACAAACATTGACCGAGGCGAACAAAAAATACGGCTCGACGAACGAAGGTCTTAATAATGACTTTCTCGAGAACTCGTTGTGGCGCCGCTCGAACCAACTTGGACCTTAAACACAATAGGCCGACCCAAGCCGGGACTTCTGTACTGTACAGTACCTACACGTTCAAAAATCACAGCGGCAAAGCGTCAATAAGTAATCGGAAATGTTTTAATTACGCACTTAAGAGCACCTGGACAATTCGCAATAAATAAAAAAAAAGCAGAGCCCGATTTTTGAGATTTAGTCCGTTCGAAACTAACGGTTTTCAAAGTCAGGGAAAATGGGGTAAGGAAACTCCGTCGTTGTATATATTAGGCAATTCATTATTGATAAGCTTTTTTGTATGTGATGCGTCTTCGACATTCTAACGAGGTAACATGTCAGTTACCGAAATATTATCAGCATTAATCATTTACATTTATCAGAATGTCCAGTAGAGCTGAAGACAGTTCGAACATTGATGGACCGGTTGGTACTCAAATAAAATAAAATAAAAACGTATCTATTCCGCTGAGAGGCGCACGCGAGAGGAGGGAGTAGGGAACGGGAAGGGAAGAAAGAATATGAAGCTGTCATCTGGCTTGGCATGGCGGCGCGAGTTCAAGCCAATGCAAACGCTCTGTCGCGCTCCGCTCCGTTCCACAACTCAATCGTAAAAGCGCGCGCGTTCGGGCTGCACGCGTTTCTCGTTCGCGAGACGTCCCGCACAAAACAACCGGCCCCGACATCGCTAACAAAACAATAATAAATGAAACTGTGCACAAAAGTTCTTTAAAAGTGTCCGACTATAACTAAACTCTCCCGTACAGTGATAAATGTTGTGGAACATCGTTAAAGTTAACAAAACACAGGAGTTCTAAACTTTCCAACGAGCGAGCCATGTGACTACGGCGAGAACGAGTAATAGCTGTACGTACATTTTTACTTTATTGTATTGTATTTAAAAATAGAAGGATGAATGATTGCATTCCACTTGCAGAGATTCGTTTGAGTACAACGATTGCAGTGGAACTCATTTGTACATTCTTAACGGCGACGTGATACCTATATGCAAGTGTGATGTTTTATATTCAGACGATAATAATATTCAAAACAGTTATAAAGAATGAGACAGTAAAAATAAAGATATCATTAAATTAGCCACAGAAATCGATGAAGTTCTTACAGAGGGTAAACATTTTTATCTCAATTACAATTACCTTATAGAGATCGTTATTATTCAAAGGATAAGTTAGATGTTTTGTTATGCACAACGGAACTGCACTGCAATCGTAAATCTAAAGAAACAATGAATGCAGAGGTGCAAATAACAGGTATTGCGAACGATAGTTTACTGCATAATAAAACCGATTTGCATATGCGTGATAGTCGTGATGAAGCATACAAATTGCTGGATAATGTGACATATTAGGTACTGATTCTAATGCGTTGTCCTCGCTTTTTCTGTGTCCTTAGCTGTAATGGCGACGTGGACAGAACTAATGAGATGGTCTAACCGTTTGACGTAGATATATTGTCACGAGGACACTTATTGATGTAGTGTAGACATACCTACGTAGAGAACAGATCTAGATTTGCTCTGAAGCATCATCCACACTAGATTACTTCGGTATCTCTACTTATCTTGATCAAATATGGCCACTTTTATTAAGTTTTATAATTAAGCTTCGCGGTTGATTAAGTCATAAAGTCCTTAGTGGCTTAATGTAGGTATGACATTCTAAATTGAGATCATAGGGCTCGAATAGAGGGTAAAAGTCGTAAAAGGATTTATGGCCTTTCAATTATACGATTATATTTTTGGTCCTTGGTACTTCGGCCCAGCAAGCAGCTTAGTTTTGTACATATAACATAACCCTTATGATCAGAAACAATAGTAATCACCATTCACCCGGAGAAGAGCGGTAATAATCAGAGTGAAACAGAAGATAAACGATAACGTTGTACTAACTATTGTCAGACTTATCTTCTACGACATTTTCAGGGTTACACATATTGTTTCTACTTGTTTTTGCCGGACGCAGATGGGTCGCTTTCAAAAGGTGTAAATCTCAACTATAAATAATACATTGTTTAATCAAGTACCGTCTAACTTTATATTGTTTTAATCTCAATGTATGTTTGATTTCACATTAATTCTGAATTGTTAACGTGAATGACATTCTCCTTAAACGTTTATTTGTTTTAAAAATGGAAAAGATAAGGATATCCTGGAAAAGGGCACAAATCAAGGTAACATTCTCTCGTTTTCGAACGCTCCCTAATTATATGTATGTACACGATAGAGCTAGCCGTTTGACGTACGCACTACTCATAAAATACTTCTCATTGGTATTCGGCGCCAACTGATTTATAGCCCCCGCGATACACGCTGCCCATGGTAATGCCTTGGCTTACCTGAAGTATTTTTTGAACAAATTGACACGTAATGTGGGCAAGATTTGTATAAACAGATAACGCTCGAAAAATAAAGCAGAAAAGAAAAGCGCAACATGTAAAAGAGCTTGCTAGAAATACATGCGCATTCTTTAGAGCGACAACTAAGCTTCGATGGGTCCTACTTTTATTTAAACTAGACTTAGAGAACTATGGGCAATATCTGTTTCTAAAATCTCAGACCAAAAGCTTAAACTAGACGTACTTTTAAAAACAATTACATTAACAACCGGAACGTCCCCAAGTCTGAAACCGAACAATTGTACGGAAAATTATGCTAATTACAATTAAGGCCGACGCACTATGAATGCTAAATCCCTGTAATACCTAAGTCAGGCTCAAGAAATGATTTGAAAATACTTCAATAGCGCGCCCCTGTTTAAGTTTTGATAAAGAACAGGTATAATTCGCGCCATGTAAGTTTGTGCCTTTAACGTTACCCTCAACTCCCTAAATCCTGAAGAATGAATGAAGGAATCTACCTAAAGTATATTATATATCACACAAAACCCATTAACACGTATTCTACTATGGAAATGCGTTTCCCAGCGGCATTTTTAGGGGGCACCAAATTCATATATTTCAAGATAAACCATTTTCTCAAAAATCTCCTGGCACGAGAAAATCGAGGGCGCCACATCAAGATAGTTCTATGTTAACCGTTGGGAGTCGAGAACTAGGGACATTTAGCCGTTATTTTCCTTTCCATTTATAGAAGTAACTCAATAACGTCAGCATCCGATGTCACGTTTTGTTTGGCCACATAGTGAAACTAGACTTCAAGCGTATCTAGTTACATATCGTAAATCTTACACTGCATCGTTTACTTGTTGCTCTCAATTTTCCGCTTTTTGTCGTGACCGTTGTTTGTCTAAATCTTAGTGTAGATATGATAATGTCACTCTTACTAATACAGACGGAGAAGACAACATGGATTAAACGGATTTTGCTCCAAATACTCACTGAAGTTAAAAGTCTGTTTCACTGAAGTTAAACTTGTACTTATTCCCTACCATGTAATCCTACTAATTATGGGTTCATCCAAGACTGACTTATTTACTAGTAAAAATAATATTATCAATATACTCTGTTCTATAAGACTAGAGTGTCAAAAGTTTTTCTTTATTCATAGCATAAAGTGAGGTCTTTCATATGTGTTAGAGATGGAATTCTACGCAAGGCTTGTGCTATTTCCATGTGGTCCTCCGGCTTGCTCGGACTATTATCGATCGACGCAATAATTCCATAAATCCTCGAATGGATCTTATACTTAAGCAATAAATTTTGATTTATTTACGAGGTGACACAGAACGAAAAGGTAAAATGGCATTGCATTTTACGATCGGTTTACGGAGAGTGCTACCAAAACAGCCTGCGATTGGCGTTTGTTTTGACTTCGGTCACGTGTGAGATTGGCCTGTTTCTGTTTATAGAATTTTGGCGTTTTGTTTCGGGTTAAAATACCCACTCGCCACTTGGCGAAATTTCTACGGAAATGTAACTTGATTGATATCCTTATCTTCTGCATATCACATAGGTACTCTCAGTCTTGTGGTTTAGCAATCGGTAATCATGTTTAACGTATACACTTATATGTATACCTTCTGCTATAGTTGCGATGCCTCATACAGAATCGTCTGTTAAACAAATCATTCGACAGCAGTCATAGAAGACGTTGCATATAAACGAAGTTCAAACTAATAGAGTATCAATCAGTAGACTCATATTGAAGCAAAGCCAAGTTGTCAAATCGTAATAAATGGTCGATTCAGCGTGTATCCCTGCAGCTGCACGCCACATGTCACGAATTTGTCTTGCAGACAACCTTTTTGGTGATTTATGATCTCATGCATAGCATTGAGATGTCAAGAAATCGCTTGAAATTTTTTGTTCAAAAATTTTGTATGGTTTTTTCCTACCACGTTTCCTACAACTTTTAGGGATTGTAGAAATACTGCACTTTAACATATTTAACTATCAGTAATTTATATACTTCGGCGGATTAAAACTAAATAACAATAATTATTAATTAGCCAGTCTCTTTAAAAAAATCAAGCACCGTCTTCACATCAAAGAGCTTTTATGTGTCTCTTAGTCTTATGAAGTCGCTCTTATTACTGAGATTTGGTTGATATTCAACTGTTCGGCACGTTTTATAATATTTTTTTTAAACTGATTTTGTATGTTGTAGACTCTAATAGAGACTAATATGTTCCGTCTGGCTGCACAATTGGACAAGTACAAGAGGCTTAAAAACGGCTACCTGAACCCTATTTACGTTACCATCCCTTTTTTTGTTTGCGTTTTCTCTAGAATCGGCTACTGATTTGAGTTTTTTGCTTTGGCGACTGATTTGAGTTTTTTTTGAGACTATAGATCGTTTAAATCCCAGTACTTAAAGATATTTTACTTTTTGTCTGTTGTAATGAATAGATGCGGGAAAGATAAAGGGAAACTAGATACTAAAAAAACTGTTAACCTATCTTCTTTTTACTACCTACTGCATGTTTAGTTAAGAGATATGTATACATCAAAAACTACCTTATTATCTTCTTCTACATCATCAGCCTAAAGAAACACACTGTTGGACACAGGTCTCTCCCAAAATACTGGGGAGAATATGCCGTAATCGCCACGTTTGGCAGGCGGGTTGGCGATCGCAGTTAGTGCCCGGCCCTGAATATACCCTAGTCGAATCCAATCTGTGTACAGTTACTTACTTATAAAAATGCGTACCTATTCACGCTATATCTAATTTTGTGCTATATATGTAATGTTATGTACTTACATATTTTCAACCTAACCATAGATTTTCTGTATTACAAAAACGTCAACTATAAATATACACGTATCGGAGAAAATGGAAATACAAAAATCAACTAAAACACGAGCCTTAGTACTGAATACCT
Source organism: Hedya salicella (assembly GCA_905404275.2). Taxonomy (NCBI): domain Eukaryota; kingdom Metazoa; phylum Arthropoda; class Insecta; order Lepidoptera; family Tortricidae; genus Hedya; species Hedya salicella. Next base: position 13,685,430 of record FR990112.1, on the reverse strand, counting down.
GCCAAATGAAACGAAGAATTTAAAAACCGTTCTCTCAATCTTTCCGCAAGAAAGTCCAGTCATAAAGTCCGTCGGCATCATATCACCGAGGCGATAACTTTGAATGTTATGGCACTAACAGCAGTAACTGTATCTAGTGGGAATGAAACGCAAATGGCTCGGGTTGCGATGCAACGGTTCCCTGAAGCTCAGATAAGATGGGCTTGAGTATCAAGCTTGATCCTTATGTCTTGATGCAGATACGTAGAAATGCAGCGCAAGGCTTAATCCTTCTGAAGGTTGACGTTCCTTGATTCTAATGTGTAAATTCGAACTTTGTGAACATATACTTGCAATAACCTATAAAGCGACAAACAGATTTAGATGGAACGGGTAATTATTAAAGCGTTTCAAACATGTTTCGTTTTTGTCGAAGTGTCTATACATTTTTGTGGTATTTTGAGCTATATGGCGAAGATTCCGGACTACTAAGAAATTGTTTGAAATCACATTAAAATCTACACACATTCAGTCAGAAGGGTGTCCACGAAAGTGATCCGGAACAAATGTTCAAATAATGACCCAAACTTGGAACACACCTGGGATATTTGCGTCAGGCAAGTCGTCTTGAGTGTCATACAATTGTTATTTTATTGCAGTATTCACGTTTGACGTTTGTTATTATGATGTCACACAATGGCAGCTATCGTTTAGGCACGAATAATAGTATTTTATGCAATCGTTATATAATATATGCGTATTCAGACGAGTACCGCGTTGTAAAAATGTAATGTCTTTCAAGGAACTGTCGACGCGCCTTATAGAGGAAACACGTAACCAGAGGGCTGGCCACTGTTTCGCCCAGCAAATCAGCATTGTCATCCAGCGTGGCAATACGACCAGCTTTCTGGGCACACTCCCCAGCGAGAGGGATTTAGGGGATTTTTTTATTTTTAAATACTTAAGTAGGTAGATCCGTAGAGTAGTTTTTTATTTAATTTATATTTAGTTATCATAATAGTCTTATCCATTACTGTTTTTTATATGCTATTGTGTTATTTAAATAAAGTATATGATTTCATTTAGTTGTTATCAAACTAATGTCTGTAGGTACATCCTACTATTCTACCATTATAAACGTGAAAGTTTGGTGCCTATGTATGTACGTTCCTCTTCATTTAAAAAAATATACTGAATGGATCTAAACGTACACCAGAAATGATGTTTAAACATCAGAATAACACATCTATTCTATAAATTCCATCTCCACGCAGACGAAGTCACCGGCGACTAGTTGAAGATATTTTCAAAACAATAATTGATACAGACTATTTTAAGGTCACTAAATCGAATAATATGTTTTTGATTTTTTGTGTTTGTATGTGTCGTTGTGGCTTCATCACACCAAAACGGCTAAACGGATTTCAAATTTGTTTAAGCTAGGTATCCACAGAGGGTTATAGGATACTTTTTACTCGATTACGCTGAAGAAAAAAAGAGTGTTATGATTTTTATCTTCTGCGCTGACGAAGTTGCGGGTACCTTATAGTCTAAATATATAAAAGAAGAAACTGACTGACCGACTGAGATATCAACGGAGATTCCAAATTTGGCACGTAGGTGCCTTATAAGGTCAAGGGGTGCACTAAGGAAGGATTTATCAAAAGTCACCCCCTGAGGGGGTGAAATGGGAGTCCGACGTTTGGATGGGGAAAATTGCAATGAAGACATTGCGCTTAGTACGAGGGCGAAGCCGCGGGAAAAAGCTAGAATTTAACAAAAATAATATACTATGAGACTTTAATGAGTAAATCAAATTCAAAACACGATAACCCCAATAAGAAATGTCTACAACCAACAAACATCTACATTCGCACTTAAATTGCTAATTTTGTGATCCAACTACCGTTATAACTTGGTCTGTGCAAGTCTTCTAACTTGGTCGATTAATCATTAGTGCTGGAGGTCACGGCTTCTGGTTACAACACTATTCAACACATAACGCAATGCAGTGCCTTATCACGGGCGCGATAACATTATCTAAATCACTTGTTTTTATGTAATTGCTATTAGGTAGTTTCGTAAGAATGAGACGATACTACGATATTATCAATGTGGGTTTTATAGCTATTTGTTTGCCGGTAATTTGGTAACTCAACGATGTGTAATTGTATTTTAGGCAGACAAAATTTGGCACAGATCTGGCATCTACCGCTTATGTTTTCTCCCAATTGTATGCACTTAACAAATTATTTACAGGTAAAACAAATAGCGTTTTACTAACATTATGACTTATGTTGTGTGTATAAAACTATAATTTGTCAGGAAATAATAATACTGAACTAACATCCACATTACTTATCTAATATAATTTTCAGGAATTTGTTTAAATTCTCACCCAAATCGAAACGAACGCTTTATAGATCTCTCCACCGGCATTAAAATTTCAGTGTCGGTAGATTTGTACAGTATGAAATTTTTCACAAATCAAATGGTAACTACTTAATGCTTTAATGGCCTCTTCCTCGGCACATTGCTCATGTAGACCGACAGTATCTCGAAAGACCATAGCTTTGCTCCTTTGGCACGTTTAATATCTTTTTTATGACATAGGAAGCAATCGAGCAGAAGGGTCGACTGATGGTAAGTGATCACCGTCGCCACCAATAGACACTTGCATCACCAGAGGAGTCACAAGTGCGTTGCCGGCCTTTCGGGTGGGAGTACGCTCTTTTCTTAAAGGCTTGAAGGTTTCTTGACTAAAACACATTTTAGAGGTCTAGGCCGCAGTGGCGAGGCGTCCGTATAAACCGACTCCTACCGGGTTGCCCAAGGAAAGGCTTACAACCATCTTTTTATTTAAATATGAGTAACTAAATACCACCCAAAAACCTGTGCGTGCCACTGTATGTAAAATATTTTATGTAACGTCCACTTACTTTTTTAATGATTTACTTAAAATTCTACATGAACACAGTGCACATGTAGACATCTGATCCATGTGGGCAAAAAGGCACTTGCCATCCTGAGTGACTGCGGTTACCAAATCTGATGAAGTAGCTCCCACAGAGATACCCCGACCTACCATCCTTTGCACGCCACTGCATATAAATCGGATACACAGTAAACGGTAGCGCACAAAGGTACTGCCTATCCCAAGTAACTATGACGAAAGCCCCTAATAAGTTCTGAGCTGAGACATAGTTTAATTTTGTGATCAAAACACATTTTTAGGACACGCCTGACTTGGGTGCCACGAGGTATCCTAAAGACGGACATGTCCTCGTTTACTGCAATTTGTCTCCCGTCCTCAGTTTCGTGCATGCTGAAGTAGGTGAAACAGCGTGAAGTCAGAAAAAAGATCGCTAATAGACTAGAATACTTTGCTAAAAAACCAAGAGCTGTTTGCCAAAGTTAGCAGCAGCGAAATATGTTTTAAATGAAGTACTTACAATAACTAACAACATTAAAATATTCCGATTAATTGTAAAAGTCCTACTTTTCCAAATTATCATTTGGCGACTCTAATCCCGACCTAAAATTCTGTGCATGCCACTGTATATAGACCGTTTTACGTAATGTCGAATGTCGACTCACTTCTTAACGTTAGTAAAGAATTCTAGCGAGGGCAAACATTAGTAGCCGGTAGCTGTTTGCGCTATCAGTTGGCGCTAAACGACACGCAATAATGAGGCGGGAACGTGTTTGAGCACTGGTTAGCGTGCGCGGGAGTCGATCCGACGCTTTTGCTTGTTTTGTGCTCGATTTTGTCGCTGAGGGAACGTCGCTTGAATTCTCATCTTTGAACATGTTCGGCTTTTGTGGATGACTGTTTTGCCTGAAAATACGCTTATTAATTTCAGAAGTTGTAGAATCTGTAAGATTAATGAAGGTAGGCAGAAGGTATGATGTGCCCAGCAGTGAGACGTATATAGGCTGAAGATGATAAATGAAGGTATGCGACGGTCCACACATAAGTTGGAATGGATGGAATAAGAAAGTTTTTGCTTTTATCTTGATTTGATATTTCTATGAAGTGTAAATATAAGTCAAACGACATGTTCAGTATCTACTTGAAAAAATCCAAGAGTTCAATGGAAGGGAATTTTACTTCGGTCCTGCCAGCTTTGTTACGTAGTAATTGTACCTATTTTAATATACAAATTTTGTTGGTTTAACAATGAATCGTCTTGTACATGCTATTTCCCGATAATTTGATTTCAACCCATTCTTTTCTGATGCCCAAGTTCCCATCTACATGCCAAGTAGAATAAAGAGAGACGCAGAATGTTTCTGCAAGTATTTATTTATTTTATTTGGAAGTACTTAAATATTTTATGAGTGGCCTTATTGAATTTCACAATTCGATTTAAATGTCTGCAAACTATTGAGGTAAGTTTAAATGCAGCAAGTATGTAACGTTCTCGCTGCATCGCATCTTGAACTTGCACTTGACCGCTCTCTGTTGACTTGTCTTGCTTTTCACACCTGTCTGCTAAACGCTGGTCCGTTTGGATTGCCGAGGTAAAAATGTCGCAGCGTCGTTTTTCTTGGATCTCGATTATTAGACAGTTTAAGTGTAATGCGTGAAAGAAAATACATATATGTTGGGATGTCACGTAGCATTGTCACGACGAGTTAGCGACCAGTTCTTTGAAATAATCGGTGTTTGATTTTATCTTTCCACGACGCACGCATGGTATCTGTGGGTAGATTTTATGTTTTACTAATTTATGTGTATGTCTGATTAAATATCTAAGTAAATAACTTCAAACGCCGAAGCGCCCATAATTAATGCTGTACATAATTAATATGGAACGTCAGGTTACCTACATAGACATGTTACAAGAAGTGTCTTTTATAAGTTTTTTACCTATATGTAAGATTGTCATGTTTCTTTTACGGTTCCTCTTAAAATTCGTTTTGGCGACAGGTCACTGAGCGGTGCTAACGTTGTTTACGGCTCTGGTTTCAATGAAAGGAAAGAAGTGTGTAAGGACCTTAGAGTCTGGCATTCGGTGGTCTCCGCCTACCCCAGTGAGATACAGGCGTCAGTATATGTTTGTAGGTGTCTGGTTTCAATCTGTATTAAAACAATATTCGAAAATACCTATCTATGATATATCAGTTCGTTTCTTTTAGAAGAGAAATTAAAGTGCTATTAGTTAAAATAAATATTGAAAATAAACTTGCTGCGATACGTTGCTGAAATAATTTATGCCAGTGCCTATTCAATGGCTTTCAAACAGAATAGACACTTACAGAGCGTTTCTCATTAAAATATCACTTCAGATGTGCCACGTCGACTAATAATTAAACTAAACAGTGGCACGGCTACCTGCTTACGGTAGCCTTTATTGTTATACAAATAGAGACTACATTTTGGTCATTGTTATTGTAATTTAACACTCGAAGCGGGAGCGGTGGACATCTCGAATTGTCACTTTGTTTTCTTTCGCATCCAGTCTACGGCCGATGACCCTGGGGCCAGGGTTACCAGAAGTCACTTTTTAAGCACCTTACAAAGAACAGACTGATTGCTGTTCAGTTTACGAATTAACACTGATACTAATATGATACAATAACACGTCAAAAGGTCACATCACTCCATAATACCTATACCTTTGAATATATCAATCCTATGTCCTTTATGTTTCACACATATAACGTACCGTCTACCTGTACCCACATTAATTTGAATTGGCATACGTATGTCTTATATGAAGAATCAAAATTATTCGTGTTTTTGGTGAGATGTATTGTCCAGTCATCAACTCATCAACATCGTCCCATTTTGTCTGTTAGAGAGGATCTATGCAATGCTAATGGAGACAACTTTTGAGGTAGCTTTGTAGTACATATAGTATTGGAAGTGTATATGTGTATATTCTGGGTGCGTGCTAAGAACCATGGCAACCCTAATTATGGATCCGCTCAGGGATGTCAATTTCAATTTAAAGACAATAAAAGTGCTTTTGTTTTTTCTGAGCTCATAAATAATAATGAATTTAATCAACCATTCGTGAAATGAGTCATTGCGTAGGATTCACAGATTGTCCGTCCTAATAATCAGTGCCGCATATGTTATCGCTATGATTTACACACGCTTGCTTAAGATACTGTGTGATAAATAATCCAATAATTATAAGTGGATAATAAGAAGGAATTAACTAAAGTTTTCTAAGAAATATATTGAGGGTTTTATTCAATAATCATGTGGTTTGTTTTGTAATGTCTAAATAATGTATGTGCTTAACTTTGTAATTAATTAAATTATTTGATATTAATTGCTTGGTAGCAATATAACTAAAAATTTTAAGATTTGCCCAGTTAATTGTATTTTTTTTTAATTTGTATACATTATGACAAATAAATTATTAATAATCATAATGTTCATTAATCTGGATAATATAAGTGTTATCACTTCTGGTTTTAAAACTAAAATATCTACTTTATGTGTGTTATTTAGAAATCACATTTCTGATCCTAACCTGGTAAAGATATGAAAAAATATTTGCTGCAGTCGCTTGAGTAAAATGATTTAATTAAAGTTAGTATCAAATATATTCGTTTATCTTATATTTGTATATAAATAATAAATATTCTTTAGTATTATTAGTATAGAGACTCGTGCCTGCAGTCAAACTGTACAATACAGTTTTGCAGGAAACTGTCTTAGAAATAAGAAATATTTATGTACTTTGTTTAAAAAAAATAAGGACTATCGTTTTGACGACCGGTTTGGCTCAGCGGAAGTAACGTTGCCTGCGAAGCTGAAGGTCCTGGGTTCAAATCCCGGTAAGGGCAAATATTTGTGCGATGAGCATAAATATTTATTCCCGAGTCTTGGATGGTTTCTATGTATATAAGTAAATACATCTATTAAATATATCGTCGTCTAGACGCATAATACAAGCCTTATTGAGCTTACCATGGGACTAGTTCGATTTGTGTAAAATTTTCCTGTAATATTTATTTGTTTGTTATTTATTTATTATAGTGGCTGTATTATTGGTACAAGTATACCTGATTGTAGTTCATTCAAAATGAACCAATCTTTGTTTTGAAATCACCTAGTAATTCCGCCCATAATAATATAATAGCCCAATGTATTATTAACATTTCCGAATAAGTCGCACTCCCATAAGCATATTGTTTTGTTGCTCAAAAATAATTTCAACGTAAACAACATAAAAAGAAGACTTCAGCAGAATCGTATTCTGAGAACCTATGATTTATTCGGACAAACCACCTAAAAAGTTCTTCTCAGAAAAGTGAATGAACCGGTGAGTCTTTCCTCGGCATTGAACAATTAAACATATTGTAATGTAGAAAGTGTCATCCCTATCCCACGTCACGGTATCGATGATTCGAGGCTCGTGTGTAAGTTAGTAGCAAGTGAGGACGTGCCGCGATTCTGTTTGTTTTCGACTCTCGCGCACGTTCTAAGAACGCCAGACATGTCGTCGAGCGCTGTTTATTATTATTAAATGTTTATTTATTATTCAGTTGAGATGTTACATTTGCTATGTCATCCGGAGGTTGGGTTTGTTTATGAAGCGTAGGTTGTTTCGGGGAATGCAATAACGGATAATCTTTTCTTTTCTTACGTTAAGGCAGCTCTCGGCACAAGACATGTACGCCTTTCCTAACGAGCCTAATATATTTAGGAAACCACACTACGTAAATCAGCATACATTTTCTGGCTGTTATTTTTCAGAAAACCATATATTCCACTGAATGATATTGTTTGATGAGGGATTAGAATCCAGATTCTTATTAATCGTGTCGGAATTTAAGGAAAACTTAAAAAAAAAACTACTCGATATATTTCAGAGCCATACGTCCGCGCATATATGGTAACTTCTAAAAAACTTCTGCCTTACTCCGATTTTTAACTACATAAATACTTCGCACGGGTTACAATACAGATACGGCGAGTAAGATACATTCAATGTCAATGTTAAAATCCATACAGTAAATGTGATCTATACCTACGATTCATAAATATGTTCTCTCTTCTATTATAAAGTTGTAAAAATGAAATGCTTGTACATTGAAGATGTTAAAAAAAACTATTGTAACGGACTATTTGGACGCGAGATAAGATTCTGCCATTTCAAGTACCCAGGCTGCGGCAACTGCTTACCATTAGACAGGCTGTGCGTATGTTTGTCATTATCGTAGTTTAAAATAAGAACCACGACTTCCTACGAGTATACCGACATTTAAAATGCCAGGGGTGAGTTGAGTTGCATTGCGCGCCCTGCAATATAACCTTTAAAACCAAATTCGGCTAAGTGAGCCATATTCGGGCACGTGACCGACGCTCGTGATGGTCGTGGATGGGTCCACAGGTGGGTATGTCAAGGAGGACGATATATCAATACTATATATCATAAAGCTGTAAAAATGAAATGTCTGTACATTGAAAATATTTTGTATGTGTCGATGTGGCTTCATCACGCCAAATCAATGCAATGCTCAGCTCAAATCCATTAGAACTATTTTTGGCTGACGAGTAGCTGCGTATGAAAGATGTTTATGGGATACTTTTTACCTAACTACGATGACGAAAAAAGAGGGGAACTTTTTCTCCGTGAATGATCTTCAAGTATAAAATAAATATCTTCAGTAAACTGTAACTTTGTTCTTATTTCCAGGTGATGTGGCTGCTAGCCGCGTTGCTAGCGGCGGCTGCTGCCAGCGCGGCGAGCACGCCGTGCTTCGAAGCGCGCACTCGTTGCGCGTACCGCACCGGCTGCGGCGCCGCACTCAACAACTACATGATGTTGTGCAACGACGTGCTGTCTGAGCCGACCAGCGTGTGCCCAAAGCCGTGCGAGCATGCTCTGATTGCACTCACGTCGACCGAAGAGGGGAAGGAGTTGATGAAGGTGAGGTTTCATTTGTTTTCTTTTTCCTAAATGCTCACCGACATGCTGTCTGAGCCGAGCAGCGTGTGCCCAAAGCCGTGCGAGCATGCTCTGATTGCACTCACGTCGACTGAAGAGGGGAAGGAGTTGATGAAGGTGAGGTTTCATTTATTTTCTTTGTGCTAAACGCTCACCGCGCAACAATTGCATGAGGCTGTGCAACGTCGTGCTATCTGAACCAACCAGCGTGTGCCCGAACCCGTGCGAGCATACTCTGATTGCACTCACTTCGACCAAAAAGGGGAAGAAGTTAATGAAGGTAAGGTTTCATTTGTTTTCTTTGTTCTAAATGCTCACCGCGTTCAACAACAAAATGATGTTGTGTAACAATGTGCTCTCTGAGCCGACCAGCGTGTGCCCGAAGCCGTGCGAGCATACTCTGATTGCACTCACGTCGACCGAAGAAGGGAAGGAGTTGATGAAGGTGAGGTTTCGTTTGATTTCTTTGTCCTAAATTCTCACCACGCTCAACAACTACATGACGCTGTGCAACGACGTGCTGTCTGAGCCGACCAGCGTGTGCCCGAAGCCATGAGAGCATGCTCTGATTGCACTCACGTTGGCGGATGAGAGGAAGGAGTTGATAAAGTCGAGGTTTCATTTGTTTCTTTTTGTAACGCAATGGCTGTAATGCCACGCTCAATAACTACATGATGCTATGCAACGAAGAGATCCTAACGAACGAACGAAAGCGCTGCAAATTGCTGAACCTTGAGAGCATGATCTCTTCGTCGAAAGATCTTTAACAAATTGGGTGGGTGGGTATTACACGTGCCTAGCGAAATCAGCGATTTGCGTTTTAAATAAAGTTGGGCAATGATCCTCAAGAATTATTATTTTCGACTCTTCTCATATATGAAATCATCACCATTCTTTAGCTAAATGATGGACCTTTGAAAAAGTATTAACCCTAGAGGAAATCCGCATGAATAAAAAAGGTAATAAATTGAGATTAACATACCAAATATGGTAATTCATATTATACCTCATTTACGGTTAAAGTCCGCGGCCAAAGTTCGGCCGTGTCGAAATCACTCCTCATCAACGGTTGTTTATAGTCTATCGCAATTGATCGACGTGACCAGTTAAATGTGGTCTCTCATTACTCATCCCAGGGATTTTGTTCACGTGTTTTGAATGGAGTTGTCAGGGTGAGAGGGGTCTGGGTTGGTTGGTGGTTGCGCGTACGCAGACGCCCCGCAATAAAATCTAATTTAGACGTCGTCGGGCAGATTTGTCGGACACGACGGCAACAAGATCAAATCGCGGGAGGGTCGCGGTTGACGACCTCGGACACGTCACAAATAAATTGCATCCATAGTCTATGTAAAATAAGTTTCCCGTGACCTGGGAAACCCTTGGGACCATTTTTACACAAATCGAACTAGTCCCATGGTAAGCTCAATTAGGCTCGTGTTATAAGGCCTAATATGTTTTCAGTTAAAATCTGTTATTTACTGGTTTTAGTATGCAGACTTTGACTTAAATAAGCTAATGTTTTATGGGTCAGATAAAATCTTAATAAATATTCAAATAAAGGCTGTTTAAAAAAAAATAAGGACATGCAAGTGATACAATGCCCAGGAAAATGAAAAAAAAAAAATACAATATATATATATAACACCCTTACCGGATTTGAGGCAAAGTTACTCCCTCTGAGGTAAACTGGTTGTCAAATATCGTAACTATACAGGGTGTTTGGTAACAGGATGCAAAGTTGAAAGGAGGTGATAGCTTAGGTGATTTAGAGCATTTTAAGCGATATATGTGTTAGGAAAATGTTATTAGTTTTTTTTATTTAAGTTTTAAGATTTTTCTGCGAAAACTCCAAAATTTCAGACTATATCGACAATAGACTTTTTATACTGTAGGTAGCATTTTTGCTGTATCTTTTTTTGTATTGTGCAATGTCTATCGTACACCATAAAAGTTATTTGAAACATTTGTGTTTAAAGAAAAATAAACTACAGCGATTTAAAAATTAAATAACATGAAAAAAAAAATGATTTAAGTGTTTTCTAACGACGATAAAAAAAAAACTAAAATAGCCGCGGTTCTTCAAACCATTTAAAAAACATGCTTGGCTATTGCCCTTTCATTTAAGATATCAAACACGACTGTAGCTATCGTATCTTTAAAAATAAGACACTTAAGCCCAGGCTGATTGACGAGGATCAGCTGCCTGGTGCTGTGACATTCCAGCACGACGGTTGTCCCGCCCATTACTCCCTGGCTGTAAGGGAACACCTAAATAACTGTTTCCCTGACGGTTGGATCGGCAGAGGCGGACGAATCCCTTGGCCCGCTCAGGCACCCGATTTAACTCCACTTGATTTTTCGTTTGGGGCCGGGCTAAGGAGCTAGTTTACACAGAAGAGGAAATTAATACCGTAGAAGAGTTGAGAGAGGGGATCCAAGCAGCGTTCGAAACCATGAGGGAAGAAATGACTCTCGGAACACCCACCAGGGAAATAAAAAGACGGGCTCGTGCTTGTATTCGAAACGGCGGGTCCCATTTTGAAAACGATCGATGATTGTTTCTTGTTTTAAAATTAAGTGTGGAAATAAATAACGTAACTTTTATGCTTTTGTTTGATTTCGTCGTAAGTCAAAAGAAATACAAATTCCCTCTTATCAGTTCAGGTAGCTTATTTTCAAAGGTAAAACGGCTGAGTCATCTTTGTTAAACGCCGCCCGCCGCTATCGGTCCCTTTTGTTTCACACGACCGCGAACCTTTGTTTATTAAAATTGCATGTGACAGTTTTATCCACTGCACTTAACCCTTTCAAAACATTTCAAATGGCAGGTAAACGCTAACTTAGTATTAAGAACCAATGTTTTATTACAAAATCATAATTAGATTCGTCACAAGTATCACAAGTAGAGTGAAACATTTTAGCTCTCTAGTTGGTTTAAGTGGCTTATTTTTAAAGATACGATAGCTACAGTCGTGCTTGATAGCTTAAATGAAAGGGCAATAGCCAAGCATGTTTTTTAAATGGTTTGAAGAACCGGGGCTATTTTAGTATTTTTTTATCGTCGTTAGAAAACACTTAAATCATTTTTTTTCATGTTATTTAATTTTTAAATGCTGTAGTTTTTTTTTCTTTAGACACAGATGTTTCAAATAACTTTTATGGTGTACGATAGACATTGAACAATACAAAAAAAATACATTAAAATGCTACCTACAGTAAAAAAAGAACTATTGTCGATGTAGTCTGAAATTTTGGAGTTTTCCCAGAAAAATCTTAACACATATATCGCTTAAAATGCTCTAAATGGCCTAAGCTATCACCTCCTTTCAACATTTTGCATCCTGTTACCAAAAATCCTGTATAGGTAAGGTATCACTTTATAGATCTACGAGTAACTAGCCATTTATGCACTATTGGTGTGTTAGGCATCTCTGGCTTATTATTACAGGGTTCTATATAATATTTGAAAAAAATTGAAATTCAAACACTATTATTAAACTAGCCAAAACAAGTGCTCAGTTACAGTGATAAATCCGTGCTTCTATGTCCCATGTGTGACTGACTATATGTGCGAAAGCGTGTCAGTTGGTTTCTCCTGTTTTATACACGATGACGGGCCTACGGATTGACGTGATTTTTATAGATAGTTCCTGAGGGATAAACGAAATAGGGCACGCGGGCGAAGACGAGAGAATCCTAGTCAACAAATAAAACGCAGTTTAGCATTTATAATTACAAGTAGGAGTATAAAAATGGGCTGATGATGATGACGTCTATGCGGCGTCCTGAGTCGTCACGGACGGAAATCCTACCGAAGCGCCGTCCGTTCCTCCTTATTTAGATTTCTCAGAACTCATTCCACTTATTTCGTTTGTGATTGTGGGGCTTTAATTTCTTATCATTCTTAAGATAATTCAATGGCACAATATTATAAAGGTAGTGTTACAGGCGCTTCAACAGCTATCAGTTTCCTGTTGCATATTCTCCCGAAATGAGTCCCTATGTACATGCGAACTTGATAAAACCATAAAAACCGGCCTAACTCAAGGTCTATACTAAAAAAAACAAGATTTTCAGATATATTTCGTCGGTTGTGCTATTAGACCTACTTTCACGCCAAATTTCAAGTTTCTAGGACATCTAGAAGTAGCCTAAAGGTTTTCCATGGATGGCAAATCGTATGGAAACACCTTTTTTAATTACTGTATTTTTGGATTGCGTTGACTTAGATGGTTGATATTTCTTCTTGACGTGGACGGACAGACGGACAACAAAGGTCTAATAAGGGTGGGGTTTTTTCCTTTTGAGGTACGGAACCCTAATTATATTGAGCTGGCGATACATCTTAATATATTAAAATGTTACAATTATTGTTGTTCCCTTCTTCAATATAATTCTCAACAGGAAACTGATACCGATTGAAACGCCTGAAGAACTACCCATAATATACTCTACTTAGCTTTTTTATTGCTCTATGCTCTACATCTGCTTATGCTAGCAGTATTAGAGATACAGATACAATTCTATATTATTTATTTATGCTTTTAACTTGTAACATTACTTTTTAATAAAATTTTCCGATAAAATATCCAAACAAGTCTGTTAGCGGCACCCTTTAATTCTAGACGTCTTTGCCTCTATGTTAATAAACTAAGGGTAAACCTTATCAGTGTTTAAAAGTGACAATAATGAAGTGATCCTACAATTAAGAGTCACTATCGTTCATTGAAATATAACAATTTAATCAGATTATATCGAGTTTATTATCTAATTTGAAGGAGTTACAAATTGGGAAAATCTTGAAGCGTGCTTCCATGTTTATTGCGACCTTCAAGTCTTCAAGAAAAGTGCGAACTCCCACCTAAAAGGCCGGAAACGCATTTGTGACTCCTCTGGTGTTGCATGTGTCTATGGGCGACTGTGATGGCTTTGCCATCAGGCGATCCGTCTGCTCGCTTGCCCCCTATAACAGAAAAAAAATAAACATACTTCAAGCCCTTGAAGCGAGTAGCACCCCATTGCAGAGTGCAGGCGTTTACAAGCAGGACTGCGAGTGTGGTCTTTCATAAATTGGTCAAATGAATGTCAAGCACTGTCGATGTAATAGGTCTGCAGTCTGCGAACATGACATTGACAAACCAAACCATTCAATTAAGTTTCATAATCCTTCTATCCTTGCCAAAGAGAAAATATAATTATTTTCCTAGAATGCTACGCGAGTCTATTAAAATTAATAAGTCATCATCTACCTAATTTCAATAGCGAAGATGGGTCGTCGCTACCACCAGCTTGGGATCCTTTAATATATCTTATCAAGGAAGAAGCAACACACAGGTCTTTAAAACCTGTATTTCGAACGGTGTATAAATAATTTATCTGCTTAGGGATAATAGCTAAATAATATTAAAAAAAAAATACACAATAACTTAAAATTAAACAAAACGAAATCTAAACTATAAACTAATAGGTATGTAAATTAATTAAATTAGCTTCAAATTATTATATAGTAGTCTTTATTTTTAAAATAATATAATCAATTAATTATTAGCTCTGTCTAGTGTCTTGACACATTAAGCCCATCTGGTATGTATGTACACCATTATTTGTTTTATCAAAGTGAGTAGTTTACAAAAAAATTAACTTTGACATAGATTTTTTTTCCTCAGTCTACCCTGTGAACACGAAAGCTGTATAGCTTCCGACACGTCGGGGACACAAATGCGTTAATATACGCGATATAAGCCGTTTAAATTGTTTTATATAAATGAGTGATAATCGCGGAAACAGAAGAAAATAATACAGTCATTATCATTCATTATTCTTAATTTAGTCGCCATAATCATTTTATCATTGGGATTACCTTTTTTGGTTTGATTTAGTTTAACTCTTGGTTACGTCGGTTCCATTTTGAAATTTGACTAACGTGAAATAATAACCTATGTAATTTTTGTGATAAATCAAGCAAAAACAAGGAAATACTAAACACAGTTGTAGCAAAGCCAGCAAAAACCTATTGAATTTTATTACAGTTATCGAAGGCAAGGAAGTACAAGATAATATTAAGACCTCCCAGGAGCCGCAGTGCAATGGAAAAAGACGGATATTATATGTTTTTTATACATACTTACTACCTTTTAATGTCGAACATAAGTGCAGGTGGTGTTTTCTCATCGACTTAATAATGTATGTACATTGTATTGCTCCATAGTTCTTGAAAGGAGCGAACATTACCTGCCGAAAGTTTAACGAAATGTTTCAACATACGAATTTTGTTGATGCCGATCCATTAAATATCCATTAAACCCAGTAACATATTCTTTATAATGATATTTACAACATTAAGCTCTTTATATGGAGCATCGTGTGCTATTTGCCTCTACTTAGGTAAGGTACTTGCTAGTAGTTAATAAAAAATGAGGGTAGACAGAAGTTAAGCCATGTGAGGAATCACTCCAGCTATACCTATCTTAGAAAACCAATCATTAACTTTAGGAATAATGTCTCATTGCCACACATAGTTTTATACTTTTTCAATCGAAATGCAAGTACTAGTACATACAATATATGTATTGATAATAACATTGCAAACAGACAAATGAACAATTATAAATGCTACAAAAGCATTTAACTGTAGGTTAGGTTAGGTTAGGTTTGAGACAATAGTTCGCATTACATTACATTTCAATTAAAAATGCAATTACAAAAATTAATTCCGGACGAGCGATACGAAGCGGTTTAACAGCACCAGTACAGTTTTTCTAGTAATTTGTTCCTATAGGATTACATATAAATAAAACATTGAAAATGCATCACCGCATGCCAATACGAATTGTAATTCAACTCGCACAATAACTATTACCTAGTTGTCTTATATTTTTTGTCTAAAGGGAAACACATCCCTATATGCTTTAAGTGGTCTCATTAAAGGATCCCACAGAGATTCCTCCGTCCGCATTCATATTTATAAGGCCAGCGTCCATAATTTAGATTAAAATCACTTAAAGCCTTAATTAGTAGAGGCGGTGTGATTATTGTTGTAGTCGGGCCAGTGTATCGGTACTTCGGCCTTGGGATTTGACGTCTTGATCGGGGACCTACCGCGTCGAACTCTTGCGCAGGTGTTGCCCACACAAAAAACGCGTAAGACGGCGGCGGTCATCATTGGTCTCATCCCAGCTAGGTATGAAATAAATTGACCATGAAATTAAAACGGATTTCGGATAGGATCCGAATTTATAATGCTTCGTAGAACGCTATTTTTGACAGTAACCTGATTAAAATAGGTTTTGTTTTTTGACGCAGAAGAAACTGCTGATCTTTAAGCATTTTTTCGGTTCATACCTGTGGCGTGAGTAATGCATTTTTTCTGCACAATTGTGGGTATTTAACCTCCCAGATGATCGATTAAGGATCGAGGATTCGTAGGGTACTCACTTGAACAATTATAAAATTTAATAAAATACCCTTAGTCAATCCTTGACAAAGAATTTGAAATATCAGAACGCTAACATGTATAGGTAATCGAGGAATTAAAAGGTTCGTCACTTTTCGACTCTATGCGATGGTGTTAAGGTTGTGACGAAACTTTTCGTTCCACGACTGTACCTATGTTTTATCCCAGCGAGTTACGGTCGCAAAAACACATACGTTACTAGTAAAGAATCCAGTGAGTGAAATGCACCAGTGCATCCGGTCGCATCCCGATGCACGACGCCACGTCCAGTATTTATTAAGACTTTACAAAACCCGATGTATTTTGATAGTGGCTGGAATGTTATGTCGTAAAAAACTTTTACGAGCGTGAAACATTATTATGCGATACGCACCGGAGAAATTTATGATTTTCTCAAATTTTTTATCGTTTATGAAATAGGTCGTTTCACGCTGCCGTTGAGTAATATAAGTTTTTCTTTGTTGCAGTGTGAGTGCGAGGACGAGTATTGCTTGGAGGCGAAGAGACGCATCGATGTGTGTCGGCCGTCGGTGCTTAGTGGTGCTGCGAACGCGACAAGTTCGTGTCGTCTGTCGCAGTTGATCTGTTCAGCAGACGCCCAGTGCGCCACGGCACTTAGCTATTACCACCGCTTATGTCGCGCTATGTACCGTGGCAGAAAGTGCTCTCACAAGTGCCTGAATGCTATAGAAATTTTAAGGAAACAGGAGAAAGCGGCGCCTCTCACGGGGTGTCGCTGCGACGGTAATGAGGACTACGACTGCCCGAGAATGCAAAACAACCTCGCAAGACTCTGCTTCCATAAAAAACTAGATAGTGATGACAAGCTTAACAAAACTTTGCCGCCACAAGTAGTGCAAACTGGCAGCAGTTCGTTCACTACTGTTTCAAAATGGCTCCTATTATCGACATTTATAAGTGTCTCATTCTATACGTGATAGTTTTTAAGGGGCTACCTCAAGCATTAGATCTAATTTACGAGTAACTGTAAGGTTGAAGCTGCGATTGCATTGAAGTACAACTTTTGTAGATATGTACATAAGAATTGTTATTAGGAATATTATGTAAGGTCGTGTGAGGAAAGGCAAGGGTAAAAACAGGTTGATTGCGTTTTGTTCCTATTCTGAATTTTGGGATTTGCTATTGGATACGAAAGTGGCGAAGTGGCATTCAGCTGATGTTTTCGGTCACAAGTGGCTTTGATATCAATAAGAAAGTACCTTAAAATTAATTTCATATACTTCTAATAGCATCTGATGTAAGTAAGCACCTGCTTATTACAGAACAAAACATGTATCTTAATTAGTGATCAAGTAATTACATAAATCCGTTGTTAGAGTTTAGCAATTTTCTAACATTCTTAACATTAATTAAATCTAAGCTATTTTTGTGAGTTATCAGGCATCTACATCCTAGAAAAGCCTTAGTAAGCCTCAGTGCTAAGCCTCATAATTTGCCACCTCTAGAAAATTGGGCCCTATGTCCCTAGTTTTAATCCTGGGCTGAAATGTAATCTTATCGAGTGAAACGTAGAACGCGCTGAGCATCGTGTTGTTTAAGTAAATCGCAGAGTCAAGGCTGCGTTGATACGGTGTTAAGTCGTAGCTGGCCAACGCACGCACAATGCAGGCAATCCTGCATGATAGAGGGATAGCCGCGCCGCCCACAGCACGCATGCGCGGGCGTTGCTATAAATACGGCAGCGCCGGTGGTCCGGTGACAAATGCTAGGCTGTTCCCGTCGCGGCGCCACGACGATTGATCTAACGTCCCGTCAAACACGAATTTACAAGTCGACGTTTCAATCTGTCTCTATCTACCCCACATAATCTACCGCGCATTTGAAAGAAACGGAAGTTTTGAGGTCAGGAAGTGGATGTTCTAATGACATAGTCGGAGCTAATTCGGGTGTGACACTAATCGCCTGCACTGATGTACGAGTAGGGCGGTGGATTCGGCACAAATATGTGGGCAGAGATTCCGATGTCACATTAGCGTCTCGTGTTATTAATATTCTGTCTTCCAAATGTCATTTTTCCCTAATGAATCTCTCGAATAGATTTGTTACAAGAGAGATTACTACCGCTCACAAATACCAATAATCAATGTATAAGAAATGGAATTGGTGCCATATTTATGACACCAAAATGAAGTCTGTCTTCATTTAAAAAGTAATATTTTGTTCATTTACGTAGGGTGTGCTGTAGCGTGTCCTTTTTGCTCAATTTAAACCGAACGGTGTAACCGTGGTCCCTCAATAATGAAGAGACTGGAACCGGTTTCTTCCCAGCGCCTATTCTGAGAGCACACCGAAACGAGAGCAAAGCAGGCTATGTTTTGCACCAATATGTACATAAACACATGTGTTTACAGAATACTTACACTTAGTCCCCGAGGACGTAAAACGGTATATAAGCAACATTGGAATCGAAATTGGTTTGACGTTTGAGAATTCATTCATAATGCATGCCAAAATGTGCCAGGTACTCAATCAGTGTGGGTGTATGTATGGCTTTAATAGAGTGATGAAATCCTTGTCTCTCGTATAAGCATATACTTAAATTTAATAGTTTTTCCTGCCACGATTTTCGGTTTGACGATATCTGTAGCTCGTACTTGGTTCTATGGTAGAAGTTACAAAAAAAATGATTTGTTATATACAAAGCATATTTTGAAGACCATGTTAATACCCTTAGACATTTTGCTCGCTCTCCTTACACTTAAACCATGTGGCTATAAATTTGTATTGAAGCACTTGGCTATTTATCGAAGAGTCCATGATAAAAGTACGTACAATATTGTTTAGTATGCTTCTAGCAATTGTATACTAATGTATAGTCACCAATCATGTCATTCCTTATGCATAATGAGACTTGATGTGCGGCATACGAATAAAGACTCACTTATTTTCGCATTACATTTTGATCAATGGGAGAATTGACATGGGATAACTTTTTATATCTAATTTGCATCTTTCGTCATATGTATTTAGCAAATTTCGACCATGTGTAAAACAGCCAACTTTTTTTCAAGATTATAATTATCATTAATAATTTTATGCAACTTAAAATTGAAGCAGTCTTTTTCATTGATTAATGAATCCATATACAATGTTATCTGCTTTTAAGAATTTTTTGTATTAAGTATAGAGCATTTATAGAAATAGCAAAAAACCCTGTAGAGGCAGGCGTGTGTGAGTGTGTGTGTGTGATGTGTGCAAGATATTGTGTTGTATGAAATCGAAGAGATTTTGTGTGACTGTAGTGAAGTATAGTTTATTCTTAAATGAATATCCATAAATATTATGCCGATTAACCACAGTTTACCAAAGTGAGATTATTAGATTAGTGAACACAGAAAAATAATGAAAATAAGTACGGAAATACGTAACTTATACATTTCATTACATGTCTGTAATTATGGAAAATCGTACAAAGTATTTTGGAATTATAAATATGAATAATTAATAATTTATTGAATTAGACTAGTTAGCGATGTAATTAAAAGTTTGTAAAAATTGTTGCATTTGTTCGTTTTGTATAATTATACTAAGGATTTATTTGTATTTATTTAATTGTACTGAAATAAAAACTTGTTTTCTTTACTCTGTAGTTTTCTTGTTAACCTCGCTGTGTTTTCGATAATAAGGTGTTATACTGTGATGATAAGATGCATTGGGATAGTTAATTTCGAATGCGGCTTTATTTCGAACACTACGAAATTCATATTTCTTACCAAAAATAAACACAAAATGCTCTGTAATGCCACCCCAGTGTCTCACATCTCTCAAGTTTATCATAGCATTGCTAGGTGGGTGAAATCGATCTATTTCACCCACCTAGTAATGTTCAATCGCCCAGGGACATAGGGGCCGGCCGCGGCCAATTTTTTACAACAGTTTTTTTATAACTTTATTTGGACAATGGTGTTCCTTCTAACTTTAGGAGGCGCGAGCAGAGCTGTAGCCAACACGTAGAGGCCCTTTCGACGATATAATGGAATATAAGGGGTACACCGCGTGCTTGCAGTTAATGCCCTTATCAAGGGACACGAAGAGACAGTACTCGCTAGATGCAAGATACATTGATGGGATCTAATTATACTGGGTTATGAGATTTAAATAATGGACTAAATACAGGGCTCTAGCTTGAGACAACCGGACCCGGAAAAAGTGTCTCATTCATGGCAAAATTATTGCTCGCCAAACTACGACGTTAGATGGCGAGACGAGCTCAGTTTTAGAATTATCTAAATTTAAATAGTATGATGTACGAGTATATATGTACGAGTATCATATATTTAAGTTTGGATTTAGAACAACATCACATCATACATTATGTAGGTACACTAAGTACTTATTCCTCGACGACAGCGAGTGTAAGCGGGGTATCTTGTTATAATAGTATAGAATAGATAATGTGGCCAGTGGTATATGATACGGTAATATAAGTTCGTTTAAAACATGAAAAAGTTATCACGGTCAATCGCTCATACACCTGTCATTTAATCGTTGCATATCCATCAAAATTCATGTACTGCGGATGTACTTACAAGCTTAGTAATTTGACTGTAGAGGCCGACGAGACCCCACCCGCAGAGAAAATCCAGTAATGGAGATTCGTTAACAAACTTGATTGGGAGGAAATCGTTGGTCAGTAGCCATCTGTCAAATATTGATATGATTAGAATAAAACCAGCCAAGTGAGAGTCTGATGCGCGCAACGAGGGTCCCGTAAAAACATTCACTTATCCCAACTGCCTGGTTAAGTTTCCACCTGATATCTATGGCGTTGCGAACAAATAAGGGGCAAATTTTATCTAAGATTTTAGGAGACTAAAAAAAACGGATGCATGTATATGGTTATAATTCTCCTGTAATATTCAGATTCAAGATATCATCGGTAGTTCCGCTATAGCGGACAGGCAGATAGAGTCGCACCATAACGGTTCCTTTTTTACATCTATCCCTAAAAATAATTTAGCATACATCTTCATTTTTCATTTGTGATTACTATTTGGGTTTGACTCTGGCCTTAGGAACAAGCGATGTACCGATAAAAACTAACAAAAACCTGATAATCTTCAATTGAACCGATTTTCTTGAATCATACTCGTAGCTAAGAACTCTCTCGAAACACAAAAACAACATCCGTTCATGAGCTATGATGCCACAGACAGACATACAGATAACAATATAAACACATTTGCACAGATACACTCGTCACACTCCTAACATCCCACTTTTTCATCGGGGCTTAAAAATAACGTGGCATAACTTTAGAAGAGTTTTTTTTTAGAGAATGTGCGTGGCCTCAAACTAGAAGCTAAGATGGAGCATGCTTACTAGTGGACAAAGTCCTTAACTTTTCTTAATGATTGTAAATATTCTCAAAAACAATATTGTAGCGAACTATCTGGAGTTCCCCGAACTTTTGTGTATGTTTGTATGTGTCATTGTGGCTTCATCACGCCAAACCGACTTAACGGATTTCAACTATTTGTGGTACACGGGTAGCTGGGTATTCACAGATGGTTATAGGATACATTTTACGGTAACAACTTTTTCTCCTTTGAGAACGAAGTTACGGGCATCCTTTAGTACAAACTAGAATAAAACTGATTATGCAAACGGCTGAACAGATTTTCTGAACCATGGCTAACAGCACTTTCGATTGAGTCAACTTTCATAGATCATATCAGCCTAAAAATAAATTAACAAAATGGGTTTCGATAAAATGGGTTCGACAAAATGTGCTATGTTGAATAATGCTAGCAAATTATATTTGGATAGCGACTGATCTTTCATGCAACAACCATTGGTGTGATTTTTAGGGTTCCGTACCAAAAAGGTAAAAAAGGAACCCTTATGGTGCGACTTTGTCTGTCTGTCTGTCCGACTATTAGACCGCCATATCTCAAAAACTAATTAACGTCTACTGCTGAATGAATGAATAAATGAATGAATGAATTAATATTTTATTTGCGGAATATGGGTTACATTGAGTTGGTACAAATCTATTTACATGGTCCACCATACTCTACTTAGATAAGCATGCAAATATACAATCAAAATTTTGTTAGCGAAACTGTGACACAAAGTACAGATAGATGCCTTAAACTTAATACAACCTTATCTATCTATACCTACTATTATAAAGTTGTAAAAATGAAATGTCTGTATATTGAAGATGTTTTCAAAAAAAATGTTTGTTACGGACTGTCACTGAATCTAAAACATATTTTTTTGTTTTTTTTTTGTACGTTTGTACGTGTCGTTGTGGCTTGATAGATTTCAACTATTTTTGGTACACGGCTAGCATGGGTATCCACAGATGGTCATAGGATACTTTTTACTTGACTACGCTGTCCAAAAAAAGAGGGGTTTTGACTTTTTCTGCTTCGCGAACGAAGTTGCGAGCGTCTTCTAGTACTAAATAATTGTTTACTTATTACTATAGAAGATTTCATAATTAAAAACTCAATTATGGAATACACACACAATTCACTAGACAAAGGCCTCCCCAGAGGATCCCCACAACGACCGGTTTGGCGCCGCTCTCATGTAACGGATTCCTGCGATCCTGATAGCCAGATCGTCGATCCGTCTTGTTGGAGGCCTTCCCACCTGTATGAGGTCACCGCTCAAGAAACTTTCTGCGAGCTGCGAGGTGTATATGAACATTGTGGACCTAGTCTGTTGGTACTTACGTCGTTTTTCCTGGAGTTATTTAGAAATTCTAGATTTTTTCAAAGTAGTGACGATATAATATGTATGAATGTAATTGGTTTCTCGGAGACGGCTGTAACGATTTAGATGAAATTTGGTATACAGGGTGGAAGGATACGACGATCCTTCTCGCAAAGGGGGGTTAGTTTAAGTGATGGAGAATCGATTCGTAATGTTTAGATTTTTGTTACGAACAATTGGTAAAAATATTAAAAATTATTAATGCTCTTCTTAGTGACAACCCTAATATTACTACGTACTATCTACCTACATGTAAGTGTAATGTGACACTTTATGTTTACAAAAATATTTACTTTGTAATAAAAAGGTGGGAAACAAACAATAACTACTTTATTTACAACAACCTAATGAGAATGGTCACTTGCAGTATTTTGCTTTAAAAGTTAACTGCCTATAACTTCAAAACGCTTACAAATATGAGCCTAGTTTCTTTAGAGGAAATACAGTACTAAATCTAAACAATCCCCCTTTTGCGGAAAGGATCATCGTGCCTTCCACCCTGTATATTTAGACATAGCTTTGCATTTGAAGTTTATTGTTAACGAATTATCGCCAAGGTTCTTAAAGCTTTACATCTCTTCCCGTTTTAAAACAACGCGATGGGATCTAAACGGATAGATGGGCAGTAAAAAGGTTCTATAAGAGTTTTACGAACAAATTGCAAATGATACTTCAACTAATCAAACGATTCTACATCATGTTTTGAATTATAATCAAAATAATGCCGCGTTAAAAGCAAAAAAAAAATATTCAGAAAATATATGCGTGTCCTGGACAATAGCTAATTTAGTATTCAAATAAAACCTGTCTATCACTGATAAAAACACCGTACACAAGTTTTTCGCCACATCCTTTCCCACGCCCGAAGGGGTTAGATTCGCCAAAATAATCACGTACTGCCAATTACAAGAACTTAACTCAAGCGTCATGAAGTACTCTTGTGGTTTATAAAAGCCCTTACGTAATTTTGTACTTAAAACACCACAATAGGCTTCCTCAAGAGCGGTATCCGTGTTAGATGGCAGCGTGAGAAAATTGTAGGGCTTAAGTGCCTTTATTATGCATGCATAAGCAAAGTGACTTCGTATATGATTTTAATTATGAAAAAGCAACATATATAAAATATTCCAGACCACACCTTACTTACATAATCAAGCGAAACGATAAAAAAACGCCAGGCACATTTAGAACAAAGCTGCTTTTCAAATGGCAAACCGATTTCCTGGATCCATAGCTGAAGTGTCGATGAAGTCACCTATCGCACCCAAAAAAGTAAATTGGTCCATCAGTTCAAGCGCTACACTGCCATACAGATACAGATATACGTGTCAAACTTATAACACGTTTCTTTTTCGACCCGAACGCCCTTCGTTTCTGAGAAAATCCTTACTTATCTATACTATTACTAAGGATGCGAAAGTGTGTCTGTCTGTCTGTCTGTCCGTTACCTCTTCACGCTTAAACCGCTGAACCGATTTGGATGAAATTTGGTATGGAGATAGTTTGAGTCCCGGGGAAGGACATAGGCTACTTTTTATCCCGGAAAAATATCCTTATCAACGATAAACGAATTTAAGGCGGACGAAGTCGATGGCAGCAGCTAAACCCTGATTTTTAATTCAAGACCAAAATTTAACGTCAACGGGCGCACTTTCGCTGTGATCACTGCATACTGGTTTAAGTGTTAGTATTTTTATCAAAAACACTTACCTTAATATTACTGGTTGCACGATTTCTCATATTTTTATGAATTAATGTTTATTTGATGAAATAATCAAGATGCTGAAAACTGACAGATTTTGGTCTTTAATTAAAAATCAGAGTTTAGTATACTATAAGTTGAGAATCAAAATATTTTTTGTCTATATTCATGTACTCGTAGGTATAAGTAACCGCAATAGACGTCCACTGCTGGACATTTGCCTCTTCCAAATAACCCCTTGACAACCAGTCCTATGCTGCCCGCCTCCACAGCGCTCCAGTAATCTTTACTGTGCCGGTTCCCCTGGGTGTCGTAAGAGGTGACTAAGCGAAGCGATTTTAAATTTCCCTCGTCAATTGATTTCGAATTTCCCTCCTAATGAAGACATAGCCAAAAAATATAATGTCGACTAGAGCAAATATTCTTAATTTACTTTTGTAGGTGTTTATGAAATATTGTGCCGCTAAAATAAAGATCCTGGCAGCTTTAGACATTGATCGACCTCTTTTGGTAACTCGGTATGCTCAAAAGTTAACAAAATGGATTATATTGAAATAAAACAATTTAACGGATTATGTCACGTATATTATCTCATTTTAGTTCCCGACGTTTCGGAACCGTGACCATGGAAAGCTGGAAAGCTTCCGAAACGTCGGGAACTAAAATGAGATAATATACACGATATAATCCGTTAAATTGTTTTATTTCAATGAGTAAGAATCGCGGAAACAGAAGAAAATAAAATGGATTATACCTAATGGCATAAAAATGGTTTGTGTAGCCTGTATGAATGTTGTGAAGAAATGTTCCACTACGTTTCTAAGATATTGATTTTAATACCGCTTCCATGTAGCTATCTTCATCAAACTTACCTAAAAACCACTGCAAGAAAATTTGCTACATAATATTGAAAACCGCATTCAAATCGGACCACACGTTTGTGCTTTGCGGTGCTATAGACAGAAACACATAGGCTGCAAAGTTATATTACAACATGGATTTCCCTTTTTGCATTGGGGACTTGAAATTGCCTGAATGTATAAATTTGTATTTACAAATAGCACAATAAATAAGTAGTTGGAAACTTCTGGTCCTTTTTCGAGTGCCATTGTCTATATTAAGCTTTTGTTTGAGTAAACAGGGAACTATACAATGCCAATAAACCCTAATGGTGAAGGATCAAGTACTTAACACCAGTAGCCGATTGATGAAGTGCCGTCAATACAATACTGTTGTACAATTCCAAAAAGACATACGTACCAAAGATTTATCTATAGAAATATTAACATAAACGTGCCTTTTATAAGTGACTGCAGTATTTGTAAAAATAATAGTCTTTCTGCCGAGATTGTTGAGATCTCTGTACCGACTGCCGACTTTGATGTTCTTTAAGTACAGGCACAAGGCACTAAAGTGTTATCGCCATAATCTCGCAAAACCTTCACTAATTTCGCAACTTCTTACTTAAGCGGGTAGGTACCTGTGTGTATGTACAAAAAATCGTTGCTGAGATAAAAAAAGTCTTTCAAATGGCAAATGTATAAAAAAGATGCCTCTGTAATTATCCAACTCAAACCAAATTTGTTACTGTTATTTGTCAGTTTGGTAGTCTGTGGAAATGGAAATACATGCGGTAATATGTGTTATTTCTCTTTCATCTTCCTCTTTTCCCTCCGTGTTTATGTGGAAAATTGGATAAATATTTTTTATCATGACTTTCACTACTATTGGAATACACGCTATAACAAATACACGTAATTTCGAATCAGCTTTCATTATTTTCCGGTTTCCATAGATAAACTATTAAGATGTATCCATCCATGTACCGTTACGTTACGAATTATATTAACAGAAAGACTCATCGGTCGGTTGTATTTATAGGTTTATACGATCTTTTGGATATGTTGGGACCGTGTACTATCCGTGCTCTAACGCCTAACTCATGGCAAACTGGCAGAGCAGCGAGATTAAGAGACTTGACAGGCTCAACATGCGGTTATCATGCTATGTAGGCAAAGTAGAAGTTAAGCTCTGGCGCACACGACTCGCAAAAGAAACAAAGAATTTGTGAAAATGTAAGTTGCGAAAAATTTGTATTGTAATTTGTGCATTGGTTGTTAATTTGGTTCCTATCGAGCTAAGTTCCCGTTGCCACCATGTTACTTTCTCGAACATATTTATCGGTAATAGCTAAAAATAGCCTTCGGTACTTACTTATACATTACAATACAACAATTCGGTACTTAAAAATTTCGATTGCAATTATATCACACCCTTTGAACCAAAATTGTAGGTGAATGCTATTTCGAGGCCCTTTTTCTTCGGGTGTGAAGATAATAAATTGATTGACAAATTCAGTGAATTTGGAATTGGTACTTACTCAGTCGGTTATTAGGATCTCTGTGTTCGCTATATACTCATTCCGAATTAGCCTAGTTATCAATATTATTAGCGATTTAATCCTCATTGTCGCGGGAGACCGAGGGCAAATACCTTAAAGGCCTACCCATAGATTTTCAGACATCACGATCTAGAGCCAAATATATAGTAGTAGAGTTATGTCTCCAAGTGATCCCTTCATTTCTCTATTACATATTTTTCATAAAACAAGTTACATTTCTAATCGACGGCGGAAAGAAAACTTACCAAATGACTTTCTGTCTCGCTTTTTTTTCCACAATCGCTGTGTCCAAGTAAATTACATTCTCCGTCCGCGGCGCGCCTTACCACGCGCCACACACGCTCCAACATGGCGTAACAATGAGGAAACTATTCGGCTTGGAGCATAATTACTGCATCATCAGCGGTCATTACGGAGACCACCCACGGTCGTTTCAGTAGCCTCGGAGGCTGGAGGCTACGTCCTACGTCAAGGACGTGCGTGGGGCTACAAAACTTATAAATGCTACATGTAAATGTGGGGTAGGGATATACAGATTATTTAATATGAGTTAGTGTTAAGCATCTTTCCAGTGGCTATCCTAAAGATAAGGGTTTTTTCAAGTTTTCCATACTAACTTTCAACCCCTATTTATTTCGCTTAGGGGACGAAATTAAAAAAATGCGAAATTACCTTTTTTTAGCTCATAATAAGTAGTTTATTCACGAATATTGTGATATCTTACTTTAACATTTACATGTTACCGATACTAACTGTCAAACCCAATTGAACCAGTTCAGAGTTCCAAAAACGGTGAAATGATGTACTTCTTTTAACTTTTATTAAAAACTACATTCGCGAAGACTCAGATCTTTTAATTAAAATACTTAGTAGCATTAGATTACATGTGCTCTAGGTAACTAACTCTTTATTGCACATGCAAACAACAAAGAAATATCAAGCACAGACGCAGAATAAATAATGCACAGATATTAATTTTTGTAAGATAATTAGAGAAGCACAAAAAACAAGACTTGTAGGAAGTGTAAATTTTAGTTTACAATAGGAACGCATATCAAATTAAGTATTTTAAATTTTACAGCCTCCTCTACAGTAACTACTTCGCTTCGATGAAAAAAATGCACATTGAAATAAAGAAAATAAATGGAAACAATGGCTTGAATGAAATGGATTTGAAATAAGAGTTAAATACTTCAAAGTTGCGCAAACGTTATGATTTTTTTAAATCCAAAAATCTAGCCTAAGTGAGAAATATGACTTTTTAACAAAAACAAATATTGACTCGAAAAAAATAGTTAAAAGTTAAAAAAAAATAAGTAATTTAGTTCCTTCAATTTAGTTTAATTCAACGTTGTAACCCGTCACGCGGCCAGCCTTCCAAGATGTAAAAGCCAGTAGTGTCCCCATACAAACATGAAATCTCCAAAATCTCGCGGTAAATAAACATTTCACCTACCTTAGAAATAATAATAGGCATTATGTTATATACTGTTAAAAAGCTGGATAAATTTTACATATGTTGCAATCTCAATAATGTGCCTTACTTGAAATAACACGTAGATTTTTTTTCTTCAAATATTTTGGTTTTCTTTCCGGCCGGTCACAAATCACTCGCAAATATCACTGAATTGACTATGACATGTCACATTACACATACATTAACAAAAACTTTGTTAGTTTAGGCGTTGATTTAACATAACTTAACCACGATAACACTTTTAATTACTTCACAATAAATATTTCACTTCTCAAAAATCAATATGGCTTCCTACCGGAGCAAGTGGGTTGTCGGTAACATTTTTCGTTATTTGGCTTTTATTCCACGATTTCTATTGGTTGAAAATTTAAATTTTGACACACTTTTGAGTCGACCAATGATAGGAATCGACCTCGAAAAATAGCCAAAGACAAGCGAGCTGCTTATGGACTTATTAGTCTACGGGACGCTACCGGCACAAAACGCTTATAGACTTATTAGGCTATGGGACGCGTGACGGGTTAACAAGTCAATCTATTCAAAAAACAACAATTAACGTTATTTTTGGTGTCATCCAAAAAATTGCGATTTGCGTAATGAAGCTCCTTTCTACCTATATATATATATATATGAAGCTGCTTATCCATACATTGAAGACTAAATTGTTTGTAGAACGCCGACAAAGCGACTTAATAATTTTATTTAATTATAAGATACCGCTGCCGTCAGATAGCTAGATAATTTCATTCTGACGAAACAATCTTCATTATTTACAGAGGTATTAAAGTTTTAACGTTTTATCGCGATTCACTGTTATAAGACACGTGTAGAAACGGAAATAATTGTGATACCACTGTAGGTATGTCATAATTTCGTTTGCCATAATTGAGTTGGTTTTTAATCAGCATCTTCATTATTTACAGAGGTATTAAAGTTTTAACGTTTTATCGCGAATTCGTGTCATAACACACGCATAGAAACGGAAATGACTGTAATACGAGTAAACGTACTACTGTTTGTCATAATTTCGTTTGCCATATTTGTATTTTAGTTTTTACCTAAATTTGCACACTTTTCAGGATTATTCGATAGATTAATGCATCCTAAAAAGTAGAGGGTGTCACGAAAAACCTACAGTGAATGAAATCCTTATCGCAGGTAAATGCTAGTTATGGAAAATATAATTTTAGCGTTGTCAATATTTAGTTTAGAATCGTACAATAATATTATTGTATGCAATCGTTATATAATGTATGCTTTTTCAGTCGAGTATCGACTACCGCGTTTAGGCCACGAAGCTTGCTGAGTAGAGTGGCCTAATTAAGGTACGAGACTTAAAAAGCTAATTATATGACTATTGTATACAATACTTGTTCTACCCTTAAACTACAGTAAATGAAACATAGGTAAAAAAAATATTGCAAAAATATTGCGTTCTTTTTTTGAAAATCATTATAGTTCTGTGCGGTATTGTATAATATAGGTATTATAGTTCAGTGACATATAATATAAACCATAGAGCCAGTCTAAAAAGTATGCCTTTTAAGTATGATTTGTGGAGTTCTTATTCAGACAGACTATAGTTCACGAGTAGAAAAAACCTTATTGTTCCGAACGTTGTTTGAGTTCAATCGGGTTTTCGTCAACCCTATACATATAATCAAACAGGCGCTGGAGAGTAGAATAGGTAATGGCATTAAATATGTGTACGTTCTATCTCGGAAAAAGCCTAGTTCTCAGCAAAATAAGTATACGCGTAGCCGCGGGAAAAACTACTGGCTATAATATTTTAGTCAAAATTACAGTGATTTATGCACCGGTGACCACAGCAAAGTGTAGAGCTGTAGAGAGTCACGCGTCGTGTATCCGTCGCGCATTAGAGGCATGCAGCGTCATGCCGAGCGCTGAGCGCGGGGGTCCAACACTGAAAATTATACTTCGTTAGCTTTCGAACTTGACCATCTTACAACTGTTACAATAATCGCGTCCGGTCTATATAACCACCAAGACATCTACTTTTCTTTTAGGATTCCGAACCTTAAAAGGAAAAAACGGAACCCTTATAGGATCACTTCATTCTGTCCGTCTGTCTGTCAAGACTTTTTATATCGGGAACGCGTGGAGATATCGAGTTGAAATAAAAATTGTATACTCAAATTTACGGTCCCTTGAAGCTGTGAAAAAATCAAACTTCTAAGTTTACGTAAAAATAAGATACGGCCGGTTATGTCGCAAAAAATGTATATTTTGACACTCTTTGAAATTGATACGACTCCCAGTTGTTCTAGAAACTTGAAATTTGGTATAAAAAAAGCTTTTATAGAACAATCAACAAAATAAATTTTAAGAACAATTTTTTTTAATGTCTGTCTGTCTATATCAGTATCCAATATAAAATGATCGAGCACCGCGTACATTTTGCTTAGGAGTAGGGCTCTGGTCTCACTGGATATTCATAGATACATCCATTTGTATCGTATATTTTGTACGGAACCCTCCTGGCCGGTTTTTAATTACTATATTGATACAAAGATCTGAGTACTAAGAAAAAAATATTTCGATCCACAGAGCACTCTTCAATGCTGTACTATGTTGCGTATACGCGCGTTCTTAGAGTGGTGCGATAAGGTACTAAGCCTTTCAAAAATTAATGCTACATAGTTCGCAAGTAACGTATCGTTACCGAAGGTAGAGGATTAATTCGTTGTGAATTATAAGCGGTGTAGTTAGTGTACCTAATCAATAAGGATGCTGTTCCGGTATAGCAAACACTGGTTCGATTCCGGCTTAGACTGCAGTGAATCGCAATTATTATTTTTTTCTACTTAGATCTTTGTATCAATATAGTAATTTAAAAAAGGGTGTGAAAACATCACCCGTTTTCACATTAATAAAATAAAGCATTAAACCTCTACCTTTGTTAGGAAACATTTCAGCTGCCGATCCCGACCTAAAAATCTATGTACGCTATTGATGACTAAATTGTCAATAAGTTTTTTCCCGTGGCTTTTCTTAAGCCACAATTAGTTGCTTATTATCTGTATTTGTTTGAGATAATTAATCTATTAGCGGTAAGTCACATTGAAAGTAGGTATTAACTTTTCTTGCCACTTAAAATATTTGAACTAGGATATTCGTAGTAAAAAGAAACTCAATTTGTTTATGGAATGGAATATTGTTATTGTTATTTCCTTCAAAATCATAGTGAGTAACGGACCGGTGATCACAGCAAAGTGTAGACAGTCGTGCAGCGTGTATTCGTCGCGCATTTGGAGGCGTGCAACTTCGTGTTGAGAGCCGAGCGCGGTGGTCCAACACTGAAAATTATACTTCTTTAGCTTTCCAACTAGACCGACTTATGACGACATGAAACATTTAAATAATAATCTTTATTCTGTAAGTAGGCCGCAAGGGCACTTTTACAAGTCTAATTCTATGGCATTTCCCAAGAGGAGATCACTGTTGAGAAGAAAGCCGAAACAAACTCAACAGCAAGTATTTTTTTCTAAACAACTCTTCTCCACGAAGTTCTCCAAGAAAACATATCAAATCTTATAAAAGTAAAAACATATTAGAAGGAAAGAAGTAAACTATGATTTTTTAAAACAACTTACGAACGGTTGTTAAATATATGCCATCTTATAGAACCGTGTCCCGGTAAAAGTAAATTATTTGATTTCTGTTTTGGACCATGTATTTCTGTCTGTTATACAGTCCCCTACGGTATAATATGTCTTTGCCATAAGATACTTTTTAAAGTAATTTTTGTGAGCTGGAAAAGGTTATTTTAAAGCAATATATTACCAATCTTTCGCCCTTGTCGGCACTGTTCTATCTATACTACCTACTAACTAGAGGCTACATCAGCTATTGTGGATCACATACGACGCCGTGTCGTCTTTCGGGCTGGAATAATATTCTGTACATCATCATTATATCAGCCCAAAGACGCCACTTAGACGATGCTGGACAAAGGCCTTCCCCAAGGCCTTCAATAACGACAGGACTTCAATATCGACAGACACCACACTACTAAATTTGATATCCTATCTTGTATTCCATATCGTTCATTTCCTTATAAATGAAGAAAAATATTTTAAGGTGCGTCCACATTTGTATCATTTGCCCGTATCAGATCGTCGTCGCGTAGCATGATCGCGTGTCACGATCAAGTGTTTGGACGTTGCGCCGATCCGATCACTCGAAATCCATTTGCTACGCGTATCACACACTTGTATCGGAAGAGTGCGGCATTATCGGCGCGCCGACAGTAAGCGTCCAAGCAGCGCGATACGCAGTCATGCTACGGCACGGTGATCGAATACGAACAAATGATACAAGTGTGGACGCACCTTTAGACAACAATGGAAAATGAGTAACAATAAATAAAATCTTAAAATAAAATATAAGTAACCAGAAGGAGGCGCCCGCCACTTCGTTCGCGGAGGAAAAAAATCATAAATCCTCTTTTTTTTCTCAGCGTAATCGGGTAAAAAGTAGGACACTTCATCTGTAGATACTCTACTACCCGTGTGCCAAGAATATTTAAAATGCGTTTAGCCGATTTGGCGAGATAAGCCACAACGACACGTACAAACATACGAAAAACACGAAAAAATATTTTTCGCTTCAGTGACCTCCAAATAGTCCGTTACAATAGTTTTCTTTTTAATATTTTCAATGTACAGACATTTTCAGTGGATTGATTTCAGTGGTTGTGTGTTCTCTGTCCATCGTTAAGTCCATACTCCATACTAATATTATAAATGCGAAAGTGTGTCTGTCTGTCTGTCTGTCTGTCTGTCACCTCTTCACGCTTAAACCGCTGAACCAATTTTGATGAAATTTGGTATGGAGATAGTTTGAGTCCCGGGGAAGGACATAGGCTACTTTTTATCCCGGAAAAATACCCAAATCCGCGATAAACGAACTTAAGGCGGATGAAGCCGCGGGCAGAAGCTAGTGTTTTATATGTGTAAATTTTTCCAATATTCTCCCTCAGAAGGAAATCAAGCTGATTCGTGTACGACAAATCAATCTGACAAAATATTAGCGGCATTTAAATTGAAACAAGTATAAATTGTTAGAGAAAAGAAGTGTTTTAAGTAGTGAATTTTGAATTTAATTTCTTATTTACATTTGCTTATTTAAAATAAGGAAATTAGGATGAATCCAGGTGACCGCGGAGGAGACTTGCGACACACAAGCACTTCTTTTCTTTCTAAGTATATTTAAAAGTTAACTTAGGCATACAATGGCTATTGGCTACTCAATATGTAACATTGTCACGCATCATTAAGACATAGGCATAGCATAATGACTTCACTTTAAAACATAAAAAAACCCGAACAAAAGCAGACGACCTTCTTTTCTTCCAGTTATTCTATCAGTTAATGTTTATCTTTACTTGAATTGCTTATAATTAGAAGCCTTACGCAAGAGGAGACCAAGAAGTAATTGGGACCACCCGCGGAGTAGAAACAATGCTTTACCTATGCCAATTCAGGCCAAGCCATTATTTTAATTAAGCTGTCCAATAACAGGGTGACCGATAAAGCCGTTAAAGGTTATATTCGTGGGTGTTTGAGATTATTTCTAAGCTAGCAAGTCTACACCCTACAACTGTACTGGGTGTTATAAACAAATAGATTTTACGTAACTTCATTAGTAGATTGTGCGAGCGATGATGCTGTTAAAAGCCCTTTCGTGTTTTTGATAAAAAAACATCAGCAACGGATTGTTGACGTTGAATCATATTGTTGTTATTTCAATAATTGTATTCCTTAAGTCGCGCCATGAAATTTGAGTCGCACTGAATATTTAAACCAAATTTACACGATTACTGACAAAAATTTTCTCAAGAGCGCAAGAAGACATAAGTTTGAGCCCTTGAGACTTTATCATAAAGTCATATCATAAGTTGTTTAGGTTTTTAAAACCGTAATATATCGTTATTTTACACTGCGGCCTCAAATTTTCGTTATTTTGTACATGTCAAAGTCAAAGTCAAACATTGTATTTGCTTTAAGTACATGTACATGCACATACAATTTTATAATTGACAATTTATTATAGATTTATAAATATTACAATAGCACAATGTTATTTCCTTACTATACTAAGAATTATGTTTTAATTGTCCAGTGCATTAGCAAAAAAATCGTTGATTGAGTAGAATGGTCTGTTTATAAAATACTTTTTGATTATTTTATCAAAAGCTCTAAAGTTACTACATTCCTTCATGTCATCATTTAGCTTATTAAACACTTTAATAGCAATGTTATTAAAACGATTATTAAAATGAGTATAACGAGATTTAGTTAGAGTTAATTTATTTTTATTTCTGAGATTAAAGTTATGGAATTGCGAGGCTGTTCGAAACCTATCCTTATTCTCAAAAACATAAATATATATATAAATATATATATATATATATATAAAGAGAAATGGCAGTTCAAGACTTTTGCCAGCATCAGTTTTAAAGATATATTAATTACAACACAATTGGTAAATTACACTACAAAAGTCATCTCCCCCCGATTCCAACAAAGAGGTGATTTATCAAAACATAAATACACAGGCGAGACAGATATAGTGACGTTAGTTAAAATATTATTATCTAAAAACACGTTTCTATGTGTAACTGGTATGCCTTTGGATCCCACAATAAGTCGTAGAGCCTTCTTTTGCATGACTAGCACAGAGCTTATATTAGTACCATTGCCCCAAACTTCAATGTAATATCTGATAATGCTCTCAAAATAGGAGTAGTAAACAGTTTTTAATATGTTAGTGTCTGCAATTTTTGAGAGACTTTTTATTGAATAGCACGCACTAGCCAACCTTTTGTTTACTGCTTCTATCTGGTTATGCCATCTCAGTGTACATATACATATGTAAAAATCGTTAAATCTCTCTTAAAACACAAGGGTATGTATCGTGCATTACAATAGGCATGATGACTGGGTATGAAAATCAAAATTGTAATTAGTCCGACAGCTAGATAATACAAACATATTGGACACGTACTTTTTGTTTTTACAAAATAATAAAAAAAATACTCAGATAAATCGCGTTAAAGTTTAGGAGTGGGGGCTCGTGAAGTCACTCCTAAGTTAAATTTGTACTTATGAGTGACGTCACGCGACATTTTGACTCAATATAACGCCTTTATTTTTCGAGTTAGTAAAAAAAGAAAAAATACTTGTCCAATATTTTTTATTAATCTACAATACGGACTAATTTATAAAATTTAGTCATCATCCCTATTAAGTACATAATTATTTATAGCAACATGATTCAGTAATAAAATCAAAAGTTACATAGGTAATAAATACATAATGGAGGAAATGGAAACAGTTTCGAGTTTCTAATATTTGTTAAAAGGGATCTTCAAGCGTTCATTTCGTTATACCTATTAATTCCAGACATGTACTGCCTACTGACTAAAAAATTGAATAAGTTCATACATCACTTTGTTTAGTGTCCAGACGGTAGTTGGGAAGACAATATAATTTATGACATACAGAACACTCCATTTTGCTTTTAAATATGAAAGACATAAAACAAACAGCTAGTAAGTTGTCTAAAATATACATATTAAATTTAAAACAAAATAAGAGTAGGTAGTTAGTTGGTCGGTAGTTATATAGCGTATACAGACAGTAAGTTATCTAAGATATACATATTGAAATGAAAACATAATACATAATAGTAATATTATAACATAACATACGTACTTCAATATTTATCCGTGGGATAAAGAAGATGGTGAAAATGCTATCAAAGAAATAGACGTGTTATTTATTTCTTTGATCGCTTTGGTAAAACAGAAAAAAGGCAATAATAAACAAGAAAATACAATAATTGATTATAATTAATTACCTAACTCCACATTATGTATAGACAGACTTGTAAAATGTGCGTGAAACACGTGCATGTTTTTATAAGCGAATAGCAAGATGCTTCTTGTAATTATCGTTTTATTAAGCATCAGGTTTTATGAAGACATTTATCACTGCACATTATAAGATCAAGGAGATGTCTAAGGGAACTCCATGCCGTGTCTCGTAAATGACATTTGCTTTGACTTCGTTTTTGAAGATTACAAAGGTTACGAGAATTATGAGCATTGTGAAAAAAAAAATGTATTTTGTTTTCTTTTCGTGCGTCGAAGGGGCGTTGGCCGCATTTGTCAAATATTCGTGAATAATACTTATTTTACTAGGTGTTTGAATAAAACTCGTTCATTACAAATTTAATAACCGTAGATATCTAAAAAATGCCTGCGCTGCGTCATCCAATATAACTATGTAAGACCCACTTCAAAAAAACCAGCTATCTAATAAAGAAAATCGCATTCACATCGATCCACGGGCTTGAGCGCTACAATGCCACATATAGACCCACAAACGACATAGACTTCATATACCTAATAATACCTATTCAATGGCTCAGTGCTCAACACTGCCACATTAGTTGGCACATGAGAAGGGGATATGAAACCGGGTATAAATTATTGAAACACCCTAGTGTCATATATTGGGCCGTTCACTTT
Organism: Hedya salicella; assembly: GCA_905404275.2. Classification (NCBI taxonomy): domain Eukaryota; kingdom Metazoa; phylum Arthropoda; class Insecta; order Lepidoptera; family Tortricidae; genus Hedya; species Hedya salicella. The sequence continues at coordinate 13,648,199 of FR990112.1, read as the reverse complement.
AATTAGGTTTGTTGATAGAGCCAAACGAACTTGGGCCTGATTCACACTTTGATTAGTGATTAGTACGAGTTCATACATTTTGCTACTAATCGCAAGCAGGAAATGCATGGACTTGCACTAATCACCAATCAAAGTGTACCTACATCAGGCGTCAAATCCGCGGTATTTCATATGTACTGTTCACGAGCGAATTTCTTGACTCACAGGAGTTAGTTTGGAAGCGACCACTGATACTTATGACGAAATATTTCATCTACTTATCCTTTAGCCGGAGCGGAAGCTGCTCATTATTATTATTTCAAGCTTTTATTTAACTTGCAATATATGTATGTAACTATGTTTGTTCGGGTGGAATCTTGCAAGTTAAATTTGACCTACTTCCCGGTTACCAATTGACCTAAAATTTCGCATACTTATATAAGTTCAGTGAGAATGCAATTGCATGATCGGTACCATCGAGCTGATCTGATGATGTAGCAGGAATTTGGTCATAGGAACTCCTGTAATAAACTACTGCAATCCTACCGAGGTTAGGCTTTTTAGAATCGTCTCGGTGAGTAGTTGATGGACGTTCAAAGCAAAGTACAGTCGGCAATAAAAGCTATTTTCGTTTATAATCACTATAGATAATTGCCTGCGACAAAGTTAAGAAGGCAAAACGCATCAATCAATACTTTCAATCGGTCGAGACCTCGATAGATACATCAACTAAATCTTGTCTGCCAGAAATAAATAAATCATTGACTTTTTATGAACCAGTCATCGCCTCCGCATGTCACCGAGCGGCGAGGCGGCAACTTCAAACGAACACCGTCTTTCAAGGGATAACTTTTACAATATCTTCTCAAGCTTTTACACTAGTAATAATAAACCTTAGTAGATTGAAATGAGGTTATACAACTACAGGATCAGTGAGATACGAGTATTTCAAGGTAAGTCTTGTGTATCGCCGCTTGAGGTCTTCATTAAAGGTTTTTCGAACTGTCATTTGTTTCGAACACCTATGATTGGTCTGAGATCGTAATCATTCAAAGACTCATCATACTTTATGATGCGGGAAAAAGTCTGTTAAGTATGAATTGAAATTTCTCAGCGACGTTGTGGCGACTTTATATTTTATTTTTTAAGTATATAAGATAGATGAAGATGATTCATATACGAGTGTATGTATTTTTATTTCCTTTATAGTCCTGAAGTTTCTATAAGCACAGTTTCATATTATTTTCATAATAAATTTAATTCAGTTTATGTTAGTTACCTTTACGTATTTTTTTTAAACATATTATGTATGATGTTGTCGTTAAATTAAACAACCCTTTCGTAGTTAAGTGTTCTTAAAAACACGAGTCACCTCCTAGCACCACGGTATTTATACAATTCTTGCTAGAGTCGGACCATTTTATCTCTTCCAAGCAAATGAACTGTCAAATATATAAAAACTGAATATGGCAATGTTTTGTATCTGTCACAGACGTCAAGTTGTTTATGTGTCTTAAGAAACAATTTATATTACGTGCGTTGGTTTTTTTAAAAGTAAATATATATAAAAGTGGTCAGCGGGAACTGCTTTTCCGCATGATCATTAACTTCGATGTTGTAAAGCAACAGCAAGAAGCGATTATCGCTGAAAAGCGGCAATGTTTACATTGCATTTAGTCTTTGGCTGGTAATATTAACCAATCTTAGTACTTTTGAATAACACCAATATGGTTTTTGTTAAAATAATGTTCAAGCGAAGCCATTTAGCTTTTAGCAGCCTCTTATGTGCACTGAGAATATATTATGTGGTGTTAGTGACTTATTTGTTATTCCTATTAAATTACAGCTGGTTTAAATGATGATCTTAAGAGGAAAATGAAACTCGTTCTAAATAAACTTAAAAAAATTGAAGATGTTAATGTCACAAGCAAAAGAAAATATCTGAAGAGAATTTCTGTTATGAGTGGTAGAAATTAATTTTATAATATTAGAATGGTAGAAATAAGTAGTCATGTTCCATGTAGGTACCACATTATTAGATAGCAATTTCTTGGTGGAGGTGAATAATTTATAGTATATTACTGCAGAGGTAGCAGTGTAGGTGATGTTTTTTTAAATAATATATTTGCTAAATATAATACTAAAATGTTATTGGCACTTTGTTTAAAGGTTGAGGATAATACACAAGTATCAAGACTATTTAGTGCCCTATATTCAGTGACCAATGCACAGAAAAAACAATTAAAATTGGTGGGGTACAGATATTATAGCCAGTCTCTAATATCCTACTTATATGTCATACGTGGGGCATACTGACAGATTCTGAAACTGGCCGCTTACAATTAAAAGTTAAAAAAGCAATAACTATGGAATTCGAAAATGGAACTCTCTCGGAATATGTTGCTTTTTATTTAATTTACGAGAATGTCATTTGTTTAATCATTGTGGCGTTCTTTAGAAAATTGTGTAGCGCAATTATAATGAACTAGCTTCTGCCCGCGACTTCGTCCGCCTTAAATACGTTTATCGCGGATAAAGGTAGTTTTCTGGGATAAAAAGTAGCCTATATCCTTCCCCGGGACTCAAACTATCTCCATACCAAATTTCATCCAAATCGGTTCAGTGGTTTAAGCGTGAAGAGGTAACAGACAGACAGACAGTCAGACAGACAGACAGACAGACAGACCGACACACTTTCGCATTTATAATATTAGTATGGATTTAGCTCGTGAAAATTTTCGCTTGATGATTTATAACTCTTTATCTGTTGCATAAGTCAACAAGACAGTTGCCAAGCACTTTAATTAGATGAAGCCCCATGTGGCAGTGATCGTGGTTTTGGAAATTTGGACGAAGACATAATTATCTCAATGTGAAGATCGGCCGGTGACTGCGGTTACCGAATTCAATATTGATACCATACGACAACTTATTGAAACTTACAAAAACATATTTGTCAGCTAATTCGTACTGTATAAAGCATTGGAATGAACATGCATCTGAAGATTCGGAAGTTTTGCATTCGATGAATACCGCATGATTTACGGGAAGACCAGAAACGACTGCATGTAGAGCGGTGCCGTAAAATGATAAAAAAGTTAACTGAAGGACAGTCGTTGGCTGTCTGTAAAGGCAGGTGACGAAACATGAGTGAACTACTTTGGACTGGAAAGAAAAAGCCAGTCGGCAGAATGGGTGTTTTCTTTTGAAGACTTGCCGACAAAGGTTAAGAAAACTCGAAGCACAGGTAGGTAAGAAGATTTTGCAGTGTCGCTTGAAAACCAAATGACAGTGACTGCAGATTGGTATGTGTACATAAACATTTGCTTGCCCAGATTGTTCTAAAAGTTCGCGAAAAGCGTCCTCGCAGCAAGGCCGTCCTAAACCACGATAACGCGGCCGCACATTCCGCTAAGATAACGAATACGTATTTGAAAGCTTCAAATGTGGAACCGATCATGATCACCAATCTATAACACTTTTTTATTTCTCAAAATAAAAGATAAGGCTAGGTTTACGATTTACAAGCCGGAAGCGGTGAATGTGTTCCCACGTCATTGAGGAGGTCCCTACTGAAGACTGGATCCACTGCTTCACACAATGGTTACATAAATGTGAAAACAATATATGGCACATAATGACATATATCAAAACGTATTTATCAAAATCCAAATACTTTCAGTATGACGTAACTCTCAATTTACGAAACACTCGTAGATCCTATTAGCATCACGGAAAACAGAACAGTAGGCTTCCTGTTGGACCGTGATTTATTTTCATTCTCAGGCTCTGTGCGTATATATTTTACATGTTCGTAATAAGCAGTTGTGTGTTCCCAGAAGGAAGCGGCAGAAAAAGCGGGCGGATGACTCTGATCCGCTCGCCCTCGGCTTTCGAGCGAGCCGACGCCAATAGAGTCATTATGTGCCATTATCCGACACTGATGCTCAAAATTCGATTACAGCGTTACAGAGATTGTGGTTGAATTCGGAACTAACATTAACATGAGTCGGCTTAAGGCGCCAATAGAGTAATTATGTGCCATTTTCCGACACTGATGCTAAACATTCCATTACAACGCTATGGATGGACACTGTGGTCGAATTTGGAACTAATATGATCGTAACAGTTTTGACGCCAATTGAGTCATTATGTGTCACGGATGCTCAACTTTCAACTACAGTGCTACGGATAGTCTAATCAGATTATTGAGGAGGAGATTGAGATAGTTCTTAAGATTGCTAATATAACATAATACAATAGAATACAAATACATACTGTTTATTGCACACCTTAAATACCCAGACATATAGAAACATGAGAGTTACAATTAAATAGAGGTAAACAACAGGCGGTCTTTTCGCTAAATAACGATCCATTCCAGACAACCTTTGGGTAGCAGAGTGTTTGAAAGACAATACATAATTTTAATTGAGAAGGTGGCAAAATACATTAAAAAGAATGCGCAGATAAACATAGGAGTATATAATTGCTTAGAAATAATAAATATACTATATGCAAACTAAGAAAATTAATAATGCAGCCGCAAAGCTGAGAGCAGTCTCTCAGCTTTGCGGCTGCATTATTAATTTTCTTGCCCGAGCTTACCGGGGACTCTTAACTCACTAGTTAAGAGTCCCCGGTAAGCTCGGCTCTCCATACAAACGTAGTGACGTGACGCTGTCATTTTAAAACGACTAGCTAGTTTGCTCTGAAACTTTGTGCACTGGACAGCATAATTGCATGGACATCTGTCAGAAAGTTTGCTTTGCAGCGAAACGAGACGCCATCTATCCGGTAACTACATTGGTTTCATAAGATCTTACTATATGGCGTTGATAACATCAAAATATAAAAAAAAAAATCTCGGTTGAACTTACGATCGCCAAACACACACGGCAAGTCATTCATATATTCAATTTACATTATGGAACGTATTTTTAGAATCCAGTATTTTTGAATGCACCTTAAATTAAATATTACTTAGATTCACCGTCATATATACCAAAGCCATCGATGATTTTGCTAATTCAAACACAAAATACAAAAACGCTTTTTTCCTATACCGTTCGAGAGGATTTGAACCCGGAACATTCGCCGTATACACAACTCATTAAACCCCTTAGCCATCAAGCCATATTCGACGTGGATGAAATTTACAACCGTATTTGCAATCACTAACCTACGTTTGCAAGACATGCGTTTAGTGATAATAGTTTTTTAAATATTATTTTTTACTGAGATTAATTAACAGCTGCTTAAACAAAACATTTTTATTTAAACAAATAAATATTTATAATTAAGTCACATGTTGAATCGTTGTTTAATAGTGCAACAATTATATAAAAGTAACATACTTAGAGGGTAGACTTAAGATTATGAATATACCGTAATAGTTTTTATACAAAGAAACTGTTCGCTCGTTCCCTTGCGGCTGCAGTCGGTTGGATTGTATTTTTGATTGAGTTGTAGTATGTATTTAGTTCTTTTATTTTGTAATAATGGGTACTCGTTGCAATATTGACTTTGACCACAATGTTACAAATAATTACTTTGCATAGTCAAGGCAAAAATTTGGCAGAAATTGCCAAAGACACCGGTTTAAGCGTAAGTATTATTGTTTACATTTCTTTCTAGATTTTTTAATATTAGTTATATCTGTATGCTAATTTAATAATGATTATACATTTCTGAAAATTGTTACAGAGAGAGAGAGAGAGAGAGAGAGAGAGAGAGAGAGAGAGAGAGAGAGAGAGAGAACATTTATTTGCTTAAACATAGGTGAGTATAAACAGGTGTTAAAGTAAGCTTGTGAACTCTATGTTTTGCCAGATTGGCGTACAAATACTTATTTACACATTAAATAATTCAATTTTAATTTACAATTCAGTATTATAACTAAAACATTAAGCATTTAAAAAGTCTTTAATTGAGTAAAAACATTTTTCTATTAAGTACACATATAGTTGAAATTTAAATTGTCTTAAATTAAGAGATTTAATATAGTTCGGTACCTTATTAAATATTGTAGCCGCCATTCCAAAAAAACTTTTTCGCATTAATGCCGATTTAATTTGTTTGCTCTGCAATTTGTGCTCATACTGGGAGCGTGTTGGGAATGTCCGACTTTGTGATACTTTACAGAACAATTCAGGGTGACATTTGACAAAAACAGCTACTTCAAATATATATAACGATGGCAAAGTCAAAATGTTCAGTGATTTAAATAGAGGAACACAACTATCTCTTATATTAAGGCCACATACGGCGCGTATACATCTCTTTTGAGCTTTGAAAGCTGCCTCTTTGTTTACCGAGTTACCCCAAAAAATAATGCCGTATCTGATTTTTGAAGCAACGAGCCCATGATAATCTACTAAGGCGGCTTCACGTCTGGCTGCTTGTGACAATTTGTAGAGCATAGGCTGACTTACTTAGGTGCTTACAAATTTCGTCTATGTGTTGTTTCCATGTCAGCTGACTGTCAATCAACAACCCTAAAAATCTTGTAACAGACACATCATCTATTTTTTTGCCTTTATAATTAATGTCCATAGTATTATTATCAAATTTCAATGTCCGTTGATGAAAATGCATAATATTCGTTTTAGAAAGATTAATTATTAAATTATTATTGTCAAGCCATGTTATTATACTACTCAATTCCATATTTATGTCGTGTTTAAATTAATTAAATTATTACAATTTATTACAGATGTGCTATCATCGGCAAAAAGTACTATAGGATGCCTCACTTCACTTGGCAAATCGTTAATGTAGATAAGGAACAGTAGTGGGCCAAGCACACTTCCCTGTGGTACACCAGGTTATACACATTGTTCCCTCGAGATATATTTACGCTCACATTTGCTTTTGTTGCATATCCTAGATATCTCAGTATATTGAATCCTCTCTTTTAGGTAAGATTCTATCAGATTCAATGCATTTCCTCTTATACCATACATGCTAAGCTTATCTATAAGTCTATCATGATTAACATAGTCAAAAGCCTTCGACATATCGGTAAATATAGTACATACAGGGTTTCTTCTATCTATATTCTCCATAACAATTTTAAGAAGGTCATATATTGCCATATTGATACTTACATTTTTTCTGAAACCTTTTTGTTCGTTACAAAGTAGGTTGAATTGACATAAATAGGAATATAGATGCTTATATATTATATCAGACGAAAACAGTTGTATCATGGGTGCGACAATTCACAGAGGAAGGATCATATAGGATCTGCACCGCCAAAGGACCGGTAGACCTCGACTTATAAGCGCACAGCGGCGTCAAAGCATGGTCCAGGAATATGAAGAAAATTGTTTTCCACCAACAACCCATTACACCCGTTTATTAAACACAGGCCTGGACACTGTTCGCCGTGTTCTCCACACAGTGAGGGTTTACATCCTCGCAAGCATGCAGTCAAACTCTTGCTGACTCCACAGCTCAAAGAGACGAGACTAAAGTTTGCTCGAGAATACTTAAATGCCGATTGAAGTAATGTAATTTTCACTGATGAAAAAACCTTTCACTAGTCAACTCGGACGTTTAAGCTTGTGGCGTCGAAATAATACGCGTTATAATAACGATCACGTAGTTCCCAATGTGCAATCTGGTCGCATTACAGTGAATATGTGGAGTTGGATGAGTGGGGCTGACCCGGGAGAACTCGTCAGAGTGCCCAGTCGGGCTAATTGGTGATTACGTCAATGTGCTGGAGGAGACCATGATTCAAAATGTGTATCCGGAGGAAGAATTACCCATAATTTCATTTGTGCAGGATAATTGTCTTATACATCGTTCCCAAAGTGTGAGTGAGTGTTTTCGACGGCGTTATAACATAAATATCATTTCGTGGCCTGCTAGATTTAAATCCCATTGAAAACCTGTGGCTATACCAATTAAGGACAGAAGTAAGTGGAGATAGGGTTACACTGATGTTTATTAGTAGTTAAACAGGGCGTCATTGCGTTAACTATATTTTATTTTTATATTTTTCTATACTATGATAGTAAATAACTACATTTTTATACTACAAAACGGGACTCAATCACGTATTGTTTTTTTTGCATATACGCTATTTTGTGACAGTATTTTACGATATTTTATTATCACTCAGTCTTTGAATTGTTAAGAAATGATAAGTTAGTAAAACAGTAAAAGGTAAATGTTAAAGTGCGTTCGCCTACAATGATAACCAGTCTCAGATTTGTAATTAATTGTATTCGCTTATAATACTATTTTGTTGAAGGGAAGCTTCAATCCTCTTTCCTATTTTGGAAATGAATACTTAAGGAATACCCTCAACAAAATCTTAAAAAAAGATTTTACTTAAATTATATTTTAATAAATTGTGTTATTTATGTTAAATAAAAATTATGTAAGAAATAAAGTTATATTTTTCATTTCAAAGTTGTATTATTTGTAGATGTAAGTATAGGTAGTTATTAATTGGTTGTAATAAAAAAATAGAAAACCCTACTTTTGAGGAGTGTCATTATAAGATAACTAGTGACTATTTTTCTTTTACCTTACCTTTTATGAATACACAGTCAATTGTAAATTTTCTTTTAATAACTATATAATTAATAACATACTAATCAATAAGTATTTCGATTGCTATAAGTGTAGGTATTCATAGTCAATATTCAGACAAAGATCCAGGCACAAACAATGATGATTTTGTTTCAGCCTAGTCTATGTATCAATTGACTATTTCTTTATATTATATGATATTACAATAGATTTTCATCCCTGATGACTTTCAAACAACTAGCAACGCAAGTTTTTACGGAAATTTGCATCCAAAGTAGAGTATTTTCCAAAGGAGGGTATTCTAAAGTTCCACCTTGCTTATTAAGTATATTATTTTAACTAAAGTATAGTGCCGTAATATTCATGTCATGACATATGTTATTGAAGTGTGGATGAAGTTAAGTATGTTTAAAAACCTCGTAGTTTCATGAAGAAACAAAGTGTAAATGGCGGTATATTTGCATTGAGTTCTTGTTGCAGAACAGACTCTGTTCTGCTACTATAGTAACAATACGCTTGAAAGATAAATTTATAATTTTTAAAACAACCTTACTGAAAAAAAAAAACATTCCGACAAATTGAGATCCTCCTCCTTTTTCTGGAAGTTGGCTAAAAAGAAGCGTGTTCCAAAAGTTAAATACAGGTGCCGTTTTAATTTCAGTGGAAGCTTTTTTTTAATAGTAATTATATTTCATCTATGTAGTAGATTATTCTATTACAAAACAATTTTAGTGCTTGTGAGACTTACATATCAAAAAACAAAGCATTAAATTCTGTGTTCGTTTTGATAACAACGCCATCTAGTTTATTTTTTTGTAACCATCATGCAATGCTGAGAGCTACATGCTCTCAGCATCTTAAGACAGCCAAGCGATTATCGTCTTTGCCATGTCCATGCAATTATGCTGTTGATAGTACTTAGAATAAGTTAAGGTATATGCAGGCCTGTAATTAGTTTATTAGCTTCCAATACCGTAGTAAAAAGAAATAGCCAATTTAAGTTGATACAAAACTTGTTTTTGCCGTGTTTCGGTTGTTTATAAACTGGAGCCATATAAACTAATTACAAGCCTTGATATACCTCATCTCATGCCATTGCGTATGCAAAGTTTCGTTACCATCCAACACGTAGTTTTAAAATGAAAACGAAACTCAGTTCGTATGGGAAGGTGACATTCGGCCGAGCTTGCTGGGGACTCTTAAGTGGCAGTATATTAAGGGAACGCCAGGTAATACATTTTAAGGTTGCTAATACTACATCCCTTTATTTTCTGGATTTTTCGAGCGTTTGTTCCGCATCATTTTTGCTGATCCATTTTGAACGAATCACTGGTATATTTTATTGGGATTACAAACAATTTCTAAAAAGTGCGGAATCTCTATCAAATAACCTAAAATCACACAAAAATCACTTGGATGCTACACACTTCGATGAAGTTGTGTCTACGAAAGTGAGGCGGTTGAAATGCTCGAGTAGTAAAACATATTCGGTCAGTTGTGTGTACACTATATATAATCAAATTTCAGTAGGAATAAGTAACAATTAAAGTAAACCATTACTCAAAACCATTTATTATACTACTCTAAAACCAGTAAAAAACTAACCTCAACAAAAAAGGGTAAACCATTGACCCGAAAACTTTGAGCACCGGTGATCTTCCTCGGCTGATTAACTCGTCGCAGCCGCGGGGAGGCAGACACGACTTTAAAGTCACTATAGCCTACGTCATTGTTGCCTTGCGTTGGATTGTCAAATGAAAGGTTTTACTCGTAAAATAATATGCACTAAAGGGTAATTACATTTAAGACCAAGGCAAAATTAATTAACAGAACCACTTTTTTAATTAAAACAATTAAAACGGATTATATAGCGTATATTATCTCATTTGAGTTGCCGACGTTTCGGAGGCTTTGCAGCTTCCGTGTTCACCGCGTCGACTGAGAAAATGTTTTTTTTTCTTTGTCAAAGTTACAACTTATGCAAACTACCCCCTTTGAGAAAACAATTAAAGGTGTACACGCATGCCGGATGGGCCTAATGTGTACTTGACACATGTGCCAGAAAGGCTTAATTGTTTTATTTTAAAAATAAACTACAAGCATTTTTAATTGTTTTTTTCAAATGAGTGATAATCGCGGAAACAGAAGAAAATATGAAGAACTACTCTTTATTACAAAGCGAGTTAAATTACAAAGGATCCTTAATGAAACAAAATAACAAAATACACGCGGAATGCTAATTAACAACCTTTGAGTTGTGGAAGCGTGGCAAAAACTAAATACAATAATGACCTAATTAGTGCAAAGTTATAATATAAAAATATCAGACAACAATGAAAGATAACATAAATGTTTATTTAATTTTCGTAACGGTGACTGTGGTCTTATTATAAACTAAGTACAAGTACAACATAGATTTCGATAAGGAATCATATCCTTGAAGAACTTACACGGAGTATTTGGGCTATAACTTTAAATGGTGGACTTACTAAATCAAATCCAGAGAACGACTCGTGTACATTTTATTGCCATCATCAATCCAAAGATCACCGGTTACGGTCAGCCGGTGTTGTCGCTAAATAGCAACCACTTCTAGACAACATTCAGTTAACGGATATGTGGCAAAATAATCAAACAGAGTATGCGTCGCAATCCATAGGTACTAATCCATACTTATAATGTGAAAGTGTGTCTGTCTGTCTGTCTGTCACCTCTTCACGCTTAATTAATGAAATTTGGTATGGAGATAATTTTGAGTCCAGGGGAAGGACATGGGCTACTTTTTATCCCAGAAAATTGCAGTTATCCGCGATAAATGAATTTAAGGCGGACGAAGTGGCGGGCAGAAGCTAGTAGTAGTATTATAAATGCGAAAGTGTGTCTGTCTATCGGTCTGTCTGCTACCTCTTCACGCTTAAACCGCTGAACCGATTTCCATGAAATTTGGTACGGAGATGGTTTGAGTCCCGGAGAAGGACATAGGCTAATTTTTATCCCGGAAAAATACTTTTATCCGTGATAAAGGAATTTAAGGCGGACGAAGTCGCGGGCAGAAGCTAGTAATATGATAAAAATGAAATAAAATGTGCGTAATAAGTATAACTAGATAACTACTCTAAATAATCGAGGATGCCTACTTACACGTACTTTATTTTGATTTGATTACTGAATCTCTAAGTTGCTGAGTTAAATAGTTAAATTTAGTTAGACCTAAGTAAATTTCGCCTATATATGTAGATCTCGACAAGGAATCGTATGATTGAAGAACCTATTCTAAATAGCTTTGGGCTATAACTTTAAACGGAGAACATGCTACATCAAGTCTAGGGCACGACTCACGTAAATTCTACTCTACTATAATCAGCAATCTGTTGCCTATGTTTTCCAATGCTGATTCGAATCACGTTGATTCTGTGTCCTTCCATTCTCTAGACACATGTTTCATTTAATATTTCATTTCACAGATTTTATAATCTGCAGGCACCTGTTTTCCCTGAATGTTAAAATTTTTTGGGAAACTAATTGACACGTTTATAATGTTTCAATAAAAAATATTTATCAAGTAAGTATAAAACAGGGACATAACCCAAGTAAATACCTGCAACTTAAAAATAACGATTCTTTTGCCAGAAGCTCCGCAATATTAAGGCTATCCTAATTTGGTTTCCAAGTCGACTAAAATTCCCTTAATTTTACTCACAACTCACAACCCGCAAGATCTTGTACTTACACTAATTATAATATTATTAAAAGGTCATCAGCACTGTATAAATGCTAATTATTTCAAAACGGGACTTTCGGAATATATTTAATTTAATGATAACACGACTTAGCTGAAGGATCGTTAAAATAGATGCTTTAGTGTCACGATTTTCCATTTGTGTAAGGTTACTTTAGGTTACGCCTGGGGTGAGGTTCAGAAAGATATCGACGGAGTTTTGGAGTTGCCTCATCGTGGCAAAGCGTTTACTAAAGCTACACGAATTGAGGTAAATCGTGGGTAGAAATCTCTTTTCACCAGAGGGTATTAAAAACCTACTTGCGTAAAAGGGAACTAATAAAGGAAAATCCATCCATATTCACGGTTACAATATATACATTTTATTTATTTCATTATTTATTCATTAATTGCATACATGTCTATGACCAGTTCTATGCCTAATTACATAATTTAAGCACAAACCCCCCTGGCAGGGCGTAGCAACACTTACACGATCTGAGACTTACATTACACACTATAGTTTTTTCACACTATAGTTAAAATGCAAAAAATATAATGATTTTATGTCTGTCTGTTTATGTCAGTAACCAATATAAAATGACCGAACACCGCGCACATTTTGCTTAAGAGTAGGGCTCTGCTAACACTGAATTTCATAGATACGGCCATTTGTAGCGTATATTTTGTGAAACCCTCGGTGCGCGAGTCTGACTCGCACTTGGCCGGTTTTTCAGTACAGCTTTACTGCCCGCTATTAATTAATGAAGTCAGAACTTATGCCCATTTTGACGCTCGGCAGATATTGCCTGACTTTGACTGCCATTTCTGACGTTCCTAATGCTCAATTCCTGTTGGTCCTTTATATACATAATCTCCTTATGAGAAACTTTATTCATTGAAATTATAAAATATGGATGCAAGTTCCGTATTCATGAAAACAATATGGTGACAAAACTAAACCGAATGAATTTAATACAAGCGTATGAGCTGAATAAGACGTATCTACTTATAGCTTTACAACCTCTATTTTAAGTATCTTGTGGGTGGAGCAACTTTTTCTTGTTGTTATTCTGTCCCGGGACCCAGGAGACAGAAGTGACAGAGTTACTTAGACAAATGTTAATAATCTAGGCTATTAACATACTGACGAGACGGGCCCTTAAAAATGGACCTCTATTGGCTAGAAATAGTTATTTCTTATGCAAGGCTGCAAAGTTGTTATTTGGCGCGAGTGCTTAAAATGAAAGCCGAGTAAGCGAAGGAATCTAAAATTTAACCACGTCGCTCCACTTGTATATACCTGAGCGTAACGAGGCTTTCAAGGCACGAGAAGCGAAATAATTTTGCAGCCGTGCGCAACACACAACTTTTCACCTCACTACAGCGAGGAAAATGTGAGATGTAAGAAAAAATAAGGAATTGTAACAAATGATTATTTTTTCCTTTTAAGCTATTGATAATAAACCTACAAAACATATGACAAATATAAATTCTAACTTAAAATGACATTTCCACGCTAGCGGATAAAACGCACTTTTTCACGCAGATTTTGCGCTGTAAATGGAACTTTTCCGAGCGAGTGACGTGAAAAGATTATTTTAGTTGCTTTTATATCGTTTCAAATTATAGTTTTAAAGAATGACTCAGGAGATATGAACATAACATTGGAAAGTTACCAGAGTTACCCCCATTCCTAAGACTAGTGATACCCTCTGTGTGTTGAGAATTACAGACCAATTGCTATACTGTCTGCACTGGCAAAAGTGTTTGAATCAGTTCTGCATAAACTAATATCCCACCAGCTCTCACCTTTCCTACGCGATTGTCAACACGGTTTCAGATCGAATCGCTCAGTGGAGTCCAACCTCCTCACATTAGTAGACGAGGTTTCGTGTTGCCTTGACAAGGGTGCGCAGGTAGATGTAGTTTACTTTGACTTTAAAAAAGCGTTTGACCGTGTCGATAACGATTTACTGCTTGAAAAACTGTGTCGCATAGGTTTCTCACCTAGGCTTCTCAAACTGGTAGCTAATTACATGAGCGATAGGAGGCAATACGTCCGGCACGGATGCTATGTTTCCGACTTATATCCGACGCGATCTGGTGTTAGTCAAGGTTCCATTTTGGGCCCCCTTCTGTTCAGTGTCATGATTAATGATCTTGAGGGTACGGTCAAGCATGCTAAATGCTTACTATATGCAGACGACCTGAAACTGGTCCTCGGTGTGAGGCAGACAGACGACTGTAAAAGGTTGCAGGAGGATATCGACGCAGTGTTCTCGTGGAGTGTTGCTAACAAGCTACTTTTTAACGTTGCCAAATGCTCGGTGATAAGTTCTAGTCGTGTCCAGAGTCCATTGCATGCTGAATATAAGCTAGGCTCAGAAAAAATACCCCGGGTTACGTCTGTCAAAGATCTAGGGGTTCTATTTAACGAGCGGTTTTCTTTCCATGACCATAGCAGGGAATTAGCCACTAACTGTTTCAAGCGTCTTCGCTTTGTTATCAGGAATGCGCGTGATTTTCGGGATCCAAATGTTGTTAGATCGCTGTATACGTCTCTGGTGAGAAGCAAGCTGGAGTCGGCAGCGATCATTTGGAGCCAGCAAGAGAGTGGTTACGCGTTGCTTCTAGAGAAGATACAAAAGGTCTTTCTAAGGTTCCTTTATAGGAAATTATATGGATATTACCCATTTCTATATCCTACAAAGTTTTTACTCGGCGCACTTGGGTTCAATTCTCTAGAGGTAAGGCGTAATTACAATCTTTTGACCACTGCGTGTGGTATTTTGCGCGGTAGTAGTGACTGCCCTGATTTGGTTTCTAGTCTGGTAAGGCTCTATGTTCCGTTTGTAGCAAAGAATGCACTTAGGCCACGTAGCACCAATGTACTTGCGGTTCCTAAGGCCCGAACGGTCTCTCACAAAAAATCTCCCATGGTTAGGGTGCTGCAAATGCTGAGCTCGCTCCAGACATCAGTACCCGAGTGTGATGTGTTCGCGGGTAAATGGACGGATGTGTGTCGTGAGTGCTTGAGATATTGTGAGATGATGGATAGTAAATAATAATGAATTATGATTACATGTTTTATGTGTTGTTAAATGAATTTAGTGATAATACTGACATAAAAATGTGTGTGTAAATGTAATGGTTAATATATAAATTTGAATTATTCCTAATTAGTTTGTAATGTGTATTATTAATAGCATATAATATAATATAATAATGAATTTTCCAGCGCTTTGGTGAAAACTGTAATGCTGTGTAAATTTTATATGACAATAAATAAATGAATAAATAAAATAAATAACCATATTATTATTATTTTTGATTGGTGTGTCTTCTGTATGCCGCTTCGACCAGATTTTGTGACAGCCCTTTATTAGAGTTAACTACTGAGGCCCGTTGAGTCTAGGAATTCCCAGATTCTTTGGGCAATGAAGTGTTATATCTCTTCCGGGGGCACAGAAAAAAAAGATTGGCCCTTGTAAAGTCTTACAGGCTTGTCTGTTGAGTGATAATACTAAATCCTAGCAACAACTTATTAGTAGACAATACAACAGCATGCATATGCATGTCTTAAAGGAAATGATTAACATGACTGAAAATTAAAATACAATCGTAGTTGTTAAGGTTTGGTCGCGCACTCGTATGAGATATGTATAATACGTAGGTATATGTGTGGGTGGAGGAAGGCCTACGCTCCACACGTGTCCGGATGCAGGAGATTTGGGATGATATACAATTTTATTCGGCCGTTTCAAATTCAAAAGGCGATAACTGACTGGGTTTTTAGGGTTGCGTACCCAAAAGAGTACCAACGGATCCGAAGTATCCGAACCCTATTACTAAACCGATACAATATAGCATAACCTCTGTTAGGGAACTGTGTGGATGCTAATGAAAGTTATGTTATATTCATTAGCTAAGCTTAGTTAAATTAAGTTAAAATATATCGAATTTGGCCACTCATTTTGTCTCTCTAAAACACCAATCGCTCTCTGGGAAATCTGTCACACAATACATAACTAGCCCTAGCACAGGCCCCGATCTTTTTGGGCTGTTACTGCACACTAGGTATGTTATTAAACGCTTTTCTGAAACATTGGCTTCTATTAATGTAAATAGTGAATTATAAGTTATATACTTGTTTGTTGAATAAATAAAATACCTAAATAAAAAAACATCTGCTGATGGTATGCAGTGGCGTGCGATCCATATAGGCATAGAGAAACTGCCTACCCTGAAGCCCTGAACGATCATGGCTCCATATAGGCACATAAAAACTGCCTACCTTGGCCAAAAAACTTGTGCATGCCACTGATGGTATTTATGCCTGTCTATCACGGGACTCTAAAGGCCGTAACACACCGGATGCGTGCGCAGCACGTGCACGTGCGCGTTGTGCGTGGCGTACGCTTTGTATCGTATGGAATGTCATAGTAGATGGTACACGTGCGCAGCGGTTGCGTGGCGTGCACGTGCGCAGCGGTGTGTCATCTCTTATGGGTATTCGTACTTTACAACGCGGACGCATCCGGTGTGGCTTGGCTTTAACTTTTGATCCATAATAAGTACTTAAGTAGACGTTTGATTTTCTTACAGAAATTCGTTAGTTTAAAGTAGGCGCTATAACAACAGTCTTAAATTAATCTTCTTCTTCCTTGACCTTTCTTGTCCTTTTTCTCCAGAGTAATATACGATTCTTAGCTAGTACAGCGTCGACGTTAGCTTCTTTCAAGTCTTTTTTGACTGTCGTCAGCCAAGTGGCAGGTGGTATTAAATTAATATTGTATTAAAAATTAAAGATCCATCCTTGCAAGAACCTTTTTGATTGTCGTTTTTGAATACGTTTGTTAATGAGTCCGACTCGCACTTTCGAAGTGGTATTGTGTTCTGCGTTTATTACATTCAGTGTGGATTAAGTTATTTCGACGTTTGAATTCGGAATTTTGTACCGTTGTATTGTAATATATTTAAGTACCTATAACAATAACGGATAAATACATTGATTTTTTTTATCACGAATCGAATGTATACCCATCCGATTGAAGTGAAGTGAAGCGTAAAAATATTTCAGCTTTTAAAGGGTTTAAATATGATTAAATTTAATTTTTTTGCGTTCATAATATTCGACGTTTTGGATCACCTTTCTCATCTATAGCTTCAAACGAAAGGGCCGCTTATACACAATTAAGTCTCGTTTTTATCTGATGAAAGTTCCGGAATACTTACGAGTTTTTTTTTTTATAAATATATTACAGAACAATTTTACACAAATCGGACTAGTCCCACGGTAAGCTCAATAAGACTTGTGTTATGGGTACTAGACGATGATATATTTAATAGATTTATATTAACTTACATACATAGAACACATTCAAGACTCAGGAACAAATATTTATGCTCATCACATAAATATTTACCCTTACCGGAGTTACCGGGATTTGAACCCAGGACCTTCAGCTTCGCAGTCAACGTTACTGAGAAAAACCGGTCGCCAAAATATATTATATTTAAATCAAGTTATAACATTTTCGACGTTATAATAAAACGTTTAGGTAAGTTATTTTTTGAAATACTAGAATTTATTCGAAATCCGAAACACGAACCTAAAATAATATGGGTTACCATATTGTATGACGTAAATTGATCAATTCAGTTGCCATGTTCCTGCATCCATCTTCTTTGGGAATAACCTGTAAACTACATCCGACGATTTTATCCCTCAGAGGATCCATCCCACAGAAGCCGCTTGCTAAGAGGTCGGTCCCATTGTTACATTATTAAGGTTAATCGTTGGTAAGTTATGAATAAAAAAAATACCCATAAAAAATACAATGGTCAGTTCTTTAGCTTAGCTCTTTTAGAAATTATCAACAATGTTGTCAGCAGCAACAACTGTACTTTGTTAACAATTAACTAGTACGCCTTACAAGTACAAGTTCTATGGAAGAAACCAATAAACGTGCCGCTCATTTTAGATTATTTGATTGACACATAAATATTCGTATATAAGACACGCTCATTGGTTATAAATATAAAGTACCGCCTATAATAGGCAGAGCAATGAGACAAAAAATACTTAAGTTTTTATCCTGTCGTCGATCAAGCCCGATACTAGCAGAAAGAGCCTTAAATATCTACCAAGCTACGTGTCGATATCGCGGCGCAAAACGAACAAAACCAGGCGAGAGTCGCCGCGTTTAACAACTTCATCGGCACTAACGAGCGGGAACCAGTTCCGACCGGGCCGGTTCATCGCGGCCCCCATTCGAGACTGGCTCGGCGATTTTAGTCTATAGACACCAAGCAGAACCTGGCGGGAGACTGGCTCGACGATGTTAACCCTAACACTGTCTGTGGCCACAGACACGAGGCAGGCAACAAAACCAGGCGAGCGTCATCGCGCTTAACAACTTCATCGGCACTAACGAACCCTCATTTGAAACAGAGATAGCTCGGCGATGTTATTTCAGCAGCGATTTCGAGCATAAAACCTACATAACTTGAAAATCAAAGCATACCTATATAATTATTGCTTGTTTAAAGTAAGGTATAGGCTTCTCACAAACGCAGTCAAGAAGTTTTTGCATTAATAGAGTCGGACCATTTTATCTCTTCCAAGCAAATGAACTGTCAAATATATAAAAACTGAATATGGCAATGTTTTGTATCTGTCACAGACGTCAAGTTGTTTATGTGTCTTAAGAAACAATTTATCTCTACGTACGTTGGTTTTTTAAAAACTAAAGGTTTATATATGGGAAAACCATATAAAAGTGGCCAGCGGGAACTGCTTTTCCTCATGATCATTAACTTCGATGCTGTAAAGCAACAGCAAGAAGCGATTATCGCGGAAAAGAGGCAATGTTTCCATTGCATTAAGTCTTTGGCTGGTAAGATTAACCAATCTTAGTACTTTTGAATAACACCAATATGGTTTTTGTTAAAATAATGTTCAAGTGAAGCCATTTAGCTTTTAGCAGCCTCTTTAGTGCACTGAGAATATATTATGTGGTGTTAGTGACTTATTTGTTATTCCTATTAAATTACAGCTGGTTTAAATGATGATATTAAGAGGAAAATGAAACTCGTCTAAATAAAGAGAATGTCTGTTATGAGTGGTAGAAATTAACAATTTTATAATATTAGAATATTAGAAATAATAAGTGATGTTCCATGTAGGTACCACATTATTAGATAGCCATTTCTTGGTGAAGGTAAATTATATTTAACAAATATATTATAAAAAATGTTTTTTTTTCTATATAATATATTTGCTAAATCTAATACTAAAATGTTATTTCCACTTTTTTTAAAGGTTGATGATAATACACGAGTATCAAGACTATTTAGTGCCCTATATTCAGTGTTGCCATATACCAATCCACAGATAAAACAATTAAAATTGGTGGGGTAAAGATATTATAGCCAGACTCTAATAAACTTATACTAGATCTTCTAAGCATTGAGAGATAGATGACGAATCAAAGCGGTCACGAAATGGAATTGTGACGGTGATGGCGCCGAAAATCGCTAAACCAAAATCGAATACAGATCAGTCTTCCTTCAAAGAATAAAACGACGTAACTCTTGAAAATATTCTATCAAAGTACAACCTTTTGTGCAAGTTACGGGGCGAAATTATCCCTTTATGGGGCTAAAAGCAATAGGCGTCATACTTATAGCAAAATTGATACAACAATAAAAACAACCGGCCAAGTCCGAGTTGGACTCGGGCACGAAGAACTTTTCACGAAGAAAAACACGATCCTTATATAGTACATGAGTACTATATAAGGAACGTGTTTTTCTTACCCAGGAAAGGATCAAACTACCCAGCGATTGGCCGAAGTCCTATGATTCCTCTGGCTTTTAACGAGCTGCGGAAATGGCTACGTCATATGGAACACGAACACAACACGCTGATCAATGGGCAAAAACCAGTACATGCAGACAGTCCCGGGAAGTGGTATCACACCCAGACACCCACCTGATGAGGTGCCTGTTGTTTACAAGCTTGCCCTACGTTTAATCGTAGGCATCATCACTGGACACTGCCCGCTTAACAAATATTGATGTTCTAGGAATAAATGACAGTTCCCTGTGTAGGGTATGTCTGTCGGCCGAAGAAAGAGCTTCTCACGTGATCCTGGAATGCGTCGGCGTAGCTAAACAATGGGCTGAAATCCTCACAACATCGAGGTCGCCCCGGAAAGCCTGTGGAGACATCAGGAAGATCCTGCACTTCTGGACGGAGCTGTGCTGGCTAGACCCCTAGGCAGCAACATTCCCACGCACAATGGCCTGGCTTTCATGGGGTAAGTGCGGAGAGCGGAGCCCATAACCATAGTACCTTTATACTTTATTTTTAACTTTATTCTATTTTATTAAACGCCTAAAACCACGTTTCTTGTAAAGGGACTCTCTGTAAAGGGACTCTCTTAAGTTTTTTTACCTTATTTTTTTTTTTTTAGACAGACAGCAGAGGCTTGGTAATCGAACCCTTAAAAATGTAATAGATATTTAATTGTATTTAGAATTATGTACTTTGTGATAAAACGGGGTTTTCTAAAGGATCACTGTAAGATGGACGAGTTGTTGAAACTTTGTTCTGGTAATGCAGTGGTGCAAAAAATAAGTACAATACTGAATTGCGATTCTTCATACTGTATGTCTTTATTTTTAACAAATTGCATGAATTGGAGTGTAAAATGCTTTCGTATTTCGGTCAGTCCGGTGGATGTCCGGCTGTTCTCTACAAGTCGCATTTTTCAAAAGATTCTCGTAAAACTTTGTGAGCAGGTTCGATAATTATATGTTTTTTTTGTTGATTCCTACTTATGTTTTTTTTTTTCAAAATTTCAGAGAATTGGGGTTCAAAGGTTCTCAAGGTCTACAGCCAGTAGTATAAAAAGTTGATATATTTATAGAATTATGCCCAAAGCTTAAGTTCCAGTAAAGAAAACCGACAATAAAAAAGGAATCGTTCAGAAATCTTAATTCTTTCAAACGTAGGATTTGACACCGTAAAAAACGTGTATCGATAAAAAATTTACGGTTTTAAAAAGAGAAAGCTTTTTGTAGGTGTTTGTGACAAATTGACCGTAAGACTGATGATCTTGTGAGTTTGAGAGCCTCTTGAACTGTATCGGTGTCAATATAGAAACCGGGACGTTATAAAATTAAAGGTCATTGGCTCACGCGGTTCGACCATTTTGGAAATTTAACGGTTTACTAACTTAAGGGCAAATCATGTTTCCGAAACTTTAATCTCCTAATCTAAGTTGCTTTATACCAGTACTTGTATAAAAGGAAACTATTCGATACTGCATAGCTTGAAAAAAAATGAAAGGTTCTTGGTTTCAGAAAGAAGAGATGCGAAATGAAACAGTTGTTAAATAAGGAAATTGGGTTAGGTTATGTTACATTAACAAGGTTACCAAAATGTAACGCAGTAGAAGCTGAGTGACTTAAGAACTTTCCCGGGTTTTCTATTCAAGGTTTCAATGAAAACCATGTTGTTTTTGTTTTCAACATTTATAATGCAAACTTTTGCTAAGCATACTTTATTGTCTATGTTTCGATATCAAAACTTATAGTCAATGAGATAATATTATGATATTCAATAAGCCTCAGAACAAAAATAATATCCGCCACATGTTACGTCAACTTAAAGATAATGCGTGCATGCAACAAAATTTATCCACAACGAGCATCGTCAGGTCTAAAAGAAAAAGAAGAAGACAATCTGCAACATGCTTCGTCAAGAAAACTGTATGCTGCCCAATCCTCCCTCAGTGCCATGTCCATTATGCTAGCAGCATTACCCCGCTGAATAGCAATGGAGACCTGCTGGACCGATAATTATAAGTAGGTAAATAACACCTTTTATATACGCTTATTTTTTATGCAAATAAACTATTCATTCATTCATTCATTCATTCATACAAATATGAATGCAGTAACTGAGAAATGGAATAAAAGTTTGTAATCATAATAACTTCCATACCCGCCCTTGTTGTCATGAAAATAATTATGTATGTCAAAATTAATTTATCTACAAAAATCGTCAATTTCTACGAAGTACCAAATAAAGAATTTTTTTAATCTACTTCCCTGAATGAAGGATATAAAGGCAGCAATTATAACGTGTTATAATACTTAAAATATAAACCCTTACCGTGTTAATAAACCAATCTTAAAGCATACAATATACCTTCAAATTGAGATTCTACCCTTTTATGGAGATAACCAGTAAAACGCCTTGTCGGCAACGGTCAGTAATGAACTTCTTGAATTTATATCCGCCATTAAATAGTTAAGCTGTAAATTGACAAAAAACTTACTTTTAAAAGGAAGTTTTATACCCGGCCCTGACAAAAAATTTAAATGCCGTATGTATAATATTTTTTCACAGGAAAACGAACTTTATTCAACCTGCAACAGATGTGTTGATTCATTTTTAAAACGGAACAACTTACTCTCAATGTGTTACAATTATAAGTGCACTGAAAACAGGTTGCGGGTAGTTCTCTGTGATAATAAAATTACAATTGTACAATCGGATTCGTAAATAACTACATAATTTTTAACTTAATGTTACTGTGATAAGGTTAGTATTCTTAGAATGTGAAGCTCGAGGCGGTAAAGTTTTCTGCACAAGTTAATTAGTTTGGCGTGGTCTATTCCAGATGGGCCGGGTAGAGGCAAACCGCATCCAGCGAGTCTCCGATACCCTAAACAGGTCGTCCGACCACCTTACAGGCGGCTTTCCCTCGCTGCGCTTGCCGGTACGCGGTCTCCACTCGAGAACCTTTCTGCCCAAACGACCATCGGTTCTTCGAAATATGTGCCCTGCTCATTGCCACTTCAGTTTGCTTATCCTGCTTCCTATGTCGGTGACCTTGGTTCGTCTACGAATTTCCTAATTATTGATTCGATCTCGTAGAGAGATTCCGATCCATTTCCGTCTTCTCGTTCAGGATACCTCAGTGCTTGCAGGCGAAAGTCTTCAACCAGTGCGTATTACCAGTGATGACCTACGTATAAATATCTCACGTCTATTTATAAGTGTTAATTAATTCCAAATGTTTTATTTCTTTTAATAGGATACTATATCTAAGTACGTATATTGCGCGTTGATGTCTTTAGTATGAAATACGGCAAATGCCAATAGGGTTAATAATTAATTAATACAACGATATTTGTATGGGCAGTACAGGATTCTCGAATTTGACTGAAAATTACTATCAAATATGGCAATAAAACCATGCCTAAAAATGTAACTGCTTAAAAATAAGTAAGAAACCTTTCTTTTCTCAACGTCTCTCACTACCCAAAGGTTGTCTGGAAGAGATCGCTGTTTAGCGATACGAGCGTCTGTTTTTGTTTAACTTTCCTTGGATGTATTGTTTTCTGTACTCTATTTTGTGTGTTGTGCAATAAAGAGTTATTGTATTGCTGTAAGAAAAATGGTATGTTTTCACCCTGTTCCAAATCTCGTCCTGTGAAAAGTTCTGATGTGCGAATGGAACGTGAGGAGTCCCTCAACTACTTTCCGATGGGCCCTGATGTCTCAGAGGGTCCTCTTTCCAGAAGCCGCTTCCAAAAAAGGTCTGTATACCCGACGTCCTAGGAACAAGCTCTCTGATCCGGAAGAGATCACAGCAGCCATCGAAAGCATGGCTTTGCGGAGTCTT
Organism: Hedya salicella; assembly: GCA_905404275.2. NCBI lineage: Eukaryota > Metazoa > Arthropoda > Insecta > Lepidoptera > Tortricidae > Hedya > Hedya salicella. The sequence continues at coordinate 13,624,247 of FR990112.1, read as the reverse complement.
AGTCTTAGTTTCCTATTCTCCTGTATGTCTGATGTTTTAGGGTTCCGTAAAGGATAAAGCGGGACCCTATTACTAAGACTCCGCGGTCCGTTCGTCCATCTGTCTGTCTGTCCGTCTGTCACCAGACTGTATCTCATGGACCGTGATAGTTAGACAGTTGAAATTTTCACAAATGATGTATTTCTGTTGCCGCTATAACAACATATACTAAATTAGTATAAGTCTGTCTATGTCGATAACTAATATAAAATGATCAAGCACCGCGTACATTTTGCTTAGGAGCAGGGCTCTGCTAAAGAGAGGATTTTTGTAGGTACGGCCGTTTGTAGCGTATATGTATTTTGTACGGGACCCTCGGTGCGCAAGTACGATTCGCACTTGGCCGGTTTTTAGTTTTTTCTCTCTCCCATCCCATGCCCCAAGTCATCCGTATAATCGGGTTGAACCGGTTCCACCTACCCCCGCAATCCTTGTGCCTTGTGCCCTGCATCCCACCCCAACTCTAGGAAATCGCGTTGGCATTACTGTTAGTGGGGTTGCACTCACCCCACTGAATCCGATTACTTGTAAGCAGGCCTTAGCCACAGTGGCGTAGTGTAGAATAATCTAGACGTGGGCTCAGTCGAATCAGCAGGGCCCTTTTTCTTTCAAGAGAATATTCATCATCCACAAGGGGGCTTCACGCAAGGCCCTATGAAGTGCGAGGCCGTGGGCGAGGGAGCGTTTCGCCTACGCCTAGCTACGCGACTCCCTAGCCAGGCATACCCAGTTTAAAGCCAGGTTCTAAAACAAAACTCCTCCACCAACGTGGGCCAAATTGGTCAAAATTACAGGAAACAGTTGAATACGGACGTAAAAATGAACGTTTGAGTCGAAGTTAATCACGATTGCTTATCAAACCATGACATGTCTATCATGTTCTAGCCTTAGTACCGGGAATAGATTTTAATGAATATTCGAATGTATGTCTTGAGCAGAAAATTCAAAATTGTATGTCGGACTGTTTTAAACTCAACTGTACGGAGACAGGTGCTTAGAATTGCTTACGGTTGTTTTTAATGAGCGTGGAGGGTTTTGATTAATTATAGAAAGCTGTATTTTTCATAGCATTTTGTAAGAAGTAAGTAGGTCTTTGCCAAGTGTTTCGTGCATTTTGTAACTAAAACAGAATTTTAGAAATATTTCTAAAAGAATCTATGAATGTTTTATTTGGAAAAAAAATACCATTTACTTCCGTCGTTTTGTAGTTACTTGCATAAAAGCCTAACATAGGTGAGCGCTGAGAAAAGTTTCTAAGAATGAGCGTTTTCTAAAACGGAAATATCACCAGTCGGCGCCACCGTGACGTAAGGTCTAATTGACAAGAAGTGTCAAAATCCACCAATCACAGCACAGGGTGTTGACACTTCTTGTCAATTAGACCTTATGTCACGGTGGCGCCAACTGGTGATATTTCCATTATAGAAAACCCTCATTCTCGTATTTGCCTCAGCGTTTATCCATATGTCGCGGCAAACCCCGGCACGTGGTCCGTTCTGCAATAACAGACGTTCAAAGTGCATGCGTTACTTATTGAGTGGACTTATTTCGTTTATTCACCCTTAAACAGCCACCGCGTATCCGTCTATCCACCCTAAACGGTGTGGATAATGGGAATTGACTTCTATTGTTCATAATATTTTCTTCTGTTTCCACGATTATTACTCATTGAAATAAAACAATTTAACGGATTATATCGCGTATATTATCTCATTTTAGTTCCCGGCGTTTTGGAAGCTTTCCAGCTCTTCATGGTCACGGGTTCTATTGTTCATCCAAATTTTTGCCCCAAGTAAAGTCGACAGTTAAAAAAAAAATCTATTAATAAAAACTTGCATCCTGTATTTCTAAACATCGCATTTTCAATAACTTAACAAAAAAAATTCATGGAATGATAGGTGAGTAATATGTATAACAAAACTATTTTCAGCTTTGACCTTTTAAACAAAAAGGAAGTATGTATTTTTAAGTTTTTTAATGTTCACTAAAAGTATCTTTCGGCCGGGTGTGTGCGATTCGATGTAAGTAAATGACTGACACAAATCAAATCAAATCATTTTATTTCCAAGAATATGCTACATTTGATTAGTATGAAGTGTATTCGTGCGACATATTTGGCTAGTATTGGCGTAGAAATGTTATATTATATATTGCTAACAAAACTTGCCAAACGATAATAAAAAAAAATTCAATGTATTGTCCATTAACATGTCAATCACTAACACTATTTTTTTATGGACATGTCAATTAATAATAAACCGTAAATTAATTGTCAATTAACATGTCAATTAACATGTCAATTACTATTAACTAAAGATTTATTGTGATAAACATGTCAATTAATATTAAAAGCGAGAGGAAATCAGATGAAAGATATTATGTAAACTCCTATTATCAACCCCGTTCAGGGTGGATAGACTGACTTAGGGTGGATGTATAGGGTGGATAAACGGAATAAGCCTATGAGTGAACCTAAAAATGAGTAGGTTAAATTATATATTAAATTATTTGAATAAAATCAATGTTGATGTACGAGTAAACGTACATAAGTAAATAAACTCATGCGCCTACATTGTCCACTGCACCGTATAAGTCAGGAATGTGACGACCTAGTTTCAGTGGGTACAGAGATAAGTGTGCGCTTAAGCATGCGTCCCGTTCATTAGAGCAAAGAGCAACTTTTGACTTCATCTTGGAGTGTCTTTTTAGAGTTCCGTAACCACCGAGTACCAACTAAGCTGTCTGTCAGTCTGTATATTACAGAGGGCTCTAACTGATGATGATATACACTATGTTAGTACACACTATGTATAACAATTTAAATTATCACAGAATCTGTAGTACCGTGTCCGCTATAAAATTTAAAATTATATAGGGGTTCTCTATACGGAACCCTTGCTCGAATCTAATTCGCACTTGGCTGGTTTTTTCCAGACTTATAAAAATAGCCCGTTAAAAAGCATAGAGATTTTCTGTTCATTCTATTTTATAACAGTTGAAATTACAAAATTAATCATCACATCAGTGTGTAAAGGTTCGCCCAAACCAATGCTTAAAAATCGCTGGTGCGTTATCGCAGTGACGTGACTTTTGCGTCACGATTTCTTCGCTTGCCTCCCACACCAAAGCTGAACGTTGCGTATACGCGGTAACCTTTCTTAGGCGTCCCGATTTCTCTATAAATTCAGCCGCGTAAATGCACCGTTTTTTGAGCAGCGGTGTGGATAGCATGCGGTAAAATCGTGTCGTGACGCGCAAGTCACGTCACTGCGATAAGGTACTGTTAGCGTATTTTATTTAAAGCATTGGTTTGAATAACTTAAGATTCAGATTGCCTAACGGTGTACTACAGTCAGTATCAAAATAAGTAGTCCTTAATCTATAACATTCTATGTCTATTATGTACTTAGGTACAGTCGTGATTTATTTGGCACTTTGATAAGTTTGACGTCACAGATTAAGTACACCCTACTGCCGTGAATAGCCTGATTTTTGTAATGAAATTCGAATTACTAAGAGCTATATTCTACATATCTAAGCAAGTAAGAGCAGGTATGGTGATCGCAAAGTAAAGAGAAAAGTTCATGCTTGAAATTTCCAGGGGGCTTCTAATCTAAACTCACGTGGAGTTTAGAAGCCTTAAAACTAAAGGAGAGGTTAGTTAAGAGAAGTCTCAAATGAGACTTATTATATTTCCTACCAGTGGCGTGGCGTCAAACATCTTGCAAAGTCGGAGTATATTCTTTTCGCTTATGTTTTTGTTTAAAGCAGTAAATTAAAGTACTCAAATGCCTTAAAGTAGGCACGCCTACCTAACTACTTAATACATGTTCGAAACAAATTGTCAATCAACGGAAACTGTAAACATAACTGCCAAACTATAACAAGTACTCGTATGTATGTAGGGACTCCTACTCACGGCTTAAAGCCTACATATACAAACATATTTATTTGTACACAAGAATACGAGAGAAATAAATAAAACCTTCACTAAAAAGAAAAAAATCTTACAAGCTTTCCTACAGAGCCGAGCACAAAAGCGAGAGAGACGGGCATAGGGGTTAGTAGGGATTAGAGTGAGATGAAAGAGATCGAGCCACGTGACACCTGCCGGCCGCCAAATGAAGATATCGCAGCTGGATGTGAGAGGATCGTGGACAGGGGTTGGCAACCTTTTTTTCAATAAAAATAATTTATATTGTGGGCGTAGAAAACTGAGACGTGGAAAAGGTAGTAGAAGTGAAGTGGTAATGAACTTGAGTCCCGCGTAAAAGTAATAGATAATTAAGAGCAAACATAAGTTTTTCGATTAATTAATACCTGTTGTGTTGCATGGCGACGATGCTTACTTCTTTTAAGAAGTTCGTCTTTGTGTTCATGTAGATGTTTGACACTATACCTACTTGTTACTCCCAAAAAGGAATATTATATAATTAAAAATAAAGACACACAGATGTTGTCTTATGATACTTAAATTAAATTAAGGAAATTATATTACTAATCAACAAAAAAATCCGAATTTCGAAGTGGGGCAGTTGAATCTTACAACTATTCAAAATAGTCATGTCATCATGAGACAAGGAGTTATAGGCCTAAGTTTATGCCGATGCAAATTTTGATTACACGTATTATTAAACAACAAGGGTAGTACCTACCTATACTAACAAATATTTTTGTGTATGTTTGTCCCCAATACCTACCTATTAGACTTCTTTATATAACATTTATATATAAAGAAGTAACATTTAGGAGAACATTTTATGAATTCATTATTCAATTAATTTGTGCAAGAAACCAAGTTCTTCACACCTGTGCTTTCTTAATCTGAGAAAAGGTTGGCGACCGCCCCAAAGCCAACAACATCAAAACGTCTACAGATGCTACTAAGGCACGATACTACAGCCAAGCAGTATTTTTGTAAGTCGAATAAAATGAATAAAACCTCATATTTATTGATACGCGTGTAACTAACATATCGAATTTAATTCCTACTTTACTTTGTTTTTTATTCTACAACGTTTGTTGTTTACAGTAAGACGTTTTTCAACGTTCAGAAACTAAATTAGATTAAGATTAAGAACTTAACAAAACAAAGGAAACGAGCCAAAAACGGGAGCCGTCGACACGTGCAAACGCACCAACTTAACTTTAGACTAAAAGATATAAACTCGCCCTTACATTGCAACAAAACCCTCGTGTTCCTTCTTCTTCAAACGCATATGGTTAAATTTGTAAAAGTGTCAGTTTACACACGGTAGGCACTGAGCAAATATTGACGCAGTTAGAGTCAAACAGTCACATAATTTGAGCAGGTATCTATGCCATGGGCTGGGATTATCTTGTTCTGGGCGATGAGGCGGAAAGGCAAATATCTCACTCAAACAGCTTAGCGTTCTTTGTGACGCAAAAGTAATCACTTGATATCCTCAGGTTCGGTGATATTTCCATAGAGAATGTTTATTAAATTTTATATACGATTTCTTTTTTATGTCGAGTATTTCCTTGTTGTCTAATATCTCACTTAGTTTACCTTAAACATGCAGGTCAACGAGCTTGAAACGCGGCGATAAAAACAGTGACCAAGCCGTTTGCGCTGAAGATCCTTGGGCCGTTGACTGGACATTCAGACGCCTAGAAACTGTGCAAAGAAATTATACATTTAGACAGACTGCGTTTTGGATCATCGGGTTAGCTAGCGCATTTCTCAGCCAAAGAATTGGCATCGCCATAAAACGGAAAGATGTGGCCAGCCTTATGGAAAAATGTGGGCACCCGCCAGGGCAACGACCTAGGACAGACTGTAGGATTACTGTATTTAAGTTTAATTTTAATTATTTTTGTAAGTAATTTCGAAGATCCTAATGCAGTCAACGCCGGCAAAAGCATGATAAAACAGAACAATCAAAGTAAAGGTTATTCTTTATCCTGTCAGAGCCTACCCCAAGCATACAAAAAGGAGCAGGTAACATCATTTGTTTCTTTCACGAAACATCTCCATAAATACCAATGCGAATAAATTTTTACGACATCGGCAGACACCCAGAAATATCGCTCGTAAATTTTCTAAAACCTTATGATTTATATAAAGGAGATTACCAACAATTTACTGCTCATTCGATTTGAGAACTAATTTAATATGCATGAGATGATAAAAATCTGTTCTGGGAAGCGATATTAAATTAAAATGTTGTCGTGTCACACTGTCGAGTCCGCCCATAAACGGCACCTTATAAAGTTTTTTTGTTTAGATACTAGACTACGGATAAACTTGTTCGTGGAGCAATTTCAACATGGGCTATGAAACTAATAGGTATGTGATCCAATTTAAATAACATGTAACATCTTTAAAACAATTTTCACGATCTTTTGTTATCTAGGACTAGCTCTGCCCGCGACTCTGTTCGCCTTAAATTCGCTTATCGCGGATAAGGGTATTTTTTCCGGGATAAAAAGTAGCCTATGTCCTTCCCCGGGACTCACACTATCACCATATCAAATTTCATCCAAGTCGGTTCGCCGGTTTAAGCGGGAAGAGGTAACAGACTGACAGACAGACACACTTCCGTATTTATATAATACAAGCTTCTGCCCGCGACTTTTTCCGCCTTAAATTTGTTTATCGCGGATAAGGGTATTTTTCCGGGATAATAAGTTATCTATGTCTTTTCCCGGGACTCAAAATATCTCCATACCAAATTTCATCCAAAATCGGTTCACCGGTTCACAACACCGGTTCAACAGACAGACAGACAGACAGACAGACACACTTTCGCATTTATAATATTAGTATGGATAGTATTGATAAAGGCTTTTTTTAACGTTAGACAGGCAAGCATTAAGTAAAATTACGAGTACCTAGCCTACTTATCTAAAATTCGACATGCAGATACTTACATTTTATACCCAATTTTAGGTATATTCTGCGCTTTAAAAGTAGGTATTACTTAAGGGCACTTTATGATTTAAAATATAGGTTAAAGCAACGTTTCTCGTAGCTACTATGGATATCTTAATATAAAACCATTAAGATATAAATCAGAAAAATATATATAGCTATAATTTTAAAGCAAGTTTTTAAAAACGATGACTACGGTGTGTCCTGACATTCGAACGCTTAAAAATATATTCGTCGAATCTTATCTTGATTCAGTTCCTTGGAAGTGACGCCGTTAACAGACATATAAATTCGATTTGATTGCAAATAAACATATGGCTTCTTTATCTTTTAATAGGTAGATAAGTATAATAAGGAAGTAATGGTATGTAATTATATTTTACTTAAGTCGACACGCCTAGACGGCGGGCTGAATTTTTCTTCTATGTTCAAGTCAAACTTGTATGATGTAATTTCCAATTGCCTATTAAATCGGTTGACATAGTTTGAATTAGGTATTTGAAATGAGGCAGGGCGGAAATATTACGTTTTATTTGGAGTCGAATCAATATTTTAAAGCTATAATTTACAATACGGCTATAGCCAACATTTCTGATCCGAACGTGTTATCTGAGTTACCAGTTTCTACCTGTGAAATTGTAAGATGGAGCTATAAAATGGACCGTGACTCCACATAAAAAGTAAAGAAATAAGGCACGAGATGTGTTTTTAATAAGTGACTTAATATTTTAGCTCCCAAATCACAGTCCAAGACTCTGATGAGACGCCACGTATTTCGTCTCGACCACAACAAGATGCTAACAGGAAATAAAAAAAACGTGAGAATAATATAAATTAAGTCCTCTGCCCCCTGACACAGTGGACACAAACTACTGTAGGCTTGTGGTACTTAAAAAGGTATATTTTTAAAAGTACTTTAATAAAATCACTTTTGCACCGTTTTATTACAAATTGATTATAGCAATATCTTGAAAAGTTAACGGAATTAGATAAGCGATCACATGACAAATGTAGATAACAATCAAATAGAGATTACTTAGGTCACCTATTAGCTAACTATAGGCATTTTCATTCAACATCCACCAGCCTTTAAATAAATTTAGGGCTGGAGTTTGAGCTTGCTGTTTCAGTCACAACTAAACAACTTCATGACTCAATATTGATAATTGCGAGAAGACGACAGTTGACAAGATGGGTTTCAACTAATTAATTCTGATGGTTAGTGTTATTCTGTCTGTAACTCCAAAGGGCAACGGAGCGTGTTATTGTTTAGTTTAAAGCCTACGTGTAGGTATCCATCTGTTTGTTTTTGGCTCAGCTATGTAGAAAACACAGCACTATCTTTGTAGCGCCGCGTAAGTATATGCAACTATCGTTTGCATTTCAGATGAGTACAACCTAATCATCTATGTATGCGTAACACCAACGTCATTTGTATGCGACTCGCGTCCAAGTGTTCGCTGCGCTGACCTACTGTATCTCTCTCCTTTGTCCACGTCCCTCGGCGCTCGATAATTGAGACGTCAATTTTTTTTCTCAAGCCGACTCGTAGCTTTTTGAATATTTATAACTCTAGTGGCCAGTAATTTAACATCGGGTACTTCTCGTTATCTCGGAGGCTCTATCTGGGCTCGCTCGTTTTGTTTCTTAGCCACGATTAATGAGGATTCCAACAGGTCGGAGAACTAGCCGAGGGCTTTGGTAATGTTGTATAAAACACGACGCCATTAAACGTGGAAGTGCTATCTATCTGAACTTCTTTAAGATTAGGTAGAGCGTAGATGATTTCGTCATCTTTGGTTTTGACTTGGTTGGTCGGATTTTTTTGTATCTTATTTATTTATGTCTTAGCTGTCACGCAAAATAGTTTGTTAGTGCTAAAGAAACATACTCTCAAGTCTGTAAGATTATCTTTACAAAGCCGTTTTACGTACCTATCTTTAATATACCATCAACCAACCCCTAGCGAATGCATAAATAATAATCATTGATTTTTTAATGCTGCGCTACTCAAGGTTTGTCGAGAAGAAATCGCTTTTTAGCGATAAACCGCCTGACAATTACTTGTAATTTTGCAATTTTCATTATTTCAAATGTTTGTGTGTAACAAAAAGTATGTACCTATTCGTATTATATAACATTTCAATCCAGAACTAAACTTGTTTATACCTATTGACATACCATATATGCGTCAGTAAAAAATGGATAATCACCTGCCATTAAATCACACGTGAAAACCATTAGGTAGGTATCGTTAACGAATCATTTCACCATGTCATTCCCGGTCCTGCCAAAGCTCAGAGTCTATCACAAAGAATTAAAAAAAAAAACTTTAAGGAGCGTCGCACAATTTAGCTGTCACTCAACTCTATAGATATATATAGGTTTTGTTCGACATGCGCACAATGATCCTTCATAATGTTCACGCTGCGTCCGCGCATAAAAGTCCCCTATTGTATTACAAATAATCCGTAAAATTAATGGCAGCTTCTTTGCGTAGGAATTAAAAGTCGTGAAATGGAAAAAAAACCTTTAGAAACTTTGATTTCATTTATTTTTGTCTGTCTCATGTATTCATTCGTTTGTTAAAATAGGGTTTAGACATGTGCGTTTTGAATAAAATGCAATTTAACGCGTTGGCATTTGATGGATTTGCTGGGACTCAATCTGAGTATGAAACTGGCGTCCCTCTAGTTTTTGTTTAAGTTCAATAAGTGTACACCAGCACTATGCTACTGTGAAATTGAACAGTGAAAAAATACTGGGTCTGTTCCCAGTACAGAAATAAATTAATAGTTTAAAAAACACTAGAAAAACACGCTTTACAAGACTTTTGTAACAAATCCAAACAGCTATGATACGATGTTCCATCATGAAGTTCCAGTTCATATCTTTCGGCTCCATCATCAGATCCGTTCGACAGTACCATGTTATTGTATTGTCATCAGAACTACTTACAGCTGCCAATTTTTATGACGCTACGATCTTTGGAAGATTGTTAAATCAGTTACCTTAGATTCCATTTGAGTATTCATTTGAGTTCTCGACGTTTCGGAAGCTTTTCAGCTTAAATGAGAAATAATCTGAAATAAATGAGAAAGCTATTTAAATTAGTATTTATCGCGGAAACAGAAGAAAATATTATTATCCTCATATATGTACCTACAAGAAGCTCATGCTGTGACAGGGCCTGATGTAGATGTGCGGAGGCCCTAGGGCAACAAAGTAGTGGAGGACCCCGCCTGGCACCTAATTATTTTCCAAATAAAACGCACTTTCTTTTTCAGCCAAGTTTTTCAGTAAATTATTTAGTGTGAAACAAACGAAATTATTTTAAGAAACCTAGAAACATTAAAGTAAGAATTATGCGAAATTAAATTTTAGCATTAACGAACGGAATCTGCCGAGCTTTTTTAGAAGAAAAGTCGTTGATGATTTCGTTGAAATCAAGTGTCGGAGGGAATCGCTTTCAATGCTCAGGAGAGAAAGCTTCAATAGACGGTTTTGTCCCATTGTCGCTAAGGTTTTTCAAGACGTAAAACTGGCCGCCCCTTTTCTCCGATAATTCGGTATCGCTCTGTACTTGCTATGAAGTCTGTGGGAGCCCCGCTTTTGTGGAGGCCCAGGGCGCTATCCCCGGATGCCCTCCCCTAAATCCGGCCCTGTGCTGTGACATTTCATTTGCCCGCGACTTCGTCCGCCTTAAATTCGTTTATCGCGGATAAGGGTATTTTTCCGGGATAAAAAATAGCCTATGTCCTTCCCCGGGACTCAAACTATCTCCATACCAAATTCCATTTAAATCGGTTCAGCGGTTTAAGCGTGAAGAGGTAACAGACAGACAGACAGACACACTTTCGCATTTATAATATTAGTATGGATATGGATAGTATGGATTTGCCGCAAATCGGCTTTGCCGCGTTATTATGAATGTCATGGGTTTTATAGGTTAAAGTTTCCAAAAGATTCAAATAAAGAGAACGTTACGTAGAACACATGTTGTTTCTATTCCAGGTTTGTAATTTTAGTCATGTAAAACTATATTTTTTAATTAAACTGCGAAATAAATTAGTTAAATATCATATTAAAAAATATATATTTTTTAAGAGAAACTCAAGTTCAAAGAGCCGATTATCTGTGTGGGTGAGCTCATGGTATACATATATAAATACATGTTACCGGAGACGTATGGATTTCAGAATATTCCCAGAAAGTTCACATATCATCCAGTCCAGTGTGTTAGTCTATGTATGAGTCAGTCATGAAGAAGACAAAAAGGAATGTCGTCCCTTTCGAAAACAACCTAAGTACTTACTTTGACGATGAACATTATAGCAATATATACTTATTGAAATAAAACAATTTAACGGATTATATCGCGTATATTATCTCATTTTAGTTCCCGACGTTTCGGAAGTGACCATGGAAAGCTGGAAAGCTTCCGAAACGTCGGGAACTAAAATGAGATAATATACGCGATATAATCCGTTAAATTGTTTTATTTCAATGAGTAATAATCGCGGAAACAAAAGAAAATATATACTTAGTATTGCTGAGATAAAATATGTACTTTATTATGATGTTATTATTAAATCTTTAGTGCCATTCCCGCCATTCACCCCGGACAGTAAAACCCGTTCTACACTTTCCGACCCCATCCTAATTATCGGATAAAATCGAATAGTGTATTGTGCTACAGGCCCTAAAAATTGGGATCTAAGGGGCTACTCCGAAAACCGAAGATTCTTTAGTGCCATTCCGCTCACTTAAATACAGCTTTACATGAGAGCGAGAGGAACGGCACGTTACGATCTCCGAATTTCGAGTTTCGGAGTAATCCCTCTGTTGCATAATACATTATCCGATGTTATCCGATAATTAGGATTGGATCCGATAAGGTCTAGAACGGGTTTAAACTTGTTAGGTATAGCTTTCTTTCCATACTAACATTATAAATGCGAAATTGTGTCTGTCTGTCTGTCTGTTACCTCTTCACGCTTAAACCGCTGAACCAATTTGGATGAAATTTGGTATGGAGATAGTTTGAGTCCCGGGGAAGGACATAAGCTACTTTTTATCCCGGAAAAATACCCTTATCCACGATAAACGAATTTAAGGCGGACGAAGTCGCGGGCAGAAGCTAGTCTCATATAAGGTAGTAAAACAGGTGAAAAGGGTCCAGCGGAAAGCAGTAAATAATAGTTCCAAACCCGTTCACAATGGTGCTAGTGTGTAATATCATGTTCAACATTATTTTTCTTGCATTGTTGTTTTTTTTGCATTATTATGGTAATTTTATTTATTTATTTATTTATATAAAGATAAATGGCAGTTCGAGACTTTATTTTATAATGGCGAAAAAACTTTCAACGTTTGTTGTCAGACACATTCTTGCCAGTACATATAATCTATTTACTCACTTGCTACTGTGGCGCCACCAACTTAACCCCTTTTGACGGATTCTTTGGATATACTTACAAAGATCAATCTCATTTCTATTCTCCAGTTCTCCTTAAGTTTGAGGTTTGAATATGGTTTGCCTTTTTATTACACAAAATACTAAAATGTATTAAACATAAAAATAAAACAGAAAAAATGAAATAAATAAACCTAATTGAATTATTGTTTCTTGGGACCTAAACTATATTTACAATATACATATGTCCCCTATATCGCTGCCGGTGGGCAAGGTGCCCATAAGGCTGGCCGCGTTGCTGCGTTGGATGGCGATGCCTATCCGCTGAGCTAAGAACAAACCTTTTTGTATATACTACCGCTATCTATTGGCAAACAGGCGAACTGCAATAATACATACAAACAAGAACGATACCAACAAACAAACAGAGTGATGCAAATGGCACATTTAAGTGCTGAAAATACGACATAAAATCTTGGAATTACTATAAAAAGCAAATCTTGAACTTCTCCGGTTGTCTAACTTATAATAGTTATGTTACGCATATTATAATACTATTCGGCTCTGGGAAGCTCTTTGAGCGTGATTGTGCAGCTATCTGTATTTCTAAATAAAATACTATTGGTTCATAATGTTGGACAGCCTGGTTTTGTTTGCACTTCTGTCTAAAATGGATGTGTTTTTTTTCTTAGTGAAAGTAAACAAATCTGTCTATGGTTACATAAATACATTCCATGGTCAAAATCCAAAATCCTCTCAAAGCCGTATCCAATGACATGTCAAGAATTTGACAGTTTCACTTATTTATCCATATTTTCACACGAGAAAGTGACTTGTGTTGAAAGATTGAATACTTCTAATAAGTGTAATTCAGTACAAAAAGCTGTGAATCTAAATATTATATGCCATTATAGTATAACAAATAATAATTTCAAACCCTGAACACTGTTTTCCTAAACAGAGGTCAGTCCCTTCTGTTTCGATTACTGATATTTTTTGTTGATACTAATATCAACGTCAATGGAAAAATTATTGAAGCCTGACAACAAACAGAGTTTCTAAATCAAAATTTGTACCACGTATTTGGCAACTGTTGGACTTATGTCCTCTAACATTGACAGGAGGTTAATTTGTGAATTGTGCTGTACTCTAACTTTCTTCTTCTAGGTGGCATGCGTAAAATGCGATTGAGGTACTTAACATCTATTCTGTACTGAAATTGAAGCAATGAGTAATGCAGGAGGGCCACAGATAATGAATAACTTGCCACCTGGAGTGAATCCTGAAAACAATTTGCTACCTGGAGGGCCTATACTGAACCCTACAATGAACAGAAATAGAAATAATAATCAAAATCCTTTATTTAATGTCAGAGAAAGGCTATTCCACGCATTGTTCTTTAAATTCGCTGTGGCCTATGCACGGACATTCCCAAGGCCAGTGAGGAGGTTCTTTGAATTCCTGGTGCTGTTAAAAGCTATCGTTGCCTTCTTTGTACTTGCCTATATTCACATAGCATTTTCGAGGACGCCAACAACTTGTTTGAACCATGTGAAAGACTCGTGGCCGAGAGATGGCATTCTACGGGTGGAAATATTGAGGAATCCGGCTCATGATTATAGCATTGAGCAAAGCTACGCAAAGGAGCATAAGCTAAAAAAGGATAAGGACGAACTGAACTCAATGCTAGGCATTCTGGCCACTGAAGGGTGAGGAAAATTTATATATATTTTGCAAATTGATACAATAATTACAAATTTTATTAATTGTCATCAAACATTTCTGGCAGTTCTTTTTTCTGTAAAATATTTATGCCCCCCTTTTGTCCATAGTACAAAACAAATGTTGATTAATTAAATTATATTTATTTTCCTTTATGATGGCCAGTCATATAAATATGTTTAGGAAGATACTTAAAGAGTTATTCACTTAAATATAATGTTAATGTCAAAGACTTGAATGTAAACATGCATTAATAAATAATGAACATGTGTGTAAGAAAGGGAATGGTAGTTTACAAGTTCAGCCTTTTTATATGATGTTCAGTTTACAAGATTTAAATGGAGAGAGCATTTAAGTTGTGTTAGTGATACTGCTTATAAATAAAATGACTAAGGATTTTTTTCATTACCCTTATTGAGAACAGATATATCCAATAATACCATTGAATATACCTGAACATATCAAGTTCAAGTAATGGCATAAGTTTGCATAGGTGTTACAGTTCGACCCTGACATTTAAATTATTTTATTGCACCCTCTTAGACTTACAGCAGAAGGTTACAATGATCTTCAATGTCATTGCATTCTTTAACACATTTGCTGCTTGTGACACAATTTTTGTGATCAAAAAATTCTTCACCCTATGCCAGTGACACACTTACGTGATTTTATGTTTGAGTGCCAGTGACACAAGGTTTGTGATCAAAAACTATTAATCCTATGCTGATGAAACGCTTGCATTATTTTATTATTAGAGAATATTTTTCGCCAAATTCGTAATATTAAAATTTCTAAATAAATGTACAGTAAAATTACCTTTTTAAACATGCCGGCGACACAGAACCCTGTTTTTTTTTATACACTTCAGAAGTTCTCAACATTTGTAAATTGGGTCCAATGTGGAATGGTGATTTCAAATATTGAGCCTAATTCCGAATATCGTTGACACACATTATTTGAGGTCAAAAAATTCAGACTCCTGTAGCGATGGCATGCTCGTGCGAATTTATTTTAGAGTGCCAGTGATAACATTTGTAAACAAAATTCGCTAAGGCCGGCATAGTATAAGGGCTTAGTGGATTGTTGCCGGCGCCAAATGTTTAAACTCTGCAGGAATTAATCATGGCCTGAAACTAAATTTCAAGACATATCAATTATTCAATTGCATATGGGCATGAAAGAGAAATTCGAAATGAAACTATGTAATGATCTGAATATTTAATCTAAGTTTAAGGGGCAAGTTTATTGCCAACAAAATTGCGTCTGACCTGATATGAATAAATAGTAAGGAATGTTAATTGCTTTTCATATTCTGTTTTGTGTATTCTATTCAAACATAATGTATTCTCAAAGCTTTGATAAAAAAGTTCACAGGAGCAAGGAGGTATCATACTTTAGTTATAATAAGAATAAAGAGAAAATTTATCTATTAAAAACAAATTCAATTTGAGTGTTTAATATACAATAAAGTATATAAATATTAACAAAGCTTTATCCAGCTTGCTAAACTTAAACAAAAATACTGCCTCATTATAGTAATTGAACACTTTCTCAGTAACATCAGTGACCTAACATACTTTCACTTTTTGGAAGTTCAGTATTTACAATAGATGAATAAGCCACAGGTTGAAGTGGCAATTCTGTATGAAATCAACTAACATATGAAAGACATTTTTAACTTTCTCTAGTAGTTATCAAGACTGTTCATAATTATTTCAAGTGCATTGTTCGATCTTATTGTTCGCAGCTTGTCAGTACTGATTAGCTAAGGTCGGACTGAGGCCTTGATAAACAGTTTATTTATAGCATAATTAAAATCGTACATCTACCTTTATTTACCTAATGTTTCAGCACAGTTTTATTATGTGTATAAACCACAAGAGTCTAATGGCCCCACTACACGATCGCTGATTATTGGCGAGCAGGTGGGATGCGGTTATACGTTAGAAAGAGCACCATATATTTCCATCTCTTTCTAACGTGTTGCTGCGTCTCGCCTGCTCGCCAACGATCGGCGATCGTGTAGAGAGGCAATAAAGTTATAAGTAACCTAAGTGTTTCAAGAATACTAGAACACATTACTTCTTGAATGTATAAATCTTTGTTTACACTATAAGTTATTTAATGTTTACTTTCAGATTTATCAATATTGAGTCTTCATCTAATGATGATGTGAAAGAAGATGAATATCTTCGAGATGGCACAGACTACGGGAATATCACCCGCATTCATGAAGAAGCAGTAGATGGCAGTACTCCGGAGCAGGTGTTAGAGACTACCTACATGGATTCCAAGTCCGAAAATGTGGATAGTACTGTGGATTCAGATGAAGGAGACCTCAACGCTACAATCGTTTCCGGAGAGGATGTAGCTCCTTCTTCATCTATTTGGGAGGGCATTATGGGATTAGTAGAAGATCTTGACAGAGATTCAAAAATTGTAGAGGTAAGAGTTATGTTTATTACATCACAGTTTGATGTAGAATAGTAAGAGGGACTGGTATGAGTTTGTTGTGTCTGCTAAGTTCTCCATGATGAAAATAATAGTTTATTTAATCTGGGCTCGGAATGGGTATTTATAAATTTTCTAAAATACACGCTATTTCTGAAATGTTATAAAACTATATTTAGGAGAAGACAAATCTCCTTGGAAACACCTGATTCGGGTTCTACAATTTTTATAAAATTTACTAAAATTTTAATTGAACGGAAAGAACTAAAAAAAAAAAAACGGTGATATTTGTAATAAGAGATTACCGGTTTCAGAGCCCTGTATTTAATAGATCTTGCGAATTGATTAAGTTTGAAGTAAAGGCCATAGTCGGCGCTCTAGTCTACGCTCCATAGGCCCGTACTTTAAAAAAAATATATATTTCAAGGGCAATCTTACACAAATCAACCTAGTCCAAATACACTTTTTTTGGAATTTATTCACGCGATTTGTTTAAAATTTAGGTATAGTATTCTTAGATACGCGTCACCATGAAAGATACTAATACCAGTTATCGTTTTTATGTGGTTGTATGTAGCGGTACTACAGGATTTTTTGGTTATTTATTTGTCATAATATCCATTTTTTTCTGGTGCTACTTCCTGACTAAAATTAGCATATGTCGGCATGTTCTGCATTCATATACAAAGTACTTAATTCTGTTTGAGTTTTTGTATTTTATTATGAAATGGATTTTTTTTTATTTAATGTAGAATATTAAAACAACGTATTTGAATAAAACAAATAAATATATAGATTTAAATTATATTCAATACACATATTACCGTAAAACCACCTAACTATAGTCCAAAATCAGCCAACTATGGTGGTTATGTTATTATGAATCTGATCATGGGCAAAATCATTTGATTATAACTCTAACGTATTTATCGTCAAAATCTTTAATAATGATCTCATGTTATTTTCTTTCCGGACCATAGTTGGGGTGCCTAGATTATAGTTAGGTGGTTTTACGGTACTGATTTTTGACAAGAAGTACCCATCCGGAAAAATTTGTTATTCAGAAGAATGGTAAATAGGTCAATGTATGACCTATTGTGACCTGAATAAAATGCAGTGGTGTTGCTACTTCACAACCACATAAAAAGAAACATTTTTTTTTTTTTTTTTTAATAAACAAAATTTGTAACAAAAACTAAAATCCTACTCCAAAATAAAGTAATTTAGTTTTCTATCAATTTAATATTTATTTTTAATTCAATCTATATTATTCAAGTCAGTGCCACCTAAAAACTTGCCAAATGTTTAAAATTTACGATTTGAGTAAGTGGAAAAAGGGAGGCACCATCTGCAAAATTACATTAATGGGTCATAATTATTTTTAGTATGAGTTAGCGTTATGCGTCTTTCCTGTGGACACCCGAAAGTTAAGGGCTTTAAATACTAATTTTTCTTAGTGCCCTATTAGGCGATGTACAAATTGATTAATACTCTAGATCTAAGCGATAAAAATATCAGTTATATGTACCCAAGCCCTTAACTATTGCGTTGTCCACAGGAAAGACGGCTAAATTCTAGAACCAGTATGACCCTAATAGAATATATTAAATAGATTGAGTTATAAAAATGTTAATTGAAAGTAACTTGTAGGAAGTAAATTACTTTATTTTATACTTTTTATTATTTTTCTTGGAGTCAGATTTTGTTAAAAAAGTACTTTAGGGAATCATTCCGTAAAAGTACATCTCATGACGATTTCAGCAAGTCCAAAAATGGCTAGTAAACCTTCCGGGGCTCCATCATCATATCAGTCTGGTGGTACAATTTCCAGGAGGACTATTTAAAATTGTGATGATGAAGTCACTTAGTTATCTTACCTTTTATAAATCACTTATCATTGAGGAGTTCCGGACGGCTTCTGTAGTCTTCTTCATCAACTCCATTCACCAATTCATATTTTCCGAATGAATTTGCATTACTTTATTTGTTTCTTAAAATACTGAAATCGCAATATATAAGGATGTTGTTGTGTAAGTTGTCGGTTAAAAAATTGCGTGGATAAATTTGGAAATAAATATCTACACTATTATAAAGTTGTACAAATGAAATCTCTGTACATTGAAGATATTTTCAAAAAAATGTTTGTAACACAGTAGTTGGAGGTAATTTTTTTTTGAGTGTTTGTACGTGTCGTTGTGGCTTCATCACGCCAAATCGGCTAAACGGATTTCATCTATTTTTGGTACACGGGTAGCTGGGTATCTCCAGATGGTTATAGGATACTTTTTACCCGACTGCGCAGAAGAAAAAAAGAGGGGTTATGACCTTTTTACGACCCAACGAAGTTTCGGGCACCTTCTATAGTGTTTAATAAATTCGTAAGTAAAAACTGTCAACATTTACGATACTGATTCCTACTCAGCATAAAAAAACCTCACTATTTTATTATTATTCACAGGTGCTTACAAAAAAAACTGAATCACACGGTAATTACTAACAGATATAAGATTGATGTTTGATTAATGATTACCTATATCAGTTGCAAGAAATGAACTCAGCTATCTTAATATACCTTTATGAAAATTTCAACTTCTTTGTCATCATTACTTGGCATTTTAAACAGAATCGTCGTTGTTATTATAAATATTATTACGGGACAATTTTTAAACAAATCGAACTAGTTCCATGGTAAGCTCAATAAGGCTTGTGTTATGGGTACTAGACGATGATATATTTCATAGATATATTACGTTTATACATAGAAAACATCCAAGACTCAGGAACAAATATTTATGCTCATCACACAAATATTTGCCCTTACCGGTATTTGAACCCAGGAGACCTCAGCTTCGCAGACAAAGTTACTCCCACTGAGCTAAACCGGTCGTATTTAATCATATCACTGTACATAGTTCTGCGCTGCTTACTATAAGTGCAGTAACTATAGGTAATAAAAATAACTATTGCTTTTATACGACGATACGCAAACGATGCACATCCCTGGTGCGCCGGATACGGGCCAGCCCCAACCCCATCCTGCGTTTATAGCGGACAGGCTTGACTGTCCGTATATGAGGCACTGTTGTAAGATGCATGTGTCAAACAGTCCCTTTATTGTGTAAAATAAGTAAATGTTAATTACTTATATTTTAATATGTGTGGTAGTTGATAAGGTATTTATCTATGGGCCATAGATGCCTGCAATAAATAAATGAATATGAATTTGAATTTAAATAGACAAAAGTAAAAATATATGCACCGTTTTGCATTTGAGCAAGGATATTTAACATTTCAACGTTCAAGCGGAGTTATTGAACATCGTAAGCATCGCAGAATATCTTGCATGATATGATATTTTAGCAATGATGACACAGCATATGTTAATTGCTGTTATTATTGTCCTCTAAAAAACCGGTCAAGTGTAGGTCGAACTCGCATATCGAGGATTCCACACTAGAAGTACTCAATTTAAAGTAGTACAGACTTATACCTATGTGATGTTATAGGATTATGTGTTAAACGCGCTTATTCAACATGCATGTTTATGGTAATACAAAAAACTTAAACAGGCTAATCGTGACGTAAAATGTTAATTTAACTCGCTACTGAACCGCAATTTTTCAACTAGTCATAGATACCTACACACAATTATATTTTCAGAATTGGTATATTTCAATTTATCACCTAATAAACTGTAAAGTATATTATTAGTTACGGAAATCTAATATGCATGTTTATGGTAATACAAAAAACTTAAGCAGGCTAATCGTGACGTAAAATGTTAATTTAACTCGCTTTTAAACGCAATTTTTCAACAAATTAGTAGTTGGAGGACGCTAAATCAAAAAAATATATTTTTTTGGATTTTTTGTATCTTCGTATGTGTCGTTGTGGCTTCATCACGCCAAATCAGCTAAACAGATGTCAACTATTTTTGGTACAAGGGTAGCTGGGTATCCACAGAAGGCTATAGGATACTTTTTACCAGACTGTGCTGTCGAAAAAAAGAGGGGTTTGACGTTTCTCCTCCGCGAACGAAGTTGTGGGCGCCTCTAGTACCTATTATAACGATGATGATGTGTCAACCCTTAGGGCCTTTGCTCACATTTTTTAATCGAGCTGACGACGCGCATATTTAAAACTCGCCTCCTCAAGTCTTAAAATATATCGCGAGGAAAGGCCCTTAACTAAGTTTGTCAGTGATTGTCTGTCAGTCAGATTTAGAATTTTAATAAGTACATTTTTGTTTAGAATGTCGTTGAATGAAGCCATTACTGGCTCAGAAGCCCCAACTGTTTCTTAGATGCCTCCGGACAAATACGTCCTCACTAATGACATTAAGTCATTACGTTTGTACGTCACTGCGTCGTACGCGATTTGATAATGATTTTTACCTATTTCCTGCTGGATTTAATTAACAAAGTAAACGTTTGTATTGAAATGTTTGTTTGTTTTATTGCAGGAATCTCTGGATGAAGCGGCCTCGAATGATTCGTCAAAAGGTTATTATGTATACTACTAATATTATTGATGTGAAAGTTTGTGAACATGTCTGTTACTCAATAACAAACAATTGTTTACTTCGCTGTCTTAGCGCTGACATAAGCAATGCGGGTTTTTTGCGCAGTTTCGGGTCCGGTCTATCCGTTTCACTCTCAAAATACTCCACTGTGCGTAGTAAAATGTTAGTAGTACTGTAATCGAATTATTGTAAAATTTCATCGGTTCTATTCTCAGAACTTCACCAAATCTATGTTGGAAAACCCCTGCCCTAATCTCCTTTTTAGGGTTCCGTAGCCAAAATGGCAAAAGTGGAACCCATATAGATTCGTCATGTCTGTCTGTCTGTCTGTCCGTCCGTATGTCACAGGCATTTTATTCAAAAACTATAATGTATGCATTAATGAAATTTGGAGCATAGATGTTGTGTGCAAACCGCTACTTAGTTTGATAGTTAAATAAAAAATATATATATTTCTAGGGCGGGCACTCGATACATGTAACCGAAAGTGAAAAAAAATAATATCAGCAAATATCAATATGTGGCACATATTTCGACAGTACTTCTAAATTTACTAATTTAAAGCTTAATAAAAACTTCCAACGAAAATTGTTTTCAACATGATCGAACATACCGTCTTTAAGTTATTGCCTAAAAACTGCGCTTTTCAGCAAAAAGTCTTAAGTGCCAGGGAGATACGCTGTTTTGTTAGTGTTTATTTTTCATCTGTAGTGTTTTTTTTTTGTATAAACGGCTGCAGAACCCTTCATGGGCGAGTCCGACTCGCACTTGGCCGCTGTTTCAACAATATTCAATTTCAAGTATAGTGATCGAAAGCTGTCTAAGTAGCGATGCTGCTAACTTCACATACATACATTGTAAACCAACAAAACTCAAATAATTTACTTTTACTGGGACACGGTTCCTATAAGATGGCACATCAAACGTATGTAAGTTGTTTTAAAAAATCATATTTTGCGTTTTTCGTCTATTATATTTTTAATTTTATACGTTTTTGTACGTTTTTTTGGGGAATTGCGCACGTATAAACTTATTTAAGATAGGCTAAGTTCTAATATTGTAACAGATAGATAACATTTTGGAAAAAAATACTGACTGTTGAGTTTGTTTTGGCTTTCTTCTCAACGTTGGTCTCTTGGGAAATACCGTAGAGTCAGGCTTGTAAAAGTGCCCTTGCGGCCTACTTATAGAATAAAGATTACTATTTACAGGGCGCGAAACCTAAAAATCCCGACGTTCTGAATAACCTCTTACTTTTTGAAGTATTCAGGAACATGATACAAGTCGTTTTCTAATATTATTTACTATTTTTCGTTCCAGATGACGACTACATCTTGGAGTACTCTCTTGAGTACGGATTCCTCCGGCTGTCACCAAACGCACGACTGCGCCTCAAGATCCCTGTGAAGATCGTCACGTTGGACCCCAGCCGAGACGAGTGCTTCGGCGATCCCTTCTCGAGATTTGTCCTGGACGAGTTCCTCGGCTATGACGATTTGCTTATGGCATCGATCAAATCTTTGGCTGAGCAGGAAGATAATAAGGGATATTTGAGGTAAATATATCCGAAACGAGTGCTCCAGTTCTACCTTTTCGAGATTCGTCCTGGACGAGTTCCTCTGGGCGATTTGCTGTTGCTTTCCCTCAAGTCTTTGGTTGAGCAAGAGAACTATAAAAGGTATTTGAGGTAATGAGATTTCCTCATTCAGAGAGTCTGAAGTAAAGAAGAAATCAAAGTTAAGCGATAAATGTCTTTACAGTAAATTACTCATTCAATTAGTCACTTCATTTAGTTTCTAGATGGCGATTATACTTAATGCAGTTTTTTAGCAAATTTAGACAATGTAACTCATTTCCATACTGTCTGACCTATGTAATGACATCTTACATAGATAATTGGTCTAGATGTGAAATGTGAATGAACTCACAAAAAATAACTAATGAAATATAAAATTGTCAGAGCACTTAACAAATGCCCTTTCTGTATGTAGTAGTGCGCATGATTGATATTTTAATTTATATATTTTTTTAAATATGGAACGACCAATTGTTTATACGGCCACGATGCTACTATAGCTCGACAAGTTGCTTAACGGCCCTCGCCATGTTGCGGATCTTCAGTGATACTAATTTGTTTTACTACAGTGATATTTATTTGTCTTTGACTACAGATGTTGAAAGTCATTCAATGTCACCAACATAATCAAAGAGAAAACAAGACTAGATAATTCGCGATTGTCCAAAAATACCATAACAATGCCAAAATAAATCCACAACGATGCAAATTCATTCTTAGCACGATTACATTTCTACATCAGAAGAAGAACAATGGATTGAGTAATATTTCGATAAAAATGTTTTGAAATTGGTTATTGATAAGGCCGATACATTCTATAATGCGGTCTTATTAAATTAGTTTGTTTGGGTTTAACTTTTTTTTCTCGTTACTTAAGTTTTATACATATGTAGTTCTACAGTAAAAAATATGTATAAAATTAATGAGTCGCTACCCTAATCCCGGCACTGCAAAAAAATTACCCAACAAAAAATTTTATAAGTATATTTATTGAATTTTATGCTGTGAAAAAAGCCATTGGTTTTACAAATATGAACATGAAGTCAATTCAAACTATACACGGCATATTATGCACATTAAGTATTGCCATTTCTAAACTGTTTCTAGAGACACCATTACAGGGTCGTAGCGTATCTTGTCAGGCTATACGTATAAGAAGAAAAGGTTCTAAAAAAACATAAAATAAGAGTATTTCTTAAGCGTACTCCCACCTGAAAGGCCGGCAAAGCACTTGTGACTCCTCTGGTGATGCAAGTGTCTATGGGCGACAGTGATCGCTTACCATCAGGCGACCCGTCTGCTCGTTTGCCTCCTGTCATAAAAAAAAGTTTATTATAGTGGGAATCCTTTTTAAAGACCGAAAGCGATTACTTCTGTACATGCGAACAAAACCATTGGGCTCACAAAAGATTCCCACTATAAAGAACTTCGATACTATTATAAAGTGTTAAAAATGAAATGTCTGTACTTACATTGAAGATATTTTCAAAAAAAGATTGTAAAACCGTTACAGAAACGAAAAAAAAATTATTAAAATTTGTATGTTTGTATGTGTCGTTGTGGCTTCATTCGGCCAAATCGGCTGAACAGATTTCAACAATTTTTGGTACACGTGTAGCTGGGTATCTCAAGATGGTTATAGGACACTTTACCCGACTACGCTCATAAAAAAAGAGGGGTTATGACTTTTTCTCCTCTGCGAACGAAGTTGCGGACGCCTTCTATAAGAAATAAGCATCAATTGATTAGGAGCATTGTGGGCTAGCCATGTAGCCCAGAGAACGGATGGCCGTTGGGGCAGTCAAGTCCTGGAGTGACCATCGTGCATAGAAAAGCGCAGCGTAGGAGGGCCCCCGACTAGGTGCATGAATGATCTCGTAAGTCTGTGGCGAACTATAGGAGAGGCCTATGTTCAGCAGTGGACGTATGTGGTAGATAGATTGTCGACTAAAACCACGATTGTTTACTTTTGAGTGGATGCCACTTAATGCAAAAAAAATTGTCACAAAAAGGCAATTCTATGTTTAAGGCAAGAAGGTTCACATTAAAATATAGGCCTTTAAGAAAGAGGTGCTAACATCTTTTACAAAGGAACAATGGCCTTTTTCACTATGAAACATGATGGTTTTATTCAAGGGTACTATAGTAATTGTTAGTAATAGGGAATATTCATGAATTTTAATTTTTGCTTTATTAAAAGCTCATTCATGTAACGAGCAGTAGACAAAAATATTTTTTCGAATATAACTATAAAAATAACCAAGATATAAGCCATCAAACATTTCATTCCATCTATTTCTAGCAAAACAGAATTTAATATGGAGTTTATATGGCCGGAGTGCACTATGACGTAACAGTGCACGTCGGACCGCTCTGTCTAATTAGTTGTTTAAAATGCCTATATCTTGCGTATTTCTTGGCCGATTAAAATTTTAATTTCACATTTTGAAATCGTTTTCACGGTATTTTGATATTTAGTTAAGAAAAGCGATAAACAATTTCATGCATGTACTCTATTGCTTTCGGTTTCGAAAAATAGTTCCCATTATACTGTAAATGTTTTGGCAGGAACGTGATCACCGGCGAGCATTACCGCTTCGTGTCGATGTTGACGGCCCGCAGCTCCTACATCGCAGCCTTCTTCATTATGCTCGTCTTTGTGAGTACCTAGCATAGCCGAAACTTGCCTATTACCTACGGTATGCTCGTAGGATCGTAACTCATATTGGACGAGTTACACGTGAAGAAAATGTACTGGAAATTAAATCCTACAAGGTGATTTAGGGTCAATTTCAGAGCGTTTCAACCGCACTCATTAATGTCACCGCAATAATGGTGCCTTCTATTACATATTCGAATGAGATACTATATCTCCTGTGTAGAGGTACTGTACGTCTACACAATATCTCAAAATGAGTGCGGTTGAAACGCTCTGAAATTTACCCTTTAGGAGACGGGATCGGGATAGTTAGGAAGTAATAGAGTGACGCTGTAAATGAAAGTGTCTTTAACACTTTCACGACAAGGAATCCGTTATGTAGGCGCTCTGCTCGTAGTAAGTTTTTGCTGTATACGAATCGCTTAGCGCGGCAAAATTCTTGGTCGTCAAAAGTGATAAAGTAACCGCATCAATAGATGTCGTTACTGTAATAATCAATGATTATCAATACATTTGTTGTATCAAACGCTGCAACACTCTTATTGCAGCGTTTCAAAAAAAATTCGTTTCATTCTTCTATAAGTTATCTAGGGATACTGTTAGTCTATTTAACACAAGATAGTTACATAATGGTATGACAACTATACACTTAAATTCACTTTATAACAAGCTAAATAAGAAAATGCTCGTACATTCCTCACACTTCCATACAATTGTGACTTGAGTGACGCTCGATTTCTGTGACGTTTTAATCCTTTAGGTTCATTTCATTCACATTTTTAGAAACTATTCGTTATTTGCAAATGTAAACAAGATAGAGAATGGACGATTTGGGAATTGAATGTGGACGGAATGAGATTGTTGACGAGCTAGGATTTTGACAAAATGGGAATGTGGACGAAGTGAATCTAAAAGGTTTAAGCTGTTTAATAAATTCCGCTCGCAATGTCGATTTGAATGGATATCATCATATATACTCTTAGTCATAAAAATCCGTATCGATTGCTATTTGTACGAAAAGCTTCAACAGATTATCAATCTGAAGGTATTTTCATGTAGCACGAATTAATTTCTTTCATTATTTGTAATTTGCTGATAGCCATAATTTGGGTCTCTTCATGGTAACAATCTGTTACTGACTGAAGCAACCACTAGGTATTACAAGCCTGTCGTCGCGAGATTTTGATCGCGCGGGCTCGCTCCAGCCACACTGTCCTACTCAAAATGAGGACGCACGCGCGCCCCGTTTTCATGGCTACCTACCTGCGGCAAAATGAGCACCACACCCTTCGGGGTTGGTGAGGAGACAAAGTATTACAAGCAGGCGATACTGGGGCAATTTTTAGTCACTTTAAAGAATTGACTCAGATTTGCCCATAGTGTAAAGTGGCGATTAATTCTAAAATGAAGCATACTCCCTAACTTGAAGAGCGTTACAGTTTTCGGGGAACAGGGTCGCTTGACCGAAATTTTGAAGCGACGGTGGGTAGTCATATTTTGTATTAATACACAATGTTCCTCGCGTTAGCCAGATTTGTATTCAA
Source organism: Hedya salicella (assembly GCA_905404275.2). NCBI lineage: Eukaryota > Metazoa > Arthropoda > Insecta > Lepidoptera > Tortricidae > Hedya > Hedya salicella. Next base: position 13,597,423 of record FR990112.1, on the reverse strand, counting down.
GTGGAGATTGCAATCTGATAATCTTAGTATAGAGTGCTCCGTTACTGTGGCTGTGGAGGAATTATTTAAACAGACTACGGTGTTGGTCTTACATTGGTCATGTGCTATCTTTTTCATATATCATGTAATCATGTTCACTTAATTGCTCAAATATTAACTGGAAGAGGTCCTATATTTATTGTTGTATTTTTAATCTGTTATTGTGTTAGTAGAGTGTTTACATACATACTTAGTCAGGATAAATAATTAATATATATAATAACTTAATCTGTAACAAAACAAAATATAACGATAATATCGTATCTCTGGCGTACATAAATTATTAATAACAGTGACAGTTCCCACACATAATTTTATTTTTTGCGCCATCTCGCGGCGAGTAGCGAAAGCTTTTGGATATAGTGTTTGGTAGAAGAGGGTTTTCAAAGAGACGAGAGCAGTAGAACTCCAACCGCCACCTATTGTTCAGTAGCGATACTATGGAAAAATATGTGAACGTTTTATTATTTTTGTACCACTGAACAGTGTTTCGCTGTAACACAGTAGATGGCACCATAAGTCTCCTTTTTATTATGGAATTTCTTAACCCTTTGAACGCCAAAAACACTAAGATGTGCCGTATCACGCCAGCAACGCCTAAAGGTTTGGATCATGAATAAAATCTATTTTTCAACTCACTAGCTCTGAGTAGTTCCGTTTACAGCGCCAAATCTGCGTGGAAAAGTAATTTAAAGTTATATGTTGGTTTTGTTATGAGTATGTTTCGTAGTTTCATTATCACTAATTTTGAATGAAAAAATAGTCGGTTTGGTATAATTTCATAGTTTTTCTTATATCTCTTCCTCTTTACGATCAGGAATCTATATTTGAACCCCTCGCCCCGCTCGTGGTTCAATTAAAGATTCCTTCGTTTACTCTGCTTTCAGAATCAAAATCAGAATCAGAATCAGAATCTTTTTTATTTGTTCAATTGCACTCGCGCCAAATAACAACTTTGCAGACTTGCATAACAAATAACTATTGAATCGTTCTTTATAATTTTATTGGCTAACTTGTTACATTAAATCATGTTGCGTTCCTTATAATAATTCATGTGTTCGTGTAGGTCAAAATAGGAAAACATCAGGATTTTTTCGTTAATAAATCGTCGTCATAATGTCAATGTCTGCCGTGTGACTGATCACTTCATTCAAATATGAAAGCGTTCAAAAGTTAATATTTATACTTTAAAAAAATATGTATTGATTGCAAAAGTACTATTATAATGCCTTATTTTATTAAAAACTCTACAATGATTTCTTAAATGAAAACAAATAAAAGTAAATCATGTGAGCAAGCAAGGGTCATACAAACAAGAGGTTTGTCAATCTCCATTCAAAAAACCGTTCCCCAATATGTATAACAATTATTATGTACAATTATTCAACTGAGCAAGCGTGACACAGCATTCAAATGTTACGTTTTATTTATAATTAACTGTTTAGGAACTAATTGTTACTGTACTATGTTTCTTAGTTTAATTTTAACATTGTTTAATATTTACTTCTAAAGCGCCATCTAGTTTTTGCCTGAATATTTTCTTGCGATCGGGGCACGATCCAAAATATGTGTTAATGGTCCTTGTTTCGGAGGAATAAAAAAAAACGAGTATTGTTTATTGCTCCAAAATTGTATATTTTGATTTAAACAATCACTGTGAGGTTATTAAATATGTATTATGTTCAGTGTTTATGTATTATGTTAAGTATTCGTACCTGTACGATATACTACTTAAAGTAATGCATCACTGGCTCATCGTTACACCCGGCACGCAAGCGTACGTTCACCCTCTGCCGCTACAACTCGTTGATTGGTGACAGCTACCACGTCACCGGTGTACATGAGACAATGTATACATACATACAGGATACACAAACACTACATTCAGAGAAAACATAAAAATGAATAATTGTGTGCTAGCTGCAGAATGTGTGGTGTGAAGTTATCGTTTTCTTATCATTCGGAGGCCATTTTTAAGTAGACTATGGAACAATCATCGTTTCTTCAATATAACTATAAACTAGTAATGACGTGGGCTATGTGTATATAGATGGCTGTCTGAAATGAAAAGTTGTACATACATTTTAAAAATAGTTGTGATAGTTTTCTGGTTAAGTCAAATTGTATTTGCAGCCAGTAGTCGTGGGTTAAACTCAAATCTCTTTCGGCCCTATATGTTGTCTTAGACGTTCAAGAATGCCAACATTAGCTATGCATTATCAGAAAATGAAATGATATTAAACTAATTTGCTAAGCCGAGTTTACGCTCTAGGTTCTAAGTACGCTGCATCGCTTCGAGAAACTCCAATCACACAAAGATGAATTCCTATTTCGCATCACAGCAATCTTGTGGATGATAGCACACTGAGCTAATGTTCACGTTCGCGAACGCACTAGTGGCATCTAATTAATTAAAGGTAAGTCTGATAAGACATTGCTTTCGCGCTTGGACTATTAAGCTACATGCAGATGCGAGACGTGTGCCGCGCTGCGTGGGCATTAAGAGCACATTTGTGATTAAGGTTTTCAATACCGGTATTTTTTGTATGGGATGGAGCAACGCCGGCGTCCTGGTATTACCGGAATATCAATATGAATAGTTTTGTAATGAATAGTTAGGTATCAGACAACAAAAAGTTTGTTTTAATTACCCTGCTAAGAAACTATCTGAGAGTTGAGTGTCATTAACACGCTTTTATTAGGTCGCCCTGTATGTAACTATGTAATGGAATCTAAGGTAACTAATTTAACCATCTTTCAAGGATCGTAGCGTCATGAAAATTGGCAGCTGTATGTAGTTCTGATGACAATACAATAATATGGAGCTGGAAACTATGAACTGGAACTTCATGATGGAACATGGTATCATAGCTGTGTTTGGATTTGTTAGAAAAGTCTTGTAAAGCGTGTTTTTCTAGTGATTTTTAAACTATTAATTTATTTTCAGTTATTTTGTAGAGGGTGCTAATTTCTACCAAATAGTGCAAAACTGAGACAAATCTCGCTTCGAGAAATTTCAATCACACAAAGATGAATTCCATTTTCGCATTACAGCAATCTTGCTTCACACTGGGCTTATGTTAGCGTTCGATAACGCACTAGTAGTATTCAATTAATAGAGCATATGACAAAGCTCTGCTTTTGCTCTTTGACAATTAAGCCGAATGGGCGTGCGCCGCGCACCGAGAGTACTGAGAACACAGGATCACAGTGGGGCTTTCAATACCGGTTTTTTTTCTACCGGGATTCCTCTTTCGTCCACACAAAACATACCGGTGTATAAATGAATATCAGTTCTGTTATGTATCAAATAAAAGCGTTTTGTATTTAAAAAAGTACGGCGGAGATATCCCGCGAGATTTGTATGCGCTTTTCGGTTATTTTGAAGAAGACCTCAACTTCTGCCAAATAGCCAAGAATGACTGACAAATCTCGTGGGACCCATTACTCACAGCAGCTGAAATCTTCGTAAAAAAAGTTATTGAGGTAAACATATAACATTATCTTAATATGCAAGATGGAGCTAATACGGCAATACGCTTCATAGCTCCAAGAACTGTAATCATACAAAGATGCGCATATCATTTTCGCGATCACGGCACATCTCGGTACAGATGATAGCGCATTAAGCAGTGTTAGTGTTTGCTGAAGCGCTAATGACATCTAATTAATTGTAAACTACGTGACTAAGCTCTGCTATTGAAATAAAAGAAGAAAATGTTTTTAATTAACGCCAAAACACAGTACAAAACACAATATTATTTGTTTTTACCTCGAATACCGCTCGAGAACCATGATCAGAAGTTAAGTTTTGAATTATTTTATTATCTTACTAAGAAAATTTACGTTAGCACATGCTAAAGTTTTACGATTGAGATTATTTATCGTAGAAAATAAAGTAAGGATTATTCATGACGATATTATTCACGTCATTGTGCAAATCACACACTTCTTCATTGTTGGTACATTCAAGTGCATTAGCGATATTAGGTTAAAACTATAAACACTGGTTGTTTGTAGTTTTTATGATCCTCCATTTAATAGATAAATAATAGCGCATTACTGACCTCCCCCGTAACAGATCACACAATCCATAAACACTTATCTTTGTGATTCTACTTTTACTTACTTGCCGCGTTTTATACTATGTAACAGATATCATAATCCGTCAAAACATTCGAATATTAGAACATGCCACATGCCAACACGTACCCGATCAATTAATAGGTATCGCAGAATGGCGCGGCCCTGCACTACCACTGAAACCACAGCCCTCGATCCGCGTGTACCTATCCCTTTCAATACAGGTATTTTAGTTCGATAACCAGTATCCTTCCAGTATCCATACTAAAAAAAGTTTAATCTTTTTATTTTAAAACCGTATCCAAAACCATCGTGGTGATTCTCGATTTTAATTGCCGCGTTTTATTACTACGTAACAGTTGGCATAATCCGGCAACACATTCGAATATTAGTACATGCCACATGCCAATACCTATCGGATCAATTAATAGGTATCGCAGAATGGCGCGGCCCTGCAGCACCACTGAAACCACGGCTTCTTGATCCCCATGTATCACTTTCAATACAGATATTTTAGTCTGATAACCAGTATCCATCCAGCATGCATACTAAAAAGGTGATCTTTATACTATTACTATTACGTACCCGATCAATTAATAGGTATCGCAGAATGGCGCGGCCCTGCACCACCACTGAAACCACAGCCCTCGATCCGCGTGTACGTACCTATCACTTTCAATACAGGTATTTTAGTTCGATAACCAGTATCCATCCAGTATCCATACTAAAAAAGTTTTATATTTTTACTTTGAAGCCGTATCCAAATCCATCGTTGTGAGTCTGATTTTACTTGCTTGCCGCGTTTTAAACTACGTAACAGATGGCATAATCCTTCAACACATTCGAATGTTAGAACATGCCACATGCCAACGCGTATCGGATCAATTAATAGGTATCGCAGTGAGGCCCGGCCCTGCAGCCCCACTAAAATCACGGCGCTCTCCCCGAGTTACAGTTATTGCTCTTTTACAGCCCTTTCAAACTTTATTACGGTTCCAAATTCCACCTCTGACGCAACACAACTGTAGCATGTGTTTTTACAAGTCTGCAAACTGGGGTTTCCTGACTTTTTGAACATTGACTTGTGCGCATCGATAATAAAATTATCAAATCTTTTTGCATATTAACATTGGTATTATTTTGTTATTTTGTTATGTTTTTCGGGACAAAATTATTCTAGTTTTTTTTTCTTCTTGAATCTATGTTTTGTACCATGAAAACAACTTAATTTGTGTTAGGATGGAGGCTACAAACTAGGTATTTAGGTATTGTGTAATGAGCTTAGCAGCAAATTGTGATGGGATTGTGTTTGTTTTAAATTTCATAAATATAAAAGTTATCTGCCTTAACTTTAGGTTGGACTATTTTTTATTCTATTTATATCACATTATTATTTTATTTATCCCACGGGAAGCGTGCATTTTCATTAATAAAAAATTACGTCTATCTCCTGTACCTATTCTATATATCGATACCCTAGAGCACAATCGTAGGTACTAACTGTTTGAAAAAAATGCTTATAATTAGTACGTTAGTGCACAAGTACGTAAAGTTGAAATTTCATGGACAAAAATACTGTAATTAGTACGAGTGTGAACTAGGGTATCGATATATGAAAACAATCAGAAAAAGTTGTTGCCCCGTTATCGCGTGAAAGAAGCAGAACCCACCAAAACACTTTTACAATTGTAATTTTAGTAAGAATATGAAACAAAAAAAAATGAATAATAGCATGTACATATAGTTAAGAATTCTTTTTTATTACAAATTCTGCACAACATGTCATGGTTATTTTTGTTTTCAAGTGGATTTCACTGTTACCTATGTTTTGATTACTGTTTGGCAAGTTTCAAATACATTGAGATGGCTCATAATCAACTAAAAAACAATAAATTAAAGAAAATCAAAGTTTATGAAACATAATAAAAGCTGCTTTTCTTCTCTATGATGAAAATACACTATAAAGGACTATTAAATTTTGAATCGACGACTATTAAATTTTGTCACTGACGCATATTCTACCTCGTATCGAGCGTTAGCCGGCAAATCCGATTGTGCGACGTCACGGAGCAGAGAAATTGCATTAATCAATTGTCAAACGTCGCACACTATGTAACATATCTCCGGTTTCATCGCCAAATATCGCTAACATGGTAACATTTAAGTAGCTTTTGGTAGTTACTAATATAAATACCAGTATACTACTGAAAAAAGATGATGTTTAAACTGCTGTTACAGATTTTTATGAATCATGGGTAAGACGTCTGACACATTTGACTAGCTGGCACTGGTTTCACAACGGCTTACGAGGCTGGCAGTCCCGGGTTCGAGTCCCGGCCAATGCAAGTGTTTGTCTGATGATCACGTATGTTTGTAACTGGGTCGTGGATGTTTTCTATTAATTTAAGTAAATTCGATTGTATTTTCGTCTGTTTCCGCTATTATCACTCATGTAAATAAAACAATTTAAGCGGGTTATATCGAGTATCTTCTCATTTGTTTCGAGTGAGAAAAGATATATTTTACACTGTCAAAGTTAAAAATGTGTAAATACTATGTACTTGAGAAAACAAATAAAGGTGTATATACATGTTAGACGATCCTAATGAGTAAAGACAATTACACATGTGCCAGAAGAGCTTAGTTATTCTATTTTATAATAAACTACCAGCAGTGTTTCACAAAATGAGGCTTACTGACGAGAAAGCAACGCCACAAAGAGAACTCCCAGACTACCTCTTTAATAATTATATTATTTTTTAAACAAAAAGTTCTAAAGTAACTTTTGAACAGATAACATATTTTTACACAGTTCGAAAATTAAGGTTTTGCTGTCCTGTGTCTTGCTTGTTCCTTGATGAGATGTATTGCAGGATCCCAAGCTGATGGTAGCGACAACCCACCCCCTCTATTGAAATTAGTATGTTTTTTAATCTCGATAGAAAATACATTTTCTCTCTGGCAAGGATAGAAGGATAATCAAACATAATTGAATGGTTTGGTTTGTTAATGACATGTTTGCAGACTGCAGACATATTAGATCGACGGTGTTTGACATCCGCTATGTGCTCCTTCACCCGGGTTGATCACACTGTGATTCGTTTGACCAATGTATGAAAGACCACACTCGCAATCCAGCTTGTAAATGCTTGCACTCTGCAATGGGGTACTCGATACCTTAGACCCGTGAAGAGTACAAGCTTTGCTTGGTTTGAGACTGGGTCGATTTGTGTGAGATTGTCCCCGATATTTATCAAAACAGAACACTTGATCAATTCACTTTTCACACAGAAAACTACATCAATAGTGGCAGGCAGATAAGTACGCATATAAACTTATAACACTTTAGTGTTTTAGTCGGGGTCGGGGTTTAAAAATAGTAATCTTTTCCATAATTTATTTTTATTTAAATTTTAACTTATTTTAATGTTGTTTTGCTATTTTAAAGAGCTCTATAGTGGCAAGCTATTTTTTACGATAACAGATTTATTTTTTATGCATCTAAATTTTGGTATAGCCACATCAACTAATGAATTTAACACTATATAATTGAGTCTTTGGAAACAAAGTAATTAAAATTAAATCGTTGCTTAGCTTCATCTTAAGCATGCTAGTTATCAAAAAACAGGCCAAAAGCATGTAATGCCAACAGTGTAGGGTTCCGCAGCCGTCCATACGAAAATATGCACTACAGATAGAAAGAATATGTTTTTCACTGTACATTAGGAGGTTGTGACCGAAGATTGAAGCGTTTAACTTTAAAAACGATATATTTCCCATACAAACTTTCAACTCTTTTTTAACCCCCTTAGGGAATGAATATTTATAGCAACGCTAAATCATTTGTTTTGTTTTTTAGTAAGAAACCTTTATACAAAGATTCATGTCTATAACTTTCTAAATGAACGAATTCCATATAAAGGTTCAACCCCTATTTCATCCCCTTAATGGTTGTATTTAGGAATATCCTTTCTTAGTACACGTCCACATATTATAAAGAATATACGTTCCAAATTTTATGGTCATATCTTAAGCGGTTTAGGCGGTGCGTTGTCTATCAATAGTAACGCAAGAGTTTTATAATATGTATAGATAACGATTCGTTTTTGTTCGTTCAATTATGAAATTTTCGTATATTTGATTAAAATTCTGGAATTTGTATCAGGTGTTTTGTGATTAATTTATCTTCTCCTAAATACAGTTTTAAAACATTCCAGAAATAGCGTGTAGGTATTTTAGAAGATTAAAAAAAAATACCGGTTCCGTTCCCTGCTCTCCATACTTTCTCAATAATAAAAATTTAATTATTAAGGCACAGGCGTTTAATTATTAACAGCATAACATATATTTTTTTAAATAAAGTGTTTTTTATCTACATAATATATTTTTTATTTTTTTTGGTATCTAATATTGCTTATATGCTATATAAGCAATATATATATTATATGCTTCGAAAATACTATATTTGATATAAATAAATTAATAGTTTAAAAAACACTAGAAAAACACGCTTTACAAGACTTTTCTAACAAATCCAAACACAGCAATGATATGATTTTCCATCATGAAGTTCCAGTTCATATCTTCCGGCTCCATCATCAGATCAGTTCGACAGTACCATACTATTGTATTGTCATCAGAACTACAAATAGCTGCCAATTTTCATGACACTACGATCCATGGAAGGTGGTTAAATTAGTTACCTTAGATTCCATTACATAGTTACATACAGGTCGACCTAATAAAAGCGTGTTAAAAAAGTTTTAAACCTCAGGTTAGACTAACTGTATATCTGTGGACATCAGTTATTGGTTGTATGAAATAAAGCTACGTTATATTTTTTAAAACTGTTGAAGTTTAAATAAATAAAAAAAAAAATTGGTTTACTAAAATAAGGGCGGCGAGGTTTGATGTATGTTCATAACCGATGTAAAAGTACAAAGCGAAATTGAGGAATCCCACTACCATTGGACTATTTATTATATACGTCCGTTCATAACTATTCCTGCCGTATTTTAATAAAGCGAGTTTGCTCTAAGATGACAAATTAAAACGACTAAGTAAACTATGCTCCGGATAAATTCCAGCGCGCAATGTTTCATTTCACATTTCCAATTACATGGAAGTCGTAGGTATCATAAAAATAAGGTTGGTGTTCTGAGGTTGCTTGAGGGATTAAAAAAAAATGAATATGAATGTTTAATATTTTGAGAAACTTATATTATATTTTAAATTGAACGAGAGTAATCACACAAACTTGATAGTTCGATCTATGATGAGAATTACCTTTTGCTAAAATGTCCACAAAGGCAGTAACATTGGAAATTTAAATGACGCATTTCTGATCTACATACCGATCTACAGTACAGACGTAGTGTGAAATATTGTCGAGACATTTCGATATTAATACAAAAAACTTTTCGTCTGTTTATAATACTGCTTCAAATTAAAGTTAGGCAACTAGTAAGCGCTCTCTCAAAGGTTAAACGGGCCGAAGTTATGTCGTTCGTAGTGCTTCATCAAGGAAATACTGTACCAATCGGGCAACAATATCGAAGTTGCCGGTTTTGGAAACAACAAAGTGCCTCTAGGTAGCTGATCGATCACCGTTGGGGGCGATAATAAAAGCAGGAGCACACATATTAACCGCGGCGGTTTTTATATTAACTGCGATCGATGCCGGTTTTTACTTTACGGTGGCCGTAAAAACTAACTTGCCGGTGGCAGGATTACGTCCGGCCCATTGCTCGTTGGTCCACGCTCCGCCGCGCCGTGCTCTTCGCACTGCACTGCCCTCGACTGTCCAACGAAAATACTTTCGCTACGAAAACTTACATATCGAGCCTGAACAAACTACCGCCCGTCATGCTGGGCGTGTCGTGTTCGGTCGACTGGCGTTGATACTCTGTTGGTTGAAAGCGTATTGATATTTTTGAAATAGATCCCCACATACACGGAAATAGTAAGAGAATTAGTTTAATAGTGACGAACGTTTCTTATTGCAAAGTTCCATTCGAAGTTATTGCGTAGAATCACGTACGTGGAGGCCGGAGGTAGGGTCGGCGTCGCCGGGGCGCTATCAATCTTTTCGCCACATCATTTGCTCCCCGAGCCGCATTGGCGCGATTGAATTTCATTAACGAAACGCTTAGTGCAGATTGAATCCATTTAAGTAACAGTACGATACCTAAATATTGCCCTATGCAGCCGGGGCGTTCGAAAGACTCCGGAATGTTAGAGTTTACGTTTAATTTGATTGTCTGCGGTCAACCTCCGCCGTACACTGTTATTTGGCCTTTATTGCTGCGGAATTTTATTATATTGGTTTTACAATTCGCGGAAACGAATCTTTTCAATTAAAATGACAATTTTGGGAGCTTGTTAGGTCTGGCTACAAATAAAATTCTTCATATTATAAGTATATATTTAATTTTTTAATCACTATTAAAGTCGTTATTGCTACGGCACATAAATTTTGTCTTTCTTTTGTTTCAGACGGTTTCCATATCTATGTTGCTGCGCTATGCCCACCACCAAATCTTCGTATTTATTGGTAAGTTCTATTAATTTATACAAAATGCTTTTGAATCTCTCCTTTGAAGAGTCTGAAACTTACACGCTTATTCTTGGGATGAATAGGAAGATAACATGAAGTCTATGAGTACCGCTTGCGTTTAATTTGCTATAGGGAATTCGTGGCAAGGACTTATCGCGTTCTTAGTGGCGGTTACGTTATAAAAATGGCAATTATGGGCTGTTTGAATTAATTCGGTGAAAAATTCTCGAGTCGTGAGCCGGCTCAGCTGCAATCTCTTTGTAATAACAACAATTGCGAATAGCGCCCGCGGGCCCACCCAGCCTCCACTTGTGTACTGAAAAATAAAAATATCACGGGTCGGATTTACCTCGCCCCCCACTTTGATCCGTCGACAATTAGCCAGATAGAGATAATTTTTTTCTTTCCCCATTTGCTCGTTGCCGGCGTTCGGATAAGTGTTCCAATTCTCTGGTTGTTCTGATTTAGCCTTTGCAATAAACTTTTCCGTGGAAATGTATTAACTGTAAGAATCCATTTTCTTGTTATTTTATAAATCGCAGCGGCAGCAACAGGCGTGATAATTGTATCCGACAATTGGCATCGAAGCGAACTACTCATTTATAGTGTTATCGATAAGCTCGTTACTGATATCCGGGATTCACGCGACGCCGACTCACATTAGACGGTTTGCTCTTAGCTCGATGTGATCTGATCGTATAATTTTCTCCATGTGTGCTGAGTCGTGACGGTGTCAGACATTGCTTTCTTATTGATTAAATAAAATGAAATACCTTTTCTTTTTTTCTTAAGAATACCTAATTTTGGACATAATGGATCCAGAATATAAAGCACTACAGATTATTAGTATTAAAATATATTACCAATGTGCGACCCAGTGAAACTAGGCACACATCCCATCGAAGTAGTACTTAGAATTCGTTTGTGGAATAAACTATTCACAACTCACAATACGGATGAGGGTAAATCTTTTCAATGAGATCCAGTTGGTCTCTATGGCGACTCATCCGTGCCTACATAGAAATCGCGAGAAACCGTACCGACAAACGAGTAGAGGTCCGGAAAATACCGAGTAATCCTTTTCCTGCGATTTTTTCGCTAATCTCGTTTTGTTATCGAGTACTCCTTGACGTTAGAGAGCTTATTGAAAAATATTTTCATGATAGTAAGGAAAATGGAAATGTAGAGAGGGGTAATAAAACACTTGTCGACTGAGTGCCCTGAGCCCTCTGTCCGGATCGTGTGGGGCATCTTTCTGGACGCTCAGCAGATAAGTTATTGTCCGATCGTATTGAGCTCTCACGCGCACCTTTGTACCGTTTAATACCATTGGTAATATTAATGCTTTGCGCTCTAGGGCTTTGTGAGAACTTCTTCAACACAACCGCAGCAAGGTTCCATTGTATAAGAGGCAAAGGAGATTACGAATTGAACAATATTTTCACACAAACGCGGCACCGTATAGGTCCTTTGACAATTTTGAATATAATATTTTTCGTCTTGAGAGATAAAGCTTACTAAGTTTCTGCGAAACTCCTCTCTACACATCACAGGCGTGGCGTCGGGAAAATTACGGGGGAAGCCGAAACGTATTCATTTGCTCATATTTGAAGAAATATGTGGCTATAAGCCTTTCCTTGAGCAACCCGGTGGGAATCGGCTTATATGGACGCCGCGCCCCTGCTACACATTGAGCTTGCAAAAGATTTAGAAATAAAATTCAACTAATCTTTCCTATTTTTTTCTTATATGCCTGCATACAAATTCAGAACAATAACATAAACTCATATTTTTCTTTTCATTAAATCTTTTTCAAATATTTAAAAATACGTATATTTTGATACGATTCATATTTTAATTACCAATTAGTACACGCCAAGCGTTGAACGATAAAAAAACACCGAAACATCTAGAAGAAAAACAGATAGTATTCAAAACAGCCATCTTGAATAAAAATACCTAAGCAAAACATAATCAGCTTATTCGTCTGAGAACTACGATAACATAAATATACACACAGATACACCGATACATGTCAAACTTATACAAACCTCTTTTCTCGTTGCGGGTTAAAAGAAACACTTCAAAAACAAATAACCCTGTTCCCAGTGCATTTCGCCAGCGATAATAAACATGATATGCTTAAAATGCACGAGAGCCGAAATCCAATACTGTCGCGGTCTGGATAATGAATGCTGGACTTGTTAGTCATCATGATCAATATTGTTGAAACCCGGCAGGGCTTTGCGATTTAATTGCGGCTAATACCCTTTAAATGATGAATGTCGTACATTGTATAACATCATCTGCTTTTAAGTTCGATACGTGTTATTTACATTACAATTGTTAAGGATCCGTAGCAAAATGGCGAAAACGGAACCCTTATAGTTTTGTCATGTCCGTCCGTTTGTCCGTATGTCACAGGCATTTTACTCAAAAACTACAAAAGTACATTAATGAAATTTGGGGTAAAGGTCTTGTGAAAGCCTTTCCTTAGCAATTATTTTGACTAATTGAATTGCTCCGAAAGTAATAGCATAAATTGTGGGCATCTTCTAATTACTTAAATGAGCCACTTTTTTTAATGTGGATGTTGAAGTGGATATTGATAAGTTTTTTTTTTATGTAACGAGTGGTAAAAGGGCAGACGTGCCATTTGATGGAAAGTAGTCATTGTCGCCCATGGATATGTGCAACACCGGAGGAATCGCCCATACTTTGCCAACCTTTGAGAGCCCTGTTAACTTGCTTCTTGAAGAATCTTGCTTCTGTATGAAACATTTATGTTTAGTTTTAAAGCGCCATCTAGTTTATGCTTGAATATCTCCTTGTGATCGGGGCACAATCCTCTTGTTTTATTGGTCTTTGATCTAACGGCTACGGAATCCTACATTGAGCATGGTCCGACATGCTTTTGACAGGTTTTTCATTTGCACGAACTTGGACAAGTGCGTTATGTCATTCATCACTAAGGCGCGTTGTTAGTTAAATATTGATGATAAATATTGTATACACGATAGAAGCTCCGTCTCACATTTAACTAATGTGAAAGTACTGAGTCTAAATCAACCTAGTATAATCTTTATCGAGTTCAGTAATGTATGTATCAGATTTTTAGGGTGGCTTAATATAGCGACTTTTTAATCATGCCTTAATTATTTACTTGTGTTTTAATTTGGGATTGTCCAACGTTTCGTCCGAAGTTAACGCTGATTGTTTTATTTTACTATTAAAACATATTTACCATACCAAAAATATGTCAGACTAGTTTGTAGTAGTTGCGAAAAATATGCGAATTATTTTGAATAACTACGCCTCGAGGGTGTTTGTAACCGTTTCATGTGATATCGTTTTAATTATCACTGCGGTATGCGTACTTAGATTTGTTTTTGTATTTGCCCACTATTGTTATCGTTACTCGGATGGATTAGGTATATTTTAACTAAACCAGATGCTCTAAGTCGAGCTCCCAGGATGAAACCTTTTGAAGGCACTAATTAAACTCATGTGCAATTACAATTTAACAAATACTTTAGGAAAGAAATACGGCGAGCTAAAGTTGTATTAACGATACAGTCTTGGTTTTATTTTCTATTCTAGCATATTATGCTAAGCATTCGTAGCATGATTTCTATGCAGTTTCCTTCCAACATTTTAGTAAATATGTGTGTAAGTAGATAAAGTTGTGTGCAACTTAATTATTTCATTTTGCGTTAGAACACTCTTGTGCTTTAATGATGAACTTTTGTTTTAATGCCACTTTTTCTAAAACATACAGCATTGTATTTATGTTTTGTATGAGAATTAGGTGTATTATATGTACATGATACATGATTGAACGCATAGCTATCCACAAAAGAACCGCACCGTTCGGAATGCGTCAAACAGACCACAGGGCCAAGCGGTGGCTCGGTCGATTGTTATGACGAATTCAGTTTCGCGTATTATTGCCATACCGATACCGGGGGCTGGGTTCCAGTCAATTAGTTCACTTAATTTTGAATTAATTAGTTTTGCCACGGATTTTATATTTAAAATTTGCTCGTGGACATCCGTGGGCTAACGTGGGCATCATAAAATGTAGTTGTATTTAATGTATGTTATTGAATTGCATTTCGCTATCCTACTGGATACCCTCATACTATACTTTCAGGTAATGTCGCAACTGTCGCAAAATAACATTCTATGCACTGGTACACTTACGCACTATAAAGGCGGTCCATATCAACACGAAATGCTATTTGTTTCTTATTTGTTAGAATGGAAATAAACAGTTATTAAAATAATTAAATACTACGGGACAATTTTACACAAGTAGAACTAGTCCCATGGTAAGCTCAATAAGGCTTGTGTTACGGGTACCAGACGACGATATATTTGAAAAAAAATTTACCTACATACATAGAAAACATCCAAGACTCAGGAACGATATTTATGCTCGTCACACAAATATTTGGCCTTACCGGGATTTGAACCTAGGACCTCAGCTTCGCAGGCAACGTTACTCCCACTGAGCTAAACTGGTCGTCGTATTAAACAATAACCGGTTATCTCGATAAAAAAAAACAATATTATATCTCCATGAAATATAAATAATACGGGAAATATATACGGGAATGAAACATTAATGAAAATTAACAACATCAATGATATTTTAGTGTATCATAGAAATGTTGTAAAATGTCTGCAAAAATAATAAGCCTATTCAGCTCACTTACCTTAATTAACTGAAAAGGGTTCTGTAGACGGATCCGGAAAAAAAGGCTTTAACATTTGCATAATTAAATATCGGAATTAACTCCGCGATCTTAAGGAGATAATTAAGAGTTATAGGGGAGTGAGGTATTTTTTTACCAATCCCTTTTACAAGACATTTGGAATTTAATACGGATGTTTTCGATCCTCAGAAGCTTATAATTATTTTTATCCTGTCGTTAATGGATGGAATGAAATATAAAACAACCCTATTCTAAAAAGCCTGGTAGACTTTCCTTGTTATGATTTCGGCCTTTTTTTATTCCATTTCAACAAAATTGCCAGTATCGGGTGGAGTTCTAATCCCCAATTATTTATCTGCCAAAATATGTACCCTTTAACACATGCACTGAAAAAAATATGAGCCTATCAAGTGGCTTGTTAGCTTGATTGGAAATTTCTTAATAGATTTGATCACAATATGAACAAACTCATCACTCGTCACTTAACACATGATTGCAGACTTAAAATCATCAAACATTTGATCAGTTTACTTAGTTGACCTTAGCCAGGTCGCATGGTAACAGCAAACACGCGGAGAAAATGTTGAGTTCTAAGTAAACCCGGCCAAGTGCGAGCCGTACTCGCTCACCGAGGGTTCCGTACAAAATATACACTAAAAACGAACGTATCTATGAAATCCCAGTGTTAGTAGAGCCCTGCTCCTAAGCAAAATGTACGCATTTTATATTGGATATCGACATAGAATGACCGACATAAAAAAAACATTTTTTTACGATGATTATGCTATAAGAGCTATCTTCATACCGAATATAAAGTTTCTAGGCCAACTGGAAATATTCTATAGATTTCAGTTCACGGCAATTTGTATGGATCCACCAGGGCTTGTAACCCGGTTTATTTTCCGTACCGGTTAGAGCAAAGAAAATACCAAGATAAAGCTTAATACATACTTTCAACGAAAATTATTTTCAACATGATCGGATATACCGTTTTTGAGTTATTGCCAAAAAACTGCGCTTCTCGGCAAGAGGACGTAAATGCCATGGAAATACGCTCTTTCCTAGTGCATTTGTCATATCGTAATACTTTTTTTATCTGTAGTGCATTTTTTGTATGAGAAACCAACACTGAGCATAGTCTCACATGCTCTTGGCCGGTTTTTTCAAAACAGTTTCTTAATGCCGCAGTTATATATTATATACTTTTATATTTCTGCACAAATCCATATTTCTAGTGCCATTTAGATTGTGCATTCTCTATCAGTCACCTAAAAATACTAAGTAGGTATGAATTAAATTCCAATTCTGCTACAATATCTTCACCTCCAAGAGCTTTTTATATTTTATTAATTTATCGCCACCAAAATACGCTGTTATTAGTCTTCTTAATTAGACTAATAAAGGCCAGTATATTTATTTAACGCACAATTTTTGTAAGAACAACAGCTGTAAACAAGTAATACAATTAAAACATCATGTATGACCGTGACATAACATGCCATATAAAACTAACTTTAATTTGCATATTGGCACCCGCCCACACTTTAACTCTATAGCTTCAAGATGAAAATTCTTCGTAAGGAACGTTGATGCCGTTTTCTGTGACGTGACTTTGGAAATCCTTTAAGTATCTAATTTGCAATATTTTCTTTCTGTAAGGCGATTTGCGATGTAATTTGTCCAATTATTTCGTTCTCAAATGGAGCGCAATTTTTCAAGCAGTGAGGTATTAGAAGGCAAGGTAGGTGGCTGGGTAGAAAATAAGGAGATAATAATGATGTGCCGACATCAATAAAACTTGACGTTTTTTGCTTCGCCGCCGTTTTTATACAACAGCTCCGACGGTTCACAGTAAACAGTATATGTATTTGTTACGGTTTTTTATTTACGGTAATAAGTTCCAATGTTGTTATGTTTAATTGACGAGTAGTTGTACTAATATTGGTTTATATCACAGCAAGAGTAAACTAATCAAGACAGAACACTTTACAATTTAGTTATAATTCCATGACAATCTTTCATTAGGCCAGTGTGTCTTTTGCAGATAAAATAAAAATAATCGAGATTATACTTGAACGCATTTCCGACCATGCGGCAGAAGCGTGCACATCGCTGAGATGAGTGGCAGAAAGCAGCAGAGAAAATTAAAAAATATTAATGTTAAATTATTATTTTTTCAAGTCTGTCTGTGTATTCCACTGCTAACAAAAAGGTGCCCAGTCTTGCGCCTCCTTCATCCAACAAATTGTCCCCACCCTCGCAACACGTTTCGCACTTTTAGTTAGTTCCATTCCCGTTTCAAGTGAGCTGTTCACAAAATCTGTGAGTGCAATTATTAATCTTAGGAAAATTAAAATAATGTTTCCATAAAGTAAAAAGACCTAGTTAGCTTAAGGATTTAAGGCAATTGCCCTCCAGGGCCCATATTTTTTTCCACCCTGTATATCATTGTTGTACTGTTGATATCCAAGCATAGAAAACCAGTGGGAATTTAATTGTACAAAAGTCACGCCACTCTTATTTATTTATTTGCAATCAAAAGGGTAGATGAAATTACTGGCCGTTGCAGTTTAAACAAATAAAAAATTCAATCAAGGGCCAATACTTTGTTCCTCTGAGTCAGTTCAGTCTTGAAATTGGATTGAATTTTTCCTTCAATCGTATTGGATGAAATCAATTAATTAATTTACAGTGTTTATATTTAATATTTTCTTCTGCTGTTTCCGGGATTATCAATGTATTTAAACAAAACAATTTAAACGAGAGTATTCACGGGGTCGACTGAATAAAAATCCTCTGTCAAAGTTACCAAAAAGCTGGAGAACTTCCGAAACATTACATTACGTTATATCCATATCCATACTTCCATACTAATATCATAAATGCGAAAGTATGTTTGTCTGTCTGTCTGTTACCTCTTCACTCTTAAACCGCTGAACCGATTTGGATGAAATTTGGTATGGAGATAGTTTGAGTCCCGGGAAAGGACATACGCTACTTTTTATCCCGGAAAACTACCTTTATCTGCGATAAAAGAATTTAAGGCGGATGAAGTCACGGGCGGAAGCTAGTAAGATAATCTATGCGATATAATCCGTTTAAATTGTTATATTCAAATTTAAAAAAAATGTATGGTAAAATGACTTCTGAAATCGAGTTATTACTTATGTAATCTGTCAAAATGACACCTACATAGAGACCGTTTTTAAATAATATTAATACCTGCCTACGTAAGCCAATCATGGAGTACGTAGGTACGTAGTACCTACACCTACACCTGGCTGTTTCGAAATTCATACTCGCATTTGCGTAAATTGGCAGGATTTGTCTCTCACATGGTAAATGTTGCAAGGTCGTTGCATTAAATAATAATAATAATAATAATAAATATCAGGGACAATCTTACACAAATCGACCTAGTCCCAAACTAAGCAAAGCTTGTACTATGGGTACTAGGCGACGATATACATAATAAATAGATAAATTATAATACTTAAATACATAGAAAACATCCAAGACCCAGGAACAAATATTCGTGCTCATCACACAAACACTTGCCCTGGCCGGGATTCGAACCCAGGACCGTCAGCTTCGTAGGCCGTTGTACAACCCACTGAGCCAAACGTGTCGTCGAAGGTTTATTTAAAAAAGGTTTATTTAAATGAAAATAATTAAAACGCTTTATATATATCGTAAAAAATCAATAGATAGAGAGGTAGAGGAAGGCAAAGACGATATTACTTTGAGCAAATTAAATATATATCGTATGTATTATCTCATTTTACCTCCCGAAGGTCCGGACGGCCTACAGTTAAAATCCTAAAAATATTTGGGTCACTTGAGTACCTACTAAAACCGTTATATTCGACAAGTGTTATATTTACCCTCTCTAGAAATTTGCTACTCATGGCAATCTCAAGATAGACAGGAAAATTACAAGGGAATCTGAAGCGTATTAATTTACTCATATTTAAAGAAAAAGATGGTTTATAAGCCTTTCCTTAAATTTGAATTTCTTTATTTCGTCACATATAAGCTTACAGTAGCAACACTAAAACGCTTAACACGGTAGACAGTAGACAACAGAACACAATAATATAATAATAATTAACTTAATAATTTAAATGAATAGCAATAATAGTCGCTACATAATGTTTCCCGTTAACCCGGTTTCCTTTAGCAATCCGATGTGAATCGGCTTATAAGGACGCCACGCCACTGGTGGTTATATACCTACTTGTATGCAATACATTTTCATGATATTTCCTATAGGATACAATCCCACCCAGTTCAACCCCTCTTAAAAAGGGTAGTGCTTCGCGAAGTGATATCTCAGGGAAAACTCATTTTTCCTCTCGTTTCTCGTGTTTCTTGCTAATTAGGCCAAGCGGTATCCAGTGCCGGTTCGTACGCTCGTCCGCTAACCTCTTGGCTGTACTAACAACCGATTCGAGCAGGGTTTAATGCCAATTACCTGCTCACTCCATTGTTCAGAGTGTCTCGAGTATCGTTGTCTACATCAACATAGCCATTCTAAAGAGATTTAAATTCGCCACCCTCTAACGGTCCTATTAATAACAAACATTTAAATTTAATTTATATACCGTAATAAAAGTAGAGATCGCTTAATACCTTTTCTTAACAAACTTGATCTTACTTAAGAAGCCAATAATAAATCCTGTTGGGCGGTAGTATTTCACGAGTTTTAATATCGACAACGCTTTCTGCTATCAATACTTCACGGTAATATGAATCCGGGGTGCAGAAATCCGCAGAACGGTACGAAACGAGAACGGGATGGGTAGCGGGAGCAAAATTAATTTCACATGATGAATGAGTACACTGCGTTCGACGATGTGATTTACAATTTCCTCTGAAAATATTAAAGCTTATCTGCAATAACAAATCTGTTCTGACAGCAAGAAAAAAAAAACGCGCCCGGACCGAAGGTGGGGCCTGGGCTTTGACTATTTTCCGGAATATTAAGAACATAAGTTACCGGTGCACTGTTAATATATTTTCTCAAACAGGAGCGGAAACAGTTCGTAATAGTAGACCGCGAAGTGGATGGACCTCGGAAGATAATTATATACAATTGATAAAATTCAGATGAGCGGCGTTTTCACCAACATTTTGGACGATTCGTTTTAACTTTCCGAAATGTCGAAATACCGATTATTGGACTGAAGACAAATTAGTGTAAAAAAATATAGCTTAGGTTTTTTTTTGCAATTTCTATACATTTATAGTGACAAGGAACACGTTTTTCCACTGTCTAATATAACATCGTATGTATTTTATTATTTCTTGAAAATCTTACAACAAATCTTAATTTTTTTTTTTTTACTATCCACGCAGTGGTCGGATTTTGGTTTACATCAGCGGCGACATATTCAGACAAGCGTGAAAGCCTCTAGTGTGTGGACGGGAAATACGTCATTCAGAATGATCATTTAGACGCTGGAAAACTTATTACGTTCCATCAAATCTTGTTTTTTTAGTAAACTTCAAGTCTCGTGGATTCATGCAACAGAAAGATGGGTAAAAAAAATTCCCAATCACATTATTTAGGCGAAGACGTTTGTACGTACAATACAAATGAACCCGATACTGAAAATAGACAAGTGTCTAAAATTATTAATGTATGAGATTAGCGAATTATGCTAATGTGTAAGACATAAGCTGTACTGTACGATTCACATATTTACGCAATAAATTTTAAAACTGCTGCTCTCGGCAGGCACTTAATCGTGTACCGTATAAAATATTCTCTCAATCTTTTCCTTTTAAAAAGGACACGTTTCTTATGCACCTTTGCTCGTCGCGTGATCCCTAAGGCGACATCAAAAGATCTGGTGACTGCCGGCACCTACGGCCTGCAAACTGTATCGGGATTATCCCATCTAGAGCAAACATGCGGCCGCAAAGCCCCGCCAAACTGACTGAGCACACGCGAACTATGCTAACGAACAGACGAATCCTTTATCTTATTACGTATCTGAACGTTGAAAAAACACCCCAAAATGGAGCGTCACTTTGGGATAAATCCTATTTAGCTGATGGTCCGCCGGACTTTTGGGAGATCGTAAATGTGAGTGTGGAGTACTATTACGGTACGTATTTTTTCACGCGTTCTTGTATTTTAATAAACACTAGAACGTGCCCGCAACTTTGTCAGCGGAGAAGAAAAATCATAACCATATTATTCTTCAGCGCAGTCGGATAAAAATTATCCTATGGAAATGTCTTCAATGTACAGTCATTTTTACAACTTTATAATATTTAGTATACCTATAGATTATAAACCAAAGAAATTGAAATGAAAATTAAAATGCATCTGTACAATTATAAAGTTGTGAAAATAAAGTGTGTGTACATTGAAAATATTATTAAAAGAATAAGTGATGCGGACTATTTGAGAACATTTTTTAGATTTTTTGTGCTTGTATATTATGTCGTTGTGGCTTCATCACGCCAAAATGAGTAAATGGATGTCAACTGTTTGTGGTACACAGCTAGGTGAGCAACTACAGGTGGTTATTGGATAGTTTTTACCCGACTAAGCTGACGAAAAAAGAGGATTACGATTTTTTCTGCTCCGCGGACGAAAGTTGCGAGAATTTTCAAGTTTACAATATGCTTTTGATAAACTTATATTCTGTCTACGACGGTAAAGTTATCCAAAGTGCTTTTTTCCCATTTAGTATCCACATTTACACATTTATTCTAGACAGTTTTTCTACAGCGTATTACGAAGCTAATTAACCTAATAACAAACAACAGTAGTATACACTACTTATTTTATTCAGGTAAAATTGGTGGTATTAATATAATGTTGGCTTTTGTTGATATTTACGGGTAATAATAGTATTACTAGTATTTGTGAACCTCCATCCCGCACGACATATTATTAATTGATTATATACATCAGTTTTTAGTATAGGGACATAGGTATACATTCTTTTTTTACCGTCTGTGCAAGCAGTAGGACTCGATGTCATTACCCTCCTTTATTTTTCCAACTTTTTGGACATAATCCTTTAACGCGAGGCGGAACGTAGGGACGAAACGTGAAAGTGGATTTAAAACAACGTCCGAAATATCCGTGCGAGTTAACTGTATACGTTAAAGCAGGGAACGGCCAGGTACGGGGGACGATATATTTTTAACGTTCGTTGTCGGATCGTAAAGAATGATCCGATGTCTCCGGCGACACCATTACTTCTCGTGCGGCATGAAAAATTCATACGGCCGCCGTTTGATCCCGTTAAAGTGTGCGTCGCGCGCGCATCTCGGGGGGCTGCTAGAACGCGGCTTATGGTCTCTGCGCATGGCGCCGCCATCGTAACACTTACTTTAAATTAAATTTATGTTGCGGCAGTCTGCGATATTATTTTGCAACGTTTTCAGTCCTATTACTTTTATATCGTGCTTTAATTCAATTTCACGAGGCATGTGATGCAGTTCCATGTCGCGCGAACTGAGTGGGAAGTTTGTTCTCGAGCATTATTTGTAAAATTATCATGATATGACATGCCTATATTTATATATAATATAGTCATTTAGTACTCGAAACCAAACTTTCCCCGCTCGTTTGCGTGACAGGACCTACCGAGGAAAACGTGGAATTTCCATTCAATCATCTGTTCTAACATTTTGCTTTTGTTTCAGTGGATCTCCTCCAGATGCTTGAGTTTAATGTGACCGTGTCCTTCCCAGCCGCACCTCTGCTAACAGTCATTTTAGCGCTAGTCGGTAAGTGCTTGTATCCTTATCATGCCGTTTAATGCAATTTGTTATTTTAGGAGAATAACGTCGTACATCACTGAACTCTGCAATGCGACGTTGTTCATCCATGTAGGAGCTTAGAAATTAATAATTCATGTAGAAACGCTTGAGAGCTCTCGACATAGCAATGCGTGGCGTGCAAACAGACGGAACAAGTGACGACTCGACTCGCGCTCTCGACTCGTCGCGAGCTCTTGTGCTCCCGTCGCTTCGCCATAAGTTCGCTTAAACGTTTCTCGATGCAAAACCTTTGATACCACAACTGCGACTGGCTGTATGTGTTGAGCGAGATTGTAACACTTCAACTGTTATGGAGCTTTATTACTTTGTAACATTTTGTGTGATATCACTTTGAATACATCATTCTAGCGTTTCTTCTCTTAATTTGTCATATATTTTGTATCGTTGTTATCTTTCAGACTGGAAAAATGTTCGTATCATCTATTATAAAGTTGTAAAAATGAAATGTCTGTACAATGAAGATATTTTCAAAAAAATGATTGTTACGGACTATTTAGAGGTCACTAAAATTTAAAAAAAAATTTTTGGATTTTATGCGTGGTTGTATGTGTCGTTGTGGCTTCATCACGCAAAATCGGCTAAACAGATTTCTACAATTTTTGGTACACGGTTAGCTGGGTATCTCTAGATGGTTATAGGATACTTAATACCCGACTATGCTGAAGAAAAAACGACGGGTTATGACTTTTTCTCCTCCGCGAACGAAGTTGCGGGCATCTTCTAGTTGCATTATAAACTTTTGGTTTGATCAATTTTTATTATACAAGATTTTAAAGGTAAAAACTTAAACTTGTAGGATATAATTTGGTTAAAAATTGAGAGTATAAAGTACAGGGTGGACGTGGAACCAGCACGGGGTAGAATTATCTACGGAATACTATTGAGACTAAATTAAAGACGATTAAAGGCTCATAATCATAACATATCATAAAGTAAGTTCAAAACAATATAGACAAAAAAAAAACAGCTAAAAGGCGCTTTATATGCGCATTTTTTCCCCATTTCCCTTTTTAGCTGCTTAATTGCTTGACATTAAGATAGCTATGATTAATAAATATATTTTGTTAATTACTATATTTATGGTTATCACCTGCGTAAATGTGACGTTTTAATCGAATCATCGCCGCGCAAGTTCAATCAGCGCTGTGATAATTGCATTCCGTTTTAGGTTCGATCGGGCCCATCGCATTTCGGTGTTACCGTGTCACAGGGGCTTTTAGTTTGGTTGTCTGACGAGTCCAACTGCACTTCAGAAAGAACTTCAGTGACTATATAAGGTCCTAATTTATTAGTTGCAGATATTTTAACACATTATACTTTACATTAAAATAATTAACTTTAAATAGAAATTAAGAAATCTTTTCATATAACTATTTTGATTTCATTTACCTAACAAAAAAATTAATTATAATTTCGTGTAAAAAAATCACCATTTACATTATCACATGTCACAATAACACTATCTGTCATGTCAACAATTGTTTGTCGTAAATATCGTAACGGTTGGGCGGGAAAACTGCAAATGTCATTAGGATGGGATTGGGCCTGTCGAGTTAAAACTTGTCAAGAAAATCCACCCATAAGTGAGTTAAAGTATTTTTAAAAAGAAGCATGAACAAAAGAAAACATTTATTATCATAAAATTTTACAAAAATTTTCAAACTACACAATCAAACGGAAAATAACATGACATTGACAATCAAGTATTTAATTTATCGACGTGAAGTGGCCAGTTACAGTTAAGTGGTACGGTATAATCTGTTTAATGAGTTTTCATTTAGTAATCACATTAACAGGGTGTTTTTACGTAGCAAATTTGTTTTTCCTTTTTCTCCAAAAAAACATCGTAAAAGCTATAATGTTTCATGCTTTAATATACTCCGGAGACCGAGTACTATCCGCTGTAAAAATATCTGCAATTAATAAATTAGGACCTTATATATGTACATATACGGATACATTTCTCATTTACCTATGTATATAGGGTGAAATGATAAGACATTATGAAGAATTCAAAAATTAATGCAGCGATAAATGCATTCCGTTTTGAGTATGTAATTAGATGCAGGGATCGGTATCGGTATTTTTTTTTTTTTAAATACACGTTATTTCTGGAATGTTTTAAAACTGTATTTAGGAGAAGAGAAAATAATCACGAAACACCTCTCGTAATTGAACGAAAAAAACGAATCGTTATTTCGGATATTCTATGTGAAAAAAATAACCGGTTCTGATCCCTGATTAGACCGTTTCTCCAAACTCGTTAAACCACTCGAATTTCTACCCATTCACCTTTTTTTATCTTTCGTAAGTATTGCTACAGTAGTAATTATTCAATTGGGTAATTACTTAAAAGGTGTATTGCGATAGCAAGATCTGGTATATTTTATATCTTTTTAGTTTTAGCCACTGATTTTGATATAGTAGTCCCACGACCAAAATTCAAATCAATGGTAAAGTGTTCCGCCTTAGACGGCAATTTAGGTCATTGGCAAAGCGTCCCGCTTTCAACCAAAATTCAAGTCATTGGCAAAGCATTCCGCTTTCAACCATCGCTGTTACCTCGAGCAAAGCGTTTTAGCATTCAACCATCATGAAACTCCACAATATTCGTTGTGCTGTCGTAACTTGTAACTGAAAACAATAATACAACTTAAATACCACGAATGCGGTTATTGGTCACATACAAGAATGCATTCTACACAAAGTTATTCTACAAATCTCAAAAATGGCATAACAAACATGCTGGTTCTTATAAATTAAACACCTTTAGAATTATAACACTTTTTACATAGTTAAGTAACAAAGGACTTGTACACTAATCGTACTACGTATGCACATTTTGTAAATATAAGAATGCGTCACAACCTCACTAGGTATAACTTATCAATAGTTAACACAGAGCAGATATTTTCCTTACAACAAGCTTTAAAGATAAGTGTAACTACGAAACACATATTGTTTGAAACAGATTCCTCATTACTTAAACATTCGGAGAAAGCAGGTCAGCTAGAGGGATATTTATGTAGTTTTTCATGACAAACGTATTGCTCTCGGCCACCAGATATTGGTCGCACGGTATAACATTCGTTTTCACACACTTAAATAATTTCACATTTCGCAATTTTTTTTTAAATCGCGATTTTTTTATTTCACTAAAACTTAGTTATAGCGAATGAATGTATCGTTGCTTTACTTGCCTCAAAACATTTTTCATTCCTTGCCTTAATACGGTAATATTTGATTCGAGGTGAGAAAGTTAAGTTGAGGTGCGATTTTGTTACAATCACTCAACAGTTGTAAAGGACGTTTACTTGTACTTTTTGATTACGGTACACTTTAAGGCTAGCTGTACTTAGCAAATAACCGATTTCCATTATTTTTTGTCATGGTTTTCAGCATCTGGAAAACATATGGTCAACAACCAATATGATACTTTCTACTTGTTCATTAACGGCTAATACCACTTGCAATGTCGTGAAATTCATTTGACCATATTTGTCACAAATTTTGAAAATCTTGCCAATTAATTAGGTCCGATATGATCTACTCGGGTGTGTCAAAGATAGCTACTAAATTCAGAAGAGCTTCACATGCCGACCGAGACGGTACGCCTTTAATAGGAGTCAAGAGGCAATATTTCGTGAAAGAATAGACAAGTACGATTACGTATCCTTTTGAAAGTCGTCCACGAATCAGTTTACCACTTGTGTCAATGTGAATCGTATGGAATGGCTCCGCGACCTTTTCAATGTGATGTAACGCGGATTGTTTTTGGCCGGAAGGATTTTTATTCACGAGAAAGACGGTGGTCTTGTCCCAGCTTAAATGCTTGAGCTCATCATGAATTGTTCGATAATTTGTCAACGAAAATTTCGCGTATGACTGCTGAGTTTTGCCATTAACATGAAAGTTTTGATACAAAAGATTGTCTTTTTAAAATGTAAGTAGCCTTATATTAACCTGATATTGAAATCTATAGAATCTATTCTATTGTAATCGTATCTTTTTAGATTAGTTCTACTATAAGAATATATGGCGTATATTATCTCATTTGAGTTCCTGACGTTTCGGAAGCTTTTTAGCTTTCCATGGTCACGGGTTGACAGAGAAAAGATATATTTTCCTCTGTCAAAGTTTACCATTTTGTGCAAACTACCCACTTTGAGAAAACAAATAAAGGTGTACATACATGCCAGATTGGCCTAATATAAAAAAAAAAAAAAACTATTAGGTCACTGGAGCGA
The DNA here is from genome assembly GCA_905404275.2 of Hedya salicella. Classification (NCBI taxonomy): domain Eukaryota; kingdom Metazoa; phylum Arthropoda; class Insecta; order Lepidoptera; family Tortricidae; genus Hedya; species Hedya salicella. The sequence continues at coordinate 13,569,971 of FR990112.1, read as the reverse complement.
AGATTTTTTTTTGAATTTTTGTATGTTTGTATGTGTCGTTGCGGCTTCATCACCCAAAATCGGCTTAACGAATTTCAACTATGTTTGGTACACGGATAGCTAGGTATCTCCATATGGTTATAGGATACTTTTTACCCGACTACGCTAAAGAAAAAAAGAGGGGTTATTACTTTTTCTCCTCAGCTAACGAGCCTTCTAGTTAATAATGATAACATAACCCAAATATTTTATCGTCTTAAAAAGGGCGTCTTTAAAAGGGGACTTTCTTTAATTTAGTGCGAAATCAGCATTAGTTAAGACAGTTAGCACCTGCTCTAGGTTACGCAAGGCCTCATCTTTTGTTCTTGAGTAAACTAAAAGGTCATCCATGTAGGACAAGCGCAATTTGAGTTCTTCTAGAGCCTTGTTAAATGCTCTTTGATACACAGAAAGAGAACTACAGAAACAGGAAGGCATTTTGACATATTCCCACACACCTTCAGCTACACGCTGTTTTTTGAGACCATTGATGGGATATTGTGAAATTGGTCACAAAAGCGGCACCAAAAGTATTGTGGGTATCGCTCATATTTAATGGGTAGATCAATTGGTGCAATCATGCATACGCAAGTACAAAAAAACAATTATCATTCAATAACAAATCCACAAAACACAAAGACAATCAAAAATCAAATACAATCACTAAACAACGAATATAACTTCATAGCTTGGTGAAAACCGAATAAAATATTAAAAGAAGTTCACCATTAATGAATGAAACGGAAACGGAAGTCGGGTCACGTAATACTTCACTCGGCAGCTCGACCACGGTAAAACAAGCGTCCCATCTGAACTATAGATTCAATATTTCAATCTGAATGATCGGTCGGCATCCGAGCCAAGACTTAAAACAAACAACAGATATCACATTTACATAATTGATAGATTCAGGCGTTACGTTGCGGATTTCCACATTTCATAGGTATTATACAAACCCACACGGCTACGTTCGGCAGTGTTTATGTCGCAGGGAAAGAGCCAAAACAGAGATTTGATCAAATCTCTAAGGGATATGACCAAATCACGGAGGACGTTAAAATGGGGAATCAATTTTATCATTTGTCTAGAAAAAGTCAGTCATTTGATTCAGTTTAGTGCGGCCGCCGACTGCCTTCCTCAGTGCATCAGACCATCTAGTAGGTGCCCTTCCTTGCGCACGTCTGCGATTAATTTGCCCTACAATGATCTGCTTCTCCAGACAGTGCTTTGAGGACCGCATAATATGTCCGAAGAAGTTCAGGGTTCGTTCACTGCGTATCGTTGAGAGTCGCGCCGTGATGTTGAGCCCAAACTCTTGAGGTTAACTAGTTCCGAGACAAAAGGGTTCTACATTTCTCCGTGTCTGCCGGGCTTGTTTAGTCATCACCACTGGTCATCATCATCCACCCAGCGAAGGGGCGGCCTTACTCGAGCTTCAATACTTATTGTATGAGATTTTTCTCTAAGGCGGGACCAATAGCAATAGCCCAATGAGTTTTGTGCTCATCCTGGCACTATGCCAAACTTACGCCCACTTCCATCGTGCAATGTTTAAATCCTTAAAATAAATAACGTCAAAGGCTGCTAGGTACGAGGGTAAATTTGTTTACTGCTGACACAGTTTCTAGATGATAGAGTTTATTGGATTTTAAAATAGGTTACTGTCAACTTTGCCGCTACAAACTATGTTAGGGCCTAGTCGATGTTGTTGAGGTAATAAATAAAATTAGGTACTGGCCACTGGCTTGCTGGTAATATACTCGTCAAGGAGCGTTTCAACCGCACTCATTAGTGTCACCGCATTAATGGTGCCTTCTATTACAGATTCAAATGAGATACTATACCTCCTGCGTAGAGGTACTGTATTTCTACACAATATCTCAAAATGCCATTAGAATATAGAGAAGCTGTTTTTGGAGTGGATGTAGTTACTAACGGCTGATTAAACTTGTCAACGTTGACGATTAGCACTCAGCTGTTAACGCTAACAGGGTATGGTGAAATTGAGCCTTAGTTCGCCTAATTAAAACGGTATATTCGCATTGCAAGTGTCAGTGACTTAATTTCACGTTGTTTAGCGGAAACGCTGTGTAGATTTATTTATGTACGAAAGTTGTGACGTAATTATTAAAAATGTTCCTTGAATTTAAAACAGTTTTTTACGATATTTTCCGTCAAACTGACTTTAGTACTATATTCTTTGTTACAATAAATGAATTTTAATCTTCTATGAAAAACGTTTTGAATTATTATTACAATAACATTTTTCGTTGTGTAGACCGTACAAAAGAAAAAAAAACATTTTTGAACTCTGTGTGTTTAAATATCATATCCATTTAAGTTTATTTCTGAAATTAATAGCTTTCGGTTACTACAGAGCAAAACCAAACGAGTTCAACCTATTCCCCTGTGGCTTTTTGTGCATCTTGTGTAATGTAAGGCAGTCCAAGAAAGATTGACTATCATACTGATTGAAACAAATCGCTAGTTTGATTACATTCATCACAATTATTTTACTACTAAGAACAATTGTCCGTCAAATTCGCCTGGAAGTGATTACTAAAACACTATTCGCTAAATCGATGTTCGTTTTGTATAATACTTTTTAATACTACCTAATGCTATTGTATTGATATTACTACTGCGCCGACCACTAAGATTATTGTCCTATCTAAGAAAATCCTTCTGAGACACACGGACAGACAGACGGAAGCACGCAGTAAGCATACAAAGCTGACGTGTTTTTTACATTTTCATACGTAAATGTAATCAGATGCGTGTAAGCCCCTAGCTTTAAGCTCTTTGAATATTATATTACATATGTTACTGTGGTTTACTGTCTGAGTCGAACTTAGTAAGGTGTGGTAGAAATAGACCGAGGCCTTTTCGTTGATCAAAAACGTCTATCTCTGTTTGTCATAGTATATATTTCAAACATGTTGAGTAGTGTATTGTGTAACTGTATCTCTGTATGACTAGATATTTTGATACCAAAACGGCAGTCCCTGTCTTCTACAATTATTCTGTGAATAGTATTGTTTCTTAATGTCACCCTGGTTATATGGAATAACCTCTATAAATGGTCCAGCGTTGCTAGTACTCTGAGATTCCATTTGAACAGGTTTCACTGTACTACGAAGTGAAGTTTCAATCTACGTTGGTAGCCAGCCAAATCGCAGCTAAGGTATCGCGTATTTCTCATGTCCCAACGTTAGTAGGTCGGTCGATTCAACTCAACAAGTCTCGGGTGCGGCGCGACCGGCTCGGCGCCTGTTGCGCGGGCGGGCGGGGCATCTGTTGCGTCTCAGAGGCGCCTTATCGCCTATCCGCGCTTGCTCATGTATCGGGACCTTTGACCCATTTTGCCAAACTTATCGGTGGACGTAATAACGGGTCTTTACGGACCATCTAGGTTAAAGCAAGCGGGTGCTGAGGTTAGGAACGAGAAATGTAGCTGTGAGACTGTGGGCATGGGCACACATTCTATGGATCTCTCGGGTCAATCAATAATAAATTACTTGTAATTTATTCACTGGGCCATAAGTCACGTCTCAGAGGCGCATTGCTGTCCAGTCCCTTGACCACTTGCCCATGTGTCGGTATTTTTGTCCCAATTTGCCAGTCTTACCGAGGGACTGGTCTTTGCGGACCATTTACTGATAACACGGGTGCTCAAGACTGGCACGTAAACTGTAGCTGTGAAACTAGGCACACATTCTATGGACCTTTCTAGTCGACCCATAATTAATACTTGCAATACTGGAGCATATGTCGTGTCCCAGAGGCGCCTTACCGCTCACCTGATCTTGCTCATGTATCGGGACTTTTGATCCATTTTAAACCTTTTTCTCGCTTAAAGGCTCTTTACGAACCATCGACATAATAACGCCACGAGTATAGGCACGTGAAATGTGTTTTGAGTGGCACCCGTCTCATCGATGTTTCTGGTTAACCAATCAGAAATTACTTGTAATATATTCACTGGGGCACATGTCGCGTCTCTTTGGCGCCGTCGGAACTTACGGCCCAACAATTTTCTCAATTTTTGTGGGTCCATTTCGTAGTACAAGACCTTTAAATTCATTTATAAAGAGATTTTATAGTTGGAGAGGTACTTTTCAATAATTCACAGTTAACACACAAATATAATTACAGCACAAAAATGTATATACATAATTATAATATACGATAATGTATATACATACATAAATAATATAATTTAATGCGTAGAAAACATCTAAGACACCCTTGGCCTATATCGGTAGCCGAATTCTGAAATCAATTAAAATCAGTAAAATATCGTTTTCACTAAATAGTTACCGCAATAAGTATAACTTTTGCATTTAGTCTCTCTAGTGCGTTGATCAAAGAAAAATTTCGGTGTCAGGCGTTTTCAAAATATTTTTCCCTTTTACGGACTAGTTACGTTATGGGCTCACTTCGGAAACGAAGAGATCGGTAGAAGATCTGGCATAGCCCGAAGGATAATGAAACTTAATTGGCCATGGGCACTGGGCAGCGCAGGCCGCTGTTGCCATCGAATTATTGAGTGGCGACCACGCACCGGAAGACGCAACGTGGATTGGTTCCCACAAGGTGGACTGATGACCTACTTAAGGTCGCTGGAATCCGCTGGATGCGGTCAGCGCAGGACCGGTTATGATGGAGTTCTTTGGGTAAGGCCTATAGGCATACATGTCCAGCAGTGAACGTCTTTGGCTGATGATGATGATTTGTTCACTTTTGTCCTAAGTAGTTAGGTCATGTATCACCTATCATATGTTTCAGAAATGGAAAATAACGCCTTTGAGTTATACCTTTCTGAACACCCTATAGTACCTACACAATCTTATGTAATTGTGTCTGAAATCGATCCAGGCATCATCCTAATGTTAAGTTGTTACCATGGCAAACAATTTCAAAAGAAGCTTCTGTCGATGTCGTATAGGAGCTTAAAATTCTTACTGAACATATGTCAAAATAAATAAATTTATCGACGATGAAACAACCCTGTTTTAGATTTTTGATAAATGTTTCTGAAGCAAGGACCAATAGTAAAACAAGAGGACTGTCAATCGCCATATTTTATAAGGGGATATCCAGTATAAATATAAACATGAATAAATATTTGGGATAATCATACACTAAGTAATCGACCTAGTCGCAAACTAAGCTAAGCTTGTACTATGTAGGTATAGATAAATGTACATAGTATACAAACTAGATGGTTATTTAAAACTAAACATTTAATAATCTTATAATTGATCAATTAAATTTAGTGTAGTAACAATTAGCTAATAAAATCGTTGGTTTTGTCTGTGCAATTGCTGACGAAGTTATCATGACGAACAACTACCGGAAATATATCGTGAAGGACGGTACGGTCGACATTTATCGGGCATGCCGCCGTCCCGGAGAGTCACTCAGGCATAACATCTCAGGTTGTTCTCCCCATGCTAACGGCGAGTACTTGCAGAGACATAACAAGTAGCCAGGATTATTAATTAGCAACTTGCTTTTGAATACGGTCTTGTTGGATCCGAGGTGCCGTACTATACGAAGGCGGTTCCAGAAGTAGCCGGCCTAACAAAGATAACACAAAATAATTGGAAAAAAACTTATCGATTTATCAATATATAATAGTCTCCTTCTAACGCAATACACTATTACCAGCGATGTTCAATAGCTTCGACACCCTGTTCATAGTGATCAGTGTCAAGCTTCTTAAAATAGCCTTCAACAGCAGAGTACCTCTTCATTATTGGCAAATCTTTACCGCAAAGCTACTTTTTCAAGTTAAGAAACACAAAATAATTCGTGGGAGCTAGATCTGGCGAATAAGGTGTGCTCGAGGAAGCAATTCGAACTTCAAACCATTAATTTTAGCCATTGCAATACTGGACGTGTGAACTGGTGCGTTGTTCTCATGAAACAACACTTTCTTTGAAATAAAACAATTTAACGGATTATATCTTACCACTTTCTTTTCCGTTAAATGCTGCCGTTTTTTCTTAATTTCGTCACTCAATCGCTGCAATAAATAAATAAATAAATATTGCGGGATAATTTTACACAAATGGAACTAGCGCCATGGTAAGCTCATTGAGGCTTGTGTTATGGGTACTAGACGACGATATATTTAATAAATACATTTGCTTATACATAGAAAACATCCAAGACTCAGGATCAAATATTTATGCTCATCACACAAATATTTGTCCTTACCGGGGTTTGAACCCAGGGCCTCAGCTTCGCAGGCAACGTCCCCACTGAGCTAAACCGGTCGTCGTCGGCAATAGTTTTGCGTAGTACGCCGCTGATGGTTTTGCCTTTTTGAAGATAAGTAATCTATAAAAAAATCCCACGCGCATCCCAAAATACCGACGCCATCACTTTGCCTGCAGATGGAACTCACTACGACTTCTTTAGAGCCGGTTCTCACTTTTCAGTCCATTGTTTCGACTGTACCTCCTCTCAGGGGTGAAGTTTCTTACATCGTGATGAATCGTCGTAAAAACTCCAAACACTGGATTGACACATACTCACGACGCTGCTTTTGTTCAATAGTGAGCAATCGCCGCACCCATCTTGCGCACATTTTTCTCATGTCCAAATTTTCAGTCAATGTGCAAAGTACTTTTAGAAATGGCTACCACGTCTGTTAACTCGCGCACTCTTAGTCTACGGTCTGCCAATACTAATTTGTGGATTTTTTGTACCTTTTCTGGCATTTGGTCGACCGCTGCGATATTCATCTTTGCAGCTTGTGCGACCTCTTTTAAACTCAAGAACCCAATATTTAACAGTTGTAAATGAAGGAGCAGATTTTCCCAGAGTAAAATCCAGCTGGACATTAACACATTCACTGCCAGGAAGCCTAGCGGGCGCTCTCCTCGTAGACGCGTAGCCGATACCATGCGGTTCCCCGTATGTAGGGGAAAGTGCGTAGCGCTACGAAAAGCTTGGCAGCGAATCTATTAATATCAGTTGAATTTACACCTTTCAAATGGAAGTATTGTATCACATATCGAAAACCAATTATGTCCATGTTTGCAAAATCACTCAGAGCAATCTCTATTAATGGCTGTGAAATAAAAACAATAGAACGAAGCATCTCCTTTTTCAAATAATCCGGACAATACTCATCGACATCACACACATTTTAGAGTCTTATAGGTGGCGTTTGGAAATATCGGTAAACGGGTTTTTAATGGGCCTTGGATTTAAGAAAGAAGTTAAATATGCCTGTTCTATTACAGATCCGTGCCTATAAGGTAAAAAAGGAACCCTTATGGTGCGACTCTGTCCGTCTATCTGTCCGACTGTTACAGTGCTATATCTTAGAAACAACCCTAAGTGTGACACACATGAAAAAAATTAAAATGATTTTAAATAAATAATAAAAATTTAGTAATTATTTGAATGGGCTTGATTTTGCACATTCCCAAGCACAGTTTTTTTTTTAGTTTGGTAGATTGGAAAATGTAAAAAAGAGTAATAATGTGTGTAAATCATATAATTTTAAATAAAAGAAACATTTATTATACCGGAAAGCATTACAAGTCAACAAGTTTTCATTTGCTGACTTAAGAACTTGTTAGTGGTAAAATTGCATAGGTAGGTACGCACGTTACTTTCCACCATATTTGCGTGCAATGTCTTTCACTTCCTTAAATGGGTCTAACGAAACAATTTCTACAATGAAAAACTACATTCGCAATTTCTAACGGAGACGCCCACGGTTATTGACTCGTTGGAAATGCTGGCATATATTTGCTTTCTAATGATTTGTACACATTATTTGGTTGTCAACTTTAACAAATGCCACTTGCTATACGAGTGAGTAGGTATGTGTTGTGATTTTTTTTTTTTAAATGTCAAGGAGCTCTCAAAACACTAGTTTAAGTATTTATATGTTTTGTGTGCAGTGGCTACAAACAATTTTATGTACAGTAATACATTTCTATATAACATACTTTTCAGTAATTAAATTGAAGTTAAAAATAATACTTTTTCTTTTTAAAACTGACTGCATTGAAGATCTAATTTGAAAGAAAATCGAGGTCGCGTCTGAACCACTGCCCATTATCTCTGGCTTTACAATTTCATTCCAAAATTGTTTTGTAACAAAGGTCACTTCTGCAAATTAGTCGGATTTACTACTACTGCGAAGTAATTGGAAATCCCAATAACAATTTATTTCAAACTTAATAAATATATTTTCTAGTGTACTAAGTTCACAATTCCGATGTTTACGGTTTAATGTTCACAAAAATAATCGTAAGATTGAATTTTCCAGTAGCCCTTATGTTTCTGTTACCGGACAAGAGTATTCGAATACGAACACGAAGTTCACGGATTAGTATCGATTCGTTATATTTGGTGATCTAAATATAAATACGTTCCGAGTCCTCCGCGTTCCAGTATAAGTTGTTTGCCGAACTGCAGTTCCTCAGACTCAATTATTGTTACGAGCTTGCTCTGAAATTCTAATCTTGAAGTTGAGCACGTGTGCGCTCGCATTGCATATCGTCTGATTAATATGGCCGGTTGAGTCGTGCCTCCGTCATACGGCTTCTCACAATTTTCGAACCCGACCGCGCTTTGTGTGCTACTTCCGCTGCTTGTATGGGGGCACCTTTACGTTTACAATATCTCCCTTAAAGTATTACCCAAACTTCCAATTTGCTGTAGGCAAGTTATAAATTTCTACGGAAACAGTGTGTTCGAGAACTATTATTTTGGTTGGCTTTGTAAAAGTACTAGATTCTTCTCATGATATGGAATCTTTTTAATTTTTGATCTTTTCAATGTTCCTTTCAGTCAGTTAATTCGGGGAGGCTTACGCATTTTAAATTCCAATGTCTCCAGCGATGGTATCGCCGACGCGACCGGTCCGCCGTTGGCGACCCGTTCGCGAACTCTAAAAATGTCTACAGAAGGGATTATTTTCAATCCGTTCCCAGCAACCTCCGAGAGGTTCGGCATATTTAATAAGGTCTATTATCTACGTCACTGTCTCGGGGGCTCGCAGACGTTTCAATTATACCAGCTCAGATTGTGAACTTGCTAGACCCGGTCCCGCCTCGTCCGCACGTCTCGCCTTGCCTGTTTGCACTCCCATCTTTCGTGTGTCTTACAAATATACCAAAGTAGATTTCTGTTCAAAATTAGTTTCGAAACCAATTTTCAGAACATGACAGCGTATCGATTCCAGTTTGCTAAAACGATATTAGCAGACGAGGGAGCTTATGAGATAGAATCCGTGGTTACCGACGTGTACCTGCATTTTGTATCCGTAATAGCTTGAATGTGACAAACACTAGTTAATCGCTTTTACCCATTTTATTGTACGTGGACAGGCCGACGGTATATCGGATTGCTATGCTTTTATGCCCCAGTCAATTTGGAGCAGGGTAATAGGGTGGCGAAAGTGACCTGAAATTGACTAGCCGTGACGCGGACAATATTCACTGCGGAAATATTTCTGTGACACACCTAATTTGCGTATGAATGTCACTATGTACCTATTTGAGAATTTGAATTCATGACGTTGTTAGTGAAAGCAAATATTTCTTCTAGAGGTATAATAATCATAAAATGTCAAAAGTCTGCTTGAAGCATTTTTTTTCGCATACGGGTCACCGTTCGTTTTACATTTCGGAAAATGAATGGACAGGACAAAAACCCGAGGAATCTCAGAACCAGGTCTATTTCAAGTACGCCCGTGTTTTGTTTGCTCGCGTCACGTTCCCCGCGAGCACGTACGGCTCTCGCTCTGAATACTAATACATAGGAGGCTGAGGATATACACTACTCTTCCTGTCAACCTCGTAACTTGCACGCGTGCATGATCGTAACAGGGACCGTGCAGTTTGCTAAATAAAGCTCAATTTTTAAAGCAATGATAAGGGCTGGTCAGAGACCAAGAGCGTAAGTAGGGTATAGGTCGCTCAGGTCGCGCGGTCCAAAATTGGATTCGCATCGCATCCGCTGCAGTGTATTAACGCCGGGCCTCCCGAAACAATGCCCAATCAAATGGAGTGCGCCGGCCCTGTACTTCGAATTCTGTGCGCCGCCCGCCAGATTTGCTTTAACTCTGTTATCGTATTCAAATGTGTTTTGTAACATTTGTTTGAGTCTATTATCGCTTTGTTTTTTTTTGTTACTGGAATTTGTGACCTATTCGAATATATTATTATTAGAAAAGCTTAGCTAGTATTATTTTTCTACTTGTAAGTGAGACTAATCGTATATCGATGGGCTTTCTAATATAACTTGTATCCCTTATACAATCCCTTATTTTATTTTATTATTTTACTAGCTTCAGCTCGCGACTTCGTCTGCCTTAAATTCGTTTATCACCGATAATGGCATTTTTCCAAGATAAAAAGTAGCCTATGTCCTTCCCCGAGACTCAATCTATCTCCATACCAAATTTCATCCAAATCGGTTCAGCGGTTTAAGCGTGAAGAGGTAACAGACAGATAGACAGACAGACTTTCGCATTTATAATATTAGTATGGATAGTATGGATTATTCAATTTGTTTGATGACTTTCTTCAAAATCCATTCGGTTACCTTTCTTTTGCTCGAGTTCCATCTGTTAGTTAAGAATTGTATCCATCTGTATATTATAAAGTAGACCTAAAAAACAAAAAACAACTATTAAATACGCGTCATATTAAAGTACTTTTTTAACTATGCAACGATACGTATTGATAATATTGAAACTATGTAACTGTTACCTTGCATCACACACTTTTTTGTATTAATTACCTTATAATACCTAGAAAATTATATTTCTCAGTATTTTCTTGAGTAGGTAAATACACTGAAACGTGGTTTATATCAGTCACTTTTAATACATTCGCTGCCAAGCTTTTCGTAGCGCTACGCACTTTGGCTACGAGGAGAGCGCCCGCTAGGCGCGTTCCTGGCAATGAATGTGTTAATGTTTGTGTGTAAACACTTTATTGTATATACAAACCAGTTACAAATACAATTAAGGAAGTTTACAAGTACAAAGGCGAACTTATCCCTATAATGTTAGTAGGTGTAAAGGTTTAGTGATATAGTGAACACCAAAAGGTTGATCCATCGTTAGCCGTAATTAACCATACGAACCCGACGAACGGCGACGAACATAGTCTGTACAGTTGTGTGGTTGATTGTTAACGGAAACTTTAATAGAAAATTTAATTACATGGGTTAACGAACGAGTCCAACGTTTTTAACTCCACTCATAATCGTCGCTAGCCTAATAGACAATATCGGAGTAGTGGCTTATCATTACGGAACACTGAACTAACTAACACCTTATGAAATTTTAGCGCCTGAAGCATTTACCGCTTCAAATAATTAACACATTCGCACGACCGGGAACCTCTGCTCTGCTCTGTCTGGGCGCTCTGCTCGTATAGTAATTTTTCGCTACATACGCATTGTCCCATATATCGGCTACGCGCGTAGAGCTACGACAATGTAGGTCGTGAATGTGTTAATCCACTGTGAGCAACTTAACCATCGACACATATTTAACCTGACTTTCTTATGTTTCACCTAATTTTAGCCTATTGCGATTCAGCATAATAAGGAATATCGGCACGTGACGAATTATAATCTGTCCGAGCCGTAATCCCCTCGCAGTGGCGCGCGGCATGAATCAAGGCTGTACCGATGCACCGCCATGTTGTTCCTGAAATCCTGGTACCAAATGTTTGTTTTATAAACTGAAAATAAAGTTCAAGCCGGTCTCACGAGTACGTACTGCATCCATGACGTATAACGTATGGTTAACATTTGAATAGCGTTATTAGTTGATACGCCTTAGAATTTTCCCACAATACATGATCTAGTCACACGTAACTTGAAGCACTTTACCATCATAAAGCATTTGTTGCTTCGGGTGCATATGAGTATTGAGGTGTATCGCGTATACGCGTTGACCGAGCGAGCGCAGCGAGCGAAGTGTCTCCGTTTCAGCTTGGGCTAAAATGCTTTTCACCTCTACAAGTTGCATTTCTCAACCGATATTCGTGAAATTTTGGGAGCAGGGTCGATAATGATGTTTTTTTTGTAGATTCAGTTTTGGTTATTTTTTCAAAATGGCTGAAATAGGGGGTTAAAAGATACGTAAATAGATATATACACATACAGGTATAGGCCGATACTAATAAAAATGTGGTACTTAGAAAAATCAAGAGACAAAGGAGTTGCACTAACGTTAGTTTTACCATATAATAGACTTAATATACTTACGTATATTATGTTTTTATATGACTCAACGACAAGGACCCATGCACCTTGTGTATGTATGTGTAAATCGGACTATCCTGCGACAGTCTGACGAGGTGCAATGCAACTCGTTGCTTGCCAACTGTCTGGTTTTCTTCTTTCGCAGTTTCTAAAATTATTAGCTTTTGCCAGCCAAATTCAAAATTATTTTAGAATTCCCCACTGAAATGCTCATACCGAAGAGCCATTCCATTCAGACCTTCCGAAGAGATCACTTCAAGTTCCTCAAGTATGTAGTGATTCCTAAAGCTTGTTTAATCAATTAATGTAAGGTCATACATACCTAATATGCTCGGAAACGTGCCTTTCCTTTACCTTTATAATTGAATACCTTGTCATCCTGTACTCTTTTGTTTTTCACCCGACTCCGTGACAAGTCCTTCCCAGATTTAGTTGCACGTTGTAAAAAATAAATAGTTAACAATCGCTTTGAAAGTTTAATAGAATATAGACTCTTTCTTCTTAGGTATTTTTTTTAATGCACGTAAATGGTAAAATAAATCTAATAACGAAAGCTACAAACGGCTTTTAAGAACGATTTTATAATAGCTCGGAAAATGTAGCTCTAACTGGTTTTATGTTTAAATTCTCACTGGTTGCCTAATATGTGCCTATTCATAGGCATTAAGAGTGATTCGGTAATGTTCTATAGACCAGGCATGCTTTAGAGATATAAAAATTGGCTGCTAATGCCCTATATGTGTGTGATTTGTCAGGTCTGCCTTGAATTCGTATCTGCAACTTCGTTTGTTTTATAAAAAATACAGTATTGTAATAATGATATAACTTACATTTTACATTCAAAGTAATAGATGAGATTCAGGCATTATGTGTATGCTACTAAACCAGACTAGCATACAGATACTGATACAGACAATTTATTGATAAAAGCGTTTTACAAGTCAAATATGATTCCAATTGTCAAATTATAAATTTAAAATAATAATTGTAAATAACTAGATCATAAAAATAATTAACACAGAAATGAAGTACACCTAGGTCTCTCCAAAACGTCCCATATTCCATACCTACCTGGTTTAACAGCCAACGTAGATAAGCCCCCAGCGTTAATATTCCCGAAGTATCGGCGTGATTGGTTATTAATTTACGAAATGTCCGTGAGTCGGCGCGAAGCCCTTAAGCCCGGCACGGGCGAACGACAATGGCGTCGGACGAGACCGTGGATTACTGAACACGGGATCTGCAAAAATATACGAGGAGCGGGGAGCGATTTCTTAAGAGTATGCGTCCAATGATCTAAGCGTTGATGGTTAAAAGGTGCCCTTTTTCTTCATGGTATTTCAAGCAGGTACCGTTACCGGTATTAATTTTTATCGATATAGGTATGTTTCTCCGTTCGCCATATTATTCAAAAGGTAAGGGTTATTGAATTTTGAATATTAGCTCATTAAAATACTGTCTGTGTTCATTACTTAATTATTTACACACAGCGAGGTTCTTTTGTAATTGATTCATTGATTTTTAGATGAATTAACACACTTTAAATGTCGTAGTAGGTAAATAAACGTCGTTTACAATTGAGTTCCGTTTTAGTTCAACTCAAAATTCATGATCAAAAAATTGTTGACGAATGAAATAATTCCCATGGTAATAAGACGAAGGAAATACAATAACCATCCTTAAAATCGGTTGCCATCCCTGATTATATTTTTCTATTTAAAACCTATGCCAAATAACCATATTTGTCATAGGTATATTGTAGCCAAAAGCAAAGTACATATTAAAAGCCCGAGAATAATATTTCCTATGTGGAATGATGGTATGATCGCTAAGCGCTCCTTCCACGTTTCGCGGAGTAAGCTCGGCCTCTACGAATGGAGGTTTAATTTGCTGCGTCCGCAAATACAATTGGCGAGAATTTGTTTGTCCTACCTGCCGTGTTCGTGCATGCTGCATCGAAGGAAGGGGTCATCTCTTTGTTCGACAACTCCTCATTTTAACTTGCACCAGTACACTTAGCACGACTCGGTTTAACGTTTGATTTTAACGTAGAGCAATTAGTGTGTAAAACTTCATAAATTTTCTGAAAATAAGTAAAACTACAACATTTGGCAAAAAACATAATTTTACGTATGTATCAAGTCCGCAAGTCCTGGTCTATCAAGTCCGCAATTCAAACATTTGGGAACATTGTGAACATTCCGCCGGGTACAGAAAACCTTCAGGACCAAGTTATCGAAAGTAGTTGTTTGTGAGATGTGAGATTTTATTGTCATTTGTATCTGATTCTTCAAGTGAAACACACTACGATGAGACTAGAAAACTATGTAAAGGGACAACGATCTTCATATTGATTCAGCTTTGTTACCTAGGGCTAGCAGAGCAATATGAAACTAACGAAAGACCCAGTTCTCAAACCGTCGTAGGCCGAACCTGTACATCATAGGGACCTCGGCTCGCCATCTTTGAAAACGATAACAAACGCCATTGTATAGTTGAGGTTGAGCGTAAAATCGGGTCCCGTGAAACAATATGCGCCGAGCGTGACGCGTGGCCACGAGACGACGATGACGGCGCATTAAAACGAAATCCATACGGGGATGATTGATGAGAGCTGCAAACACCGCGCCCGCCTCATTCAATTTACTGTCACCGTACACACTGCACTTTTACATATTAAGCTTTACGAATTTTTCCACTGTCGAATTTTCATCAGTGTAAAATGAAATTTGAGGATAGGTATTGGTATTCATAACGGTTTTTGTTTGATTTTCTGTTTCATATTTTCTCGTAGTTTGAACGAGGCTAGACTCAATCTCACGTAATTAATGCCTTATTATTTCCGCGCATCTATCTGTGGCCCTATTCCAGTATTAGTATTTTTAACAGTCTTCGTCTTTGGGATGATGGTTTCCCTTTTTTGAAAAACCTGATGTGTTTAATTTTATTTCCTTTCCCATTTTCTATAATGATATAGGTTGCTGTGGAACTAAAAACCGGTTTCAAGGTTTGAAGGAATCGGAGCGGGAGGTAGAAATAAAAACCTCCAATAAAACCAAAGAAAATGGGGACACTTTTAACTTTATGGCTTATAAATTACCTTCTAGTTTGCCTTTAAATTAGAAGGAAGTAAATTTACGTTATAAGGTGTATTAGGGACGACCGAATGGAAACCGTCCGGTTGGCCGTCCATGATACCGCTGGTATGACGTGACGTTGCAGAAGGATCTGTGTGTCTTTGAAACACCCCTTTACCGGGAGATGGTGTAGAATTGAAGAGGAATGTCGTTCTCTTCTGTCGGAGGCCAAGATGCGCTTTGGGTCACTAAGCCAGCGTAGTAAGTTAGCAAATAGGTAAAATTTACCTTACCATAAGAACCTACTAAAACTTGAAAAACATTTGATAGAAAATCCAGCGCGTCCTACTTGCTACAGCTCACCTGCTTTGTTTCTCAAAAACACCTATATTAATTTACATTGTATGGACATTTCAATGGGGCTTGAATATCGATTGACGAAAAAAGGTAAAATTTATATTTTACAGTTTACACAGAGGAGCGTTTGTCACTCTTTTTAAATCCCGACGCTTTTAACTTTTGTATCTGCGTGTGTGTCTGTGATATTCGAGCTTTCAAAAGCGTCAACTATTTTTAATGCGGTTTATTAGACATCTGGCTTCTTCGTGTTGGTCCTCAGTAATGTTTGAAGGAAATTGGACCAGATATTGTTTGATTTTCTATTTTTTATTGTTGATGCAAAAGTAACAATGTAAAATGAATGTGTCTGTTTTTTTATAAAAGCATTCGTGTCCAAACATTATTACGATAAATAAATAATGAAATAATCAAAAGCGTAACCACTTCAAAACACTGAATAAAGACACTACTAAATTTGTAATTATAAATCATTACTAAACGTTGCAAGTTCGCCACCTTTGATAATCTGTCAGCAGGCGTCCATCGCGGATGCATCTCTGTCACCACAGAGGCCGTTGACAAATGAACCGGCCTCGGGTTGCGTATTGAGCGGTGCATATCGAAACCGGAGCACAATGAGAGCCCGATACATCCGTGCATGTGTGTCAGTGCGACGTGTCCTTTATAAACCGACCCGATATGCAATTAATAATGATGTTAAGGCTTGTAGGCATTTATTACAGTTTTGAACACGATTGCCTTGTGGTGATATGCTGTTGTTGCACGGTTTAAAATTCATTTTGTCATATTTAGATTACATTAGCGGTGACTCGCGTCGTAAAAGTACTGCTCGACATGTTTCGATCCAATCCGAGGACCTTAGTCATGAGACACGACAGGACCCCGACGCTTCCCTTCTCGCTCTGATTTTGTCGTAATACAAACTGGAATAAGCTTATAGACAAACGGATTCAAATTGAAGAGAAATAAATAGTTATGCCTGTTTGGGTAGATGTATCCTTAATAATGAAGCAATTCTACTTCACTACTAAAGTCAAATTTAAGAAACAGATCAATTAATATTTGTGGCATTTGAGCGAAGCGAAGTAGTGATGTTGCATAACCCAGACTCAAATATTATATTTTACATTTTTATCGCACTAAAGGCCTCATATTTTGTGCAGACCGATCGGATAGCCTACTCAATAAGGGTCTATTCAGACGAACCACAACCGCACGACAACGACAACCATGTGGTCGGGCTATAATTTATTCAATTCAATTCAAACTATTTATTTCAGACAGTGTCCATAGAGTGTTAGTCACAAAGGTCTTATAAACTATGTTAGTATGAAAATATATAACAGCACAAAAGAAAATAAAATTAATCAAAAAATGACATAAACGATGCCTCGAGAGCCCATGTGTAAGGAGTTCTAGTTTTTTGCCTCCACAGTGAGCAAGCAGGATTCTCCCAATCTAGCTGCAGGAGGGTGTTAGAGCTATCACGCACGCGACGCATGACGGACGCGGTTCGATTGCGAATTATTGCCGCGAAACCGTCGACGCTTGCCTCCGCGAACATTCCGAAAGCGCTGCAGAAACGTGACAGTCCCAACAACGCCTTGAAATCATTATTGTATTCGACACGCAGAGCATTGAGCGTCTTTTTAGTGTAGTTTGTCCACAGACTGCACGCGCAAAAGGATTGGCAAAAAGCTTTGAAAAGAGTCTTCTTGACATCCCCATTACAGCGTGCAAATCTACGTGTCAACATGTTACATCTTACGGCCAATGCTCTGCGCTCCATCTCCATATCCACTTCGTCTTGAAGATTATCGGTGACCCAATGCCCGAGATACTTAAAACGCGACACTCTGTTAAGAGGAACTCCACATAGATTAACTGCAGGAATTGATGTTAAGGCTTTATTGTTACCTGCTTTAAAAACGAATAGTTCACTCTTTTTCGCATTGTATCTCAGGCCATGAGTCACCACATACTCCTCACAGATTTTAAGCAACTTAACAAGAGCGCTGATCGCCGGGCACAGCAGCACCATATCGGTCGCATAACTGATATTATTAACTGTGGTACCACCGATCGAACAACCGATACCTGAACTGCTGACCCTAGCGATCGACTCATCCATGTACAGGTTAAACAACCTAGGTGAACTTAACCCACCTTGCCTCACACCGCACGTCAACCTGTACACGTCTGAGTAAGCTCCAGCCCATGTAACCTGGTTGGTTTGGTTACCATACCAGAATTGAAAAAGGTTAATCACCCCCCTCGGGGTATTCGTGTTATTCCGCAATTTACCCCACAGGATGTCGTACGAGACCAGATCGAAAGCCTTGGACAGGTCCAAAAAACAGGCAATAACCGGTGTGTTACTGGAAATATAGTACTGGACGGTGTGTTAAAAGCAGAGAATAGCACTCTCGGTTGACAGACTGTTTAAAACCAAATTGAGCATCCTGAGATTTAACGTGCTGCGAGAGGAGATAATCAAGTAGTCCATCCAGTACTTTTGCAGCCACTGTTGCCAGCGATACTGGCCTATAGTTGGACCCGTCCGAGGCATTTCCTGATTTATTCTTGGCAATAGGTACTACGACAGTTTTCATAAAACTGCTCGGGAGGTAACAATGACTCAGGTACAAATTGAAAATCATTTTGAGAACCCGAGGCAGGTGAACACCAGCATGCTGCAGGTGCTCGATACTGAGACCATCATGACCCGGCGACTTGCCTCTTGTAACTTAATTACACCTTTAACCTCCTTAAAAGTAAAATGAACCGGCAGCTCGGCAGAATGGTCATCAGCATGGAGCACCCGAGACTCCAATGGACTTTCAACTTTAAAATTATTCATGAATAAGTTAGCAATCTGGACAGGATCACACACTCTGTCTACACTGGCCGGATAAGTAGTTTTAGGTTTAATTTGCCCAGTGCACTTCCAGAATTTGTTAAAATCTTTAGCTTTGTGGTGAGTAGCCATTATATCCATTTTTATCTGGTTTTCGTTGTCCTGGCACCACTTAAGCTTCTCTTTAAACGCCTTCCGCGAAGCACACATGTCCCGGAAAAGAGGCCCTGACGACGGTTTTCTAAACAACAGCCACTGTTGGAAGTAAAGCCTAGCTTGAGCATGAACCTCTTTCACATGTTTATTCCACCCAGTAACCTGCTTACGCTTACAGTCCCTACTTACTTTACTGTCCCTCGAGGCATCCCGCAAACTAATTTCAATATCACTATATAATTTATCCAGTATCTCACTATGTGAGTTGTCTTCACAAAAACAATCACCGCATTTACTTAATTCTACGGGAAAATTTATATGTTTCAATTTATCACAGCACAATTCGTTATATAATTCTATTTGGTCACAATTCCTGTCCCCCCATACAACATTATTATTATTAATAGACATGTCACTCATGGTACTCTAATTAATACAATTAACTTTACATTTTAATAACAATGGAAAATGATCCGACCGATAAGGATCATACATAACTACCACATCCACTACTGTCAACCACGCTGACTCAGTCACTATACAGTGATCCAGCCATCGCCTACTCCCGTGAGCCTCATTCACAAAAGTATACGAGCCTGAGTCACTGCCCAGCCACTCTAGATCAGCACAGCGCCACTTCTGTTCTACACAAAAATCACGCAATTCTGTAAAGAAAGGCTCTCCTGGATGCGCATTAAAATCACCTAGCATAAAAACATAGTCGGCGTTATATGATTCTATGATCGCAAAAATCTCGCTGAAGCATTCAGTAAATTCAGGTAGATTGACGGTACTGTCAGTCGGCATATAAACTGAGAAAAATAGCATCGAGCGGTCCCCGGTAGTAGCAATAATTGCCGCCACCCTAACACTAGCACACTGAATTACCTTTACCGACGTGAAAATACCTTTCCTCCACATTAACGCGACCCCCCAAATGGCCTACCTCTCAGAATGCCCAAGGAGGTGTCTACAGCAGATTTGCCGGTAAAATCAAAATTGCCATCAATACTCCCAATATACTGGACATCGTCAGGTAAAAGCCACGTCTCTTGAAGAGCCATTATATCTACTATTTTACAAAGCTCTCTAATGCCATCCACTGAACGCGTCACCGACTTACAGTTAAAGGTCATCATGGATATTGTTTGATCAGAGTTTACAGCCATACTAATTAATTAATTTATTTCTTTGTTACGATTCAGCTAACCTCTCTGTCCATTTTAAAATCCACAAAACGCCGAAAAGAAATTCCATCCGGCCATAAATTGTCATCCATAAAAATCGCAAGTTTGTGCCTAGGAACAAGAATCTTAAACGAGTTATAATTCTTCTCATATTTCCTAACAATCAATTCCGGTTCAACGCGCACCTGCGTCTTATCGTAGATGTACTCGCAGATGTCTGACGCGGTGGCGTCCTTATTTACGAAATTAATAAATAGAGGGACACTGATAATTACCGCTTTAAACTTTCCACTCGAAACCGTGCTAGCTTTCCCTGTCTGACCTACGAACCTATTTTTATAACGTTTCTTTTGCACTTCCACCCATTCATCATCTGGCTTTGACACATTCCAAGCACCATCCTCCTTCATAACATCCAAATATGTTTGTTTACATAGCTTATTGACATTCTCACTGCTGGACGACGGCGAACTGACACGAACTCCTGAGACGGTGGTAGCGGACCTCGCCGTGGGTGCTAAACTAGTATTACCCGACCGCGCTTTAGAGTGCACTACCTCCCTATTAACTGTTTTGCCCTCACTCTCGTACTCGGGGACACTTGCCAAAGGCGTAGGCGAGACAACAACAGCCTTCAAACTCGTCGCGGCGACTTCCTCACGTTTGCGGTTGCTATCAGCTGCGCCCGCTAGACAGCGTGACAGCAATTGGCACAGGACTGTCACATGAAGGAGAAAGGAAGCACTTTTGTTCGTGATTGGCGGAGTACTTCGGGGAGCTAACCGAACCGTGCGGCGAGACAGCAACCGGCGGATTACAGATCTGCGCAAGAGATGAAGAACGCTTTTGTTTTGACATAGCTCCGTTACCCGTTTCTAACGGCTGCAAATTCAATGGCTTCTCAAAAGGTGATTCATTGTTCGCTATCTGCATAATGCCGAATGGACCACTATATTGGCTATTATGGCACAAGTTTTCTAGGTTGCCGTACTTAAAACCGCCTCTATTTTATGTTCACGAAATTAGTATTAGTGCACTCGGAACCAATCACTAACGAAGCTTCCCGCAGGTTTAAAAAGTCTTTCTTTAACACCTCATAGTCTGTCTTGGTAGCATTATTCTCTTTGATGATTTTCAGGTCCTGTTGCAGGTTGATGATATCTTTTAATAGCCTTGTACAGTCAATGTGGTCAAAAGTTACCGGTGGTAATTTGTGCAGGTCTCGAGCTACAAAAATAGGGATCTCATCCGAATGAACTCGCCTTAGAAGGTTAATCATGTCCTGTAGATTCTTACTCGTCTTTTCCTTTCTTCGCACAACATTACGGTCAGCCGTTTTTACAGAGTCATATACTTAATAAATTTTTGGCTCGAAAAATATCCTCTTCCGAAAACGCCGTAGCACACAAATTTATTATACTCTCATCTTTATAATTTCCACTTTATTTTGCATAAAAGCCAACACCTCTTTAATGACAACATTGCAATTACTGCACTTCACTACTTCGGAGGTTATTGCCCTCACTTATCGCAAACTTCGCTAGCGCGCGTGCACTCTCAATGACTCGCGTCAGCTGACTGAATTTAATTATATGAAAATAAATAGTTCTATTCACACGGAACACATTTTGCCGTCAAACGCAACCGTGTGGTCGACCCGACCACATCAAAATCACTGCAAGAAGCTGCAGCGCAACTATTCACACGCAACCAACTAACCACGTAACAAAAAGTCGTGACGCAGTCGTCACGACTTTTTGTCGCTGTGCTGTCGTGTGGCTATGGTACGTCGGAATAGAGCCTAAGACACATTGTGCTACGAAACTACTATGTGCTACGTAGCAGGGCTACGCATGCTACGGAATTATATTTATTTCTACTCAGTCACAGGTAAAGTAAAGTAAAGCGAACCCCTGATACGTCTAAAAAAACTGATCATTTTCAAACGGCTGAACCGAATCTTTTAAACCGCCTTAAGTTACCTTTGAAGAAAAAATATCCGTCCGTTTCGGAGACAAACAGACAGACACACAGGCACACATACCAAATTTATGTATAACATTCCTCTTTTTTCGCCGGGGCGTTAAAAGTAAACTTCAAACACTAGAATATGTCTTGTTGGAGTGTGACGAAGTTGCTTTATCGCATCCTAGTCATTTGTGTTTAGCAGTGAGATATATACCTACTTATAAATTTAGTTTTATAGTTACGAAATTAAGTGCGATCTCCGTTTGTATACATTTATTTATTGCCAGTACTGACCTGGAAAAATCTTACCTATTCCTTTAGGAATACTAACTCACTAACATTATACAACGGGTAAAAGCAGCTTTCATGAAGGGATTTACAATACTAAAACCTTTTGTTACGCATTAGTTATGCCTCACAATAGGTAATCTCGTTGTTG
Organism: Hedya salicella; assembly: GCA_905404275.2. NCBI lineage: Eukaryota > Metazoa > Arthropoda > Insecta > Lepidoptera > Tortricidae > Hedya > Hedya salicella. The sequence goes on along the minus strand of FR990112.1, from coordinate 13,547,651 downwards.
CTAGCTCATCACTTTGTAATAGAGTAAATCGTGTAAGATATTTATACCGTTCATGAAACGTTATAAAAGGATCAAAGATTAATGCTCACTTCTTACAAAACTTTTTATAATAATGAAACAACTGTCGATGTGTATGTTGCCAATGCTTTTATAACTGTTTTGTTACAGTACTTAGGGATGTAGTAGACGTTTACAAAAATTTATCTATGTATTGGTCCGTCAGTCTGGTTTTGTAATTTAATCAAATCATTGTGTGGAGAAATAAATAAATACATAAATATTATACAAAAATATTGGACACGTATTTTATCATTTTGACGTGATAACGTCTTATAAATCGATGAACGCCGGCTGAACGCATGAGTGTCACGTTCCGCTCCTTGCCACGAGCCGAGCGTTCCGCTTGTGACGCATCTATCGCTCTTCCACTTTATCACATAAAGATCGTCCGTATACCGACTTTACAGAGAGCCAATTTTTTTTACGTAATCAAAAATATAAAGGCGATAACATTGAGCCAAAGTTTTGCGTGAAGTCACTAAGTACAGTTTGCACCTAGTTATGACCTCACAAACCCCCACTCCTGAACTTTAATGCGATTTATCTTAGTATTTTTTGTTAATTTTAATAAAATACGTTGCATACGTTGGCAACAGTTTGGAATCCTTATTACAAAAAGTATTCTGATGCTATTCAAAAGTAATCTGTACAGAAGAAGTTTCTGAATACCATGCATTATCGATGTTACAGTACTAGATTGTCGTACCCGCAGCTGTTAAATAAATACGTAATATTAGACCTTAGTTCTAGGCGCTCACTACTCGAGGCTATTGTTCTATATGGCCTTTGCTCTAACCAATTTGACTGTATTGCTCTTAATAACAAGCTAAGTTTTAAGGTCCCTCAACGTAAACAACGCTCAGCGCGCCCGCACCGGCTGTTCGTGACTGGCCGCTGCCGCACGAACCCTGTGCGCGCGCGCCTCTGCACAGGCTCGTTGATACATACAACACTCACTTTAATCATATAGATATTTTTAGTTGCAGTATAAGCAAATATAAGAAACTAATTATAGATGCTCTTTTTCACAATTAATAAATACAATAGGTAACCATATTTTCAATCATACTGTCTCAGATCAGAATAAAAATTTAATGCATGTCTGTGATGCCGATTGTACTTACTTTTAAGTCACATTACATTCATCTAAGAACTTTATGTAAACTACTGTGTCTTTCTTTGTATGTGTACGTATATGAATGTGTGCGTGTACTGGTTTGTACACACACAGGTGCATGTAACGTGCACGCGGATTAAATATATAATCGTTGCTTTGACTGCTACGAATGATGAAATTTTAATATACATAATATCAATAAGTGGTGAACGGTGTTGGTCACACATAAATTGAAAATTTTTGTTATAACATTTTAAGTATAAAAAGATTGTGATGATTGTTTGTTTACGCAAATAAATGAAAAAAAAAAAAAATATTTTGTTAGGATCTCCTTCAGAATCCCTAATGTTGTTTGTCCTAATGTATTGTTTGTCATAACGCATTTTTTTCAGAAATCGTAAAATTTTCAGGATTTTATAAAAGATCATCGTATAGATTAGGTTAGGTTAATTTTATACCAATCCTGAAAAGTTTACAGTTTCGTAAAAAAATGCGTTATTAGGACAAATAACGTTAGGGATTCCGATATAGATCCATTTTGTTATTATCTAACAGACGGACTAATAAGATTTTTTTCCAGATACTATCCTTTACACAACATGGACGCAGAAACGTTATTTATTTCGGGTTGTTTTGGTAAGGTCCTGAAAATATGCAGTAGCACGTTTAACAAGTAAAATTCGTTACCAGCGCCCGGGGCGTAATTAATACCGTTCTGGCCTACTTTGTACTAAGGAATAATAATAATAATCGATTTATTTAAAGACATCAGAGTGGTTCAAACAATATTAGTATTTACTTATTCTAATGTTAGTCCTAATGTTAGTTACATTAGTTAATAATGCACTAACTTCGTATGCAGCTTTATGCAGTTACTAGAAGGTGCCCGTAACATGAGAAAAAAGTCTTAACACTTTTTACTTCAGCGTAGTTGGATTAAAAGTATCCTATAACCATCTGTGGGTGGCCAGCTACCCGTGTATAAAAAATAGTCGAAATCCTTTTAGCCAGTGCCGTGATGAAGCCACAACCAAACATGCAAATATACAAAAAAAAATACTCTTCGTTTCAGTGACCTACAAATAGTCCATGTCACTTACTTTTTATTCGTTATCATCAATGTACAGACAGTTTATTTTTACAACTTAATAATATTAGAGATGCCATTTCTCTTTCGTACAACGTTGGCCACGTTCGGCGGTTGTTAGGAAGTGCTCACAGGCTCAGAGCAAGGCCTGTGAAATTCACTAGGGGGTATTAGTAGTAAGGGTTCAACAAAAGTGTAGCTTTTATAACCATCTGTGTTACCTTTTTTAAATCTCATAATATTTTTGGAATAACCAGCCCCCGTATTGCCTAACGCGTTTGACGCTCGCAATCAGAATCAAGTATCATGATTTTCTATGGGCTATGACAGTTGATTCCGATATCAAGTGTCAAAATTTCGGTAGGCAATAACCCCGCCGGTTTGGTTAAGTTTGCCCTTCATTTGTATGCGATAGCGATGCCATAGATACCGGAAGCAAGCTTAACTCAAACGGCCAGTAAAGTAAAAAAGAATGAAAATTTGTATGATACCCTCGGTACGCGAGTAAAACTCGCATTTGGCTGGTTTTTTATTTTTTATAGTATTTAGGCTTGGTCGAACGGCATGAAGTTTATTGAAACGTATTCACTTTTCATCTTAATCAGTATAAAATGAATAACTTTACGTAAATGATGGTCATTGACTGGGCACCAAAAATGTCGATAGATTTTTTCTCCATTCTTCATTTAGACCGACTGCCGTAGACTAAAAGCAGACTTGCAAAATACTTAACTTGTGAAAACTAGCAACTATTTTTATAATGTCTTAAACAAAGTTTACATTACAATATGAAGTTATCTTCATATTGTAATGTAAACTTTGTCTGAATAACTGAATGTGAGAGATGATATTAGGACTTTTCACATTCTGTCATACAAGAAAGAAGCAGAAAGCTATTATATTTTTCTTTTTATTGAATACAATGGCAACTTTAAGCTTATTTACGAATTTGTAAAGCTGCGTACAGACGGGTACAAAGTGCGATTGAATTTTGAACCACATCTAGAACCTCTTCGGTTTGTTCTTTTTTCATGCACTGACAACTGCATGTGTAAAACCAAGGCAGCGACATAAAATTTAAAAACTTTTATGTCGCTGCATTGATTTTATGATGGTGTGTCGGAGAAATGAGGTTTCAAAATCAAATCAAAAAATCAAAATATTCTTTATTCAAGTAGGCCTAGGTACAACGTCATCTAGTGATTCAGTATGAGATTCTGAACACATATATAAGAGATGCCCGCAACTTCGTCCACGGAGGAGAAAAAAATCATAACCCTGTTTTTTCTTCAGCGTATGTAAAATATCCTATAATCCTCTGTGGCTGCCTAAGTGGACCAAAAATTGTTGAAATTCTTTTAGCCGTTTTGGCGTGATGAATCCACAGCGACACATTAAACGTACAAAAAAATCGATCCAGTGACCTTCAAACAGACAACAGACATTTCACTTTTACAACTGTCTGACTGATGACTGACTTCATGAAGGTGGCGGTACTTACCTGAAAAAGCTTTTGTCTTTTGACTAGGTGCTTCAATATCATGTATAGAAACAAGCCCATTAAGACACTCTTCTTGCGATGAACCTCGGCGAAAGTTGTGATACATTATGGCATGGAAATTTTCACGCGTGAACTCCATTTTGATTATCGACTTGTAAATTTTAAATCGATTTTTTTTTTAAATGTGATTTTGCCATTACTATTTTAAGAGGCCAGTTCGCATGTGCCAAAAACGGTCTAAAGTACTTAATTCCCGATCTCGCTGTGCTCCTCGTAATACAGCATGTTAAAATGTAAATAAAGTTATGATATTGTAGTAGAAAGCGAATGGTCATTCAATGTGATGAAATATATAAAGCTAGAACACAGACGCTCATACATTTTAATATGAATGTATTTTATTTTGTAGATGTGCATCTATATATTATAAAAGAGTGGTGCTTCAAAATGACTTGAGAATCTTGCAGAAGAGAGATTAGCCGGTCCATATAGAACTCGCATCTATTTTGATTGTTATAAGCATGTATGCAAACGACTTTCCATATTTTCTCTTTATTTTGTTCTTACGATTTAAACACAAACCACTGCAAAATTAATAACTACCTACATCAGAAACGTAAATGAATGCTAGAAGTTCAAGAGACACTTGTTATATGATTATAAGCTGCTTGAAGTGTACGAAGATCACCAATGTGCACCCGACCTGACAAGATTGTTGTCATTTAAGTAGCAGGTCGAACGAGTTTGCAATAAGAGTTAGTTCAGCCAACTCTCCAGCGCGATTCCAAGTTACGCGTCCAATTGTTCGATCCTGATACCTCCGCATCGAGTGCCACGGATACTTTTATTATTTCCTTATGGACTTAGTGCAATCAATTTGCTGAGTCTGTAGTTTGTAATTCGCCTGTTCCTTAAACATCACTTTTGTGTTGGCGTTGGCTTGATTCAACAATATTTAGCTACTATATTAATTGTTTCAGTTACATGTAAATCACTCAGTCCTGACATCAAAGCAATTTTCCTTTATAATTCTTAGGGTCGGCCGGATGTTCTAAACTAAGCACCCGACTTACTAACTCCCTGATTGTAATAATAATCCACACTCGATAGAAACTAGCCTAGACGCCCTCTTATCTCAGATGAGAACTGAAACTTTGCCCGTAGATTCCCTTGCTGAATTTTATAGATAAAATTTAATTTTTAACTTTCAAGATTAGTGTTGAGCTATCTTTGGGTGGCTTAGGTTATTTATAATCGTTGCTGGGAAATTAGTCTGCGTTCTTTTACTTTTATCTTCGAATTGCATTAATTTCGAGCTAAACATTTTTACAAACTTGTTTTTTCGTCGTTTTATTTTCAGCAAAATGTTGGAATAAGTTCTGACTACCCATTGATAGTAACTATTCAGGGTGAGTGTAGCCGTAAGAATGCATTAGTGATGTGACCAACAATTGCATTATACCGCGGACGTGAGATGCGAGGCAACCACGACCGGGCGACATGTTGCATTTAACTCAAATGTCGACTACATAAGTAAAGTTACAATTTCAATTAAATTACCCCTAATAAATAAGAACCTTCTAAGGTATTACTCTTAAATAGGGTGACAGCCAATGCCGTGAGCGTTTGCATACACAAGTAGGTAAAAGTTTAAATGAGTATTAGGTAAAATTCAACTTTTCATTGTATTTTTGTTACCGAATTAAAACTTCTATAATGCATCGTTGCCCCACACGCCATTAACATGTAACTTTCACGTTTCACAATCCATCCTATCCTAAGAACGTGTAAATTGTACCTTATAGATTTCCCAAGCGCATTAGGGCGTTGGTAATGTCGGACGCGTTCCGAGGTGTAAACCGTCGATGGCGTCCGAACTAATCTTACTAAGTGAATCGCACTGGACCTCCTACCAGTCCAACGGGGACCATTCGCGGAATGGCGCTCTGTTCTTGAGCACTACCCTGATGAATTAAGTTAAGATTGTCTGGCTATGCTGAAATAAAATTGTTGCTAAATATCAGAGGCGTGGCGTCAGGAAAATTACAAGAGAAGCCGAAGCGTATTAATTTACTCATATTTAAAGAAAAAGGTGGTTATTAGCCTTTCCTTGGGGAACCCGGTGGAAATCGGCTTATATTAACGCCATGCCACTGCTAAATATGCCACTCACTACAACCTTCGTAATAACAATATAAATAATGAGATAATCAGCAGGCATTAATGACTTCATACGTAATATTTTAACTGCAATAGATGACTGAATGAACGTTAATGCCCAAAAAATATTTAGACGTCAATTAGAGCTTATTTAGAACTGAACAAGGTATAAAGGCGCCACAGCAGCAGCACGTATAACATTTGGCGACAAAAGAGCGTACACAAGCAAAATATATCACTTGGGTTAAGTTAAGTTAATAACTGAGTAAGTTTAAAGGTTAAATCAGCGATTTTTAACACTAAAATACGAGCTAAGTATATAAATAATTAGTAAGCAACTAATACTAATAAGGACTGAGATACTGAGATCCCTTAAATATAGATAAAATCTACGCCGACGCTTCAGCATTGTTAACATTTGTTCTCTGGAAACACGACATGTGACACTAGCGCCTAAGTTCTTGTCGCCTTTGTTATGTACTGCCACATACTCGTCATATCATATCCTAGAGGGAAAAATAAACTCCGAATAGAGTGCTTCTGTTACCCACATCAAGGTCAAAGATAGGATACAAGGAGAAACATATCAATACCATGCATGTGTTTACTTATATACATTTGGTACAGTCGGTACCCTCACATAAGTATCCAGGCATACATAGACAGTATACAAGCCTGAGGCCAGGGCACTGACTGTACATAAGGACCTAATGCAAGCAATATCGCCACCACACATATCTAAATTTCAGACTGTCTTTTAATATATAGGGATGATTTCAAATAAACTCCTAAAATTTTAAAACTCAATAGTTTCTGTTCAAAAAATAGCCATCACAGTGTGTCACGAGCTACGTATTAATCCGTCGAAATAGACGGACGTTTCCCGAAAATCATTGGCTATGACTAGTGTCGTGCGAGATAACTCACTTAGCAGATTGGCGACAGCGGTGCCGGTTTTACGGCCGCTTACGACCGCCCGCGATTATTGTGGCCATCGCGTCGGCTCGGGATAACTGTGTTACCGGCTGGACGCTAAGCGTGCATGTTGGCTTTATTTGTATGTGAAAACGACAGGTCTGTTGATTTCGAGATGGTGTTTATGGCGCGTTATGTTTGTACACTTCTACCTACTTATTTTATGTCTGATCCTTTAATCTTCATGCTTGTGTCAGTGTTCTTGGCCATAGGTACACGAGTAGTTTTAAACAAAATAAAAAATATTGCGATGACTTTTTTCAGTTAGGGGATATTTTTAAAGACTATTTCTTGTAATTGTGCTGAACGTTTTACGTTTTTTTTAATATACGCAAACTTTTAAATAGAAAAAACGATGTTACGAAAAGCGAACCTTTAATACTTTTATTTGTATGCACTATTTTAAGTCAAATCGAGTATTCACCGAATCGATATTTCCGTTATCTCCTTCCAGTAAAATTAAACCGTAGTAAAGATTTAATTTCTTACGGTATTTCAAAACTGCGTTTTCGATTAAACCGTCCGTTCCGTCGACAAGGTAATAACCTGCGCTTTATGATAAAGTTAATTAGATAGAACATTCGTTCCCCCGAGCGAGTATACAGATGAGACGCCGACCCCTCTGAAGAAAAAGGCAAAGAAAATGGAAACGAAAAATCAACAAATTCGCATTCTACCTCCACGCCCATTTGGTTAATCAAATTATTTGCTCAAAAGATGCAACAAGTTTGTAAATACAAATACGTTTGCGAGCGAGACTGCAATTTGAACATCTACAGCCTGCAATTAGTAATCACACCTTCAAGGTAAGGTTTGTTTGATGTCTTATTATTTAGTTAACTACTCGTATTTATTATTAGCAAAATTTGGTCAATAAATATAAATAGTTAATTGCGGGGAAGGGATGCCATGGGCATTTCCAAATATCATTTTGTATCACGATTATATGGCGTAGCTAGCCAGCATATAGCTATACCTAATTAGTGGGGTACGCTATCGAGGATTGATATATACGTACTATAAATAGTACATTATTGCCGAGGCCCGGAAAGTAGGGGATTGCCTGACGAGGTGGTTTGCAAGCCGAGCATCGTGAGACTTGCAAAAGATGCGACTCAGGTAATCCCCGTTTCCGCCGAGATATATATAGTGCTTTTCTCAAATGATGCGAGGAAATAATAAAAAAATATTGATTACAATAAAGCACATACTTAACTAAAAATATTAGCCAATTCAAGATAAGTACATTTCGTGAAAAACGCCAAATATTTAGCGTCTGGTGCTTTCTTTAAAAAATTGTTAACATTTTCTCCCGTCAAAACCTTTGATTTCTTACTTTTATAGCCAGCAGATTGCCTTTTTACCCGACTGCGCGATGCAAAGGAGTGGTAATGAGTTTATCAGTCTATATATATATATATGTATGTATGTTTGTTCCTATCTGGCACTCTAGAGACCAAACGCGTGGACCGATTTTGGTGATTCTTAGGTCAATCGATTTTTCTTAACTGTCCGAATGTCACTGAAGACATGAAAATGATGTAAACTCAAAATGGTGATAATGAGACGCCATATTGTAAAAAAGAAAAAAATTAAAATCTCTCACTATATCGAGTGGGGTATCAATGAATATGGGTTAAAAATCATTATTAGGTTTCTTTTATCATTTTTAATTTGGAATTACCAGTTAGGAACTATAATCATTTAAAGTTGGGTAGCAAGCCGCTCTCACAAAATTTTCATTTCATTGTATTGTAATAAATCTGTGCAAGCTTCTCAATAACCCCCACGATAAAGATTGCGAAATTGACTGACTTTTACAATTTTAACTAAAAAGTATAAAATAAAAAAAAGTAATTAAAAAAGACCGACTGCGTAAAAAACTAAAAAGAAAAATACAAGTCCAGTACCCCAGAAATTTGTTAAGGTATAATGGAAATATTTAATGATTTATGATCGATACTCACAATATAACACGTAGTCGGGTTTTAAGTTTTTTTAATTACTTAGTTTTTTCAATGTTGTAAGGTTCGTAAATTGTTTTATGCTGACATTGTGTTTGATATGAACTGTACACGTCAGCATAGAATAAATAGCCCATAACGTAAGTGGCTTCTTGGTTTTGGATTGGTCACTGAAATATGCTAAAAACACACTTTCAGAAAATGAATTTGCATGTTTGCTTTCTTTCCATAACAGAAATTGGTCGTACACTCGATTATATTTATCTCTTGATTTAACAGGAAGCAAATTCTCCATAACTAAATTCGTTTCTGCTTTTAAATTAGGCGATGTGCCATCAAAACTACTCTCATCATTCGAACTCATTGTTTAAAATATATGGCCAAAACACTCACGTGAAAATTGTTTACGCACATGCGCTCGATACAATGAACTAATTTTATAAATTTTACCGCCTTTTTGAAACTGACTTTTCACACCTATACAATAAATTAAAAAAAAAACTTGCACGAATTCATACACGTTACCGATTCCATCAGCTGACTAATCGGCCGCTACATGGTCAGAAATGAATGCCAATCTGATCAGATCGCCAACATTTTCGAGTGTCTAACGGGCGAAGCTACGCTTAATTAAACGTGTGGTTGACGTGGCTGTATGGGATTTGTCCTATGTCCATTTCAATTTATGTACACTAAGAAATTTTAAAAAGTTATGGAAGCGGGCAAAAACGGATTTTCATACATTTATTTATCCCCTAGGTAGCGATTTTTTTTTAATTAGAATTGCAAAAATGAGGCTCTTTGCGTATTCTATTTTCAAATAGAAAGCTATACATTTCCGAGCATGTTTGAGAAAACTATACTTAACGTTGTGTGTCTCTGAAATCATATTTTTTTATTTTATAGACTGTCTCAATTAACGGCATTGGATCGGGGCAAAATGGATAGTTTCTTTTTGTGCTGTAACTTTAAAACTAATTTGAAAGTGGTCGAATTTCACATTCGTCTTTGTTACGGATCGTTGATATTCACTTTAATCATATCCAACGTCGAAATGTTCTTCAGCGAAAATAATTCATTGAGATAGAATTGCTCCTAGTAGTAGACTCACCTTTTAATAGAAGAAACATCATCATCCTTTTCATTCATTATTATTTCCATATTTAATGTACCTAATTGATCTGACATTTATAATTCTTCTGACATTTTATTTCTATCATTGTATTAGTTAGCCAACGTTAAATTTATTTATATAGTTAAGCAATTAAGCGTCTTATAAAATTGTGACATTTCAATTATACCTTTAAAATTAATTAAAACTAGAAGGTGCCTCTTTTTTCTTCGGCGTAGTCGAGTAAAAAGTATCCTATAATCATTTGGGGAGCTACCCGTGTGCCATTAAATAGTTGATATCCGTTTAGGCGATTTGGCGTGATGCAGACACATACAAACATACAAAAATAAACAGGTTTTCGTTTCAGTTACCTCCAAATAGTCCGTAACAATCATTTTTTTAGAAAATATCTTTAATGTACAGACATTCAATTTTTACAACATTATAAGTATATAGATGTTTTATTTCCGAAACGTTTGTACTATTGTTATGGAATTGACTATCTACCTATCTATCATCAGTTTATTTAAGAGCTATGGTATTTCCAGCTGTTGCTTCATTCCGATTTTCCTTTAACTACATTATTTAGAAGAAACACATGTTAATAATAAAATTCATTAAAGCGATAATGTATTATATTTATAAGTGTCCTGTATACACGTATGTATATACGAAAGTTGAGTAAGAACGGACGCGGACGCCCCGAGATATAATTAGTCCGTGATCAGCCCTCCACCGGACGGGTAAAAGTCAAACAAAACACCGTAATCGATGCGTATGCGACTGCAGACTGGCCTTACTCCGCCTTATTAAGATTGAAACTGATATTGTTGTGGGTACTTAGAAATCCTTATCCTTATCCTTACTTCCTTACTATATTATAAACGTGAAAGTATGTATATACGTTCCACTTAATCTCAAAAACGACTGGACAATTTTTTATGAAACTTTCCAGTTATGTACCTTATATATCAGAATAGGACATAGGCTATAAGTCAAATTTTATCCATTTTAGGGACGAAAAAGGGGATGAAAATTTGTATGGATAGTAAATGTTTTTTTACGCTAGGAACTTGAAATCTAGGTAACCAAAAGCTTCACCTTTAAATAAGTAAAATATCGAGTTTTGGGGAAAGCCCCAAAACTCTGTATTTAAGCTACTTTTTATCCCGGAAAAATACCTTTTATCCGCGATAGACAAATCTAAGGCGGTCCAAGTCGCGGGCGGCCGCTAGTATGGTTATATTACGAATATGATTATATTAATCACTCTAAATAACATACCAATAGAACAAGTCAAACAATTTAAATACCTAGGAAGCATAATCACTGATGACTCCAGATGTACACCGGACATCATCGCTAGAATAGCCATAGCCAAAAAAACTTTTAATGCTAAAATGAGTTTATTCAGAGCCTGAATATCGGGCTACATTCGTAAGAGAATTATTAAAGTGTACATCTGGAGTATAGCCCTATATGGAAGCGAACAATGACACAGCGTGATAGAGAACGGTTGGAAGCATTTGAATTGTGGTGCAGACAAATGGAAAGAATAAGCTGGACGGAAAAAATTAAGTGCTTAAAAGAGTAGAAGAGAAAAGGTGGTTGTTAGAAACCATTGAAAACAGAAGGGGAAAGATGTTTGAACACTTGCTACGACACACCGATTACATAAAAACCATTATAGAAGGAAAGATTGAGCGAAGGAGGAAGAGAGGAAGACCTAGGAGATGTTATACAGACCAAATAAAGGAGAAAGTAGACGGCGTGTCGTATCAGGACATAAAACGAAAGCTGAAGATAGAAAAACATGGAAGCTACTCCACTGACAAGAGCCTGGCTCTTAAGTTTCTGATGATGATGATGATGATGACGACGACGACGACGACGACGACGACGACGACGACGACGACGACGACGACGACGACGACGACGACGACGACGACGACGACGACGACGACGACGATGATGATATATGGGATGGGACGTTGTATGGTGTGGACTCTTTTGTGTATGTACAGTTTTAAAAATACTAAAGAAATAAAAATCTATACCTTGAAGTGGCATTTTTACCTACGGAAAATGTACTCGGCCCTCCCTGATAGCTTGTACAGCTTCTTCAACTTTTCATATCTTCTACATAGTGCTAGGAAAATATATTTTCTGGTCAGGGTCGCTGAATTTTTAATCTTCAACAATGTGAATAGTTCAATATTACGAAAATTGTAGTTAATTTTCCTGTAGGTGTAACAGTTTCCCAGCAAATGAAATGTACAAGTAAAATTTACGCAATTGAAACTTAGCTATGATTAATAATATAACTTTATCCGTTTAAACGTGCCCAGCAGTCGTCAGATTTACACCATATAATCGATAAAAAACTGTTCTTGATTTAGTAATCGTGTAGTTACTGGATGCAAGTGCTACCCACGAGACACGCTTAAGGCTCCCAGTTCTGAAGGATCTTCAACCCGTAGCTCTTCACTCATCAGTGTTTTTATGTCTTATCGTATTGATTATCCGTCTTTACCAATGCAATGTTTCAGTTTATCTTCCCGAGTCACCAAAAGTACCGAAATCAACCTTGTTACGACAAATATCCAGTGTTTGCCATTTTCTAAAAAAAATACATGCTTTTTAAAGGAAAGGCTGTCGTAGCTTGTTAGTTGTTTACATAATAAACAATGAGGCAAAGGTTTTGAGTTTATTAAAAGTTTATTGAGAGACTAGATTAATCTTTATTCTTATTGGCCTCTCTCAATTAAATACATAAAAATACATTAACATTGCCAAATGCGAGAAAAATTGAAATAAAAACTAACAATTTAAAGTTATTTTCACCATTCGAGAGACCACATACACAGCAAAAACTACTAAATATCGTACGTTATCGTTTGGAGCCTCTTAAGTAGTGAAATGTGAAAAACCTTAGAGATTACTCAAGTTAATGGCTGCAAAACCTCGAATGGAAATTAGGATATTACGTTATCAGTCAAAAGAAAATACGTATGTATCTGGTTCCATTTCATGTGATTAAATTCGACGCAATTCACTGTCTACTGGGTATTCATCATAATCATAACCGATGCAAGCTCAAAGATAGCAATCAAAACTATATCATTTCGCTAGCCATGTTACCTGATTCTCGTGGCTTGGGAATTAGTTGGCCCGTTTCATTTGAAACATTTTTATTTCCACACGGCCATAGGACCGAGTTGAAACCTCGTTGTTTAAATCGAGTCGGCAATATTGCTTGCGCTCCTCTCCCAGGTGAGTTCGTAGTTTTTCCACTCAATTCTATTTTGATACGGCATCATGTTTATTATGTACTCACTTGTTGAATTTCGTAGTCAGTTTGTTTAACATTATCCTTCTATTTGTATTCACTAGATGTCGTTTTGTTTAACTTTTTCTATTCGCTTTAGAACAGAGATTGTTATTGGTATATCTTTCAAATCTTGCGATATTTTTCAAATTCGAGATAGCGAAATTAAATACCGGTGATATTTTACTAGTGGTTCTGTGAGCTGAAGCCCTCGCGTGCCTTTCAACCCCCATGTCTCCGCCATTTGGATTTTTTTCCAAAAACTGAGTCGACAAAAAAAGTTATATAATTATCGAACCTGCTTACAAAATTTTACGAGAATCGGTTAGAGAAGCGAGCTGTTGAGGAGAATAGCCGGACATCCGCCGGACAGACGGACATACGGAAGGAACTCGCTCGGTCAACAACATTCCATCCTTGTCTATTATGTTAAATTATGAACTTCCAAAAGAGACAAGTACAATTCTTTACGAGTATCAGATTATGTTTTATAAACATTGAACATATCCTCAATTCGTTTCTTTTTGTTTTATTCCGTTTTGCGGTCAAACTCCCCGGGATTTTATGAAACAAAACACAGAAATGCACCTCCGACATTTGAGTGTTTCCTGCGAAATCATTTAGTAAGTACCTTTCCCGTACATTTGTCGCGTATCTGTTTCCACGTCGCCTGGTGTTCAATTGCACGTAGACCAGTAACTTACGCGAGCTCGTATCGCTTCATAGTAACCTAGGAATAGAAACTTTGCAGGGACGGCGCAAAATCTTTTTCTTCCTTAGTCGATTTATGAAGATATGATCTTGTAAATACCTCGTGACATGCACATGAGGGCGAAGCGTCGCGTAACGGACCTGTCCCAGACATTGATGTATCTCGGTACTACGGCTCTTGTACTTTACGGCCATGCAACTTGAGTATGAGCAGAGCCGGGTAAAATAATTAGTTATTTTCATGTTAGGACTCGAATTCTGACCGCGAAAGGTGTTTGATTTTAAGGTGGTATGTTAGCAGCGAGCACGTAATGCAAATTTTTTAAACGTGTTTAGGGTTCGGTACCCAAAGCGTCAATGGGAATTCCCGCTACCGCAAACCCTACCTTTACTAAGGCTCCGTTATTTGCTTATTATATAAAATAGTCAAAATCAAAATCAAAATCAAAATATCCTTTATTCAAGTAGGCTTAGATACAAGCACTTTCGAATTGTCAGTTACAATGAGAGAAGTCTTTGCTGGGAAACATACAATATGATCCAACATTTGTTGCAAGGATTAGGGAAACCCAGAAAAACCTAATCAGATCATTTAACTTAAGTATAAAACTTACTTATTATTGATAAAAACATCATTTTAAAAATTAAAATAATTAGTAAATCTAGAATGTGTCTAGAATAAAATTCTAAATGTCAGAGTATATAAAACAATTAATATGCGTGTACCAATTAACTATTACAATATTGTCTTAATTATACTTAAAACTTTTACAATTGTGTTATAACTAATTTATAATTGATACACGCAGAGGAGATGTACAAATTCTCCAGATCAATGTTAATATAAAATATAATCTTTTTTTTTTTTTTTTTAGAGATGTATAAGGTCTCTAGACGTCACGACATGCGATAAAATTAAATATAATAATTTGACTGAATTCTATTGAGATGTTTAAGGTCTCTTAGGGGTCAAAGTGAATAATACATTAAACATAATTATTATTAAATCTAAATTTCTTAGAGATGTATATGGTCTCTAGGCGTCATAACATGCAAAAAGATAAAATTAGTTAATTAAAATCCTCACAAATGTTTAAGGATATACCTCTATAAATAAAACAAAACTCTTAGAGATGTATACAGTCTCTAAATCAAATAAAAAAAGAATAACTTCAATCGAGTACAGGATGAAGTCTCTCACGTCATCAGTTCATTAAACACTGGTAGGCAGTTACTAGGTATACAATTAATTTGGCCCTTGCTAGCATGAACAGACCGGACCCCACAAACGGCACCCGTTCACGAGCATGACGCATATCTCAGCCATCGCCTCCCTCAACCATATTTTAGGGAAGGTTGCGACCCGATCAACGACGCCACCGTAAGCAGACCTTTAAGCGAGCATGACATGCTCACACTGCCGGGCATTAAACACTAATAGTATTGCCCGGTGAGAAACAACAAATGTGCTCTCATGTTACATTAAATGCGAACTATTATTACCTCTTAAAAAAATGCTTACTTTATATACACAAGACTAAACTACTGGCTTAAAGACATCTTTATCGTCTAAAAAGTCATTTACAGTATAATACGCCTTGTTTAGTAGGTGACGTTTTATGTGGGCCTTAAATTTGCTGCAAGGTAAATTCACTACATCGGTAGGTATTTTGTTATAGAAGCGTACACAGTTCCCCACGAACGAAGTTCCGACCTTGCGGAGACGATGAGCAGGCATGGCAAGCTTGTTCTTATTTCTTGTATTGTAGTGGTGAATGTCACTGTTGTGTTTGAAATCATGTTGATTTTTCCGAACATACATAATATTCTCGAGAATGTACTGAGATGCTACGGTGAGAATATTGGTTTCCCTGAATTTTTCTCTCAGTGATGCACGAGCTCCCAGTGCATAGATTGAGCGTACTGCCCGTTTTTGTAGTACGAAGATGGTTTGTATGTCCGCCGCCTTGCCCCACAACAGAATTACATATGACATTACACTATGAAAATAACTGAAGTACACGAGCTTTGCCGTCTCGACGTTTGTTAACTGTCTGATTCGCCTCACTGCATAGGCTGCGGAGCTTAGTTTACCTGCAAGAGTGGCTATATGCGCATTCCATTGCAGTTTAGATTCCAAAGTAACACCCAGGAATACTGTTTTGTCTTCAAATTCTAGCACATCGCCTTTCAATGTCACCTTGGCACAATCTACTTGTTTCACATTCGGTAATGTGAATTTGATGCACTTGGTTTTCTTGGCATTTAAAAGTAAGTTATTTGCAGTAAACCAATGTAAAATAGTAGACAGCGCATCGTTTATATTAACGAAGTTATTCTCTCTTCTTTTCACTTTAAAAAGAAGAGAAGTATCATCTGCGAATAACACGATATCATGTTTATCTTGCACAAGGTTTGGTAGATCATTGATATACACTAGAAACAGAAAGGGGCCTAGAATTGAGCCCTGGGGTACCCCCATAGCAACAGATGACCCAGTTGATTGCATCCCGTTGATGACTACGCGTTGCGTTCTGTCTGAAAGATATGATGAGACGAGGTCAAGTGCACCGTTTTTTATTCCGTAGTGTTCCAACTTACGCATTAAATTATTATGATCAACGCAATCAAATGCCTTTGATAGGTCACAAAAAATCCCAATAGCATCTTGAGCGTTTTCCCAGGCATCAAAGATGTGTTTAACTAGCACTACCCCAGCATCAGCAGTGGAGCGACCTTTGGTAAATCCAAATTGACTGCTATGAAGTAGGTTATATCCACTAAAATGAGATGTAAGTTGATTAAGAATAAGTTTCTCAAAAACTTTACTCAATGCGGGTAGTATTGATATTGGTCTATAATTTGTGGGGTCTGTTTTCGTTCCTGATTTAAATAAAGGAATGATCTTGCTGTGCTTCATCAAATTAGGAAATACTCCAGTGTCAATACATTTGTTGAATATATCAGCCAAATATGGTGCAATCAGTAAATATCAAAGGGGCAAATAAGTACTAGACAATAATAATATAATATGTATATGAATGAAATTCCTGAGACCGCATTCAGTGGTTTGTTTATACGTCGACACAAAAAAATAAATAAAATATGCAAAATAAGTAAACCGATTTTATTTTCCCGCGCCGCATCGTAAAGTACCGGAAAGCGTGAGGATATTGAATTAGTGGTGAAATTCGCATTTTTTCCGGACCGGAGACAAAAAGGAGTGCTGGCGCCCGCCGGACGCTGAATCAATTACGTTACGTTGACGCGGCGCGGTAATTCGATCCGTCGGCAAATGTTGATTCGACCGCGGGGCATGTCCGGAGCGAGCCCGGTGCACACGGGTGTTCTGAAACCACTATTCCTTTAGCTCGGCAACCATCAGTACAGTCATCGCTATAAGCTGTTCAGTGTGAAGATAGGTACATCGACAAATTTAACTGATTCTCTGCCACCTAAGTAAAACCCACCTCCGCAGTCCTTGTGCCTTGCGCACCGCACCCTAACCCCACTCTTAGTAGCCGCGGTCATTGGTGTTTGTGAATTTGAGCTCCCCCACTGAATTCCATTACTGATACGGAGGCGTAGCCAAAATTTTAAGTTCAAAGTAAGGTTCTAAATATAAAACACTATTTTTACCGTTAATCCGGGTAACGGTAAAAATCCTGCTGACATCTGTCATCAATCGCATAGGGAAACATCAAATAATATTTACTATGGATTACAAAATTCATAACCGACCATATGAACCAACTGGCCCAAATATAATAAATTCAAGGCGGCCGCGCTCGTGTCGTTTTCATCTAGTTAGTCATTCAAAATTTGAACACAAACAGCACCATATTATTCGATTGTAAAGTTTTACCATAATTATTATGAATTTAGAAAGAAATGACGAAATAAGTGGGATTCTATACCGGGTGGAGTAGAACAAGGAACTTTCCTGTAAATATTGTGTCATTTATTTGATGTAGAATCGACGTGCAATAGTTAAATGCTTGTAATAATAAAGAAAAACAAAACTAACTATTAAAATATATTTTTTTAGTATTTGTACAACCCTAGTATTGTTTATGTTTCAAAATGACAGATGACATGTATTTACAATATTTACATTTTACATCCGATGTTCGAAAGTAAAGTACCACCATGTCGTACAATACACGCTGCCGCCCGTGCCCGCGTATGACGATGTACACAAGACAAGACAAGATGTGTTCTCGTTCATTTCTTCTGCGGAGACTTTCAAAGGCGACCGTCAGCCTTTGCCTCATATCATCTGCAGTCTCGCTCCCGTTCGTTTCGCCTATTCCACATGCTATTACGCGTGAACAAACTTTCATAACTCCAAATAATGTGTTTAATAAAGTAGCGGTCTTCAAACACATTTTGCAACAGCCACCGGCAATATTCTTCACGGACAGGGCAGTCTCTAGGTTGCAATGCCTGAACCCTCTGTATTTTGTAAGGACGACGGTTGGCACGGTTTAGAATTTTGAGTATCTTGGTATGAGTTGTATGGAAATGTCGGCCCGTCTGTTTTGAACTTGCTCTTGGATTCCGTTCGAAGTATTGCAGCACTCTCTCCTCGAATCTAGCTGCATGTTAGATAACGCATCCTCCGCGTTGGTCGTCCTGACCTGTTCGTGGCACAAAGGGTCTATTGTTAGCAACACGGTCAGGAGCACGTAATATCGTCCAAGGGCCTGTTGGATGAGGTGGAAGATACCTAATTCCGTATTGGCGCAAAGTCTCTGCCGCATTATAATTGCACTCCGCGTATAAAATAAGGAAATTAAAATATCCTCTAGCATCTAATTCCGGCATTTTTGCACACATGACACAAAAAGTCAATGTGAATGTCAATCTGTCATTGTAAAGAACTAACTACCAACCTACCACGCAGTAAATAGGTTTGTTATTACTCAAACAGTAGTGTTTAATGTTTCGTGAGGGTATTTTCAAAGGTATTAAAAAAAGACATTAAACTGATAAGGAATGGCTATAGCATACAAAATGATGAACTAATTCAGCAGAAAAAAATAGGAATTGGAAAATAATTATTATTTTGCTAGTTGGAACCTCTTTTTTATAAAGATTATATCCGCGGTTGTCAATGTGCTGTGTCATATTAATCCTACGTCATTTTTGTAAAGTTAGTTTACACAATAGTTATTAAACAATTCTTATAGAGGTCTTTGACCTCAAAATAGGGTTGAAACACCCAGTTTTTTGCATGAAAGTTTAACAAGCTAAAACTTGGACACGGTGACAACTATTAACATAGTTTATTTGGAGAAAACAATGTTCTGAGGCTAAGCAATCGCCCTTTTGCGGAAAGGATCGTCGTGCCTTTCCACCCTGTATATGTGCTGTATAAAAATGTTTGCAATTAAATTTAGTAACTATCTATGAATAGAGTGCAATAGAACATACTCCGCGTAGCCGTATTTCGTATAAATAATACATCCTCACTCCCACAAGTTAGGTATACGAAACAGTGGATAAGTGGCAATATATTACGAGTCTGTTTACATAACAAAGCTTACCACATTAGGTACGATTTAACAACGGTTCGTAACACAGCTACTGTGTACACCGAGCTTAAAGGCTATCAGGGCCACGCCGAGAGCCATCATCGGGTTGCCTCACTGATCTATTTTCTTCATTAGCACTTTGTAAAAGCGTTGCCCCAATTAATGCCCGGACCCCAAATTGACCGGTTTCAATCGCTCCTATCGGATGGACGCTTTCTATTTTACTTACTCTGGTATCACACCCTTTTTTGGGAATGTTATTCAGTGACCGCTCCATTTTGTTTATGTGTAAGTACGAACGCTGTAGAGTCTTTTAACGGGGTTGCTTGTTTTTGTTCAGTCGATTTTATTTTCATCCAATTAGCAAGTATCGAAATGTTCACTGATTTTAGGTGCAATTTTTGTTACGGGTTTTAATTATTTTCTATACTTTTTTCCATTACAGCAATATAAACGATACATTTTCAATTTCATTCATCCATTCTGTCTAATTTATGCATATAAACGGAAACATACATAGTAACATAGCTCGGCAATGACGATAATCTGCTCAGGCTTAGCTCACTATTCACTATCACTAGAATAATACGCCATCTCATTCTCACTGCCGTTGAAATGCGGGACAGGATCAGGCTATTTAGTTCAGGAGGTAAAGGCGGCTCGCGGGGGTTGCACCGTAATTCAGAGCAGATTTTAGGCGAAAGGCAAAGCGGATTATCGAAATTAACCTCTTCAACGGGTCTAATGATTGGCTCCTTCCTCTCGAGCACGAGGCCCGCGAGAATGCTTACGAGTTAATAGTAATCCTTATTACCTGTTTATTGTTATACTGATTTATTTAATAACATAATTTCAATATTAATGCTACTTTGTTTTGTATTGGTGGGATACCTACTCAAATCGATGTCGTCTATTTTTAACATTATGTTTCATAAAATTGTTTTGTTATTATCTGAAAAGTATTTCTTGATCAAAGTCTGGAGTGATCAATTGATTGATTTTCATCATTATCACTTCAACCCTTTCCTTAAAGTAAAACGAATTTAGAATATAAATAAATATTAATATCATTGTTTAGTTTATAGCTCATAACCCGGGTATTGCACTATCACCTACTCATGTGAGGTGATGGAGTAATAGCAAGGTTTACATTTAAATATAAATGGAAAGTGAGTGCTATAATCGCCAATAAACGCATGTTTGGCGAATTATCTGTAAGAAATGTACCACAATATTTATTCTGAGATAAATAAATAAAAAAGAAAATAAAAAAAGGTGTAGGTCCGAATTAAATCCTACATTTGATGTCAGAAATCAATATAATTTACTTTTTACTCGGGGTGGGTTATTTGACTAGGTTTAGTTTGTAGAGTTTAGTTTTAGCTTATTTTAGTATTTTGTGGTTTGTTTTGTAATATTGTAATGTAAATCTAATAAAGTTTTTAATTTACTTTTGCAATTCCATCCTTTGCCATGATGTGATAGGTTTGTTACCCTTATACTACATTTCAATGGCACTGGCACTTTTACGATCAAGACATATCTTATTTACTTAACACTTTTGGGTATATTTTCAATACTGAACCAGGGTAAAATACCATGCCCTACCTACCTACTTTTTATTTATTTTATGATTCCGACAACTTCCTGTCAGTAGTTTCTTAAACAATTACCTTTAAAATATTAATTCATGGCTGCATTATTTTTTTCATACAGTTTCACTATACAGTTTGCGTAACTTGTTGCTTCAGATACAACTTAAATTTCCTTTATAGCAGCAACGTCGGGAACGAACTTATGAAAATAATGGTCGCTCATGCATTGTGTCTTCGTTGTGCAGATCTGCATAGATTAGACGTCGGATTAATCTCGTGGAGCGGAGGCTGACACAATAGGCTTTATTAACATGCATGCGCCTCGCCCGATACAAATTGGCTATGAGTCTCCGTATTTGTGACAAGACGTCCGCCCGGGCGAGGCCTGGCGTGTAATGTCACTTGCCGTGTACCTTGCCTTTACCATTAGATGGGATAGTCGTAATAAATGCACATAAACTGACATACCTATTTACCGGACCAAAATAATAGTCGACCAATTTCGATGTAATTGAAAAGTTATTGTTGTGAAAAACGTCATTGTAATTTTTATATAACATTGCGACTGAGAAATTGATCCGAAGACATTCACAAATAAATCAAATATCAGCCAAATTTTTTTGTTATTATAGAGTAAGCATACTGTCAGGCCACAGTTATTTTACCGCCGACGGAAAAACGGAGGAGGTTCTATGTCACTGTATGTGTTTTTTTTATGTACGTTCATTGATTTGTCTTGCAATTGTGTACCGATTTTACAGTCTACGCTACTCTGTTGTGGAACTGTCTTCCGCTTGATAAAATCATTTTTTTAAATTCATTTTATACAATATACACAATTAATGTTATTCGGTGCCACGTGTGACACTTACTAAAATAGTCAATTTTGAACATTGGGCTATTTCTTTGCGTGGCACCAAATCTAAGCTAACATTAATTTTTACTGTAGACAACTATCAGACTGAATATGATATTCTTTGGAGCGCAGTTCCGAGACCTGTATCCCGATCCTGCGCATTTAATGTTTCGGATCGGCTAAGCCTTGCATTGGAGATCCGTCTTTACGAGCTCGTTAGTGTCGGTAATCGCGACGCTGCACGGCCGGATTACGCCTGTGCATTATTAGTGTTTTTATTGATTCACTCGGCTCCCGTCGTAAACTGAGATTATTATTCGCGACGCCCCCGCGCGAGGCCCTCTCCAGCCAAGTTTGTTTTCTTACTTAATCGCGACGATAACAACATTTAATGACGGCTAGGTGACTGGCGAAATTCCGCTTCGATGTTTAGTGCTCATTCTATTTTCATTAACCATTTACCCACTTAATGATCCAGATCCTAAGGGAGCGATTCAATGACTTGGACCCGTAAAATTAAACCCTCGCGTGATCTAAAATCTGGAGGTAAAAACGTACCAATTAAGTGCTTAAGTAATGTTTAGCTAAGATTTCGTTCACGTGTTTAAGTCTCGAGACTGATTAGAAACTAAATATCCATAGTTACTTACTTATATTTTATGAGAAAGTTCCAGACGCGTGGCGTCAGGCAAATTACAAGGGAACCCGAAGCATATTCATTTACTCATATTTAAAGAAAAAGGTGGTTATAAGCCTTTCCTTGGGCAACCCGGTGAAAATCGGCTTATATGGACGCCACGTCCCTGGAAAGTTTAAATACTAGAAATGTCTTCATCTTTGTTCGCGGAAGAAGATAGTTATAAGTGTTATTACCTTCGTTTTTGCTTCAGCATAGTCGGGTAAAAAAATATCGTATCTATCCATAGGCCATAACTATCCATAATTATCCATAACCAACTATACACACCCGTGTACCAAAAACTAAAATCCATCTAGCCGTTTTGACATGATGAAGCCGCAAAAACATGATGCATACAAACATAAAATAAATATATCGGTTCAGTGACCTCGAAATACTTACTTTTTTGGATTCAAGGATAGTTCAAGTTAATTTAAAGATTAAATTTATTTATTTCAAAATATTAAATTCTGTGCCCGTGGCAACTCTTCATAGGCCCGAAGTTAGGTCTCCCACTCAGCCGTTCCCGGTAAATCTCCTTACATATTCTGTCCATTTGACAGTTGCCGTACCTATACTAGGTAGGTACGTTTATTCCAGCGGAGTCTCTTAAACCAATCTGCCCCCCTATTGCCTAACGCGTTTGACGCTCGGAATCAGAATCAAGTGTCATGATTTTGTATGGGGCTATGACAGTTGATGCGGATACCAATTGTCAAAATTTCGTTAGTCAATAACCCCCATAGTCTTATCAATCATCACTTCTGTTACCACTGCCACTGCAACGCTAAGTGGCCATAAAAAGTTCGACTAAACCGGATATAGTCAATCATCACTTCTGTTACCACTGCCACTGCAACGCTAAGTGGCCATAAAAAGTTCGACTAAACCGGATATAGTCAATCATCACTTCTGTTACCACTGCCACTGCAACGCTAAGTGGCCATAAAAAGTTCGACTAAACCGGATATAGTATGATTTAGGTTTCTTCCAGTTTCGATGAAACTCTGTGACCTTACCAAGTCCAAGGGTTTATTGGCACGAAAATGTATTAATAAGCTTACTCGTTTTATGGTTATTACCGTATAACACTACAATGATGAAACATAGAAGCGAGGTCGCCATTATCTTTCCCTGATGCTTCTTCTTTGGATATTTTTAAGGGCTTCGCATACACTTTATATGTTTGTCCAAAAATAATATTTTTCAATAATTATGTATAACTGTAGCGTAAGGTCATAATTATGTATCAGATATCAGTATAGCAGCGTCAAAACGTTATTGAGGAAAACTGAATCAGATTAAGCATACGTTTTCTTCAAGTGTATAGTAGGATAAAAGTGCTCAAAAAACTTAAAATAGACAAAGCGATGAGAATCGCGCGATATATTTGAATTTATTTGAATTCAATTAATAAAAACGTTTGAACCTGATACTTCGCATACCTATATTAGATTGCAGTCCAATTAAGAGTTAATCTTAAAGTTACGTTGATCACACCTTCAACCGTTCTTGGGACACCCTAAAACGAATAAATTCCAAAGAACTTTGGAATAGTTTGCACAGTTTAAAAGTTAAATTCAAAAGATCGACTTAATACCCTTTATTGCTTTTTGCGAAGAGAAGGCAAACACGATGTCGATGATTAGATTTTTCCAAGGAAACCTAAAATGGCGTACGGGCTCCATTATTCTCAATTTGCGCCAAGTTCAAGGAAGCTGGGATGCTGGCAACGCGGCGGGTGTCCCCCTTGATTAAACCCCTGGAAGTAAGAAGTAACAATTTGTGTGCATTTCTCTATTCACCTAGGAAAATTGATATTGCTTCGTCTTAGATTGCACTTGAGCTTAGTGCACTCGCTCACGTCTTGCGACCGTATATTGTTGATGTTTTCGTAAGTTTACTGTATATTTTGAGACCTAAGATATTTGAGGAGCACCTTTTTAAAAGGGCTTATCTTTATACGGCTTCCATAGAAATAAGCCCTTTTGAAAATACACTTCTCATTTGTAACATGCATATTGTATCATATTCTCTTTGGTTTCCGCGATTACCACTCATTTGAGTTATTGAATTGGTCAAAAAATGTGTACAGAGAGCGATTCTGTACGAAGAGAGACCTCAATCGCCATCCATTTGTACAGCTATCATAAAGTAAAAAAAAAACTAACTGCGCAATCTCTCGCCAGTTTTTATTATATTTTAAATGCTTAAAAATTCCGAAAGACAGGAACAGGTGGCCGAACCGAATATAATAGGGAATATTCATGAATTTGAATTTTTGCTTTATTAAAAGCTCATTCATGTAACGAACAGTAGATAAAAGGATTTTTCGAATAACTATAAAAATAACCAAGATATAAGCCAATGTCTTTCTAGCAAAACAGAATTTAATATGGAGTTTATATGGCCTGAGTGCACGATGACGTAACAGTGCACGTCGGACCTCTCTGTCTTATTAGTAGTTTAAAATACCTATATCTTGCGTATTTCTTGGCCGATTTAAATTTTAATTATTTAGTTAAGAAAAGCGATAAAAACAAATCATGCATGTACCCTATTGGGGTGTGAGTGTGACCAAGACTTGGCCACCTTGAGCGAATGAGAGAGGATCGGCTGGTGAAGAGAGCATACCTGAGCCGACCAACTGGACGACGCCCAGTCGGTCGAACTAAGTACCGCTGGATAGATCTGGTGGAGGCGGACCTGTGCGTGACCTGATATTTTACAGAGACTGTGATCATTTTTGAGGCACTTGATATGACTGTTGTTACTACAACTAGCTAACACTGGGTTAATGTGAGGCAAGCCGAAAGCGTAAAACCCATGACGTAAAAAATTTAAACAAAAAAATAAAACCGACTCCAAAAAAAACTAAAAAGTAAAAAATAACGGCATAATTCAGTTTCTTCAAATTACTTACAAGTAACCGTTTGTATACACAATCTATACAGTATATACAATTAATGTTATTTTGGCGTCGGTGCTATATAAAGAATGTGTAAAATATTGAAAATTTACGATTTTAGTAAGTTGTGACACGATGGCACCGACTCCAAAATAACATTAATTGTATATACTGTATAGATTGAGTATTGTCGCCAACCGTAAATCATTTATCATTGAGGAGTTCCGATGGCATTCTTTGGTCTTCTGCATCAGTTCCACTTCACCAATTTACACTTTCTGAATGCAAATGCTTATTATGTTTCTTATAATACCAAAATCGCTATATGTATGCCTGCAATATTTGAGGAGTTCCTTCAATTCCTCATGGATTCCATCATCAGATCTTCACCAAAATTAAATGGGACCAACTAGAAAGTACAACAACAACAACAACAACAACAATTCTTTATTGCACACCAACAATAGAAGCAATACAATAGAGCCTTAACATAAAGTACCTTCTATAAAACCAAAAAAAAAATTTTGAAATCGGTCAAATAGTCTGAGTAATCGGTGAACATCCATAAAAAAAAACAAAAACATTCCGTCGAATTGAGAACCTCCTCCTTTTTTTGGAAGTCGGTTAAAAATCGGTTTTTAACCGACTTCCAAAAGAAGGAGGAGGTTATCAATTCGACGGAATATTTTTTTTTATTGATGTTCACCGATTACTCGAAGTCGGTGCCATCGTGTCACAACTTACTAAAATCGTAAATTTTCAATATTTTACACATTTTTTATATGGCACCGACGCCAAAATAAGATTGATTGTATATACTGTATAGATTGAGTATACAAACGGTTACTTGTAAGTAATTTGAAGAAACTGAATTATTTCGTTATTTCTTACTAACTATACTTTTTAGTTTTTTTTGGAGTCGGTTTTATTTTTTTGTTAAAAAGTTTCTTTATTTTACACTTTTTAGTTAATCGTTACTTATCGATTTTTCGGGGCATTTTCATACAACATTGGAACACTGTCGTAACCAGATATCTGAAATGTGCATTCTTTTTGCAAGTATTTAAACAATCGGGCGTCTATAGCAACTGTATAAAAGATCTCAACACGTATGTCTGATGCTGACGTGTTCAATTACAATGAATAATACAGCTGCACGGCCGAATTATTTAAATTAAAAAAATTGCATGGTACGCTTCTTACATATCCTGATAGATAAAAGTTCTCCATTAATTTTGACAAATTTCCATACATTTGAATCTAATTTTCTTAAGCTATATCTTAAATATATGTTTTTGAGTATAAACTCTATGCGTAGTTCTCCAAGAAAACATATCAAAACTTGTAAAATTATAATAAAAAGAAAAAAGCAAAATGTGATTTTTTAAAACAAGTTTGATATGCCATCTTATAAGAACCGTGTCCCAGTAAAAGTAAATTATTTGGTTTCTGTTTTCGTTCATGCATTTTCCTTTGTTAAATAATCCTCTACCGTATATGCCTTTGCCATTAGAGACTTATTTAAGTACTTTTTGAGAGCTGGAAAAGGTAATTTTAAAGCATCATCGGGTAACTTATTATAAAAATGTATACTTCTTGAAGAACTACGCATTGAGTTCATACTCAAAACTTCAAGATTTAGGATAGGCTAATTACAAATATTGTAATAGATATAAGAGTTATTTCGAAAAAATGACTGACTGTTGAGTTTGTTTCGGCTTTCTTCTCCTTAGTGGTCTCCTCTTGGGAAACGCCGTAGAGTCCGACTTGTAAAAGTGCACTTGCGGCCTACTTACAGAATAAAGATCATTATTTATTATTTCATTGGCCACGAATGATTTGGCTACTTTGCGCACGCGGCACTTTCTAATGGCAATTTAGGTTTTATTTCTAGTATTAAAATTGTGGATATTTGAATTCCTAGTGAAAGACTCTAGGTGCTAAGTAAGACAAATAATATTCTCAAAAATATGTTGAAACACAAAGGTTAATACATTGATGTCTTTAAAAAGTTCTCTTAAGGAGTCATGGGAGTTCAGGTAATATATATAACGAATCGCTCTTTTTTGTAGCACAAATATAGTCTGTATGTCAGCTGCTTTGCCCCATTACCGTATGGTATGATATAAAAATAACTATGATAAACTAAGCGACCAGTATCAACATTGGTCAAATGTCTAATTTTTTCTAATAGCGTAAGCTGCTGAACTTAATTTACCTGCAAGTACTGCTAAATGGGGACTACATTGCAAGTTTTTGTCCAATGTTAGACCTAAGAATAACGCCCTATCCACCATTTCTAAACATTCAACATTGAGCGATATAGTAGAATCCACTGCTCTAACATTAGGTATTGCAAATCTAAAACTTAAAGCCTAAAATATACCGATAGCCCATAAACTGAAGAATGAAATGTTAAGGCGGGGTTGGTAAATTCTCAAACAGTCAATTCATTTTTGTGTTAATTATTCTCGCAAAATTGTCTTTGCGCATATCGAATGAGGCCCTGGTTGTGATTGTGACCGGTGTGTGCGGACGGCGCCTATCGGCTGTACCCGTCGACTGCAGTTTGGACCGCCTGCAGGCCGCCTGATATTGACACGCCTGGATGCGTGTACCGCGTTCCGATATTAAATGATATTCTTTCATTGGAAATGGAATAGCCGATCGACGATCGAAAAAAGGAAAACTTCCGAGCAGTCATGTTATTATAGGCAACAAAAATAAAGTTACAAGTAAATTTTGCAGCGCATCTTACGGTATAGCAATTTCTGAAATATTTCATTAAGTTTCCTGATCTGTGAAACATTTCAGCTGAAACATTTGTACGAGGGTTGCTACTTATATATCCGGAAACAAAAAAACAAACAAACGTACACGGCTGAAAATAGTTTTATTGTTTTTCAAAGTATTCCCCTTGATGATCTATGCACTTTTGCATTCGCGTGAACCAATTTTTAAAGCACTTCTGCCACTCCGCCTGAGGTACCTCCATAACGTGTTGTTTGAATGCGTCGACAGCATCTTCAGCGGTCGAAAATCGTTGACCGCGTAATTTATTCTTTATATTTGGAAATAAATAAAAATCGTTGGGTGCCAAGTCAGGGCTGTACGGCGGATGACCCGTTAATTCCACATTTTGACCCTCCAAAAATAGAGTTGTTTCGCGTGACGTATGACAGCTGGCATTGTCATGATGAAGAATGATTCTTCGTCGCTGGTTAGTTTTACGAATTTGTTCAAATACTTCCGGTAAGCAAATGGTCGTGTACCACTCTGAATTAACCGTTCTACGGTTTTCTAGTGGCACTGTAGCTACATGGCCATTAATACCGAAGAAGCAGGCCACCATTTGTTTCAATGTACTTTTTGCACGAGTAACTTTCGTAGGGTTCGGCTCATTTTGAAACACCCATACCGTTGATTGTTGCTTCGTTTCGGGATCGTATGCATAGATCCAGGATTCGTCACCTGTATAGATGTTATAAACGGCTTTTGAGTCACCACGGTTATATTTTTTTAACATTTTATTGCACCATTCGACGCGAGCATGTTTTTGCTCATTTGTTAAGTTGTGGGGTATCCAACGCGAACAAATTTTTTTTACAGCCAAATAATTATGTAATATGCTATTAATGCTGGTCATAGAAATACCCAGAGTCGCCTCTATCTCGCGGTACGTAACATGTCGGTCGTCCATTATAAGTTTTCGCACAGCCTCGATATTTTGTTGTACAACGACCGATTTCGGGCGACCTGCCTTAACTTCGTCCGTAAGCATACTACGTCCACGATTGAACTCACTAAACCAGTGATACACAGTAGTTTTAGATGGGGCTTCATCACCAAAAGTTGAAGTTAGTTGATCTATGCACTGTTGTTGCGTTAAACCACGCCGAAAATCATAATAAATCATAGCACGAATATTTTCACGAGTGAGTTCCATTCTTGCTGCGAGATGACATTTAAAACCCGTCAAAAACAAAACACGAGCGTTAATAGGGAAGAAAAAATATACCTTATATACTTAAAAAAGTTCAAATTTTACCATGGCGGTCAAATATGCTATTTAAGAAGATTGTAATCCCGGTTTCCGGATATATAAATAGCAGCCCTCGTAATGTATTTGGAAGAAATGTTAGATATTAAATTTCACTTAAGTTTCTGAAATATTGCCGTCATAATTAGGTACTTTGATTGGTCTAATGACAAGTACCTATTGAGCTGTCTAATTTCAGAAGTTTCATGCCTGTACGCAAATCACAAACAGTATTAACAATTTTTGATTAAGTATAGAAATTGCGCCGGAGCAGCAAGGTCCTCAATCTAACTGAGTTTGACAACTGGCTGGTGACGTGTGCGTTTAGTATAGAAACGTAAATCAATTGATTAGGTGGTTGTAGGTATCACATTGCGTGTTCAGTTATTACGTACTAATAAAAAACAGTAGGAGCTGTATTAAACTACATAAAATATTTGCCCCTATGAAACACACACGCTCTACATAAGGCAACGTAACATAAGATGAAAATTTTCAGTCTTGTTTAAAAAGAAACAATGTCTTTTCGTTGTCCCTCATACCTCATTCGACCTTAAAAGTACTGTTCGCTAAGTCAAAACACAAATAATTATTTATAGCCAAGGAAATACTTCCGGGTCATAAATTCAAATCCAATTTAAAATTTCAATATCCCCAAGTAAAACAACTGATAAAAGTCTTAGCCGCAGACAGAATTTAAGTGAAAGGGGAAAAAAGAAAATCTAAAAGGTGTCGAGCTGCAGAAATTGGAATAATAAATTCATAATGCGCAATTTGGTGTGCTTTTATTCTTGCTCGTACATTATCGTGACTTAAACGCAAATAGAAATTAGCTATTTCTGGATGAAAAAACATGTAAAAATATCCGTGTGATTATATTATATTATAGTTTCACTTTTTTATATTTTAGTGTTGGCACATTTGGTTGTCAATCGTGTTTCTTCGTTGCATATTATTTTCTGGCTTTTTTGCTGTTCGCACATTCATTTTCCCCCGTGGCTTTACTTTCGGCAGAATTTCGAAAATGCCGTTGTTAGATACTGTTACGTACGAACTTGCAATATTCTGCAATTGTATGAGCTGGGCGTTAAGGAACTTTTTTTCCTTTAAGGTGCGTTTGTTGCGTTTGTGTCATTTGCCCGATCAGATCTTCGTCCCGTGGCGTGATCGCGTGTCACGAACGTTGCGCCGATCCGATCGCTCGAAATCCATGTTGCTACGCGTATCACACACTTAGGTCGGACCAGCGCGGCGTGACCGCCGCGCCGACAGTGAGCGTCCAAGCAGCGCGATACGCAGTCATGCCGCGCCACGGTGATCGGATACGAGCAAATGATAGTAGTGTGGACGCACCTTTAGGATTTATGTTTTTGGACACATTATTATACTCGTAGATAAAACAGTAACAAACTTAATTTATTTGTTAGGAATAATGTCAACACTCCTAATACTTTATAACCCCTAACCTGACTTGCTGCCGTTAATTACGTTTTTGATTTATAAATATTTAATTGCATATTCATTTTGATCGTCGGCTGTCAAGTGTGCGATCGCTCCAGTCGCAGGGGCTGATGTTTGGCGCGTGCCTCTCGCCCATCTTCGGCGATCTTCGCCCTGTGTCGGAATTAAAATTAATAGAGGACGGCGGCACATCGACCGGCCCGACTCCGGTCCGGGTAATTTGTTTACTCGTCTCGGCTAGGATTACGTCGCATGCTCTGTTGAATAGGTAACGGCCGGTGACTTCCGTCACACTTACGCTTCGCCGCACCCCATTTGACGACTCTAAAACTCGAGCCGTCGCTCCTATCTGGGAGCCGAGCTGACATATTTTTATTACGCCTGCTCATCTGTCATTTTATTAGTTTTTGTTTTAAGCACCTCAAAAGCTTGTATATTATTTAACAACGGATGATTTTCTGCCTGTGAAAACGCTTTTTTCAGGATGCGTCGAAAATTTAAACTATGTTTTTGCTTATTTTTTCTCGAATCTAGTTAGTAAAACAGGTTTTAAGTTATGTGTTTTTTGACTATATAACCTATTCAAAGATTAATGCGGTAACATGTTTGTTGAAAATTTCATTAACTTAACTGTTATGAAAACATTATAATATTTTCGATTTCATTGTACACATAAAACCCCAAGCATGAAGTGTATTAGCGTTCTCTTTCCTTAATGCGCGCGAGCAATAAATGCTCCAACTCCAACAACCGACTAGTCGATTTCCTTGTAACCCTAATCCATGAATGCACGGCACTTGACACGTCCCTAACTGTGCAATAATTAAATGTCCCTTGTTAGATATGATTCAGTTAAACATCGCCGAAGTCGCCGCCGTCTCGTGTCCCTATCGTAGCCCTAACGTGTTTATTGTATCAGTGTCGAGGCTCATCAAAATGCAAATAAAGTAGGCACCGCCCGAAAGCCGGCGCCGGACGGTTGCTGGTTTCGTATTGAGTTATATCCTCATGACATTTGGGATGTATCGTATTTTGCGTGTTTGTCCTATTATGTTGGATGGGTATCATGAAGCTGCTATGCATTAAAAACGTGTCACAAATTTTAGTGGACAATGTTGTATGCACATACAAAAACGGCACCTGTATGAGTATAGCCTTGTAAGTCGTCTGTTTTCACAACAGAGTACTGTCTACTGAATGGACTATACCAAGTAAATACTAGTAATAAAACAGTAAGCGTATGCGTTTTTTGCTAACTTTAGTTTGTAAAAGCAAAGGCCACCGTCTTAGAAAAAACTACCCGTAAGCATAATTTACCATTATTCCAAAACATCGAATTTCGAACGAATAAAAATTTAACAAGATTATATCGTCTTAGAAAAAAATGATACTTATTAATTACATTCTGAAAAAAGAAACATTCTCTCATCGAAACAAAGTTCTTCGGTTAAACTTTTTGTCAGTGGGTCAATAATTATAATCTAATATGATATTGCTGGGTCAACTGAATGTAAATAAATGCATACATGTGTAAATGCCTGTTGCTCAATGACGTCTTAAGTATCTATTGAAAGGATTTAAATGACTCAGATGGTCAAGGTCCTGGGTCCAATACCTAGAATATGCAGTTATAACGTGGGTATAACCACGTAAAAGTAAAAGTAATATAGCATTTCCGGGTACCCACTTATTTTGCGTATCTAACGATTAATTGTTAGATTGTTGATATTTCATCGCTCCACTATGTTATGGAATTGTTGTATTAAACGTGGGCATACATTGATGATTAAAAAAGTCCATCTTTGGTATCAACTGAAATATTTATTTAAAAACTAGAGGTGCGCTTTATTTAATATTCCTTTATTTACCGCTTTAGTAGCTTAACAATGCAACTGATATCTGCAAAACTTTTGTCTGCTTTGGCAGCTGAAAATTCAGTAAGCGGAATATTAAATTCCACAATTTTTTTTGCTTGATGCTCTAAAAAGCAGCTCTTACTTTTCAGATGAATTGGGAATGTTCTGTATTCAATGTGGCACATTATTTTGGTATAATGTAAGTACACATTTTGATATATAAGGCAATATAAAATTTGTAGGAGACATTTAAGGGTCCTCACCACTTCTCATTATTTAGCGTTAGGGAAAAGGAACTGCTTCGCGGTTATTTTATTGTTCCTCTTTTGTTTCCATTTTGGTTCGGATAAAATAATAAGCAGTTTTCCGCACATCGTCGAATTTAATTTTACCTGTGCATTGTCGACTGAGACGCTTTGATCTATCAATTTTGATTATCGTCGACAGAATTTCATCTGCTAATTAAAACTCAATTCCTCTTTGAATTTTCGTGTGAAAATGCAGTGTCTTCAGACGGGGCGAGATCGTGGGTCTCCGATCCTGCACGTCGTTAATAAGCTCGCGCCAGCGGCTCGGATTTCGGTCGTTAGTGCGTAATTGTCGACACCTAATTAGTCTGACTCGAGCTCCGGTGACGCTCCCACACATGACCCCGTGTTTAATGCGATGCGCCGTGGCTGCACCGGCTAACGCGCTTAATAAAGTAGATTTGGAGTGGATCCTTAAGGGGATGCATTGAAAATTTAAGCTATTTTTTAGCGCATTTTTTGTCAAATCTAGTATATAAAACAGGCTGGTTTCAGATATATGTTTTTTGACTATATAACCTATTCAGTGATTAACGCAGAAACATTATTCATGAAAATTTCCTCGATAGAAAAGTTATCCGAAAACGCGTCTTCATTGTCCGTTTTTGTCTAGTTTGTACAAACGACAGATTAATAAACGGCTAAATTATGTTAAAATGTCATTCTTCCCTTTATCTTCCCTTTAACTTACATGTTAACAAAACATAATAATATCTTCGATTTCATGGTACTTTTACATCTGGCGCTTACGCCAAAAAACCCCAAGCATGTAGTGAATTAGCTTTCTCTTTCTTTGATGCGCGCGAGCAATAAATGCGTCCCTTATTACAAATCACGCTTATTGGCTGGCTCCGCGTTTGGGGCGTGATTTACAAATGACGAAGTAGGCCCTTAACAGTAGCGGCTAGAGCTGAGCTATTTGCAAGGACATTAGTTGTATGAGGGCGTACACAGCTATTGTACAATTATTCGGTATTATATGGTATAAGCGAATGTGTACACTTTTAAACAGCTTTGTATGCTGCCTGTAGTACAGATGTTTGCTAGGGATTTCTGGTCTATTAATATCATTAATCTGACTTGGTCTCTAGTCGTTTAATAAAGTGGATTCGAAGAGGATCCTTAACGGTAGCGGCTGGAACTACTACAAACACATAAGCTGTATAAGAGTGTACCCAGATTGTACATATATTTTAAGCGTTGTAGGTATAAGCTTTTATATAACTTTCACTTAAGACAGTGTGTTTTTGTTACATATACGTAGGTCACTCGATAAATTTTGAGATAGAAAAAAACTATTGAAGATATTTAGTATTATTTATTTTAATTTTTTTCAAAATATTCTCCATTACTCTCTATACAAAGTTCCATTCGTCTGAACCAACTTTGGAAGCACTTTTGCCAGTCTTCATCAGATAGGTCCGAAATTGCTTCTTCATATGCAGCCAAGGCTTCTTCAGCACTCGAAAAAAACTTCCCTTTTATTTTTCTTACACCACCGGGAACAAAAAGAAATCGCAGGGAGCTAAGTCAGGACTGTAGGGTGGATGTGGTAGGGTTTCTATTCCAGCTTTCTCAAAAAACGCCTTTGTTCTGAGGGACGTATGTGAAGAGGCGTTATCGTGATGCAGCAAGATTCCCCGAAGTCCAGTCTTTGGTCTCCTCTCTCGCACTGCCTTGAAAACTTGCCGCAATGCTACTGTAGTATACTAATCAGAGTTGACTGATCTATAATTTTCCAGCATTGATGTTGATAAATGTCCGCCCCGTGAAAAGAAACTAGCTACCATTTTTTTGCCGACGTTACGAGGTCTTTGTAGTTTTGTTGGTAACTTTCCCTCTGAGAAGACCCATACTGACGATTGTCGCTTGTTTTCCGGGTCATATTGGTAAATCCATGTTTCGTCACCTGTAATTATTTCCGATACACGCCGCGATGTCCCGTTGTCGAATCTTAGACGCATCTCACGACACCAATCTACACGAGCCTGTTTCTCAGTTTCGGAGAGCAAACGTGGTATCCAACGACAACAGAGCTTCCATACTCCAAGATGTTGATGTAGAATGATGCTAACGCTCCCCGAACTGACGCCTAAGATATTCTCTATGTCTTTGTATGTCATTCGTGGATCTTCTCGCACCAACATTTCAGTAGTCCACACGTTTTCTGCAATTACTGCTGTTTGCGGGCGACCACTTCGGTGGTCATCTTCGAGGCTGGTTTTACCCCTTTTAAATTCGTTGAACCATCTTAAAACTGCTGCTCGTGAAGGAGCAGAATCTCCTAACGCTGACTGCAATCGTTGCAAACACAATTGTTCAGATAAACCAAATTTAAAATCATAAAATATAGCACGCAAATGTTCGCGGTTAAGCTCCATCGTTACAAAGAAAAAACGCGGGAACCGTTTTAGAAAAATGACTGTAACATATTCATTTTTAAATTGTAGCGAATCGGCAACTTGTGTTCTATTTTTAAATAAATTTGCTTTTTAAAAACATATAATTCAGGTGCGTTCCATTTTCGAATTTCGAGCATCTCAAAAGTTATCGAGTGACCTACGTACATATATAAACTATTTATATATAGAGATCTGTACGTAGAACTGTATCCAAATTGAAAGTCATATATGCATATATATCCTCAGAATTCATTTGTTAGTTTAGTAACACGTATTATTTTAATTGAATTAGTTTACAATTACTGAGTATTCAATGGCATAATTTTGTCCACAGGAATGGAGGCTATTATGTCGGAGTTCTTCAACGACACCACAACAGCTTTCTACATAATATTAATCGTGTGGATCGCGGACCAGTATGATGCCATTTGTTGCCACACCGCCATCGCCAAGCGGCACTGGTTGAGGTAAGTCGTGATAATTATTGTGTAGAACTTAGTAAGAAAGCAGACGAGAGACCTAATAGGATGTTACTTATCATCATGTCATATAACAGAGGTGTATAAAAAAAAACGCCTAAAATAGTGCTAACTATTATAGGCGTTTTTTTTTTCTGAATTACTTAGTACCTATTACGAACGTTTGCTTTTCGAAACATTCTTCATCGGAAGGGTAGGTATCTAAAATCTTACAAGAATACAACTACTGCACAGGACATGACAATATTCGCTGTCGCCATTGAAGCTGTGAAAACATGAAACTTCGAAGTCAACACAATCAAAAGATACAACCCGTATAAAAAAGGTGTTTCCATACTAACAGGATACATGCATGAATTTGTTTATCGCTTTTCTTAACTAAATATCAAAATACCGTGAAAACGATTTCAAAATGTGAAATTTAAATTTAAATAGGCCAAGAAATAATCAAGATATAGGCATTTTAAACTACTAATTAGACAGAGAGGTCCGACGTGCACTGTTACGTCATCGGGCACTCTGGCCATATAAACTTCATATTAAAATCTGTTTTGCTAGAAAGAAATAGAATGAAATGTTCGGTGGCTTATATCTTGGTTATTTTTATAATTATTCGAAAAATTATTTTTGTCTACTGTTTGTTACATGAGTGAGATATGAATAAAGCAAAAATTTAAATTCATGCATATTCCCTATTACCGTGAACTGAATTCGGCCGTATACCGGATAGTAATTTAGTACCTAATATACGGAGAAAATTTGAGTAGCATAAATATTAAAGCACAAAGTAATCAATGTTAAGGTCAGTTTAATCTCACAAACATACAGTAGTAATCAAATATATATTAATTGCGTTTTTTATTTTAATTGCGTGCGCGATTCCCAACACGTAACAAATCTTGACCAATTAAGAAATAGGTATCAATCAGTTGGATTGTTTACTTTTCTATAAATAATTGCCTACAACACACTTTGTAGGTTGCAGCACCGCCCACCGCGCCCGCGCGCTATCGAATGTATTCCATAGGTGCGAGTATTTTAAGGTAAAAAGTTTTACCCGGATACTCGACCACTATCCGTTGCATATCTACTAAAAACTTGAAATTTGGTGGATGAAAAGCTTGAAAATGAAGATAGCTCTCATAGCACTACTAACGAGGATTTTTTTTTAATCATAAATTTTTGTCTGCCTATAACTGACGTTAGCTATATGACATGATCACATAATGCGTACATTTTGCTTAGGAGCATGGCTCTGATAACACTGAATTTTCGTAGATACGGCCTTTATTAGCGTATACTTTGTACGCAACCCTCGGTGCGCGAGTCTGACACGCACTTGGCCGGATTATTTTACATGTTTCGGATGTTTGTAGCTATATTACGGTAGAAAATTTAATACTGGATTTCATGGTTCGTACGGAGATCATCCAAGAAAGTTTATGGATAGGTAAGATTTTTTTTATTTTTTACTTATTTATTATTAAGATTAAGGTTACTTGCAACAACGAAATTGCGAGTCGATGGTAATACAATAATCAAATTTCATAAATTACCTTTACGTCGTAAATGTTATGATTATGAAACTCCTGTGAAATTTTCGACGTAATTCAGACTTGCCCAGCCAAAATGTGCTCTCACACTGTCAGTGGGAAAATAATGGCAATGTATAACTTTTCGACACAATACGGCAATGTAATTCAATCAAATCAAATCAAAATATCCTTTATTCAAGTAGGCTTAGATACAAGCACTTTCGAATTGTCAGTTACAATGAGAGCAGCCTTTGCTGGGAAACATACAATATGATCCAACATTTGTTGCAAGGATTAGGGAAACCCAGAAAAACCTAATCAGATCATTTAACTTAAGTATAATACTTACTTATTATTGATACAATCATCATTTTAAAAATTAAAATAATTAATAAGATAAATTCCAAAAGGATTGTCAATAAAAAAGAAAAAAAATCTAGAATGTGTCTAGAATAAAATTCTAAATGTCAGAGTATATAAAACAATTAATATGCGTGTACCAATTAACTATTACAATATTGTCTTAATTATACTTAAAACTTTTACAATTGTGTTATAACCAATTTATAATTGATACACGCAGAGGAGATGTACAAATTCTCCAGATCAATGTTAATATTTTTTTTTTTCAGAGATATGTAAGGTCTCTAGGCGTCACGACATGCGATAAAATTAAATATAATAATTTGACTGAATTTTACTGAGATGTTTAAGGTCTCTTATGGGTCAAAGTGAATAATACATTAAACATAATTTTTATTAAATCTAAATTTCTTAGAGATGTATATGGTCTCTAGGCGTCATAACATGCAAAAAGATAAAATTAGTTAGTTAAAATCCTCAGAAATGTTAAAGGATAAATAAAACAAAACTCTTAGAGATGTATACAGTCTCTAAATCAAATAAAAAATGAATAACTTCAATCGAGTACAGGATGAAGTCTCTCACGTCATCAGTTCATTAAACACTGGTAGGCAGTTACTAGGTATACAATTAATTTGGCCCTTGCTAGCATGAACAGACCGTTTTTGTTTGTAATTGATGGGCTCGATAGTAGTTATTGAAAACTCCGCCGCTTGTGTGGTACGATTTGATATTATTAAAAATACAAACACATTAACATTATGAATGTTTAAGGAAATAATATTGTCATTGTTCAATTGCAAATAACTGTTTATGGTGGATACATTTCTCTTTACTTTGTAACAGTTAAGTG
Organism: Hedya salicella; assembly: GCA_905404275.2. Classification (NCBI taxonomy): domain Eukaryota; kingdom Metazoa; phylum Arthropoda; class Insecta; order Lepidoptera; family Tortricidae; genus Hedya; species Hedya salicella. The sequence goes on along the minus strand of FR990112.1, from coordinate 13,508,763 downwards.
GAAAGTGGTAGTCGTCTAGTCGCCCTTTAAAATACAATATTTATTTCTAAGACCGGTATTCAAACCCAGATTGACTTTGATAATTAATGGAATACGCTACACACGAAGTCATTACAACTAGTTAAATCTTGCGTTTTAATGGAACACTTGGCGATTATTTTTTTATCATTGTGGAAAGTTGTATATATAGGTACTGCTGGCGTGCGTTCGGCGGGGCAACAAAACTCTGATCTGTCTGCATTAAACTTGCGGATCTTTGCTGTACTTGAAAGGGATTTTTATCTTATTTTTATACTTGTGTATTTCATTAGCATTTATTATTCGGGTGCCAATGATACTATGCGCACCCAATAAGGTCAACTCTTCGTATCGCCTTGATTGTGTAAGTTGAATATAAGATAACTATTTAGTATATTACGGTGTACACGTATACACACCGCTTTAGTTAGCTTAGAGGTCCAGACGTATTTTTCCAAGGCCGGGCTTCGCAGCCACCCCGGGACGGTGCCGTTTTCAATTTGCTTTATTTGCGCTTGTTTTAATAGCGCTCTCCTTATTGGCCGCGTGGACGGCCAGCCAAATTGCTTCGTGCTCGGACGACTTTTGATTAAGGAGGCGCACTCTGTCGAACAGCCATCTCGTTGTTTATCTGGACACTTCCAAGGGAACTGTGTGTGGTGTTGGAAGCCTAACAGTTTAACAGTAGGATGGAATAGTCAGGATCATATCATCAGACCAGTTTTATCGAAAGCGCTTATAATTAGATGGAGAGGATTGAGCGTTGTTTGATTTTTATCTTTCTACAATTTTTTTATTGCCTTTTTGGTGTGCGGAATACAGAATCAAATAACTTGGCTTATAATTATAAGGGACGAGGTTTACGATTCACATGGAATTGAAACATCCTAGTCACCAATATATGAGCAACAGAGAACAAGACACATTTCCTATTCTAATGTATCTATAACCTACACCAAAAACGAGTCTATTGTTGAATGTAGTAATGCGATCAACACCTGGGTACTGACATTAACTGCACGGTGTATGCACCTGTCGTTACCTGTCGACACTCATTACTACGGCGGTCAGATCGGAACAATTTCATTATCCCTATGTGCATTGACGAAACTATCCTATTTGTCGAACCCGACACTAATTCAGTGTGAATTTAATCCGGTTGACATTGATAGGACTCTATTAATTCAATGTTGCAGCTCCGAGATCTGATTTGAATGTGATGAAATGTTGTTTAAAAAAAATCCAATATAAGTCATTATAGTTGTATATATAGAAACTCGATAACCTATCACGCCAATAAATCTTCATTCTTCACTCTCATCTCACATCTTTTTTCGCCAGACCTTCTAGTAATCCAAAAATTTATAAATTTCTAGTACGTTGGAAATAATTAATTGCATCTAGAGATTACACATTTTAATAATGTTTCTGCTTAAACCCTTTCGACAAGCAATAGAAAACATTTCTCATTAAAGTCTAATTGCCATTATGAAGTGGTCGTTTAAAAAAAAAACATTTTGTCGTTTAGCGCTTCTTTTTGATGTTCCGACTAATAAATTATATACAATCTTTTAAAAGGCGTATGGTAAACGGTAAGCACTCTGAATTGAAAATGTCGTTGTGAGCGAAGTCTTTGTTAATTTAAGTCTGCCTCGCTACCTGCCTGCTCAGGCTTCTTTGTCATAAAATTAGTGTGATCCAATAAAAACATGAAATGCAATATCCCTTCCACCTACTCGGCGTACGGGGAACTCTTTAATATTCCATAGACCCGTCACAGGTAACTACGGATATTGCTTGAAAAATACAGACAGCAATTTAATTTGTACAGCATAATATTATAATATGTCAGTGGAAATATTTATCTTCAGGCCGAACGGCATTGGAACCAATGCAGTAACAGTAATACATGATTTAATTAAGTTCACGAAATTTTAATGAATTGGTCTCTTTTATGCAAATGTAGCGGAATGCAAATAAAATACAAGCTTCTTCTCTATTGGAATGTAAAATTGATAAATAAGGCCGCCATAATTTCGCTTGGAATATGCGAAATTAAAATACAAATTTCGTACAGCTAATTAAAAACGAGTAAGCATGTCCAGCGCAGCGAGTTCATTTGATGTTCGCGTGTATTCTATGTTTTTATACTTTCGTTTGAGGTTCCTTAAACATAACAAGTAATAATACTTGAAATCTGCTTACATGACGCGATACACAACTAGATGTCTTTTTGTATTTATACTTTTTGGAGTATCATTTTGTTTAGAAAGACAACGTTTGTCTGTATAATTTTATCCAGTTATCAAGTAAACAGATATCAAGGACATTATTACACAAATCGATGTAGTCCCAATGTAAGCAAAGCTTGTACTATGGGTACCAGGCGACGATATACATAATACGGGTTCCCCTTATCTGCCATAATGTCGATGCGGTCCGAATCATCATTTGACCGAATTCATAATTTGGCATAATGTTTTTGTTTTCAGAAACTGTACAATTTTCAGGACTTTTTAAGGCATTATCCAGTTGAATACATTGGGTTAGGTTTTTTTTATAAAAATGTTGAAAAGTTTACGAGTTCAGAAAAAAATGCATTTTGCCAAATTATGAATTCGGCCAAATGATGATTCAGACAAAACAATTTATATGTGTTTAAAGAAAGGGAACCACATAATACATATAAATTATATTAAACTATTAGCCATAAAACATTTTCTTCTGTTTCCGCGATTATTATTCATTTAAATAAAACAAATTTAACGGATTATATCGCGTATATTATCTCATTTGAGTTCCCCACGTTTCAGCTTTCCATGGTCACGGGTGGACTGTGTGTATTAGTCATAAAGTAACCATTGTTATAAGTAGGTATGTTACAATAGCAACATTGCAAATAATACCGCTAGATTGTATCTGACGAATCCATGTACACTAGTAAATCTGTAGTGGTCATGTATTCGTTGAGAAGGGACGGTATTTTTCTTATTCTTTGTTCATAAATTTTGTTTAATTACATTGCTTTAGTTATTTTCGTTTTGTATGAGGTTGATATACGGTCACAAAATCTTAAAATTAGTTTGAAAACCTTTACAATGATTATGCCTGAACTGTTTCCAAAGATAGTTAGTTGCTCGATCGGTCGGGTCGGATCCCGTGGTCTTGTGAAATCGGGCGGTCGCCGCGTGACGAGCGGGTACACCGCATAAATATAAATCTCTTGGACCGCCAATTAAGGTCCGCCCCGACAGTTTGTCTACGACGCCGCCCTGATTGCTTCCCTCGACGGCGACACGCACGGGATCTATCAGATCGATAACCCCGACTTAGATGACCCTATCAACAGTGCCTAATAAAAGAGTTAGAAAGCAGGTGTTCTTTTTAAGAGTTCGAGTTTTGGCCAGTTCAATATTAAACTAAGACTTGGGGTGGGTTGTTTCGGGTCCTGCTTGTAATAGTTTGTTATATATTAAAATTAGACAGTATGGCCAACATGACGTTTCTTGGCGTTGACAGATGTCACGAAACAGCGACAAGACTATCACTTGAATAACTACGGCTTGCATGATCATGTCCTCTCTATGGACACAAATGGCCAGTACTTTATAAAATAAATAGGTGTTATTATTTTACAAAAGTCGACTAAATTATAGTAAGATCCACCGGTCATCCGTTGCACTAGAAATAGGGGTGGGTTTTTCAAAACCATCTGTCTTCGAATGTTATGTATTTAAAATTGGACAGTATGACGTTTGTTTATGCAATGGCAGCTGCTTGGTACACTCTTCACAGCCTTACTGTTAAGTCGTCTCCGTCTTTTCATAGGAAGATAAATTGTACATTTTATATAGAGAATATAATTATGTTTATACCTTAATATTTAAAATAAATATGAATTAGAATTATACGAATTGGATATCAAATTGTAACCAGTAAATTGAGAAGGTTACTTAATCTATGAACATTTGACTGATTCAATGACGGTTGTATGTGTCGTATCATAGTTTATTTGAAAATAGCTTTGATATTATGTATGATTTTGTTTTAGTTTCACTGTACACGGGTACAACTCGTCGGGTAAATGTACAGGGAACCTTCTTTTATTTATGAAGAAACCTTCTTATATTTCTCACAAAAAAAACATTATCTTAAGACTCTCTTCTGTTTCCGCGATTATTACTCATTGAAATAAAACAATATAATTTATAAGCTGGACTGCGAGTGTGGTCTTTCATACATTGGTCCAACGAAACGCAGTGTATCACCCGGGTGAAGGAGCACATAGCAGATGTCAAGCACCGTCGGTGTAATAGGTCTGCAGTCTGTGAACATGTCATTGATAAACCAAACCACTCAATTAGGTTTGATAAACCTTCTATCCTTGCCAAAGAAAAAAGATATTTTCCCAGAATGCTACGCGAGGCTATTGAGATTAAAAAGCATCCTAATTTCAATAGAGAAGTTGGATTGTCACTACCACCAGCTTGGGATCCTGTAATACATCTCATCAAGGAACAAGCGAGACACAGGACTGCAAAACCTTAATTTCTGAACGGTGTAAAATATCTTATCTGTTTAAAAAGTAGTTAAATAGTATCTGTTTTTAAAATATTATAATTAGTAATGAGGTAGCCTGGGAGTTTTTCTTTGCAGCGTTTCTTTTCTCCTCAGTACGCCTCATTTGTGAAATGCTCCTTGGTAAATTATTAGAATAAAATAATTAAGCCCTTCTGGCACATGTGTAACTGTCTTTACAGCTTAGGCCCATCTGGCATGTATGTACACCTTTATTGGTTTTTTTTTCAAAAATGGGTAGTTTGCACAAATTGTAACTTTGACAGAGGAAAATACATCTTTTCTCAGTCCACCCATGACCGTGGAAAGCTGGAAAGGTTCCGAAACGTCGGGAACTAAAATGAGATATATTCGCGATATAATCCGTTAAATTGTTTTATTTCAATTATCTTAAGATTTCATTAATTTACTGGAGTTTCATTTTCTTTTTCCTATGCTGCTTACGTGATAGTTAAATTCCGAATTATTTAAAATCGGACTCATTAACAACCTTTTTGCAATCCTAAGGAAATTTCCTAAGAAAACTTAAAGAAAAATATAAATTACATTTGTTTGGTCCACTGCGGAGTAAGATTACGGTCCATGTTGAGGATGGCTTCATAACCATTCGTTGGACTTTAGATATAATTATTTGTTCAATATTTGGACAATGTGAAATTCACGAACACTATACTTTGACACCTTCAAGCTTCAGTGTCCTCCTTTTCTAAATTTATATGACATATAATATTTATAAAAACAATATTATTACTTTATTTTCATCAGATTGACATAAAAAATCTTTTTAAAGTCGCACTCATAACCAAATGTCACTGAAGTTTCTGGAATAAGTTTGTTGAAGAGTTGGAGGCAAAGCGATCCGCGTGTAAATAATGATAATCCGAAGCGGTAATGTGCGTGCGATTTATTTATAAGCGCGGCGCTAGAGTTGACGCGGCAGCGTCGTTAGGGGCGCCCTTCTCGTGTGTCATTTTAAGGATGTGCCAAATTGAAGGCTCCGTCGGGCGTCATAGCGAGGGGAGACTGATTTATGCCCCTGGCCCCTAGTGCGTTCGATTAGAGGTTTATACTCGGTCGAGGTCAGTTTTCTTATATCTACTAATACGACACGCATTTTATTGCGGTTATGAAAATTATGCCTTTGATGAACGATGATGAAATTGAGCTGTTGCATTATAGAGTATATCATTATGTAATATTCGTTATGCTTTCACGTGAGCAGAGAAAAATGAGATCTTTATAATGCTATGAACATAATTACAAAGTAAACTAAACAGATTTACAGCCCTTTTTATAACTATTCCAATTTCAAATAAATAGCCTAAGTAATTCTTTAGGTATAGCGCTGGAATAGTCGAATAGACAGAGTCGCGCCATAAGGGTTCCTGTTTTACCTTTTTGCTACGGATCTCGAAATAGTATTAAACACGTTAAAAAGTATTGATGATAAAATAAAATAAAATCATTGAGATTTAATGAAAAATGGAAAATCAAACCGAAACTGTAAAAAGTTACCAAATACTACCGAGGTTTGCGGTGTATTGTTATGTTAAGTAGAGACAGATGTGCAATGACGCCCATAATCGTAACTCAACAGTCCACATGTAATAAACCGTGACGTCACATCACTTAGTACACCATAAACTTGTTTCACGCACATCTCGCCTCGTTACAGTCATTACAGTTTTATGACGCACCCGCTGACTGCAAGACCGCCCGAGGAGTCGCCAATTGCTATAATGACAAGTTAGTGCATCGCGCCGTCTAGTAATCATATAAACATGGAGCGGAATGTACTGGGAGACTGCTATTTCTCTTGATACAAACGACTATTGGATTTGATGCCTATTATTTTCACAAGACTCAATGTTACGCCGAATTCATGCTTATATCTTATACGCTCTACAAATAAACGTGTCTCTGCTTCTGGACAAACATACAAAATATGTGTTGATTAGGTTAGGGTATTTCTAACCGATGTACAAAATCGCATACCTGATTTACGATTAAATACTTCGGAACAGCCTGTATGTACTTACATGTGTCTGTTGTGTTATACATAATCTTATGGTCAATGCAAACGACTGATACAGTATGTTACTATAATTGTAGATTTGTTTAAATTAAATTTGTAAAAAAAAGTCTTTTTCTGATCTACTTCTTTTCATCTGATAAAATAATGTATAATATTAGATTTTATTTAAAATAAAAAAATAAAAAAAAATATTACGGGACAATTTTACACAAATCGAACTAGGCCCATGGTAAGCTCAATAAGGCTTGTGTTATGGGTACTAGACGACGATATATTTAATAGATATATTACGTATATACATAGAAAACATCCAAGACTCAGGAACAAATATTCATGCTCATCACACAAATATTTGCCCTTACCGGGATTTGAACCCAGGACCTCAGCTTCGCAGGCAACGTTACTCCCACTGAGCCAAACCGGTCGTTATTTTATTAATTATTCCTGAGAAGTAACTGTACTCGAAATTTTGGTCTTTGCCCAGAAGCCAAAGACATGTTAGCTAGGCATATAGTGGAATATGTAACTAAGATACCCGTCTCTCTCCGACAGTTATAATAATATAAGTGAGATAGAGACGAACGTTTTATCCTTGACTATAAGGGCGACCGTCATTCACAGATTCACGTATTACTGAAATAAAATTTAAGTGGTGTTATTTTTTCAATAGAAATAGTATACGAATAACAAACACCTTAAATCGTAATGATGCTGATATGATAAACTTCCACAGCCCGGAGTGTCTTAGTTTATTATGAAAATCTTATACAAGTGTTCAAAGGCTTAGCTGGTAACTAAACTATCTCCTCCCATTCCATTAAAGTAAATACATTCATGTACATTATCCATTTCCCATGCAACCATAAACTAGTCGTGTGCATAAATTGTCATGTGTTTAATGTCATCGGCAGAAAACATCTGCGTAGCACCCATCGTATTTGATCTCTATTATTAGTTTCTTGGTAACTAAACGTAAAATTCGCACGTCCTCCCTTTCCACTTACATTTTCCCTCCCGCATACAATGCAAACCCTGCCCAGTCTACAGTTTTACAGTGTTAGACGTCATCGGTAGAAACCATCTGTATGGCACCCATCCGTATTTGATGTCTATGAGTACCCACTTTCATGGTAACTGAAGGCAACATTCGTTCGTATATTCTTTCCTTGAAAAATTGTATGTATCGGATGTAAACCCTGCTACAATTTTACAGAGTACATCCTTCTAATCATGTTAATGAATTGTCGATGTGTTAAAACGTCGTCGATAGGAACCGTCGGTGTCGCGCCCACCCGAGCGTGTGGCCAATGCGCAATGACGGCTGTTCGCAAGCGTTAATTACGCTTCAGCGGCGGTACAACTGTTTACCACGGACTTGTCGGGGATAAAATAGAAAAATGTGTGTTTATTGATATTTACCTGCTAGAAGAAATTACGGAAATCAAATATAATTCGATATTAGGCCCTATGTATACCAGAAGTTGAAAGTACTACCAAAAAACATTTGTAATCGCAACCGAGCCACATCCCCACATATGCACGAGAAGTTTAACAAAATTATTGCTATTAGTATAGAAAGTATATATAAATGGAGAATGTTGAAATTTTTCGGTTATATTTTAACTTAAATTAAGCCTAGCTCTTACCTAGAGAGTAGTGGACATAAACAGGATAGAAAATAAATAAATATTGCGGACAATCTTACACAAATCGACCTAGTCCCAAACTAAGCAAATCTTGTACTATGGGTACCTACTAGGCGACGATATACATAATATATAGATAAATTATAATACTTAAATACATAGAAAATATCGAAGACCCAGGAACAATCATTCGTGCTCATGACACAGACACTTGCCCTGGCGGGGATTCGAACCCGGGACCGGTAGCTTCGTAGGCCGTTCTGCAACCTACTTAGCCAAACGTGTCGTCTAAAAGAAAGAGAAACATGGTTCGGAAAGTAGCTCCAGATATTATACAGAACTTCTATAAATCAACTTAGTTAACTATTGGAAAAATAAATAATGAAATCTATCAAAGCCTAAATGGGAAAATTTATAATATTATTTATATTAGCTTTCCATGACCCGTGACCAAGGAAAGCTAAAAAACTTCCGAAACGTCGGGAACTCAAATGAGATAATATACGCGATATAATCCGTTAAATTGGTTTATTTAAATGGGAAAATTTATGTTTCCTTCTGGCGTAATGTAAATATTTGTTTCAGGAGAAAATAATAATTTATCGCTGACTTTCGTTTTCGTCCTAGTCATTAACCAAAATGCGAAAATTTGGTTAAATCAGTTTGAAAAAAATGTTATTGCCTGATGACTCTTACATGGTTCGATTTCTACCTATCTACCTTAGAGTGGTTTTTCTTTACGAATAAAGTCTGACCTACATATGTCGTATTTTGTTGAATTAATGTGACATTCCTATCTCTCAAAATCGAATTCAAATACTGAGGATGTCATTCATTACCATCTCCATAATTTGATGTTGAAATTGTTGGTCACCGTTTGAAATATTCGATATGTTTTTGGAATGTTCTCTTTTGTTTGTACAGCGAGCACCATGTCCATGCATACACAAAGAGGATTCTGAATCCGATTGTGAATATCCACGAATATTGGATGTTAAGAGTATTATATGACACGGTGAATGGTATTAGCGTTACCGAGTAATTATACGAGGAAGGGAATTTTGGCAGGTATCGCATTCACATGCGTGTCTTTCATCAGTAATATTATAGTCGTGTAAAATATTTTATTCAGAAACCGTAGGAAATAACCAGCATTATTACAACCAATTTAACTATGAAAACTATCTTGTCTGTAGTAGTAGGTAAATATGTACTTTTAATGTTGACAACAAACAAGAACACTAATGATGAAGGGAAATTTCAAACACAAAAAAGAAAGTAAATAAAATCGGTCCATTCGTTACGATGCCACAGACTGACACACACATACACGTTTAACTTATAAGACCCTTCTGTTTTTCGTCAGAGTTTAAAAATAATTTACATTACGCCTCGACATTTAGTCGCCTCGTCTATAAAAATAATGACTTTTAACAAGCAGCAAATTCAAAAATATTTAGAAACAGAAGACAAACTTCGTCCGCGGAAGAGAAAATCATAATCCTCTTGTTTTCTTTAGAAAAGTACGGGTAATAATCATCTGGAGATAAACTATACGTGTGCCAAAAATAATTGAAATCCATTTAGCCGATTTGGCTAGATGATGCCACAACGACACATTATCACAAAAAAAACAATTCAGTGAAAATATCTTCTACTGGAATCGCCCGCAACTTCGTTCGCGGATGAGGAAAAGTCATAAACACTCCTTTTATTTACTATAGTAGGGTAAAAAGTATCCTACAACCATATGGAAATACCCAACTACCCGTGTACCAAAAATAGTTAAAATCCGTTTAGCCGATTAGCGGGATGAAGCCACAACGACACATACAAACATTTCATTTTTACAACTTTATAATAGTATAGATTTCAATTCCATAAATAATTCCTTTGTGCAACCATAAAATTGTGTCCCTTTTCAGGATAATTTTAGCCATAGTTTAGCGCAATGTACCAGGCTGGCCGGCGATGGCGGCGCCCTGTCGAGATGCAAATGAGGCTGTGGCGGACGAGCGGCGCCAGCGATCGCGACGCTAATCGCTGGTAACTGTCCACGGGAAATATGGGGCTCGGGGTAATTGAAACCATGTGAACAGAGCACAAGTAATACCTATTAGAATTTCGGATGGACATTTGCACAACAAAACGGGATTAATTGCTTGTGAACATGATTTATTAACCGACTTCCAAAAAAAGAAGGAGGTTCTCAATTCGACGGAATGTTTTTTAATTACAAAGACGAAAGAAAATGTTTAGTATTGAGTATAAGTAGATCGCCCTTAAAAGCTTTTCCAAGGATTTGGTCGCATGACATGCTTCCATAGCGTCCTTAATACATCCATTCATTCTTCGAGTTTATTTCCAGGCTATTTGCCCCTGGAACTAACTTAATATACATATTATTTATTTATTTTCTTATGAGAACCAACAGCTACAAACAGTACAATGGTGTTATATATAGATAACAGAGAGCCAATTACAGGTACCGGTAGTGCCAATTTATACAAATTGAGGTGTATATACTAGAGAGCTTAAATCTGCGTTAGGAATCTAAATCCTTTTATCATGATCATTTGCCAAAAGTCATTTCATGCTGGACATAGGGCCTCCCCCATAGATTACCACCTTGGTCCGTACTTCGCCGCCTGCATTCAATGGGCAGCCGCAACTTTCACCAGATGATAAATTTACCTTTTTAGGGATTTATTCCACATTTTTGTACGTTACTGTTTTTTTATTATTTCGAATTGTATCTCATAAAGAACATGACTTGTTGAGTGGGTTGATGTTGACGTGAAATGAATTCATGGTACTATACAAATAGATTTTAACGGTAGTTACGAGATGGCGTCAGTAACGGTTAATTTTGGCAAACATCAGCGGAACTGTGTAACAGAGCAATTACATTAGGTAACCTAATCGTGGACGAGTAATGAAGTTAAGCGTATCTGTCGGCGCGACTACGCCCTCAATTAAATTCTCATTATGGACAATACGCCATAGACCCGGTCTCTTCCAAGATTGTTACCTAAAATACCTTATATCTTACTCGGTTTTTTTTGTCTGTTGCCGAATAAGCCTGAGTACGGCGATATATTTTACCACCGCTGAAAGTTTAAATAATAACATCAATATTGAGTTCTGGAAAGTTTTAAATTTCGACATTATTTTGCGCTCTGCCATACACCCTGTATAAGAACTTACGTTTCCGTGCCTAGTATCATAAATACGTGTTGTCAACGATTGATTGACAGTATGGTTTTACTCTTAGATTCAGATTAAAGTATATACAAATAAATAATAGTCACTCAAAGCACTCAGGTTTCGGGAATAAAGGACTTATAATGCTTTGCTTAGGCTTGAGGATTTTAAAGACATTGTTCAAGAGTGAGACTCTTAAAGCAACATCTGATCAGGTCCGAAGCACAGAATTGAATGAAGCTCGAGCGTGTGACGAGTGTCGAATTTTAAAATAATGTTGAATTTGCTGTCAAAAGAATATTTTTTAAAAAGCTACCCATAGCCAGCAGCTCGTATGCAACGAGTCGTAATGCGCCTCGTTACAAGCTATATGTACTCACATGTTATAAAACTGCACACAAACATATATATCCATACATCCATACATATATACATATATACGTATATATATTACTCATAATAATAAATTGACTTAGACATACATATATATACATAGATAATTTATCAAACGATGTTGTAGTAAATAGTTGATATTAAGTATGCTTAGGTATAGGTATTTACATAGTTAATAATCAGCTTGTATTGCGACTAAGTTAATAATTTGAGTTATTGAGAAGTTTAAAATATATCTGCACGAGACTACTTACCTATTTAATTAATTACTTGAATCAATTTTGCAATACCCGAACAGGGTTGCACTGTTACTTTATATAGTAGTAGTATCCACGACGCTATTTGTACCATCTTCAGCGGCAGATTCTCATGTTTCTTGTGTACGAGTACAGCATTAGCATCGTCGCGCGTTCTTGTCGTGTCTGAGTACTGACATGTTATTTTCATAATCGACTTGTTCGAAAACAATATTAGAATAGATGAACACCCGAGTCACATCGGATGAGATGACATGTCGATGTGCAGTTAAGTGTGGGTGGGTACTCAGTTGGGTGTAATGAATAATTATGATTACATTCGGTGACTGTTTAATGGGTTATTTAGATAAAGTAAAACTACAACTTTTTTTTTTAATGTATTTTTCTCAGAAAATATTGTGGTACATTTCTTACAGATAATTCGCCAAACATGCGTTTATTGGCGATGATAGCACTCACTTTCCATTTATGTCTGAATGTATCTAACCTTGCTGTTACACCATTACTTAATGTCATCATAATTATGTGATCATAGCACACAGCACAGCGTACCGCCAAAATGGCCATAGGATAAAGAGCTATTGCCCGGTTCTACGAACAATCTCGACACCAAGCTCAAACTGAAGTATTGCCTGATTTCTACATAATCAGATTCCATAAAAAGATAGCGTTACAAACAGCTGCTCAATTCAATCCTCATTTGTTTTCCTAGACTTCTATTAATTCAATAACATACATGAGCATCACACATGTGCCTGCTTCAAACGAAGATTATTTTAATTAAGCAAAAAAAGGAATCCAGAATAACCAAAACTAATAAATATGGTGATGGTAATAAAAATTACAGACAAAACCATTGTAACGTTTTTATTCGTTTGCATGTCTCTATGACAGTAACAAGAGTTTTACAGCGACCCCCAACGCTGCGGTATTGCAGACTAGTTTCCTTTTTTTTTTCATTTTCGTTTGAAAAGTATATTTGTCATCAAATACGATATTACTCTTTGCTTTCATCGAAACCAACATTTTTTACACAAAAAACAGCGCTGGCTTAAAAATCCGGGAAAATAACACGCGAGGTTTCTTTTACCTCGTAACTGAAGCGCGCTTATTTGTTTCAAAACATTTTTTTTGTCGTATGAACGCAGTTGGCAAAAAATAGGAATGATACCGATACGTTGATTTGGTGTTGGCATGCATAAAAGTAATATGATTCTGTAATACAGCTTAGTTGAAGGCAATTTGTTATTTGAAAACGATCGATCGTTCTTTAACGATAAGATCGTCTATTGTTTACTTACAAGTAATCGTCATCAGCAAAACATCTGTGTCATCCAACAGCTGTATTAGCAATTGCCGTGAATCTATTATGAACAGAGATCGGACAGGTAACGCAAAAAAAGATATGGAAATAGAACAAAGAGTCGATACTTAAGATTATGATTATTTAAAGCGAATATTATCGTCATTTAACATTTGACCTTTTTTAGTTGCATAAAAAACTAGTAGTAAGTAGTAACTAGTTTTAGGTACCTATCTTTCATGGTTTTGTCAAAGTGGCGTTCTTGAAACAGCTTTGTGACAATTTAAATTAGTCAAATTATTTTCTTATGGTGATATCAAAATATTTTAAATATGGTAAAAATAAAAACGATTAATAAGTGGATTAAGAACTATCCCGAGCTCTATTATAATAAAGATCACAAAGTAATATTGTGTACAGCATGTGTCATTCGAATTCAAATGTTAAAGAAAGACAATATTAACAAACAAGTTAAATTACACAAGTATGTGTGATAGTTTTTATCGCTTATGTGTTTTTTTTAATGATGAAATAGTAAAAATTAATTAAGACAAATAACTAAATAAAAATATAGGTTAATTACAGAAAATGCAGGAGTTGATGGTTGCATATGTTCAATACAACCATCAGCATTAAAAAACCTTTTAATGGAAATACCTTCACAATCATATGGTGAATTTTGGGTTACCTACCGTTGTAAATGTAATTGAAAAATATAATTAAATAATACTGTACATAATAAGACTAATCTTGTTCTATTGGCGTGTTGCGATTGTTTTGCGATGACCTGTCCGATCTCTGATTATGAAAATATCAACAGTCCAAAAATGACGCTATTTGTGTTTATGTGGTTATATTTTGACGTTATATAGGTTTTAACGAGTCCACAACTTTTGTCGTTGTACCACGCGATTTGTAAAAATACTTCAGGGATATTTATGACAATATGTAGTTACAATTTAATAAATCTATGTTTTCCCCTATATCATACTTTTGCGATTTGGCCAGTTACCGGGGGGTGGCCAGTAACTTAATCAACAAAATATTATTTATTTGCTGTATATTTCGATGTTTGTACATATGTGTCATTGAAGCTTTATCACGCCAAAACGGTAAAACGAATTTTAAATATTTTTGGTACATGTGTTTGGTACATTTTGATACATGTGAGATGGAGCTGGGCAATTGCTAGACGAAGTTGTTTATTAATATTACTCGGATACTTATTAAGAAACTAGAATGTGCCCGCAACTTCTTTCGCGGAGGAGGAATAACCACCAACCAACCTTTTGTTTGTTTCAGCATAGTAGGGTAAAAGTATCCTATAAAAAAAAAGTATATTATAATAGTATACTTGTGAAAGTTTGTGAAAATGTTTGGATGTTTAGACATTAGTATGTTAACAGTCATGGCTTAAAAATACGCTATTTAAAAGTGAAATTGATTATTCCACTTTGTATGACCCTTTTTTTACTGCCAGCAAACGAACATAAAGTCCACCTGATGATACAATACCGTGGAGCAGAAACTGCAGCCACGCAACATAAATTTTCTAATTCAAAATATTGCTAATGCGTAGTAACCGTAGTAAAGGGTAACGATTAAATGTATGCAAAATACACTACCAATTTTGAATACGAGCACTTCAATGCAGTGCCTTGCTGTTTTGCGGGCGTATTTGGGATCTAAAAAAAATTTGACAACTTTTTCAGTGTGAGAAAACTACATCAGTCTCATAAAAACTCAGAGATACAACAAAGTTAAAATGTCATTTTTGAACTTTCCCAAAAAATCCGCAGCTGTATTAAAACTGGCGTTTATGTAAACGATTTCGTAACAAAAATTACTTTACGTTTCATGGGTTATTCAATAGTATTATAACTTATTAATATTTTGATACTATAAAAATGGACTTTCCCACTCAACTTTAAGGACTCATAAAACTAACTGCACCTAAGGTATGGAACTTATTCTTTTTAGGATTTTTTTATGACAACAAACTACCAATTCACATTATTAATCTATTTCTATTCGAGTACAGTCAACATCCCAATTAAGTGGTCCCGAAAAAAAGTAGCAACATTTGTCGTCCATTTCGTAATTATTTAAAATAAACTTTTTGTGCCAAATATGGTACCTGGATTAATATCAAACTTTACGGGTGTTGATCACATACCAAAAAACGAAAATGAAGCTCCCCCATAATTAATTCTGAACACTTGGATATAAAATGTCCTCTGAGCGCCTACTCCGAAATCCGAAAAACGAAGTTCGTATGGCGCCATCCCGCTCACTCAAATACAGCGTAACATGAAAGCGAGAGGGTCAGCACGTCACGAACTTCAATTTTTGTGTTTCGGAGTAAACCTTCAGTAGTTAATAAGTTCAGGTCACTAGATAATCAAATATAGGTACCAAACCACAATAATAGGTAAAGCTCTAGAAGTGTATACATAGTTTTTAATTATTAAAGTAAGGTGAGATTTCATTTGAGATCAACGAAGACCATAAAAAAACAAATGAGATAAAAACTGTGGAAAAGCAAATTGCATTCCGTCTCCCAGCGGAAGCTTGTTGATAAGTTAAATTTGTCGAATTGTGGCGTGAATAAATATATTGTTTTATTTATAGCGTAGTTTTGCATCCCGATTGCAACGTTTTTTATGCTGGCAATATTTTTTTATAACTCTGGTTTTAATAATTATGTTCCATATATTGCCTGCTACTATTTTTCTGGTCCACTTCTTACTTTTAAGTGCCCAGCCGGCCCACACAAAACCACTTCATCGAGTGACTACGTGAGTGAGTATCGTGAAGCTTTCTTGATTCTATTTAATTTTTGGTTGCAAAAAAAGACCGACTTAATGTCATTAGGCTTTCTCTGCCTGTCAACCTTAGGTTAGTTCATTATAAACTCCTTAAGTGCTCAACATTTTCACTGACTCACTGTACATTGTTGCTTGTCATCATCGAATGTCCCCCGCAGCTAGCATCAATTATCGAACCGTAACTATGTTTTTTCTTCTCACATAAAACAGGGTTGGCACAAAGATGATCGGTCAAGTGCTGTTTGAGCGCGCGGGCGCGGCCGCCACGCCTGTTTGCTCCGAGTGTTTGACCGCTTTCTTTATGACGACGGGCCCTAGCCAATATAGTTACCAGTTACTGTTGCCCTCGAAAATGCCGAATGACTCAGTCGGAATTAAGCGATTAGTAATTTAATATGTTACACAAATATAATGATTGATTGTCGCTGTCTTGCCACCATGGTAGCTGCCCTGCGGCTAACAAACATTACTGATACTATTTATTTATTGAACTTGCATTAGTTAAAATCGTATAAATTTAGGACTAAAGAATATATGATCATATAGTCACTCAGTTTGGCTATCAACCGAAAGACTACTTAGTATAGACACCGACATAGGTCTGCCATCTTATAAGCTCCAGCGGAGTTCCGCGAGCTTCACCAGATGCTTGCTTGTATTTTTGCGAAATGCTTAAGGTTATTTTATTTCACATAAAACCACATATTATTCTCATACATTTCTTAAATAATAAATAGTCTGCAATATACTTCTTACGCTTTGTTATCGATGTATGAAAATCGGGGTATGAAAATAAATTCTAATGAGCCCGTCAGTGATATAGAAAAATTATAATGGGCACGTATTGCTTTTTTCAAAATAATAAAAAAATACTCGGATAAATCGTATTGAAGTTCAGGAGTGGGTACAATTTGTACCTATGAGTGACGTCACGCGACCTTTTGGCTCAATACATTTAGCGCAAAAATACGTCTGTAATGTTTTTTATTGATAGTCACTATTCCTATTGGTTCAAAGATATTAAACACGCTCTTATGCCTCAGACCAAAGAGCTATTGTTCATATTTGAACTCTCATGAAAATAGTCTATAATAGGCCGTGCACTAATTACATTTCTGCATAACAACCGCTCAAATATACCTCTGACAGTTTCCAGAGTCCTTTTGTGAAACTGGTAATACGATACTTGCGGCATGGACATTCAACAATATCGCATTCACAAAGCTCTCTCCATGTGCAATTCATTATAAATCTCGACAAATAGATATTTCAATCAGAACCTGAAACCTACAGAGTTCTATAGGGTTATTGTTATTTATTTTACAAATTCTTTGGACAATACGTGTAACAATTTCACTGAACCGTTAACCAAATTGAAAACAACACTACGTTATTTTACTGTTAAAGGATCGGGTTTTATACGTTTGATGTGTGTAAGGGTTTTGTATTTTATTGTTCTCCAAAATATATTGTTTATTTAGTAATAGCAGATTAAAGCTTTCGGTGTTAGGTTCGTTGTTATAAAAATCTTTCACTTTTAACTCGTCCCTAATTTGAAATAAAGTTCTGTCAAAACAATTTTTTTTAGACCAACTTTTATTGCCGACTTTACTTTTCTATAAACACCAAATCAAATCAAATATCTTTATTCTGATTAAATGTGTTATTTCACCCTTTGCTATTACTCATTGAGACGAATCTAAAGAGCCCGAACTCGGTAGGATTGGGTTCTTTTGTTATAGAGTCCCTATGACCACCTTCCGGCTTAATCATCAGATCAGCTCGATGGTATCATAATATTGCTTTGTCACTGAAGATACATAAGTATGCCAAATTTTAGCGCAGTCGGAGACCGGGAAGTGGTTCAAATTTAACACAGGGCAAGTTAAATAAAAGTTTGTAAAATAACTTCTATCAGGAACCATTCTCGGGAAGAAGGCAGTAAGTGCTTACTAGCGTAATATAGAATTGCTACGTTTATCAGTGGAGCAAAATGAGATACTATTTATTTTCAAATAAGTGGCGATTTATCAATAACTGTAGGTTTCCGACTGCTCTTTCCCCATTATTTATATTTATCGTAGTTCTTCTGTCTCAGATAATGCTAATTAAATGATTTAATGTCTTGTACGAGGGGCAAACCGAAATGATCGGGAATTTAAAAAACTATGTGCACTATATACATAAATTATATTTTATTGTTTTTCGAAGTATTCTCCGTTACATTCAATGCACTTTTGCATTCTTTTAAACCAGTCATTAAAACAATAATTCCAGTTTGAAGTAGGCATTGCCAAAATGGCCGATTTATAGGCTTCCACAGCGGCTTCTGGGTTCTCAAACCGCTGACCACGCAATAAATCTTTAATTCTAGGGAACGTAAAAAAATCATTTGGACTCAGGTCAGGGCTGTATGGAGGATGGGACATCAACTCAACGTTTTCGTCGTTCAAAAATTTAGTTGTTTTGTGGGCGGTGTGGGAGCTCGCATTGTCGTGGTGTAAGATGACGCGGCGTCTCGGGTTCCCTTGGCGAAGTTCGGCCAGCACCTCCGGCAAACAAACTGTGATATACCAATCAGCGGTAACGGTTCTTTGTTCTTCTAGAGGAATTGTGGCAACATGCCCCTTTTTTGAGACGAACGAAGCCACCATCTTCTTCGACACGCTTCGAGAACGCACAACTTTCGTTGGTTTGACCTCGTCATCGAAGACCCATACTGCCGACTGGTGCTTTCTTTCAGGCTCATAAGAATAAATCCAGGATTCGTCACCCGAGACCATATTATAAACGGCTTTTGAGTTTCCTAAATTGTAGCATTTCAGAATAGATCGGCACCAATCAACACGAGCCGCCTTTTGCTCTTCAGACAAATTATGGGGTACCCATCGGGAAATCAATTTTCTGACACCCAACTCACCATGCAAAATAGTGTGAATTGCAGTCATTCCAATGCCTATGGTTGCCCGAATCTGCTCGTATGTCACATGTCTATCTTCTTTTAGTAGTTTTTCCACAGCCGCGATGTTTTCAGGCGAAACCGCCGTTTTCGGCCGACCTGATGAAGGTACGGTGCCAAGAGAGGCACGACCCCGTCGAAACTCAGCATACCACCGATATATTGTCGTCTGACTAGGTGCTTCAATTTCGTATATAGTAACAAGCTCATTGCGACATTCATCTGGAGATAAGCCACGACGAAAGTTATGGTAAATAATTGCACGAAAATTTTCACGCGTCAGCTCCATTTTGTTCATCGAGTTGTCAATTTAAAAATGGAATTAAAAAAATATATCGTTCTTTTTTTTAATTGTAAAAACGGCATCGTGATTGTAAGTCGCCATTATGCATGTGACAAAAAAGGATTTAATGTAACTCAGTTTAAAGTACTCTATTCCCGATCATTTCGGTGTGCCCCTCGTATTTATTTCTTTATTCGTAAACTTAACGAGCATTTTCCATTAAAAATATTCAACTTTCATTGCAATCCTTAAATTAATTTCCTATTTCAGTTATTTGAAGGAATATCAGACAGTAACGAAACCTGATTTTTAGTATATATATCGAAAGCGTTGAACTATCTGAAACAGTTCACGGTCCGATCGCACACATGCATATGTATAATGAATTATTCACCGACTTCAGACGTTTACAAAAACGTATAACTAGCGGTATTGTCTTGTGTGCATTCATTGTTGTGAAAGCGCGAGTGCAATTTTTCACAGTATTTGCGGGCGAGGCTCCGTGCCCTATGATTTCATTATTTGCTTTCAATCAGCATTGTGAGCCGGCACGGCCCCGCGCCCCGCTCACATCTATCCGGAGCGAATTTTGTTTGGTTTCGTTTTCGGATGCTATTTGTTGTTGGGTTACCAAGATTTTTACTCTATCGGGGACGGTACTGTAATTCCGGACCGGTTGCCAGGGTTATTTTTCCGATTTGAATTTACATATTAGAATAGCAACATTATAGTTTTGCATTTGGATTTTTACTGCGGTCTGGATTTGTGTAAACGTATAAGATCGGATTTATTTATCAACAGATTTCGGAAGTTAAGTTTTGTGTTCAATTTTAAAGTAAGCGATTTTTTGGTTTTAATTCTGAAATTTTGTCAGACGCCTGTCCCCCAAGTCAGCAAAGGGTCCTCGAGGTCGAAAACTTAGGATAGTCTTCCTAATGTATCCCCAAACAACCTGAAGCTCCATTCGAAATACTTTCCAGATAAAAGTACATAACTGCAGAACTATAGGTACTGCATTAGAAATTATGTTGTAAATCGCTTCGTGCGAATGCATTTTATACAATAAATACATTGGCAACATCAAAGTAACGTGACTTCCTTTTTGATGTTCGATGAACTACTATAATGGTTTGATTAATTCGCGTTTTAACTGCGCAATGTATGTCTACACTCTCTTGATAAAAGTCATGATTTATTATAAATGTTAGTCCATTAAAACATTCTACATACAATACGTTATTAATGGATTAATTCCTCGATTCCTAGCTCATCTTCAACTATATAAACGTCAACTATATTAGAGAAATCCGACCTATTTCCTCATGTAGTTGTGATACGAGGTGAACATAATATTCCGCTCGACATACTGGGTGCAGTGAAGTGTGACATGATTTCTGCTTATTGCCATTCCCCCTGCAGTGCACCTTGAGAAATTTTGATGAAACGACTTTATGCGCGTTTTACTTGGATCTGCATTACTAGAAAATTTAAGGCTCGCGACTTCTTTTGGTTTTATTGTTTCCAGCTATCTACATTTACTATGTCCGTATTATGTATGTTACTCGTTTAATGATCGATAAGGAATAATCAGGATTTAATATCCTGAAGGCTAATTGCCTCATCATCAAAGTTTCATCAAATTCAGGGTTTCTAAAGAGTATATGTGTATTATGTCGTATTTCTTAATAAAAAATATATGCCAATCTAGATAAGTCAATTGCCTTACGATTCTTGATCAGAACAGACTACGGGTAAATTAGATAAATTTGTGCATTATTATTATTTAGCTAAACGTAGTCGACTTTGCTGAACCATACTAATCATAACAAATCATCATCATCATATCAGTCCAAAAACGTCCACTACTGGTTTTCCCCAAGGATCTCCATAACAACCGGTTGTCGCTCTCATCCAACGGTTTCCGGCGATCTTCAGCAGATCATCGGTCCAACTTGTCTTCCTATACTGCGTCATCCTGCACGCTGTCGCCACTCAAGAACCTTTCTGCCCCAGCGGCCCCGCCCACTACCACTGAACCTCCTGAGGTCTAATGTACAAATTATATATAATCGAGTAGTCAACTTTCATCAAATTTCAAAAGGTTCGAAATTCAAAAATGCATTATTTACTCTGGGCCATAGGAGGGTCTATCAACTTTGAGCTACGAGTATGTAGACGAGCTTGGTTCTACGGATCTCCTCATTTCTGATAAATAAACAACTATTCACAACAGCTATTATATCATTATTGTTTTCTAGGGTATCTACATGAACTGTATACGTAGATACTTACGACCTTTATACTCCACTTATAAATTGCTGCTCCTTGTTCAAATCTCTTAGAATTAGCCAGCCTTAGCTAAAACTTACGTCGTCGTATTTTCAATAAACATACGATTGCGATCCAGTTACCTTTACTGGTTCCGCGAAGTATGCAATTAATTATTGTTTCTTGCACATTTCGTAGAACGCCGTAGCACCTCTACGAATCTATGTAGCACTGTAGCTGTAGCGACACTAGTAGCGCTCACCTGTCTAAACGAACCGTCGGTCCGTGAGTGTTGTCGCTCATTAGCTTGCAGGATGTTCGCCGCCCGAACGGTTTCCGTTCATTTTCAATTATCAAGTCAGACGTAATGGGCACTTCCTGCGACTGTCCTAGAGCTTACAAATGATAGTTATTGGATTTATTTTTATACTAATGATATGTCAATATAAGGTGTAAATTTTTACACGTGTATCGATTAAATCCCAAGCATCTGTATCATATAGGTATGTACTAGTCAGCAAATAATAGTTATTGGGATTATGATTTTATGAATAGCTATACCTATATAACGTTGTAAAAATGAAGAGTGTACATTCAAGATGTTTTTTTTATATTAAAATAAAATTCAGCAATAAAATCTTTTTTGTAGCCTTTATTATTTTCGGAGTGTACTTCTCTTTGAATATCCGTCAACTATTCACCGAGTAGTTTCTAAAGAGCCCGAACTCAGTAAGCATATTAGGCATACCAGATTTCAGCAAGATTCGTAAACATACATACAAATGTCAAGTTAAATAAAAGCATGTGAATAAGTGACGTGGGCTATTTGAAGGTCACAGAATCAATAAACATTGTTCGAATGACCCTTCCCCAATCAAATAAAATGATGTAATTTTTCAATGACGTCGTTTTAAGCAATAGTTTATGGAAACACGAATTCCATTCCTTTTTTTCTCAATAAAGCACTTTTTAAAGATGCGAAAGATGTCATCTTGGGAATGACCTCCCCGCCGCCCACCTTCGTCATGCTACCATCATCCGACCCCCCCCCCCCCCCTCCCTTATAAATAGTATAGATGACTCGTAACGAAAGTTAGTTAAACAACGAATCTAGGGGCATGGTAGTGCAAAAAGAAGGCGGGGCACTATCTACCTTTTCTCGAATCGTTTCGTCTGATTTTTAAACCCTATAGCTACGTCCCAGATAACACCAGAAAGCCGAAATTCACCGGATAATATGTAGTTAGAGAACATATAAAATACACTCAATTTCATTGATCTAGCTTTTATACTTTAGATTTTATTGATGCGACGATTTGATCACTCAATCACTCATGACAATGTATCAGGGTACTTCCCAATATCCTAGAAAGCTAAAATTGGGCTTGGAGCCTTGGATTTACATATTAAGACCAGTAGAATTAAGAGATCTCTAATATTCACTCTACAGAACTAGACTAGGGTATTCCCGATGTTCTAGATAGTAAAATTGGGTATGGAGCCTAGTATTTACATACAAAAATAGAGAGTGGACGATGAAAAAAGATATAGCTGACGCTAAGGAATGCAACAGCCCAAAAAAAATTAAAAACTAAGGCACCTTACCAAAAGAAATGAGATCCTACCAAAAACATTTCATGTAAAATTGGCGGCCAAGACTCATAACGCTGTAAAAAAAGTTATCAGATCCTAGCAAAAGCCAAGCCCCTAAGCCCTGAGTTTACTAACCCTACACCTTGGTGTAGGGTAGGTATACAACTTGGTTTAAAAAGTATGGCTTGGCCGTTTCATAAAACTATTGCATAACATTGAAGACTTGTGACACAATTTCTTAACGTGAATAAGTCCATGGAACCGTCTTCTGTACCCATTTAATAATAAATTAAGTTTAATATTATCACAATATTGAAGACAAACTTAATTTCTTATTCTAGATCTATGAAACGGCTAAGCCCTACCTTTTAAACCAAGGCGTAAGGATTGTAAAGTCTGGGCTTAGGGGTTCGGCTTTTCCTGGGATCTTACAATTTTACATTAAATGTTTTTAATTTTCGTTACATTATAAAGGAATCAATTACACTTTTTTATATTACAGCCCTAGTTACGTTATTTTTAACGTAGGTAGGTTTAAAAAAAAAAAATCTTTTAAAAGACAGATTGAAATACAACATGTACTTGAGCGCTTGTGAGCACAACTTATTGTCCCATCTAACCAAGACAATATTTCACAAAATAGCAAAGGAACTATAATCCATTAAACGAACGACTTTTCCCCTTCAGCGAGTGAAGGTACCCCTTCTAGTAATAAATAAATATCAAGGGCTAACCTTCTACGAACAAACTTAGTCCCATATGCAATGCACTATAGTGCCCATAGGCACTAGACAACGGCATATACTGAGACACTGTTACTTATATTACCTACTTAGGAATAGGATAATTCTTTAGGAATTGCGATGCATAAGTTTTTTTCTGTATTTGGTTAGGAAACATGTTTTGGTAGCCTTCATCCCCTTGATGGAATATTTTGAATATCGTTAGGAAGCCGACTTAGGGACATTGAAAATGTATTGATGTTGTTATCGCGGCTCCCCGTCCACGCTGAAAGGTGATGCCCTATCAAAGCGCAATTGGAAAGAATCCTCACAAAGTGGCCTCTTTTTGCGCGTGACTTTTAAACGTCAAATACCTCGCGGTATATTCCCCGTTCTGCCTTTCAATAGCTCTGGCAATTTGCCACGCGAATACTTATAGGTACTCAAATCATTTTAACGATCAATCTTTGGAATTATGTTGGCGCTTATAAAAAATATTCAATATAATTCTACCTTTGATATATTTCACTTTGCAAACTTGATTGGGTATTACAATTATTTATATTCTTACCCGTCAACGGTTTCTCAAAATATTTTTTCGCGCTGAATATTGTTGTTACACATTGAATGATGGTATGTAATAACTTATAAGTAATTGCAACTTTTAGCAATTCCATTATTATTGAAATACTCTGCACTAAATTGTCACGTCAACTTACCTACTTCAAATTTATTAACCGTCTCCCGAAAATTCGTTCACAAAACTCACAATGTCGGTCGGAGGTAATGCAACAGGCGGCCGGCTCGGAGGTCGGGCTCCATTAGCGGCGATAGACGGCAATTGTTGCCGTTTACGGATCGGAAGTCTACCGCAATATCCTCGGCATATCAAGATTATCGTTTAGCGTTATGCCGGGCTACAAGGAAAAGCTTTCGAGGTGCTTGCCCCCCGCCGGCTCCCGCGGCGCTTCGAGTGCCACTTTCGTGACTCCAGACTCCATGCACTTGTGCATCAGTGTGTACTCGCTGCTTTGCTTTTCCAACTACTTAACTGATGTAACGTTTGTGGAAGTTAGAGGCGAGCGGGGCCGCTTCTTGTTTTTTTTTTTTTTTTTCAAATACGATCGATTGTGACATAAATTAGAATAGCTGTTGTAGCCATCGATGAGTTGAGTAGAATTGGAGTAAGTAACTATCACAGATTAACCTGTTGACTACTAGTTTTTTTTTAGGCGCCACTGTCAAAAATATAACTTGAGACAAAAATCGGCTAGGAAGTTGCAACACGCCAACTGACACTGAAAACTGACAAAAAAAAGCCATCTAACACGCGTGTGGGGTATTTAGAATGACTGTAGCGGTGAAACTTGGTAAATAAAACAATCAACAACCTGTTTAGCGGCGTACGTGCAGAAATTCACTTCTACTCTGTCGATTTCCGAAGGAAGGAAGGCGAACTTTTTAGTTTATTTGAAAATACAGCTGGACATTTTCTCGTCATACATAGCCTCGTCAGCAAACATTTTTCAATATTTACATTATGGGCAGAAGCCGAAATTAACATAAATTTCGACTTACCTCAGGGTTTCTTCTCAAGTTTGTGCTTCCTGCTCGGTAGTTTTGGTGTGCAAACAATAACAGTGCGGCGCCCGCGGGCGATCCACTAACCGATGTTTGTGTTTTCCATTTACGAGGCATCGGGCCTTCATTTCTAAACTAACTGGTGTGTTCGGAAGGAGGCTTAACGATTGAACGCGGTATCGCTTCTAATAATTATTGGTTTACACAAAAGTAACGTCACCTTTTTGACCCTTATCATGTGATATATGGTATGGTATATCATACGACACACATGAAATGTTTTGAAAAAATGTTTTTCCCGGCAAGTGTACACACTAGACCATCGTTTCTATAGACCACGAATTTATTACATCAAACCATTTTCTTGACCCTTTTAAAATGCCATATCTCGCTATCATCCGAAAATATGTTACCTCTAAGTCGCTGGGGGCTAGATCTGGCAAATAAGGAGGTTGTTCCAGCACTTCTAACGGTATGGTATATCATACGAAACACATGAAAGGTTTAAAAATTAAAAACCCGGCAAGTCTACACACTTAGACCATATCGTTTTACCCTTTAAAAATGCCTTATCTCGCTATCATCCAAAAATGTGTTACCTCTAAGTCACTAGGGGCTAGATCTGGCAAATATGGAGGTTTTTCTTGCAATTCTAACCCCGCGTCACGAATGGCAGCCATGGCGACAACAGCCTAGTGAGGGGGTGCGTTGCCCGAATGAAACAGAAGGCCAGAGTCGAAGTTTACCCCACCTCTTTTCTTTGACTTCTTCTCTCATGCGTATTTGGTCAGCGTAGTAAGAGCCCGTAATAGTGGTTCCTTTTTCCTGGTATTCAATTATTATGACTCCCTCAGTATCCAGCCATGACGTTCCCAGCTGAGCGGGCAACCTTAAATTTCTTCGGTGTAGGGCAAGTCGATCGCTTCCAGGTCATAGATTGCTGTTTGGCCTCAGGATCGAAATGATGGATCAAAACTCCATCCATTACAAGCAAACTCAAAAATATTTCTCGACTATTTAGATATTTCTCAAGATTAGTCTTTGAAATCTCATTTTCTTTTGTTCGTCCGTTAACATTCTAGGCACCCACCGAGCTGAGACTTTTATATGTGTTTATCAGTTAAGATTCTTTGAATACTGCCATATGAGATCCCTGTGAGCTTAACTAGATGCTTAAGAGTATCCTTCTATTTGTAAATACGAGATCATAATTTTTATTCACGTTTTCGGCAGTAATAGCGATAGATAGGCAGGCGGCTTTCGCGATGTTCATATTGAGTGGATGTTCTTCTCAAGTTAAAGTTTTCCTTCGACCAGCGCGTCAATGTGGAATTCGACGGAGCGGAGTCTCCCAGTGTTCCTTCTTATTCAGCACATATCTTAAATACACACTTTTTTCAAACAGAAAAATTTAATAACCGAACTTTTTACGCTATTATTCCGACCGCTCATGATAGAACTGTTGCAACTCTGACAAATATATATTTTATTATATATTTTTTTTATTTTACTAAGGAGTCTTTAGCCAGTAACGCAACGTCTATTTATTTTAATCCGATACAAAAAAAACTAACACTGAGCCTAAGAGTCGAGACTTATAGTTGTGGAAAAAATGATTTACTTTTTATGTAGTACTACTTAAAAACCAACAAGTTAAGAACGAATAGCACTACACAAACTATAAATTTCAATAATCAATTCCCGGTGTGTAATCCTGATCCTCTAACATCAATTACTTCCTATCAAAACAAAATTAACTGTCATATTGAAATGTCAAATGAAATTGAAGTAGAAACGTAGAAAAACATATGGAGTACGGTGCGGCATCCAACCGCGCGCCGATGCGGCGCCGCCCCCCGCTGATCATTGCCATTATCCCTCCAGTATTAAGCCACTTAGCTCAATCATGATTAATGTTTTACCGAACGCGACCCCGACGCAAATAGAAAAGTTATTTACTCTTTGTCGTGACGTAATTAGGCATTCACGACGAGTCGTAGACGCCGCGGGCTGTCTCGGCGGCAGGCGACTAGACGGAGCGCCTCCATGCGTGACATTTATTTACTTAGCGCTGTTTTTGCACTTTTTTAACGCTTGCTTAGTGCATGTGTTACCGGGAAAGTAGAAATCTGTGTAAATACAGGATATGTATATAGCTCGATTATATCGCAGAGTTAAAAAATTCCACGAATTCGCATCATGCAGAGATGTTTTTGTTTTAATAACGACACTTGTAGCTCTGAATATCACAACACTTCAACGTTCTCACGACAAATTCTTATGTTTTCAAATTATACTTTTTCGAGTTAAATCCATACTAATATTATAAATGCGAAAGTGTATCTGTCTGTCTGTCTGTCTGTCTGTCTGTTACCTCTTCACGCTTAAACCGCTGAACCGATTTGGATGAAATTTGGTATGGAGATAATTTGAATCCCGGGGCAGCACATAGGCTACTTTTTATCCCGTAAAAATACCCTTATCCGCGATAAACGAATTTAAGGCGGACGTCGCGGGCAGAAGCTAGTTTTCTATAATTTGAAAATCCTATCATGTAACTACGAACAACCCTTCCGCGTACTCGCAACAGATTCTTATTGTTTCAATTCGTTTTTCTTAGAACTAAAACGTTCTGCAGGTTTTTAGCTCTGCGCCGGTGTCGTTTCGTCTCTTGGCGCTAATTAAAAGGATTATGCGACTCGGGTTTATGTAACAACATCACTACCCGGTATCAAGCTGCTCTCGCTGATTGTGACTCGATTGCTAACTATGACATTTCACTCGATACCTGAAGAAAGTACTGCGAGATTTCCTTTTTAATTGGCGTGTAATCGGATATTTTCCAAGTTTCCGGTCTTCGGAACAGAGTTAGTTTTCCCTTATTCTCAGAAATGATAATGAAATAATTAAGCTTTTAATGAGAACTGAGAAATCTTTTGCTTTTATACGCTGAAAATGCTTCAGCAAAAATAAACTCTACATGAAACTCGATGTTTTTTTTTACGGAGACCTTTTGCAATGTTTTTCATCGGAAACAATAACAAAATAATCCCTCTTGTTATTTATTCGCAATTTTTTCTCTGGAAAGCATATCGAGTGGGATAGAATAAAACAACCTTTTCGACGACCCTTCCATTAAGAAATAATTCATTGGTAATTTAATTGGGTTACTTTTGATAATTATCTCTTCAATTCTGAAAATAGCCAAAGAAGGTTTCATGGAATGATTTCTCCTTTCTAGTAGTAATAAAAATATAGAAATTATAGTTAAACCTTATGTTAAGTAATTGTATTGATACGCTATTCTTTTGATATCAATTTAGTTTTTACACATTAAATTCATTTCACCGTGAATTGGGCAATTAGATATTATAAATTTAGTATCTACCGAACCGAGACACATTTAAATTTTTGGCATTATGACAATGTTACGTTGAATTTTCGATATTTACATTTCAAAAGTTTTGTAACAAGTATTCTAACCGTAAAATGGTTTACAAAACAAATATAATCACGTGGGTCTATTCAAATACCGTTTGATCGCTTTAATCACTCACTACTAACGTCAAAGCCACTATCGATTAATGTAAAATATAGGTACATTTTGAATGCTCTGCTCTCAAAACATATCAAATTGTATCAAAAAATTAGAACTATAATTCCACGGGGCCCTCGTAGCGTATTCACGTCACGAACACGGTCGTTTTGTTTGCGCTTCCACTCGCTTTAATACGTAATTTGTTCTGAATGCCGCGAAATTGGCACACTGACAACCTGCACCCTGTAGCGGGACAATCGCGGCAGACCCTGAGCTGCCATACCGTATGGGCTGAAAATTTGCATGATTACCCGTGTTTTGTGTGCGGAGCGAAGCGTTGACAGTAGTTTTTTCGCCCAAAGTGATGTAAGTTAGTGATTAAACAATTTTCTAATGGTTTCTACGACTATTATTTTATATGTACCCTGTACCGTGGGCAATCGCGGCAGATCCTGCGCTGCTATACTGGATGGGTTTAGAATTTGCACGATTACCTGTGTTTTGTGTGCGGAGCGCATCGTTGACAGCAGTTTTGAGCCTAAGTGATGTAAGTTTGATAAACAAATTCCTAATTAGACCCTGCGCTGCCATACGGGTTGGGCTTAGAACTTTCACGATTACCCGTTATTTGTGTGCGGAACGTAGCATTGACAAGAATTTTGCGCCTAAGTGTTATAATTTACAACACTTATAAGTCATATAGTGATTAAAACATTTTTCTAATGGTTTCTGCGCCTGCCACTTTATAAATATTATGTACTCGTACCTTGAACTGCGGGACAATTGCGGTAGATCTTGCGCTGCCATAAAGGATGGGCTTAAAATTTGTATGATTATTACCCGTGTTTTGTGTGAGGAGCGCACTATGGGGCGAAACGACGAAAAAGTGGACATTCGTACTTTTTGGTAAAAACGTAATAAAAAAATACTAGTCGATAGAAAATGATGTGCAGAACAATAAATGTGGTATACAATTTTTCAAAATAAGACACATTTAAAGCAGCAAAAATAAAACGATAAAGGGTTATTTATCGTTTCGCACTCTTAAAAGGTAGCAGAATATTATATTGAAGGTTTCAACTCTAGGTCTTGCTTAATTTCCTTGAAAAAGGGTACCTTAATTTGGGTCCCATACAAAAAAAACACATTTTATTTTTTGTTTTAAATGTGTCTTATTTTGAAAAATTGTATACCAGATTTATTGTTCTGCACATCATTTTCTATCGACTAGTATTTTTTTATTACGTTTCTCCCAAAAAAGTATGAATGTCCACTTTTTCGTCGTTTCGCCCCATAGTGGAGCGCAGCTTTGACAGCAGTTTTGCGCCCACATTATATAAGTTATTACATTATCGACCCTAATTAGTTAATGAAATTTTGAAAATTATACACGAAATAATCAAGTTACCGTTCAACTTCAATTAATGTCTAAAATTGTTAAGCTTAATATTATAAAATTACAAAACTTATAAAAGGAAACAATATGAACGCGTTACACAGTGACGTCTGAGGAATGCGGGGGAGACATGAATGTTCCAAAGTTCGGCGAAAAGTAACAAAATGTTCATTATATAAAACTCTTAAGTAGTATAAACTGAATGAAACTTATATTGAAAAATAGTACAAACGTTAGATTCAAATGTACCCGGTGGAAATATGCATTAAATAGTTAGTTATATTTAATATTACTAAACGATGCGTTTTTTTGGTGACTGGGCGCACGAGGCTAAATCACGTGTTAGGTGTACCGAACAACGTTATATTTTGTATTTCCCTTAAGTATATATAAATGATTCTTCCCTTATATGTATACATGTATTCTAAAACATGTTTGATATTTCATACTTTGCTATTTTGTATGCTTTAAGCATAATTATGATGATAAAAACTTTTTGCAATCCAAATTATTTAAAATTTTCCTTACTTTCAAAATTATATTAAACTGTGTAGTGATGTACAAATTAAGTTTATAATTTACTGAGAAATTCAAGACTATCAATTTTATTTTTATTAACATAAGTAAAATCTGTTAGAACAAGTGATGTTGTTGAGAGTAAAAAATATATATTGATTTATAACGCAAGAATATAATATTTGCCCCCACGTCAAGAAATAAAGTAATACAATTAGTAAATGAACGTAACCAGACCTATTCAATTTATCTCCCTTAAAAAGGGATTTGCCCGTTGTATTTACATTGTATCTCCGACCCGCACTAGCTGACATATTTTTTGATAGACTGCTCGTAACGGAGGTCACTACACTTGATAATAATATCGCAGACGGGCCCTTTTGTGCCCCGGCCCGGAAGTAGCAATTTTTCCATGACATCCGGGCCGGTCCCCCGCGGCGCTGTCCCCGCCACTCGTCCTTGTTGCCATTACACTCACACTACATAAGCAAAATATGAACTAATTCATTTGTCAGACCTAAATCTTACGTTTAATTTTAATCGAATTGTTTACGTTTTGTGTGGCTTAACCCCTATATTGATATTACGGAGCTTGTAGCAGGTAAATGAAGGTGCTTTATTATCGTAACCCAATAATTGGTTAATTTACTAAGTGTTGGTGCGACTCGCTCCGCTCGGCTCGCCCGGCCCGATCGAGTACCGGCTTCATAGCCAGTAAACTACAAGGGCCTCTCTGCCTCCGCTTCGAATTCTGAGAGAATACTTTCGATAAATTTCGTTTGGTCGACAGCTCGTTTTAATAATTTACCCCAAATTGTATTGGTTCTCCACTAGTAACTGACAACGCCTTGCTTCAGTAACGACTGCGTTACCTACCTGCGTTAAGGTTCACAGTAGAGTGAAACACTACACGAATTTAAGACAAATTTCATCCTTTTAAGTACTTTTTGCGAAGGGAGGACTCGGCGGTGTAAATAAACAAACCTAATGTTAACTGTTAAATAAGTCTCAATAGACAAATTATTTCCTGCCTTCGCAGAATTATTTGGAAAGGCTCTTGCTTCATGCTGCTTTTAAATCCTATACTTGGGCTTAATTATGTAGTTTGAATAGTACCTATTTATATCATTACATCGCACGTGATTGTGTAGAAAGATTTTCGGTTGAACGTTTTTGAACAGTAATATACGCGAGGTTATATTCTCGCAATTGGTTTCATTATGTTGAATCAAGGCTAACATAAAGGGACACATGTTTTCCCGTGTAGGTATTAGTTAGTGAAAACTCGTGCTGAGTGTGGGGCGAGCGGCGCGGATCAAGGGTAGTCATGGCGATGCCCCGCGACCTCTCGCCTCTGTTATTAAGCTCCTCTCAAACAATATGCCGCAAATTGAGTTAACTCACTAATAATGGTATCGCGACCGCATAGGGCTCGACTCGCCCATTGAGGATGAAGGCAATCTTTCCTCTCCCTCGGCGAGCCTCTATTACCTTTTATTCGATTTGCCGAGATTAATAGCTACGACGTGTGTTACCAACCTCAAATTGGCGGTTTTTTCGCACACTGATTGCCCTCTTCGAAACGAAGTCGTTTGTAAGATCGCATCGGCTATGATATCGAAAGGAGCATCTGTAATAACCTCTCGACTAGACGTGTGCGCCGTGTGGCTTGTAGAGCGCATTAGACTCCCCCGCCACCAAGCGAGCTATGATTTCAATTATTGTTTGATGTCGTTATTTCTCTTGTGTTTATTCGGGGCGCATTTCTCCATTTTTTACTTCACCCTTCCTCCCTCATATTTGCTCGCACAAACACTGCTGGCGAGGTGCGCCGCTGAGCCTCGGAAACTGATATGTTTGGCGCGGCGGCTGAGATGTTTGAACAAGACGTGGCTACCAGCCGAATCGAATTGAGAGCAGTTACTTTGAGGACCTGCCAACCTTATCCAAATGTCTTGAGTGTTTTGTAATGTACCTAAGTACTTTAAAATATACACAAACGTACTTAGACATTTAGAACAAAATTACAAGAAATGAATACGAAAATATGAGTGAGTAACCCACCCATTTGACCCTCGGTTTGACCAAGCGTAAATTTATCGAAGCGGGATGTTTGTTTGACCAACAATCCGCCCTTTTTGGGCAATATGCACCCCAGCTGTAGCGCTTGTCTCCCAACCGAGTGTCCATCAGAAATAGGCTTATAAGTCATGTATTTAATTTTTCGTTTAAAGGAAATATAATGGACAGGTTTTTCTGCTACTTTATAAAATAAAAAGCGCAAAATATACCTCCACTTATTCCCATCCAATTAAAAATCCGGTTAAAAAGGCTGAACAGCTAATTCTCTGTTTAATATCAAATAAAAACCCAATTCTATAACTTTGTGTGCGTGTTATATTTTATTTTAAGTACTGACTTTATTTTGAGTTACAATTTATCGGACACATGAACGTATAAGCTATAGTTAAGTGTCGTATTCGTTATAGGTGAAGCGTGAGGCTGTCCGTCGCGCCCATTGTGTGCTATTGTGTGTGACACTGAGACCTTAATGGACGGCCTCGACGTCATACAAATATCTAGTCGGGAATATCATGTTTACCTTGGGATTATAATTCAATTAGCTTCTATAGTAACGTCACTCGAAACATAAGTCTATTCAGTAGTCACCTGAAAGCGACGTCCTATAAGAGACAATAGATTAAAAACTAAGAATATCAACTTTGATATTTCATTAAAGAAATTTGTTAAGTGCTACCTACTTACACTACAAGCGTATATTGGAGTAGTAGTATAAAAATATGTTAAGTTACATGGCGGTTGCTTGTGTAAATCATAATACAAGTGTATAACGTGGGGAGTAAATTTGTAAAGAGCAACGAGGTGTGACACTGAGTGAGCTAAGATGTATGCGGCGCGATGCACCGCCCGTGATTCACGCCCGCCGACGGTAGCGGGATTGTAACACCTGCGACCGTGCTCGCCACCCAAACAACTCAGCCCCAATACACTCAAGACTCAATTCGCAAGAACATCCATCCGTACAGCTGAAAAACTAAAACCTAAATGAACAATCCTCTGCCATCTCTACAACACCTCGTCACAAAGATGATTTTCGTGCGCTTCACTTCCGTTTTCAAAACACTCCGCCACAATATTTCAACACTGAACGCGAAATAACAATGGCTCGCAAGAGGGAAAAGCACTATAGTATAAACTAGAAAAGCGTAAGCAATACTTCATCATCATAACTGCATGAAATCCGAGTGCGATCCCAAGTCGGTACAAGGCAACGGCATCACAAAACGAATCTCCACCGTCGCACCTACATTCTCATATAGTATGCAGTTACTTAAATATTCATTTTACCTAATTGTATGAAAGCGTTGTCGGATATTTCTGATGTGTTGCGTCACATACATGTGACAGCGGCGACGTTAATTTAACAGGTTTTATTCTTAAAGAATTAATAAATATACCTTTATTTTCCTGTTACAGCACTCGAGACGCTAATATCTCCAACACGTTTTGATACTTAGAAATTTAAAAATGAAAGAGATATGAGTTCGCACAATAAGTGAGGGCAGAAGTTGTAGGGAGGAAGTTGTGAACAATGAGAGGACAGACGTCCTCATAAGCTCTCGCAGGTGGCGGGTCCAACTTTCCATACAATGCGACCGGTGCGACAAATATCGGGAACGTGAGAAATGTTCAAAGTGTTCGTGAAACAACTTCACAATACCCCCGTTTTTAAGAAGCTGTTTGCGGCTCTTTGATATCTTTTAGCATTTGTTTTGTGTGTACACGACCTAAATCGTTCGTGGGTTTCTTTTGTAAAGTGGAAACAATCGTATTACGAATT
Source organism: Hedya salicella (assembly GCA_905404275.2). Taxonomy (NCBI): domain Eukaryota; kingdom Metazoa; phylum Arthropoda; class Insecta; order Lepidoptera; family Tortricidae; genus Hedya; species Hedya salicella. The sequence goes on along the minus strand of FR990112.1, from coordinate 13,473,783 downwards.
CTTGTTTATTTCAGCATTACTGGGAATTGTTTGTGGTCGTTGTGGTCTTTCATTAATTATGTTCAAAATACTCTTGCAATGTTTTTCCAAATACTGTTCTCATATTTTGTTTTTGGTTACTGTTAATTTTGTTTTTATATTGCCGGATAATATCGCATATTTTGATAGCCAGAATACCTGAGCCGAGAGAAAATATTTTGATAACCGCTAAGCAACGCAATATGAACCATCCTGAGAACACAATGCCTGGTTGAATGGCGAAAGTAAACAAGGATTGTGTTTCCTTTCATTAGCGGCTGACTTATGCCGGTTCACTTCATTAGCGCTGCCTTTAATAAGATTAAATTATTTGCATGCTATCACGGGCCTCGTTCCAAGTGGTTTTATTTTGGCTAACGATTAATGAAGCGATGCACGACTTTTCTCCCCAAAACGCTGTGCCAAATGAAGTATTTCATTTAAAATGTTAAATATTTGGGTATAAGCTGGTAAGGAGATTACGGTTTAAGTATCTAAAAAGTATTAATTAGTACACGTGTGGTGTTCTACGCATCGACTACAAATTAAACGATATAATGCTAAGCTTCTTAAATAAAAGTATTTTTTTTTATTCAGGAACAGAGATCACTGCATCGACAACTTAGCGACCGCCAAACTTCTGGCATGTACCTAATGTAATGTAAAATCTGGTCACTTTGACTCGCTCGACGTCCAGTAGCCGCGGCCGCGACCGGCGCGCGCGCGCCCGCCTGCGGGCCGCCCCAAAAATTTAACTGACCGAGAAGTACGCTTTGTCCACCCAAAACTTACAGGACTTCTCCAGCAAGGAATTAGACATAGACCTATTTTTAGATACCTATAAAATATACATATTCTTTGCGACGGAACACTATCTTAAGAAACGTGAAATATCTTTACTTAATTTTCACAACTACGATATAGTTAGCTCGTTTAGAAGTGAGACGGCCATTTACGGGGGCATAATCGTTGATAATAGTGAAATGAAAATATAAAAGCAAGGATAGATTTCAGCCAGTTCAAAGCAGTAATGTATGAAGCCATAAAACAAGTTATGGTTAGCAGTAAGGTAATAATAATAATGTGTGGAGGCTAATGTTAACTCGTTGAAACCTTTTAACACGCATACAATTAGTTTATATTAATCGTTTGGCTTGCATTTTCTATTTGATGAAGCGACAAGAACAACAGCCACCACCCCAACATGCATAGACAATATATTCTGTAATTGTGAAGCTACTGATAAAATAACATCACTGGGAATCGCATGGAACGATTTAAGGATAATACATTCCACTAAGTTCCTACACTCCCTATACATAGTACCAGATGAATGGTTAAAACCGGTTACACGATAATTGTGAAGAAATGATAAAAAAAAACAGCATAAAAATTGCCACCTTATCGGGATCGGTTATTTCTTTATACATGAATTGTGCTCATTATTTTTTTTTTTTCAAAGCGTTTGCCTGTGATTTTTAATGCATTGATCATAAAAAATATATTTATTTATGATACATTTTACTTACTACCACGTCTTTTTAAATTATTTTGATCCATGCATTCAAAATCATAGGCAAACGACTTAGAAAACAAAAAACAACTTAAAAATAATGAGCACAATTTATGTATAAAGATATAAAGGACCGAAACAAAAATAATCCAATATGGGCGGTTATAACCGGTAACGTGGTTTTGGTTAAAACCGTTTTGCATTCCCTAAGCACTACGGTCTGTCAACCAATGCACTAAACCTTGTCATATCCTACCTAAGCCTTTGCCCTAATTCTGTCTTTGACGTTTGGAGACACTTTACACCGCCAAAACATTATGTGTTGATCATGGAGACCTTTTACATTTTGAACACGGTGATTCTCTACATCTCCATTAAATTTGGTTTAAGCTTTTATAATATATACTATTATTTATCATTATTCTTTTTTACTTTTTTTGACGCCTAGAGACCCTTTACATCTCTGTAAGTATAGGTTAATCTAATGGACCCGGAGACAATCCTACATCTCCCTGTAAAGTGTGCCCCGGTATTGGTCTGTTGGATTAATGCTATAAACTATTGCTATAAACTACTCTTTTGTTTACCTTTTGTAAAATTACACTTGTAAAAGTTTTGAATTTAAACTTGACAAATATATATTGGTTTGCAATAGACATTCATTTAGTTCCATTAATTATTATTTTTTCGCACAAGACAAAGAAATGTAAAAGTATACGGTACGGAAATAGCTGAAAGTTCTCAAACATGAGTTTGGGGGTGGCCGGAGGTTTGGTAGCGGGGAGTATCCGGTGTCCGCTGTGGGGCTCCGACTGGGAAATAATGCCATTTCCGATGAGGGCCCGCGGGGCGTGTCGACAACAAGATTAGGGAAAAAAGACGGGAATTTAATAACACCACCGACACACATCCTTAGTAAATAAGCAGCAACGCCCCGATGCCCACCGGACTCTACGAAGTATTACCAAAACAGCTTTCCTTTAAATAAAAGCACCCATTTCTACTTACACTTCGAAATATGTGTTTTGCAATTAAATCAATCTATCAAACAAATTTGGAATGGTTCACAAATGGACAGACTAGTGTCCATTCGTGAACCATAAAGCTATCATTTCAATCCATCAATAAGAGCATTTTAACGCATCCGTTTGAATGTAACTGATAATAACTAGAATGTCGCGTTCAGTTTCGACTCGCGCTAAACAAAATCGATGCGGAGGTGGGGCTGGGCATTGTAAATCTGCCAGTATTGTAAGAATTTTAAGAGTGGCGTGGGCAACTCAAAAAACGGAAGTTCGCTTAAAAACGTTCCGTAGTACGTGACCTAGCTCGCAGCGCGCTTTGAGGCACGGAGTGCCGACAATAAGTTAATTTAATAGGCGGCCCGCAGACAGCGACAAATCGCTGCCGTCTCGCGCCCTGCCGCCTCTAATGATACCCAAAAGCCGGAACATTAATTTCAATAATTTATAATGATTTCGCATTCAATTACCCATACAAAACTTCAGTTACGATTTCGATACTTAGAGTTTTTTCTACCCACTAAAAATATATAAGTCCATTAACAAGCTTTGTGTTGTAGCGTACTTATATAAACACTATAGACAAGTTCTAAATGCACGAATGTCAAAAGCTGCAACTTTTCCTTTGCACCACCGAACAAATATAACCTTTTTTATTGAAACTTGAAAGATAAATTAAACATTTAAAACAAGTTTTGAACAGTTCCACTGCAAAGTTGGAGACTCTTAAATTTCGCAGTTTGGTTGGCTTAAAACCTTAAACTCGGGTGAGATTGTGCTGGCAATCCGCAGCGATCTGAACTGTCGGCAGTCGTAACTTCGTCCTTCCGAACTCTCTAAAATAGAATGTGTACAACTGAGAAGTCCCAACTTCGATATAATATCTTTGTAGTGAATCGAGGAGCCTTTGACAAGCGGCGCGGAAGGCCGTGACACGACTTCTCGCGTAGCCTTCTTGATGTTGCCGGCGCCTGTTAATTATGATGACGGTTTACGGTTAATTTGAACCCTTCCACAGATTCATGTGCTCGTAACAATTCCTAATCTACTAATATCCATGTATTTAAACCACCGTTTCATTTAAACACAAACACTGAAATCCATAACGTGCCTTCTAATGGTGGGCGAAACCAAGAAAATATTGGAATACATGTGTAAATAACTTTTTAATGTTTTCTGACTTACTTCACAAGACTGTGCACGTTAAAGTATATATTTAATCATTTCGCTTAATCTAAACTTATTTCACTGTACAATTCTAGCAATCTGTCCCGACTATCCTAAATCGCATCATAACTGCAAATCAACCTGTATCGGTGCATATTGGGAATAGTTCCCCGCCTTGCTGAACTCGGCAGAGCAAGTTTGTGTGTTGAACCGCATTTGTCGGGGTCGATCGCAACTTCTTCTCTCGATTAGCATCGACACCAACTCTCTCTGCGCATTCGATAACTCCCCTATTCGGATTACAAATCTGCATTAAGTCACAGTATTATAAAGTTGTAAAATGAAATATCTGCACATTACAGATATAAAAGTGATAGGGACTATTTGAAGGTCACTGAATCGATTTTTTTTGTATGTTTCTATGTGTCGTGGCTTTATCACGCCATAACGGATAAGCGGATTTCAACTCTTGTAGTACAACGGTAGCCGGGCATCCACAGATTGTTGTAGGATATTTTTTTCGAATACGCTGAAGAAAAAACGTAAGTTATGATTTTTTGAAATTGCGGGCTCCTTCTAGATTTAATATAAGAATGTATTGTATCTGTAGGAACAGTTTGACAGATAATATATTTTTTTATTATTACATGATTTACGAGAACCGTTTTTACAGCCCAATATCACTCGTTGTATTACATGTACTTTTATCCAAGTATCCCTCAAACAATATTACTTTACACATATTTAATCATCGTTCAGTCAACTTCAACACATGAAGTCGCCATAGTTATGCAGAAAGTGACTTGAGTAATTTTTTGTCAAAGTAACTTTTAACTCAATGAGTTTGGTCTCTTTTTGCATTACTAAAAAAAATATTTCTGGTTGCTCACTGCAAAACTACAGTTATGTCAAATTCCTCCGGAATGTATGTTTAACTGGACCTTCATATTCCGTTGATTATAAAATGTAGCCCCTTGAATGTTTACTAGTATTATGTCAAGTGCAAATAACTAAGTATGTCAACAGAGTCGTCTTTTTATGAGCTAAACTTTCTTAATTTCGTTCCTCTTATCGATTTGCAAATAAACCTGTCGTTCTTTGGGCGTGAAACCAGCGATAGTATTGGATAGTCGGTATTGTGTCAAGTCGCGGTCGCCTCTCCGCGTCCGCGTGGTATGCTCTACGGAATTTCATTTCGTTAGTAACGCCGCGAGGGCTGGCGGAAATTTAACTGTTATCATATGCATATGTAGATATGCGTACTCTTTCCTGCTGCACGCCGAATAGTTTTGCGCAGTATTTATTGTCAATGGATCTTCTTAAAATAATGATTCTAAGACACGAAGTTAGTTTTGATGTTATCATAATTATCATATCCAATATATCTAAAAGGTGGGCACTTTCTCTGAGGAGAAAAAAGCCGTAACCCTTTTTTTTGCTTTAGTGCTAAAATGTAACCTATAGCTATCTGTGAATGCCCTTGCCCGGCTATCCGTGTGGCAAAAATAGATAACATCTGTCCAGCCGTTTAGGCGTGATGATGTGCACAAGGATATATCCGAAAAAAAAAGAAAGAGAATTGTTTCAGTTTTATTATATAACTTACTTTAAATATGCAGCAATAATAGCAAACTAGATTAGTTCAATTCCCAAGGGTTTAAATACAAGCATAAAACTTTAGGTTTGGCATTTACCCCGTCATTAGTAACTAATATGTCAAGTGCTTGGATATCTGTTTGGAGTTTATAAAACTGAACGGTAGTTATTTGACCGAGGCGGGTCGGAGGGTCCGGGGTAGATAAATAATATTCAAAGCATTTTCCGATGCTCGTCGCATTGTAGCGACGTCGGGGCCCGTCGCTCGGGCACGGCAGCTGCTCTCCGTAATATTGTGTTATACTTTATCGAATTTGCATGTTTTTACTGAATAACATTCCTTTGGCGCACGACATCAAAGGCCAAGGCGAAAGTGATTTCGCACTGAGTTAGTTCAACAAGATTCAGTTTCACCCTGCCTATCCGGCTTCTGAATAATTTTGAGACACCTAATAAGGAAAATTGAAAATTGGCATTCGATTTATGATATTTTAAAGCTTGAATCGTGAAGTAGCTGTCTACACGTTATTATAATGATGTGAACCGCTGCACGTGCCTCGCACCAAGCTTGCCGGTTGTCAGTTCGAGTGCACCTTTAGCATCCTTTTGTTTGCTTGTCGATTGCTTTGTTTCCGAAATGAGTACGTAAACATAAACATGTCAATTTGGTATTGACTTTGATACTTACTAATTAATTAACACGCCAGGAAATTAATGATTACTTTCTAATATGGTCACCATTTCTATTTATCGCTACGACTTTTCGTACCTAAATATCTAAATAATATTGTAATGCAATGGTAATGTTTTCATATCATTCGTTTTGTTTATACTTTACACTAAAAAAAAATATTCAATCAAATTATATTTTTTTACATTGTCAAAATATTATTAACGGAAGGAACGAGTAATCCGACAGACTTTAACCATTGAATGTAAAGTTTAACTGGACCATATAAAGTGGTATAACATGTATTACAACAACACGTAATTATAAATCTCAAAATCTCATGACTATCACGACATGATGTGTCATGTAACCCACTTATTTAATACTTTTGTACACAGAAGCATTACCTGCATGTTTTTTGGCATTTTTTTTTTCTATATTGTGGGTAATTCGTGTTAAATAGTATCAGTACTCATATCTCACAGTTTTAGGTCATATCTTTATTAGACGCTAATTTATAAAAAATATAATTTGTCAAAATAAGTTTTTTTTTTTTATTGAACGTTATACTAATTCCAACGAGGTACTAAAATTGATGCCTAAAGCCTGTCTGGTTACTGATTCCCACAGTGTATGCCTACCTAGTTGTCTGTTACAAGTCACTCCTTCACTCATTTAGACCTGTCGCCTATATATTCCTACGTTCATATGAAGTTTGTATGGTGCCATCCTGCTCACGTAAATATACTACGCAATAGTGAGAAAGAAAAATACGCCTTTTGGTGCGAAATCCACTTACATTTAATATACTTTTTCGTCGTCGTTACATTTTAAAATGAAACATTTGACGATGTTACAATTGTAAAAAACGTAGTACAGTAACAATTAGTTCGTAAACAGCCAATAATAATGACATCGTTACATTTAAATACTGTGTTACGCTTGTAAAGTAGTTTTTTTTTAATAATAATCAAATCAAATCATTTTATTGCAATTAACCCTTAGATGCATCAGTTGTCAATATTGATACTAAAGCGAAACAAGTGCCAATCGAACTAGTTTCAAATTATTACTTTACTACATGGAAATAAAATCTTATTTTAAAGTGAATTTAATTGACACTTGAATCCTTTCAGTATCGTTACTGATACCTCATGCATCTTAGGGTTAATGTTGTACATTACGGGTCTTAAATATTAGGTGAAGTCCAAAACATGAGCCCTGTCGGGTACAGCAATATCTTACAACTAAAACTAAAAATAATCAATGTGCAAATATTTGATTTTTTTAAATGTATAGATTACCTCTATACATTTAAAAAAAAATATTTTCATTACAGGTGTATGGAGATTGTCAGTCCTTTTGTTTTGTTTGGTTTAATGGTCCTTGATAAATCTAAGGTAACCCCCAAATATTAATTGTTTATAACCTGTGATTCTTTGGTCCATATGTAAGTCACGTTTTATTTTAAGTCAATTTTAGGGTTCTGTATCTCAAAAAAACTTATAGGTAGATGTAGATACATAAATTGTTCGAGAAGGATATGGATATCACAAAAAATATATCAAAAAATATCGCCACAAAAAGTATCATATATAAATTATAAATATCTATTAAGCAGAACTAAGTATAATTATTAAATTCACGCTCTTCAGTTCCTTTTTCGTTGGTATTTTTTATTTTATTTTATGACACGTGGAATTCCGTAATAGACGATCTATTTTCATACCTGTACATTTGTACGGATCTTCGGTGCGCGACTCTGACTCGCACTTGTCCGGTGTATGTAACTATAATTCGAGGATAAGGATTGATACAAAAATTTGTGTTTTTAATTTCATTACATCAAACGTGACCAAGCCCAAATATAAAACGGGGCATTGAAATCCTCCTCTGTTGGTCACTTGCGACGTCATTTACATCTTTCCATTACCGCCAGCGCCCCGGGCTGCCCATAAAATATTTATGTCCGAAAGAACATTAAGAAAACGCCGCTTATTTCTTCTAAATCCACTAACATGTATGTTTAATGCTTAATCTTGGCCGTTTGATGTCGTTCAAAGACGACGCCTCCGAAGCCGCTTAACAGTGGACACGGAATTGCCTCGCTTTGCCCCTCTTTAATTCATCCCGGGAGCGATCTACCCGTGAAATTGTTACTTAAGAACTTAATCGACGCATCGCTCTTTCTCTTTGTGCTAGACGTTTTACAAACAACATTTTATTGAATTCTGTGTTTACTGTCCTTCCTTGTCATTTGTTTCTATTTTGCTTTTAAATTGTATTCAGCGTTTCATCTTTTCTTCTGTAGATTCATTTTGTTTAAAAAAAGACTGATTAGAAACTTTTTTCTTGTAAACTTTTGTTAGTTTTAACGGCTGCTAAAGTCGGGCCATTTTATCTCGTCCCAGCAAAGTACTGTCAAATATATAAAATCTGAATATGGCAATGTTTTGTATCTGTCACAGACGTCAAGTTGTTTATGTGTCTTAAAAAAACAATTTATCTTTATACGTGCGTTGGTTTATTAACTTCGATGCTGTAAAGCAACAGCAAGAAGCGATTATCGCTGAAAAGTGGCAATGTTTACGTTGCATTAAGTCTTTGGCTGGTAAGATTAACCAATCTTAGTACTTTTGAATAACACCAATATGGTTTTTGTTAAAATAATGTTCAAGTGAAGCCATTTAGCTTTTAGCAGCCTCTTAAGTGCATTGACAATATATTATGCAGTGTTAGTGACTTATTTGTTATTCCTAAGACTATTTAGTGCCCTATATTCAGTGTTGCCATATACCAAAGCACAGATAGAACAATTAAAATTGATGGGGTAAAGATATTGTAGCCAGACTATATACGCCTGTCAAAGCCAACCAATTGATAGGCGTCATCGTCCGTTAATCAGCAATTAACAACTAATAGACCACAGTGAAATTGGGCATCATACTTATGAAGCATGATATTTTGACAATACTTTTGTTATTGATTTATTTTCATTTTGAGATATGCGATTGTTTGATGTTCAAATCTTAATCTCTCTATAGAGGCTGTTGGCTCCATACCATCATTATATGTGTATTAATCTGCACATCCGGGCTAGGTCGCATTAATCTTGAGCCACTAATTAGAGGCTGTTGTGTTCGTATTATCATGTTAATCGCGATCCACTTTACGCGCTTATTCACTGTTTCAATGCGTGCGTGCTTGATAATTTGACGTCCCTTTTACTTTAATAATAGAACTAATTTTAGGGTCATCGTACAGTCGGCAGGGCGAAGATACACACCTAAACTTTCTAAAAATATGTACACACCAAATCTACTGTCACAGTAATAAGGTTTAGATGTATATATATATATATATATATATATATATATATATATATATATTCATGAGATTTCGAAATGTTTACTTATCTTTGCCCATGATTTGCGCATTTAGATGATCTTAACAGGTGTGGCCTATTCATAACAGTATGAAACAAGTTTCCTAAATGCTGGCCGCATACAATCCTATCCGAAGCACTAATTACTAATTTATTTACACTGAGCAATTACTAATTAATTGGCTAGTCCATATCAACCACGTTAGTAGTACTAGACCACACATTCCACCGAATATGAGTTAGATATTGTTTCGTGTGTGAAAATATTTGGCTATCGTGCAAATACTTTTATTTTTTCGTACTGATAAGATAACTCCGTAAATATCCATAAATCCATAAATTAAGTGCATATGTTTGTACAATTCTATAAAATCGTATAAGTTAGAAGTCTATGTATTTTATTCATTGGTAGCATAATAACTGGCGGCTTGTTATCTATCTATACGTATAAAAGAAGAAGTTCTTACTGACTGACTGACTGACTCCTCAACTCACAGCCGAAACTACTAACGCTAGAGAATTGATTTTTGCACGTCGGTTACATTTATAACGTAGGCAAGGGATAAGAAAGCATTTTTTTTAATTCATACCCGAAGGGGGTAAAACAAGTGATGAAAGTTTGTATGGGAAACGTAAAATCTTTAGACTTAGAAACTTGAAATTTCGCAAAAAGATTGTGTGTATAAAATTAAGAAACTTAAATTCTTGATTTATTGAAACTCGTGCTCTAAAGGATAAAACACGGGATGGAAGTTTGTATAGGAAACGTAAAATCTTTACTTCTTTTCCTCATGAGTGGTCCATAGAAGCAGAAGATATGCATTGCAGTCTCCTCTGTCTCTTGGCAGAATCTGCATATTGCGTCCTGTTTCATACCCATTTGAAACAGGTGCTTGTTTAGTTTGCAGTGACCCGTAAGGATTCTTGTTATTGCGCAAGTTTTCGGTCTTTTGAGTTGTAGTTGTCTTTCGACAACTTTTGCTTAAATCCCTTTATTGGGGTTTTCGAGTGATGTTCTCCTTTTACGAGCCTCCATTCCTCGATTGCCTTGGATCTATATAAGTCGTTGAGCAGAACGTATGCCATTCGTTTTGTGATCCCACAAATGGTTTACGGGCCGACTTGGGGCTTGTCTGCGCCCATATTGGCAAGTTAGTTTGCTCTTTCGTTTCTGTCAATGTCGGAGTGTCCTGGTACCCATCTAACTATGACTTTATTGAAATTTGCCAGGGCATTTAGGTTGTATCTAAAAATGTTTTATTTTCATTTTTTTTATGTTTGTGTCGTTGTGGCTTCTTCACACCGAAACGGCCAAACGATTTCAATTTTTAGTACACGGGTTGCTGTGCATGTGCATTCACAGATGGTATTAGGATATTTTACTCGACTAGACCTAGAAAAAGCAATGATTTTTGTCACCTCCGCTGACGAAGTTGCGGGCTCTTTCTGGATAAATATAAGTAATGCATTTCAGGCAGTTGGAAATATTTTAAACGCCTTTTTTAATTTAGCGGGGTACTGTAATAACTATATAAGCTATTTCTCCAAATCGAAACGTAAATTGGTATACAAACGGCAGACGTATTTATTAGAGGAGACGATAATACGCGCTCCGACGGAAACATAAACACCAACAAAGAGCAACATGTGGCATCGTCTTACAGAATGGCAGACCACACTCGGAGAAAAATGTATATCAGAGTGAATATCGATTTCAAATAAAATTGCAACCTTTTCAGATAACGAGGCGACATTTTCCCCTTTTCCGGGAGCCCGTTTGTCGCGTCTCACATTGGGAATTTATACACCGAAATAAGCAGATAACGAAGCTAATGGTAGCGCCAGCGAGCGAATATACGACACCCCACGATTGGCTCCTCAATGGACGTCTTTTGTTGGATGCAATTGAAGTACCGCTGCTTTCGTGGTGTCAAAATAATTGACGTTTTAAAGTTGGTCTTAGATATTTCTGTCGCGTCTCGTTAGTGGAGCGTACGGTGGTGCTGGCGAAGCTAGTTTATAGAGATATTTTACTTTGTAAATGAATAGGTTTTACAACCTTTGACTAAAAAGGGGAGAATTACAAGTTTGACTTGTAAATAGATCTGTATGTAGCATTAAAGCTCTCGTATACATGGACCGATTTTAATTTTGTTTCTGCGTTCGAAAAGTGATTTGATGTACCTATCTTTGGCTATGATTCGTAAAAAGCTATGCAATTTTTTGATGATCATTTCTGGAGGTTTTTATCGTTTAAATGATTTCGTGTACATATATCTAAAAATAATGAAGACTGTAAATAGATTTGTAACTTTAGGTTAGAGTGGAATAATTAATAATATCGTATTTATTATTTAGTACATGAAAAAATCTAATAGTGTTTTATTTTGTCCTCAGATTCTTCTACCTGTACCATTTCTCGTTCTACGCGTACCATTACCGCTTCAATGGGCAATATAGCAGTCTGGCGCTTGTTACCTCGTGGCTCTTCATACAGGTAAATATATTGCTTACAATATTACGCACTTGCGGTAAACTTTACTTTTATTGAGGTGGATTTACGGAGTTGTTGCTCAAATTTGAAATGCCTATGCTTTAAGAGATTGGATTTAAGGTTGGATTAAAGTTCAGGGGGTAGGTATTGGAGTAATCAAAGATATGATTTTAAAATGACATGAGACATATATTTGGGTTATTCCATGGTAACTTACGTTCCGTTTTGAATAACATTTTAGGTTGATATTGTAATAATTAATAATCAATTGTTTTACTTTTTGTACATCTAAAATACAACTTTTCATTTAACTTAATATCAGCTGAAACGCTTAGATAGCCTTGTCCCAGAATTCTATAATAATTTGCATTACATGCAAAGGACAGTACGTTCCGAGACTTAAATATAAGATAGCAGGTTTTATGTGACAATAAAAACGATTAAGTCAGGAATTTAAATGTTACAAGGAGTAATAGTAAATATTGCAGACGAATAAAAAAAAAACAACAATGGTTACTTGCGTTAAATGGAACATGCATTACTTTTGAACTGAATATGTTAATATTTAGTGTTACCAGCTGAGAAATAAGAAATTCTATATTTAAAATTATGGAGATTATGTGATACTTTGACACTCCAGGAATAACAAGAGGCTTTCGAAAGCATTCCAAAAGGGATGTTGCCTGATTCCCAACATTTGTAAAAAAAAAAAAGATAAATTCCTGATAAAAAAAAAAATAAAAAAAACAATATAAGGAAGGGGGTTCGATACCTTACGTGTAGCTTGTTTTATGAGACTGAAAAGTTCGGTGGGAAATTTTGAAAGTACTTGACTAGTCCATGAAATTTATGGTAACTTGTTATGAAATCGTTTCGACAAATGCAAGTTTTAACATAGCTGCAGAACAAATTTCTTAATTTCCCCATACGTGCGCTGTCACAAGTTTGTAGGCTTTAGGATGAAGACTGTTTTGAGAAAGTCCAAAAATGTGATTTTTACATTGCTGTATCTCGGGGAGTTTTTATGACATAGATTGAAGTAGTTTTTTCACCAATATTCCTATTATTGTAACGTCGCCCGTTCTATAACATGGATCTATATCGGAATCCCTAACGTTATTTGTCCTATTGTATCGTTTGTCCTAATGTATCATTTGCTATAACGCATTTTTTTCAGAAAACGTAAAGTTTTAAGGATTGTTATAAAACAAACCTAACCTAACCTAATCTATACGACGATCTTTTAAAAAGTCTTGAAAAATATACGGTTTCTAAAAAAGCGTTATTAGGACAAACGACATTAGGGATTCCAAAGGAGACCCCTATATCATACCACAGAAAAAAATGTTGAATTGCCTATTGAAGTCGTGTTCTTTTTCCAATTTCTTCTGTCGAAGCTACGGCTATTTTCACAGTTGAGTCTTTGGCTGTTGATGCAAATTGCTTTTCTTCATAATCGTCCGTTTCAATGCTCCTCCAATTCCGTCAACCGGTCTTTTGTCATGCGATGTAGCAAAATAGTTCCATATCAGTAGCAGGTTATTTTCTATTGTCAGCTGCTTAATTCGATGACGAATTTGTTTTTAAATTGGGAAGCTGGACCATCGAACCACAATAGACGTTAACTGGTAAATTGCCTAGTACTAAATACATATATGCTTTGTTACTCTTTCTTTGATTTTCTTTCGATGTTCAGATAATTATCGTTTTTTTGATGATGAAAAAAAAAATACTCTGCCATGAAATTACCCATTTTGATTAGTAATTGGGAGGAAACCTCTACAAAGATTTATGGACTTTTAGGGTACACTCTTTTTCGGAATGACTTTAATGCACCCCGATAAGCCCTTTTCCAATTAGAAACTACAAACTTGAATAATTGTGATAAATTAAGTAAACAAGAAACACCTCGGCACACGACTTTCCTTTCTTGTCACAGACGGCCTGTCAACAAAATAATTACTATACCTACTAGCCAACCCTGCCATGCCAGATTTGATTAAGGGAAATATCATGCATATCTTTAAATACCTGCGTATAGCATCAGTGGGCCATGCCATCTGTTTGTCCAGATCACTTTGATGTCAGCCGGCCGCGGGCGGCGGCCGCCGTGTGTGCACACGTGAAGTTAGCGGATAAACTGTTTATCCAAAGCGATATTAAACATTCCTCTATCGTATTCCAGTTATTAAATCCCTGGACTACATTTAAATACATTTCAAGCGATACGTCCTCATATTGCGCCGCGGGAAAAGAAACGCTGTATGAGAATAATAAGCCGTATTAATGTGGCGACTCACACCGTAAACCACAACTCCCTTTCGAGTTGTGATTTCACGCACACACGCCCACTATACTTTATCATCACGGCACAGTTGAACCTTCCAGTTATTATTATTTTTAAGTACACTACGAAGAAGAAAAAGCGACTTAGCCGGCTCTAAAAACTCGAGGTCGACCCGCAAGCATTTGTCAACAAATCACGTCCCCATACGTTATTGTGACCGAGTCGCACACTTCACGGTCTTACACCGCAGAAGAATCAACTTTAGTGCGATAAAAATAAAAGACGTTTCGTGCGTCTACCTGGCGGTCTAGCTCGCGAGATGGACGTCACCGCTGCGTCAAAGTTTTGTCAAATGTTTTCCGGGACAATTCCCAAATAACATCCGTGCGTGTAATATTTCCCGCACGCCTGGGGGCCGCCGGCCGGGGTTGCGACGACGTACTTAAACAACGTCATTTGAGGCATCACGAGAGACGTTTCATGACCTTACGATACCTAGCTATTGTTGCGAGGTGCTCGACATGCCATTGTTTATCTGCATATGAATATTATCGTAATTGCAATTTTGTCACAAAATTACTTTATTTGCTTGCTAGTAGAAGTTTATCACCTATCACCGTCTTTATTAAATAATGTCACTTAATGATTTCGGTTGTTCCTGGAAACAAAATGGCAATAAATTGTCTCTATGCCAACCAATGCTTGTACTAAATTTAAGCAGAACTATTTAGAGTTTCAGCACGTGCTTGTTCAACTGCCGTCAACCCACGCTTATTAAATAGCTGCATGAGTGAATAGGCTGTCATGTTCTTGGCCCCATAATTACTCACCATTTGGTGGATGGTACCACGGAGCACTGCTGATGATACAATCGCTCATAAGCCTTTGAAAAAAATTACTTTGTTTTTACTTCAACCTAAACCTCATTTGTCAACGTAGAAGTCCATATTCTGAGTGGTGATGTAGTGAATTTTGTTTCGTCTGCGTCTAATTTAATATTTTATACAATTTCCATTTAAATACCAAATTTATGACAACACATACGATGGGTTAAGGCACAATATCCGAAATAAATAATATAGCACACATATTCGATCTCCAACAGTATAAAAAAACTACAGTGAAGCGCAGACAGCGTGTCTTGAACGGAAGTGCACGAGTCGTGATGCAATCGCCGCTTGCGGAAGCTAATAACGCGCCGAGCGGACCGCGGCCTGCGCTGGTGTTTAGTTTGTATAAAACAACTGTCTCGCCTGTTGCATGCGAGATTTCGTTTGGATATTATAACTAAACAACAAACATAAGCGTTTCTATTCATATACAGGTAGACTGAGTTCATATTGGTGGCTCTCCAAATTTACGCGGAAGCTTATTGATTTGCTGTGATATTATGTACTGAACGGAATAAAATAACACGGTACATGTTCGGCTATGCAAAACGAGAGTGTCTCGAACTGGCGCGTTAGGCTCTGCTGGATTATCGCGGGAAGGGCGACGTCGAAAAACAAGAAGCCCCTTCGGAATGCAAAGTGAGGGCTTATCTTATAATCATCGAGCGTGTCAACTTATTAAAAATCATATTTCACGAGGTCGCTTCCCCGGCCGGGACGCCGGGACGCGGCGCGCATAACATTGATGGCGCCCGACGTGGGACCGTCCGCTACATTAATTTAAACCGTCCCTACTTGTTGACAACAAGCTCAAACTAAAGTCCGATAAACTCTGTCTTAATAAAGTTACTTTAAAACATTTTTCAATTTCTCACCTCGACGTTTTCTATTCCGCAAAAGGGGTTCATTCAAGATAACAGGCCCGGTTTGGCCTAATTCCTGTCAAGTCCTAAATAAACAGCCATCGTCCGCCATTACTGGGTCGCTAAAGTGCGGTAATCTTACAGATCTCCTACTAATTATAGTTCTATTTAGTTCAAACCCTTCCATAACTTTCTCTCCCTAATTGGTTAAAATTAATTTCATGATTGACTGAATGTAGTTCTGAACTTTAGGCATCATAGTATCATGCCGGAACGTATTATTGTTTCTATTTTGTAAAATCATATATCGTTCAGTTAAATCTACGTATAGCGATCCATTCATTGCTCTGTAGCAACATGATACGAGTATACATAACCCTTCAGTGAATCGCCCAAACATAAACAACGGAACATGATATTTCCACCTATAATTATTTAGATGCTCGATGCACTCTGCATTGGTCTCTTTGTTTTGTTTTCCTGTTTAATTCAATGTTTTCGCTTCTAATTCGTGATTCCTTCCCGTTAGCTGCAGGATTAGTTAAATGAAAAGGGATTTTTTTTCTTCCTCGATGCCCCTCGTGCCACGCAGTTGTTCGCTGTTTTTTCTTTGCATTTTAAATCAAAATAACTTTATTTTCGTCCGAGTTTTCTACCGTCTTGGCATAATCAACGTGCCGGCTCTAAAGTGTTTAAGACAATTTTGCGGCATAAAAAATATCATCACAAAGAGCTCTCACTTTCCTTTGAAGTGTTAAGTCTACTCTCGAGAGGTGTTCAGTTCCCCCGCAGTTGTTCATAACTGCAACCACTATCACAAAGCGCGCGCGTTCAAAGGTCTAAGACGCGTAGCAAGTAGCATTCCTACATGTATTTATTACTATCGTTACCTTACACCATATTATTAAGAAGATGGTACCATAAAACTATAATTATCAGCGTTGCAAACAAATAGGTATATTAATATAATAATTAGTACACTTCAATGTAGCTTCGTTTAGCATAAACGTTACGATTAAAATTATATGACGAACAAACTAATATCGCGCTACATATTATCGCAAGGAAATATCTCTTTTATTTCATTCACATACGTTTATCGGGCAGGCTGTGCGGTAAATCTCAAAGCGCTCGATGTTAATGGACGTATAAAAGGGCATCATCTCTGTCCATTAAATACCTTTTAAACGTTTGATCCTCTTTTTAAATCTGTCGCAGCGATGATCCGACATGTGATTGGGGCGGGTCGTGTCAATTAAGGTCATACATTGTGGAGCATTCCCGTTATGGGACAAACGGGCCGCTTTTATACATATACTGCTTGTTAAGTGAATAACATGCTTTTCAATGCTTCTATCAATGACTGATCCATTAAAATTACAAGTAACACATTTTGCCTTACTGAACTGATCCGACGATTTGCTAACGGAACTTTATCCAATTCAGACGAATATAAACTAAATGAAAATGCTTTTAAGAAACGCTCAAAGCATAACTAGCTAAATAGGTACCTAATACCAACCTCCTACGAAGTATTTCAATTACGGATGGTGCAAAATAAGTGGCAACGGTGGTTTCGCTATGGCGTGGCATGCGCTTCGAATAATAAATCACAGAAGCGTCGTAACTTGTCCGCGCCGCGTAACCCGTTACACCCGCAACGCGGAAAAAATCAAAACGAGAGGATCACAAAATATAATTTCAAATAAAAGTTCACTCCAGGGCGGTCGCAAGTTTCTTAATTAAAACTTACGTCGGACGTCGCGAGGGGAGGGAACTTTGACCCAGAAATAAATAAATAGAAACGGGGATACTCTCGGTGGTGTCACGAGTCGCTCATTTATTTGTCTAAAGGAGTTTTGCTCAGTTCGACGGACGTGTCTCATAATCTGTACCGGGAATGTCTGCGAGTAAATATCGACGCGCCCACCACTTAGCCACGCCGCCGTCGCCTACTACCGGCTTATCTCTTTACCGTTTATTTATTGTTACACGTGCAGCATCCTTCCCCGGAATTGTGACTGCGCGGTTATTGGCACGCTTAGTGATTTTATAATGATGCAATGTTTTGTTTCAGCACTCGATGTTGTACTTCTTCCATCACTACGAATTGCCTGTGATACTACAACAGGCCCAGCTGCAGCAATTGCTTCTCCGTACTCATCACGGTATGGGGGGCATGGTAGGATTGGCTGGCATCGCCGCGCTTGCCAGTGGAGCTGCTTATCACGATGCTCCAGGCACTGGCACCCAGGCCACTCCGCCAACAACTCAGTCCACTACCCAAACCGTTCAGAATACTGCGCAATCTACCACGCAGACAACACCCTCGGTCTCTACTGCACAGACAAATACAACGCATACGGGTGATGTCATCTCCTCTAGAACGGTGGCCGCAGAAACTACCGCCACTGGTACCAACACAGGTAGTGTTAATGAAAACGTGGAGAGCTCCGTAGCGATATCAACGAATAATAAGATTAAAAACAACTCTGACACAATAGACTCGATCAGTCCTAGTGGCGAACATGATATCAAAATAGAAGAGATCTCAAGAAAGAGCTCTCGAGACGAAGAGAGAGTTGTGAGCAGCAGTAACGTTACCGCTGTTGCTCACAACAACGATTTAAACCCTGCTCCAGAGAGTACTGGTAAGGAGACTACCAATGGTCAAGACGAAACTTCAACATTAGACCGTCGACGAAAGGGCAGCGGTGACATGCCCGATACCGATCCTCCTCTGCTCTCGACTAGCGTTCATGACGCGGCTGCCGACAGAAGGACTCCCATTCCTTCCTCCGAGGCTGACGAATTAGAATAATAAATAAATCTTACGTGTTATTCTTATAACTGTCAACTTTGCATTGAGTATATTCAGTATCCTTTGAACTATCTGCTTACGTGATTACTTTTATGACATTAAACAATAATTTAAAACATAATAGAAATAATACTACGAAATGTGTTTTGAACCAACAATGTTATGTTTTTCATTTACTTGTCACAACAGAAGACTGGTGAACAACTAAATACATTTTTCTTGTCGAGCGAAGGGTGTTGTTCTTAGGAACTTGTTAGTGATTTTTTTTGTAGGTTTATCGTATGTTCTGAAAGGTGATTGTAGTATGTAAGACGATGTATGCCACTAAGGCAATATGTAAATAATTTGATGTCGATACATATTTATTAGGATCTTATTTTTGTTAAATATGTTTGTTAATTTGAATATGCTTAGTGGATGGCGCTAGAAGTTGGCATACTCTTTTCAGTGATTTAGTTATTGCAATAAAACATTTTGAGTCATATTTGTCCATTTTCATTCATTTCTCCTATGGCATGTTTAAAAATATCGATGTAGTCGCCTGTCGTCACGTTAGAAATGGATCAGCTATCTGCAATTCATATCAGTTTTTGTTGTTTTCCAAAGTATTAAATGAGTAAGGTAAATGTCCCATGTGCTTGACACTTACGTAGGTCACTCGATAAGTTTTGAGATGCTCGAAATTCGAAAATGGAACGCACCTGACTTATATGTTTTTAAAAAGCAAATTTATTTAAAAATAGAACACAAGTTGCCGATTCGCTCCAATTTAAAAAATGAATATGTTACAGTCATTTTTCTAAAACGGTTCCCGCGTTTTTTCTTTGTAACGATGTAGCTTAACCGCGAACATTTGCGTGCTATGATATTTTATGATTTTAAATTTGGTTTATCTGAACAATTGTGTTTGCAACGATTGCAGTCAGCGTTAGGAGATTCTGCTTCTTCACGGGCAATAGTTTTTAGATGGTTCAACGAATTTAAAAGGGGTAAAACCAGCCTCGAAGATGACCACCGGAAGTGGTCGCCCGCTAACAGCAGTAACTGCAGAAAACGTGGACTACTGAAATGTTGGTGCGAGAAGATCAACGAATAACATACAAAGACATAGAAAATATCTTAGGCGTCAGTTCGGGGAGCGTTAGCATCATTCTACATCAACATCTTGGAGTAAGGAAGCTCTGTTGTCGTTGGATACCACGTTTGCTCTCCGATACTGAGAAACAGGCTCGTGTAGATTGGTGTCGTGAGATGCGTCTACGATTCGACAACGGGACATCGCGGCGTGTATCGGAAATAATTACAGGTGACGAAACATGGATTTACCAATATGACCCGGAAAATAAGCGGCAATCGTCAATATGGGTCTTCTCAGAGGGAAATTTACCAACAAAACTACAAAGACCTCGTAACGTCGGCAAAAAATGGTAGCTAGTTTCATTTTACGGGGCGGACATTTATCAACATCAATGTTGGAAAATTATAGGTCAGTCAACTCTGATTGGTATACTACAGTAGTATTGCCGCAAGTTTTCAAAGCAGTGCGAGAGAGGAGACCAATGACTGGACTTCGGGGAATCTTGCTGTATCACGATAATGCCTCTTCACATACGTCCCTCAGAACAAAGGCGTTTATTGAGAAAGCTGGGATAGAAACCTTACCACATCCACCCTATAGTCCTGACTTAGCTCCCTGCGATTTCTTTTTGTTCCCAGTAGTGAAAGAAAAAATAAAAGGGAAGTTTTTTTCGAGTGCTGAAGAAGCCGTGGCTGCATATGAAGAAGCAATTTCGGACCTATCTGATGAAGACTGGCAAAAGTGCTTCCAAAGTTGGTTCAGACGAATGGAACTTTGTATAGAGAGTAATGGAGTGTATTTTGAAAAATGTAAAATAAATAATACTAATATCTTCAATCGTTTTTTTAATCTCAAAATTTATCGAGTGATCTACGTAGCAATTAACAACATAGCAATTTCAATAATTGACACACCTCTTATCAACTCTATTGCAATGGATTAAGGATAAATATTCTAAGTATTGGAACAGCAGCGTCAAGCACTGGAACAATTAACTTAATA
Organism: Hedya salicella; assembly: GCA_905404275.2. NCBI lineage: Eukaryota > Metazoa > Arthropoda > Insecta > Lepidoptera > Tortricidae > Hedya > Hedya salicella. Next base: position 13,452,977 of record FR990112.1, on the reverse strand, counting down.
AGAATACAATTAAGAAACCTTAAAAATATGGTTCAAACTACACAGCTTTAAATGTAATATTTCATTTGCGCTTTCACATGTATTTGTAGTTGAAGTTATGTGCATTTTCAATTCCTTATCATCATCAAACCTCCCTAGGATTTCCACAACGACCGACTGCCCTCATTCATGGGTTTCCCGTCTTGGAGACCAGGTCATCTTGACCAAGGTTCTTGAGTAGAGACTGTGTCCTAGAAGACGCAGCGTGCAAAGGATCTCAACGAGGTGAACCGACGATGTAGTCAAGATAATTTGACTTATTAAAAAGATTTGTACGTAAAAACACGTAATTGCGGATTTGGTGTTTGCTAGTTGTGCCTTATATTCACTGATGACAACCAACACTTACTAAATATCTGTCACTGCTCTTCAAGACCTGGCATCTCCGTACTGCATCTATATACTGAGATACTATATGCATTTATATATTTGGTTTTAAGCAGGTATTTGTTGGTTTGTGAATTTTGGTTGTCAACAGACGAGGTTTTCATGTAGGTAGGCATTCAAAAACTCAATCTCAGTTTAATGTCTTATTTAAATTCCAGAGATTCTAGCCCGTGAGAAGACTATAGCTGAAAAACCTGAACTGAGTGCCCCACTTGCATGTATTTAGTAGTACTGAATTGATACGGAACTCTTGTCATTTTTCTAATATGGAACATGTAATTTATCTATATGGAGACAGTACTACTACATAATAATATTTATGTAGTAGTAATGTGTCCATATAGGTAATTTGATGTTACGGCGGCCATGCGGTTGCCATGGCGGTGGCATGAACCTACTCTCGTTTTACTCGGTATTCCTTATTTTATTCCTTAATGTGCGACCACCTGCCGGCCAAATGTTTTATATATAAAATATCGTCTCCTCATCACCACGCCTAGAAATACCGGCCTGTGGTTCATATTCGACTTGAAAGTTCCAACACATACCTATTATCTGTAGCCCAGTCATAGGGTTACACCGGGTTTGATTACAAAATTGTATATCGATTACAATATTTGCCATGGTAAGCTAAACATCTTAGTTGTATATTGTCTAGGTAGGGAGATGACTTTGTGTCCAAATCGCATCATTGCAATATTCCATGAGAGACAAAAGGCTTGGTTGTAAAACGTAATAATGTCATAACGTTTTAATAGGCAAATGGTTCAAATGACCATTATGGCCAATGCGGAAGAACGTCTTTATAGTATAAAGACTATGTAGTCAAAACGTAAAGTAAGTCTTAAAAATGTCCAAGTAGCAATTCGTCTATTATGGAATGACATCCGTAGATTGTACAATCACAACACTTTCAATATATCCTGTTTAATACTTCCAAGGCGATTACTGACCACACTGACAATTCGGTATCATAAACTATCCTTCGTTCAACCTGGTCGATTTGGGATGATGACGGTTTTTTAGGGTGTCAATCGATTCTGTTTTTGTAAGGATGAAATATCTATGGAAATAAATATGGGACTAAATACAAATAGTATTGTATTGTATTTATTGTAAACACTTTATTGTACATAAAAACAATAAAACAAAGAAATCAAAGTAACACATTTGTACAAAGGCGACCTTAACCCTTTAAGGGATCTCTTCCAGTTAACCTTAGAGCAAATGAAAGAGAAGAGTAAACATCAACGCAGATAGACAAACCAACAAGTTAATATGCACAATGACATTAAAACTGTTAAAAGCTAAAGTAGCATACACATACACATAAACCCTAAATAATAAATAGTAATATAATAGCATATATATCATCTAGATAAATAAATATACATGTGTAAATATATATTTATATATACATAATAAATATACACAAACGGATAAATATTAAATGACGAGGTCAGGGGTCTAAAAGCCATAAGTTTTTTTAAGTTTTCTTTAAATGATGCCACGGTTTGTAATAGGGATATTGACTGTACTAAAATAATACTAAAATTTTGATGCGAAATGGTAGTTTTTATGACGAAAATCCAAAAAAATCGTTGAGTTCGATACCTTATGTTTTATAAGCCTTTAAAAATAGGTGGAAGAGTCCATTTTTAAAGAGTGAAAATATAAATAAATATTAATACCAGTGAATAACGCATGAAATTTATGGTAACTTTTGTTATGATTATGAAACCGTTTCGATAAACGCAAATCTTTCAAACATAGGCTATTCAGTTCTCGGTAACGCTGGTGAAACCGCGGGTATATGCTAGTAGTTTGATAAAAACCAAATGGACTTCATAAAATGCCAAAGAGTTAAAAATGTTCCCACCTGTTACCTGTTTAAGAAATAACCGGCATTTACAAGCCTTAGCAAATTTGAACGTTCATTAAAAGTTAATCTTCACGATTTCTATCTAAATAACTTTCAAGATTTGTAAGACGTTTGGAGCGGTAATTCGGTATTGAATACTGTTCATTCATTTTGCTCTCGGTTTTCATTGAAAGTCGAGCATAACCTTTTATAAAGTAATTTTGTTCGGAACTAAGATGAATCTAATGGAAGGAGTCTATTGTTCAACTGGCCGGTCCATTACTTCCGTATAACTAGGTAATGTCTCTCATTTGTCTGATAAGATCTAGAGTAGCAGTCTTTTTTTGGTGATGGAACCTTCTTGAAACACTACATACTAACTATTCTTGAAACAGTACAAACCACTAAACCTACTTTTAAACCTTTCATACATTTTATTAGGACAGTTACATTACCTACTTATTCTTTGGGAAGACGTGCCCATTCTTTAGGTAGTAGTACCTATTATATCTATCGACTCCCTTCAGTTCAGTACAGTTTTTAAATTTAATGGCTTCTATCGTTTAGGACAATTTTGCCAGTGTCAAGGTTTAAAAGCCAAGGATACGGTATACAAAACTGAGTTGATCCACACCAATCCATGTCGCCCGTTCAAGATGGACGACAATAATGCCACGACTCCTTTCAAAAGTCGTACTACTTACATGTGAAGCACACTTTGAAATTAGCTGTTTTAGGGCGTTTTATACTTGCATTGGTCTGTGGAAGTTACCTTTCCACAAATGTCTATATTAGGTATGTCATTTCATTTCATTGGTGTCACTTGAATGCTTCGGACACAGTGGATTGAAAAGCAAAACTGATAACATAGTGGCGCCTGGAAATTTCGGTATGTATTCGCTAAATAGGACTTGTAAAACAAAACTGTAACAAATTGGATTGTGGTAGGTATTGTTTCGCAAATCTTACGGATTTTGCTGGCGTGGTGACGATAAGCATCGGCGGCGGAGTGCTCGGCGAAATCAACTTATGGTATCAAAACAGCCAGTCTGTCCATGTTTTTTGGAAAGCGCGGTTAAGAACTGATTGTGAATTCATTGTCATTTGATTTTCGCCTTTCTAAACGCAAAATACGCTGACGCACTGTAAGCGCAGCGACGTTGCCATTTTTCACACATACCTTTCACACCAAAACTTAACGCTGCGTATGCATTTTATCCATCTGCGTAAACACACTGGCAGATTTTTTGGAACACCGGTGTTTTGACCGGTGTGGCAATCTTTAAATTCTCTCACAACATTATTTTTCGAATCGTTTAATTATTCCTGTGTATCGTGTGTTGTATACTTATTGAAAGGCTGTCGGCCTTTTATTGAGTCTTTGAAGTAAGAGTGAATAGGCATCTTGTGAATGCGTGAGCTACATCACCTTATTTTTACTTTATTCAAATCCAACGCAAACCTATATTTAATAAAGAAGACTTAACTCTGAAGAAATCTTCCTTTGATAGATTTACAGTTTTTATTTCGTGGTAAATATTCGTGTTGTTAATCTAAAATTGTCGCATATCTTTGGATGATATAGAGTATTTGATGCCGACTGTATTGATGCTGGGCTTGGAGTCGACTTTTCGCTCTATTTGCTAAATATCCGTGTACCAATTGGTATTCAATTTAAAAAAGACATATATCAGCAAGTGGAATGTTCAGCAAATACCGACACAATAGATTTGTTTTTAATAAAGGAGCCACGTTATTCTATATATGAAGCTTCAATATTTTGGGCAACTGCTACGACTTCTATACCTACTAGTTTTTAATTTAATCTACCACTCTTGCTATAAATATATTGGCATAGGTAGTCCATTATAATATGTCAACCAGCTATGACAGTTATGATTTTAATTCCAGCGTAGGTAAAGGAACCTTGTAAATGTGACCAAGAAAGAATCTTATTTATTCCAGCTGAATATACCAAAAACTAAACAAAAATCATCTTTCGTAGGTTCCCTCGAATTGCAACAGCTCTTTATTTTGGGTTTCAATTTAAAAACATTCCACTTTTGAAATGGTACTCATTATTTTACAATGTATATGCTCGGAAAATGTATCTTTGTATGCTAATTACCGCATAGAAAGTGGCAACTTCTGAGCATAGGTACGCATTGTAAAACGTTGTACATACACGTGCGAATAGGTAAGTCCCTGTAATACTTACTGCACTTGTATCGTAGCTATTGACATACATTTCAATCAGATATTTTAATACCTACATGTTTAGGTAGGTACTATTCCTAAATGTACCAGTAATTGTCAGCATTAACAAAAAATATTTTGCGCTTCGCATAGAGGTCTCAACGATGCACTTCAAAATCGGTAACAGTCTTATGAAGGAGCTACTTCAAACTCCTATATTGCACAAGCTCTTCCCAATACTCGCACGGGATGTTGCATGCAGTAAGATCGTTTTGATGACGTCTTTGTAACGCAAGAAATTACCGCCTGGCTTGCGTTTTCCAGCCTTCAACTAAAATACAGGTTTTGGTAGTCTAGGTGTATATAAGTAATGAACTTAAGAAATTAATATAAATAAGTCTAAGATGTCCTTTTGAATCGTTTATGTTAGCTATTTGGTGGTGAGCAGACCCCGTTAACCTGGTGATTTAATGAAAATGTTACCTTTGGCACGGGACATTTATATTTTTAACATTGATGTACTTAAACAAAACACTTATTGTATTAATAGGTATATTTTAAGGCAATTGGCTTAAAAGATGTTTTATTTGGTTTTTAAACTCTATAATGCTTAATTTGTCATAGTGTAGTTGACTGCAGTTTTGAATAAAAATTCCGATGGCTAACGGTTTAACAAAGCAAGCAAAAGGGTAATAGTCCCGCATACCCATACGGCCTTACGCAATTTACTAAAAGAGAAATACGTAAAATTGTGATTCATAAATCTTGAAACTAATTTTTCACCCACGTCCCGTGGTCGCGTAATATTTAACAATTTCTAACATATACACATAGGGCTAGTTGCAGATTCAGTGACAATGCAATAATAAACTAAAAATACGCGCTCAAATTAAAGGGGATATTAAAAATTGTTTTCTAACAAAAACTTTTTATACCAATATATGTCACATGAACACGAAACAAATATTGTTATAACCCTATGTTTCGATATCATTAAATTTTCACCATTGATAACGGGGTCTGGTGGTAAGTATTTTGCAAGGAAAAGGGACTTCGAGTGTGAATGAAACAAGTATAATGTGTGGACAGATTTATTAGTTACATAGTTAACATTTAAACTACTTCTTAAATACTTATTGCTATCAGGGTAAATTATACACAACCAGTAAGTTAATATCTTTTAATTTGTCTATAGTACCCAGATACAACATGGAACAAACTGGATACAATCCTTTATGGATTAGGTACTGTAGTTATAAAGATAACACTTACTAAGAACAAGAGATTTACAACGGATGGGTGCAGGATTGCTTCAAATTTTATTTATTTTACTTTCATAGGAATTATGTTTATTAACATACATATAATATTAAAAACACTTACATATTACGGAACGGTAAAAACTACAGTCCTTAAGCAGTCATGAGTTTTTGAGCGAACGTTTTACGATCTCGTGTGGAGATCTTTACTATATTATACACCTGTCTACAGCGTAATTTGGTAGGTTATACACAATTCTTTCAAAGGAGGCGATAAATTTCCTGGCTCGATTGGCAGCTGCTCAGCTTCTGAAAACACGAAACTGTGTCAGGATGGTACAAATTAGAAAAGACATTCTACATTCTGCCTAGTGGCAGTTTAAATGTCATTAAAACTTAGTTTTTTTAGTAAGTATACACTAAATTCTGAAAAGTACACAAGGCTAGGCATAATCAGACAGTGCCATACCAAACAAGAAATGTTTTGTCTTAAGTTTTTGTAACTGATCAGTATTGTAATTCGATTGCGCCGATATTATTAAATAAATTTCCCGGGGAAGACGAGATAATTCTGTCGGCATGCTCTATAGATTGTACCTAGCCAAATAATGTTTTTAAAGTATTAAGACTGTAAAACTAAGTCTCACTAAAACTGGTAAACGAAACAGGTTTTTCCTTGTTAAGTGTACCGATTTCGATGGATAAAATGAGTATTCATCTGAGTTTTAGGTCTGGTGTCCCACTGGGTGCAACAGAAGACTGAAACATTCAGATAAACAGTCATACATGGCTACCCACTGCAAAAATAACCTTAATGTGACGGACGCTTATGATTATGACATACGTAGCTGGATTTGTATCCGGGCAACATTAATGCATAATAGCTCTAGTGCCTGCCACGTTAAGGTCATCTTTGCTTCGGCGAGCCACATACACACATGGACGAGTTTAGGGTCAGATCATACATTTAGAGTTTCGTCAGAGATTCCGTCCATTCGAAACACATTTCCGCGCGGACGAAACATCACTCACAATACTGAATATCTCTGGCGCAACACTAAAACAATTTAAATTTTGAGCAAGTCGGTGTAATATCATCCAGTGGTAAGCCGATGAGAAGATCTTCGCCTGATGAATTTCGCCTTGTCAGCTACGTGTATTCTCAAGCAATAACATCTCATAATGTGTGTTAATTCCCCAAGAATACGCGTGACCTCCAAGTCAGATAGTCCATTATAGTCTTCGTCGCTCCCAACTGCCAAGAAGAGAATGCAGCACCTCGTGTTGTACAGTCTTCTTTGCAAGCTGAGTGCGGTTATCTGCACTGTTGAGTGCCAACTTGCACTCAACAGTACATAAAGCATGTGCTTACTAACATCAAATATATTACGTTGAGATACATATGCAGGTTGGGTGCTATTTTGGTAATTTCTAGGTGATAATTAACATTAACAAAGTTATTATGTATAAATAACTTTGGTATAATAATTGTAAACATATTTTTTTACTATTATCGGTTTTATCGGTATTGTCCATACTATAAAATGCTGGTTAGGTGTATTGGGATAATTCCAAATTTGGGGTAATTTCGAAAAACAGAGGCCATAACAATGCTCACCATCTTAGAGCCATCCAATGCTCACGTGTTGGACACTAAGAAGCTTTGCAAAGCCTATTTTACATTATCTCTAGTATAAACAATGTGTTTTTCGTAAATACCCTGCATCAAAAATCATACGTAATTAGCCCAATGCACCTTATTGGAAAACACACTTGCATTTACCAAATAACACGTACAGTATAAATACATGATTCAGCAGCCATATTTCCAGGGTATATGTTATACCTACATCATATTTATATAATATAGAAGTAGGTACTAATCATGAACAGTTTAGGCAGGTAATTAAGTACTCTTGCTTGTCATTTTTTGGGTATATTTAGGGCATATGAATGAATGAATGAATGAATGAATTTACTGTCCATGATTAATTCCTTCGTGTAACGTATCGGTACATAATAATAATCCAATAGATGATACTCAGTCAATGAACTTTCGTGTAAATACATATGAAAAACAAACATAGCTGGAAATAAATAAGTAAATAGGTTAGGAAAACAGTGGGCAGGCAAACGGATCGACAGAGTGTTTACAATACAGTGAGTTCGATAACATACAATTCAATTGTTAGCTGTGTAATAATATCAAATAACGAAACTACGGGACTGAATAAACTAAAGAATTACAAGTAACTGTCACAAAAAATATATTGAAGGATAATCCGACAACGATACGAAAAAAACTAAACAATGAAACTCACTCAATATTTGTTTCTACTTATCTATTTCTGAGGCAATCCGAGCGTCACGGGACAAGAAGGGCAGTGGGCGTAATCGCCGCAGCGTGTGCCGGGGCACGCTCGCGCACATCCGGACTTCGGCCGTAATCCGGACAGAACACGGCGTTCCCGGTGATACCCGGTGATACCCGCTGGCGCCGCACCCGGGTTGAGCTGCGGAACGAAACAGATGGATGATTGTCGAGATTAAACGCAGCTCTCCAGTGTTTTAGAGAGATTTGCTGATGTTTGTCGAACCTGCAGGTATTTGGTTCATTTTGGATCTCGTGAATTTAATTCGCTTATTGTTTGGGTTACCTGTACAACCTATTCAGAAGGGTGTGTTAGTAAAAAGGTGAGGCATTGTCGATCTAATTCTAGACAATTCTGATTTATTCTTAATCTTGACTGGACGCGTAGACTTTGACTAGACACACTGAGGCCCGTAAAAACTCTGGTATCTGGCATTACCGATAACTCCCACTCGAATTCATGTAAAGGGTTGTGAACCGGGCGTTGTTTCAAAGCCAATTTAGGGCATATCTCGGTACAAAGAAATAAAAACTTAGAAGAGAGTGACTTGTAAAAGCTTGCTTGATTAAGTCGTTTATCATTAAGCTAAAACTTATTTTACAGTGAAGAATGGAAACAAAAGTAACGATAAAGATTAAACAAATTGCATCTAACTATAAATATTACATTTGTGTCGTCTGATTTGTGGCCCAGTGTTATTCTGACGCGATTCTCTTTGACTATACACACAGTCATCTACGATATCACCTGTGCAAACTCACTCGGATTCATGTAAAGGGGTCTAGCAGGGCGGTGTCACGAAGCCAATTAGGGCATGCTCCCGTGTAATCGCGAATCGATACGTTCAAAGGTCAATGCATACATGTAGGCCCGGTACATCGATAGGTACGGTACATACCACGCAGGTAAGACCACGATTCATCGATTTTTTCCCGTGTTAACCTGGAGAGGCGCTGAAGTCGCAGATTTGAATCCCGCCTCTATTTATTATCTTTAAATATAAACATGGCTGATGTTACATGAAAATGAGGCCAACTCTGTCATAATTTGCCCCAAAAATGGATGGTCAAACAACATTTAAACGGTGGCTTAAAAAAATATTTCACATGCTTGTAATATACTGCTGTTATGTTTAATTTTGCTATACAGAGAGTTCATACATAAATCTTATAAGAAGAAAACTCAGCGCGCTTTAGTACATATTAAATATGAGCGCACAATAGTTATTTGAATATCATTGAAACTGCGAATATTTCTTAAGAATCGTAGATCGGATAAGCTTTTAACGCTTTCAGAATGTAACCTTTTCAGTATTTGTTACCGATCTATAGGCTGCAATCGTATCAGCCGCTTACCTCGGAGGTTGATCTGTTATTTGAGGCTTTGATCCTTTGAAGACGGCCTTTTGTCGCCCCCGGCGCCCGGCGCCCGGCGCCCTCCTGTCGAGAATTATGACATTGTATGGTCACTATTAGGGACGTGTGAGGGACAAATGAATTCTCTTTAACCTCTCTATGATCAATAATAACTATCTAGCAATATAAAATGACCAAGTAAAAAAATATACGATTAGGTTGAAATGGTGTCAGGCGCGAATACTTTGAAGTTTGAGCCGTTATGTTTTTGATCCCTCCCTCCGGTCAACATTGTCTGTAGTGAACAAAATGTCGAAATAAAAAACACTGTATAAATAAAAAATCTATAGGTACAACGAAATATAAGCTGCAATCGTATGATGCGGTTACCTCGAAGTTTGACCCGTATTCTGAGATTCTTCCTTGAAGGGTTTTCGTTGCTCACCGGTTGCCACCTGTAGACAATTATGACATTATATGGATACTATTAGGAATATGCTATAGATTAATGTATCCATACTAATCCATACTTAATATTATAAATGCGGAACTGTGTCTGTCTGTCTGTTACCTCTTCACGCTTAAACCGCAGGACCGATTTGGATGAAATTTGGTATGAAGATAGTTTGAGTCCCGGGGAAGGACATAGGCTACTTTTATCCCGGAAAAGTACCCTTATCCGCGATAAACGAATTTAAGGAGGATGAAGTCGCGGGCAGGAGCTAGCTTTTGTTTATTGATCACGATAACTTAGAGAGTTAAAATACTGAAGATGAAATACGGACGTATTCCCCTCTGCCAGAGTATATGAACAAGTCTGTACAGTAAATTGTCAGTATATGAGTGTGACTTTTTTGGTAAGTTTTTTAGAGTGCGTTTGAAGTAATAAGAATATTTCCGTAGTACCTACGCTGTACTTGTTCATCTCGTTTTCCGCTAAAAATGCATAAAACATAGTTCTGTAATGGAACAGCTTGCCATCTTCATCTGGTTTAATGCTCTATGAAATATATATGCAATACCTACTTCGCAAAAAATAAATGTATAAATATATATAGTATTTGCTAGAGATCAGTTAGTTTCGTATCAGGCGCTTACCTCGGAGATTTCATCTGGTATCTAAGGCTTTGATCCTTTGATGAAGGCCATCGGTTGCTCCCGCTCCCTACGTCCTCCTGTCGACAATTAGGACATTGTATGGTCATTATTAGGAGCGGTATAATTATTTGAATATAGTTTTTTGATCAATATAATCAACACCAATCATTAAATATAATTTAATAAAATCTATACGAAACACTCAAATTAGCCGAAACCAACTGAAAGGAAGCAAAATTGGCCATGCCTAACAGTTATGTTACAGTTTGTACTTCTCTTACAAACTTCACACAATTTCAGCGTTTTAACATTTCATAAAAAGTTGCGAAATTTGTCTGTCAGAAAACTAGCCTATTTTGATTGAATGTCTAAATTGTTTAATATAAAAAATATTCAATGAAAAAACTCCATGTTTATCTCTCATATTATGTTCTCTATCATTTTCAATAATATTATCAAACATATCCATGGCGCATGAAACTGGTATAAAAAAAAATTTGTACCCATTATATTTATGTACTTATAGGTCGATATTTAATTATATGCACCTACCAACCGCGAGAGTATAAAGTCTCAATAATATTTTTAAAAGTCTCGAGAATTTTCCTAATCTGTGCATTGTGCATACATGATATACGAAGCAAGTATTAAGTATTAACAAAACATCTCTAATACTATCAAGTCTGTAAGCTATCAAGAAAATTATTTTGGGGTTATAATCTGTTCAATTTCCGGATAACATGTAATAGATGATTCACAAAGGGACTAAGAGTGAATCACAAAGGGACCAAGAGTGAATTGCAATCAGAGACCTTATTGGAATTTTCTTTCCCATCATAATTGTATGGCTCTATTCAGATGCAAATAAATCGGCTAGAACGCAATGTAGGGTAATAGTTTACAGATAGTTACCCTTTGTATATTTCGTATTGTCTGTAGCTATACATTAATGAATTTGTATGCACGTAACATTATCGCACCACCTACTCACCCCTGACCTTTTTTGTTATTCCCGTTATACAAAGGTTGTCTGGAAGAGATCGCGTTCTAGACATTAAACCACCTATTGTTGACTGTAGTTTATGTTAAGGCTCAGTTGGTCTGTCTCATTGTTGGTCTGCAATAAACAATTGTTATATTGTATTACATTTTATTATAAAAAAGTAATTAGCTATTAATAAATAAAAGAGCTTGATGAAATTGGATCGAAGGTTTTCGTGCACTCTTGAGGTTTAAAAATAATACTCACACGTATTTAAAGACCACTGACATTTTTTGCAACAAGATGACGAGCGTAGGTCAGGTACCCGAATATTGATACTACACTCATAAAAAAAGATTTGACGAATTGAGAACCTCCTCCTTTTTGAAGTCGGTTAAAAATACAAATTGGTACCTATTTTCCCAATAAATATTGAATGAAAATAAACAATGTAGGTAATTGTTTACAAATTGTATTAATACTTGCTTTCTGCCCACCATTTTCCCTTACCTCTTACGCTGATGCAATTATAAATTACTGTATTTTTAATACGAATGTCAAAGTAACCTCGCTTGAATGCGACCAGCAATCGCTTCTAACAAACAGACTACAAACGAAATGGTCCGAATAAAACATTGAAAAGTTAAACTCGCATTTACTTAGTCGAGCTTGGATGTAAAACGATTTAAATCCGAATGCACAGACTGCGAGCGAAAAGCCCTGTCTCATAAATATGAACGACAATTAGGATCCAGAGTCTACCACCTGTGGAACCGAGCAGCCATGGAACTGCTGCTTAGTTTTCTCGGTGGTTATTTTTTTAAAGTACACGGAAAGCTTTGGAAAATATTGGTTACTTCTCAGTTGAGAAATTAATGAGACGAATAACTAAACATATTTTATGGTAACCACTGCGTTTTTCCTTTTATAACGAGCTTGTAAGTTGGTTTTTCGTCTCTTGGATGCAATTTTTTTTTAAATATTTTTGAGTAGTATTCTTGACGGGCCTGTACTGCTATAGATCAATAGCAAAGCACGCGTCATTTACCGACAACTATGTGAGTGCGAGCGTGCTTTATCTTATCATTTATTTATGGCGCGATATATGCGACCATCATAAGACCGGAGGGGTTCTTGCCTCACGAAATTTTGACAATTGGAAATAATGAAATAATGAGAGCGTCAAATGCGTAAGAAAATAGGGCAGCGGCTCTAAAACATTTTTAAAGTATATGTTATTAGTTTTCAAACCACAAAACATCTTTAGTTTCGCCAGAAGGTGCGTGGTAAAGTATGTTAAATTTCGCGTCATTTACCGACAACTATGTGAGTGCGAGCGTGCTTTATCTTATCATTTATTTATGGCGTAATATATGCTACCATGAGAGGAGGGGTTATTGCCTCACGAAATTTTGACAATTGGAAATAATGAAATAATGAGAGCGTCAAACGCGTAAGAAAATAGGGCAGCGGCTCTAAAACATTTTTAAACTTTATGTTATTAGTTTTCAAACCATAAAACATCTTTAGTTTCGCCAGAAGGTGCGTGGTAAAGTATGTTAAATTTTAAGAACATTTTTCAAGGACGTTCCGACCTAAGTTTACTTTTTCTACAGAAGTTTGCACACGAGGAAGCCACACATTACTGAACTCGTATGTAATGTTAGCTTTTCACACCGCACCGTTCGGATTTTTTTGCAATGTGGTCGGGTGCAAAATGCACTGCATTGTGAGCCGCGTATGTGGGTAATGTGCGTGCATCCATTGATTTTATTGTTCACGCTAAAATATTGCTAGTCACAGCGCGTTTTCAGTGGCTATAAAAGTATTTGCCGGCCATTATGAATATTTTTTCCGATGGATATTTTATAAAACGCTTTTATGATTTTTACGCGTGCTTTCACATTTTTCAAATAAGTTGTTGTCGTAAACATTCGATATTTGATGTTGCTGTCAAATATACCAGTGAAAACTGATATTTGCCGCCTCAATAAATAAAAACTTGCAAATAACCACAAATTCGCGCAACGGATCAACGGCATCTAAAATTTTAAACGCATAGATAAAGATTTCCCTCAATTAAACAGCATTACGGCACGCGTGCTTACGCATTTGTTCAAAAGCATTAACATTTTCCTGGTTTTTATACGCCATTATACGTAACAGAAACCTTTTAACAATCGGCCGCTTACAATTCGTCCCGGGGCGTGCGGTCGCTACAAAAGCAAAATTAATTTTAAAATACACGAAAAGAAATTAACTTTCAGCCGCGACTGGGGTCGGGAAAGTTTCAAACGAGGGACTCCAAAGGACTTAAAAATAATAAAGCGAACGTGATTGAGTCACTGCCACATACTGTTGAAGCGGGTTTATCTTTCTTTTACGCTCGAGTCATTAAAATCCACAATTCGTTTTTTCGTGTTGAACTACAATTTTTACTGACCCGAGGGCGCGGTAACAGCTCTCCTGAATGTCGTTTGCGAGGGATGTGATCTAGTTACAAGTGTGTTATTAAGCGAAGGAATATTTCTTTGAGGCGCGGCGCGCTTCGTATTTCAACGGTTTTAATTTACAGAGCGCCTGCGCTCCCTGCGGGGCGCTTAAGCAGTCTGGGACATTAGAGTCTAATTTTTACATACCTTTTTGCAAGAGCCTCGGATAATCGAACTGCCAATCTCGACTGCGAACAAAGACTTCAGGCAACTACGGTTAACTTTAATAAATCAGCTCCATCGAGTACACTGCTACGGTTTAGCGGATACCCGCGAGTATCGATTAGTGCAACGAGATGTTGCTCATTTAATAGCTATCAAACTTTGAATGTTACGAATTAGCAGGTGATTTCCTTGATTCGACTATAGTAAAAGGAAAAGTATCTTATTGGGAATCTTTATTTCATACGAAAACCAAGTAACGTTTTCATCATGGAATAATGTGGGATTCCCATGTGATTAATAAAAAAAAACACAAGTAGAAAGGATTTAACCATATTCCTTATCTGTAGCTAATCTAAAACAATGTTCAAATCACAAATCCACAAGAAGCTCCATAAACTTTATAATGAATGTTCATGGGATTCTAATTTTTGCAGCCAAATTCGCGAGTTCGAGTTTAAACAAAAATATGCATAATTGTCAAACAAGCGGTTGGGGCAAAGGGCTAGGGCTGGCTCGGGCCGCAGGTGCCGGCGCGGCTGCGTCTGGCGCCCGACAGGTAATTAATATGCTAATGAAGCGCGAGACAGCCCTAGCGAGGACGAAACACTAAAGGAAAACTCAAAAACGCATCGCGGGCGATGCGATCTTTGTTTCAGTCTGTGGTTGACTTTGGTCGGGTTTTAAATTTTAGTTTAAGTGTTTAAAAAAAAACGTACAAAATAAGATTCTGAGGTTGCTTTGCATATCATAGGTATTTACGGGGGCGGTAGTTCCAATACAAGTTCCTTAGGGATTTTAAGTCAGATGGGATCAATTTGGCAAGGCCAAATCAATCAAATCAAATCAAAATATCCTTTATTCAAGTAGGCTTAGATACAAGCACTTTCGAATTGTCAGTTACAATGAGAGAAGTCTTTGCTGGGAAACATACAATATGATCCAACATTTGTTGCAAGGATTAGGGAAATCCAGAAAACCCTAATCAGATCATTTAACTTAAGTATAATACTTACTTATTATTGATATTAAAATAATTAATAATTAAGGATTGTCAATAAAAAAAGAAAAAAATCTAACGCGCTTAACGCTGATTTTGTTGATTGATATGTGACATGAAATGCATATATGGTCGGATCTGAAGATCTATCCAAAACGACTGTTAAAAATTACAACACATTTTTTTATTCATTTTACCTCACAGACTCTTATGTTTCTATTCTTGTCCATTTCTCGAGATCCATTCATACATCTTTATGCATGAATGGATCTGAAAAATCTGAAATGAATGTGAAAAGTTTCTTAGTTAAATTTTTGCTCGCCTGAAAACTTACCAAACCGACCAAATTATTTTCATGGCTAGATGTATATGTATCATTTGCAATAGAGTGTACAACTCAATTACTGTAGTGCTTGTTAATATTGCTGCTATCATAAAATAAAAATCATTCGTCGGTCACATAGCGAATTCGTTTTGCCAAACTAGTAGTTTTACTATCGCACTACTTATCTATTACTATTATTTAGCTGTAAAAAAATAATGTCTCTAAATTGAAGATATTAAAAAAAAAAGATTGTTGCGGACTCTTTGGAGGTCACTGAAATGAAGAATATTTTTTTGATTTTTTGCATAAATATTTGTAGGTAGGTGGCGTTGTGGCTTCATAACGCAAAATATGCTAAACGGATTTCAACTATTTTTGGTACACGGGTAGCTGCGTATCTCCAGATGGCTATAGAATACTTTTTACCCGACTACACTGAAGAAAAAAGAGGGGTTATGACTTTCTCCTCCACGAACGAAATTGCGGGCGCCTTCTAGTAATCACATTAATATATAACAGAAACAATCTTAGACAAATAAACAAACCTACTCTCAGACTAAGCAAAGCTTAATGTTGGTATACATACTTATATAGAAAAAATAAGAAACTAAAACGTTAACTCGAAGATCTGAAGATATCTTCTTTAGGTACAGCTTGAGAACGATATTTAAATGAAGAAAAATAGTGTAAGAGATGTAATAAAATCTTCCAAAGAGTTTCTCCTAGTACGGAACCCTGTAAAGCCTTATTTGCAGTCACGTATCAAACGACACACGATCGCTCCAGACATCAAAGTGAGCGCACAAATAATTCCGGCGATAACTTTAAATGAATTCCTTAATTACAGTAGTGTTGATCCGCTCCCAAACGCCCTCGGGAGTCACGCAAATTAGCTATCAACAAATTAAAGCCCTTCTAAGGCCTCCATCTATCAGCTTACACCTTTTAGTAATATTGCGTGAAAATTATACCTACATGTGTAAGTAATCTTAATGAACTTAGTAATGATTGGAGTCCCAAGTGAGTTACCCTCGTTCAAAAAGTAACCTATTTTTGTGTGCGCAACATGACATTAAGGGTTTGATGTGCGAGTTGTTTTGGTAGGTACTCGTAAGTACTATATTTTAGGCTCTCGGGCTATGTACTAAATGTATCATATTACATGCTAAATACTAATGTGTTACTTTCAAAATATTTTTTCCTAGAGGTAGAATCACAAATATCAATCTGTCCATCTGTCGCCATTACTGGAGAAAACGTCAAAAAAATTAATGATTTCGTTTTAACAGACAGAAGGATGACTATCAGGCATCTAGTTGAGCTCACAAGCATCTCGTATGGCAGCATTCAAAGAATCTTAACTGATGAACTACACATGAAAAATAGTCTCCGCTCGTTGGGTGCCTAGAATGTTAACGGCTGAACAAAAGAAAATACGATGTGAGATTTTGAAGTCTAATTTTGACAAATGTCAAACTGACCCCGAAACATTTTTGCGTCGGTTTGTAACCATGGACGAGTCTTGGATCCACCATTTCGATCCTGAGACCAAACAGCAATACATGACCTGGAAGCGAGCGTCTTCCCCTACACCGAAGAAATTCAAGGTAGCAAGCTCCGCTGGTAAAGGTCATGGCTTCAGTATTTTGGGATGCTGAGGGAGTCATAATGATCGAATACCTGGAAAAGGGAACCACTATTATGGGCTCCTACTACGCTGACCAAATACGCAGATTGAGAGAGGCAATCAAAGAGAAGCGGCGGGGTAAACTTCGAGCTGGCATCCTGTTTTACCAGGACAACGCACCACCCCACAAGGCCGGCGTTGCGATAGCTGCCATCCGTGATTCAGGGTTCGAATTGCTGAAACACCCCCTATATTCGCCAGACCTAGCCCCCAGCGACTTTTATCTCTTTCCACGGCTGAAGGAAGATCTTAGAGGCAACAAATTTTTGAATGATGTCGAGGCAATGGCCGCTTTGCAGGCATTATTAGAGGGTCAAGAAAAAGATTTTTTTTTAAAGGAATTCGTGGTCTGGAGAAACGATGGTCTAAGTGTGTAGACATGTAAGGAGATTACGTAGAAAAATAAATTATTTTATTAAACATTTTATGTGTCTTTGATACTGATTATCATTACTTTTGGATCACCCGACGTATATTTTTTAATTCGTTTCCATATTGGTATAGATGTAGACCTGTCGGTAGATATAATTAATGCATACAAAAAAATATAACACGACTAATATGATTAATGATTACACTATGTTACCGTAACACTAGATCAAAAATATTTAATTTGATTTAAACATTAAATATTTTACAGTGATTTGTTCTGTTTTTACGTATAATTCTTGATATAATCAATAGTTTTGAATCATGAATGTAAGAATAAGAGATTTTTTTTAAAACTAGAAGATGCCCGCAACTTCGTTCGCGGAGGAGAAAAAGTCAACCCCTCGTTTTTTCTTCAGCGTAGTCGGGTAAAAAGTATCCTATAGCCATCTCGAAATACCCAGCTCCGCGTGTACCAAAAATTTTTGAAATCTGTTTAGCTGATTTTGCGTGATGAAGCCACAACGACACATACAAAAAATCCAAAAAAAAAATTTTTCGTTTTAGTGACCTCCAAATCTTTTTTTTAATATCTTCAATGTACAGACATTTCATTTTTATAAATTTATAATAGTATACATATTAACCTCGAAACATCATCAATATCATCATCAACGCCTCGCTCGTCACAGCGGAAGCTGTTAATAATTAAAGTGCCGTGCAAATACGCGTTTTCGTTAGTGCACTTTTTCTTATCGTATTTTTTTTCTGTAGTGCATCTTTTCGTGTGAACGGTTGCGCATGCGAATCCCTACGCTGAGCATGGTTCGACATGCTCTTGGCTTGACTAAACTTTCGGGATTCGTTTTTTTACTAAAACTAATATTAGTACTTATATAGTGCTTGGGCTGCTCCGAGAGTGTAAAGGCGGTGTTTTTTGTGTACGTACGGTTTTCAATGAAACACAAATCGTTAATGAAACGAATAAGACGATGATGATGTGATGTTTTTTGTTTTCTTTTAATAAAACTAAAAATCTGTAGTCTTTTGGTTGAGAAGCTCTGTTTTTCGGCAATAACTCAAAAACGGTATATCCAATCAATAAAGAAAAATCGTTGAAACTATTTTTCATATTTGGTGTTGTATAAAGTTTACAAAATAGGGGAAGGGGGGACGAAATTTATTTCACTTCGGTTAAATACATGTATGGAGTGCTTCCCATTTTTTTTTATTAGTATTTAACTATCAAACTAAGTAGCGGCTTACACAAGACACCTATACTCCAAATTTCATCAATATATCTTGTAATATGTCTTGTAGATTTTGAGTAGAATGCCAATGACATACGGACGGACGGACGGACGTACATGACGAAACTATAAGGTTTCCGTTTTTGTCATTTTGGCTACGGAGCCCTAAAAATCAAGAAACGCCGTCGCCGCAGCCGAAAACTCATATTGACTCTGCCCAATAACTAACATCAAACATAATTATCCCATCGAGTCACGACAAGGCTCCCTCGAAGGGATTCCCCGATTCCGATATCTCCGGCAAATTTCTTGAGCCAACACCACGATATTATGATATTATTGGGGCCATTGTTTGATTGTCTCATTATCGGATGATTGATTCCATCAACATTGCTTATGATATTCGACGATATTCGGGGATACTTATTTGCGGATGGCTGAGATTGTTCTTTAAGCGAAGATAAATTATACCATGATACTAAGCGACGATAAATGAATACTTGGGACAAATTTCAGGTTTTATTTTACGATTTCATTGAGAGTAACGTCAAGTTGCCTTTTTTCCAGTGAGATTATCGCGAAATTTGTATGATACAAAATATTTTCAGGTAATACTACCCTAATTAGTTTGAAATAGAATTTTTATAATGTCGTACAAGGAATAATATAAAAAGTATTGAAAAGTCTTCAAGAGAGAGAATAGGCACTATAGGTAAGCATGCTCCATCGTCGGCTTCATCC
Source organism: Hedya salicella (assembly GCA_905404275.2). NCBI lineage: Eukaryota > Metazoa > Arthropoda > Insecta > Lepidoptera > Tortricidae > Hedya > Hedya salicella. Next base: position 13,433,402 of record FR990112.1, on the reverse strand, counting down.
TCGGTTACCAACAGGATAGACTGAAGTCAAATGCTTGCCTATCTGTCATAAAAAAAGCTTGTAAAAATATACATACTTGGCAGAGGCGTGGCGTCATAAGAGAATTACAAGGAAAGCCGAAGCGTATTTATTTACTCATGCCTTTCCTTGGGCAACCCCGAAGGAATCGGCTTATATGGACACCACTCAACTGATACTTAATATACTACCTTATAAAAAAAAACAATTAAAAAATGACCTTGAAATTGTTAAACCAAGCGGCTGCATCAGGTGTTAATTCAAATACATATCGAAAGCATTTATTTCAGGCATCAGTGTCAAGTCGTACGAGTAGAAGAAAGCGATAGCTAACCATGCAAGAATTCCACTAATAAAACTTGCAAACGAATTGAACGCCATTACGCGCCCGCACGCCGCATCTATCTAATATGAGGAAGAGTGACTACGTGCGTGCGCCGCGGACAAGCTGCATCGTCACTAAGTACAGACGCTGCACCACATATGTATAGTATTACAATGTTGTAAAAATGAAATGTATGTACATTGAAGATATTAAAAAAATTACATAAATTTAAATATTTTTTAATAGACCAATTTGTATACATACATAAGTTCAGATACGCAACGCAGGCTTCGTCAGGTGGGTTACAACAACAAATCAGCAACAGGCTTCGTCCCATACAAACGAATGATGTAATCTGCAACAGGCTTATCATTTTCATTATAAAGGCCCGCCCCGAAATAATAAATGACTGTAACGGACTATTTGGAGGTGACTGATTTGATTTTTATATTTTTTTAGTTTTTGTATGTTTGTATGTGTCGTTGTGGCTTCATCATCATCACGCCAAATCGGCTACACCGATTTCAACTATTTTGGGTTTTTTTTGGGTATTCACAGATAGTTATAGGATACTTTTTACTCGACTACGCTGAACGAGGCTATGCGAAACTAGGTTTATGATTTTTTACTCATCCGCTGACGAAGTTGCACCTTCTAATTTCTAATAATTACGAATGGAATATCAAACATTTGTACTTTTTTACTAGAAGGTCGGCTTCGTGAAAAAGTTAATACGCCTATTTTTTGCTGCAGCGTAGTCGGGTAAAAAGTATCCCAGTATACCAAAAATTGTTGACATATATTTTTCGATTTGGTGTCCTCCAAATTGTCGGTATTCAGTCCCATTCCGTCGCCAAAGAAGTAAGAGAACCACTGCGCTATAGTATCTACTCTTGCTTATGTGCAGTGTGAAAGTTTGCATTATCGGAAAATATCAGCATTACTTCTTTTAAATTTAAAATATGTGCGTGGCGTCGCCGCCCGCCGTCGCATACCAAGTGCGCTACTTACAAATGATTTTAAAAACTCCCCTCCACTAACTCGTTTACTGCGTTTTATATTCATTATTTTACCTCGGCTCCAGCTTTTACGACGTACTTAGTTACGACGCTCAATCTCCACCGAGCGGTGAATACCCTATCGGAGTATCAAAGGTGTAATATCCCATATCCAATATCGTTTATTAATAATGCTGAAATGTAGTTCAGGTTTTGAATTACACTCTTAAGTAAATTTATATGATAATTGTGTACGTTTTTTCAATATTTCTTGAGTTAGGTATTAAAAATAATTTGTTTGGTTGTGTGTATGTACGTTTCAAAGAAATGTCTGTCAGGCTTAAAATTAATTTAGGAGTATGATGACAGAATGAGACTGGTGATATCGAATAAAACTTGAGAATTGCGAATTAGGTACGTTACAAAGAAGATAATTTTCAATTAGATAAGTTTAACGCGCAAACAAAAGCATAAATATTAGTCGACAGCGCTTATCATGCCTTCGTTATTAATTAAATTTATTTAACAATCGAATTGCGAACACTTTTGATTTGCTGATATATGTGACGCGTATCAAAGTCAAAGTAACAAAAGTAGCGAGTCGCGCTCATTTGTTTGCCGCGCGACGACAAACAAGAGTAATTGGAAGGGACCGACATTGTCGAGTTCGGAATTAACAAAACACCTAATTCCGTAATCCATCAGTAAACGTCACTCCGGAGAGATCAGCCGGCAAATTTTAATTCTGACGGAGCTTAAGGCGCGGTTTATTGCAGGGCGAACTTAATGTTTCGCGTGACTCGAATACTGAGATATCATTTTAATTTTAGCAGCCCTCGCGGCCGCTATCAGCGACGCCGCGCCCCGTCAACTTTACATATTTTTGAAGAAAATAAATCTCGTTTGACGAAAAAAGAAGTGCGCTGTAAACAGAACCTGGCTGATGGAAATTCGCCTTTAGTATTCAGTGGCGTTAAATTAAGGCAGAGGTATAATTTGCCAACTCGTGAATTACGCATAAAGGTCGCTCGGATCGCCTTCCTTTACAATACATGACACGTAAAGCTTAATAAAATTCCAGCCAGACACCTCGCCGTGATTTCGTATAAGTTTACAAATATACAATAACGCGACCAAATCACAAAGGCGTTGCGCTGGTTATTCCGGAAAAAATAATGAAATGGGCACTACCATCAAACGATGTGAATCAAAGAGCTCAGTGCCGAAATTTGCAACAATTTTATGATTCAATTATGTGCCACCGCGGCAATATGCGAGCGTGAAAATGACACCGCCCACCCCCGCCCCGCCAGCCGGCTTACGGCCGATACCGTATCTCAACCGGATAATAAACATTGCGGTTAAGGAGATTACTTTGTAGTGCAAACTTGTTCATGAATTAACCAAAATAAACATAGTCGAGCGTATACTTGCGAGACGGGAGCGTCGCGCGGTGCGCCTCTAATTAAATTTGGATAGTCGGGAAGTTGGGGCCTCGACTTTGAATGCAGGTACGCAAAATCTCGGAAAGCCCTCGCGCGGACACACGACTGTTGAAGTAATTTGTTTTGGTATAAGTTAGCTGTCCCGAGGAGTTGGAACTAAGTAGCTCACTCTAGGATTGCTTCCAACTTCCCCGCTTCATATCTTGCCGGACTTTGTTGGGCCATTTTGCAAACAGTGGAAACACGGGAATTCCCATTGTGGCGGAGGAGATGTTCTAAAGCATTCCGAGAGTATGTCGGCAGATTGCGATCACCTACTGGCTTGCCGCGTGCTAAGTGGATTGAAGTGGGACCTCATCTGTTCGCCGTCAGCCGCCGAGACGGGCCGGGGGAGAGGGGGCCGTGTCCTCCCCAACCGCCTGCGAATTGCGTTAAATAAAGTCAAATTGAGCAATAAAGGCTGGCTTCCCGCACTAATGCAATAGAAGCGCGGTCGGCCGCCGTTGGGCTTTACCCACTAATTTACGCTTAGACTTGAACGTCCGCTTAGGTGCGCCGTTTAGGTTTTGTCTGAGCCGAGTCAGGTTACGACATGTCCATGGGAGATGCAATTGGAGCTATCTCATTCTGCTTATTACATTCTGGTCACGACTATTATGCTAAATCAATTATTATTAGTATTCAATATTGTGTTTATATCGTCAGATATAAAGTAGGTTTAAAACTCTTCGACCATATAGGAGTAGGTGCTATTAAAATTTCTACTTTAACTTTAAGGTTGAAACCAGATTTAGTTTTCTCGAAAAGTTACCTGACTTGTAATAAATTCCCAATCCTTAACTATTCTGAATGTAATTTTTTTTTTACATGTTTCTAGATAGTTGTGGTCTGGATAAGTGTGAATAGTCAATTAAGTGGATTGTTTAGGGCCCAGTTTCCAAATGGCGCCTGCAATACCCTATTACTCTATTATCTGTCTGTCTGTCATATTAATTACAAATTCACAACCGCTAACCCGCTCGGCGGGTGCTCTTCTCGTAGCAAGTTTTCGCTACATACGGTTTTTCCCACGTTATTGGCTTCGTAGCCAATTTAGCGCTACGCTCGTGCGTAGCGCTACGAAAATGCCGATTGCGAATATGTTAAAGGAAGAATATCAAAAAAACAAATTTCATGTACGGAACCACTTTTTCGGGACACCATCTGTCCCAAGCAATGCGCATGTCGTAACAAATGACTACATAAAATTATTATAAATTGAGTGCAGTTTCCGCTTTATTAAGGCGACAAAATACGCATCGAGTGAAAGTGCAGAGCAAACGCGCTAAGTGAGAGTGACGAGGGAGCGTTATGAAGCCTTAGCGGGAAATCTTCGTCGCCATTACGGGAAGGTTTGAGGTTAGTACCACGAAATTAAAATAGTAGGGAATATCTAGGTGGGTCGACACAAGGTCAACAACTATACGCATTACAAGTTTGACAACAATGCAGATCTAAGAAGCTGTTAGATCTCACCAACATGTAAAAGTACAGTGTTTGTGGCCAAAATGTGATGAATAGTGCGTTTTTCGATGCTGCTTAATTCTATGTTATTGTAATTATTTGTTTTTGGTCCGAAGCTTAATTGTAGAGTTGGATTTCATAAATTCACTGCATTTTGTGACAATATGTTAAGAGAATGTGAAAAAGTAATGACAATTAATAAAAATAAAAGCTATTAATATTTCTTATTGTTATTTGCTCTCAAAGCATTTGCTTTGGTACGTCTATTATTTTTTTATACTAACACGATTTATTTTTTATACATAGATCTTGTGAATTGATGTTGAGGCATGAAATTATTTTTTGGGTGACATACATTTCATATTTCTCTCTTAGAATAAAATGTAGTTATGATCGTAAATGTAAATGTTGTATGAACCTACGTAAGTCTCCTCTGCCGCAGGAGTTTTACGAGAATTTCAACCACTCAGCCTGTAGTGAAAGATTGCTTCTTTTGTGATCTTGTAATTATTATAAATGTGAAAGTTAGTGAAGACGTTTGGATGTGTGAAAAAACGACATACTTTGGTCATTTGCAAAATATATGTGAAAAACTTTAAGTATATGAAAAAGATCTGTGCACACCTTGGGATAAATAATTGCAATGTATAATAAATAATCTGTGCCAGCACATGTTCCATAACTCCATAAATAGTGACCTTTTAGTGGGCGAACCCGAATGTCACTTGTCCGGTTTCTGCTTCATTTGAGTTTATTTGGGACTAGAAAGTGCCCGCAACTTCGTCAGGAAAGGAGAAAAAAAGTCATACCCCTCTTTTTTTCTTCAGCGTAGTCAGATAAAAGTAGTGTCCTATAACAATCTGTGAATACCCAACTACCCGTGTACCAAACATTGTTTGAATCCGTTTAGCTGTTTTGGCGTGATGAAGCCAAAACGACAAGGACACATATAAACATACAAAAAATTCATTTCTTTTTTCGATCTAGTAACCTCCAAATGGTCTGTTACAATCATTATTCGAAAATATTTTCAATGGTCAGTCATTTCATTTTTACAAGTTTATAATAGTATATATTATAGCTGTCAAATACATTGCATTTGTAACTGGTTTTACATACATACATTAAGACAATTTTTTGATGAAAGTAAGCGTGTTGTTTTTTTGTATGTCGGAACGAATGATGGCATAAAATAATTATAAATTAAATTATGATATTTGCTTTATTAAGGTGACAAAATACGCGTCGAGCCGTGGAGTGAATGAAAGTGCGGAGCAAACTCGCTAAGAGAGAGTGACGAGGGCGCGTTATGAAGCTTTAGCGGGAAATCATCGCCGCCATTACGGGAAGGGTTAACGTTTCTACCGCAAAATTAAAGTAGTACCGTACTGTATGATTACTTTTAACGCAAAAAAAGGCTCTGAATTCTGTACTTGTCGTATTTTTGAAATTCTGCAAAGTTAGGATGTAATTTTTGATTGTAGTGTAATGGGCAGTAACCTCTACCAAATAGCCAAACATGTATTACTAATCATACGGAATTCCGATAATAAAGAGACCATGTTAGCTCAGAGCAATTTAAACATTCATAGAAATTCCCAGGTTTTTTACTAGAACGAATAGATATGAAATAAAAAAAGTGTTTAGTTTCTGTGAAATTACCTCACCATATTTTTTATTGGATTTGGAAAAACAAAAAAACGAAAGCCTGTACAGCCTGTAGTTATAATAAGATATACACGATTAGTCCGTTATTATTATAATTTTCTCGATTATTAGTTAATTTTATCTGTCAAATTTTCAATTTATCATAATGTAAGTTAGTCAAGATATAACCAATTAAAAAAAAGATCATGCACGTCTTGGGATAAATAATTGTAACAAATTAGTTTGTCCAGAAGTAGTGCGACCTATAAATTAAAGGAAGTGGCAGCCCTGGGCCACAAACAAGTAACCCTTCCTCGTAGCATCTTGCTCTCCCCCCCCCCCCCTCCTCCCCCTTTAGCTACCCCCGCAGGCCACGCAGTTCAGAAGGCAGTGGTTTAAAATTCAATTTGTATCAATTTGTGTGTAATCACCGAGGGGCGTTAAACACAAAAATACTTCGCCTTGCGCCGCGGTTTGAGCCTTGTGTATTGCAAATGGTAATGGGTAAGGTAATGATGTGATATACCATTATTTGGATCTTTATGGGTTTAACAAACATTTTAAACCTTATAAGTGAACAAAAGAGAACTTCGTAAAGCGAAGCAGTGCTACGCGAACTAATCCAATGTTACTATTGAATTGGTGATAATGATCTTACTAGATGCATGACTGCGGGGTCAAATTCGACAAAGCATCGTAATTCAGTTGAGCAATATCTTAACCATATCACGGAAATATCACGGCCATATAACAATTATTGCTATTCGAGCTGCATTAAGTGGCAAATCCTTTTTAGTGCAATTTTCACTTTCTGACGAATGTTAAGTATAACGGTTTGTTCAAATTGAGCCCAGCACTTGTCTTGGACATACAGTGTGTGTATTGTATACAGCCATACCTTTAGGTAATGTGATACAGTTATATCAAAAAAGTTTTACAAAATCGAGTTTAATCAAATAAATACAAATATAGGACATATGTAATGCAAATACGTCGTACTTGACACGTACTTGAATCAAATTGTCTGTGATGTCAATGATAGGTCTGAACGCCACATTGCGCCCTGAATTAATTTGTATAAAAAAAATGTTAACATTCATCAAATTATGTTCATTAGCACTTATAATGTCTGTCCTTAAAATATATGCTCGTATATGATACACACGCAGTGTGTTTGTGTGTAAGTGAAATATCACTTGCCACGCGAAATTTGACCCAACATATAAGTGTTAAGGTGCGTCCACACTTGTATCATTTGCTCGTATCCGATCACCGAGCCGTAACTGCGTATCGTGCTGCTTGGACGCTTACTGTCGGCGCGCCGATTATGCCGTACTCGTCCGATATAACTGTGTGATACGCGTAGCAAAATGGATTTCGAGCGATCCGATCGGCGCAACGTCCAAACGCGTGGTCGTGACACGCGATCATGCCACGCGACGATGATCTGATACGGGCAAATGATACAAATGTGGATACACCTTTAGGCACTACACAGTCTGCAAATTTATCGTGTGTGGCTGTGGCTGTCACGTACACGTATAATAATCTCTGCATTTTCAGAAATATAAAAGACATCAACTAAGAACACCAACTAAGACTTTAGTAGTGTCCTTTAATACCTTTTTTGATATTCAAAGTGTCCCAATTAAAGTTGCTCAGAATATTTGCCTCATAATCTGCCGTGATAAAAAGTAGTTAATGACCGCTTTTGTATAACCGTGCCGTAATGCCGGTTATCTCCGTACTAAATTGCATAAAAGTATGCTGAACCGTACGCCATGAAAATGCGTATTTATAAAGCTTAGCTAGAATATACAAAACATTCTATAGTCTATTAAAAATAAGAATTGGTTACAATTACTACCTATTTATTTATTTTTTCGAATTGGTCCACGATTCTGACTTTCGTGCTTGTTTAATGCCAAAATCTAAGTAAAATTATCAGGTAATGACTGACGCCTACCAAATAACTGATGACCAAGTGAGCAAATCTTTCGGAGTCATGGAAGCACGACTAGTCTCAGATACTCTATTTTTTTCCACCAAAAACATAGGTATCATAGGTAAATAAAAACAGGAAGAATCAATGTTGAGCACTCAGCCCCGCCGCGCTGCGCACTGTTTCGGCAAATCCCGCCCCGCGCGTCACTTGTCACGATGAAAATTCAAATAACTTGCACTCTCTGAGTTGTCTTTTTAAAAACGTTTTTAATATTCCTCGACCGTCTTTGCTCGCTCTATGGCAATTTCGTCTTGTTTTAAAGCGGACAAATTGAGCTTTTTTGTTTATACAAGTTGAGAGCAGTTGGAGCGTGGGTAATCTCTTTTACGTTTGTTGGATTTGAGACTGCCGGCTTCTTTTTCCTCTAGCTCCTGCGTGTCTGTTTGTCCGCGATGAAAGGCATTCCTCGCGCGGGCGAGCGCTCACTATGCGTGTAAATTTTTAAGCTCAGTAATGCTTGTTGCATTCTTTCCCCTCCCTTTTATTCAAATACGTATTTGCAGTTGCCGGAGTTATTTGCTGTCTTGTCTTTGCCTTTCGAAGAGGATTTCATTATAACTCTCGCATTACGGCAAATCATGGCTTATATAGTTCGCCTGACAATAGTCGCTAACAAATCAATTGCTAGTTTAGTAGCAAACATCTCGGAATATGCAATTACTGGCTTACGCGTTTAATAGTCTAAGCAATTAACGGTGTGAATGCCAGTGAACCCGCTAATTACACGCGAGTATTGCCTAATTTAACAGCGACTGCGGGAGCTAGACAAGGTTGCATTAGCATGACAAGCTGCGCTAACAAGACGCCAAGCGTCTACAGCAAACAAATGCCTAATTTGAACTTTGATACTCCCACTCAAATTAATTGCTTATGCTTTGTATGCGCGGGTATATTTGGATCCGCGCAGTGATCGGACCGCGCGGCCGCAACTGAACCGCATCGACGCAATTTCGATATAAAAGGGTCCCTGTTTAAACAAAATCCGAACGCTGCGGTCGGCACATAAAAGAACTTAGCCCCGAGCTTCCATTTGAATTTACCGGTGATAAAAACAACTGAAAATAATTCATAAAAGTAAGCGAAATAAAAGTTCACAATAGCAAAGACAAACGCGGGCCCGGGGCAGACGGGCAAATTATCTTTTTGCCGGCAAGCGCATCTTCGCTCTTTAAGAATTCTCTTTTAAATTGTGTTTCGGTTTTAGTCTTTTTGTGGAGTGCGATGTCCTTTGGCCGGTCGCAGCCCTTTGCATTAATAACGTAGACTAATATTTGAGTTATATTAATTTCGGAAGGAGAACAAGAAAACTTTTTAGTGCCGTAATTAACTATCATTAGTTTCACTTGCAATTGACAAAAGATTTTACCTCAATGGGCATATTTTTTATTGCATTCAATAAGAAACTCGATTTTCTAAGCTACATATTACACATTTTAATTATTATAACTATAAAACGTACCAACAAGTACGTACTACTAAGGTTTATGTGCAAGCTCATTTTTTATCAGGAACTGTGAGTGCATGTTCGATCTTCCTGAAACCTCTGACATACTGTCCCTTTCAATTTTGTTATTTGGCGCATTTCAAGAACATTTTCTCCGCTTCCACTCAACTGCTTCAGCACCCTTACAGATTTGGTGAAAATGAAAAATCAGCGAGAAACAATAGACCTGACACGAGCACCCTTCGCCATCTTATCGAATGCAAACACTCGCGGCTCCGTTCCGGCCATTGGGCCCCTTCCTCTTACTTTAACGCAACACTGACGGCTCTTTGTTGTGTCATGAAAACTATCGAATATGATACGATAAAACTTAAAATGATACGCATTGTTCGTATCAAATTCATTTCGAGTAATTATCAATAATACGTGATCATCGAAATAACAAAAACATAAAGATGCGCATCATGCATCAACACGTTACACTTACGATATTTGGGTTCCTAATATTCTGGCTGTAATTATTGAGAAGGTATGTTTCAACAAGTACAGTATTTTTTCAGCTAGAATATGCAACACAAAACAAGTACTCTTTATTACCTGTTTACACCGGAATACAGATCATAAGAGTTAATAGGTAACCTAATTTGACTTATTAATCTTATTATTGTAGTAAATATGCAATTTTTGTTCAATTTTCATTTATAATATTTCGCTTATGACATGTATACAATATTGTAATCATCTCAAGTTTAAATTCGTGTAAAATTACATGTGACTCATCTTATAATATAATTTATAGTGGTGAATTCATATAATCGTATCTAATCTAATCAACTAACAACAAGCAGAGGTAAACAGCTATCGCTCAGAAACGATCTGTTCCAGTCATTCCTTAGGAGTAATGTTTAAAAAATAATTATTTATTTATATATATATAAATCATTTTACCGGATGCATTTCAACCACTTCATGAGTTACGGTCAGTATTAAGAATTGAATATACAATGACGGTCTGTATGTTTACAAAATAGGTAGACCGTAAAAACTATCAAACACTTTTATTACCTATTACTATAAAACCAACTATTCCTATCACGGTTTTGTTAGTACCTACAAAAAAGCAATTTAAAAGAATTTCAATTGTCACTGCACTGCCTAAACGACATTATTTCATCCAACCTACCCTTACTTCCCTTTTAAATCTGCTCTCATTTTTCACACCTTGAATTTGTCACTTTCTCTGACAAATAATAATAAAAATTCGCCAGTATACGAAGTATCTGATACGACGGTCGTAACATAACACTCTGTTAGCGGGCCGCGCGGGCCGTACCCGCCCCGTAAAATAGTAATAAAAATGGAATAAATCCGCCACATCCTCCCCTGTGTCCCCTATTATTATGAACAGCCCTCACATACAGGGAACTATGAAATATTCCTTTAAAGCACAATATCTTACATTGGATCCGAAAGTGTGAAATGAATGCGAGCTAAAAAATGATGCTTAAAAAGGTTTTTTGTGGATTCGTTGCGAAGCTCATATTAGTTCGAAAATTGTTTATCACTTTCCCTCTATAAAAAGCATTATTAAACGCTACTATTTAGACGTATCTATCATGACTGTAGGCGGTTTATATGAGGTAATATAAATTTAAGCACATATAGCTTAATCTTTACCGATTTTAGTAAGTTAAAATTATAAACCGGTAATGTATTGCTTTGAATTTCGTAGATTAACACTAACCAATTATAATGAACTGATTGAAAAACCACTTTAAGTAAAATGAATATTGTATTGATTCTAGGTATAAATATTTAATTTTATTATACTTGTATCCATCCATCGCTTATATGCAAAACGTTCAATAAATAACTGAAAATATGTAATTGTAGTGGAAGATTGTACAAAAAGTGAAATATGGTTACGAGTAATTGTAATTGCCGTATCTTTAAAATCCTTATTTTTAAAGCAAAAGTCCTTTTCTTTCAGTGGTCGATTAACTTTACCTCGAAAATACCGGCAACAAAAACCTTGTATCGAATGTGTAATTTTAACTCAAACTTATATAAAAAAATTGCAAGTTGCTGCACGATTGGCACCGACTCTTAAATAACAGTGAACAATCACTATATATGTAGGTATTGTACGAGGATAGATTGAGTTGATAATGTTAGTTATAAAGTAATTTGTTAAAACTATATTTTTTTATCTTTTAAGTGCATATTTTTTAGTAAAACTTTTAGGTGTCGGTTTTTTTTAAACATTCAGGAATCTTAATCTCCTGTTTTACTCATCATCATCATCATTATAATCATAATCATATCAAACCACGGACGTCCACTCCTGGACAAAGGCCTCTCCCAAGGATCTCCATTCAAACCGGTTGTGCGCCGCCCCAGATCAACGGTCTATCTTATTGGGGGCCTTCGCACGCTTCTTGTCCTGAACGTGGTCTCCGCTCGAGAACTTTTCTGCCACAGCAGACATCGGTTCAACGAGCAATGTGTCTCACCCACTGCCACTTAAATCTTGAAACCCTCTGAGCTATATCGACGACCAAAGGATCCATGGAGTACTAGGACTCCATGGCTCTTCCAGTGTCTCTGAGCCTTCTTAACCCATCGTGAGTGACCGCGTCTCAGTGCCGTATGCCACCACTAGCAGGCAATACACTGGTTAGAAAACTTCGTCTAAGACACTGCTGTCTTTGAGACGAGAAGATATTACGTAGCTTCCCGAACATTGCTCATCAGAGTTGGATTCAACGAGTGACCTCTTTCTCGAAGTTACATCATACCCAACTGGACTGTTTTCCCTGGTATATATTGTCTTTTATAACTTAGAGCGTTGTCTGAAATGGTCATGTATACGGATATCATTTTTGTCTTCTCCATGTTCATATGAAGGCCCACTTATTTTTTTATAAAAAGCAAATGAAGCTTGCTTCCGTTTAGCATCTGACAATGCTTATCGCCTTCACTAGTTTCTTTAAACTAATGAAGCTATGTAATTTAAAGAAAATCTCACTATAGTTATTTCACACACACAATTTACATACGCTCTCGCTTATACCAAAAATCCTATCTATGCCAATATTTTTGTTCCTAGTTTAATTTAAAGTGTCACTTGGTTTAAATGTGATTGTACAATTTTGTATTAAGTTTTTTATTTGCCTCTCACGACTTTGTCAAAATCATTTGTCTTGGTTACCTACGGGACAGACTGTGCCTAGTGTAGGGGCCAGTGTAACAGTTAAGATAAACGATATGAGTACATGTAATTGAATTTATACATGCCCTATTTTTGTATAGAACAGTAGACCTTCTTGATTGAATGTGTGTTAATATATGTAGCTGTGACTGTAAGAATTTATATTGTGTACAATAAACTTACTTGCTTACTATTCATAGATGCTTTCTCCCAAATAATTCGTTATCCCCAACACTAATCTGCGCCAAACTATTCCCGGGTTACCAAACTACGTTTAAACTAAGCGTTCATCTCACCCTAAACGAATCTACCGCCGTCTCAGGAGGCAATTCTGTTCATTTAAATTCTTCATAAATAGATAATAAAGGGTGGCGCGCGGCAAACTGCTTTATTCGATAAAGATTGCGGCTGAAGTTACCCGAATGCCGAACAACTTGAGTCGCGGTTTTACAAGCGTAAAGATATACTTGCACGGAACAATATACTCAGTAAGTTCCCATGTAAGTTTATGCGGATATGTGAGATGAACTGACTAACTTATGAACCTAAATATTAATCATGGTTAAGATGTCCGCAACTCTTTTTTCCATCTGTGGATGCCCAACTACTCTAAGTCATTGATGCGTGTTATGTGTGTGTGTTGTCGTATACTTAGATATACGTTGTGAGTGTGGGCGCAGCCCAAGACGGTGTACGCGCGCGCCGGCAGTGTCGCTAAACCTCGCATCGGTTAAGCACTACGCAAAGTAATTGTCGGGAAAATTTTGTAACTTTTACACGCTTTTCAGAAAATTTCTATTTACCTTGCCTATTAGTAGATTAATGAATCGTTAAACATAATGTAACAAGGAGTACATCTGAGTACAATACACCATAAACACAAGCACATCCTTAACTTCTCAGGCTGGCAGGCATCGGGTTTCCCCTATCGATTACCCAAAAAGTGGAAAATCAAATCTGCCTGCTACACAATCACAATTCAACGCATGCTAGACTCATTTGTTTGGATGGGCTGCAATACAGCCGAGTTCCAGGGTTGCGACCACGTGCCGGAAAACGCAACATGGTGGACCATCTAAGCCAGTAAAGGCCGAGGGGGTCAAGTAGTCAGTCATGATGATCTGTGGGACAAATGTAGGCAAATCCAATAGTGACTGTATTTTGGTATTAGCCAAAATACATGGTTATAATGGGTATTTATTTATTGCTAGAGATACATACCTATGTAACTGTTAACGTTTAATAAAGCCCAGTAAATTAACATGATTCTCAAACTCAAGCATAGATAGCGTTCACTCACCATAAACAGAAGCTCATCCTTGATTTCACATATCTGTTGGTAGGCGTTGGGTTTCTCCTATTGATTACCCAAAAAGCGGAAAATAAAATCTGCCTGCAGCTCTCGAAATACAACACGGCGCGTGCTGGCTTTATTTATCGTTAGGGTTACCACCACTTAAATGAATTGGAATACAATTTTTGTTAGTCTGGCTTTGCGATTGTTTAAGCGTAAATAAGATTTTCTTTATAAAAAATCATTCTCAAAGTTTTTTTTTTATATTTGTGCGGATTATGCATTTTAAAGAGGGTGAGATATGATCCAAATGCACAAATAATAGAGATTCTCGTGTATTACATATATATATTTATATAGGAGTAGGTTGGATCTCTAAAGAACACTTTCTCCTCTTTCGCATTTTTTGGAAACCCTTTCAAATAACTGCCTGGCTATCCAAATGGCCCCAGGTTGCTCCTTAGCTAACCTAGTCGCGAACCGGGGTAGAGAATGTTGATCTAGTAATTTAAAAAGTTGTAATGTATTCTTAATAACATACTGTAATTCTAATGACAGTATAAATTTAGTTCATGATTGCATGAAAAATTTGGTACAACTGTGTCAGATTTGAACACCCTGCTACGACGCGTAGCGTAATTCGTAGACACCTCTACGCCATAGATAGCACGACAGGTAAAAATTAATAATACATACATACCGTTCGCTAAATCAATGAACATTTATTTATTTTCTTAAGATATAGAAGAAGATATGGTGTAGTTTCTAGTTTAAATATAATACATAGCCGAAAACTTTAAAACAGTATATTGTACTAAGTTTTTTATGTGTCGACAAATAAAAATACATTGAAGGGATTTCATGCAATCTATTACGCGGTGGTCGATTCCGGTCGAGAGCAATCGGTAGACAACGGTTGTCTCGAGTGGATGATTGGGCCGGAAAATAGGTCCCCACTCGTTACCGTCTCGAGGTTGCAGTTTCGTCATAAGGTGGCAGTCACCGAAGCGAGAGCTACTTTTATTCGCTAGTTTCGAAGAGAACATCACTGCTGGAAAATAATATCTTTTCTATTTAGAACCACATAAGCGGGGGTTATTTCAAGGTCACTGAATCGTAAAAAAGGTATATTATATTTGTCCTATGTAGATATGTATCTTTGTGGACTCATCGCTTCAAAACGGCTCGACAGATCTCAATCATTTTTTTACAAGGATAGGAGCTGGTTACGGAATCCTTGGTATTCGAATACGCACTATCAAAAAAGAGAGTTATGACTTTTCTCTCCTAGGTGAACGAAATTGTTGTTGTGGAACTTTAATTAAGATTAAGTTATGTACATATATGTATATGAGTATACACGATGATTCATAATCGGTGATCAGGAGTAGGAAAATCTTAATATCTAGGTGCCACTGTTTATTTAATTAAAAGCTAAAACATAATCATAACTAAGAACCATTGAATACATAATAATCCTACAATTAAAGTACGTACGATACGTCAAGTGCCAACGCTTTGGGGGGAAATTTGATATGTCTTATGTCAATAAACATTATGCATATGACAATGACAAGATTGACAAATTATTACTCATAAATTATCATTGAAATTAATTTTCTAAAGAGGTTATAGGTTCACAGATACAGATTAGTAGGGTGACAAGGAATTTAGGATAAAATTGATTTAAAATGTATGATTTCATCAAAAAATTGTTTGTTTCCATCTACCTTATTACGACTTTAATGTGACCGCCATCAATTACTTACTAGAAAAAATTGGTACCTGATCACCGATTAATAATCACCGTATATAAGGCTTAAAAAATTGTATCGTCATATATACTCTGAACTTCATTAAATATTGTTCTTTATGATCGTATTAAAAGGATTTTTATTTGAAAATTAAGATCATTTTGTGTGATTGCGACACAAAAACTACAGTTCACCGTAATTTATTTACAACAGCAATCGACTAATGCCTCGAACAAGCCAGAGAACCAAGCCATTAACACATTAGTTAGCGAACTAAGTAATTCTAACTAAAAAGGAATATCTCCACAACTACATTCACAAATATGAACTTACTCGTAATCTAACCTCACAAAGTTCCATTTACAACGACACAACTGAGTGAATACGATCTTGCAGAAGTAAACGGTCTATTAGTCAGAGAGCTTGACTATGGAAAGGAATTAGAGTTCAATGTCCATCGTATAAGGTGTGAATTACGATGGTGTATTAGTTAGTGGTCGATGGCGAATGATAAACGTGCGGGTGCGGCGATTCGAGTCGTTAAATGGATTAGGTCTTAAGTCTAAAGATCAAAAAGCTGAAAGGCAAAATCTCTGGCGAAATTAGCAAGAGTTGACGCAATGCAACGCAATCTTGCAATTATTAACCTCCGACGAAAAGAGAAGATTGTTATAAGTTAAACGTGTGTATCTACAAGTCTGTCTTTGGCAACGTAATTTGAAGCGAATGTACCAATTTTGATTTACTATTTAAGTTTAAAAAGTGACTTTATCGAGTGTGTTCTTAGCTATCGTTTACGAGTCCCCGTTAAGCTCGGTTCTCCATACAAACGTAATTACGCTCTCATTTTAAAACGACTAGCTAGTTTGCTCTGAAACTTTGTACTTAGAATAAGTTAAGGTATATGCAGGCCTGTAATTATGTAGCTTCAAATAACATAGTAAAATAAATACAGCGAAAGGTTTTTAATACAAAACTTTTTTTTTATTATAACTGTTTGTTTTATAAACTGGAGCCGTATAAACTAATTACAGGCTAGATATACTTCATGCTATTGTATATGCAAAGTTTCGTTACAATCCAACTCGTAGTTTTAAAATGAAAGAGAACGAAACTCCGTTTGTATGGGCAGGTGAAATTCGGACGAGCTTACCGGGGACTCTTAAGAATATGTCTACAGCGGTTTAAAATAACAGTTTTTTTCTAAATGTATCGGAGTTTAATCAATCCATTCATTTAATGTTGGACATGTTTGTGCCTTTTTATAATTACATGACAGAACTCGTGATTCTTTTGATGTTGGCTTTATTTGAGGAAGGTGCTGAATACCAATCAGCCAGTCCTCAAGTCGTCATCATATCACACACAAGCTATCCACCTCCTTGGTCAATCTCTTATTCTAAAACTTCTGTGACACGTTTTATTACATGATGTTCACAAGCCCATAATAAATAATAATATAATCCTTAATTTTTCTACGGTTGGTGCCAATCTCAGGCTTCATATATCTATTTACATACTTCTACACATAATAAAGAATATGAAATTAAACATAAGCACATTCTAATTATTTTCAACAGTTTTTTGCAAGAATTTGTCGACCGCCAACTTAAACTTCGAGAAATCTTTGATGCAGTAAAAGTTTCAATTCGGGTACAAAACATATTGGAAGCTAAATTGGGTATGAAGAATGTATCGGCGTGATGGGTGCCGCGTTTACTCACGGAGGGGTTTCTGCGTCATTTTGTGACCATAGACGAAACGTGGGTTCACCAATTCACCCCGGAAATGAAAGAACAGTCGAAGCAATGGATATTACCGGGCCAACCTGCTCCAAAGAAAGCAAAAATCGTCCCATCGTGCATCGGTCGGAAAGATATGGTGACCGTTTTTTGGCAATCGCTTGCCAGTATTATATATATTGACTACTGAGAAAAAGGAAAAAGATAACAGGGCAGTATTATACCAATTTATTGAATATGGATGTTTGGCACTGTGTCGAAGGACAAACAACCCCATTTAAAAAAGAAATAAATACTTTTTCATCACGACAACGCACCGGCTCATTCATCCGAAGTTGTGGCTACTAAATTAACACAGTTACCCTACGAACGCCTCACCCTCCTATTCTCCTGATTTGGCCCCATGTGATTTCATTTTATTTCCCCACCTGAAAAAATGGCGCGGTGGTAAGCGATTTGGATCAAATGACAAACTTTCAGAAATCATAGTATGATTTCAATTATCATTATCAAAAAGTTTTACTTATTGGATGGCTTGTTGAAGCTGGAAAATGGGTGGAACAAATATATAGTTTTTTTTCCATATTCAGGTAATTATCAAACAGCCCTCCTAAGTATAATCTATCTATCTGGTATTTCTACCAGGCTTTATATAGGTAAACCTTTTCATAAATTGACTTCATCTGATTGACTTAATTGATCATTACATTAGACTACTTATGGAACCCTTCAGTCATCCGACAAACGTTATACTGTTTTTAATACGTAAAATAAAATAAATTTATATCAACGATGCATCTGTAGCGATGCGGCCTTCAAAGAAATGAAATATTGCACAATACCACACAATATAAAAGACTAATAGTTTTAATAAAGTGTTCGCGTGGCTAGCTCGGTGCGCCGGCGGTGCGGGCATACATTTAAGTGCTAATTTAATTAATTGTCCCATTTCCCCACATACTGCACGCCGCGCCCAGCCGCTAACAACACTATTTTTCACTTACATCAAGACCCAACAAATTGGTTACGTTATTACTGAGCTTTACAGGTTCATGAAAGACATACATAATAAATGTAAAAAGTGTATGCAACGGGAGCAATTGTAGGAGTAATCTATTTTAATACAGTTGTCCGAAAAGTGGTAGGTACTTTTTGTAACTTACTTTATTATTATAACTAAATTTTCGCACGATATTAGTACATACAGTACTAATATCGTGCGAAAAAGATGAATTTAAGGAATCCTTTCATTTTTTTAAATATAATGTTGTTGTTTTGTTACGGCATTTTGCATCGAAATATATCTAATAATAATGTATTTAAAATATGAAAACTGCATATTTAACCATTTGGTTTTGATACAGTTGGCTAATTGAGTATTAACAATAACCAGAAATTAGCATTATGCGAGACCGGCAGCTAAAAAGTTATAAAGAGTATTGTCACAAATTAAATATAATGAGTGACTATTATAATTATGAATAAACGCTAGCTTTCTTTCACCAAAAATATGATATTTATTCACAAATATCATTAATATAACTCAATAAAAAAAACATATATATTTTTACCATGTGACATTATATGTCATCTGAAACTATTTTATTTTGATTTGCCTGGATGGTGACAAACGATGCCATATTGAAAAATGTCTGTCATTAAAAATCTATAAAAAACCGTTTTTTGATACACATGCGGGAGTGTCATTTTCAGTCGTCCCCCAGTCATGACCCAAGGCTCTGGTGAAGACGTTTCGGGATTCGTGCAAAATGACATACTTACCGAACTTACCTACTCGTACTTCAAAAACTAATATTATTTGTGCTATTTAAATACTTTTTTAGGGGTTTTGCCATTAAGAGTATGAACTCTGTCCGTCCGACTTGTGTTCTACAAATTGTACCGTCGTACGGAGGAGTCACTATGAAAGGTGATTTGTTGCGATAGTTCTCTATAATTTTTACAAGACTGATGATCTACATTTAATTCTACTGAACTGAACTAAACTTGTGTTTATATAATCTGGAATAACTGGCTTTAATAATATTATACGCGATATATTACTTTTAAATTGTTTTTGTTTAAATGATTAATAATCGCAAAAATCGAAGACAACATTTCTTAAGTATCTACTGTATTTTTTTTTATAATTGTATACAAAATCTGTGTGTAAAAGGAAAGATACATAAATAAAAGCTCGCAAAATAAATACTAGGTAATATAAGTTGGCCACATCAACATCCCCTTAACGACCATAAGAACTAATTTCTTTTTACGAAATCATTTTCGAGATTCATATTGGGTGTCACTTGTAGCTCGTGCCTATCCCTCCGTAACTTTGCCAATTTAACTTTATTTGTATCGGGATAATATTTCGAACTTGATACAACTTTTTTCCGAAGTAGGTACTTCGTCGTCCTTAAATATTGTGTCAGATATAAAAAACGCTTAAGTTATCTGGTACGGTAACTGATTATGTAAGAATGGTATCGGAATCGGAGGGAGGGCGTGCGAGGGGAAGCGTCGCGAGGCGTCGTGAAGAGATTCGCCCGAGGGCGGATTATTGAATTATCAACAAAACATCGTACGCCTGAGAGCCTACGCTCCTCTAATTACTTTCTACTCTCTATACCGCTATCATCTTAAAATCCGATGAGATTCGAGGCAATCGATTGAGCTGTGATTGCCGCCCGGCACAGCACGGAATGATTTGCAGTGAAAACAGCCGTCAAGCGCCTTAAATAGAGGTCGGACGTGGGATTTTCCGGGGAGTGTTTTTAAGTCCCGGGTTCGGTCCGATATACGTTGGGCAAATTAAAAGCAGGCCATGCGTGCGAGCATTGTGAGGAGGCCCGCGTTTTATTGTTACCGATTTGTCTGCACGGGAAAACACAAATGGCGCGGAGCCGGGTTAAGCTCTTTGTTAATCGAACACGAACGATGTAGGCGATAGAGCCCACGTGCTTGCTGTCGTGTTGCCAAGCAACCGGCCGCAGATGCGTCTCAATCGGTTTACGACTTGTGCAGAAAGAAAGGAAAGCTGGAAAGCTTCCGAAACGTCGGGAACTAAAATGAGATAATATACGCGATATAATCCGTTAAATTGTTTTATTTCAAGAAAGGAATGTTCGATTTTCGGGTTCAGAATACAGTGTTCTCCAGGCTCAGTTCGAAGTCGATGGAGATTTTGGAAAATGATGGACTATTAATGCCCTAAATAGTTTACTTAATTATTTATTTTCTGGCTGTCCGGTTTTGGTTTGTATGTTCCTGATGTTCTTTTTAACTATTGCATCATTGTAAATACTTATTTAGGCCAAATTTTAAAATTAGCTTTGGCATTGCTTGCGTCTTGAAGAATGATGCTTCCTTTAAGAGGATAGATATCGCTGAGAAATTCTGATTGGGTCTGAGTCGTTATTCTTACAAAATGGTAATGTTTTTTGCATTGCATTGCATCACTAAGCGCATTTTGACTCATTGAATATCTTTTTAATTGAGCTTCAACTAGATAGAAGTTCGTTTCAGGGTTTAAACATTCGCTGAGTATCCATGAAATTCCGAGTAACGAAATAAATGTGCACCTGATTATGTTTCATCCATTCTAGGAACCGAGAACCTGTTTTCCCTGTGAATAACGGTTAGCACTGCCGTAGAATAATTCCAGGTAAACTGGTTACATGATATAACAGATCTTAGAAACAGCAAATCATATATGTACATAGAATTAATTATGTAATCTATACCTCAAAACACTTTTATACGTTATATTTATAGGTATGATTATGGTATGGTATGGTTATTTAATATTTACAAAACCTTTATAAGTTTTTTATTATATCACGGTTAGGTATATTAAAAGGCAGTCAATATTACATTCCCTTAATAAAATATAAGGCATGTCGTCATTATCATCATGTTTTTTTTCTATAATCAGTAGATTATATAAAAAAACATCTTCAAGGCTGAAGATCCTTAGTTACATTTAATAAGAAAAGGCTTGAAATTAATTTTGCGCTAGTCACATTCTATGTAAAAAAAAATGTTACTAAAGGTTTTTGCTCAATTGAAAAATAGACTTGAAAATTCAAATTATACATATGCAGCGAAACAGGTAACTACAATACAATTCACTCATACCTGCACGTATTTATTTGAACAGAATAACGAAATTTTTTACTTATAATATCCCATAAGAACTCTGGGACTTCAGGTAACAAGATTACACGACTTCACTTTTTACATGCTGAAATATTTAAACGATGAAATCGCCTTTGCGGAGGTGTGAGGGGGCGCTCGTGTGAGAAATAGCTCCAAATATCTCGCGACTATCCGGGATTCCTGCCCCTATTTCCCCGGGATCTCGCTGAAATGACAACAGATTTAGGGAAAGCGTGTAGCGAGTCGTGAAATGTATCCGAGCGCCTCGCCTTATATGACATTCTTCGCACCTACTATAAATGAAACCGTCGAGCCGATACCGTAATCTTACTTTTATTAAAAAGTTATCGAGTTGAACGCTTACCGCAAAGTAACTACTTACGTGAAAACCGCTACCCTATTAAATAGGTTCTTTTTAGCGTAGTTATTGTCCGGAAAATCGGTTGCCAATAAATATGTTGTTCCGCATCTATTGTAGAGTTGTCGTTCAACGAGGGCGAGTAGCGAGAGATTTGCATTCATTCATTCTTCCGCTTGTCGAATGCTTGACGTTTGTTTGAATATCCGATTTCCGTCTCTGCTCGCGGGATGTGCTTTTATTTTTACACTGTAGGAAAAGTTTGAGAGTTTCTGTCAATATGTTATTTCCACAGTCTACCACGACTTGTCGATATTATTCATTAGACTATACCGTGTTTGAGTCCTATGGATGATTACGCACTGTGTGATATTTGCATTAGTAGTTGTATGTGTTTAATAATTACGTTAAAATTTTACAAACGTTAATTTTTTTCTAATATCACATAATTTGATTTTAGAGCTCAAGATAGTTTATTATCTTTAATTGATTGAGAACCGTTAACCGCACCCACCATCACTTCACGCAAGAATGCGGCAATCACGATTTTTCGCTCGACAAGAAATTCCCAGTCAATTTTGCAGTTAACTTAAAAGTCAGAATAAAAAGAAGTCTACTGAGGGGATTTTCTAACGACACTTGTAATTAACTCCGTAATCCGAACCGCACCGGTCTCTAATTACAAATTAGACTCTATTGTTACCCTTATAGCTACCAAACTCGCCGGCTCGTCCGTTATTGGATATTTATTTCAGCGATATCAAATTATCTGGGGCATTATCACATTTTTACTGAGTGATGAAATTATATTGTAGTTAAGTTATAAAATTAATAATAATATATTTTCGTTTCTAGATTTATTACGAATTTGGTCCGTTACGCCGTACTTAAATGTTTACTTTTACGAAAGGATCCCACGCTTTCATTTTACCTTTAGTTACAGATGTTGTTAGGAGTCTAAAAACTGTCCCACGTGTGGCCTGAAAGTACGAGATAGCGTGGTTAAGTTTTAATACGAACCCTTTTAGATACTTAAATGCGACAGATTGACCTCTTCAGCAGTTTTGTTTAAAACCCCGTATAATCTAGTTCAGCCACGTCAGAATAATTATACCACCAAAGTTGATATGAATAGTAATAAGTTATTAATATTCGTAAAATAGGGAAGTCCTTTTAGTCACCGGCCGTGCACTAGAAACCAAAAGTTTCAAGATGAGGTCGGAAATATGGTTTTAATGCTCTAGTGAATAAAGTATGCAGTTGTTACACGTTTGCTCTGATATGTTAGCCGCTGCGTAGTTACCAGTATGCTTCGATGTAGCCGGCCCGCGGCCGGAGGTGAATGGCTACAATCAAGCCTCTACCCTCATTTAAATATCAAAACAGCCTCTTTCCACGCGGTTAGCCTTCGTCTATCTCCGCGCCCGCCCGCAACATAACACAAACAAATTAATTCGAATAATGAACCCTAATAAATAGGGCTCTGTTTATCCCATAAAGAATAAATGTTATAATAATTGGGGCAAGAGGTTACAATTTACAGTTTAGAATACCAAATTTCGGAAGGGTGAATTAATTTCAGAAACAACGCAATAATAACACAATGAAAAGTTTATTCGGCCTATCAACAAATTTGTTAAATTTAATTATTTATTTGATACCTTTGGAAGTATTGAAACAGCTTCAATTGGGCAAAAAGTACTTTATTATTATTATGCTTGAATCGTAATTGTGCAAACTCTCTTAGTCTGAGGTTTCGGCAGGTTAAATACAATTTAAACATAGTAGGTAGTTATAACAGTAACTTTTTTTGTATTATCTATTATTTACGTTAATACAAATAAGCCGTCGAACATTAAGTACCTATAAAATTACCAACAAAAATAGGTAAAAAGCACCTCGTGAAAAATGAAAAAGTAAGCTAAATGAGTATCGCGTATTTCGGCCGAACAGTTGAAAAGGCATTCAACCCTCGAACAAAACCGAGGTGTCAAGATTAAGCGACGGAGCGGCTGCATGAAATACCGTGTAACATTGTTCACAGACTATAAAACTGCACAAAGCCTTTTCAATTAAAACTTTCAATAGCGTCCTGGCGTCCTGGTGCTAATTATAGCACAGGGAGGACATCTATTAGTATAAAATAAAGCGCTAACCGCCACGATGCGTCGCGCCGTCGCCGCCGGCGCCCCTCCCCTCGGCTAAGTGAATTCCGTTAATTAAACCATAAAAACTTCGATAAATTAAGATCCAGCCAATTCCCCTCTCTAATATAGTCCTGCCTCGAAAGATTTCAGATGCAAACGACACCGATGCCGGCCGGTGGGGAACAGTGACATAAATTGCGTCGGCCTCTTACCCCTCTACATTTGTTTGTGGTTTCATTTAATTTGGATTCCGTAGCATTTAGCTAATGTTGGTACATCGTAAAGATTCAACGATAGTGTCGTTGGTATTAATGTAAACACTCAATTGTTAATTAGCGTTGTGTTGTTATGTCTGTTTATTGCATCATGTTGCAGCATTATGTCTGTATTGATGGCATGTTCGCCGGCAATGAGTATAAAGAATTCCAAAGAGGGGTCGAAAGAGTTGAAGTCTTACTAGTCTAATTAATAACTTATAGGATGCGGCGTTTGAACTAGAATTTTATGAATTCGACAATTATTGTGTAATTTTTTTCACATGGCATGGTAGACTTAGGAATACCGATGTGTAAAGCCGGCCGGCTACAACATCTGATCATAATAGAGTGTTTGAAAAATTAAGTTTGCTTTATATTAAAGGATCTGTAAAACTCTTAACAAGTACTTATTTTGTAAGCATAGGCTACCCAAAAGCTTTAAGCAACAATATTTTAAATAATTCACCATTGTGAATGCCGGATTATACAAAGTACTAAGGGCGTCAAAGTAAACGTCCAACGCTCTTTAATTTTCGTCAAATCAAGTTGTGAGTTCCACGTAAAACAACGTATGTAGTTAATTGCGGACGCCATAAGCCGCTGATAGGCGATAAGGCGCACCCGCGGGCGTTCATTAGTCAATTCGAGGTCAACTGTTGTGTGTTTTAGGTAATTGGTCCGTGTGTGTCGCGCCTCGGTCCCGGCTTATGGAATACTTTTTATGAACTTCGCCTACTCGTATCAATTACGATGCCTTTTTGAATCGGAGTTCGTGTTTACTTTGACTTTGTTTTAATAGCCCGATATCGCGTCATGTGCACCTATGATAGCTAGAGGTACATAACCGTCGTTTCACAAACGAAAAATACATATTATGACGTTATTTTGGAAGAACTCGATGAGTAGGTGTAATAAAACAGAATAGTGTGACGAAGTTAAGTCTTTCTCAGGCTCTTACACATTTAAAGATAGGGTGAAAATGAATAGAATGTTATAAAACTCTCACCAGTTGCAGCTCCAATCCCGTGTAGTCTCTGTTGTCCACTTTTCAGCTGATACTCGCATCTAAGAGATGAAATAATTAAGTCAATTTATTACACAAGTAGGAAGTTATTACAAGAACTTAATTAAAAATATTGCTTGAGAATACACGATTTAGTAAAAGACAAGATGGCCGAGCATGTCAACTTTATTAAACAAGGCAAACTTTGATTCAGATTAAATTTTATAACCATCGTCGAGACAATTAAAAAGTACATGGTACACAAAACAGTCCTCAAAGTTCCCAGTTTGCACAAAATCTCGAGGGAATTTTTTACAACAGGTAAATGTTTCGTCAAAAACCTTGAGCGAAGTTAACTATCACAAAAGGAATAAGATAAAGTGCTTGTGGAATGAAACAGTATTCAGCAAGTTAAAAAGCGTCCTCAAACAGCCAACTTTCCGGCGAGTTGAAAGCAAATCTCCCGCGAACATCTGTCGAGCCACCGTTTTCTACCAATAAAATCTTTTTCGAGCACATTTATAGTCTTTGAGGCTGAAGTCAACAGGTGGGTTCTTTTATCAATTTGAATGTAATTGCCTGCTGGCCGGCGCTGGGACGTAACAGGTGCTAAATAGCACTCCCAAGATTGTGACTCAGTTTTTCATAGCGTTAAAGTGCTTTAAGAATGGATTACTTGCAGACAAAGTGATAAAAATGAGTAGCCATACGTTTAAAAAGAATGATCATGGCTGTAGTCTTCATAAAATTCTTATCAACAAATGGACGCTCTGCGGGAACTCTAAAGCGCTAGTACTCGTAGGTCTGACAAGCCTGAACCATGTGAACTAACATGTATTAGCGAAGTGACGCGAAGTACAATCTAGTGCGAGCCACAGTCAATCAACAGGAAAAGCTACTGAGCAATCCGGGTGACAGCCAGAATATGAGGCCCTGTAATTAAGCAGAGCCTCAAAACTCAGACGTGTCTGGATAAATTGGCCATTTTCCGGCCCCACTCCTAATCTGTAGTTAAGTCGCTCACGTGTCGAAACACAAATCCGAAATTCGTGAGCCAACATTTTCCATTGCGCTTCCATTTTCGAGTTTTTACAGAAAATTTAGCTTATTATTATGAATTTGAGTATTCAATTATGAATGTAATTAAGTACTCTAATTATACTAATTGCTAATAAAACGAAATAGCAGTATTAAGTTATTAGCATAAATATGAACCCGTATAAAATTTTCCTAGGTTTGCTTTTATAATTGATGAACATTTGTATTTATCTGTGTTATTATGGTTTCAGATTTGTTGTTGCTCAATTTAAATACGATGGTTTTGTTTTAAAAATTGTTATAATTTTAGTAGATATTTCACTATTGTTCTTAATATACTCGTAACGTCTGTAATTAAAATTAGACAAAGATTTAATATCGAGGCTTCATTTTATGCAATCGTACCATTGATAGATAAGATGTCGACGGTAAGAAGAAAAAAAAATGGAAAATACAGTGTGACTGTATTCTGTGCATACGTACCGCCCATCCCCAGGGAAATACTAGAAGCATCTGGGGTCACGAAATGAAGATTTATTTGGCTTTTCTCTTTACAAACACAACTAGAGATTATGATCTTCATACTCGCTCTCTTATTTGGTATGGGCGTAAGCGAGATAGAAAAACCTTGTTAATACAAATTATTTATTACTGGCTTTATGCTATGACTTACGGTTAAAGAATCTTTATACTCATAAGAATTACAAATTCACTTACATGAGAACATAATTAATAAACATAAATTTAGAGTTGAACGTACAGTGCAATACTAATAACGGTAGTCATTTTAAGACAAAAGCAGGTAAGTTGACAATCGGCATGCAAGGTAGATAAGTTGTTTTGCGGCAGCGTGGCTCCAAGCGCGCTGCGATAAGGAGTTAGGGAACATTAACGTGCGAAAAAATAGAGGAAGCATCGACATTACGTTGAGCGTAGTTACCTAAAACTATAAATGTAAAATAGAACTGCGTATTATATTATTCATGCGTTTAACTTATTTGGTAGTTTATTTTGTGTTTGAATATTTATAATTACTGTTATTATTTTTTAATGTTTTAATTATTTTCATTCAATTATATATTTATAATGTTCTAGGGAATATACCATTATAAATATATATATTGAAGTATTAAGTTCAGATAATCATGTTATGCTGCTGATTCGATTTGAACAAGGAAAAAAAGGGTTTGAGCTAAGCGTTAACGAGTCAGTCAGTCAGGTCTACTTCGTCAATATGTATACAGATAGATTACAATTGTATTGCACTCAGATTAAAATTACAGTAAATTAGCATCTCAACCCATAAATTTATTTCTATCAGATGTCACTAACAGCGGCACGATACCTCGTCACGGCATCGCACCTGCGAAGTGGCAGCATCGTCGGCCAAGTCGAGCCAAGTCAAGCCAAGTCCCGCCAAGACGCGCCAAGTCACGGAAAAGTTTGCCGTCCGCAGACAAACACCGCGTCAAGATTTAAGTAGTTTACGCCCGGAAGCCCGAACTCTTGTTTGGTCTGAACTTGCTAACTCGATATTGCACGCTCACTTTATGTCCAGTTTAATGTCACCCGCCACCAAAACTGCACGTTTACGTGTATTTTAACCGACTGCGAAGCAAAACCACGTTGTTTTCATGCCGATTTTGTAGAATTTAAAACAAGATTATAGACTTTATAATCTTGAAATTTCTGATCGGTCCAATAGGGTGTCTACATTGATATATTCATTCGCTATAATTTCTATCTATCCATGCCACCGATTTCCACTGCTGAGCATTGGCCTCCCCTATAGCTAGCCACAGAGCCATCCTGCGCAGGCCACATCCATTGACTATCTTCGACCCTCACGAGATCATCCGTCTACCTAGTCAATATGGTTCAACTGACTTTAAAGAAGGGGGTTCATCGGCTATTGCAAGGTTGTCAAGCGATAAATCTATCTTTTTTTTAAGATTTTATTTTATTTGTACGTTAGATAGAGGAGGTTCTGTTTTAATAGAACTAGATGTAGCTAAGAAATAAGTTTGTAGTCTCAAATGCTAATCTACGTTCGTAATTCAAACAAGAAAAGAAAATAATCAATTAATTTATTTATGTAATTTGGTATAGGTTTTAAGAGTGTCTCTCTGTTTCTGTTTCTAGTTACTCACCAAAAAAAAAAAACAAGTAATACTTAGACCATGTATGAAAACAGAATTTAGTTCACAGTGTGTTCAAGTTACTTAAGCAAGCGAAGCTTCGCCCGTCGCTCGGATTCAACAAGTTAACGTCATCACTTTTTGGCTCCCGCTTATTTTCTTTGTTTGCCTTCTGTGACTGATGAGATATTATGAACCCGAAATTGTTTCTTATTTTTTTAAATATTATATTAGCTTATTCCTGCAACATCGTTTCAATTCATGAATTACCTCGTATTATTACCAGTGATTTTTTACTTTAACGCTTATACGATCCCAATACTATCAAACCAATTTAACCCCCTTAGGAGAAGAATTTCAAGAACGGTGAATTTACTTTTCTTAGCTTTTAATAGGGACGCCGTACGTGAAGACTTTTACTTGAAAAAAATATGTTTTCCATGCTAACTTTTAACCCCAATATTTTCTTTTAACATCCTCTTACAAGCAACAAGGACTTCTTTACGGTGTACATAATATTCTCTTCTGTGTCCGCGATTATCACTTAAACGAAACAATTTAAACGGATTATATCGAGTGTATTATTTAATTTGACGTGACGTTTCGAATGATGTTAATATTTTGTTACACCTTTATTTGTTTTCTCAATGTGGGTAGATTGCAAAAATTGTAACTTAGACGGTGAAAAATTTAAAATTTGTATAAACATGTTTATTAGGTTCTGTTCATTTCAATCCTACATTTTCTATCATCATCATCATTTCAGCCATAGGACGTCGACTGCTGGACACAGGCCTCCTCAATAGACTTCCACATGAGCCGAACAGAGGCGACCCACATCCAGCGAGTCCCCGCAACCTTAACCACGTCGTCCGACCACCTTGCAGGTGGCCTCATGACATGAATTTTTTTTATGCACTATAATTTCTATAATTTGAGCACTTCCTTCATCCTACAAAAATAATAAGAACTAAAGAATAATTCTTACAGCGTCCAACAGAAAATTTTCATGCGATTTCTTATTTAAGATGAAGAATATTATTACCACAACATATATGTACGCCCCGCTTCTTGCAAGGCATGCATTTGAAATTTTGAAATAATTATCTTTTGCCATGTGCTTTTTTTTTAAACAAACTCCATAAATCCAAGCTAAATCTTGAAACCCAACAGAGATATCACTCGTGAGCATCAAATGCAAGTGGCACTTTATTTACAAGCCCATTAGCAATAAGAGCACTATTACAGGAATTGTAAAGCGATCCGGCACCGGGCAAGCCGTAAACCCGCTGTTAAAACGGCGTCTGAGGTCCGGCCGTTCCGACCTAAAGACACTGAATTTTCAATGGGTTAACCCTTTTGTAAGTACCACACATGTGTGACTGTATAGGTTTTTTATAGTTTTTCTAAAATACATAATAAGGCACAGACTACGAGCGTTTTCGTTTAATTAGTACCTTGGCATCACCCGTAAAGTTTGATTTTCAGCACTCTAAATAAGTTCCCAAGTTCAAAAAGTAATGTGACATCAATGTTCATACTGTTTAAAACAAACGATTGATTTTAATCATTTCAAAAGTACTTGAATAATAAGATTTAATGAATAAAACCAGTTAATTATTTATTTCATTGTATGGAAATTGACAATTTATTTCTTATTGAAATAAAACAATGTAGTAACGGATTATATCGCGTATATCTCATTTTAGTTCCCGACGTTTCGGAAGCTTTTCAGCTTACCTTGGTCACGGGTGGACTTGTTTTATCTCAATAAGTAATAATCGCGGAAACAGAAGAAAATATTAATTCATTTCTTATTGTTGAACTTAATAGTAACTTTAACAGTATTCATAGTTTTGTAATTTAATTGTGCATTTCTTATTTAAAAAGAATTAAAATGTACATGTCGCATAAGCGGCCAAATATGGGAGACAAAGTTTTACTGAACACTTCATATCCGTATAGCATATTTGCGTAAACATTGTAAAGCAAAATCGGTAATCTGAAGGAATTGTAAAGTGATCCGACAATAGACGGGCCGCTCAGTTTAGGCGTAGCCTAAAGACAGACCTATTATTCATAGAGTTAACCCATTCGAATGGAATAGTACTCAGATCAATAATTTGTTTTACCATGACATGTCTTTGATCTTTATATCAAAAAATATGTACATCACGTTGAAAGTCACTACTTTAAATATTTGGTGTTGCTGAGGAAACTTTGCTTTTTATTTCATGATTTAAACGTCATGCATGTTCCTTATTGTAAATTCTCGAAACGGACACATCACTAGTTACGGGAACTCAACCCTCGACAAAATCTAAGTTGACTGCAGACATAACCGCACAATCTCCTAACATGGCCAGACGTGCTAAGAAGCCATTATAATACCCCAATAACGATAATACGATCCCGTTCGGTTTGCATAACGTTCAGTGCAAGTGGTATGCGAGAAAGTTGTAGCAGTTATTTGAAAAGTTGCAAAATGAACCGGACGCTCCACGCTGCATAAACGCTGGATTACAGCGACTTAACTTTGGACCTGTTTACCAACTAATGTTAAAATCTAGATAGAGATGTTTGCATGTGTGCCCATGAAGTTGACAACCTTATGACAATGTAACTTAGTTTCAATGTAAGTCACAGTTACAGTTTGCTCTTTAATATACTGGGTAGATATATCTGATAAAATTTATGAACAAAAGTTTTTTTATAAGTGGTGGTAAAACTATGGTGGAAAATTCAGTGTTTGCCTAATTCTATGTTACATGTCTCTTTTTTATTTTATCAATGTATCATTAATTACATTGATAAAATAAGACACTCTTTGAAATTAAAATTAGTTAGTTAAATTAAGTCAATTTGTAAGTAAAAGTGCTAAAAAATCTCAACACGGCAGAATACTTAAACCTAAATTAATTTGGCGTTTAAAACTAAACGAAGCGAGTCTGGTTAGCTCAAGAAAGCTTTAACAAGCCAGTCTCGCTCCGCACATTAGATTACCGGCGACAATGCAATGGCTTTTTAACAACCAAAAAAGAAAATTGAAAGTGGCTCCGTGTTTCATTTGTACGTGATGCAAACTTAAAGAGAGTAAAACGTGTGCAATAGACATAGACAACCTGCACTTGTCTTAACCGGCGTAAAATAAAAGCGGACGTGCTATCTGTCCTCTACTCTACCTCACAACAAAATGAATTATAAGCAGCGAAATCCCGAACGTATTTACGCCCTTTCAGACTAGAACAAAAGAGTCGGTGTTGAGAGTTTCCAGACAAATATTTTTCCATTTCCACCGACCCTCCCAAATCGAGGATTAAGAGCGTGTTTATGCTCTGTACACTTTTTATTTTTGTTATCGATGCTGAGTGCCGGTTAATAATCGAACTAAATATTAATGTACTGCGCCGTTACTTCCCGTTAGCGGCCGGCGATGTGAGTGCAGTCAGCGACAGATATGTTTCAACTTATATGCAAAATACGATATAATAAATTGATCTTAAATACTAGCAATTAGCAGCATTTTTCGGTGGATGTCAACAATTTTCAGGTATGGTGCGCTGATATACTAAACGGACCTTGTAGAACTGTAATCGTGTAACCGGATTGTTACTATTGTTGTCATCAATTTATAGAAGAGTTTAAATTTATTTAGTAATTTCAGGTGAAATTTTCCGAGAGAAACTTGGCCAAAGTATAGTTCGCACAAAGCGGACACATATCGATCAGCAAACAGTCTCTAGGCCACAAGACGTAAGTAGCCAGGTGTCCCCCGCGCAAACAGATCCTCCCCGGCTGCCCCACCGCCCGCCATCGCCATGCGGCCCACTCCCGCGCCGCCCCGGGCCCTACATCAAAATGACGACGAAAATCCCATATTGCCTACATCGGGGACGAAAGCACGATTTTATAAGTTAAGGGATTTGTGTCAATATTTTACTAGGATGCCGGATGGGCACCCCATACCTTCGAAACATTATGTCGAGCGGTTATAGACTCGATTCGAAAAACGAAGTGATATTTATGGCCGCGATATTACTTCATTTCACTTCGGAACAACTCAAGTCAACCGTTGTGGTTTACATGAGGATTGGCAACTTGAAAATTTCGAAGTACCTACCTGTAATGCGGTGATTTGTAAACGATTTTGGTACTTTGCAGTTTTATGTGTACCTACAAAAAAATAGCCACATCTCTATTTGAATTTCGAATATCCCTATTCTACCTGTCATGAGACGGAATAAAACAAGTAACGATATCATCTCCCGAGCCATAACGTAAGCTTTTGCTTTGTAAATTTCGAATAGAGGCCATGCAATCGCAAACTTTATTAATTTACAAGTCCCCAGGATGTTAACTGTTAGCACATTTGCTAATCGTTCTCGAGTTGCCAACAAATTGTTAAGTAAGTATTTTTGTTGGGCCTTCTTGTTCCAAATTCATAAGTGTATCGTGATTTATGGAATACATTTTAACGTTACGCTTCACGATTCACGGAAGAAAAATACGGTATGATCGGAGTAGAAGTTTGTCGGAGGAAGTTTTGCCAATGTTTGAAATGTTTAGATAGGTTTGCGATATGAATAGCAGGGGCGCCTGCCGAAGTCCCTTAGACGTCGACGTTCTTAAATAAATTCGGTTAACTCAATGTAAATAAAATCTGTTACGTTATGAAAATCTCGCATGGCCCTACAATGTATAATATGACTAGCTTCTGCCCGCGTCTTCGTCCGCCTTAAATTCGTTTATCGCGGATAAGGGTATTTTTCCGGGATAAAAGTAGCCTATGTCCTTCCCCGGGACTCAAATTATCTCCATACCAAATTTCATCCAAGTCGGTTCAGCGGTTTAAGCGTGAAGAGGTAACAGACAGACAGACAGACAGACAGACGGACAGACAGACAGACAGACGCACTTTCGCATTTATAATATTAGTATGGATTTTTTGGGCCCTGGGTACAATCAATCAAATTTGTCGTAGCTTGAAGAATGGATATCGAATTAGGTTATCACAACATCATAGATAATTTGAATTATGTTGTAACAAAATTAACGTATGAATTGGTTAAATTATTATTCGCGTTAAAATTCAAATTGGCATCATTCCCCGTAAAGCTTTGCCTTGGTTGAGCAAAAATAGAATAACTGTCTAATTATACACGAATACACGATATATTAGAACACACGTCGCTCCCCAAGATTACGAAGACGCACGTAACGCAAAACATTTTCAAAACTCGTAATCACGGTGTTTTAAAACATCCAAACGCACCTTTCAATTATACGCGTACTCAACAAAGCGATGGGTATCTCTCGCAACCTCATTTACTCACTTTGAAGCTGCAGACTTTCATGGTACAGAGTTTGAATTCCGATAAATGGGAGAGAGATGGGAGGTATGGGAAGTTAATCCTCGCCGGCTCAGTTTACGTATTTAGGGCTGTTCTCGTAAATAACGGCGTCACCCGCAAGCGAGTTCTGCCGGTGGTTAATTAAATATGTTAAAGGGTGTAAGACAAAGAAATTGCGTGGCTCGCTGGCGGCGCAGGAGCGCAGGGTTGTCGCGTTCGATTAAGATATTTTCTAGGAAGTTCTGTTCGATCGAAAGGTGAAATAGAAATTGAACAATTGGTATGTTATCAAATCATATTTATCATTTTATTACCATGCTTTGTTTCTTTAAAGAGGATGGATTTAGGCCTTCGAAATATTGAAGCTTTTCTCAAACATCATCACCATTCTATCATCAACATCGGAAAAAGGAATGAGCGTGTACGCCACCGCCCCGTCGTTCGGTGGCCGCTAACGGAAGTACTATGGTGTTTTTGAGTCAAATTACATACGCTAAAAAGCATGTATCCTGTAGGTTTTAAAAAACTACCTGGTTAATCATTATATCGAAGAATTAAGTGATGAAATAATTTATTAGTAATTATCGATATAGATATCTACGTCTTTATAAATTAGTGTTTCGGCGTCAAGCTTTTTGCAGCAGCTACGAAACATGCTCTATTCTGCCAAATATACGACTGTACTATGTACAATCGGCTAAATAGACAGACAAAAGTCAGAGCAAACCTGAACTTAATGAAAGGTAGTTTCTATATCGTGCTAGTATGTTTGGGAATTAATTTTAGGGTTCTGTACTCAAGTGCTACAGTCAACAGCAAAAATAGATGATCATTTTAGTTTCTTGTCAATTTTTCTTGTATTGTTAGGTTAGTGCGACAAAGTACTAAAAAATGTTAAAATGATTATCTAAAACTTTCGCTGTTGACTGTACCATAAAAACACTATTATACTAAGCTTTTGCAGCCTGTCTCTTTATCTTTCACAGGGCTGTAACTCTAAAACTGTTACAGGTAAGTAGACACTTGACATCTTCACAGATTTTTTAAAGAGGTGGTATAACGACACAGGTTACATTTGAAGTGCAATATCTAGAAGGGCAAAAAATATTTGACACCTCAAATGAAATAGTCGGCGTCCTATTTGTCAGCTGTATTGCAATGAATTAAGGTTGATAAACCAACTATTAGGT
Source organism: Hedya salicella (assembly GCA_905404275.2). NCBI lineage: Eukaryota > Metazoa > Arthropoda > Insecta > Lepidoptera > Tortricidae > Hedya > Hedya salicella. The sequence continues at coordinate 13,398,373 of FR990112.1, read as the reverse complement.
CAGAGATGAGCATTGACACTTACCTTATATTAGAACCTGTAGTCTTTAAATAAAAGTGATAACTGAACTCAGGATAAACCACGTATTCAGTTGTATTTACCGTCCTGTAGGGTGGATATGATGACTGATCGCGTTTTAATGTTTTCATTGATGCTGTGGTAAATTTGAACAATGGCGCGAGTAACCCTCTCCACATATTGACAAATAATATTGACCAGCCCGTTAATGATGTCGGGGCATTCGGCGAAACGTGAAACACACATAACCTATGACAATACAATTGTTGAACACTTCCTAGTCCCATATTTCTTTTTAACACCTGACGAAAAAAGAGGTGTGGCAGTTTAACGTGTTTTTCTGTATGTCTGTGTGTCATTGCGTCTGTGTATGTATGCTTGTGTTTCTGATATTGTAACTCCAGAAGAGGTGGTTCCATTTTAATTTAGTTTGTTTTAATTCAAAGGTGACAAGACAAATTGCGTATGATGCTATTGGGAAATATTGCTAGTTTGTGTCATGTCAAAACAACCAAAGATTTTTCTTGATAGATCAAACCTGAGAAATTTCTTGATAAACAGGCAACTAGTCTCATAAACGCCACTTGTGACAGTCACGATGTTCAGCTTTACAACTGAGGCTATTAATAAAAAAACAACATACAGTATTTCATAGTTTGTATGTACGAGTACGTATATTTATTGCACGGAGCTTGCAGGTACGCTAATTGCTTATGCAAATATGATTGTACGTGCAATCCTTTACAGGTTGAGCAAATAAGTCTCCGCAAACTTCCATGTAATCTTGTCAATTTACAACACCACTGCACTTCCAAATTAAACAAGTCGAAATGAGCATTTCGGCTTTGATCGCCCTGCGCCGCGGAAACAAACTTAGCGCAGGAACCGCGGAGGGCTTACTTCTTAAATTATTCTCCAAAAGATTTTCTAATTTGCTCGTTCTGCCATACAAAACCAAAAGGTAGTAAGTATCTATGAAACTCATACATTTTACTACTTTTTGAGTGTAGGTGGGAGCGTTCCGCGACTCCTTTTACGAGAGCGGGAGCCGCAAGCATATGCGGTTCGCAGATTCCTTGACACACAAACTCATTATAGGCCTAGCGCCCTGCATTTAAGGCTCAATATAGCGTCTTGTAATCGCTTGCCTTTTGCCGGCAAACGGTGTCACACACCAAAATGTACTTTAACATTCATTAATATGATTCGAAAGCGCATGAATGCCACCGCATGTTTGGGGTTGGCCATATTCGCTCCGCGTGCGTCCTTTGGGTAATGTTACGTAATAGATAAGAGCGCAGCCGTGATTTTGTCAAAGGTAAGAAAATTGGTTACGTTAGTGGGTGATTCCGGGTCCCGGCTCGGATGGGAATTATGAAGGATTTTATGTCTGCACGCCATTGACGTGGGTAATTATGGCGCGAGACTTTTCGGAATATCAACCGTATCAAATTTCAGTACAAGAACCGTTATCGTCACTCACAGATTTCGTATTAAGAGTGTTTAGGTTTTTTCTCGGATTCGAATCGGGTAATATTACTCACGTTTAATTCAGTAGCAGAATAACTAAGATATAAAGAAAGATAAATGCAAACTGGGAAGTTACCTGTCTCAATCTCAAATATACTTGTGAAAAGTTAACCAGAAGAATGGAAACCCAGCCGCATCCCCGAGTATCAAAGTCGACCGCATAATTTAAAAATTCAAAATTTAATTACATTAAGTACGGCGGCGATGTTTCATTCCTATAAAGAGACGCAAGCGCTCCAAGACTCACTTTGGTTGCGTGACCTAATTTTAGGGGAACCTTATTTTGCTCACTTAATTTGCCTTATTCGTGTTTGCTCTGCGAATGAGGAACGGCGAATTTTTATTTTTCTTTTGCGAAAACTTAATTGAGTGGGGCGGGCGGGCCGCGATGCGTCCTACCTCTATAAACATTTATTGTCGCTGTACATCTCACTAACTTCACTTTTACAGAGTTTTATGTCCAAAAAATTTACGCCAGGAACGTTGGTTTGCGGCCTTTATTGCTCCGGAGGAATGCCGCGACGCAGCCTGTAATTGAATGTAATTTCGTTAGCTTCTTTCGTTTACAGCTGTAAAATAAAATTTTACGTCTTATTTATTGTCACGAACAACAATATCTGCGTCTGCGAGTGCTGGAATAAGTGCTGTAATAAAGGCATTCCAATAAAGCTAGTCACTCGTACTTGTACACATAAATGTCTTCAACGTTATGGGACACATATTTAAAGACCCTTTTATTTTATGGGTAATGGGACATCGCGGAATAGCGGTGGTGGTATTTAATTTTAAAACTTTTCTCTGTAGCGGGGAACAACGGGCTCAATTTAATTAGTGGTTCCCTAAAGTGAAGCGTTGAATATGGTAATTTATTATTGCAGCACTATAAAATAAAAAAAATGGCAGATTGACGAACGAATATTAGTTTATACTAGTCCCGATGTACACTTAGTAAGGATTTGTTAGTTGTCGCTAGATATTTTATCTAAGACTGAAAAATATAATAAGGGGACTTTTAAACCTGGAAAATACATCTTTTCTCAGTCCACCCGTGACCATGGAAAGCTGAAAAGCTTCCTAAACGTCGGGAACTGAAATGAGATAATATACGCGATATAATCCGTTAAATTGTTTTATTTCAATGAGTAATATTCGCGGAACAGAAGAAAATATTAAGTGATCTTTTTTTTAATATTCTTAGCTATGATTTATGACAATCAGTTGAACTGTTTAAAAACTATCAGTTTTTTCCATGAGTGCCGAGATTTTTTGTTATTTCAATGATTAAGTTTTTTTTAATCTAATATTTTCACACTAAAATTTCGAAAGGCTGGATAGCCTTACCTGGAGTGTCTCGATAGAGATATAATCGTCCACGATGTTTGACTATGGAAGGGTGAAAATGAAAATCGATAGTTGATTACGAGTCCACTCCCGCGCCTCCCCGTATATCAAGTCGTGACATCCAATAATAAGCCTTTTAAAATTCACCCGCCCGAAGTATGGAAACGAATACCGAATATTTATTTTGCCGTTTAAAATTATCGATTATTCGTGTTTGCTTTTTATTTCCAATTTGTAGAGTACATTATTATGTATTCATTTTAATAATGTTTGTTTGTTTGACTTGCCTTCCGACCTAATTACCATCATCATTAATCATTGGTTAGGTCAGTGAGTAGAGAGATGTAGGTGATGTATTATCGTTGATTTTTTAAATATATTTCAACGTGCTAAATAATGAAAAATCTATGTTTTAATCCATGAATCACCTCTAGCATAACTACATAGTGTTACGCCCGTGGCTTAGATGCTAAAACTTTGATCATCTTGTTCCCTGCCTAAAAGGCGTTTTCAACAGGCTGAAATACCATTTCAGACTGTTTCAGAGGGTGCTCTATCGCTTACTACTTTATCAATTTCGACCCATTTGCCGTGGTTTTCAGGATATGGGCCTCTGAACTACATTTAATTATTTGGCGAAATTTTAAGTAGGCGTGTAAGAGCACAATTAAACATCCGAGCGAAAAGTGAGCGAGACAGCAGTGGAAAGGTTCCCGAACAATCACGTACTAGGTAGTAGGTACCTATCGAAGAATCTTCTACGACTTGTCTGTGTCGTAATCGAATGTTCCAGAAGATCTTAAACCCTATTATATAAGCGCACTGAGCAGGCTTCCAGTTCAAGTCATATTGAAAATGAAAGTGGAAACATCGAAAAGGAGCAACTACGATTGGAGAGTTATAGTGTAAAATTAGCGTAAAGTGTTCTAATGATGTTTCGAGTATTTTAACACAAAGTGACTATGTGCAAATAAAGGGTTCCCCTTATGTGGCATAATCTCGATTGTCCGTATCATGATTTGGCCAAATTCATAATTTGGCATAATGCAGTTTTTTCAGAAACCGTACAATTTTCAGGAGTTTTTAAGGCATTATCCAGTTGTGTACATTAGGTTAGGTTAGGTTAGGTTACGTTAGCTTATTTACGTGTTCAGAAAAAAATGCATTATGCCAAATTATGAATTTGGCCAAATCATGATACGGACAAAAAAAATGCGTAAACAAGGGGGGAACCGCAAATAAATCCTACGCTTATTTATTGGTTTTAAAGATGCGATTTCAATCACGTACCCAGGCTCCGAGAACGTAACAATGTGTGACGCGATTTTGTGGCGCGACAAATACTGTCTGTCTCTTTCCTTTTAATGCAGTGCGAGAACGATAGGTGATAATGTGTGGCGCGATAAGGAAAGTCATGTTCAGTTGCGCTAGCACAGCGCAACTAATCTATGTGTCAAGTTTTACCTAAACCTGAACGACGGTTTGCGTGTTCGCATTTATTATATCAGTAGCAAAATTGACAAATACAGCAGGGAAATTCGTAACTGCAGTCAGATATAGCAAAAGTGAGTTAGCTAACGCAAAGGGGCTCTTAAAACGCATTGTATCAAGCTATACTCTATAAGCTGTGCTATAGTTTTCCTGTGAAATTGAATTAAATATGAGGAGATCCGCAGGAAAACTAATAACGTCGAACGACATAGCTTAGAGAATTGCTAGACTTCGTGGCAGTGGGCGGTGCGCGTAGCTAGAAGGACCGATGTCCATTGGTCCACAGAGGTTCTTTAGTGGTACCTCAATAACCACCAACAAGGAGTACTGATGTTCTGGACAAAATGGCAGGAACCTGTTGAATGAGGGTAGCACCCGACCGAAATCCTTGGAAAAGCTTTTGTCTTTGTTCTATATATTCGGCTAATACTATAATAAGGGTGTCCCAAGAAGTAGTGATATACTGAAGCTGGGAGGTAGAGCACCTAGAGGGCTATCTAAATCACCCCGATGTATGTTCTGCGATTTTTCGTATTTTCGGACATTTACTATGTTAAAAATTAAATTTTCAGGGTAGCTACCTGATAGATAGAGCAAGTTTTTAAAAGCCAAACGGTATTTTTTTTAATGTGATTTTATCTTTTTAAAGCCCCTTGAAGTTGTGAACATATTGGGTAATTTTATCATTCTTGGCATTTAATTTTTTTTTATTCCATTCAGATCTAATGATAGTAAATGTTACCATACTGAATTGGTCTATCTATCAGCTTAGCACACAAAAAAAATCAAGCATCTACCGCAATAATTCACGTCACCATAAATAAAAATCTCATCGTACTCGGCGATAGGTGAAAAATTAAAAAAAAAGTCATAACTCCGAAAATACGAAAAATCGCAGAACATACATGGGGGTGATTTAGATAGCCCTCTAGGTCCTCTACCTCCCAGCTTCAGTATATCACTACTTCTTGGGACACCCTGTATATTATTGTAAGTAGGCCGCAAGGGCACTTCTACAAGTCGGACTCTACGGCGTTTCCCAAGAGGAGACCACTGTTGAGAAGAAAGCTGATGTAATAATATGATTAATATATGATGTTCTTTACCTAATAGAAAGGTTGCGGGTGATATACTATATTACGGACATTTGCATTCTACGAGAGTCCGACAGATTAATTCTGTTTATTAGTTTGGTATACAAGCTACGTATGCATGCGAGTTGCAGGTTACATGTGCATGTAACGTTATAGGTGGATTGGGGACGTAATGAAGCGTTTAATTTCCGTCGTATCTGGATTGTAGATGCGGCCTGGAATGCGCTGACCGCATAGCTATGGCAGCCTGCTCACAAAATTACATATTTCACCATACCTATACAATATACATATATTCCGTTGCTATAGCCCATATATTACTGGTGTTATTGTATACTACATAGTGTAGTTACTATGTAGTATACAATAACACCATAGGTATACGTGACAAAACGTCAATACAACTGAATTCCCTTGTACTTGATGCCGAGAATAAAATGAAAATGTATAAATATTTTAAATTTAGAAGAAGGTGATTCCACGGGCGTTTCAGGTGTTGCCAGTCCCTCCTCCTAAGTTAAATTCGATCAATTACTCGTATGAGAAGAACGAATTATATTATTTTTCTTCTTAGTCTTACACCCTTGACCCAGGGGTCGTGGTCACGAGGAGTCGTCTACCTTTAGCTGCTACTTTTACGATTCTTCTACACCGGTCTCTGTTGATTGCATGGCAAACGCACTCTGTCACAGGAGTCTTAGTGACAGATTTGATGCTGACTGCCCATCGGGTTGATGATTGACCACGTGGTCTATTGCCTTCGACTCTGCCCTGAATAAGTAATCGCTCCAGAACTATGATTACAGTATGAAATTCTGCTGATTGGATATAGCTCAATTCTTTCAAATAAATAGGTTGAAACGCCGGTGTAATCACCCAAAAAGTAAGCCATCATTATATGCTATTTCATAAGGTATATATGACGTTACGTTGAATAATTTGAACTCCATCGACACTGCTTTTCAATATCAAAATCAACCCAGAAGGATCTTTAGGCTTTTCTAAAACACTTTCTCTCTAGGTTTTTAGAGCATGTATAGGTATAGGCGAGTAAAGTGCACATAAATGTTTAACAAACAGATTTGAAGTCCGTTGTTATACTTATTTAGTTGAAGAAATATGAGGATAAAACTCAGATACGAGTGTGATCGATACGAACTATTATATAATCGTTTAGTATCACAGTGTAGACCAAGTTTTGTACTAGATCAATGTGCATAAGATTGCAGTCTGTACTCTGATCCCCTATACCACAGACATAAAAATAAGTACGAATAGCACATTTGCTAATCTTTCGGCGTCGACAGTGAGCTGTCATATTTCGGCACGTCATTATTTTCCGGCTTTGACTCGAGGCTTGTGGCGTTGCTAAGCAACGCTTCACGGATTTGACGAAAATATGACGAGCACAGTGTAGGGTGCAGTAGGTTACATTACTTTCTTAACGACATATGAGTCTGGGTCATGATGAAGATGATATCTGTGGCGAAATATAGTTACTTATATTTATAAAGCGATGCTGCTTATAGCATGTCCTGTCCAGTATGGCTTGTGGCCATGGGGCCAAATCCTCCAAAATTACAATCTTCGTTTTTAGGAGTTCGTGTGAAGTTTCGTTATTATATTTACATGCACATCCATTTAAAAAAAAAGGGATTACCTACATGTTTCGCTATTATACCATTAAAAAAATTCTTCATTGGAAACTGGTTGTTGTGTATTAATGTAAAATATTTTTTATTCACAAATAATTGCCAACAAAGGAGGAATTTTTTTCACTTGCAACTGGTTGCGAAACATGGTTGCGATGACGGCCGAAGGGGTAATGTCAATGAAATATTTTTTTGGCTGGCCGCAAATAGTAACCACCTAGCCCGAAGCATTGTCGAACTGAATTCAGATCAACCGGGATAATTGTGTCCATAGGGACAAATGTGTCTTTTTAAGAATTCATAGAATCCGAAAATATCTCTACGCTACTTGCATAAAGTTTGGCATTATTAATATAAGAAATGAGTGCAGGAGTAGTTTTTACGTGGCATTTTTATGATAATACCGAAAAGATGCATTTGGCCCTGTAAACGAATTTATTCTGGTTGACTTAAATAGTGGATAAGGACGTAGAACCGACCTCTAATGGGGTTCTCGAGTAGCGATCACGAAGCCGAAGACGAAGTGTGCTCAGTGTAGCTAGTGCACGATCAACTGCCGAGGAGATCCTTAGTAAAGGCCCTTGTTCGGCATTGGACATCTTTAAAGGAAGAGCAAGGCGCGCAGGGTGGCGCAGGGCACCTCGCAAAACTGTGTGTGGCATTACCGAGCTGGTTATTTCTGGTCTTCGGATTGCTACACCGAGCAAGACGCTCTACCCGTCACGCTTGCATCACTCCGCCGTGGCTGATGACGTGGTGGAGTTCGTCTGACGGAAGACTGGCTTCTCGCTGCGGGTGCACCAGCTGCAGTCCCGCCACTACGTGCACTTCAGCTTGTTTGTGGTGCGCGTGCCGTAGCCGCTGCAAGACACCATCGTAAGTGCAGACTTCTGGCCGAAGGGTGTAGTGTTTCGGCAGTTCCGCGGCTATCTGCCGAATCCTACACCAGCGGGCCCATGATGGTTGCGTTTGTCACGCGATAAATAAGTGACATAGCTGCTGTCACCTTCTGACATGTATGTGAGTGCGAGAGTGACAGGCGCGTTATCATATCATTTATCGCGTGAAAAAAAGCGACCATCATAGGCTCGCAGATCAGACGACGCAACGGAGCCACGGAATTTCGACGCCTAAATCGAACTAGTTTGAAATTTTTCTATTATGTTTTTATTTTTTGTAGTTCACAGTGCCTTAGTTTTTATTGTAATGCTTTGTAACTTTTTATGAATAATGAGTACATAAGTAATAAATAAAAGTTTCGGGCAAAATTTGATGATAAATAAAAATCATTTTATTTCAGATAAACTCCATATTTATGTTGGTACATTTGTTACACTACATATAATACACTTCTGGACACAAGATAATTGAGTAGGTATGTGCTCATGTTCAGTGTCCAAGAATGAGGCGTCTTGTTTATCGCTAATGTCCCTCATGATAATGCCCTCATTTCTCTACATTTAGTTGATAATGTCCTAATAGTGCCGCTAGATGGCGTACTGAAATCATCTCCAGTGCGTGTTATCCGTAATCCCGCCGCACGCGCTGGAGGCATCCGTCGGCACGCGAAACTTGCTCACTAGGTAAATAGTTTAAGTTACGGCGTAACTTGTTATACAGTATTGTGCCTGTAATGTCAGCAGGCAAGTTTGCGACTCGATCCTGGAATCGGGCTTACGTGGGAACTTGTGTTAATTTGATGAGCTCATTAGAATTTGTTGTAATCGTGTGTGCTTGAAATATTGTTTGTAAGATGGATTAACTTCCATGGTTTGGGGGCATTCGAGAGATAGAAGACATGATATCATTTTATATGACGTGGGCTACTTTTCATTTTGAACAAAATGTAGTATCAGAAATATAAATTTGGGAGTGGCAAAAAAGTACCTACCTACATAATATTAAATTTACAAAAGTACGTAAAAAACTTTTTATTTTTACGTAACGACCCACTAACTACATACGTTATACCTGTACAGGCATGTTTTAACATGACAAGAAAATATTCACGGTCGTGTGAAATATTCACGCATTTAGTAATAAGATGGCAGTAACTATCTTCTTCCAAAGTTTAAAAAATTCCGTGCCTTTGTATACGTTATCATCTTCATCATATCAGCCAGTAAATATCTACTGCTGAACAACGGCCTCCCCCAGGGATTTCCACAACAATCGGTCGTGCACCGTCCTGATCTATCGGTTTCCCGCGATCTTAACCAGAATCGGTTCATAATGTTAGGGGCTTTCCCACGCTGCGAGGTCGCTATGTGAAAACCTCTCCTTTCCCTTGAAGGCGTGCTTGTAACTGTTATAAATTGCAGCATTACCATCTGTAGACATAAGACTCCCTTCTGCTGAATATGAGTCTCCCCAACAACGTACAGTATAAGTAAATAACGATAGTCTGCAATATACTTACTCTAAACAATGGAAACACTACCTGGCAGGTAAATCGATCGAGCAGCAAATAGAAACAAGAATAAACACCGTAATTCCTCGTCTAAACAAACAAATATACATCACTAATAAAACATTTAAGAAGACGAAAAAAGAAGCAATTAATTCAGGGGCGGTCGCCGCAGTTGCAATATGTGATACCATTAATTTAATTCAGTGTACGTGCTCCCCAAGACACGGTTTTAACCTTAATTGAGATTTAAGAACCGCCCGGGGCTGGGATGTTTTTGTGAGGAGCCTGGGGCGGGATACTCTGTCCTACTAAGCCTGCAAGAATTGTAGTATCCGCCGGTAATTGGAGTCTAACGCCGTAATGATTCTTGTGTTTTTTCTGATTTTTGAACAAGTTTTTTGCGGCGGGGAAGATTACGTGTGACTGTAATGGCCGAGAAAGGCAGATTTTTACAGTTGACGATTTCTCATTATTTCCTTAGCTGCGATACATGTTTAGTATACTGATGTCGATAATCCTTACATAAAATAGTAAATTGGAATGTTTGCTTTTTCACGCTTAATAGAGAAAAGAGCAGATAGATAACTATTATTATTTTGCTCTGTAGAAACTTTGAGTTGAATAGTGTCATTACGTTGACAACACGTCGACATAAAATGAACGGTTCCCGTTCTGAACTCAAAATATGGCAAACCACACGAAACCACAAACCACAGGACAGATTTCCTTAGTTACGCATAATTAAAAGGATAGGAGCCATAATACAAAACGAATAAAAAATTAACCGCCAGCGTTACCAAGATTAATGTCACTTAACGGATTCGGTGATTCGTTTTCCCCAACTTTTAACCGATTTAAGGAAGTGTTTCCTCCCCCACGGAAGCGCTTTTATGTAGTTGTTTTACGCCAAAAAGGCGGATAAAAATGTTAAAACAAGACGCGTCTGCGGTGCGAAAAGCTAGTTTACCCTAATAGCATTATTTAGCAGGAGAATGCCGCAAACACACCGCTGTTGTTCCCGTATTCTGGCGCGCGGTCTTTACTTTAATATATTATCTGTGCTTACTTCACGTACGACATACGTTTATAGAGATCACGTGTTAGTTTGGCATCCTACATTATTGTTACTTAGGCATTCAAATATAAGATTCTATTTTATAATAAGTACTACACGTGCCAACCAGTACATATTCAACTTACTTATCCATACTAATATTATGAATGCAAAAGTGTATCTGCTGTCTATCTGTCTGATACCTCTTCACGCTTAAACCGCTGAACCGATTTGGATGAAATTTGGTATGGAGATAGTTTGAGTCCCGGGGAAGGACAAAGGCTACTTTTTATCCCGGAAAAATACCCTTATCCGCTATAAACGAATTTAAGGCGGGTGAAGTCGCGGGCTTCTGCTAGTTTTATTATACTCGTATAAGCCCTAACATCGCTTAAAATAAACAAATCCATAACTGCATTTCCATATTGTCATAGGAACAGTATAATTATTTAATCTGTCACGTAGGTAATTTTGAAGGCGAGTGTCTGTCTACTGGACAGCAAACAGAGATAGATTTTTTGATATTTTTTATGTTGATCTGAATTATCAAAGGCTATCAAGTTTATGATTTAGCAAATGCTGAAATACAATCTGCAGCCATCTTGCTCGCGGCCGTAAACTTTTCTTACTTAATCTATAATGAATATTAATTTACATTCAATGTTATTTAATACTTCACAGTTCTTTATCCTTCTTCGTTCGGTTTCAGAATTATTTTTACCAGAGGTTAGTATTCCATAAATTTTCACGGAAAACCGTTGCCCTCCCTAAATTTCAATACGACCAGTTAAACAAGAATGAGCAATTAATAAATGAAGCGCAATAACGCTATAATGCTCGCTTAGGGGTTTTGTAAAATAAACCTAATATTTTATTCTCAAAGCAAAGATACAAGGCGCTTAATATCTTTACAACTTCATACAAAATTCGTTGTATCTAATTCGAGGCTTATCTTGCCATCTGTAATCTCGCTCGCCCTCCTTGCTTACTTCTAAGGAGATACCTCAAATACCGCTCCCGCCCCTTCCCCCGCGGCTCCCCAATTCCCCTCAAGGACCCTCAGCCCTTAAGTTCTTAGCGGAAGTTCATAATACCCTATTAGTGGTCCACACGAGCAGAGAACATGAAATCTGTAGTTTGATGGCAAGCGACACGCCGGCCGATGTTTGCCAACGTGTCTAATTATAATTGCGAAGGTCGCTCAATTACGTGGTGAGAGTTGGCTTAATTTAGGTTTAAGGGTTAAATAACTGATTTTAGGGTTATTTTGACTGAAATTCATATTATTGCGAGACATATTTTACTTGATTACAGCAGACTCGAAAGAATGGGTTGACTTTTGTATGAAATTAAATTAGCTATTAAAATATAGGAAATCTAATAAAGATAATCAAATCGTGACAATAATGAGATATTAAGGGTTTATCACAAATAAACTTTGCATGTACGGTCAACTAAGAGCGTTTATACGGCAGAAGGCGTATTTTAAATAATTCCGACACATCTAACATTTCAAACTTACTGTTACTCTCCCTGTCTATACTTTGGCACTACTACTATTAAAAAAACAGGCTTAGTTTTAATGTGTTGCATTTCTATTACATCATCAAAAGACGCATTTGTCCCCATAAACGAAATTACCTCACGACACTTTTATCAACTTTATTGCTGGTGACTTTTCTTTCATATTTTCTCAGCCATTGGGTTATAGGTTCAAAGGATATTTTTCTGGAACAGATTTTCATAGTTTACTAAAGTATTTCGATTTATAAGATTATTCATAATTTATCGGCCGGTTCATACTTTAATTAAGCAGGCTCATTGAGTAATATCGTAAGAAGTCACGGTTTACGTCCCGATGATATCTCCCCGAGCACCCTGCTCACCGGAGCGAGTAATAAACTTGTTGACAATCTTTAATTCCCCCGCAAGGGGGACTTCGTATAAAAATATGTTGCTTTCGGCCATATTGTAATTGGTGAGAGAGATAAGACGTATTTATTATTTGACATATTTAGGTAGGTTGAAATGAAAGAGAATTTGACCTTTTGATTCATTTATTATAAAAGAATTTGATTCTTCTCTTCATTGCAGTTCCTTTATACCTTTTTATGTTTGCAAGAGCATTTGCTTGTTAGTTCCAGGTGCGACCCTAACTCTGTATTATCGTTGATTTTATCTAAATATCTTATTGCTTGATTTTCTTCTTGCCTCAATTCTTCCTCAGTTATTCTTGTGTATTAGAGTTACATCTGTTACGTGCAAAATGATACGTCTGCTCGCTGGATATGCTATCTCCTTATGTATTCTCATAAGTGAGCATATTTAAGATCATACTGACACCTATGCCGTTGATTGACTAACTTGCACAAACTTTTATACTAAAAATGGTGTCTATGAATAACATTTTTTGTAGATGCAGTTTTGGATAGATACAGCTCGTAGCAGTTACAGCTCAGAACACAGCCCATTTCCATAATATGGTAAGACCATAAGTCACCGTTATATGGTAAGTAAGAGCATAAGAAATTGTTATGTCAATTGATTCAAGATTTTTATCCGAGATAATAAGATTTAGTTTTTATTGGTTATTTCACTATAGATTGTGACATAGGTACAAGTCAAAGCGCATGTCACACCAGGACTCGAACTCGGTACCTCTTGATTACACGTCGAGGATGTCAACCCCTCGACCAGGAGCACTGTGCCAATCGCCTCGAATTTACGTATCCGCTTTAACCCATGTATCTTTTTTAATTATTGAAAGGTATTATAACCTTAGCACAATAGATTATTAGATCTTGTCACAATAGATAGTAATGTGGTGTTAGTTTTCCCACATTAAAAACACAGAAACACAAGCGTTTGTGTTCCATAGAAATATATCACTACAGGTCGAACCTTTGTGTTCTATGATATATATCTAAATATTGTGGTATTTACTACACATCAAAATGTAGGAAACATTTTTTGTGTTTACACGTGTCACTTAGCTCATACGAGTACAAGCAAGCCAAGCAATCAAATAAAAATAAACGCAACCAAAACGTCTGTCCCAAACTATCCAGTAACCGGGCTAATGCCGTATAAAACGCAGGGCACTTCGGGGCACGTGCGGCCGTGATGAGCGGCCGTTCACGAATGAGCGCGTCCGCCCAAATTGTAGCCTTGCACGCGGGTAGGCCGGCCCGTGAATGGGACGTAATTTGCACTGCCAAGGAATGGCGGAATCCGTTAATTTATATTGGACGGTCGTTTGGGACGGTATTTTCTTATGCTTTAGATTTACGGAAACTGTGATACAGGTGTGCCGTTGACGTGGTCGCGTGGGTTGGCCGTGACAAAGTCGTCATGCAGCATTTACGTATGACTATAATTCCATCATGTTTAACGGCTGATTCTTCCTGTCAATTGGTCGAGATTGACAAGCGTAACCAGCGGTTGACAATTAACGAAGCATAGTAAAATTAACCTTTGCATGTTATTATTCTTATATAGCCAATCCATAAAATTGCTAGATACTTACTCGTAGTAATTGGTGTCTTTTACAACATCTCGTATCACTAATTCCAGAAGCTGTCCTATAATATGGATATTGCTAATTCTTGCAGCAAATGTTGGATCATATTGTATTTCTCCCAGCAAACATTCACTCTCATTTAACTGACATTTCGAAAGTGCTTGTAACTAGGCCTACTTGAATAAAGAATATTTCGATTTGATTTGATTTGATTGCATGACAAATGAGACCGTCATTATTATTATTAAAATTATTATTTTAAACGGCAGCTCACAGCTTGTGCCAAGGTCAGTTTTGGGTCAATTTCAGAGCGTTTCAACCGCACTCATGAGATACTTTATCTCCTGTGTAGAGGTACTGTACCTCTACACAATATTTCAAAATGCCATTCGAATCTGTAATATAAGGCACTATTAATGAAGTGACACTGTCAAAGATGTTTTGCAATTGTAATTACATGTATAGATCTATACATGATTGTATAATTAAAAAAGGGTGTATGTGTTACCGTGTTCCAGGGCATAGTAGTAATAAGTATCAATTTCATGCTCAGGTAATCTTAATATGCTCTTGACACGGATAGGCGTAACATATTCATTTTTTATGTATACGTCAATTTCTGAATACGCATATTGCATACAAAATATACGCATTCATTATTCAACTGACTATTCACATCAACAATCATTATCTCTTTAAACTTGCTTCTAATTATAAAAACTTGAAATTAAACTAACAAGACTACTATTTCAATGACATCACTGAATGGGATATGAGTCTGTTATAGTTGGCGGTAGAAAGGGAGGTACATACACAATTGCCATTAGCCTGGACATAGGCTTAGTGCCGCTCAATAGTCTGGGGCTATGAATGCCGCTGGAATTCATGTGACCCCGCACAGGCCAAAATATGACTGGGGTATTGGATTTATTCATCTATTCCTTCTGTGATTATGCCTACAGAGAATACGTCTTTGTATTGCCTATGCCATTTACTTAGATGAAATTAATATAGTGAAATGGGTTCAGTTACGAATAAAGATAATTAATAGTGATTCGCAGTCAAGTTTCTATATTAAATCATATAATAATGGATTACCAGAAGTATTCGTATCAATTTACTTTTTCAACGATATCATTGAATGGAATACAAGTTTGCTGTAATTAGTGGGTAAAAGGAGGCACAGACATAATTTTCAAAAGCCTAGACACAGGCTTAGTAGATACAGCTAAATAGTCTGGGCTATTAATGCCACTGGAATTTGTGTGACCCAACTCAGGCCAATATATGCCTAGGATATGTTCGTCTCTTTCTACTAGCCTATGAATAAAGAGAATACGTCGATATTGTGTGTGTCGTAGACTTATTTAGATCAAATTAAGGTCAATTACTTAGATAACAGATAAAGAAGAGCATCTTGCGGTTTCTATTGGATCGTACCTACAATGAACAATTGCCTTGCCCGTATAATTTATGTTAACTATTAAATAAACCTAACATAGAGGACTATGATCTTTGTGTCGTAATGTGTAGGTATATGATGTAAATAATTATTTCCCATTTCACGATATTCGATTACACCATAAATGCATCGTCATACACCTACTAATCTTAATAAACTTACTTTTAACTGGAGAAAAACAGATTATCAGCCCAAAAATGTTGAAAATCGAGAGACGACACATATTTCCAAAGCTAACTCAATGAAACCTGTTTAAAACTGAAAGAGCAACAACGACGCATCCACAAACTTGGGCTTCCTTTGTGAACAAATTTAATAATTTAACAGTATGCTCCCCCCGGATTCGCGAAACTAAATAACATCTTAAAATGTGAAAGTTTGGCGCGGAGTGCCGCGCTCCCCGATGGCGTGACGTGTGGTCGGTTATCTTCATCGAGGAGTTATCGCCGGTAGCTCCCAAGAGCGCTACTGGGACTTAAATATAGGTACAGAGTTACTTTCAGTCGATGAAATATGCTTTCGAGTTTATTTTAGAGTCGACTCTCTGTCTGGATCTATCAGTATGTCCGTCTGTTAGATGCAAAGACTAAAGGACAGACATGTCCTTTAGTCTTTGCATCTACCTTTTCATCAGTTCTTTCGTCTGTAGAGCTGGACTTCAGTTTGTCTATTTGTGTGAAATTTTGGCGTGGAATGCGCTCCCCGATGGCTTGACGAGTGGTTGATTACCTTCATCGAGGTTATCGACGTTTATCGCTGGTAGGTCCCCAGGGCTCTGCTGGCACTTAAGTAAACAGCGTTTATTTCGATCATTGAAATGTGATTTGTAAATGTATTACAGTTGATTTTTTGGTCCTGTTTTGGTTGGTTTACGTCTGTTTATTCTGTTAGCTGGTTAATTTTTCTATCTGTCTGTCCGTCAATCTGTCACGGATTTAATCTGAGAGTCAATTCGACAATCCACTTACCTGACTTAGCCTGATTGCACTTCTGTCTGTTTTTGTGAAGATCTGGGTGATGATTATGTCTTTAGGACTTCTAGCAGCACTTTCACCAAATGCAGCAATGGAACTTAAGACACCTGACGCAATTAGATACTCAACTAAGGTGGTGTTGTAATTATTACATAGATATCCATAACTCAATTTTCAAACAAGTATGTAAATTAATTACAGAAATTTCTTATTTGTATGTGTTATAAATGTGTATTTAAACAGACTTTTGAAGTGAATCCCTTATAGTACCTAAGTATATTTAGCCATACAGTCCATATAATTGCAAATGCATAATAAATTCGAAAACAAATAGAGGTTGCGAATACGCTACTCTGTGGTATGTCTGAGCTCTTGCGGGTTGACGTATTTATTATTTATTTGGGAAATTCTCCGAGCGCCGCCGATGGCTGCGTCAGAATTATGGAAAAATAACTCATCTCCGACTACATATTGACTCACGGACGGGGAAATAGAAGCACGCATCCTTTCGGGAATTGCACCGATGGGTACGTAGTTTGCGTTATTTGAAGGGTTCCCTAAACTAGACAGTTCAAATTTAATGAAGTCAAGGTGAAAGACAGGCTGGAAACTTTCCGAAAAGTATACTAGTAATCTCCAAATTTTCATAAACCTGAAAGGCGTTTTTTTGAAGAAAGCTACTTTAAATGACCCGAAGCCATGCCGAACCAATCTTTCTTGTTATAAACAACGTTTGTTCATAGAGTGTTTTAAAACATGCGTATCGGACGGTCAACTGTTTTAGTTTGATTAAATTACCAAAGTTTGCTACACATATTTTTTCAAGGAACTAATGAAATTAAATGCAACTTAAAAATGGACGAAAAATGAAGCCACGGGGCATCCTGACTTTATTAACTCTGATCACGAAGCGCTGCTTGCTTAACGAAGTTCATTGCACCCGCTCATCACATTACCGGCAACCGAAACGCTTTTCTATCATTGAAAGGCTAATTCAGATATCGATTGGCTCCCTGCAGCCTTACAAATGGCAGCCGCATTGTGTTCCATCTCAAAAACGCGCTATAAAAGCAATCAGAGCAGCAACAAAGGCCGATACAAACGAAACTCCGCTGTTTATTATTCGCCTTCCATAAGAAAGTCTACTTTAACCGAAATACCGATTTCAATAACAGACGAGTTCATTGAATAGAGTTACCTCATAACATTTTTATTGTACAATAAGGGGTTTCCGCCGACAGGGGAGCGTAAACGGCCGATATTGCTTATATCGAACGTTTATTTGGCATCGCGCGATTCGAATCCTCGCCACACACTGTCTGCGGCTCGCGGTGCCTCGTTCAGGTTAAGTGACTTAGAAACTGCGATTATTGAGTTCCATGGCGGGCGAATAAACTCATATCGTACGTACCCTCTGTATTGTTATTTCAGCGATACAAACCTCGTATCACGACTCCTTACAGAATATTACTTCTAACTATCAGTCATGTGTTTCAGTTAGAGGACGTGTTCTGTTTAGATTGTTTTTATCTTGCACACCTTTATATGAGAAGTTAGATAGTTTCTGCTTTAGTATACGTGGATTGAGCCAAGATTCAAGCTACGCTTAAAACTTTTTAATCACCCAGTTCACAAACAACTCATTAAACATTTAAGATTTAATTCGGTCTACAAAGTATTGGACATAAAAATGGTCCCTAAAAATGGCGTATAAAGTTTTATTCTTGAGATTAGAGGAGCAGTATCGGCAGTAAAAGCGATAAACAGTCTGTAACGTATAGAGGCCTGTAAACTATTTTCCATGTCAGCGAAAGTGCGCGTTTATGCAGAGCTGGGTTTATGGTCTGGGGTGCTAGATGCGCTATAAAGCAGCTGAGTCCAGGTGATAAAGCTTGGGTTACTAAATCCAGCCGCTGCAGCGCTTTAACGAGTGCTCTTTTGAATTATTTCACGGCTTTTTAAAGCCGGCGGTAGTGCAGATTGCCGCTTGCTTTTATTGCTTACAGACGTTACGGTTTTATTTAGGTACAAGTTTTTACTACAATCCCGGTAAGAGTTTCTTTACGGGATGCGTTTGAAGACACTTGCTAGAGTAGTTTTTTTGAGATTGGAAGAAACGGTGTATTTGGACGATAAGCATTTATTTAGTGCTTGCTAGAACTTTCGTGGAATTTTTTTCACTTTGAAAATAAATTATGACATTTATACCTCGGCTTTTCTAGCACAACTGTGCTACGCGACTCGTCGTGTGCGAATTCATTGCCAACAATATTACAAAGCGTCAAAGGTTGTGATGTGAGGAGTATGTACAGTACAGGATGTTCGTCCTCTAATCATGGGGCGTCAGACCCGTCTTGTTGCAATCTTGTTTTGCATATTGGCAGCAATCCCCGGCCACGGCACGCCACGGCTTGCCGTTTTCCGCCCAAGCGGACTCCATTTCCGTCGCCCCGATGCATAACTGTCCCAATGTCTACGAGAGTGTTCAAAAAGGAATATGTGTATTTGAATGTTATACTCCCTGTATTACATGTTATACAGAAAAGTAGCAAAAACATGTTATGTTGCCCTAAATAGGCTTGTTCTATTGGCCCTAAAATCGCCGAGCGGCAATGTCAGTTATGAGATCATTAAAATGGCATCGCAGGTGAATAAGAATAAAGTACACGTAAACAATACCGACAAATATGTACGTGTGAAGTATCAAATGAAAGCCAGGCTAATGAACGCAGAATGCTAGTAAAAATACGGTCACAAATAATTATTAAACATGTTTTTTTTTCCTTAGGCACTAGTCCCACCGCCGGCGAGAAAGCGAGCAACTATCGACTATTTTCTCACCCAACTCGCTTAAGAAACGCACAATAGATGTAAACTCCCTGTCAAATTCTTGTATAAATCGAAAAATATTCTCTCTCTTCATTGTTACTTACATAAATTTGCGACACACATTTTCAGTAATATTAGCCAAGTAAACTCCCAAGGGAAGAAACTACGTTATTATATTTGATGATATGTGTACGAATATATGTAGATAGCTATATGCAACTATACTCGTCCAGAATTGCCTACGTTATTTGGAAGCAGATCTTTATGCCTGTTGACTTTGTTTTCGAGAGTTTCAAGTTTTATTGTCAGCGGACAAGAGCCTGCGGTCATGAGCAGAAACGTCCATATCAAAAGGCTACATGAATCTATGAAACTTTATACGTTGTTAATCCCTATTTCTTTTGGAATATGTGAAATAGTTTTACCCCACGTTTGGGATAAAAAATGGATTCCCAAGATACGCGTATTGGGACGGGCGTTCTTGACATTTTATTAAGAGGTTGTTTAGGTATAGGGTTTTCTATTATTCATTGTATTGCATAATTGGGATCAGTCCGCACTCTGCAGCTTTCGAGGCCACTTATTAAAATAAGTCAAGTTTAGGTAATTTAGGAAGAATCTACCGTCTCAATCTTTTGAATGGGTATCTACTCGAGGACATAACTAGGTTCCCGTATGTTAAATCCATTTCTTTTTATCTAGTTGTAGTTGAAGTATATTATTTCACGATTTGTCTTCACTATCGGTGCGACGGACGGATTCAATGATTAGTCAAATCTGCGACATTTTTTGCAATGTCAAATATTTACTTTAGAAAAACAACGCCATATTCATTCATTTCATATCAAATCGGCCCTTACATTAAATTGACTATGTTTTTTAAGCACCTCTTGTAGTGAGGATTATTTCTGATAAGTACCAACGACGTGACGTTAGGAAATTCAGTAGTAAAAACTGCATTTTTTTTATTATTTTTGTTATATATTGTTTGGCTATTTATTTTATTTGTCAAGTAAAAAATATTTATTTATGTTTATATGTATGAATAATTGATTTTGAAATAACCTATGTTGACTACCAATGGTAATAACTTCCGTATTTATGAAGTGTCTAAAAATATTGATTCACCATTGAAGAGTAGAAAATAACGTTATACATTGTTACAAACATTAAAAAAGACACACATATTAATACAGATATCGACAAAAATCATGTTTAATACTAGTTGCGGGGCAATATGGATATGAAAACAACTTGTTTTTTGATCGGCCCCTATTTTTATAAGGGGTTAGTCACATGAAAATTTAATCGTGAAAGTGCGTGAAGGTTCCGTTAAGCTGCGGCGTCCAGACTATCGTTGCGACACTTGCGACAGCAGCTTCGTTTGATTCACACGAGTCGAGGTTATCGTAAATGTAATCTTCTTCTAAGTAGTTGATGTTTTTCAGTAGAGAAAATGACTCCTGATGTCGGTTCGTGGTGAGCGCGCGCGCGCTAGTTGGTATCCAGATGTACCGTAACCATGCCGGCACTACAGATTGGCGCGAGTCGAGGCGAGGTCGATAAGCAATCGTAACTACGATTAAGTTATGAAAATTTCATTAAGAAAGTAGGATTATAATGTATATTCTTAACACAACAATTTTGTTAGCTATTTTATACTATTTATATGAACAGCACATTCATTTGCTTACCGCGTTTAAAATATATAACAAAACACGATAATCATTATAATCAAACAACCGCTGACAAAAATGAAACAAAAGTGGAACTCAAGTCCAGTATCGTCGAAAATTTTTTCATTTGTTTCTGATCTTTGTTTATAATAAAAGTGGAACTGTTTTTTGTTACAAATATCGATTTCTTGTAGGACCGCTGTTTTCCATTTCTGTCGAACTGATACGCGACCCTCAATCGCGAATTGGCGACACCTGACACCCGCGTATCGCGAGATGCGACTAATTTGTCGACATCGAGCGGGCGTCTACTCAAACACTTGATCTAAGTGAATAAATGGGTAAGACGATACGACGCCTCTGCCTATGTTCGTGTGATGCATTACATACCTATTGGTATGTACGATAAAGATCTTTTATGTTAAATAAGACACGTTTGTTAGCCCAGGCCCTAAAATATTTATTTTTTTATCCTCTATTTGATTTCATCGAAAAGAGCCTGGTTAAAAAAAAAACTACAATTCATTGGTTTTTAAACCATTTTGACCTCATACGTATTTAAGTGAAACAAATTAGCGTTGATATTTTTATTTAGTGTAAAAATGTTTCGGCTAAGTGCTCTTCATTTATGCATGTTTCTTTATCAAATAAACAAATAACAACGAGCGCCTTCTACGAACCGGAAATTAGACAAAGGTTAGCCATGTCAAAGAATGCTATGAAGCAGCTAAGGAAGATTTGGATAGATACTAACATCCGGTGGCAAACAAATTTATGTCTAGTGCGAACGCTAATCTATTTAATATCTATGTATCGTTCAGAGACATGGACAATTAAGGCTGCGGACATGAACAGAAGTAATGGCATCGAAATGTGGTGCTGGCATCGTTTGCTACAGATCCCGTTGACTGCCTTCAGTAGAAACGAGTAAATCATAAAACAAGTCATCAAAAAACGTCTCGCAACTATCGTTCTAAAGCGGTGCCTGCGGTATTTTGGATACGTGTGCGAAGCTCCTGTGACAACCTAGAGAGGATGATTTGGCTAGAGGCAGGGCAAGAGAGCGTGTGGCCGCAGACCAGCGCAATGGATGAACTTACGAGTATTGCTAAAGTCAGTCAAAACTTCATGCCATGAGACTTTGAGACAGGTGCAGGACCAAAGATGCTGGCGACGGATTGTCAGTGGCGAGAAATAAATAGAAGCGGTCACGATCCTCAACGCTTGAGCATCCGACTAAGGAGGAGAGCAGCAAACGACTGGTTGTTTCAAACCGTTTCTAATCGTAAGTTATATACTTACGTTAATTTTGTAGTATGGTATATTTGTAAGTTTGACTACTGAGTACCAAGTCAACAAAATTGTTTTGTATAAATTTTTGTCTTCAGTCTTTTGCTAGAAACATAATTCTGAAGACTGAGTTTTCCGAGAAAGCATGTTCCACTGAAATCGTATTTTTTTTTTGCTTTGGTGTGGTAAAATCTACTGTTAATTTCTATAATGTAAGCTATCAACGACGCCAAAAGTTTTTATAGCTGAAATTGGCTTTCGGATGAAATTTTCAGTTGAAACTACAACTTAAACTTTAAAGGCTTCTTTAGTCAAATTATACTAACCACCTCACCATTTTTATTTCATTCTGCAGTTTTAAATTTGATTTGATGCTTTGTAATTTAAATACAAAAGTCAATACAAAATACAATGATCACGTCATATCATATATCATTATATCTATCCGCTCTCACTTTTTCAGTTTGCTCCCGTCCAATAATTCAAGAAACTTATACCCCAACATGTATAATCTGTGGTTATACGTAGGCGATCCATCATACCGTAGACAGCGGGCGATGATCGTGTTTTGTGAACTCTTTCATTTATCTAATGAGTTTGTGAACGCCCCCTATCGGCGCTGTTTGAGGGCGCGCCTGACATCTCTTGATGAATTAATCGGGCGGAACCAAGAAGTAACGTAAGTACTTATTAAGGTTCTAATGGAATTTTTATTGGAGTTCAGTGTTATTGCATCCGCGGATGGAGGGTTTCAATTAATTTTACAGTATGTTGTTGACTATGATGTTCTCATATATCCAGTAGATTGTGCGTTTCTAAGGGCTGTTTTCGCCTTGTCTACTCGTATAAAGGCTCAAATATAGATACGGCTGTTTTCACGCGAAACTCGTATAGGTACAAGATGAGTTTCAACGCGCTTTTAAGCGCGATACACAAAGTAGACCTTCCCGTGGCTTGAGTGAACTCCCAAACTCGAGTTATAGGGATTTCAAGCAAAATATGTTGCAAACGCTCGAATAATGACCCTTTAGTGCTGAGTATAAAATATATATTAACACCAAAGTAATAAATTAATCACGCTTGCTTACTTATCTTTCTTCCATGTAACAATGACAGCAACTGGCTGACTTTGTTGAAATAGATTTTACTATCTTGCAACGCCAGACACCACACGTTCTTAACTAAAATAACACAGAATACAGTTAATAACAATAAGTAGGTCTGAGCAAGAACTGGCTGAACTCATTTCTAGAGTGGAGAAAGAGAGCGAATCAGTTGGTATCAGTGATGACCATGGCTCTCTTCTTAACAACGAGGGTGGCAGCGAAAAGGAGATTATCAGGAGAATCCAAATGGCCTAAGCAGCCATGATTAAACTCACTATGATATGGAAAGATCGCAATATAATCCAGCAAAACTAAATTGAGGCTAGTGCAAACGTTCGTTTCCTCAATGATCTCCTGTGGCGCCGAATCCCGGACGATAAAGCAACAGAAATAGAGGAAATATACGCTTCGAAATATGGCGTTGGAGGCATCTGCTGCGAATCCCATGGACTGCACACTAACCTACAGTGTCCATTCTCAGGGATCTCGGAGTAACCACAAGATTGTCGAATATCTGCTTCCAGTGGATACTCAATTATTTTGTACACGCCGCTCGCAGAAACCCGGATAGTTTGGAAATGCTGATGCTAGTTGGTCAGGTTAACGGGAAAGTACCACGCGGCCAATCGGCTACCTGTTGGGCACACCTAATAAAGACACTCACTGACCTACCAATACATAAAGCTATTAAGACCGAGGACAGAAATACCTGGAAGAACATGGTTCATCAAGTGGCCAACATTTCACATTAGAGACGACTATCAGTAATGAAGATGCCAACTAAAAAGAAGAAGTTAAATAGTACCTTCACATAGGTAACGATTTATGAAACCTTTTCATAAATCCCAGATTACGCCGTGACACTTCCATTTAAGTAAGTTTCTCGCGAAAGTGGGACTTACAAAAATCTTTAAAACGAGATTGAGGTACAAAGTGCATGGTTGCTGGGAAAGCTTTCTGTCAGGCTTAATGTTGGATTCAGGCTTAACCAGATCTGAAATGCGCTGGCCCTAATCCACTTAGAATAACAACGGGGCTAATGTCTGCCGAGAAACTCCTTTCTTATTGTCTCGATGCGGGGATTTGGATGTACCTGGCTATAGCGGTACATTTACAGAGTTCAATACTGAACTTGAAAAATTGGTGTACAAAATGGCCTCTATTTATGTTGCATTAAAGTTTAATGTGTAATATTTACAAGATGTTACATTGTTCAACTGGCATGTAGAAATCTGGGAGAGTGGTTTTACGTGAATGTTTTAATTGGCTTGTGGTTTTATATGTGAAAGCAAATTTACTGACAGTTTGGTATTTATTGACATACACTGGGCGACCGAACTGAAAGATTTTGGTTTTAGACTTTTAGACGATGAAATATATATATATGAATTTGGAAGACAATATTTTGTCTCTATACAAAATGATTAAAGATATGACAGGCCTGACGCGACATTTTTGATTAACCGTTACTGCCCAACTTTTTAAAACGCAGTTTCATGAAAAACATGAAAATATGACGCATGAAACTGTGTTGAAACATGTGTTTCGGCATTTGCCTTCTTTATTTCTTCTGTATTATTACTGGTTGTCTAATGTCCTATGTACTATGAAAAAAGTTCAGTCTGCATCTCGGGAAAAACTCGATTTAAGTAGGTACAGTCACCAGCATTAATATCTGCCACAACAAAGCGCGCATAAATATCTGACACGACTCTATGTCTAGGGCCAATAGTGTCAACGTGTCAGATATTTTCGCCCGCTTTGTTATGGCAGATATTGACACTGTGGCGTGGCGTCCATATAAGCCGATTATTGCCCAAGGAAAGGCTTATAACCACCTTTTTCTTTAAATATAAGTAAAGTAATACGGTTCGGCTTCCCTTGCAAATTTTCCTGACGCCACGCCTCTGGTAGGTGCTCAAACTATCCTCAAAACACTTAAAGAAGTTAAACATTAGCACACAAATCCTCCTCCAGATTATGGAGTGAAATTAGTTTGGAGTACCTCCAAGTTGGTAAAGTGCTCATGTCCCACGAGACACCGTGTGAGTTGTTTTAGAACCCTGCATTTAACGAACATCCTCCGGATAAAAGGCATTCAAAACTTCCACACGAAAATAAAGTTTTTATAACTTTGATTGAACTGTGAATTCTGTTTGAACTAAGTGAGAAATTCACGGGACTGAGAGATCCGAGTTTGCATTTAGTGCTATTAAAACTTATATCACTACAGCTAGGTTCTTCGTTGTGGGTTATGATTTGTTTGTTTTAAGTATGATATGACGTTAGGTTTTTAAGTTGTCAAAATTTGATTTATATTTGCAGTACAATTTCAGATTACCCTTGCCTAGTAAGTTTGAGATATTGGGTATTGTTTCGAGACAGATTTTTTTTCGCTTTGTATACGTAGGTACCTACTATTGGAATAAAAAATAAAAAAAATATGGTAAGTAGTAGATAATTTCAACTAATGATTTAATAAGAGCAAAAACTCGGAATAATAAATAATTTGTTAACTATTTTACAAGAAAAATTTAGTCAGATTTATAATCAATGAATCAAACTAGAATTCCATAGTGCTTCATTTTCCGTTGAATCTGTTAAGTCGTTCATCTTAAATAACTTTTAATTACAACTTCCCTCATGTATCAACACCAGATAAGTACAAAGAACCAACAAAATCAATACTCGTGCCAAACTCTCAAATTATTTTAATGTGAGAAAACAAAGCGGGTATTTCGCGCCGCAAAAAGGCACACGCGGCAGGCGATGCCGACGACCAACTTCACCGACTGGTGTTCATTAGAACTTAGACTTGTATGAATTTTCACCAACTTTGCTACGTAATGAACACTAAAAGGAGGCAAGTTTGAGCGCTTCAAATTTTAATACTCCCCTTAGTCGGTTCGCCACGGACATGGCTTAATACTAAATTGGCCGTATGGAATTCGTAACAGTAGCTACCTGTGGAGTTAGAAATCCAATATCCGCTCTAACTTCACATAAAATGAACTTCGACTGCTGTTTGTCTGGCTTTTGAACTGTCTTCATAATACGGGCCATGAGTCCCGTTTATTCATTGTAGGCAGGATGCTCATTTGTTTTACTCGAATTGTCCGTGCTTATTGGGCAGTGTTGTAATTACTTTAATTGCAGTGAGTCTCGTGAATATTTGGAATTTCAATACCCTTTCAAAAAGGCGTGTACTAGAGTTTTATTTGAAATTTGTTTGTAGCTATGTCACACGATATCTTTATGATCGTGGACTGATTTTGATTATTATTTTCGATGGATTCAATCAATAATTCGGTCTGAATGTTTTACTGCCTGTTTTAATACACAGCTGTTTACACATTTTTTAATTTAGTATTTTTAAATAAAGCCTAAACTGAGGCCGCAGTTTAATTAAAATAGATTATTTTAAGAGTACCGTTTCCAAAAGAAACCAATGTAACCATATTATCACCTCTGCTGTTTGTCTGTTTGTCTGTCAGTCACAGAGCTCTAACCTTTGAAGCGTGATATGAAGACATTTGGAATTTTCACAGAATGGTAATTACTTTGGCCGCTATAAAAATAAATTAAATAAAAAATAATCATAGGGCTCCCCTCACAAGAAGGATGTTTATTAAGGCATTAATACGTAATAATTTTAATCGTAATAGCTTGTGAACGGTAACCGTAACTCGATATTTGAAAAGAATAAAAGGGCATATTTAATACAGTCGTTAAAACAATAAATAATAAAAAACGAAATATAGTTTTTTAACTAAAGGGTACGGCGGTACGGAAAACTCCGTGTGCGAGTTGTAGGTATTTATGTTTAAGGAAATATTTGGAATACAATGATTTTGCTAACTTTTTTGTACACAATGTTGTAATTAATACTATTCGAATTAATTTGAGATTAGTTGCCCTAAACTTTAACCGCCATTCAAACCCCTAGCTCCTTGATAAATCGATACCTCCCTCTCAATAATTTCAAAACTTAACTTCTATGTAATTATTAAACTATTAGGAGAGTATCGGGGTACATTATAATTAATACTATCCATTAAACTTGACTAACCTCATTCAAAAACCTTGTTTTTATTAAATTACGCAATAAAGTTGAGATTTACAAATAAATAATAATGCAAGACTGTATTACTAAAGAATTGATTCTTAATTGCCTCAAAAGTGCCCCAAACTGAAGGCTGTCCCACGTTATGTGGAATTGTTCTATAAATTTGAAAGCAATCGTAATTCCTACTAAATTAGAATTTTCGAAGATTATTCCAAATTATGACTTAGGACATTTCTATGGTAAATTAATTTTCAAATGTCGCCTATACAGGGGCTCACGTAACACGCTACTGTATTTATTTTATAATATATATTATCATATTATACGTTTAATTTCGGTCAAGTTTTCATGAAGGTGTATATTGTAAGTACTATGAAATATTTTTAATTGTAGCCTTCCGAAGTTAATTTGAATAAGAAATAGCTAAAAGTGGCGCCCAAACAGGGACCAAATGAAACTATTGTGAACATATCGTCGCTAGTACATACATTTTTTAAAATAATTTTTGATTGTATAATTTGTTTGGTTTGGTTGTATCATTCATTTTAAAGGCTGTACGAAAAGCTGTTTAAATCACGTTTAATTCAATTGAATTGCATTCATTAAATTTAACATTTACCCATGATTCCCTCTGAATCATTAAATCTGTGTAGAATTATAAACTAACTTCTCAGGTAAATTGCACCGGGTTATAATAAGTTTTAAAAGCTGTCCCTTAAACATTTCCCGTGATGTGGGCGAGTCCTAAGCACCCGCATCGCGCTTATCGCGACGATATGCGACTAGTAATGAGAGCGATCGATACTCCTATCAGCACTCCAAACTTTACTTATGAAGGTAACCCCCGATTATTGGCCCTGTATGGAAATAACGTAATAGTTCGCGATAGCGACCCGTAAGTTTTTGGCAGAATGCACCGTTTTGAGCAATTTACAAAGCCTAAAATCTATTTTTCTCTTTCAGACGGGATTACAAAATTTAAAAAAAACATTGTAACCTTATATTAACAGCATTTAAATCGTTACTTATTGACATATTTTGTATCAGGTTCCTACTAAGTTTATTTTATTGTTAAGTAGGAGTTTATAAAATTTTCCATAATAACTCTTAATTTGTCATCGTTTTTATGAAATATTTTCTCTGTTAATTAAAACTTACAAAAAAGTAATTTGTTTAATGTCTGAAACTTTTTTTTATCGTGTATAAGAACGATTTTTCATTGTATTTTATTCCCAGTTTTGATATTTCAATAATTGCATAATTATAACCCACAAAACATGATTCACATTATTGTCTTCAAGAGAGAGCTTGCAAATTTACTTTAATATCTTCTTTCCGTAAGGAATATTTACTCCTCAGATGTGTTCAAAAGGAGCGATCCCTTGACATTTTAATTACCCAAATAAAAAGTTATGAGCCCTCCTAACCAAGATTTACCTCAAAAATTAATATTTACATCTTTTATGATTAAAAATGTCGTTCTAAGCGGGATTTTCGCTGAACCAGGCCGAAAATTAAGGGGAGAAATTTTGAAGATTACCCTTTTGGTTCATTAACGTGGAACGCTGATTTGAGGTGTTATTAGAAGCTAAAGAATCGTTCTGCCGGCGGGCGGCTCTCGGTGCCAAGCCGCGCCAACCTGTTGCCGACGGCCCGCCTTCCGCCCATCGCCTCGTAACTTTGCTGTGTTACTACAAGACAACTCACCCAACTCCTTCATTCTCCCTTTCTTCACCGACTGACTATGCCATAAATACTAGACCATACTTACCTCCTCCTATACGCTGCCGATGATCAACATCACGGCGCCGACGGTCGCTCGAAGAGAGAGCGGCATTATTTTTAATACACAAAATTAATTACAAAAAACAATCGTAAACTCATGTTTGATTTTTGCATTTTTTATAAAATAACTCAAAATATATAAAATCACTACGCAAATAAATCTTCAACCAGAAATTTAAAAATATAGTATTTCGAATATGAAAAGAACAAACGAAGGAATAACGGAGTTTGGTTGCGCGATCGGCACGGGCGGCTAAGTTATCGAGAGCGGTACTAGGAGGTGAGGATGTCGAGGCTATGGAGCCAGACGCGTCGCCGCCGCCACGGCCGACTACAGAGTGGTAGCGGGCTGAACGGCCACGGGCCCCACCCCTGGCGCAGGCGCGCTGCCCGACCTCCACAGCGCATGACCGACATCCTACCCAAAAGTGGAAAAGTGACTCCTCCAACGTAGATACACCATTATGTACTAAATAAATATTGTAACGTAATAGATGTTCAGCTAAGTACATAATATTAGCGCAATTCATAATTTTATGCTCGATTTGTTGAACAGAATTCCTTCGGACCTAATTAGATATCTATACCGTGATTCATTACACAACTTATTTACTCACATTTTTGTAAAGTACATAGAAACGTATTTTATGCGCAGACTTTTAATATCATGGAATGATTATGCTCTGTTGAGATCTGAGGATATTACAGTATAAAGTTCTCTGATTCCACTGAAGTACGCAGACCGTAAAGTTGATTCGAATCCCTTTGGCCGGTGAAAGAAATTTTGAAGAACGTCAAGATCTTTGCCAAAACCCACGCGCATCTCGAACGACAGAGAAATACCCTGGCTATGCGCATAGTCCACGCTGCTGCCGCAATGAGGTTTCCCGTTCGCGTTGTAGATGCTGTCATTGACAAATGTCTGAAAAGCGCTTCCCCTTTGGTTCACTTTAAGACTTATTAGTTCAGCAAGCTTCACAGCACGCATACTGACATCGTCAAATTTGTCCGAGTAAGCATGTGGATACAATATTGCGTGGCCTTCATGTCTGATTGATAAGTACGCTTTGATATCATCCTTATATTTCAGAATCATATCCCTTACGAATCTAGTTTCGACTTCGGACGCAGCTGCCGGGCCTGGATAGGTATCGGAAAAACCATTCGTGTTTCGCTCGCACTCTTCCCAATGAGAATCAAAATTTCTAGAAATATCTATTCCGTAACTCAAACCATCTTCTGATCTTCTAGTATTTTTAGTCCATTGAGGCCGATCCTGAAAGTAACACACATGTAAATTCAATACGGGCGGCGTATAAATAACATCCAAACTCCTCGTATAAAGTCCAAACCATCACATGATTACAATCATATATTTTATTGTTGCACACATAGTCAATAATCACGAAAGAGCTTACAATCTGGGAGCAGTTTGCGATAGACAGGTTAGAGTAGCGGAAGGTTTTCAAAATGACGGACGCGATGACCACGGTAGAATCTAGTTCAAAACTCTCGCTGATAGGAGAAACAAGAAGCAAATCTGCACCCAACCCACCGACATTTCTCCTGCTACTTTTGTCGAAGGCAATCCCGCTCTCAAATAAACCTGCACAGTCACCTTAAATACTGCCCCAAAGATATCATCAACCCTTAAGTTCGCTGCTGAAATCATCCGATTAAGACGGAAAGGCCAATGATGATGATGATGATGATATCTACGTGTATACATTTACTATTATGTATACATTTATAAAATTGAATAGGAGTATCTGTTACGTTGAAAATATTTGGAAACAACATTGTACAAAAAAGTGTATTTCAACACTTTTTTGTACAATAATATCTGGTCTATGATTATGATGGTCGCATTTGTCACACGGTAAATAAATGATAAATCATTCGTCACTGTCGCAATCACATACTTGTCAGAAAGTGACGGCTACCTTGTCATTTATTTAGTCGCGGGCGGCCGCTAGTAACGGCCGCTCGCGACTCCGTCCGCCTTAAATTCGTTTATCGCGGATAAAAGGTATTTTTCCGGGATAAAAAGTAGCTTATGTCTTTCTTCAAAACTCGATATTTTACTAATTTAAATGTGAAGCATATTTAAATGTGAAGATTTCAAGTTCCTAGCATAAAGAAATATTTATTGTCCATACAAATATGAATGTTGGACGAGATTCCGCGAACGGAGTTGCGGGTACCTATCTTCTAGTTTACTCGTATCTATGAATTGAATCGTAAACTAGCACCTATATAATACAATCATTCATTAGTTTGGGACTAGATCGATTAGTGTAGAGTGTTTCAGCTGACTATAATTCTGGCGAGTCTTTCTCGCTAACTATAAAAGGATCCAAAGTCGACTATCTGTCACCAGGCTGTATGAACCGTGAAACCTAGACAGTTGAAATTTTCACAATTGATGTATTTCTGTTGCCTCTATACCTAATCACAAATACTAAAAACAGTATAAGTTTATAAATTTATATCTGTCTGTCTATATCAGTCACCATACAAAATGATCGAGCACCGCGTACATTTTGCTTAGGAGTAGGGGAGGGGTCTGCTGACATTTAATTTTCATAAATACGGCCATTTGTAGCGTATATTTTGTACGGAACCCTCGGTGCGCGAGTCCGACTCGTACATGGTCGGTTTTTTTTTTAAATTTGCTTGTATCTTTTTTTAACCTACTACTCCTAAAACGGAGCAAGGTTCTCAATTCGTTCTTATGTTTGATGCTTTTTAAGGTATGTGCCCCGATTATTCGAAAACGGCTAGTCAGATTTTGAAAATTATTTATTTGTTTGAAAGGTTTCTCCAAGTTAGTTCCATATAATTTTGATAAAGACTATATAATGGAAGGGAATCAGAAAATATAAATTCGTGAAATGGGACTGATGAAGAAGTCCATAGAAGGGCACTGGAACTCCTCAATGAAGAGTGATATATGGCTGGCGATAAGATATTTTGACTAAGTTAGCTAAGTGACTTCATAGTCGCCAACTTAAATGTTTCTTATTAGATTGGTACCATTGAACTGATTTGATGATCGGTCAAGAAGGTAGACAGCGGATCTCCGTAAAAAAATAATGTATTCTAGCCGTGTTTGGGCTTATTCCAATCGTCACGAGATACACTTTTACGTAACAATTAATAAAATACGACTCCCAAAACCCTGATGTCAAAATATCATTAATTGTATACATTTAGTTGAAAAAAGGTTACTTACTTATAGGTAAATTGAAGAAACTAAATTAGGTACCGTGAATTGGGGTTATTTTGATCAACGGCGTAACATTTATCACCCATTTTTAATCCATAAGAAATTTGTTTGTAAACGCGTTTATAAGATTTTATTGTTAAGGATGGCAACCTCGCTGAAAAAACATTTTTGACGTGTTCAGAAATACACTCCTTCTAGTTTAAAAATGTATGATCAATGTTACCCCATTGATCAAAGTACCCCAATTCACGGTACGCAGTACTGTTTTACTTCTTAGTGCATTTTTTAGGGTTTGTTTAATTAATACTCACAAATCGCACATACTCCATCCCATCAGGGTTCACGCAAGGCAAGAAAACCCACCGCATATCCTGTAACATGTGCTCATTGTCTTGGCAGGCCATGAGCCGTTCTATAAAAGTCAGGACCAGTATCACTGTTTCTTCCCCAGCGGTCTGCCCAGCGTCAACCAGGATTATCGGTACGCGGGCGTCAGTCTTGGCTTCGACATCTTCTTTTGGTAAATGTATGTTAACCTAAAAGTTTTAATCTGATGTTAGATGAGAGAGATCGGCATATTATACAAAATACAATAATATGAATATTGATACCTAGCTCGCTCACAATGGGAACCATGCTCAGTATAAGATTTCGTAGCCGTTACTACAAAAAAATGCAGTAAGTAGAGATAAAAAAGTACAAAGTAAAAATTTCACCAGCAAAAGAGGCTTATCTTCAGTATTTATTTGTGTTATTTAACCACTTGGTTAAACTTAAACTCTTATACATCTATATCCCAAATTTCATCAGTATATATTTCACATACGGACGCACGGAGATAGACGGCAGAGGCGTGGCTTCAGGAAAATTATAAGGCAAGCCGCCGCGTATTAATTTACTCATATTCAAAGAAAAAGGTAGCCTTTCCTTGGGCAACCCGGTGGTAATCGGTTTATATGGCCTCCACGCCACTGATAGACGGTCATGACAAAACTATAAGGGTTCCGTTTTTACCATTTTGATTATGGAACCCTAAAAATAAACTCGAACCTGCGACCCTCCTTTTACGCAGTGCTTTTTCATTTCGGTATTTAGTTTTTATGGTTTTTTATTTTTATAGATTTATAAGTAATGACAAACTAGAAAAATTAGTTAAATTAATAAAAAAATACAATTTAAAAATAATGTTTGATGTAAAAATGGCG
This sequence comes from Hedya salicella, assembly GCA_905404275.2. Classification (NCBI taxonomy): domain Eukaryota; kingdom Metazoa; phylum Arthropoda; class Insecta; order Lepidoptera; family Tortricidae; genus Hedya; species Hedya salicella. The sequence continues at coordinate 13,364,642 of FR990112.1, read as the reverse complement.
TTCGTGATATCACCCACTAGGTCTAGGTATAAATTAGTTTTAAGTTACAGGGCACCACCGAAAATCAGCGTGGAGACCCCTTTCAGCGTCGTCAATTGTTTTTTTTTGTTATTTGTATTTGTATTTCTTGTTGCTGGCGTTGAATAAATATGTTTTCTTTCTTTCTTTCTTTCTTCTTTCTTTTTCCATTGTAATCGAACTCTCTATTACCATAAGAATGATTTGAATGAAGGTTAAATGATCTGATTAGGTTTTTCTGGGTTTTCCCTAAACCTTGCAACAAATGTTGGATCGTATTGTATGTCTCCCAGCAAACACTTTTCTCTGTGTAACTGACATTTCCAAAGTGCTTGTACCTAGGCCTACTTGAATAAAGTACAAAAACTTTTGGTGAGTATGCACTGTTATTGCATTGCACGGCCATCTCCTTCTAGATACTCGGAGTAGGTTCCACTCTTATGTTGACAATATTCAACTAATTCATACAAAGCACACGTCTAATTTTCCAAGTAGGACAGCAAAAGTGAACCTTTTTCCTAAAAAGTATAACTTAAAATCTTCAAGTCGAGAGTGAACAGGAATGTTCAAGGCAAACATGCTTCAACATCCAAGACCTGTAAACAAGTAGCGGCTGCATGCAGACTAACAGATTTAAGAAAGGTAAACTTCTCAATGTATGACATCCTAATTCCAATCATTGACATCCTGTATTTCACTTAACCTCTGTTATTATGACTTAAGGAAAACTAATGGGTCACTGCGTTTTAATGGATAATTTACGTCAAGTACATACGATTTATCTATATAGTGCGAATGCACATTGTAAATAATCCGGACTACTTTCTTGTTCTAGCGTATTGTGTTCATGTATTTTTACTCAGAATATCACTTTGATTCAGTGCCAAGATAGGAATAAACTTTTTTGTCATAATCATCATTTGGCATTATGCATTTCTTTCTGAACAGGTAAATTTTCCAGGATTTTTATAAAACAAATGCATTTAACAGGGCGATGCCTGATGCCTTAAAAAGTTCTGAAAATTCTACAGTTTCAGAAAAAATGCATTATACTTAATGATAATTATGATAAAAAAGTTTATGCCAGATGAGTAAAAAAAAAACTGAAATTTTACGAGATCTTTTATAGGCTGGGATACAAGATCTCGGCGGACAGTAGCAGCTTGTATACACCGTTTTGTCTGTAAAGTAACGAAACATTTTTGATTCAAATAAGTGATCGATTCAGGCGTTACTTTGCGGAATTCCATATTTATTTACTTTTATTTATTTATTAGAAATTAGCACTAACAATTGTTACAAATTTATTTACCCTATTATGATCACATTCTTTAAAACTATAAAAACTATGCAGGTATGTCAACTTATATGCTATTATATATTAGTTTAATGGTTTATAGTTCCTTTGCTATTTCGCGAAAAAGCAAAGAAACTATAATTCATTAAAATGTTTGTTTCGTCCTATTCTATAGATAAAAAACTTAAGTAAAGCAGTTCTTTGTATGTAGTAGTAACTTGTCCATATCAATTCTGTACACAACTACATGCAAAAGGACAATAAATCGATTTTATTTACTGACGCCCAGCCTGATTATGTTGTTAACAGACGTCCCTCGAATTACGCTTAGATCCCGCATGCGCGCGTTGTTGGCCGTGCCTGCAGCAGGTACTGTGTCGCACAGGAACTCACCGCTCCTCCGCACCTTGATGTTGCTCAATGCACTTCTGGTGTCAATACCGGAATGCGATTTGTTTGCGTGGCGATGGACGGCTGTACGTAATGCGTGTTTGAAGTACTGTGAGTTGATGGATGACAGGATAACTAGTGTCCATATCTGATTGTTAGCTTAAGTTTACATTTAGTTTCACAGTGTATTAGATCTAGTCTGTAATGCTGTGTGAACATACTTATAAATAAATAAATAACAGTTGAATAACGGCCAATTAGGCCCGTCAAATGGTTAGCATTAATAATACTCAGCCGTTAAAACTAATAGAGTATTATGAAATTGGGCCCAATAGTGTGATTGAACAACGTACATACCTCATAAAGATTTCTTGATTCAAACGAATAATATTCGGTAGTGACGTTAAACATATAACCACAGTATTTTTTCAGCGCCGTAAAATACACCATCATCTGCAACCAATGCAATGTTGCTGCAGAATAGAACTTCATGGTACAAGTGAAAATTCTAGGTCACTAAATACTTTTAGCCAAGGCTTTATATTAACGACTGTCTATTTATAAGCGATAAGAATAAATAATACCTAATGGGTTTACAAAAATGAATGAGCATATTGTGTACGTTCCTCCAAATTATCTATCAAATTTAATTTTCTTGCCTTTTTTTCTTAATATAATTTTATTAAAGCTCAAGCCTAAAAATGCGGGAATATTTTACGTTTCTAAGAGAAATATGAAAAGTGAAACATCGGAAATGAGACATTTTGGCAAAAATAGTTGGCTAAATGAAAGGATCTCCTTCATGATTTCAACTTTCGTTATACAAACAAAATTGTACGTATTAAATATGAGGGTCTAACACGATATGGTTTAATTATCTTATTGTATGCAACGTTTCGACACAGTATCATCAGTACCGTAAATAGGGCGGTGCCATCGGTGCCCAGGCACAGGGCGCAGAACCTGAAGGGGCGCAGAAATAACCAGGACCACAAACAGAATGTTTTTCACGGACGCATTTATAGAAGCCTGCACAGGGCGCATAAAAGGCTGGTTACGGCACTGAGTATCATGTGCTATGATGACGGTTCATGATCATTTAAAAATCAAAGAACCTAAATCATATTGATATATCTGAATTACAGGGACGTTGCGGGGGATGTCAGTCTAATGTTAAATTACCTGACAAAATGGAATTATAGACATGGGTTAAAATGGGTTACAAGCACTTACTTGCTACATTGGCTCAGCGATTCCAAGAGGCTCTTGGCCACATTTAAACATGGGCCACATTTGTAAATCTGGGGCCACTTTTTGCGGTCAATTTGGAGTTTATTTTTTTGCCAATCATATAATTTGACATGTCAAATGGAAGAACTTGTCGTGATGATCTTGTTTTTGAGGGTCGTTTTTTTTAATGATTAAGGGATGAATAGTTTTGAAGTAATTTAAGAAAATAGGTGAAAATTGACCATTCCTATCGTCCTCATCTCCGAAACTACTGGGCCTAAAATTTTGAAAACATGAAGAAAACAGTTTTTACCTATAGATTACACAAGAATCCTGTAAAATGTCTATGATATTTAACAATTTTGCTGCCAATCTTTTCGTAACGCTACGCACTTTCCTCCATATACGGGGAAAAGCATGGTATCGGCTACGCGTCTACGAGCAGACGACCCGCTAGGCGGGTTCCTGGCAGTGAATGTGTTAAGTAAAATAGCTTTTATTTCAATTTTTATTTTCTGAACAACCCGGTTGCGTTTAGTTACACATCATTTGTAAGCAACGCAATAGATATCAGGTGCAAACTTAACTTAATCGGCCGGTTAAGGCGGGATAAGAGAAAGTTTATACCATACTCTCAGTGTGCGAAAAATAGAAATCCATATAGTGTATACATATCTCACCTTGCCTCCCGCTAAAAGGGCATGAATAAAAAGTTCGGTAATGATTCGCTTTGTCATGTACGAGTACAGTGGTTCAGTGCTCCAATTGTACGAGTAAGTCCAATTGTAAGACCCATCAAAATAAGTTAAATTATGTCATGACGCGAGAGTATAAAGTTTCGTTATACAAGTTATAAGTGCATTAGGAAAATTTCGGATGATTTTTGATGCAGGGTAATTTCGAAAATCACCTCTTAAAACCAGATATAAAGTACAATAGGCTTTGCAGTTTCAAAGTATATAAAACGTGAGCATTGGATGGCTCTAAGATGGGGTGTATTGTTATGGCTCAGAGACCATATCAATGCACCCCATATCAATATCAAAATATTACAGAATTATGAGTAGTTTTTCGAATTTTACCCAAATTCGAAATTAACCCAATGCACAAAAGTTCTTACGCTACTTATGCCTATCTCGATATCGTCGATGCACGGCATCTCGTCCCTCTCGTGGAGGTCGTCCAACATATCCATGTAGCACGATCTTACCACCCTGCACCTGTTGATGTACACGTTTGAATCTTCTACCATTAAATTAGTAAATTCATTATAAGATGTTTCTTTTGATATGGACAATGTTAATGAAGCATTTGAGCCCTACCGGCCGAGCTCACATAATTGGCAGCAAGCACGTTTATCGCGTAATACTCACCTGGCTCTCTCGCACTGTTCTGCATAGAATTAGAGGTTCAGGCGACACACCCTGGCGGCATTACACGTAATCCACGAACACCTAATTTTTTGAGTTCCACAACGGTAACAATAATCGCTTTTTATATTTTATCTAATAATTAACTATTAGTTTAACAGTAGCTTTAATAGTTTCAATAATTTCCAATCATTTCATGAACCCTCAAGATCACAAGACCGTCCACCTAACACTGGGATGACGGCAACCGGCGATACACGGCAACAACCATCAATAAACGCAAGATCGCCAGGAATTGGGGAACTTGGAGGAGGCCTATGCCAAAAATTTGCTATCAGTGGGCTGATGATTTGTTTGAATATTCAAAAGTAATAGAAAGTTTCCGTTATATGAAATAGGTGGCGTTGATATTTGAGTAGTTTTTCAATACGGCGATCAAAATTCGTTATTATATTGTCAGAAGTATTGACTCATTTCAAAAGATCCTTTTTCTCACCCACACAAACTGCCTGAATAGTTATAGGCCGCTACGCGCGTAACTGAAAAAAATTGCACGGTTCAAATACGTTATAATCAGTTTAACCTTAGTACTTACTACTTTTTATAAAAACATTTGATAATTATTTTTTTTAGCTTACTTACTGGTTGAAACATTTAACGGGTTACTAATATGGGCTAGGTACTTTTTATTTCGATTTTGTCAGGGACGAGAAATAACTAAAACTTAAAAACCTTCACGAACAATTCACGTTATTTTAATTTTAAATCATCAGGCGTAATCAATTTGCAACCGAAATTTAGGGGGTGCGGTTGACTTGAAATTGAGTGTACATCATTTTGGCCTGATGAGTTTTCACTTTTTTGAGTCTTACCTATAGTAAATATAAAAAATAACTTGGCTTGAAATGCCATTATTTATATGAATCACTTGTAACACGACTAACGCTGGAAACTCTTATCTCGGACAACGTTTCAGATTATTTTTTTATCAACAACATTAAATTTAATAGTAGATTGTTTTACAAAGCGCTACAAGCCATTTTTATACGAAGCGAGAGCAAATACAATCTGAGTGACAAATAGGTTTTTAGATTGGAGTTTAAATACTCTGCTTTTTACTTCGATTGTGAGAAAAAAGCGAAAACTGTTACAAAAATCATTATTTCTAATTATAGTGTCATCGGCAACTTCCTGTGTATCGGCGGCAGCAACTCGAAGTTGATATACTAATACTGCAAGATCGCGGGGCGCAAAGGTGGGCGCTGAACCCTGCGGCTGCGGGCTGAAACGGGTGTGTAATAAAAGGTATAACATATTTAGATATATTTTCACAGGATATAACAACATTTAATATAATTTCATAGAATATAATCACTTAAGGGGCATCATAAACTTTTGATATTTGATAATTTCATGGTGTATAATGTTCAATAAGTATAAAAGATGTCTAATATAATAACGTGTACCAAATATAATAAATAAATCATATAAGTACAAGTGGTGTTAAAAGGTATAAAAATATTATATTATATTCTAATTTACAATTGAAGTAACCATATACTTCAATTTTGCAATTGCAAATTCTTTGTAGTATATGATCATTAATAAATGTAAAATTTAGGCACTTATTTTTGTTTCCTTTATGAGTTTCTAGGAGGCACAGATAGACGTAACACGTCTCAGGGTTTTTCTTTATTTATTTAAATAAAGTATAGTATTATTTTACACACATTAAACGAAATCATATAAAACGCATATTTTTGCTTACTTTATTTATTTTAAAAAGATCTCAACGCGAGTACGCTCTGTATGGTGAATTTAGCAAGACGAAAATCGATATACTTGGTATAGAAAATCGATACCACGTGTGCCTTTTCTCTCCTCCCAAATATAGTTTGAGATATGTTGCTGTGTAGCGCCGTTCACATAAAAACTGTAAAAAAGACGGGTATTTAAGTTTGACGTATGTATCTGTGAAGCTATCTATGTATCCGTGGCGTCGTAGCACTTAAGTCGATGGACCGATTATGATTTAGTTTTTTTGTGTTTGCGAGGTGACTTCGTCGAGAGTGTTTTTAACTATGGGTCAAATAAATCGGTTCAGTCGTTTAGCCATTATTAGCTGATTACGTGCTAAACTGTAAGTCTTATCTTAACTGTAAGTTTTAAGTATCATTTTTACTTTCATGTAATAAAACAATTAAGTAGGTAAATTTAAAATTTCATTTATTTTGCACTTATATAATTATACTTCTTTTACTTTACAAGCGCGCGTTAATTATTCACTTAAAAACTGGACAGGACAAGCATCGAGCACTATCACGGTACGACACGATTTTCTCGTGTCATTTAAACATTCTAACAGCAGTCTAAGTGTCAACTCGTCTCGTCGACACGCGATAATGCACAAAGACTGTATGTATCTCTACAACACGCATACATAAAATCCAAGAACTAACATTACCTATTTTATAAAATAAACGTTTTATCTCTTACCAAATTCATTTCTTATTTGCTCGCCGAATGTTTTAAAACCTTCATAGAACTGCGGCAAAATCGTGGCCAGATTACTTTCAGGATATATAAATTCGTAGCCGTCTGTTAGCTCCATCGTATACGAATAAGGAATGCCCATAGCGCCGAACGCAAAATCATCACTACCTCCCGCCGCTGGATACCACTGCCCAGCACTTAACACTTTGAAAGGTTGTCCTCCAGCCCTGGACACAGAAGCAGACACCTTCCGGGCAAGACTGTCCAGCTTCTTCCAAGTTTTCGGCAAAATTGAAGCTGTGTAGCCCCAAGGATATACCAAATACTGTCCATACGCGTGCAATGACACGTATAGTTTGATCCGATCTCTGTTTTCCATCATAACATTACGGACCATTTGCGTTTCAGGTTCAGAGAACGGCTTGGGACCAGCGTAGGTTTCTCTATCACAAGGGTTATTGGAGACTCCACTGACGCCCCATTTGAAGCCGTAGTTTCTGTTGCCGTCAACTCCATAGCAGTCCCGAGATGTTTTTGATCTCGTCTTTCTCCATAAACGTTGCTGTGAAAGATAATGAGCAATTACAAGAAGTAATAATTTTCGTAAGCTTGAAAGAGGATATGTGTAGTTAAAATTTGCTTGACGCTCTTTAAACATTTTTTTTAGGATTTAGAAATAGTGATTTATTTAAATGATGGATTCAGGCGTTACTTTTGTGAAATTCCATATTTATCTATATGTTTATCATTATATTTTTGTGGAAACTTCATTAAACTTAGCATGTGAGCACAAGTTATGGTCACATCTAACCAATATTTTTTTTTATTAATTATAATTTCTGTAATGCACTTATGGTGATTTATGTAAAAAGTAATAAGTCAACAGTTTTGACAACAAAGAGATTTATAGTGTCCTTAAAATGACAGCCTGAACAAAATACTTGATCCTAACGCTACTCATAGTTTTTTTTTTTTTATTTATTTATTTAACTTATAAAAATAACATTTTACAAAGTAATTATTACTCGCCAAACTGTGACGTTTAATGGCGAGAAGCGCTCAGATTTCAAACACTTAATATTACTGAATTATATAACTACATGATATACAAATGAGCCGGTTAGAAAAATCTGCACAAGCATCATATTTATTATGTAGGTACTTCGTCCTCGAGGACAGCGCGTCAGCGTGTTTACGATGACACAGTATCTTCGAGGAGGAAGTCCTTCAGTTTTGATTTTAAAACAGTTTTACTTATTTTACAGTCGTGTCTAAGTAAATGAATCTTATTAAAAATTTTTGGTACTAAATATTTTGAGGTCCATTCACCGTAGTATTTTGTGATACATGCTCAAAATTAATCCTAACGCTACTCTAACGGATGATATGTGCATGGTTTATGCATCAAGAGACATAAGGGAAGTGCAAACATTCTTATAAAAATAACATTTTACAAAGTAATTATTACTCGCCAAACTGTGACGTTTAATGGCGAGAAGCGCTCAGATTTCAAACACTTAATATAACTGAATTATATAACTACATGATATACAAATGAGCCGGTTAGAAAAATCTATGTTACTTTCAATATTACACTCGGTTGTATTAATTTTCTCTGTGTAACACTTCTAGTATTAATTCTGTTATTTTTAGCCACTTTGTGCTCATCATCATAGAAATACTCTAAACCTATCAGATATTTAACTTTTTTATCAACTGGTAGAATTTTACATAAATTAAATAACTTGTCAAATTCTCCATTACACTTATTTTTTAACATTTTTACTTACGAGGAATTTTATCAGTCTTATCTGTATATTTTTTACATCTTTAATATAAGTACTAAACGTTCGTCCATACACAATAAGCCCATAACTAAGTAGCGAGTCAGCGAGCGCATAATACACGACTCGTAGTGTTTTCTTATTTAACACTACATTTAGTTGGTAGAACTTCCCCAGAACAGATCTTAACCTATTACAGACATCGCTTACATGCGGTTTCCAGTTAAATTTCTTGTCAATAATTAAGCCTAAATACTTGAAAGTCTCAACATACTCTAGTTTCGTACATTTACAGGCAATTTTGTTTACATGTAAGCAGTCATACGTGTGTCCTACTATGTCTAGGTTTTCCCTTGCAACAGTTTTTGCTTTCTGGTTGTATGGAGAATGTATGTGCATGCATCTAGTTTTTGCGAAGTTCAGGATGATACCGTTATCATGTGCCCATTTTGTGATACTTTCAAAATCTTGTTGCACGCATGTTTGCACTTCTCTCTGTCTCTTGATGCATAAACCATGCACATATCATCCGTTAGAGTAGCGTTAGGATTAATTTTGAGCATGTATCACAAAATACATTATCCATACTTTGTCAGCATAGAGAGTACTTTATGCTGACAAAGTATGCATTCCATAGATAAGTAGTAACTTATCTATGGAATTCAAACTTTTACACGTCTTTAAATAGCTAAATTTCACAGTTCCATTGCAAAAATATTAGGTACAATCGTGCGTTTTTCTATAAATTTCCTGCCTCGCACGACAAAACTGTGGAATAAATTGCCTCCTGTAGTATTTCCGGACCGATGCGACCTTCAAACCTTCAAGAAAAAAACGTACTGAAAGGCCGGCAACGCACTTGTGACTCCTCCGCTGATGCAAGTGTCTATGGGCGACGGTGATCGCTTGCAATCAGGCGACCAGTCTGCTCGTTTGCCTCCTATGTCATAAAAAAAAACCATATGGTGCTATAGAAGATTTTTGACTTACAGATCGATGGCTGCGCGTGTATTCGTAGCCGTCGGGGTTGACCACGGGCAGGATGTACCAGTCCACATCGTCAAGCTCCCGGACTCGCCGGTCGGCTGTGAGCCGGTGCATGATGTAAGTGGCCATGGCGGGTGCCACCCATTCTCGTGCATGGATACCTTTGGGAGTAAAAATTTGAAATAACAATAGGGGTGACGACAAAATTTGATTTCAAGTAGATTAATAAATAATATTTTTTATTTTTGTACGTAATCAAAAAATAAAGGTGATATTGAGTCAAGATCTGGCGTGTCATGTCACCGCCCCGAAAGAATGTATATTAAATGAGTGTAAAAAACGCATTATTATTAACATTAAAAATAGTAAAAGTATTTTTTATTTGTAAGTAACAATACTTTTTTCTATTCACAGTAAAAAGTGAAATCTTATAAAAAAATACACGAATAACCCAATAGACCAACAAAATTTTCTGATATTCCTAAGTTGACAGAAAAAAATAGTGATAACAATAAGTGGTTAAAAATATTAATAAAGCATTCCTAATTACTATTCGTGCGATTCATCTTCTATGTTATAGAGCAAATATATTACATAGTTTATCAATATGAAAATATATATTATATTTTTTCCAACTTTGCAGTATTTTTTAAATTTTAACTCTGACTCTTATTTTGTTGGAGTTGGACTTTGTATCTGTATTACTAGAATTAATATAATGTACCCTTTACACTGGAAAACTCAGCTATTATCAATCATTTCCATTTCACCACACAAGCATTCAGTATAATGACGGGAGTACTTTAGTTTGCAATTCTTCGACCTATCTCATGTTGGTTACTCTGGTTGTTTCATGTTGCTATTTTCAATCTTATTTGTATGACAAAACAACAATTCGAAAGTGAAAATGGCCCGTTTTTCTTTTTTACCTACATTGAGTAAATAGAAGATTTTTCACGAGGTCGTGTCCACTGTGACACCCCCCATCCTCGGATCGCGCCTAATATAGGTCACCATCTTTATTACTGTCCTTAGTGACGAAACAGGCCACCAATCCGATTTATCTGGGTATTTTTTTAATAATATGAAAATACAAAGAATGCCTATCCTATTTTTTTATCATGTAACTGACGGACTAATCAGAATTTAGATTTTCGTACCCCGTGAGGTGGCATGAAAGATGTATATATACTATTGCCTATGAGGTGGCATGGAAGATGTATATATACTATTGCCTATGAGGTGGCATGGAAGATGTATATATACTATTGCCTATGAGGTGGCATGGAAGATGTATATATACTATTGCCTATGAGGTGGCATGGAAGATGTATATATACTATTGCCTATGAGGTGGCATGGAAGATGTATATATACTATTGCCTATGAGGTGGCATGGAAGATGTATATATACTATTGCCTATGAGGTGGCATGGAAGATGTATATATACTATTGCCTATAAGGTGGCATGGAAGATGAAATATACTATTGCCTACGAGGTGGCATGGAAGATGTATATATATACTATTGCCTATGAGGTGGCATGGAAGATGTATATATACTATTGCCTATGAGGTGGCATGGAAGATGTATATATACTTTTGGAATACGGATAACAACCTTTTAGAGGCGTGGCGTCAGGAAAATTACAAGGGAAACCGAAGCGAATTCATTTACTCATTGCCTTTCCTTGGGCAACATGGTGGGAATTGGCTTATATTGACGACACGCTACTGCAACCTTTTGGATATATGAAACCTATTATGAAGTTGTAAAAATTATGACAATTCAAAAGTCACTGAATCAGAAAATATTTTTATTTAATTTTTTGTATGATTTGCGACTTTATCAAATTTGTCAAAACGGCTAAACGGATTTTAAACATTTTTGATACACCGTAAGCTAGGTATCCACAAATGCAGTTGCAGTCTGCGAACATGTCATTGACAAACCAAACCATACAATTAAGATTGTTAATCCTTCTATCCTTGCCAATGAGAAAATATATACTTCCAAAATGCTACGTGAGGCTATTGAGATTAAAAACATCCTAATTTCAATACATGTTTGTATACGATGAGTATACGAGAAAAAGTTGGTGGTTTGAAAGAAGGACTAATATTAGTTGGGTAGACCGAGAGATGCTTCACAAGTTCGCAAGAGACTGAAAGACAACGCAGAGCCTGAACCGGTGAGTCTAATGTCCATATCCTGTGTTGGTGGTGCATTAAAAACGATTACTTAATAGTTTTCCCTTTAGATACACCTCGAGTGCTATACTTAAATTCTTTTGATATCATAAATAAAGAAAATATTACGAGCACTACGAGTAACAGCTGAAAATTGCATCACATTATTCTGAATCAGTCAGAAAATTCTCGAAGACACTTTTACTCGAGTTTGAAGGGAAATAAGGGAATCAAAAATCGTTCTATCGGAGCGACGCAATCCCGTAACTTGATTTTGCTATTGCAACTGCAAGTTTCACCTGATTTCTTGGATTTAGCCTTTAAATTTTCACTGTAGATTCACATTTGCGAGCGCCCCTAGAAGAAAACAACTTACAAGATTTTCACTTATTGATATCAAAACAAAATTGGACATAATCGGGTGTAGTGACAACCCTAACGCACAGTCTAATAATCAAAACTAAGTGCAGGTAGATTGAAAAAATAAAAAGATAGATACAGATAAATCGCATTAAAGTTCAGGAGTGGGGGCTGGTGACGTCACTCCTAAGTAAAATTTGTACTTAGGACTGACGTCACGCGAAAACAGCGCAGAAAAAATACGTGTCTAATATTTTTTATTAATCTATATGGCGGACTAATTATTAAAATTTAGTCATCATCCCTATTCTCCAGTCTCTTTGCGGCCATGGACCTGACGCGGCATCCAAAACGTCGAAGAAACCAACGCTTGCTTGCTTGTCTTCGGTGGTACCTTAGAACCACTTATTTCAATAAATACCTAAAGCAAATTTATACTCGATTGAGTCCCGTTTTGTTCAATAAAGTTTACCTGCATCAATGAAAATTATAGGATTGCCAGCGTTTGGATCTTTCGAAATCTTGATAAGGCGCATCGGGCGACGTTGGTAGCTGAGGCCGAGGGCCTGTACCTTCACGAGATTCGACTTCCGAGTTGCGAGGTCATCAATGTAGTTATTTATCTGTGAAAAAAATGAAATGATTAAACTACCATTGACGTATTTACTCGCAAAATGGGCATTCGGGTACCAATAGGCAGTGTGGCAGCAATAAGCCGCAGACTTATACCTGCAACGCATCTGTCTTCTAAATTCTTTCTTTTTTCAATCAATATTTAAGTATATAACTGTTTTACCGAAGCAAAAATTGGATAATTGTATGATTCAAGCGGGGTGTGAAGCTATCCAATTGCCTAGTTTTAATTTTAATTCGCTATATTCACAATGTTAAATGATCTGTTAAATGTAGTTGATGTAATGAACCAATAGATCTGGCTAATGGTATGTACGTTATGTATGATATGATGATGATGATGATTATGATGTCGACGATGACGAAGATGTCAGAATATTAAAAAGTAAGCTGAGAATATAGAGGAATAGAAATTGCTACACCGACAAAAGCTTAGCTCTTAAATATAATGATGATGAGATTTACACGTTTTAATATTAGTAGGATTTTTTTACTCACAGTATCGAAGCCATTATATCCCATTACGCTGAACCCTTCCTGGTACCGTCTTCTCGGAACGCGCTCCAGAGTCTCAAAGGATCTAGAACACGTTAATTACTTTCAAGTCTTTTTGTACATTATCAAGAGCATCTAGAAACCTATCCTTTGCAGGTTGAGTTTTTCTTTAAATAAAGTTGCACAGAATATCTAGAAATCTAGGGCGCTTCTTTAACATATTTTTTGTATATTTGTCTGACGTCTCTAAAGATGCGGTACACTATCAAAGCCCTGCCAAGTGCGAGTCGGCCTGGCGGACGAAGGGTTCTGCGCAACGCAACCGTGAAATAACCCGAGAAAAAAACGGTTCTGGTATGGGAATCTTGCATTGGAGGGGTTTTTTTTTGTTATAGCGGCAACAGTAATAAACATTCTTCAAAGTTTTCAATCCCACCTTATTACTCTTCAAGAGTTAAACTCCGGTGATACACAGGCTTCGGAGGCTTTAGCAATAAGAGGCAGTCGGTACACTTTGGGCAAAAAATGACACGGAAAGGTGCGAAAGTGACCGATGGTTGAGGCTAATAAAACGTAGTAATTATATTCTCTTTGGGGCTAATACAAGTACATACTATCATTACGGTATTCAGGAGTGAAATCCGGAATAAGATAAATACATACATGCAAATGTAGTTAGAACAATTTGGCTGCATAGAAAATGAGTTTATTTGTTTGATTGAGTTTCAGCCTATATAAAACAAAATTATTTGATGTTTTTGTCATGACAATTTTAAAAGATATTTTGATGTCGGCCTATCAGTGGATGTTATGTATATTATTATTTGGCAGTTACGTATGATCATCATCATCTTATCAGCCGAAAGACATCCACTCCACAGCTGACCAAGGCCTCTCCCAACGATCTCCACAACGACCGTTCTTGCACTGCCCTCTTCCAAGGCTTTCCTGTCTTAACCAGATCATCGGACCACCTAGTTGGGAGCCTGCCCACGCTACGTCGACACTGAATAAACTTTCTACACCAACGGCTATCGGCTCCACGAGCAAAACGGCCCGCCCACTGTGACTTAAGTTTAGGTAACTCTTAGGAAATTCTGTAATGGACTAACTTTATAATACGAGTAATGTACAGTGGAGATTATAAAGCACATATTTATAATATGACAAACTCCATGCTAGTGTACGAGACGGATATTTTAAAAATATTGATGAGTAATTGTATGCAAGGACCGCAGCAAGTGGAAGGAGGTAGTCTCTGCCTACCCCGTAATGGGAAAAAGGCGTGATTGTATGTAATTATGATATATTTAAATGAAGAATAACGCCTGTCTCGTTCTATTTATGTCAATAGGATTTTAGTCTTAAACTAGGTCTGAAATACAAAGGATAGCCCTCTATAAAACAGTATTTTATTACCAAACCCCGTATCAATTTGGTGAGCTACACTCCCACAGTACCTTACTACTCTTATAAAAATTACTTATAAGAAACCAACCTGCCGTAATAATGTTTAGCCGAAACAGGCATCCCATTTTCGTTAGCGAAGTTCTCAAGTTCATCTTTCTTGTCAGGAGACACTAAAACATCTGTGCTGTCATTCAGCCCGTAGCTCCTCTTCAGGATTTCCACTTCTCCTGCGCCATCTATGGGGAGCTCTGTCAACGCTTGCAGATGATGCTCGTGGTGAGGAATGATGCGTAGGAGTGTGTAGCTAAAAATAATGAAGAATCGTTATTAAAAATCGAATGAACGGTATACATTAAACGCCTAAGTGTTTAATGTGAGAACGTGTTTAAAGGAAGGGGGGGGGGGGGGGGGGGGGATGTGAGCCTGCCACGAAGCAACATTTTCTGCTCGCTTTGTGAGCGGTTAATTCTTTTTTTCAACACGGAATGACAAAAAATAATAAACATCAGAAGACATAATTATCCATGAATTGCACCAAAGAATGTCGAGCATCGACTTTAACGTACTTTTAAAGTATTCGTCAAAACGATAAAAAAAAAAACTTTAAACGGCAGAACACTCATCGAATCACCTTTCAAATAAAAACATTGTTCATCCTTGGAGTTACGATCCCAATATTTAATTGCATAATTCGTTAACAATATAAAATAACATTGGCTATTAATTACCCATTAATTTTACCCTTTAAGGTAAATAAATGACCTAGTGCTCGACACTGGTCCATTCCTTGGCACCTTGGTCAACCTTAATTCATATTCAATCATTCAACCTTAATAGAAGTGACAACAAGGTGTAAATTTTTGAAAATAAGATGACAAACATGTAGGCCTTTACCTAGAAAATTACCTGGAACGAAGAAAACAGTTACAATAGGGTTGTTTCCATTTCCCAAAAACCAGTGTAGATGGGTTCAGATTTGATGAAATATTGCCTTAGTTTAGTGTTTGATTGTTGGCCCAGAATTAGGTATTAGTAGAGAAATTAAGAAAGACATTTTGATATTGAATATTGGCGCCAAAACGATACTTAAACCATTCGTGGCATCCATAGTAGCGCCACTTCACTAGATCTGACATTCCTGCATAACCCACACATAAAACATAAGGAGGCAGTGTTGCTGTTAACTACTTACAATATATTTAGCAGTTTAGTTTTCTCCGAAACCCCATACTTTCGTTATACTTCCATTTACATATAATGTATACTGTTGTTTATCTTATCTTTGCATACTCTATCCAGTTATCAGATATATCTATCTGAAACGGTATTTTTTTTTGTTGTATCGTCATTGTATTGTCAGACTTATATTTGTAGGGCGAAGCAACCCTATTTGTGTATGTGTTCTTTTGTGCGGAATAAAGGCCGAGTCACAGCGAATGCGTGTGCGTGACGTGCACGTAGACGTGCGCGTGGCGTGCGCGTTGTAAAGTACGAATCCTCATAAGAGATGACACACCTCTGCGTACGCACACGTCACAAGCGGTGTGTCATATCATATGAGGATTCGTACTTTATAACGAGCACGTCACGCACACGCATCCGGTGTGGCTCGGAATTAAACTCGTTATCTTTTAACTGTCCCATGAGTCGTATATATTTACGTGCGAAACTTTAGTATATATTTAGATACTTACTTATCATATTTACTACTACCGCAGCCCACTTGCCAGCAAACTCCAAGGAGCCCTGTAAACGATGCAATCTTTAAGTCAACTTAAACCTACTTTCAAATAAAAAGAACTCCGGGAAGTAACCGAGGTAGGTACTACCGCTTGTTTTATGTCTACACTAGCAGATGCCCTCACCGTAGTTCGTGGAGGAGAAAAAGGCATAACCCCTAATTTTTTCTTTAGCACAGACAGGTAAAAAGTATCCTAGCTACCCGTGTACCAGAAATAGTCAAAATCATAAAAGAATTTAACGGATGATATCGCGTATATTATCTCATTCGAGTTCCCGACGGTTCGGAAGCTTTTCAGCTTTCCATGGTCATGGGTTGAAAGTCGGGAACTCAAATGAGATAATAAAATACGCGATATAATCCGTTACATTGTTTTATTTCAATGAGTAATAATCGCGGAAACAGAAGAAAAAAACTATTGTAACGGACTATTCGGATGTCACTGAATCGTTTTTTTTTGTATGTTTGAATGTGGCGTTGTGGCTTCATCGGGCCAAATCCAAAATGAAAAGTCTGTACATCAAAAATATTAAAAAAAAACTATTGAAATAAAACAATTTAACTTTATATCGCGTATATTATCTCATTTTAGTTCCCGACGTTTCGGAAGCTTTCCAGCTTTCCATGGTCACGGGAGGACCCAAATTGTTTTATTTCAATAGTTTTTTTTTTTAATATTTTTGATGTACAGACTTTTCATTTTTACAACTTAATTATAGTAAAGGCAAAGCTCTGCCATAGTATAGGTAGCGCTGATTTGTTTCTTTCTTTCGGAGAATTTGTATGGTGTAGTACTTTATATACCAAAACAACAGATTGAAAAAAAAACCCTATACGCATTAATTAGTACCTACTTAACGTTTACGTAGAGATGGCGTGTTATTTTATTTTAATTCAGTGAGTTGAAGTTAGCAGTAGTATGTATGACTCATCAAAAATTTAGATATCCTGACTCTTTAAAAAATTATGAATATTCTACACATGAATAATTAATTTAAATCATTTATTTATTAGTCAATTAAAACTCATTTTAGTGGAAGTTTTAATGTGTACAATATTTCGTATTCAACATACAGAGTTGTTAATAATGATGATTCAAAAATTCTGCTAAGCGACATTTGGGCAATCAGGGGGCACGGCAGTGCCCCCGCCAAGTCGAGCGCGAAGCAAACACTGCCGTACCATCCTTTACTGGAACCATTTCGCCGCATTTTCAGGCCCCTATTTGAGAACCTTCTGGATAAGACCAGAACGCAGAAGTTTATCCAGTAAGCTATACTTACATACTTGAAATACAAAATTTCAAGTCTGTAGGTCATTTAGTTCCTATGTTAAGCGAAATCAAAGTTTCTCATTTATGACACTCACTCACTCATGATCATCAGAATAGAACTAGTACTTCCCATAAACTCAAGAGCTGAAATTTGGTACAATGTTAGGGTTTAATGGCCACATAAAGGGAAATCTATAAAACTAGGATAATCGAAGATGTGGAGTACCTGGTGACCCTGATTAAAAAAACACAAGAGCCCAACCAAACTATTAGAGATCGACATACCGCCTTTACAAAAAATATTCAACTTGGTGGGCCGCTTCATTTGATGTCAAAAATCGAAGATCTATGCCCACGTTTCTACAAAAAGAAGTGAAATCCCACTAAAAACACTCTGTAAAAAACTAGCAAAGTCTCGATGGAGCTGCTTGTTTATCTCTAAAAAGTAATGAAATCTAGACAAATTCGTGCCAAGTCTAAGGTTGTTTACTGCGATTTTTTTATTATTATAGTTAATGTTGTGGGACTTGGCCGTTGAAGGGTTCACAAGGGTACAAAACCAGGTGCTCCATGGCAACGTCCGGCCGTCAACGATTGGTGCAATGGTGTCATGGAGCAACCAGGTTTTGTACCTTTGTGTAGCCGTTTACCGCCGCCTAGTGCAGAACTGTGAATTTACTTTCACTGGTTCAAGTGCAGTGTCGTCGAAAATATTTTTCATTTGTTTCTGATCTTTGTTTTTGATAAAAAGTAAGTTCAGTTCGAAATAAACACTTGTCACAATCATGCTATTTTTGAGACAAACTTATTTTTATGTTGTAAAATTTTATGCCTAAGCCGAAAGTAGCTGGTATGTTGTGGATAGGCAAAATGCGCCCCCTTAAGGTTGCGCCCCTGACAGCCGCCCGGACGACCAGCCCCTAGTTACAACGCTGCCTTCGAGCAAGGGAAGAGGAGTCATATATACATAGCCAACAAATAGCCTTCAAGTCAAAGGGATAGTCCAAAAATAAACGGTGGTCGATCTAGAAGTTTCATGACCCACATCCCCCATCTCCTGTCCCCCTCCGGATTTACCCCCGTGCTATTTTGAGATATCAAAATGTTATAACCACAAAATTACTGTTACATATTTAACAGTCGACCGATACACTTTTGGGTGCTCTTGGTTGGACTAAGAAACTGTAGTTACATTTAAGGGGCTTCCACGACCCGCGATATTTGCCGCAGCAAGGACAGATTGTTTGCGTCGAACGAGTTTTTAATTTGTGGCGACATTCATCGTGTTTGCCTGGCTTCGCGTAATTGAACAACCCTGCCCTAGAGTAAATAAAGCAGCGGTTCAGGTTTAATGTAATTGGTTGAGCGTACCTATAATTCCAAGTCCTTAACGAATTGAGTCGCTCTCAACGAAGTTTTGTTTTAATTTCATTTTGTTTTAAGGTAAATAGCCCTGTTCTTGTCACCGTCCAAATAGCTGGCACCTTCAACTTTAATTCATATCAACAGAGGTGACCAGCATCGTGTCAATTATTGGAATTAGGGTTAAGGGCACATTTCCCTTGATTCTTTTGAGCGCCTGGTTAGTCGTTAACGATAACGAAGCATCGTGAGATTGAGCGTTTGTGTTTTACAAGTTTTATTAGCCGATAGATGGCCCAGGATGTGACTCTCTCTCTCTGTGACTCTCTGACTCCGCTAATTTCGACCGATATAATAAGATTCGATCAATTTTTTTTTTTTAAAACAGTCTTTAAACATGCGTCAACTTTTCATAGAGACAATTGATAAAAGCTCAAGCTTGGTAGGATTGCATTATTTTAATTTTATTATATAATTAATGTACCTGCCGGCTCCATCTTTGATATCATAATATTGCATTGCCACCCAACTTAGATAAGTATGACCCATTTTAGCTCAATCGGAAACCGGAAGGTGGTAATACACAGTTACAATGTCAACTTAATTCTCGGATAACAAGAATGGCAAAAATATTGGACCATTTGGTCCCAGTAAATGCTTTTAACAGTGTCCTTACTGTAACCCTCTTGCTGTGGCAAGCTTCACAGTCGCCTACCCGCCTAGGTGTGGCTTCTCGACCAATTCCATGATTGATGTAACTGCCTTTGATCGGTCCATCTGACGGATCCCAGATTATTTCATTATGCCCGTACCAATCACAAGAGCAGACATTTTGGAATCTACTGTATTTGACTAATTTTGAAGGGCGAATTTCAATAGAACGGTGAAGCCCACGACAAATTGAACATACGTATGATTTAAAATTAAATACGCTTTTATCGCGCGATAGATAAATGACAAAGCACCCGTAACAGCTCCCTATGTGATCCTGGAATGCGTCGGTGTAGCTAAACAACGGGCTGAAATCCTCATAACACCAAGGTCACCCCGGGAAGCCTGTGGAGACATCAGGAAAACCCTGCGCTTCTGGACGGTTAGCCTGGCTAGACACCTAAGCAGCATTATCCACACGCAAAATGTCCCGGCTTTCACGGACTAACTGCGTAAAATGGAGCCCATAACCAAAAGCGCCCGGCCAGGACAACACGCGAGCAGCGTCGTGGCGAGCAAATTCCTAATGCATTGCGTGTGATGCCGACTAACTGCTGCTCGGTGAGCGCTTTGACCGCTTTCAGTCTGATATGTGTGCGAAAGTAACGGATGCTTTATTATTTATTTATCGCTTGATAATTTCAACCATAATAGGCTACAGGATTTATCAGTTTGTAAAATTTACTTTATTAGGCACGGGATGTTTCTGACGGCGTTATTTTTTAGATGTCATATTTTCCGAATCACATATATGTATATAGATCACACCAATATAATATGTGGTATTTATACACTGTGAGAACGAGTCACCCGCCAGACTTTAACCATCGAGCTTAGAGCCTCATTGGACACTGGTATAACGTTTAGTTTAAAAATGAACTTCTTTTTATTTTTTTTTATTTTAATAAATTCGCGCGTAGTGAAGTAGGGTCTAAAAGCTGAGAGATACGAGTAATATTCTACACGAATTCCTTCAATAAACAAAAAATATATATTGTATACCAAACTTATTGTAAAACTTAATACAAAATGGCCAAGAAGCATGCAGGAACTGATTCTGTGTATAAAAGTGTGAAATTAGTGGCTACATCACATCATTAAGTGATAGTAGGTATAGTCATGAGATACTCGTTTTGCGATTTATGAATTTATAAAAATAATTAATAGGTATTTCAAATATTCCGCGTTTTCGGACTACATGTTATACCACTTTATATGCTCCAATTATGCTATAGCCTTAGATGCTTAAAAGTCTGTCCGGTTACTCGTTCGTACCGTATATACAGGTATCGAATTTAATACTCTCATTTGATGATTTTTGAGCATATTTGTCCAACAACTGAAATCAGACTCATGGATAAATGACTTGTTGTTAATGTTAAAATTGTGAAATAAATAGCATTAAAAATAACTTACATTTTGACTTTTGTTGCATGTAATGTGTATAGAGATACAGTCAGCATCAGATAGTCTGTAACAGCCCAAGCGCCCGATAATATCGTCACACATATTTGTGCCTATATTACCTATTAGATATTTATGACGATATATGCGTTAAGTATGTTTTATCAACATTAAATAGTATGTAATATCTAAATCGCCAAATATATTTGGCGATATATATTTGGCATAATATTTAATGTTGATAAAACATACTTAACTCAACAAAAGCCGACCGCCCATAAGATGAGCCAACGATCTGATTAGGGTCGCTGCTTGGAAATGTATACAGTAGGCATTTGACCTATGGAAATCCTTGTGGAAATCTTTGGGAGAGACTTTTTGGGGAGACGGACGTTTACAGCTTGAAAGGATTTGACATAAATTATTGTGTTGATTGTAAAACTACTGCCATACTTTCCACAGGCAAATAATGAGAGCGGAAGCAATGAGATAAATGACATTATCGCCATTATAGTTATATTGTCCGTAATTTCATATTACTAAAAGGACGTAACTTTTTAGTTGCGATAACAGTTTTTATTACTAGCGACGCAGGATAGTATTTATTGTACCGGTAATATCTTAGACATATCTCGGACAGATGTCATTTTCCACATGGAATTTAGTAAGTCCACAACAAGGACCATTAAAACCAGAGGACTAGCCATCTTCATACAAAAAGCCATTCCCCGAAGTTTATTCAACTTTGCCAGCGTGGCACAGTATTTAAATGCTACAGTTTATTTATTATTAGCCATTTGCGAAGTAATTGTTACTATAATATGTGTCTTTATTCAATTATAACATTGTTAAATGTTTAATTTTGAACTGCCATCTAGTTTTTGCCAGAATAACTCCTTGCGATCGGAACACGATCCAAAGTATGGCAACTGTCAGTCCACTTGTTTTAATGGTCCTTGTTGTGGACTTACTAAATTCCATGTGGAAAATGACATCTGTCCGAGAATTGTCTAAGATATTACCGGTACAATACGATTACTTTGAGTTTACCACTGCAATATGCTCTTATTCCATTGGCTATCCGACTTTAACAGTAATACCAAAAGAGTTTATATTACAAACAAACGTCGTTTAGACAATAATATAAACTCTTTTACATTAGTGTTAAAATCGAATATCCAGTGGATTAAAAGCATATGTCAGTGGTAAACTCAAAGTAATCGTACTGTAGATATATGTCTACTATAGTGATGTGTTCTAGCCTTGCGAAGTAACCAGTATGATATTTCTTTCTAGCATGAGCATCTTTTAAATGTCAACTTGCCACAAATCAAATCAAATCAACATCATCCTGATTCACAGTATTGAAATCAACTGGCTTTTTAGTATTGAAATTAATTTGAATAATCTTTCGCAATGCTTTACTAGCGTCATAGTTTTGTTTTACAAATGTTCAATTTAATTACCGTGTAAAACGCATTTACTCTTAACATAATGTATAATGTTTCTTCGTAAAACTATTGTATGAGCGATTATTGAATGAAAAAAGAAAACGAATTACCGATTTTGTATTTAGTATTTAAAATACAAAAAGTGAAAGTATTTTGCATTTGAAATAGCAAATTAAGAACCTATTGCATTTTGTATTTAAATACTTTTTGTAAACTAAGTATTTTGTATCTACATCTGTGGTCGTCAGTCGTCACCATATTATCCGTTATTTATCTCCGTAATGTGTCCTATATCGTGGCAAAACGGCTGACAGTTTCTATCAATATTTCATTCTGGGATTGTAAGAGCCTAAGGAGGGTTATAGGTCACATTTTACCACGCAAAAAAGAGGCAATAGCAGAAAATTCCTGCGTGAACGAAGTTGCTTGCATTTTCGTCCACGCTACCCATAAATTGGTAACTTGTTATCGTCAAATTAAAAATGTTAATGGTCCGATTCCTTCCCCAATTATTTTTCCAAGATTACTCATAGTGAAAGCAAGACGTATTGGTCACGCGTACGGACCATATAGCTAACTTGCATTTTCACACGTAACTTTTAGTTATGTTTTTTTTTGGTTAAGCAGAAAAGTTTGCTAGCGACACACATTTTTTTTAAATATAATTCTTCGACTGGTATTCGAACCCACATTTCCTTGGCTCTTCGAGCCAGCATGGGCAACTTATCAACTGGTCTATCGAAACGCAATTACTGAAGCATTGATTTTTTTATTTCCTATTAATGATTGAGCTTATTTGCATATTATGACAACAAAACAGGACTTTATAATAATTCTCACTTCCTTGGTCACGATGGGTAATTTAGTAAATTATATTTAAACGAGTGATAAATTATTTTTAATTTGAAAAGGCACTGGAAATTTTATTGTGTTTCGTAAATGTTTTACCTAGTTAGTTTTTATTCACAGCTTTGGCATGTTAAAGGTGTACCTTTTAACGCCGAATAAAATTATTTTTTTAATTACACAGGCCTTTATTAAGCTTAATCCGGTTCCGGTAGTCTTACTAACTTGAGACTATGTAAACTTTGGACTAACTTTGGCAATACAATAGATTATACATACTAAAGTATCTACTGTTTAGAAAAAATATATTAACGTATGAGTGATGCTTTTAAAGTGGTATCAATTAAGTAACAAATTATTTTTATGCATTTACTTAGTTGTTTAATTTATTTTACGCAACGTTTGATTCACATGGTAAAATATATGCATCTTCAATACAAATACGAGTTTGTCAAATTCAATGTAAAATCCCTGATACCGCACGATGTCCAAAGCATAATCCTAGTCTATCTAGATTTCGGTCACTGCATAAATTTTCAAACAATAAGAGTTCCAAATCCAAACACATTATATTGATTTATAATATTACATCAACTCACCAATCACAAGCACGAGGCACCTAGCCATTTCAAATCACTAATAATACTGCTAATCGCAGCTAAATCGACAACAAGATTCAATTAAAAGTTCGGTAAGCATTGACTCTGCGCAAGAGTGGCTTGACGAGCGGCGCATGCGCGGTACCGGTGCGGACTGATGCGTGCGCCGTGCAACAACCGTAAGGAGATCGAGAACGGTGATCTTTATCGTTTTTAACCTGGATTCTGGTTTTGTTAATTACTTTGATAGTAGTCATTTATGTGCCCTTTTGTATTTTTTGAACTCTGCAAAGTGGATATTAAAAAAAATGTAGGTACTTGCATTGTACAAAGGACTTGTATTATCGAAGGCCGAGCCACAGGTGAGGCCCTCTAACTCACTTGTCAATTTACCTTACTTTCCAGCCTCTACAAAAAGTTAGTAATTTTTTAAGTTAAGAAGGATAGCTCTTGGCTCAACGTTTACTTATAGCGAAGAGACTCGCTAAATGGCTGGATCGAGGGTCAGATACAGAAGGCAGTAATCCTGGACGTGGCGCGCGTCGTCTGAAGGTTCCTCTCTCTGAATACCTAACCACCGGTAGCTTGATCCCTAGCCCGCTGCCGGCAACACCCTAGATTAGGATCTTATCGTATCGTAAAATCCTATATTAAGAAGATAAATGAATAAAGAGAGTACTAACGTAAACACGTCTAGTATATGTGCTATATCTGTCAGGTTGTCAAAATTGGCAGCGGCAATAGCATCACCGTCTCTCTCGCCCAGTACTAAATGGAACGGGATAGACGATATTTCGCACGATGAAGAGTCGCGTGTCACAGTGTGCTAAATAGAAGTGCATTATCTGGTCCATAATGGAAGATACTCCATCAACAACAACAGTTTAATTCATAATTCCACAATTATGATGATTTGACTTTATTGCTTTAATGTATTTCTACTATCCAACTGCCTACCATTTATGCCAATGATAAGGATAACTACCTTCATAAGTAGGTATCGTAAACATTACAAACATTTACTTAGATAAGACTGACAAGCTATAACTTTACCCACTTAAAAAAATGCGTTATTTTATTGTATTTGGTATCTTAAATTGAATATGTTACCCATTAAAGTTGATAGATATATGAATTAATACAGGGAGAATTTAATAGCGTGGATTTAAATATTTTTTAAATGTTATATATGACTGACTGTTACGTGGATCGATAGTTAACTTAAATTTAAAAAAAAACATATTCTTGGTCCAGCTGAATTTGCTTTTGGTTACCCCTGCACATACTATACAGGTATACAAGTCAAAAACAAAATAAACGAGCAATTATTGTACATAATATTTTCTTCTGTTTCCGCAATTATTACTCATTGAAATAAAACCATCATCTCACCACCATCCCAGTCAACTTGCTACAGTGGGTAAATCTTTGTTTCACGATCGATAAACATCTGAATGCTGAGTTGCAGAATGTCAACGTGCGCTTCGAGCCAACGAGCTCCAGATACCACGTTCCAAGCAGAAACCCAGTATGAGGAAACCAACAGTCGAGCGTAAGCCTGCCGTATTACCATATGTGAAAGGGGTCACAGACAAGATCGGAAACATCGGGAAGCGTGGTTCTATAAAAACATATTTCAAGCCGTTGAAGAAGGTTTCTCAATACCTTAGACCCGTGAAGAGTAGCACCCCTTTGCAGAGTGCAGGTATTTATAAGCTGGACTGCGAGTGTGGTCTTTCATACGTTGGTCAAACGAAAGGCAGTGTATCAACCCGGGTGTAGGAGCACATAGCAGATGTCAAGCACCGTCGGTGTAATAGGTCTGCAGACTGTGAACATGTCATTGACAAACCAAACCACACAATTAAGTTTGATAAACCTTCTATCCTTGCCAAAGAAAAAAGATATTTTCCCACAATGCTACGCGAGGCTATTGAGATTAAAAAGCATCCTAATTTCAATAGAGAAGATGGGTTGTCACTACCACCAGCTTGGGATCCTGTAATACATCTCATCAAGGAACAAGCGAGACACAGGACTGCAACACCTTAATTTCCGAACGGTGTAAAATATCTTATCTGTTTAAAAGTAGTTTAATAGTCTCTGTTTTCTAAAATAATATTATTAGTAATGTAATGAGGTAGCCTGGGAGTTTTTCTATGCAGCGTTTCTTTTCTCCTCAGTACGCCTCATTTGTGAAATGCTGCTTGGTAAATTATTAAAATAAAATAATTAAGCCCTTCTGGCACATGTGTAACTGTCTTTACAGCTTAGGCCCAACTGGCATGTATGTACACTCGGTCTCCCAGGTTTTAGTCTGAAACATCCAAAGTGCCAAATAAAGAAAACATATTTGTATGTTAAGCATATTTATTTATTTAATATTTATTGCGCGATACATACAGATGTGCATCCCATTTTGTTCCATACAACCAATAAATAATGAATATATGTAAAGGTATTTGAAAGTGTAACGATATATTTGACAATTTGGTTGTAGCAGACTAGTGCTGGATTTCACGATGGTTTGACAGTTGCTGATACTTAGTGATAGCAAATCAGATGCAAAATTAAAAGGTCTGGAGATAAGCTTAATTTTCATAAGAAAAGTCCCGAGATTTTGTCACGCGCTATGCTCACTCATTGTTAAGTATAATTTTATAGCATTAATAGAAGGTGTACTTCATTCGCGGAGGAGAAAAAGTAATTACCCCTATTTTTTTCTTTAGCGTAGCCGGGTAAAATGTATCCTATCCATCTGTGGATGTACCAAAAATAGTTGAAATATGTTTAGACGATTTGGCGTGATGAAGCCACAACGACACATACGAACATACAAACATACAAAAAATCAAGACCTCCAAATAGTCCGTAACAATATATTTTTAGAAAATATCTTCAATGTACAGACATTTAATTTTTACATCTTTATAATAGTATAGATATAGATTTAGAACTTGGTGCCCGCCATTTCGTCAGTGGAGGAAAAAAAATCATAACCCTCTTTTCTTCTTGAGCGTAGTTGGGTAAAAAATATCCTATAACTATCTGTCGATGACCAGCTTCCCGTGTCTCAAAAATGGTTGAAATCCATTCAACTATATTGACGTGGTGAAGCCGCAGACACATGCTAACATTCAAAAATATTAAAAATAATATTTTTCAATTTAGTGTCCTTCTAATAGTCACCACGTATCACTTATTTATCCTAAACTATCTTATACAATATACAACTCTATATTTATACAATAGTTTGTATAGTTCTAATGCAGTTTTAAAGATACCTCTGAAAAAAAAAACTGATTGAATCAAACAAGCAACTTGTTTCCACCAGAGCTTATCAAGTGCAATGATTGCAGTAACAATTTTAATTTGATTACTGCTTCATTATCAAAGATATCACAAAAATTGTATATTGCTGTCAAGTTTAAAATTGATTGTTTCAAATAAGATGTTTGCATGCGATAGACACTAAACAAGTTCATTATAAGTTCAATCAAGTTCGAATTAACTTGTGATTGAAACAAACAACAGTTTTGATGGAACTCAACATTTTCTTCGTTTGTTTGCTGTTACAATGCGACCTGGTTAAGGTCAACTAAGTAAAATGATCAAATTTTTGATCATTTTAAGTCGTACTGCTGCAATCAAGTAATGAGTTTATTCATGTTGTGATTGAATCTATCAAGAGATTTCCAATCAAGCTAAACAGCCACTTGATAGGCTCATATTCTCTCATATTTTTTTCAGTGTACAATTAAGTTAAGCGTAAAAATTACTGACTGTTAAGATTCTTTTGGCTACCGTCTCAACAGTGGTCTTCTCTTGGGAAATGCTGGTAGTCTCAGATTTGTAAAAGTGCCCTTACAGCAACTTACGGAATAATGTTCGATTAAAGAAGAATGCATGGAAACGGCCAACTTGTTGGTAACAATCAAATAAATCCGTTATCAAAACTCGTCTTTAGTTCAATGTGATTTGACATTAACCCGGCGAGGATCTGGTCTTTGTCTGATGTTGTGACTCACCGCTGGCAGCCCACTTTCTTAACCGCTTAGAGCAATATCACACCTAAGTACCTTTGTTTTTTTTTGTTTGATGGACAAAAGAAAAAATACGTGTCCAATATTTTTTGATCACCTTATTGACGGACCAATATTTCATCAATCATTTTATTTTTTACCCAGGAAACTACCCTATTGTGTATAATATATACTAATACGTACTAACTAGTTCTAGTCCGTACAGTTCGGATTACAAAATAGTATTTTTTTTATCTGAATTTCGCGTGGGTGGGTATGAAGAGTGCGCACGGCGGAGCACGATGACCCTGCCACGCGCACACTTCTTACCCGCCCCCGCTGTCTTTCCCCCCGTCGCCCGCAGACCATTGGAGTGAATGATCATGAACAAAGTTCCCGGGCTATAGTAACTATTAGAGAGTGGTAAATTTGAATTTACTTGTTCCATCTTTTTTTTGTGACACAACAACATTTTGGTAGCCATTACTATACCTACATATCAAGGACAACTAGGAAAAGAACAGAGTGAAACACTTTCCCTCCAGATTTTTCTCAAAATAACATAACAATAACATGCTCCCCTATCGATATATATATCATACTTTATTGGATTAGTCGACCGGTTTGGCTCAGCGGGAGTAACGTTGCCTGCGAAGCTGAAGGTCCTGGGTTCAAATCCCGGTAAGGGCAAATATTTGTGTGATGAGCATAAATATTTGTTCCTGAGTCTTGGATGTTTTCTATGTATATAAGTAAATATATCTATTAAATATATCATCGTCTAGTACCCATAACACAAACCTTATTGAGCTTACCATGGGGTTAGTTCGATTTGCGTAAAAATAGTCCTGTAATATTTATTTTAGACCACTTTTTTACAATTCATTACGAAATATTGACGTAAATAAGGCACCGTTGTTTAATATACAAAACGATTATAAATCGAGTTTAATGAACCAATGGCATTGACAAAGAACTGCCCGAGACCGGCGCCCACGCAATAACGGACTTCATTCGAAAGATAACTTTCAAAAACTCTTAAAATCAACTAACCCATCGCATCAATATGCACTTTAAGTTAGGAATAAGTATGTCGTTATTGGTAAAACACTGCAGACTAAGATAAAGGTTTGAGAAAAATAATAATCGGCAGCAGCTGGTAGGCTCAACAAAAACAACCCACTTTAATGATGCAAAAAAGGAAAGTGACGCTACTGTTATACGTGATCTCATAGCACTAGTACTATCACCATTCTTCGTTGCTTGTCCTTAGTGATTCGTCTATAAAATCTGGTGGTCATTACAGGTAAAATCTTAACAGCGCGATCTTAGAGCTTCTTAATATTAATAGGAATAGATAACAGCGCCATCGCCAGCAGGTGCTGAATACTGTGCCGTCAAGGAGACTCACATCAACAACCTGAACATTAAAAAAAGTGTACATCAACTTTTTTTCAGAATATTTACTTTTCGGGTTGAAGATGAAGCGTTTGTACTTCCGAAAGTGGACCCGTCAAAGGACCGTTTATCCAATTTTTCCGAAAACATTTTCAGTAGTTTACGTTGTGCGGCTTTTGACATTGTTAATAATCCTACTATTGACATTACTTACCTTTGAAACGTGTCCTAAAAAACCTTCAATGCTATTTATCTGTGCTTGCATAAAACGTCCAACTTTATTCTAATGGGCAGTGCCTAGCTATTATCAACGAACACAATACAAGATGCACTGGCAACGCTTTATTAAAAAAGTAGGTTATTTTAGCCTTTGTACTCGCTCCGAATACCACAGAACCTTCTAGCCTGAAAAACGTACAGACATCACGACATCATAATAAGTTCTTAATACGTTCTTCGTTTGGAGTAAGTATTAGTACGGATTTAAACACGTGAACACAAAAACACATTTAAAATCCTCGAAACGGTACGTTCACTTTCTTAAGTCTTTTTGTATGCAGAGCCTGTCCTAACGATAACAATGACATACTTATGCGGATCTCCTCGTTCAAAACCAAAAAGACTTAAACAAATTGTACAAATCAATTTACTTTGGAAGTTGAGTTATAATTACAAAGAACATATCTGAAAATCGAAAGAATGCACTTGAAGCTTTTTGCTTCGAAGGAAATATATTGATTTACGCATTTTAGCATACATTGATTGCTCGGTTCGCATGAAAGATTTCGCTTGTTTAACGACAAGCATTACGACGTAAACAATGCAGTTCTTGCATGCTTGTACAATGTAGGTACATGTACTTTAAAGATATAAAAATGCAATTGTTAAAGAGAAAGTGTAATATGAGCTGTTTAAAGTTTCAACTACTGTTTATGTGACTTGTGTGATGATGGCTGGTCTTTTATAATATCTACTGAGATTGAAATCACCCAATTGAAAATAATAGTTACTCGGATTACAAGTATAAGTCATTATGACAGTAGTTCAAAGAATGAACCTTATTCTATCTTAATAGAATCGAATTTTTAATTAAAATTTATTGGATATTTAGAGAATTTAAGCAGTTAGAGACGGCCTATGTGTCCACAAAGCACATGAGAAAAAAATAAGTGGTTGCCTAATCGTAAATGAATGATGAAATGATCTGATTAGGTTTTTCTGGGTTTTCCCTAATCTTTGCAACAAATGTTGGATCATATTGTATGTCTCCCAGCAAACATTTCTCTCTATGTAAGTTTTCTTTCTTTATAAATGACTATTCGAAAGTGCTTGTACCTAGGCCTACTTGAATAAAAGAATATTTTGATTGATTGATTGATTAGTTACTCAATTATGTTATATCCGGATGATTAAATAAAACATCCGACTTGCTTCAAAATGTTTTTTTTTACTCTTCCATACTAAAAGTATCCGTTAAAACTGTATTTCCTGTGGATTTATAAATATTGTTAAAAACTACATCAATAACCCTTTTCCACACTTCGGTCAGGACGTTGTCCGACACTTCCTCAGAGACAGTGTTGGCCGTGTAATCGTGCTCATAGGGTTGCATTACAAACTCCATACCATACGGAATGCCGTATATCTGTGAAAACACAAGACAACAAATACGGTCAAATTGGGTATTTGCGTCTAACTATGGGAACAAAAGCGTCTTTTAAAGATTTCATAGTCTTCGAAATTATATAATCAAAAGATGCAATTTCCCTGTTAGGTGCAATTGACAACATTTCAAATTTCCAAGTAATATTAAATCGACACCAATTTCGTTAATGCATTATCAAGGAAGAGATTTTTTTTAACACAACTAGTTTAGAAGGGATGCCGTTAAATCCGCATAAAAACTTTTGGCATATTTTCATTAAACTATGTTCAACATACATCAGTGCATTCTTCCAGTGCTAGTGCATACGGAATGGAAACCACTACACTGAAAGGTCCGCTGAAAAACTCCAAATAGCGCAAAGAGCTATGGAGAGAGCGATGCTCGGCACTACCGTACTAGATCGTAAGCGCAACGAGTGGATTAGGCAGAAGACAAAGTTCGTGGATGTGGTCACTACTAGAGAAAGCAGGAAATGGAGATGGGCTGGACATATTGCGCGTATGGATGCCGAGAGATGGACCAGACGAACCCTGGAGTGGAGACCCAGAGAAACTACGCGGAGTAGACGGCGTCCACCAGAAAGATGGGTCAACAATATTAGGCGCTACGCGGGTTGAAATTGGTGCAAGTGGTAGGGGACAGGAAGTTATGGAAGACTATGGAGGAGGTCTATACCCGAAGGCGGATAAACCAAAGGCTGCGATAGATAGATAGATAGACGTTCAACATAAACATCAAGACCAAGCGCAGGTAGGTTAAAATATCTGCCTCTCCAATTCTTTCGAGACTATGGGCGTAACGCGATATCGTCGAAGGATTACCGACGAAATGGGTAGTTAAAACAAATCATATTTATACGCGATTAAGCCCCGTTTTGTTGTGTTGTGATAATAAATGAATATTGTGTAAGTTTAAATCAATGTCTCACTAGGTTACAACATATTTCAAATTCTTACCGTTGTAGCATAATCCACGCTGCTTCCATATACTTTTCCATACCAGGCGTGCATACTGGTCACAGTAACTCCATAGACTTTGAAGCCCGCGTTCCTCATCGCCTCTTCAATTTCGGCGTCTATATCAACATATTTTTCTTCGTCCCCTTGGTCTGAATAGCCTTTAGGATAAAGTACTGCATCACCCTATGAATATTTAAGAAGCAGAAACAGTGAGAAAACGTCACGCAAAAAGCTACAATGTCAATAATCACAGTACAACTTTGTCAAGAACAAGTTGTCGGCTGTGGATTCAGTAGAACGTCTACTGTCAAATTATTCCCGCACCGAAAACACCAGAGTATTCATTCTACTCATAATGAGGATGCACCTTAATACATGAGCCTTCGAACACTGTCGCAAAGTTGTTGGCTTGTCAGTTTTCTATTGATTTCGTTTTGGTGAGAAAGAATTTAATGAAACCATAGCTCATTGTCGGGGATTCTTAAAATAAGATTAAAATCGTAAATCCAAAAATGCTTTTACTAATAATTTTTAGGCGAGGCGAACACGCAGGACTACCTTGTGCAATGCAAACCAAGTAGGTTCAAAAGCTAACCCACATGGGCGTTTGCAAACACGCTTCCAGAGTCTGTGGACGCAGAAAGGCAATCATGCATCGGATTCACTAGATGTAGGAGAAAGTAGCGTAGGCCTATGTGCAAAAATAGACGCAATAAACACTTAAGATATCATAAATCCCTCAAATCTATATGATTCGGCATGGATGGAGCAACGATCTTGTAAGTGTAGTGGTGTAGTGGTGAGGTTTGCCATCGCACAACTCTTGTTCCAAGGCCGGCCTGGGGCTAGGGTACGTGGGGTTCAGGTATACTAGTCTTGTTCCATTCTACGTCCAAGTTTCCCGCGTCTGAGCATGACGATTGGGAGACTTATTCTTGTTATATATAGGACCTAAATTGTTATACCACTGAGTAGAAGCTGACCTCCCAAGAGACATTTGTCAATACGAGTACGTTGGCTGTCTGCATTCAAGGCAATAAATAGGTCACCAGATTCACCAGACGTGGAAGAATATTGAAGAGTCCCGTGTGCGAAGAAGGACCAAATACATTTATCAATAAATCATTGCTTTCACTATTTGCACACATTTATAATGCTTGTTTCTTAACATAAGCATAATAAACGCTTAAAAAGATGCACCAACTCAAACTCTGTGAAATATTCTTAAGTTACTACAAGCCCGCAACTTCGTTTGCGAGGGAGAAAAAACCCCTCTTTTTTTTCTTCAGCGCAGTCGGGTAAAAAGTATCTTATAACCATCTGAAGATACGCACCTACCCGTGTACCAAAAATAGTTGAAATCTGTTTAGCCGATTTGGCGTGATGTGATTATACCACACAACGACACATACAAACATACACAAACAAAAAATCCAAAAAAATATTTTTCGTTTCATTGACCTCCGAATAGTCCGTTACATCTTTTTTTGACATCTTCAATGTACAAACACTTCATTTTTACCCTTATAATACCTACGTAACAATTTAACGTCGTATAAAGGTTTAGTAAACGTTATCTGAATACCATTAATCGCAATAGCTAAGTCATACTAACGTTATAATAACGTTTACTAAACGCGAAAATGGCCCCAGTTATACGACCTAAATGGTCGTATAATGGTCATACAGAAGTCTCGAGCCAACTTCGTTAACGTCATACAAAAGTCGTACAAATGTTATGGGATAACCACTTTCGTCGCTCAGTAGTCGCATCCTAACTTTACAACGACTCCTTTGTTGTATTGTGGTCGTACAGGTGTTAGTAAATGGCTAAAACATTTTATTTCAGTCAAGAGACAACACCTGTAAGACTTATTTATATTCTTGTTCGTGGCAACGTGTTTGTGGTTTTGTTTCAAGATTTTAGTGTAAAATAAATAATTACAAGGAAATGAAAGCTAGGCGACGGTTATTTAATTATCATATCTTACTTACTTTATCTGTCTCTCATGCTATTTAGTTCGCCTAGGAACTGAAGTTTTATGATAATATACCCATGTGAATACTATTCAGATTTCCATGCCCCCTCGTAATTTTGTGTATGTCTGACATGTTGTTTTTGTCGCACACTTACCTCTGTACGACCCGATAATGATGATGATGGTCGCAATGACACCTAGCTATTATGGTTCCTCAAAAAACATATGGCCGCCTAGTCATTATAAAGTAAAAACCTGACTTAAATGCGACTGCAAGTTTGATTAAAGTCAGGACATGACATTAAACTGACATCAGTAATATAAAGGTTACATTTGAATCATCAATAAACAACTAAGTCATTTAAGAGTCTTTAATTGACCGCTGTATAACAACATAGTGATTGTTATATAAACGTCACTGTGAAAACATCCACGTTATATAAATGTCATATAAACGTTTTCCAAAGACATGATTTGGTCAGTTATTATCCTTATTGGACTATAACGTTAGTATGACTATTGCGTTGTCGTACAAACGTTTACCTACCAGTTTACTATGACATTTTCGTCGCCCGACTAATTAGATACATTAAAGACATCTATAGAACCTGGTAGTCATTTCATTACCATTGTAAGACTGCTATCCAACTTTAGGTCATTCAAGCCAAGACTTATACGACGTATTTGTTTGTTGGGTAGTATAGATATAGATTGAGTACTTGGTGCCCGCAATATCGTCAGCGGAGGAGAAAAAATCATAACCCTCTTTTCTTCTTCAGCGTAGTTGGGTGAAAAGTATCCTATAACTATGTGTCGATGACCAGCTTTCCGTGTACCAAAAATGGTTGAAATCCATTCAACCATTTTGACGTGGTGAAGCCGCAGACACATGCACACATCCAAAAATTTAAAAAAATATATTTTTCAATTTAGCAACCTTCAAATAGTCCTTACTTATCCTAAAATATCCTTATTGTGCATACATTTCATATTTTCAATCTTATAACCTATATATATAAAACTCTTGCGTTACTGACCTATTGACAGACAACGCACAGCCTAAACCGCTAAAGATATAAGCATGAAATTTGGAACGTATATTCTTTATAGTATGTGGACGTGTAATAAGAAAGAATTTTTCGAAATTCTACCCTTAAGGGGGTGAAATAGGCGTTGAAGCGTTGTATGGAAATCGTTCATTTGGAAAGTTATAGACTTGAATCTTTGTATAAAGGTTCCTTATTAAAATAAAGAACAAATGATTAATAGTTTCTATAAAAATTCATCCCTTAAGGGGGATAAAAAAGAGTTTAATGTTTGTATGGGAAACATGTCGTTTTTAAAGTAAGACGCTTAAAACTTCGGTCACAACCTCCTAATGTACAGTCAAAACATTGATAAGGGCATTTTCGAAAATTCATCCCGTAACAGGGTTAAATTGTAATTGTAAGTTGGTAGGGAAAACCAGTAATCAATTGAGTATCTGTTATAATATTTCGCGTATAGACTCTTTATTTAAAACTTAGAAAACTAATTTCATCATTATTGGATATTCATCCCCTAACAATGTTAAATTGGGGTTGAAAGTTTGTATGGAAAACCTGTAATTATTTGAGTAACTGCTATAATATTTTGCGTATAGAATCACCATTTAAAGCGTAAAAAACAAATTTCATCAAATTTGGAAATTCATCTCCTAACGGGGTTAAATTGGGGTTGAAAGTTGGTATGAAAACCTTTAATTATTTGATTAATCATTATTATATTTCGCCCATAGACTCTTCGTTTAAACTTAAGAAAACTTATCTTAATTTTTTTGAAAATTCATCTCCTAACGGTGTTAAGTTGGGGTTGAAAGTATGTTTTGAAAACCTGTAATTAATTGAGTAGCTGTTATAATATTTCGCGTATAGAGTCTTCATATAAAAATAATAAACTAATTTCTGAATTTTTAGAAATTCATCCCCTAACGGGGTTAAATTGGGGTTGAAAGTTGATATGACAAACCTTTAATCAATTGAGTAACTGTTATAATATTTCACGGATAGACTCTTCATTTAAGACTTAGAAAACAAATTTCAGCATTTTTTGAAACTCATCCCCTAACGGGGTTAAATTGGGGTCGAAAGATTGTATGGAAAACCTGCAATTAATTGAGCAAATGTTATAATATTTCGCACATAGACTTCAGTCAAAGCTAAGCAAACTAATTTCAGCATTTTTGGAAATTTATTCCTGAAAGATGTGAAATAAGGGGTTACAGTCAGGGAAGAAAGTACAATGGCGCATAAGGGTGTTGTGAAGCGCTGAATACAACTTTGAATGACATTAGAGGGAACGATGGTATGATGGGTGGAGTCACTATTAGGGATTGCAATCCGGTCCAATTCTCAATCCGGCTGGATTGAAGTTTTGCTGTTGAGTCTGTCGAAAATTATGCTTTTTGTCCGGTTTATTGGTCGTAAAGTAGACATGCGGAGCTGTTTTTGCAAATTAACTAATGAACCAATGGTTTAAAGCTAAAAATCACCCTTATTAAGTCAAAAATCAGTCTCACTCGCCACTTATTTCACAGTAATATGAAAATTTAAGCTTCTGCTTCAGTAATATTTAGCCTTAACTTAATAACAGTATTAACCTATTTACAGCCACACATGAACACATGGTAACCTTGTCTCATAGTAAATATAACAAAATTAAACCGTCTTTATAAAAAATAAAAATATCGCTTTAATTAAAGGAACTTTTTATACTTTTAATTGCCAAATCTAAGAATTTACTACTAATTTGGTGTATTGGATCATGATTCATGATCGTTCTTTTAACTTTGACCCCACTTTTCTTCTCTACTATGTAATATTTAATCAACTTTATTTATACTATAAGAGGTAACAACAGCAATACTAAAATGCTATGCTTTCTTAATACCCGTAATATTAAACATACATAAAGAAAGCTAATCAGTAATCACATATCACATCACCTTGCACTTTAAATAATAGGTAAGGTACACGTTATAATTGTAATAACGTTAGTTGATAAAAAAACTGTTGTACTAATTTTTAGACAAGATAAACGTCTCAAACAATAATTAAGAAAGACATCGTTCTTTAAAGCTTAACTAGATCTAGATCATATTGACTCTTGATATTTTTTCGAAACTCAAATCTTCAGCTTTCTTTGGTTTGGTAGTCTGTATGTGTGTTGTGGCGTCTCCTCAGTCTTTTAGGGTCTATCGGATCCGGTAGCCGCAAAAAAGTACCGGATCCGGCCGGATTACCGGATCCGCCGGACCGGATTGCAATCCCTAGTCACTATGTTGTTAGCTGGAGACTTCCGTCAGACTCTGCCCGTAGTTCCGAGGGGAACTCAAGCTGATGATTAAAACTTGCATTAAAGCGTCAAATATTTGACCTTTAATCAAAAAACTGCACCTTAAGATTAATATGCGACTGCACTTTAAGGGCGATATTTTTTCGCTGGAGAACTCTCCGACCTTCTCCTTAAAATAGGAAATGGAGAATATCCCGAAACTTAGAGAAGGATTACAATTTCATCGGATCTCGTCTTATTTGTTCGGACCGTTGACGACCTAATCTCTCAAATTTACCCAGATGTTAAAAATCTACACAGCAAGTCCATGGAGTGGTTGTGTGAACGAGCGATTCTGACACCTAAGAACGGCCAGGCTTCCGTTATTAATAACATTTTATTGAAGGCGTTCGAAGGTTCAGAATACGAATACAAGTCGGTAGACTCTGTAGTGAACACGGATGATGCCAGAAACTATCGCGTAGTTTTTAAATGCACTTAAACCACCCGGCCTACCTTCTAACATACTTATCTTAAAAGTGGGTGCTCGAGTAATGTCGCTGCGAAATCTTAATCAGCCGAAGATGCATGTAGAGGCGCACTTAGGAGGATTTTTGGAAATTAGAGCTATACGCGGACGAAGTCGCGGGCAAAAGCTAGTAGTAATATAGATAGATATTTATACAATACATTGTATAGTTCTATTTAAGTTTTAAAAATAATTAAAATTAAGCTAAGCGCTGATAATATACTTATTAAGGTGACGTACGTTCATAGTTCATTTCATTATAGATATCATACTTATATTATATTATATACTCATACTGGGTGCGTTTGGGTTTGCGACATTGTCAATTCTTTTTGTATGGGGATAGTGAACAGGTTACCTTACCTTGAACACATCCGGGCTATAGGATCCAGCATGGACGTGGATGTAGGCAATAATCTTGTGGTTGTAGTGGTGTATGAGGTCTGCCACTGCGCGACTCTCGCGCTCCGAGAAAGCCCTAGTACCGGGGTACCGCTGGCTGCATGAGTTGAGGACGTTGCTGTTGCTCCATTCCACATCAAAGTTACGATCCAGAAACACTCCAGAGCATGCCGATTGGGGAGACTTGTTCTTATCCCATACCACGAGCTAAGTTTTTTTTGAGAAAAATAATTATTAATGGTGATTGTATTTTTGTGTTTACCTAACAACGGAAAAGAAGGGATAATTATACTTATAGTTTTAGCAGTTATAATATAATACGGCTTAGGGTCTGACAATAAACGGACTGCATTTCAACGCATCTGGACCCCCACGGCTGCCATCCAAGTGCAGTGCTCAGCTACACTCATGATGCTATTATATAATTTGAATAAAACTCCATACAAAGAGTATTCGCTTTCTTTATTTGTCAAAGCTAAGACGAGCCTGTGTCGGTAACATTGAGGCCTACATATTACGGCAGGCCCGGTGGTGCAGTCACGTGTCACATATCACGCAGGAGTGCAAGCGGAATCATGGAAGGGCAGCTCCTCCGGCACATTTATGTCTAAAAGCGACACACGAAGAGGTATAATATAGAACCCTTTCAATGGCAACGTAGAATAGCGTAGGATTGTGATGAGCCGAGTAAGCGAGTTCGAGGATCACCCTTTAAGGCGAAGGGGTGGGCAAATCACTGAAATCGAGGTGTTTTTGTGCAATTTTTTTTATATTATATGTAGCATGTAGAGATCTGGAACCACCATCCCAATCATCACCAATATCATCATCACCATCTCAATGATCACCATTACCGCCACCACCATCATCACCACCATCACCATCATCAACTACACCACCATCATCAACTACACCACCACCATCCATCCCCATAACCACCACCATCATCACCATCATCACCATCATCACCGTCATCACCATCACCACCATCACTACCACCATCCACCACCATCCACCACCACCATCCACCAATGATCATCGAATCCTGAATTCCAGTAGATACCCCCAGGGTCCATCAGAATCTGGAAAATGGTTGACTGTCCGGAAAGTCTTTATATCCTTCCAAATCCATAATTTAAAATAGGCACAAATAAAAATCTTTCTAATGACACAACACATAATTTCAGCAAGCAGCAAGGTCAAAAAAACAAACTCGAATAAAGTAGCCTCAAAACAAGCGCCACCATTCTGCAAAAGGAGTCGATAGTTCACAACTAGTCAATGCACGATACGATTGAATTGGGAAAAGGTCAAATCAGGTCTCTTAGAGACACCCACCATTTTAGATTCAATTCCCGACTTAATAACAACAACGGACGAGACAGACAGGGCGGTTTCAACCTTCAGCGGTTACCTCAGCGCTGTACTAAGCGAGGCCTCAAGGGAGGTACCGGCAGAGGATATCCACTGTCGGCCCCTACCTGAGAAACTGAGGGCGCTTCTGGAGAGGAAAAACGCTCTTCTCAGACACTGACACAGAGCGCTGAAGCGCGACGTTCGCGAGAAAATTGCTGATTTTCGGGCGAACGCGTTCAACGACCTGATTTCAGAGTTTAAGCCCAGTAACACCGCTTACTGGAAAGTAGGTAAGGCTCTGAAAACAGACACCGTACACTCGATGCCCCCTCTAGTTAGATCCGATCACGCTACACCAGCTATTGATGACCTTGAGAAGGCTGAATGCCTAGCGGGTAGTCTCGAGGAGCAGTGCTCCCCCAGCCGACAGTACAAAGACCAGGACTATATTGACGATATCACCGACGACATAAACAGACGGGCACAACTGGACCTGACAGCCGAACCGATTAAACCGGCGACCCGTGATGAGGTCGCCCAACTCATCAAGGGCCTCAAAAGACGCAAGGCACCTGGGCCTGATGAACTACCTAACAGATTAATGCCACTGTTGACTGACGACCACATGGACATCCTGACGAGGATATTCAACGGCGCACTCGCTTGCTCCCATTTCCCAAAGGAATGGAAGCTAGCGGCAGTTATTGGTATCCACAAGGCAGGAAAACCGTCCAACTTACCGACCTCATACAGACCCATCAGCCTTCTCTCCTCGCTGGGGAAGCTGTATGAATGACTGATACTGACGAGACTGAAGGACTTCATAGCTGAGGGCGACATCCTGATTGAGAAGCAGTTTGGGTTCAGGCCCAATCACTCCTGCACCCAACAATTGCACAGGATAGTGGAGCAAGTGCTCGAAGGCTTTGCCAACAGGCAAGGCTACGCCCTCAGCAGTGGACTGAAGACTGGAGCCGTGTTCCTCGACATGGCCAAGGCCTTCGACAAACTATGGCATGCCGGGCTGATACACAAGCTGTATAAGATGGGCATGCCAGACAGACTGGTACGACTAGATACAGGGTTGACGGCACACTCTCCACCCCGCATGGCATTGCCGCGGGAGTCCCACAGGGCTTAGTGCTGTCGCCGACCCTGTACTCTCTGTACACCAACGACATACCCAGGCCGACTGACAATGTACGACTGGCACTTTTCGCCGACGACACTGCGCTCTTCGCCACTGGTGCGAACCTCCTGGCCATCACCAGGGACCTCCAGCGGGCAATCGACGACCTAGGCCGTTGGTTCAAACGCCGGAGGATCCAGGTGAACCCGGAGAAGAGCGCAGCCATAGTGTTTAGACAGAGCCACCACCAAATCTACGACAAAATTGACCAGATCGTACTTCACGACCGACCGATACCCTGGACTGACGAGGTCAAGTATCTGGGAGTAACGCTCGACAGGAAAATGACATTCAGACGACACATTCTAAAAGCCAAGGAATGCGGGACTTGCATACTAAACAGACTCGGACCAATGATCGGGAGTCGTAGTAAAATGCAGTTTAGAAATAAACTCGCACTTTACTACGCCTTCGTGAGGCCCAGCTTAACTTATGCGAGCCCCGTGTTCGGACACGTCGGAGAGAAGTCTCTGTATCAGCTGCAAGTGGTGCAGAATAACTTCCTCCGACGGGCACTTGACGCCCCCTGGAGGATACGTAACTTCGACATACACATTGCTGCTGGCATACCGACAATCCACGACCACATCCGCGACCTATCAAAAACGTATTTATCGAAGATTTTAAAACGATTGCCCCGTTGATCCCCGGTCTACCCATGCCGGTCCGATGACGTTAAATGCAACAAGCTGGAGGCCCGTTCACCTGCTGCCATCATTTCTCATTATCATAACCAAGACGGTGAACTCGTGTGCCATGAAAATGCGCACGAAAGTTTGCTGCGAAGATCGGGTATAAAAGTCATCTTCAGGCGCATGAACGCCAAGCCAATAACTAATTAGGAGTCGAAGTGGTCGGCATCATCGAAAACGGTAGGAAGAGAGACCCCAGGAGCACTCAGGTACGTGGGGCCCATACTCCCCAATAGCTCGCCGCAAACTGCCCTGCATTAACTGACTGCGCGGATGATTATTATTATTATAAGAAAAATACTTCTTTAACAAGAGCCCTGCTCTTAATCATGTGGTTCTAATAATATCAGAAAAATACTTACAGTCTCATCAGCTATACCATCCGGATTCCCCATTGGTATTAAAAATATATCAAATTTGTCCAAATAAGACGCATATATCTTGACCAACTTCACAAAGCTTTCCACCTATAAATATAATAAAAAAAACTTCAATTAATGCTACAAAAAAGGCTAATATTTAATCATGTTTCAACTTGCACACATCTTTCCAAGTCCACGACACATTACGCCAGGACAAGGCCAAGACAATGGACAACATTAATTTTTTTGAAAGTGACTACAATTGAAATATCACATAATCACATATAGATTTGGGCACTCTGAACATATTAACATTATTTTAGGGATCTTCGGATCACTAATTTTTAAAAAAATGGATATTATTAGCAAATGGTGATCTGTAAAGGTGCGTCCACATTTGTATCATTTGCCCGTATCATCGTCGCGTGGCATGATCGCGTGTCACGATCATGCGTTTGGACGTTGCGCCGATCGGATCGCTCGAAATCCATTTTGCTACGCGTATCACACAGTTATATCACAAGAGTGCGGCATTATCGGCGCGCCGACAATAAGCGTCCAAGCAGCGCGATACGGAGTCATGCCATGGCACGGTGATCGGATACGAGCAAATGATACAAGTGTGGACGCACCTTAAGCGGTACAAAGTCTCTGTAGGAGAAGAGAACCTCATGACTCCTCGTTTTTTCGACAGCGCAGTCGAGCTAAAAGTATCCTATAACCAGCTACCCGTGTACCAAAAATAGTTGAAATCTGTTTAGCTGATTTGGGGTGATGAAACCACAGCCACACATACAAAAAAATCCATTCAGTGACCTCCAAATAGTCCCTAACATTTTTTGTACAAATGTTCAATGTACAGACATTTCATTTTTACAACCTTTATATTATAATAGTACTTGTTCACAGTTTTCGAGGATGACATAATTTTTCTTGTCTCATGATCTATGTATAATCTGTATATGGAAACACTGCTTATATCTACCTTATACAGGCATGGTATCAATCTGAAACCCATAGAGCTCAAACCATGCACAATCAGTATTATTTTCTTCTCTGGCTCATCTTCCTCGTATTTATTTGGTCCCTCCAAAGCTCTGAAGAATTTTTTTGGTTTCTTGCTAATTTTTATTAGCACTATGTCGTTATATTCAATAGTCCTGGCAATTGAGCTGACCGTGATGTTTTCATCTATTTCCGTTAGTATATCCGCCATATCTTGCAGTAGCTTAAATTATATTGATAATAAAGAAATGCGTATATGTACTGAAGATTAATCCAAATGGGTATAGGAAGTGTTGAAAATATAAGAGACTAAAAAAATGGGTATAGGAAACATGATTAGAATTTTACTTTTAAGAAGAAATATTAAAGATTTTTATTAAAACACTAGAAGGTAGGTGGGAACTTCGTTCGCGGAAGATAAAAAGTCATAACCCCTCTTTTTTCCTGCAGCGTAGTTGGGTAAAAATATCCTATAACCAACCAGAGGATACCTAGCTACCCGTGTACCATAAATATTTCGAACTCGTTAAGCCACTCTAGCGTGATAAAGCCACAACGATACGTTAAGTACGAACGTTTAAGCATACAAAAAATATAATTTTTGTTCAGTTACCGCCAAATAGTCAGTTACAATATTTTTTTGGAAAATATCACACAATTTTTCTTTTTTTTTCATTTTTACAACTTTATAATAGTAGACAAGGACCATTCAAACACTCTAGGACTGACCAGACCATCTCCATACAAAAATCCGCTCCCCGATATGTACAACGCCATCTATGTATAAGAATTATTTTTTACAATAGTTCAACTTTGCAAGCGTGACACAGTTATTAAATGTTACGATTTATTTATTACTAGCTATTTGCGAACTCATTGTTACTATACTATGTTTCTTTATTCAATTATAATATAGTTAATGTTTATTTTTAAAGCGCCATCTATTTATTGCCAGAATATCTCCTTGTGATCGGAAGATCGGAACACGACG
Source organism: Hedya salicella (assembly GCA_905404275.2). Taxonomy (NCBI): domain Eukaryota; kingdom Metazoa; phylum Arthropoda; class Insecta; order Lepidoptera; family Tortricidae; genus Hedya; species Hedya salicella. The sequence continues at coordinate 13,320,736 of FR990112.1, read as the reverse complement.
CAAAGTATGGCAAGTGTCAGTCCTCTTGTTTTAATGGTCCTTGTTTAGACATATTTTTTCACACAGTGTGCTTCTCTTTACTGGCACAGTAAGGGGAATACTAAAATAGCAGTTTCAGGGAAACTGTCTAAGGTATGTCTGAAGCATTATAACTATATTTTATAAAAACAACTTTGGCACAGGGTTTCCATGTTTTTTTCAGTAAGAAATAGTGAAATTAACAAAAAGTCTGACATAACTTACAGTATATCCGTTAAGTTTTAATTTTGTATAATTTTTGCGTTCATCAGCTGATACTTCGTCATCTCGTAAACCACTAAAAGGAAAAAGTCGCTAAAAATGGCAGAAGATTCGGCTACATAAGGAATCAAAATATATGCTTTGCCACCCTATATATTGACACTACAATCAGTGAACCTTTATTTGTAGGATTCCGGCTTTAGAGTATTTAGGTTTCGGTTATTACCGAAGGCACGTAAATGTAACAGATAGTAGAAGAAGGCCCCTTGTTAAGGAAACAGCTTTCCGCCGGGGCTAGGCACGGTTTTAAACCGTGATCTTTCTGACAAACTTAATATGGCCAATTATTAAACAGGTGTATATAACACTTCTTAGTGTAGGTGTAGTCTGGTTGCAACTGTGACGCAAGTTGTTTTGCTGTTTTCATTTGAAAAACAGAGAAAGAAATTTCCCGCCTTGCCATTCAAGAATGTGCCAATGGCAAGGGGATTATTTTCAGGAGCGACTGGACATGCACGCAGACACAATCCCGCGCGGTATACATTACATTAAACGACACTTACTCCACTAAATTAAATCTTGTAGACCTGAAAGAAAAAACAATTATAGTTTAAATCAAACCATACAAGTAAGTATGTCGTCAGTAATTAAAAAAATAACCTGACTGCAAAATTTTATAAATATAGCCTACTAAAAACGTGCCCGCAACTTCGTCAGCGGAGGGGAAAATACACAACCCCCTTTTTTTCTTCAGCGTAGTCGAGTAAATAGTATCCTATAACCATCTGTGGCCCAGCTACCCGTATACCAAAAATAGTTGAAATCCGTTTAACCTTTTTGGCGTCATGAAGCCACAACGACACACACACGTACAAAAAAAACGATTGAAGTGACAAATAGTCCGTATCACGTATATATTTTTTAATATTTTCACTGTACAGACTTTTACAACTTTATAATAGTAGGTATAAATGTCACTCCAACAAACTAAGCAAAATCCAACGACAACTCATACGACACCCCTGCCCCATTTTACATCTCTATTGAATAAAGGCACCAACTAATGGAAAGTGTCGCATACTGGGACATTTATCTCAGCTGGCTTGATGTTCTCCAAATACTCCAAGATTCCACCGCAAGGAAGGCAGTCATCCAAAAAAGAACCATGAATCTTACTACTAATTATACTTGTATCAATAAATAAACGATTTCTTTTTTACCTTTTTTGATCGTATGAAATGGCCTTTCTGCCACTAATGTTCAGTTTTCCTTGTGCGTAAAGGCTATAACAAAGTAAGGCTGAGTTTAGTTATTTTTACACTTGGTTTGTGATAACTACGTATAATCAAAAATAGCATGATAAGGTTGTGGAGTGATAGAAGATGTAGTAACTCAAATCGAGAAAGGGATGCTAAGGTGGTTTGGGCATGTAGAGAGGATGCATGAAGGAAGATTGACTGGAAAAATCTACAAGGCGAATGTAAGTGGAAATGTTGGAAGATGAAGGCCTAGAGGAACGTTTCGCGGTCAGATTGGAGACATTCTGAAAAAAGGGCCAGTGAAAAGTACTCTAAACTGACGAGCATTCATGAAGAGATTAATGAATGTTGATGAAGCGGCAGTGTATGCCAGGACCGTAGCAAGTGGAAGGGGGTTGTCTCTGCCTACCCCGTTGGGAAAAAGGCGTAATTGTATGTATGTATGTGTGTGATGGTAAAAGGAACACGCGAGGCGAGAGACTGAGAGATGTTCAAGAGAAAAGCTAAGAACAGATGGACATGGATCTCTCCTGACAAAAAAACACGAAATGAGATAGATTTCATAATGTCAACAACACCACATTTATTTAACAATTTTCAAGTAGTGTCATCACTCCCATTTGGATCGGATCACAGATTGGTAGTTGCCGCACTGCATCTTAAAGCCACGAAAAAATGTAGACGTAATTTTTCCAGCGTACGAAGTTCGCTGACAACACTACAAGAACAAGAAATATATCTCGAAAACATAAATAGTTATATACCAGAGCTTTTAAATATCCAAGAGAATTCCAACAGTGACGAATACTGTCAAAAAATCATGCACGCTATATCGAAAAGCTTAAAGAGTTCTAAAAGTGATATAAACCACAAAATCCTATCAGAAAAAGCACTAAAACATATGCAAGAAAGAACTCGGATTACAAAATAAATCTAAACTTACCAAAACTGATAAAGAAAAGCTGAAAGAACTCTACAAAATGACTAACAAAGAAATAAAAAGATGTTACGAAACCCACCGGAATAATACTATACAAAGACATCTGGATAAATCTAGATCCACAAAAAAAGCTTATAAAGAACTCAACAGATCAAAAAAATGGATTCCATCACTTCAGCTGGGCTCTACCAAAACAAGCTCTCGAACAAATATCATTAACATAGCTACAGACTTCTACACAAAACTATACCGTCAGCCTGATCCATCACCGCCTCTTATAGGTGTCGCAAACCAATGTAGAGATTCGTCCGCAATCCAGATGTTTACTGAACCTGAAATCCTGAAACAGGTAAAAAAATTTAAGTCTGAAAAGAGCCCTGGGCCTGACGGCGTCACAAATGAATGTATTAAGATTGCCTAAACCTTACTACTGTCACCTATCACTATTCTATGGAACAAAATACTAATCAATGAAACTGTGCCTCACATATGGACAAAATTCGAAATAATCTTGCTGTATAAAAAAGGAGACCCGGCTGACATAGGGAACTATCGACCAATTAGCCTCATGCCATGCCTCTACAAATTATTTGCATCTTGTCTGCTCGAAAGGATACGCCCAAACGTCGACGCGCACCAACCCATCGAACAAGCCGGCTTTAGGAGTGGATTTAATACAGCAGATCATATCCAAGTAGTCGATATGGTAATAGAGAAATACTCAGAGTTCCGTAGACCATTATATTTAGCTTTCATTGACTACAAAAAAGCTTTCGACTCTATAGCACACAACAGTATCTGGGAAGCTTTGAGGACACAAAATGTACACGAAAAGTATATAACCATCCTGAGAAACATCTACACGACCAGCACAAGTAGAGTCAAACTAGACAAAACAGGCCCAAAAATTAACATACAAAGAGGAGTCAGACAGGGCGGCCCAATCTCGCCAAAATTATTTATTGCCGTTCTACAACATATAATGAAAAACTTGCCATGGTCTTACTTAGGTATTAACATGAACGGAAACTATCTTAGTCATCTCAGGTTCGCCGACGACATAATTCTGTTCTCAGAGAGCCCACAACAATTACACCTCATGATTAACGAATTACATGCAGCAAGCATAAGAATAGGGTTAGAAATGAACCTAGATAAAACAAAAATTTTGACCAATCACGACAAAACGCCTATCTTGGTAAATAACATTCCCATCGAGTATGTTGAAATGTATATCTATCTAGGTAAACAAATATCCTTTAGAAAAGAACGAAACATTGAAGATGTAGACAGAAGGATAGCCTTAGCGTGGAGGAAATTTTGGGTCCATAAAAAAATACTCAAATCGAATACTATTCCTTTATCATCAAAAAAAAATGTTATGGACACAGAGATTCTACCATGCCTCACTTACGGTTGCCAGACTTGGACTTACGATTCTAAGACCCAAAACAAAATAAAAACAACGCAGAGAAAAATGGTACGAAGCTGCCTAAACATAAAATTAAAGAACAGGGTCAAAACACAACTATTCGCAAGAAAACGAAAGTAACCGACGCTTTAACATTCTCCCGGCAAAGGAAATGGAAGTAGGCAGGCCACATAGCTAGATACAGCGACGATAGATGGACCTTAAGATCTGTGGCGTGGACTGGACCAAGAGGCACCAGAGCGAGAGGCCGCCCGCGCGCCACGTGGGCAGACGAAATACAGGCGGTAGCCGGACAAGCATGGCTAGACACCGCAAAAGATAGAGCAAAGTGGTTTTCATTGAAGGAGGCTTTTACCCGTAGGGGGTCCATACAGGACGACCAGTCCTAGAATGTAAAGAATTTGCATGCTTTAAATTTGCTTTAATTAAAAAAAAATACAATATTTTGATTTATTTACTTCTAAATTGATATTTTGTAATATTATAATTGTATGATAGAAATTGTAATTAATGTAATCTTTACGGAATGTTGAAATTTAATCTTAATCTGTATGGAATGAAATAAAGCTTATTATTATTATTCACTTATTTATTTTAAATCTTAGGGTAGGTTTTTTACAACATATATATATATATATATATATAAAAAGTAAAATACAAAATGCAAATACAAAATATAAACACGTTATAAAAAACCTAACCTAGGGTTCCGCCGGCAGCGGGGCAGGGCTCAAGCTACCGGTGGTTAGGGCTGCACAGGATTACTGGATTCTGTATCTGACCCTTGATCCAGCCATCTAGCGAGAGTCTCTTAAGATGTTCGTTGAGACTCTTCGCTATAAGACCGTTTGCCGAAATGACTATCGGGACAATAATCGTCGAATCAACATCCCACATGGCGGTCACCTCGTGAGCCAAGTCGAGGTACTTGCTGAGTTTGTCCTTCTCAGCCTTCACGAGGTTCTCGTCATGTGGAATGGTGATGTCGATGAGTATTGCCCGGCGCTTAGATCGATCTACCAGCACGATATCAGGCTTATTGGCTACAATAGTCCTGTCCGTGATGATAGATCGATCCCAATAAAGCGTGGCACGACCATTTTCAAGAACTGGCATCGGTGCGTACTTATAGTACGGCACCTCAGACCCCACAAGACCGTATTTAACAGCAAGTTGCTGGAGAATAATCCTTGCTTCTTGGTTATGTCTCTGCAAGTACTCGCTGTTAGCAAGATGAGAACAACCGGAAATTATATGCCTGCGTGACTCTCCGGGACGGCGGCATGCCCGACAAATGTCGACCGTACCGTCCTTCAGGATATACTTCCGTTAGTTGTTCGTCATGATAACTTCGTCCGCAATTGCACAGGCAAAATTTCGGTTTCCCCGAAGAGATCGCTGAAACGTAGCCAGTTCACTGACTCGAGCAGATCTACATCAGGCCGTGTAAGGGCCTTGTAGAACCGCCCGTATAGCTCTTTACTCCTCCATACGTCCTTGCGGTATACAGCAGCGCGATGAATCCCACACTCATTGTTTAGGAAATACTCCCTGAGACTGCACACCTCGCGGTTATGGAGGTCCTTGGCATTTAAAAAGCCACGGCCCCCACTGTTGCGCGGGATGTACAGTCTCATTACTGACGAGCGTGGGTGTAGCATGCGATGTGTAGTGAGCAGCATAAGGACCCTCCTATCCAGGGCATCCAGCTCAGTCTGGGTCCACCTTAGTATGCCAAAGGAGTAAGTGAGCAGGGGCATCACCCAAGCGTTGAAGGCGCGCGCCTTGTTGCCACCCGACAAAAGACTGTTCAGTACTTTTGTCAAGCGGCAAAAAAAACGCTCCTTCACTACCTGTCTAATGTCTCCGTCCGCAATACTCAATGACTGTGACATACCGAGATACTTGTAGGTTTCAACTTCGGAGAGAGATTTGAGAGACATTGCCTCGGAAAACTGTAAATTCGTTGAATTTACGACTTTCCCCCGCTGTACATGCATGATCGCACACTTGTCTACACCAAACTCCATTTTGATGGCACTACTGAATGTTTCTGTGACTTTGAGTAGCTCCACCAGTTCTGGTCGTTTCGGTGCAAACAGCTTGAGATCGTCCATGTACAGCAGATGAGAAATGATCTCACCCCCTCTGCAAAGCCGGCAACCTAATCCTGAATCCTTCAGCAGAGTGCTGAGTGGATTCAGGGCTAGGCAGAACCACAATGGACTCAAACTGTCGCCCTGGAAAATACCCCTTATAAGATCCTTATAAAGTCCTGCGGATCCCCTGATTGACGCCATCTCGGCCACCTGGTTGACGAAGGACTGTGGTCCACTGCCTCATACATGAGCCTATAAAGGATTTTAAAACTGTATCGATTTTATACAGCTCCATGATCCCCCCAAGCCATGAATGAGGCACCGAATCATAGGCCTTCTTGTAGTCAATCCAAGCGGCCGAAAGAGTCCCCCTATTCCGCCGAACTTGTTGACAAATGGTCGTGTCAATGAGGAGGAGCTCCTTAGTACCACGGGACCCAACCCTACATCCATTTTGAGAGAAGGCCAAAACGTTGTTCGCAACAATGTTCGTGTTAATTTTTGCTCTCAAAATAGATGTTAGGAGCTTGTACAGCGTAGGCAAGCACGTGATGGGTCGATAGTTTTTCGCTTCCGTGGTAGTACCGGACTTATAGAGCAGGAAGGTAACACCAGTTATTATTATTATTATTATGTGTGTGATAACCGAGAAAACGAGCCACCTTTCGGGAAGTGGTCATCGTCACCCGTAGATATAGATAACACCAGAGCAACCCCTTATGTTTCCGATCTTCGAATAGCCAGTGAACTCGCTTCTTGGAGAACCCCTTGGTATTGCTTTCGCCAAACACTTTGGGAGGAGCCTATCCCACAGTAACTTGGCTACGTCAGCACGGCGAGCGGCATCGAAGTAAAACGGTATGGCACCTGGAAATAACACTTTGCCGCGTCGTCATGTGGATACACGGAGCCGTGCCGTATTGATCAGATACAAGGTACGGTCGTCGTGTAAATGCACCGCGAGATACCGTGGTGATGTGGCTACGCTCTTTATTTTTCAAAAAATTGGTATCCCAAAGACTAGGTACTTTGGGGTATTTTATACAAGGTATAACAGAAATAACTGGAGGTTTTCAGTGTGTACTAGATCAGCTCATGATGAACAGCTTTCCTCAAGAGACGTGGCCGACTTGGGTCAAATACTCAAAAAAATATGTTGACTTCCCATACAAATGTCAATGTCCTGCTGCTAATAATTTTGCATGAAAAGTCTTTTTTTATATGATTCAACCCATGTCTCTTAGAGAAAATTGTTCAGAATCATGTGCTGAAGCAGTACATGAGAGGTTTTCCGTTATTTCAATTACACCTTGTATGCCACACATTCGTTACAATCGAAAGAATATAATTCTGATGTTAAACTACCCGAAGCATGTTTTTCTTAATCGTTATTATTCTATTATATTAGATTTACTAGTTATAATATTGGTCTTCGGGATTTCATGTTTTTGATTTTGACTACTTCCGGGGTTCTATCTACTAGTTATAATTAACAACTAGTTATTCCCCGATTAGTTAAATCCTTTCGTTTGTCAGCAAGTCATCGACGTTTATCTTGGAAACCATCGTTCCATTACTTACCTGTTCATTTTACGTTCATCATCTCTGGCCCATTCCTCTTTTAAAGACTCTCCGCTCCTGAAATGGTGTAGTATTAAAATTTAAAAATTGTAAAAAGAATAACTGTGTAACATGTTTCAATTGAATTAAGTGTCCTGTTTTATTTGCAGAATTTGCAGCTGCCTAAGATTTGTCCACATGTATTGCAGTTCCCCTGCAAGAAGTTATGGTAAAACATCATGATTTTCATAGAAATCCAGTTTTGGGAAAAGGTTTTTTTCGTTTTTCTATCTAAGGCTGTCTCAATCTAGCTGCTAGATTCTTACCAAAACCGCAAATCAGCAGAGGGCCCTGAAAGAAGTAAACGGGAATTAAGTATGAATGTGTTGGTTATAGTATGTGTGTATCGCTGCTTGTAAATTAAAATTACTTCTCATTGCGTTTTTGGATATGTATTTAAAGGAAGTATTTTAAGGGAATGATAATTAGTCTTACGCTATTACAATCTACTTATTGCCACACAGATCTTAGAAGTTCTAAAAATAGTGATCCACAACAATAATAAATAAAAATAAATACATGACAATTTTACACAAATCGAACTAGTCCCATGATGTTTGTGTGATGGATGAGCATAAATATTTGTTCCTGAGTCTTGGATGTTTTCTATTGTATACTAGCAACTTCGTTCGCGGACGAGAAAGTCATAACCCGTCTTTTTTTTCAGCGTAGTTGGGTAAAAAGTATCCTATAACTATCTGGAGATACCCAAACAACTGCACATACAAACATACAAACATAAAAAAAAAATTGACTCGGTGTCATCCAAATAGTACCTTACAATAGTTTTTCGAAAATATATTCAATGTACAGACATTTCATTTTTACAATTTTATAATACTTAGTATAGATAGGTAAATTTATCTATTAAAAACATCGTCGTCTAGTACTCATAACACAAGCCTTATTGAATTGAGCTTACCATGGGACTAGTTCGATTTGTGTAAAAATTGTCTTGTAATATTTATGCTCATCACACAAATATTGAAGACAACATTGAAGCATGTTACGGATATTAAGTTTTCAATAAAAGTAAAAACAAAAAGTAATATTCTAAAGTATAGCTTGATCAATGGGCAATTAGTGAAAATATAGTCTACTTTTCAAATAATTAAATTATAGGCCAGGAGTCAATGACTGAACATGAAAAAAAATCATACTGTAGGTAACACCTGGCTCCTATTTTACAAACATTTGCCCATACCGGGTTTTGAGCCCAGGACCTTTAGCTTCGCAGCCAATCTTCTTAGAAGCTGTAATCGAACCAGTGTCTCTGTTTCACCGGAACAGGATCCTGATCCCATGCGATTCGCAATGAATAAAACATGTGCATTGTAACGTTACTCACGACCTATGTACCTTTTCGTTTCAAAGGCTTTTGTAATACTTTTTCGCTCCACTCTAAGAACATGCGTTCCCGCGTCATTCTTTGCTTTGTATCAGTAATTCTTTACTATTTACTATATTAACAGGCCTCTATTTCACAATCGTGACAAATGTCGGGTAACAGCGACAATTTCACGTAGGTACATTGCGTGCTCAGTATAAAGTAAGGAAATGTATCGAGCTTGCGGGGATCGCCATGAACATAAAATTGTCGTTGTCACCTGACAATTGTCACATTTATGAAATAGGGGCCTGGTGTTACCTACATTATGATTTTTTTTTCATGCTACATCCTTACATGCTACTAGACTTTATTTTCACTAATTGCCCATTGATCAAGCTATACTTTAGAATTGTTAAAATTAATTTACACTATAACATCAAATAAGCAAACTTATGTTACGTTACTAACGCCATCTAATGTCCTTTAAGTGTTGTATCTGTGGTGTTGGTTCTTTTAGAAATAAAACATATTCCTTTGTCAGCATTATAACTGAAAGTGTGTTAAGAATATTATTGTTTATATTTACTTTTTTTGAAAACTTAATATCCGTAATATGCTTCAATGTTGTCTGCCATACCCATAACATTTAATTTAATTTGGGTAAGCCATTCCTAAAAACATTATATTTTTTTAAATGCTCCCGACGAATCGACAATTTCATACTGAAGTACAATTATTCAGTTTTATCACTTACACCCAATTGTAAGATATAAAATAAAGAACTAAGACTATTGCAGGACAATCTTACAAAAAAATATATGTCTCAAACTATGCAATGAATAGATACGAGTATACCTTAATTAAATAGAATAATACCTTCATTAAACAATGACGTTTTAATATAATTTAAGATATTTACTTGGAGGTTTAGTGGGTGGTGGTGTGCTTCGTGTACTGACTGTAACATTAGCAGATGTGGATGCTGAAAGCAAAATTAGGGAAATTAGTAAATTGTTTTAAAAGTCACGGACGCCAACAGCTTTCATAATTGACAACATGTCAATAAATAAGATATCAAATTAAATCAACACCCAGTTCGTTAATTTATTATCAAGGAATCCGAAAACATCTTTTATAGCTACAAATTTGGAAGATATTCCGGGAAACGTAAAAGAAGTATGCGATCCTCTAAATGACATCATTAGCGAAATTGTGCCAGACACAGTGCACAAGAAGATTAATTTCTCGAGCATAGATAAGAATATGTATAACTGAATATAGTGAATTCGTCTTACATGTAGTAAGTGCTTTCGTATGATTTTCTACGATGTGACTGTCACCTCTTAAAATTAATATTTCGAAGTATTTTCGAAAGTTTTATAATATAAATATTTCTTTTTTTATCTTCTTTTTGATGTTAATCGGAAAAAGCCTGGTTAAAAAAATAAAATGTTGTCAATTTGGAGTGCAGCCCACATAGGATTTTATGTAAAGTTGTAAACTAACATGCTTTTTGTATAAAATTTACATGCACATTGTAATAAACTATATTATGCAACGGTAGAGAGATAAGTTTCAGAAAGTGACCTGAAATCGACCCCCGTATCACCTTATGGTAAGTGGCTGTTTGAAAACATCATTTAAAAAATAATAATAGGATATTATATAGGATAACCATGTATCCAGTGGTTCTTAGTTTTGATTATGTTTTAACTTTTAATTAGTTAACAGTGAGGTAATTGCGTAAGACCTCGCCTATTAAGTTTAATTTTAGCTAGATATTACAATTTTCCTACTTCTGAACACCGGTTAAGAATTATCCTGTATATGTTTCCTCAAAAAGAGACAATCGGGATTTTCACCAACAGATAGAATACATTGTTCCATTATAAAGAGAGTAAACACTTACCGATAGGAAGATTATAGAAATCCAGTGACTTTCTGCTGTCTGACAGTCCTAGCGGCATGAATCCTACGGTAGATCCATTATTTTTGTTAAATTTTTGTTAAGTGCACAGACCAAGCGCTTTTTGTTACACCTTTTCTCATAAATCAAAGATAAAACAAACAAGAAATATACTCAATCAAAGAAAAAAAAATAAAAACTAGCTGCTCGCCCCGGCTTGGCACGAGTGTACTTTTATATCTTTTGTCTCACTCACTCACTCACTCACTTTTTATATGGGGAACTACAATCCCAAAATTTTCACTTTTCCATACAATGTTTAGCATATTTTCTTACATACAAACATTGTAATAGCATTTACATACACTACAAAAAAAAATAACTCAATAAGCGCACCCGCTCTGATACGCGTATTGTATTAAAAATAAATTATTTTTGTTTACCCAGATATGTAGATAGATACACAACAGGCATTTGATTGGCCTAAGAGAGATCTCTTCCAGACATTTCATTGTATTACTAAACCAATAATCGTCGTAATAAACACTTTTAGTCGTAGATATAACTAACAATAAGCTAGATAATATTTTCTTCAATGATATAACATAAAAAGAGGCAGATAGATTATACGGACTCCGAAAATGGCACACCAAAACTACGCCAATTGGCAAACCTTAACTCAATATCTTAACCCAATATTGGATTATGCGTCAAATAAACAAAATGCATAATGAGATTTTGCACTAATTACTCAATAAAAGCGTCTAAAGGTGCGTCCACATTTGTATCATTTGCCCGTATCAGATCATCGTCGCGTAGCATGATCGCGTGTCACGATCACGCGTTTGGACGTTGCGCCGATCCGATCACTCGAAATCCATTTGCTACGCGTATCAGACACTTGTATCGGAAGAGTGCGGCATTATCGGCGCGCCGACAGTAAGCGTCCAAGCAGCGCGATACGCAGTCATGCTACGGCACGGTGATCGGAGACGAGCAAATGATACAAGTGTGGATGCACCTTAAAAGCATTTACGGTTAGTGTGTTATTGCAATATTATCAGATTTATGTGTGCATAAGCCTGGCCATTTTTTTACACGTGGATTATCGTGTAGGTAACCTATCTACCTCTTTTTATAGTAGATCATTGATTTTCTTCTATTTCCGCGATGATCACCTATTTAAATAAAACAATTTAAACGGATTATTATATCGCGTATATTATCCCATTTGAGTTCCCGACCTTAATAATATAGGCGATATAATGCGTTTAAATTGTTTTATTTAAAAACAATACATGTTTTAATGCTTGACGCATATTTCAATAATAGAGATGTGCACTGTATTAAACAAATGCAAATATTAAATTTTAAAAAATGGTGTAAAAAAGAAAAACAGGTTATATTGTTTTTTTTTGATATTGCGACGGAATATTAATGTTTATTTTCTTCTCCAAAAGAAATTAAAACGATACCTTATGATTTTATAGGATTCAATGAAGGAAAAAAATTACAACACACTTTTTAACGCCCAAAATAAAAAAATGCTTGGGTCTCCATACATTTGTCTGAGTCATCTATCGCGTGACGTCACACGACACACTCGATTAGTATGGAGCCTTTTAATAACGCTAAGCCTTTATGCCTGAGTTTGAATCTCGATTTTAACGTCTTTTGTGTCTAATTTTCAATGAACAATGGCTGTAGGTCATTATCCAATATAGCGCAGCCCACACTCTGTTAATTTTTGTATGGAGCTACTGTGTTACCATACATTATTATGAAAATTTCATATGTTAGGTATGGTTTAATGCTGACTGTAAATAATCAATTGATTAAAGTTCCCTGCATAAAATTGGATAATTACCCATTATACATTTCTTAGTTATAACAAATCGCTTCGATTGGTATCATTGAAAAAATAATGCATTATTCCTTTGACATTCTGAAAGGCATATTGCTCGAATTAGGGTTGAAGGTGTCAACCAGTGCAACAGAGTCACGCATTGGGATACTTAGATACCTTAGTCTATTAATGAAGATAGTAAAAATGGTGAAGAATTGTTCGTACCTGTAGTAAATTTATAATGATCCAGCAAATTTAATGCGTAAAGGAATATTGCCGAACGCATTGGTTGATATTTCATTATTTTAATCAACATGAAAAAAACCTAACCGAATACGCCACTCAGTCGTCATAGTTATAGTTGGTTACATTTCGAAATGCATTTTAGCACTTATCACATTTTATGTTACGCAGGATCGATATAAAATAAATTGTATTTTGATACTATAGGTACTTATTTATAGCACTTTTAGTACCTATGCAATGATTTTATGTAAAAAACTACAGTTTATCGACAGACATATGAAACTTTTTCGTATCGATCAAGTCAAGTATTTCTTATAACTTCCTAAGTAAACAATGTATCTATAGAGTGTAGAAAACAAAGGAGAACTATCTCTATACAAGGTGACTAAGACGTGATACATAATGATACTTTCCGAGGCTACTCACAATGACCATCAACTTTTAGTATGAGACCAACATCGAAATCATTTTTAAAAAATTGGATCTCCCATACTAACCGACTATGATTTCCTTCAAGTTTAGTATGGAGGAGTCATTATTTTTTACGATTTCGAAGTTGGTCTCGTACTAAAAGTTCATCGTCAGTAACCTCGGAAAGTAACATTTTGGATCACATCTTAGAAGGCACCTTGTATATCCAAAGTGTCGGTCAAAAGGCGTTAAATTGGTGGCGCCAACAACCAGCAAGTGCGTAAAATAAATTACCATAATAATGCCAAAGAAAATCAACGATGCAAGAAAAATCATTTTGAACACGATTAAATATTTACATCACAAGAAGAACGGAGGGATAAGGCACTAGTCCCACCGCCGACGAGAAAGCGAGCAACTATCGACTATTTTCTCGCCCAACTCGCTCAAGAAACGTACAATAGATGTAGACTCCGTGTCAATAAAAGAGAACATATATGAGAGAGTTCTCGCCGGCAGTGTAAACAGCCAGGGATGAACTATTAATATATGTGTCTCTTTTACTAACACAGGATCTATATCTTTTGTTCCTTTCTTGGGCGAGAAAATCGCCGATTGCTAATCGCTTTCTCGCCCTTGGTGGGATCGGTGCCTAACACTTCAATATAAAAGTTTTTTAATTGGTTTTTGACTACATACTATCTTGCTACTCTAGCGCCATTTTGGACGGATTTGGAACTATTATTTACAGCTGTCCGTTGGACACTTTATCATAAATATGTTTTCCTATATCCTATATGAGATTGTTTTCCTTTATAAAATTGCTTTTCTTACTTTTTCTATACTCCATGAATATAATGTACTTGTTTTTATACGATTGAATATTTTTTATTCGGTATTTGTCTTTCAGTAGATTGAGGTAATTTAGAAAGAATTGAAATGCAGTGTAATTTCAAAAAATGTTTTTTTTTACTATAAATTAAATACAAAGAGAAAGGTTTTGGTCTGTACAAGGACTAAAATTTAAATTAATTTCATTTTGGTAAATTACCATAGCCTACCTCTATTATAAAAATGAAATTCTAATTATTGAAGTAATTTTCAGATGTACTTATACATTATCTTATAATGTACTAGAAGATGCTCGCAACTTCGTTCGCGGAGGAGAAAAAGTCATAACTCCTTGTTTTTTCTTCAACATAGTCGGGTAAAAAGTATCCTATAACCATCAGGAGATATCCAGCTACCCGTATACCAAAAATAGTCGAAATCTGTTTAGCCGATTTTGCGTGATGAAGCCACAGCGACACATACAAACATACAAAAAAACAAAAAAAAACAGAAAAAAATCTTTTTAGTGACCTCCAAATAGTCCATAACAATCTTTTTTTTAAAATATCTTCAATGTACAGACATTTCATTTTCACAACTTTATAATAGTATAGATAATCTTAAATGACTAGATATAATGTTCACGTAAATAAAATTATGTTGTTATAGGTACCTACAATAATGTCGTTGAACACAAAAACCAACAAACCTCAACACTAAAGGTTGACGATTATGGCGAAGTAACTCTTAGTACTTAGGCACGATAAAATAATATACGGAACTTTTTCAAATAAAATATAGGTACAGTCAGCTGCAGAGTAAATAAAGTTACTCCTCTGCCATACTAAACTTATACCTAGGTAATATGGCAGGGGCCAAGTTTCTCGGCAGCTGACCTCAAAAAAAATTCAGACTACTTTTTGGCTTTTTCTTACTCAGAATGGTTTGTAAACTTGAACCTCATACAAGAAAAAAAGTGTCCCAATATTTTGTAGGGAAAAATATATTTACTTAAACGTGTAATTAAATATTGACGTTGTGCTCCTTATAATAGGCCTCAAAAATACAAATATATTTATCTTGCGTCAAAATGTGGTACAAAAGCTGGCATAAAAGTTGTATTAAGTATAGTCACACACATTCGACCAGAAACTGACATGCAAAATGAACACAAAAAACATGCATTTAAAGTACTTAAGCCTAGCGTCACAATGTCAAAAAGAACACCTAATAACTAAAATATTACAATTACAGTACTAAAAGGTCACAATTACAATGATGTTATTAATATGTCATCTATATACAATTATAAAGTTGTAAAAATAAAATATTTGTAATTGTCGTTGTGGCTTCATCACGTTAAATCGGAAAAACGGATTTCAGAAGGTTATAGGATACTTTTTACCCAACTATGCTAAAGAAAAAAGAGGGATTACGACTTTTTCTCCTCCGCGAGCTAAGTTGCGGGCGCTTTCTAGTAATTACAATAAAGATCTAAAAACTAACTTAATATTAATTATATGGTAATGTTAAGTTGAATGTCTCACGAAGACGAAAAAGTCTCACGTTTCGGGTGCGGCGATACGAAGGGTGCATAATGAAATTTCATACAAAATGTTAGGCCTGTAAAGCGACCTTCTTTTATTTCAATTTAGCTATGAGCGCGCCGCGTCGCCAATGAAGCGGTGAAAAGAACAAACAAATTTTTGCTTGTTTTTTTACAAAGACTTATATATAAGTACATACTACAATACACATACGTATATTATAAAAAAACACGTTTTGGTGGGGACATTTAACATTTTTCATTATCTTATTCGTTTTTATTGATTGTTATATTTTTTTTATTTTTTCCATGCTAGTTTGAGATACTCAACATACACATACCTCGGCGTGAGAAGGAATTGCAAGCCTCTTATCCCCGTCCGTCTTCGTGCGGCTCGGTGGTCTTTAACTGCTTGGCTGGCAATCCCTATTTTCCCAGCCCCTGCAGTTATGTACTATTCCAGTGCGTCACTTTCATAGAAATCAAAAGATCACTTACAGAAAAATGTGACGATCCGGAATACAAAATTTTGCACCCCGGTTTTGGGTAGGTATTAGGTTCGAAAGTACAAACGCTTCTAAGATAAACCTAAAAAGTTAATATTCAGAAAAAAACGTCGTGAAAAACCGTCAGAAGCGAGATCAATTTAAATGGAATAGTATGTCATCACCTCATTGGCCCAAAAATACCGTCAATATACAAAAGCAATACCATGACCGTTACTTTAAATCTTGACCGTGTGGACGTTAAAAATTTCACGAGCGCCTTAAAGGTTGTTTTACTGTTCATGGGATGTTATGGCAAAGGTCTGCGAGTAAAACCTGAGGCCGAGTTATAAGATGTCAACGAGAATAAATACAGAAACTTAAACTAGGATTATCTGGAAGAATGCTCGTACGATATGGCCACCTGTTGAGTTGCTCTTTAGACATGTAATTTTCTTTATTTTTAGAGTTCTTAGTAAAATGAGTTATTCGTCGAAAAACCAACATATACTCGTTACTCGAAGAATTGCAAAATGTAAGGCAATAGGCAGGGCAGATTGCTTGTAGGCTGCTGGCAGATGAACACGCAGCATCCCTCAGGGCCCAAGTAGCACTGATGATCTTGTAAAGGTCGCCCGCTGGCAGATGAATAGTTAAATTTATAACCTCTTATACTACCACACCTACCTAATGGCATTTGACATTAAGTCTGATATTCAAAGTCAAAGACAAGTTTGTAAATATGCTTATATTGAAAAATAAAGACCTTTGACTTTTTACGTGTCTAACCGGGACACCGTACCATGTCACAAGTTCCACACAAGCTACGGCAAATCACATTGGAATTTATGAAAGCAAATGCATTTTGCAACACTCATCAGCCCATCTACGTCCACTACTGTACATAGGCCTCTCCCATGGCAGGCCTCAAGAGTTCGGTACTGATTTTTTTTGTTTCAAACTGCTGCCAGCCACTTTTCTTATGTCGTTGCTCCTGTTAGCCGGGGGCCGCAATACACTACAAGACATGGTCCACTCCAGCGGGCCTATGATGGTTGCGTTTGTCACACGATAAATAAGTGACATAGCTGCCGTCACCTTCTGACACGTAAGTGAGTGCGAGAGTGACAGACGCGATATCATATCATTTATCGCGTGATAAAAGCGACCATGATAGGCCCGCCGAACATGTTTGCCCCATCGGTTGCCAGTTCTGGGACAGCTGTGATCGGCTTACTGCCACTTTAGTCTGCTAATCCATCGACTATATCGAAAACCTTGGTTCTCTGTAGGATCACCTCATTTTGGACCCGATCTTTCAGAGAAATTCCGAGCATAGCCCTCGCCATAATCCGCTGAGCGGCCTTATGCTATATGCCGCGGGCTAAGAGGATATACTAGTGGCCGTTCCTCCATACAAACGTAATCCCCCGTTTCCTCCCTGTATAACTGTCTTAGAGGATTTTTTTTATACATATAATCTATACTTACCTGTGCCATGCCCCTATGTTTTATTTTTCTTAATAATTTGTTTATTTTAAGAATTAGAGGCCCTCTATAACTGCAAAAAATGCCACTATCTGGCGCCATAAGCACACGTTTAGTAAACAAATTTAACGAATATAAAAGAAAAACAGAAAACATAAAAGCATAGCCGAAGCCCTGGTTATAATATATGTGAAAGAAAAACTAAATTAGTTCAGTTTTGGAAGAGGAAATAGGGGACTACGAAACCCTGTTTTCGCCAATTTTTTCTAGGTCAGATCGTTCCGAGCTGCAGTTGTCCCTTTTGCACTGTAATACGGGGGATTTGAGGCGATGCGATAGCCATAGTTTTTAAAAATACCTAATTTCCAAAAGGCCCTTTGCTAGTATATCCTCTTAAAAAAGAATAGGCAGGTGTATCAGGTTTACCGTCGGGCTTGTTGCCGCCATGGCCGCCGGCCTGGTCGCCTGCAGCGTGTACGAGCATGTATGCCCTCTCTTCTTTCCTAGCTTGGGCCACACATCTAGCCTCGTAAACGCGTCTAAGATTTATACCGACACAAAAAAACCGTTAGGGCTCCCGTCTAAATCTTTGCGAGGGCCGAGTTGTAAATAGGCCTCCAGGTTTTAAAAGCCGTTTAAACGCGCTCCTGGATTACTATGTCTCAATTAAATTAATACTAAAGTCTTTTAGTATATTAATGAGTAGCAGGGATATGCTACTGCGCTACGTTGTTCAGCTTATTGGATTACAATCCAAAGGAATTAGGCTTCATCATCATTAGGTGTCATAATCCTATAGCAGATCACTGTTGGATATAAGACTAACATGACATATCAAATGGCCCGGTCCTCGCTCATCCAATATTGCCGAGTACAATAAGCGCGCAATCCATAATCGAATTGTCTAGGAATCGCAAAAAAGCTGAGATTATGCATTAATTGTGTGATTAAGTACAGAATTTTACATCAAACTCAAAAACCCCAAATTCTGAGTTGCGCCGTTTTTGCACTCGGCAAGCAATCGGTCAGTTCGGTCTTCACGCTAAAGGTCTTCGCACACTATAACAACTCAACAGCCTTTCGATTCAAAGCTAAATATTGAAATTTAAGCCTTATTTCGTATTTCCTACATCACAATTTTACAACACGTGGACGACGCGTAGACCACACGTCGTACACTACCTTAACATCAATTGAAAATTGTGATTGAGTGGCTGTTGAGTTGTTATAGTGTGCGAAGACCTTAAAACGGCTTAACCGATTTGGATGAAATTTGTTATTGAGATAGTTTGAGTCCCAGGGAAGGACATAGGCTACTTTTTATCCCGGAAAAATACCCTACCCCAACGAATTTAAGGCGGACGAAGTCACGGGCAGAAGCTAGTAATAAATAAATAAATATTACAGGACCATTTTTACACAAATCGAACTAGTCCCATAGAAAGCTCAATAAGGCTTGTGTCACAGTATTATAATATCGTTAAACTGTGCTTGTGTTATGGGTACTAGACGACGATATATTTAATAGATAAAGAGTGACCGAATTACGAACTGTAAGTAGGCTGCTAGGGCACTTTTACATCTAATAAGAGATATTATATATAAATATTATTATAAATATATTTAACAAATTACATATGTTTCTTTGGCAAAATACACTATACTATTCCCAAGAATCCATATCCATAAAAATGACTAGAAACTTTGTTTCCCCAAAACTGCATCATAAAACATGTGTTCGTTAATTAATTATATCAAGATCGGACGACTTTCGGCCACAAAGAATGTTAAGGGCGCAACAACGTTGTATATTTTATGGGAAGATTTACAAGGTGTAAACCCAGCGAACACGTCGTGGTCACGAAACACTGGGTTTCTATTTTGTTGAGTAATTCTGAATGTTTCACGTGGAAGTGTTTAAAGTAACAAAGTATGGGACGTTTATATCTGCCCTTCTTGCACAAAATTACTTATTATTGCCTGTAGTACCGTCAACTGGGGTTACTTTGATCAGACGGGTAACATTGATCTTCAATTTTTAATCCATAAGGTTTCTGAACGCGTTTATGAGATTTTATTGTTCAGGTTGGCAACCTTGTCAAAAAACAAATTTGACGCGTTCAGAAATACACTCGTTATAATTTAAATTTAATGATCAATGTTTCTCCATTGAACAAAGTACCCCCAGTTTACCAGTACCTACACAAAAAACAGTTCTGTTAGAAACAACGATTTTGAACAACACTCGGCTTAAACTGGTGAATATAAGAACCTAGGATCACGTTTTTAGAATACGCACATTCAAAGATTAACACACAAGGGGGCGGATTTTTTATGAAAAAGTTAAAAACTCAAGTGAGAGCGAGAAAAATAAAAAATAAGTCTTAGTTAACTCATCATGTCTAGCTTACCTACATTCTTAGACCTTACAAGCGCAGATAATATTGCGTAGAGGTTCTTTTTATTATCAATATAGACGCATAATATACGAGGCTTCTTCGAAATTCTCACGAGAATAGCGATATTAGACGTAGATCAAAAAAAGTAAACTAGGCTCCTATCTTCAGTCGTACGACAATTACTAATGTATCAATGTAAGACTTATGACGGATCTACTGATGTGCAAATTGCGGAAACTTTCCAAAATGCTTAAAAACGGTCTTAAGTATAGTGTTAACTAACATGTTTACAAGACCTTTCTTAAGCAATTTTTAGTATATAAAAGGTCTTAAATCTAGTGTTACTTACATGTTTAATAGTAGATTGTTTGACAAGGGGCTAAAATAAGCCATTATGACACGAAGTGATTATTTGGACGAGCTCACGAAGACAGAAGACAGACACTCTGCTTTTCACTTCGACTGCGAGAAAATAAAAAAGACTTAACACTAAAATTGTATATTTCATGAAAAATATAAAAAGTACAGTTTGAGCAATTCTTTATAGTTAAATTGACAGGTTATATATTTATTTAAACTAATAATGGCCATAGACAATTTTTACTTTTTAATGTGAAGGGCTGCAATACGATCAGAAAATTTGGCCAATCTGATGAGGTTGGTTTGTTTGTTTTTAATTATTCGTAAGTAGTATGTAGCGGGCCGCCAGTTTTTTTTTTTCAGTTTCATAGAAATTTGTATGGGATTATATGGTTTTCTTTTAATCCCTAGACCTAGACCTACTTTTTGAGCAGGAGAAGTGAAACAGACCTTTTTTAAGCATTTTCGAAAGTTTAAGCAATTTGCACATCAGTAGACGGATCAAATTAGTATAGTGTATTCTATGGCCATTACGTCCGTATCTTGCTCTTATTATAGTTTAATTTTGAGAGTTTTGAATAGTTAATCAAATGCTTTTTGAGCTAATCTGTAATCAGAGAAATACAATACAAAAACGAGTTCATTCAAATTTCCGCCAGTTAACACTCGGGTTCCGAATTAAAATTTAATAGCTTGAAGATACACAGAACAGAACAAGAATAATAATCATATATTTCACTAAATGAAATACTTTATGTCAGCGACAAACCCCGGATAATATAAAACAAAAGCTCGAATAATAGAAGAGTTAGGGCAAATTTTTAAAAGGCCCTTCATAAAGAACCCTTCAGCGTGATGGTTAGTAACAGCGATATGAACACAGAATGTACATCAACATCAAATTCAGCGCGCACTAAAACACACCGTTAAGCAGAAACTGTTCGCGGACGAAGGGCTATATACCTACTCAAAAACAGAAAGGCATAACTGTACTACACCCTTTAGATTTATAATACGTTTTCCTGACGGCTTCATAAAACATTCGAAACGGGGGCGTTGACACAAATTATCATAAAACTGCAACAAACCCGAAATATATTAGACAATTAAGTTGGAATATTATCGGGAACTCGTGGGAACCCCGATACAAGGGAGCGTTTGGATTCCTAGATCGTTTAGCTTAGTGGTAATGTGACTGCCTACGAAAGTAGTGGTCCCAGGTTTAATTTCTAAAAATATCTGAATGCGGTGATGTAAACGGCCGCTTTTGTTTAACAGCTCACTTTACTTGATTTTGTTTATTAATAGGATAAGATAAGGAATAATTATGAGTAATAAAATTGAGGATATCTGCAAAGCATTCGGTCAAATAATGCATAAATTAGGTAGAATTTTGTTACAAGATTTAGTCGACTAAATCATGCTTAATGTCATCCCTATTTCCCTATTCATTTGTAAACTGATCAGAACTTTAAACAAGTACAAAGTAATATCTCCGACAACGTTCTCGTGCATGTTTTACCAGTCGAATATGTTCTATTTTTCCCTTTATTCCACAATAAATTTATTTTCATCATAGACAATAACTGTCAAGTCATGGTAGTAATAAAACAAGTGAGGACCGCGGCCCACCCTTCCGCTAGCGAAATGGCGACGCGGCGACGCCTACGCAAGATCAAATGCTTAATTATAAGTTTTAAAAGCTTTTGCCAAAGTTTAAAGAACTAGGTGATAAATATTTTCTCGTGTAAGAAAAAATCGCAGTTTAAAACGTGACAAGTTACTCACATAAGTACCACTAATACGTACTATTATGTATAATTTTTTAATTATCAAATTTAAATTGAAACAGTTTTTTCCATTAATAATGGTCACCAGTGCTTAAAATGAATCGGGTTTTTACATATTTTTTTAGACCTTTTTTTTCCAAGCTATTTACCAATATAAAATTACTTATACAACATGCATGCTGATGTCGTTTGTAGTTTTAACGTTGAAGATGAATTCGATGAAAATAACGAACTATATACTTACTATTGTGATGGGCACCTTCGTACCCGGAATGACACGGGGCGGGTTATTTGATTAATTTATTTAGATACCTATTAGTTTATACTTTAGATTTCGTTTTGCTTAATTTCAAGTTTTTGTGTATATTATTTAGCTATTATTTAATTTAATGTTTTTGTAGTTACTTTTATTAAACATACTATATACATAATATATATGAATAAAAAAAAAACTTTTTCCTTTACTCTCATTTTGAGACAATGTCACATTATTGGAAAATAACCGACAGTTCGATGTTAGCATACCTTCAACATCTAGGAAAATTAAATTATACTCAAAATAATAAAAAAACTACCCAAACAATAATTAACATTACAAAACAGTTTATATGAGGCATTACAATGTCCCATATAGAGATCGGGCGATAACTGGACGAATGCTGACGTGTCATTTGTTTTTATTATCACATATAACCTAACAATCCCCAACCACATATCTCCATGTATCACCAATTTGTACTATCAACTTTATTTATAGTAGTTCCAGGTTGCTTTTGCCTTAAAACAACAGTGTAAGATAGATTTTTTCGTAGTAAGCGGCAGGAATTTGTACATCCCCCTAGTAGTAATTGTGACACGCATTGACAAAGAGAAATTGTTTTAAGGTTATATTACTGTTTTGCTGACGTTTGATAACAAAATGAGTAATTAATTAGGCATGATGGGCTATGTGCGAAGCGGGTGGTGGGGTACAGACAACGATTGCAGCGCACAATATGGCAAAAATTGGAAGTAAGTTGTTCTGTCAAAATTTGAGTGCAAGTCAAAGCAAAGAAATGAATGACCGTTCTGACATGACATAAAAATTACTTACGTTTTTAAACTGGTTTTATACGGTGTTAGTGTCACAAATGCAAAGTTGCAGTTTTATCTATGGTACTAAGTAACCGAACATGGACGCGAAATTTAAACTCATTCGAACTTTAAAAATTAAAAAAATAATTGACAGTGGGCCATCTTAAGAACCGGGCCATCTTGGGCGCTAGTACCTTACATGTCATTATTTGACTGTCTCCGCAAATGTTGTCAACGCTACGCGTCGCCACCGTCGTCGTGGACGTTAGCCAATACGATAAATAGCTATTATGTACACACGTACACACGATAAAACTGAAATCTGAACTAAGCATGTGAAAGTCTTGTATTATTAATTCGTAATAATTATCTTGTTTATAATGTTTATTTGATACGAGTGAGGATTTTATTTTGTCCATTTTTGTGATTCATGATGTCAGCCTAAAGATGTCCACTGTTGGACAAAGGTTCTGAAGGATGTCCACAAGGACCGGTCGTATTCTGCCCTAAAGCCGAAAGCTGTCGGTTATCCCCGATATTGACCAGATCGTCGGTCGGTCGATTTGTACGCGGTGGCCACTCGATAGCTTTTTTGCCCAAGCGGCCATCGGTTCTACGACCAATTTGTCGATTTTGCATGCAGGTAATTTAAAAAACAGCCTTAGGTATTTCGATTATAGGTACAGTTAGATACGTTTTACACGTTCTATTGATATAGAACGGAATCGTCGGTGCGTGAGTTCCAGAACTTCGTTTTAAGTGTGAATGAATGCCGATCACGGTGAATGTATTTTTGGCTTCAACAGTCTTATACTAGTAAGTACTAATAACACTTTTCGCGAAAAATAAATAAACATAAATAACATTAAAATTTAAATGACATACAGGAGAGCCACTCATATTCACTTGGAATTTTAATAGTTTTAGTACCTATTATAACTATGTACCCACATCCAATCTGCTAATACGTGGAGTCCCCAGAGATCCTAGGAAAAGCGGACAGCTGACCTACTTTAATTACGTGGAAATCCAGATAGGTGTTTCTACAGTTTCTGCGTACTAATGGATATACCTCCTATGTCGTCAAGGCCCGTGTTGGACATAAATAAAGACTTCGTTTTTCCAGCGAACACCCACGTTTCAGGGCAAGGGGATTTTAGCTATCCCACGCAAATCTTATGTTTATCAAGTTCTAGCTGCCCTCCCCGGCTTCACACGGGTGTATAGTGTCTAGGTTTTATTTGTGTACAATCGGATAAAAGGAATAATGACTTCGTTTACTAAAACCGACAACACCAAAATTACCATATTGTAAAAAGTCGTCACAGCCACGCTGGAATCAAATCAAATCAAATCAAATCATTTATTTGCCAAACATACACAGGTGGTAGTAACAACGGACATGTCAGTATGATTTAGTTACATGACGGCATGTTTCGCCATAATTAGGCATGCAAAATCTTATTCTACTTTAAAAAATAATACTAATACTCTAATCATACAATTTATCGAAATATTCATTTAAATTATAAAATGGTCGTATAATCAAGAAGGATTTTAATTTTCTGGAAAATTCACTAATATTATTACATTGACTTATGTCCTCATTTAGATAGTTATAATTTTTTATACCATTATATTGAACACTACGTTTAAAATGTACATAATTTTTTGACTCTGGTAACATAATGTCAAAATTGTCTCTGCATAATCTGCGTGGTCTATTGTTACTATTATTTGCAAAACTGGACTTGTTTTTATAGATAAAAATGCATATTAAGTAAATGTAAAGTGATATCACAGTCAGTATACCATGCTTCACAAAAAGTGGACGGCAATGTTCGAGTGGCTTTGCTTTTTCGATATACCTGATAGCTTTTTTTGTAGCAGGAGAACACTGTATACATACACACTATTACCCCAAACTTCAATGCCGTACCTTATAACACTTTCAAAATGAGCAAAATAAACTGTCTTCAGCACTGAAATATCCAATATTTTTGACAAAGTTTTCAAAGCGTAACAGGCGCTGGCCAATTTTTTCTTTAGTAGGCTTATATGGTCCTACCAACGCAACTGGGAGTCTAGTTCTACATCCAAAAAATTGACATTAGCGGCCTTTGTTATGGGTAACGGCAAGTCGTACGTCATACTATTAGTATGTTTTAGAAAAGGGACATAAAGTGTTTTATCCATGTTAATCTTAAGACCATTACATTCAAACCAATGTGTCAAGTCCGCCCAAGTTTGGCTAATTTGGGCCTTAAGTGCTACAATATTTTCATTTTCAAGTATAATACTCGTGTCGTCCGCATAAAGGTAAACTGTTCCATATGATATATTATATTGCAAGTCATTAATGAAAATAATAAATAGCAGAGGTCCCAATATTGATCCTTGGGGGACCCCACGGACGGGGAAGTTCAATTGATTATCGACTCTATCTCCATGGGCTGTAAATTACGAGTGCACTAATGGAACCATGGTGTTCCAGATGCCTTCCTATTTGTCCGTGAAGTCCAGTCTTTACCTTCGAAGTATAATCCGCGTGTACTGAAATCAGTTTTCGAATTTAGACATATGACTTACCCAAAGCCGTTTTATCCATAAATAAGGCAATATAGGCAACTGGCTATGTGCTCAAAGCTTCCGAAGGACCCCTTTCCACCCAGAAACCAGATACATAAGGGTAAAAAAGGTCCCTGAAACTCGCATTGTCTAGATTGCTCTATATGTTTAATCTGGGCCTGGACTACCAAGCCTGCCGTGCTCATAACATGCATGGCATATCTTTCATTTCTCGCGGACATACTTGTAGAAAAAAGGCGAATGGAACTTGAAATTCCTCTCATGCTTTTTACATTAATTTTGCAGAAATCACGTCGTGTTAATGCCTGCAGCCAAATTTCCATAGGACAGACAGTCAGCAAATACTTCTAAGATGCATTCTGTATAGCAACGCAACATTTCACCACAGTTATTCTGCACAACCCCCGCAACCGATTTCATAGTATGTATTGTAGCAGAAATTCAACACGAGCCTCATATCCTGTCATGACCGACGGTATCCGTTTGATCATAAAAGATTCTACCGTACTTCCGCGGTGTAATTTTGGTTTAATTTTTATTCTATCCACGCAACCATAATTTAATTGGGACAGTTACATGTGACGGTAAAATCCCAAATCAAACACATTACTTAAATTAAGATGGACCTAATTCCTTGATCACCGGCAAGTCTTCGTGTAAACTAATCGATAATCACATCAAAATTATACATGCGCGCGTAGAAAGCGTTAAAATTGAAGGGTCGAACCCTCAAGCGAACGGAGGTCGAAACAATCTCATTCTAGCTGTCAATTACATTAGAAATCCCGCTGCTCGAGCCAGCCAGCACATTTACATAGTGCTTTGAAAAAAATATAACAAGATGGTTGTCACGGATCAAAACGTTGTAAATGTCTTAAGCCTGATTTGTTCACGACTTCCCCATATTGGTCCAGCGGAGGCCATCCCGTGAAAGCATTTTTTTAAGGTACCTAAGTATGTAGTGACAACCAAATCTCACTTAAGGGTTGCGTCCACACTTGTATCATTTGCTCGTATCCGATCACCGTGCCGTGGCATGACTGCGTATCGCGCTGCTTGGACGCTTACATTCGGCGCGCCGATCATGGCGTACTCGTCCGATATAACTGTGTGATACGCGTAGCAAAATGGATTTCGAGCGATCCGATCGGCGCAACGTCCAAACGCGCGATCGTGACAAATGATACAAATGTGGACGCACCTTAATATCAGTCACTATTAAGTCACAAGATACCAGGAAACAATTATAGTGAGCGATACTCAAATCTAACTCAGATGGAGTCCTTAGAATGTTTTTTCTTACTTATAAGCTACTAGCTTTTGCCCGCGACTTCCTCGGCTTTAAATTTGTTTATCGCGGATAAGAGTATTTTTCCGGGATAAGAAGTAGCCTAAGTCCTTCCCCGGAACCAAACTACCTCCATACCAAATTTCATCCAAATCGGTTCAGC
The DNA here is from genome assembly GCA_905404275.2 of Hedya salicella. Classification (NCBI taxonomy): domain Eukaryota; kingdom Metazoa; phylum Arthropoda; class Insecta; order Lepidoptera; family Tortricidae; genus Hedya; species Hedya salicella. The sequence goes on along the minus strand of FR990112.1, from coordinate 13,293,394 downwards.
GGGTTAAGCGTGGAGACGTAACAGACAGACAGACATACTTTCGCATTTATAATATTAGTATGGATAAGTTCGAACTTTCCCACATTAACCCATTGAGATTGGTCACTTTACAGTAAGGTACAGTTTAAAATACGGACTGTATCTTATCTAATCACTTTTTTTAATTATTTTAACTCGGCAAGCTGGTATGGTAGGTTGATATAAAGAAAATATACTATCACAACGTTTTGAGATAGTAAATAAACGCTACCAATTGGCTAAGTAGTAAACAGTATTTGTATGTAATGGTTGCCATTAAAATCACAACACGTTCCATACAATTCCACGCCTAATCTCATTAACCTTTTAACCTAACCTAATTAATTATTCTCTGTTTAAAAATGTTCATTGTATTTCAGTGAAAGCTGTGTTACAGCAGGCAAAATAAAGTCACTGTGAACCGAAAATCGTGTACAACGTTTTGCTCTACCGCATGGAGATTTTGAATATCTCTCAAGATAGTACGGTTGGTGGTAGATGCATGCACTCGACTTGATTGGTGTAAAATGGCGGTTGAAGATGCTCAGATGCCCGTACCGCTCGACGTAAGGGTTGCGAGGGACGTCACATTCAATGTAGATCGCTCCATATGATATCTACATATAAGTTTTTAAGATGCGGGCTTGCCTAAAACGAGCAAGGAACAAAAAGTTGTACCTACTTGGGACTTGTCTTCGTTGTTGGTAAAAAGTTTATTGAATAAACATAATATTACGAACAAAATAACGATTCTGCGTCCGAGATAATAAAATTATTACAGTGTGAAGTATCAAAAATCAATAAGTATACATAAATAACAAAGTTAATCTTAGCGTAAAATTTCTATAATTTTAATGTTTTATCATTTACTGTCATCCATATCCATACTAATCCTTATCTTTGTCCTTACTATATTATAAACGTGAAAATATGTATGTACGTTCCACTTGATCTCAAAAACTACTAGGCGAATTTTTATGAAACTTTCAAGTTATGTACCTTATATATCAGAATGGGACATAGGCTATAATGAGTGGCAAATATCATCCCTTTTAGGGTCGAAAAAGGGGACGAAAATTTGTATGGACAGTAAATATTTTTTTTACACGGTAATAGGCTTCACATTTAAATTATTAAAATATCGAGCTTTGGGGAAAGACATAAACTACTTTTTATCCCGGAAAAATACCTTTTATCCCCGATTAAGAATCTAAGGCAGACAAAGTCGAGGGCGGCCGCTAGTGTTATAAATGCGAAAGTGTGTCTGTATGTCTGTCTGTTACCTCTTCACGCTTAAACCGCTGAACCGATTTGGATGAAATTTGGTATGGAGATAGTTTGAGTCCTGGGAAAGGACATAGGCTACTTTTTATCCCGGAAAAATACTCTTATCCGCGACATTACAGACATTTATAATATTAGTATGGAAGTATGGATATGGATTCCAAGTAGTCAAATACACAAAACGATTCACAGTTTTGTATTTTTACACTTACATTCGCAATAATATAAATGTAGCAGCTTGGTACGTGGGTATACCTATTCAAAACACAAAACAAGGTTCCTAGCAAATTTTGTAGAACAATATCAGGACCTGTATCATTTGCATCGCTGCCGTATTCATCGTCCGAGACACTATGAATATTTCCAACATTACTCGTATAAAGACTCATTTAAGGTGTAGAACTAGATAATTGTGATCCTTGTTAACGAAGTTATACGGATTAAAATAGGGGGATTTAAAATGAATGAGATACAACGTTTTTGTTGAGCGGGGAAATAATAGCCATGTCAAAAGCACTGCTCGACTGACGCGAATACTTTCCGACTACTTGCCTTTATCACGCTTTATTTTATAGCGCATGTTTTAATATTAATTGTAACCTTAAGTTTTTCGCTTCGCTAACTCCCATCGACTTATGCAAACGTACGCCTGTCAAAACGTTTATAGCGAAAATTTATTTGCGTAGCTTTCCCCTTTATTTTTAAGAATCCTTAGGTATTAATACTAGGTTATTGTTTTACGGACTTTGAAACTCGGGGGGAGAAAAATGTTGGAGGAAGCCAGAAAAAAAGGAACTTTGGTCGTTTGAGTTATGCTTACAACGCTCAAGTTGTAGGCAAGTACCGAAAGGCTTGACGGCGTGTGTACGGTCACGTGAGCGTCGCACGTGCCGGCCGGACACGTGACCCGTGACGTCAGCCACATTGCTATATCCATGCCTTATACTAAATTTAAATTAAACAATTACTTGAAAAAAAAAAACCTTCAACATCAAATTGCTTTATGTTTCAACACAGCTTTATTTATAAATGTTTTCAGATTGTTGCGACTTTTTAGGTTTTCAGTTTGTAAACCAGCTAAACCTGTTATTTGTTTAATTACTTATATAAGTAAGAAAATTCCGTGAAAATCCTTTACCAAAAAAAAACCTGCGCAATTTGCTCAATCCTCTTTCTTTGGTTACTTATTTGTCAGCTAACCATGGAGCGTAGCATATTAGGTGTAAAATTAATACATCGTATCCGGAACACCACGCTACGTTCAATAGTAGATGTAGTTCGGAAATCAGCCAGGTTGAAGCGGGACTGGGCTGGTCATGTCTGCTGCATGCCGAGTGAGTTATGGCATGTCGAGCGTGGGCCAAGATTAACACTGAGTGGATACCTGAAAACTCCAAATGGAAACGAGGTAGACCTCACCGGGGATGGCGGGATGATTTAGACTCCTGTTTGAAAGAATGGCCAGAGGCTGCGCCTAATCTGGAGCTTTGCATAGAGAGGCCTTTGCCTTGCAGTGTGACAATATATGCTCTTATTAATCATAACATAATAATATTGGCTTAGGGATGTGAAAACCCCACCGCGTCCCGGTTCACTGGCATATTCAGTTAACGCAGGGCAGCTTTTGGCGAGCTGGTAGGGAGTAGCGATCCCATGCACCTGAGTTATGTGTCACTATTTACCTACTCGGGCCCATCTAGCGGGGGGCAAGTCATCGCCTACCGTAACTTTAGCCATGAGACACTTTTTCCTGGTAGACGTTCGGTTGTCACAAGCAATAGCCCAGTATTTAGTTGTATTAAATTGTCGAAAGGTCCTCTATGCGATGACTTCGGCTCCGCGCACGCCTCCCAAAGGTCCGGGACACCATTGACCCGTGAGCGGGTGCGACATATGTACCTAATAATAAATTATTATGAATTCATTTGCGTGGCATTTATACTTTGTTAAGTCTTTAGAAAGTGTTTTTTTTTCAGGATCATTACATACCTACTCCTCGAGCCAATATTTTATCACTATCCAAAAGGCTAAGTTAATCGGTGACTTTTTGCAATGATATCAATATAACAAAAACTTATGTACTGATTAATATTTAGGCGAACGAACATGGAACATACAATACAATACAACTCAGCCTTATAACATAAACTATGGCCAACAACAGGTGGTCTTATCGCTAAAGAGCCATCTCTTCCAGACAACTTTTGGGTAACGGAAATAACAAAAAAGTAGCCAGGAATGGGTAGGTGGTCAGATAAGAACATAAATAAAAATGTAATTAACAAATAAGTAAATAAGACCGCCTATTGTCTACCGTATTTTATGTTAAGGCTCTATTGTACTGTTTCTGTTGTTGGTGTGCAATAAAGAATTGTTGTATTGTATTGTAAATAGAATCGTATACATACAGAAATTAATATAAACGTAAACATACATACAAACGTACGTATACATGATTCCTCATGGATCCCAGCATCAGATGTTCACCGAAATTTTATGGGATCAATTTGGATATACCTACTCATGAACAAAAAAATAATTTTCAAAATAGTCGTGTAAATGTCGGAGTTCTGAGGTAACAAACATAAAAAAAAACAACCGAATTGAGAACCTCCTCCTTTTTTTGAAGTCGGTTAAAAACGTTTTTATTGCAAAAAGATGCTTGGATGTTTTATCGCATGTGCAGTGTACCCACACAGCTTTATACCATACAATTATTATTTTCTATTATAATATAATACTGTAGATATATAAAATCCTAGTAAACATCGCATACTAAACAAAGATTGTATTATCAGTGACATGCGTCCGAGATTATCATCTGTCTGGTAAAAATAATGAAGGGACGGTAGATCAGAGTCCAGATAGGTCTCGTCAGCTCGACAGCTCGTTAGGTTCACTGGAGGAAAAACTACAAACGTATACAACAAATATTAAGAAAAAAACCCATTAAGCACCAAGCCCTAGAAAAAAATGGCGAATAGTGGCCAAGAATTTTCGAAAACACTAATTGAGGATGACTTGATTTAAAAAAAACATGGCCTAGAGGAGTTATAATTTATACGACATGTTATATTACATACCGTTTGAAATAAGGATAATTATTGCAATGACCCGTTATAATTATAACATGCCCAGAATAAATCACCTTTTGGAAGAAGTATATTAGTTTTGTCTTGTCACCCACTGAGAAACTTCGCCTATTAGTACACAATACTTGTAGACGTTTTTGTTTTGACGACCTGTTTAGCTCAGTGGGAGTAACGTTGCCTGCGAAGCTGAAGGTCCTAGGTCAAATCCCAGTAAGGGCAAATATTTGTGTGATGTGAATAAATATTTGTTGCCGAAAGATAAAGGCCTCGATACACGTAAGTACACAAAATATGAATAAGATGGCAAGGGTAGCGCTTAAGAGTCCCGGGCAAGCTCGGCCGAATTTCAACTTCCCATACAAACTGAGTTTCGTTCTCATTTTAAAACTGCGTTTTGGATTGTAACGAAACTTTATATAGACTGACATGAGGTATATCTCGGCCGGTAATTATTTTTATATGGCTCCAGTTTATAAAACAAACGAAATAAGTTTCATGAAAACTTAAATTCGCTGTATTTTTTTTACTATGGTATCTGAAGCTACATAAACTAATTACAGGTCTGCATATACCTTACCTTATTCTTAGTACAAAGCTTCAGAGCAAACTAGCTAGTCGTTTTAAAATGAGAGTGTAACTACGTTTGTATAGAGAACCGAGCTTACCGGGGACTCTTAATAAATATTTCCAACGAAAATTATTTTCAACGTGATCGGATATTATAATATATACCGTTTTTGAGTTTGCTCCTGCACTTCTCGACAAAAAGAGGTAAGTGCGATGAAGATACGCTCTTTTGCTGGTGCACTTTTTCACATCGTGCTTTCTTCATCTGTACTAAAAAAAATGTAGTAACGGCTGCGTGCGGGACCAATACTGAGCATGGTCCGACATGGTCTTGGCTGGTTTTTTTTTACTTTTACTATGGCAACTTATCTGAATTGAAGAAATAATGCGGCCAATCACGGCAAAGTCGATATTAACACATGCGTGTTAGAGCGTCGCTATCGCTATACCTTGTAGTTTTTGAGTAAAATGGCTGTGACGGACTACGGACGGACGGAAGGACGGAAGGACATGAAGAAACTATGGTTTTTATCATTTTGCCTACGGAACCATAAAAAAGAGATATTAAAAAAATGATGTCAGCGGAGCTTCTACACCTGAGAATATGGTATACAGGAACATCTCAATGAAGCCCTTGCACCGATTTTGAAAACTACACGAAGTATTTGCGCGGATAGACTGATTTAATTTGTTTTAGGGTAAGTCATTTTTTTCGATGCATAAAAAATTGACATTTTAGTTTAATGACCTTGGATAACAAAATGTAACTTTCTTATTTTGACAATAAAGTACTTTCCGAAATGATCAGTGATCACCATACTTACTACGGGAGCGTAAATACAAAAATGATTGCGCGAATTATGCTATAATATTTCGACAACATAATGGTTAAGTGGACTGCCAGATTTTACTTGCAATAATTTTAATTATTTATTACCATAAATAAGTCATTTCTTTATAATATATAACGATTTATACATACCTAACGTATTTTATTTGTCTAACGAAGCATTAGTTATCCTTAGTTGAATATACCTTCTTATACATTTATTTATTTATGTAAAATCATTATGAGTAACATTACAGAATTCTTCATTGCGTTACATCAATTCTTAATTTAGGCTAATACTTATCCATAAATATCAGTACAGTATCCTTACATACTTCTCTCTAATATAGGTACCTACCTATATTCTAAATTGAGGTACCTACATCTAAAATTCGAAATAACTTCCGCCATAGAATATAGAGCAGTAGGCAAACTACTTATAAAAGTAGGCAATTTAAGTAATCAAATCAAAGTAATCAAACTACGAAGCAAAACTGTGCTTAAATCTTTGTAATTGCCCTAGTGCCCTACATAAAAAAAAGCGCCATCTGACGAAAAAACTAACACTTTATGATTAACCTGCGTTCCTCTTGTCTAAGAGAAATTAGGCTACTCGACGGTAGATGTCACTCTTATCAAAAACTTTTATCATCCGCGTCATCTATGATAAATACTATGAGAAAGTTATATTACTCTTTTTGATTGGTCATGATTTAGCTACACTACTTGACAGCAGATGACGCTACCAAACGATTTGAAAGCAGATAAAACAGTGTTGCCCATAAATAAATATCAGTCATAACATTCACAACAGTTTGATGGTATAAGTTTAAAACTGTTAAAATAAAAAAATATGTAAATTTTTCATTAACTTCAGTCCTTATTATAAAATAATCTTATAACAATGTGATCCATAAATTATTGTACCGATTGTCTAGGCATGCTTGTCTTCTAAAACGTTGCTACACAGATTGACAAATTCGGGCGCAGGACGAGTGGGCCGGTCCGATCGGTGCGGTGGTAGGGTAGAGTGGAGAGGGCCGCTAGTCGGGAATGTCAGGATCGGCTGGGAAAATTGTTTGCCGTGATTTTTTATAAGTGTGATTGTGTTGTGTTCATTTTATAAATGAAAACACATTTTATTTTTCTTTCTAAAGACAATATCAAACCCAAGAAGGTGTGCAAATAGATAGACAGGCGGTGTGGACTGTTTATAGAAGTTCGGGGTTTGGTCATGTGAATTTGTGTAAGTAATAAGTGTAAGCATTTTGTTGATTATATTGGTTTACAGTTTTACATCAGCTCTGAGGTAGTATTGACCGGATAACACCTGAATTCTAGCCGGTTTCCATTTCTTATTTCCGTGTTTGGGTGAGGTCATTCATACCTTATCTCAAAGTTGATAATAATTTGTTTGGGTAGTGAATCTTATATAGAAAACGTAAAATTCTAAGGATTCTTAGACATAAAGCGAATCTCTTAGTCACAATTTTAAGAAAATATTTTTCTTTACAAGATTTATTTTTAGACAAATAAACCTAGTACATCCACATATCTGCATGCAGAGTTAGTAGCTAAACAAGATTTTTTTATCTTTTAGATATTATGTTAAACAATTGCTAACAGTTTATCTGTATTGGGTTATTTAGATTTACTACTTACTCAGATGAAGGCATTATAAATGCTATAATAAAGATTTTATGATGTTAGACTATGACCCAGAAAACTTAAAGCCGACAGATGAGTTTACTTAAATAAAATAAAAATATGTTCAAGTAATTAGTGTTTTGTGAACATTGTTAGAACAGTTAGTACGGACTATAGTTTTGTTTACAAACAATTTTTAACACAATGTACTCAATATTGACTTAATCTTGTTGATATTGTGATAATGCAGCAAGTTCTATACCATTTTAATTGCAAAGATTTTTGTTAAATATTGTTATTGATAAGGTAAGCTTAATTTTATTGCTACATATATACTCAAAGGGGCGTAAACACCAAACAAATCAATGGTGGATATGCCCTGTGAATATACTTATGAGAAATACCATTAATATATGTAATGAAAATAAATAGTTTTCTGCAAAAGATGTTATTAAAGTAGAGGCATTAATTGCATTCATAATGCTTAAAAATGTATCCTTATTTTCATCCCGCCGGCTGCTTCTATATCATAAATAAATCATCTTCAGCTCAGTGGCTTCACTACAAACAAAAACTACTACAAATATTTTATTACCATGTAAGAATGTCCCATGGCTTTGCAAGGGCCCCCTATTAGATCACCAAACCTTCCAATTAGCGAGTTGGCTAAGAACATTTCTAAATTATTTAGGCAAGTGAATTTTGCTTGTCCTTATGATAATTACCATTTGGTGCCAAATAGCATTTAACCGCATGTGATGACAAGCCATGTCTACTAAAAAAAATTGCATGGGCTTTCAGCATGCAGCCAGGTTAACATGTACACACTTTAGTAATATTCCAAGTTCTACAAATGCAAACAAATTGATTGGTTATCATATAAACTGATCTCAAAATGCAATTGAAAACCAAATCAAAATTACTAGGTGTCAATAGTCCCTTTCTCAAAATTGCATCCAATGCAAAAAAATAAGCAAATAAATAACATACATTTTTATTAGATGCATAAAAACTTCCTTAACATAATGGTAATTTTATATTTCCTCCCGTTATTCCCAGTAGGGATGTAGGGCTTAAATCAACTTCCTACTTTACCTTCGGCCTTATGGCTTTGAGCAGTCTAAGTCACAATGACTGAATGATTTATTTGACAACAATGATTAACACTCAATTAAATTATTCTTAAAAAAAAACGGAAACAACATAAGACACATTACACAAAACAGAAATACACTTTATACTTTATATAGAATTGATGGAAAAAATTTAAACAGCTAATTTTGTCGAGACTTCATCAACCAAGAGAGACTGAATTTTCAATGGCATACATAGGTACTTATCAGTCTGTGTTGCTTTAAGACAAGCCATGGGTTTCTGATCTTACTACCATACCAACTCTACCAAGCCTACTTTCCTCTTTCTTTTGGCTACCAAGAAAATCTATGTCTACAGTTAGATAACTAGGTTAGGAATGAAATCATTTCTTTTCATATTCATATTCTTTTAGAATTTCGCGGCTCATGTTACATATTGAATGTACTGCCGAATCTAATAGTAGAAAAATCGTCTGGTGACAAGCAAAACTCACTAACCAACAAATACCTACTAGAAATTAAGCTAGTATCTCAGTATCGATATCGCACCGAGATACGAGGTCTTGAATAGCAATGACAGATATTTTAGTGACTTTTGCTTGTCACCAAACGAAATGCTGTCCTGATCATCAAAATCTGTGCATTTTTAATTACCAATGTATAGTTATTTCAAGCAATATTTCGAAACATTATTTACTTCCACCAAATTTTAAAGTTATAGTTGAAACCTTGATCACGATAATTACGCTTGTCGAAATTTGATATTGCTACAAATTCAGATGACATAGGTATGGGATAGGTAACATTTCCAGTCACCTGGAAAAGATTCACTCTCAATATAATACAGATTGATATTCAAATTTTTTGTATCTACCAAGTTACCATACCACCTAACAGTATATTTTTTGCCGATGTTATTCAATTCTTTACGATGCCTCTGAACTTTGTATTGGGTATGCGTAAAGGTACGTACTTCCTTGGCGCTTGTGTGCCGCTAATTATAATTAGGAATGAGTCATAGGTACATTACATATACCTGCATAAGTAGTCTATGTTTAAGACTATCCGTATTCTTAGCACACGACAGGACCGAAACGAGTAGTGAAGTGTGGTGTGGATCGTGGGAAGACATGTTCCGTTCGCGAGAATAGAGGAAGTAAAAAGCCGGCCAAGTGCGAGTTGCATTCGCGCGCCGAGGGTTCCGTAGAAAATATGCGCTACAAACGGCCGTATCTATGAAAATCCACTGTTAACAGATCCCTACTTCTAGGCAAAATGCACGCGGTGTTCGATCATTTCATATTGATTACTGACATAGACAAACATAAAATTATACTGTTTTTAGTATTTGTTGTTATCACGTCTAACTACCACGGTTCATAAGATACAGCCTGGTGACAGACTGACAAACAGACGGACGGACAGCGGAATCTTAGTAATAGGGTCCCGTTTTATCCTTTGAGTAGAGTACCCTAAAAAGCAGTCATGATTTCCATATGAAAAAGTACACTATGTATAGGTAGGTATTGTTGTTATTTAACAACCTATTGTTCAGTCACTACTGTTACCCTTTGCTCAATTATAACATTGTCAAATATTTGGTTTTAGTCCTTAGAATCAGCGGAATATGCTGACGTATAGTCCTCTTGTTTTATTTCGTCAATGGTTTCATGCAGAATGTACGTATGAGCGTACCGAGTTTCTAGCCAGCACAGAAATATTGAAACGCACGGTGCACCGTTTTTCATAGTGTGTAATTCTAAGCTTCGGTCCAAATTATCGTTTTCCCAGGAACTTCTCGAGAATTATGTGAGCCAGACATTATGTTCCTTTTTTCTAAGTTATGTTTCAAGTATCATACTGAAGCGATACAAGTTACCGTATTATCAGTTATTAAACTTGAGACACATTTATATATGCTCATAAAATAATGATTAACATCCTAAAGACATATTGAATACTACCTACTGCCAATCCACATACATTAAAACCTGACCTTTAGTCGTTTTGCTTTTTCATCGACTTTTCTTGTGTGAATTCTAATTTCGAAACCTTTCACCAAAAACAACGCCGGACCTTCATCTACAGCTATTCTGTACTGTAGCTATTCTCTATTATAAAGTTGTAAAAATGAAATGTCTGTACATTGAAGATATTTTCAAAAAAATATTGTTATAAACAAGAAATATTTTTTTTTTGTACTATTTGTATGTTCGTATGTATCGTTCAGGCTTCATCACGCTAAATCGGCTAAACGGATTTCAACTATTTTCGGTACACGGGTAGTTGGGTATCTCCAGATGGTTATAGAATACCTACTTTTTACTCGACTACGCTAAAGAAAGAAAGAAGGGTTATGACTTTTTCTCCTCCGCGAACGAAGTTGCGGGCGCCTTCTAGTATAAAATTAAAGTAGTTTCAAGTACCTCCACTTCCTATTAAGTAATGGTACAGTATGTTATTATAACCTGTTAGAGTTGCGTGGGCGTTGTCGGTGGGCACCGGTCAAGAAACGATTTCGTCGAGGGGACATATTTTAAGTGATTAGTATCGGGGTACTTACGGTTACCGTTGGTTCACGAACTGCGCTTTAGGACTGTCTTTGACGTTTAATAACGTCACGGGATAAGCCTCATTGGTATCGCGTTTTGATGTAAAATAAGCAAGACTTAAGTAGGTTGGTATAAGGTTGGTGTCGTCAACCAATTTCAATAAGCCCCAAGTACTTGCGAACTAAGAGTAAACGCAGACAGAGAGCGGTCTGGAGGTCCGAGTTCCGCGTTCAGGGTTTTTTGCGTTGTACTAAGTCTTAAGGCTGAAACACACCGGATGCGTGCGCAGCACGTGCACGTGCGCGCGCGTGTGCGTGGCGTGCGCGCACGTCTACGTGCACGCTACGCACACGCATCCGTTGTGGCTTGGTCTTTAAGAGCAAACGCAGACAAGAGAACGGTCCGAGTTCTGCGTTCTTTATACGTGAACGCGGAACTCGGAACTTCAGACCGCTCTGTGTCTGCGTTTACACTAGGAGAACGAATGCCAATGTCGAGTTTCTTATGTTGAAAGTTGAAATAAATTGTTTTTTTTTTCGTGATAAGGTTCCGTGGTTTAGGAATCAAATTGGGTAACTAACATTTACCTTTTAAAAGTTAGCTGAATAAATTGACTTTTTTTGATCCTGCACTGGAAGTAGTTGGCAATGGACATGCAGGATTTGGCCCAAATTAAGGTGGTCATTAAAATGTAAAATTAAATAAAGCTTGTCAAAACCTGTTTTTTTGTTTAATATTTATATTTTGTTTAACATTAAAGACACACGTGACACTTCGAGTGACGATAGCTGGCAACAAATCATTTCATTCAATTGAGTACTTAAGCCTTTTGTTCCCACTGTCTGAGCCTGTAATTGATACTCGTTGCCTCCCAGCGTGAGGATCCAATTCAGTTAACTACTTTTAGTCATGACAGATCATCGCCGGCAGCCGGGCTCAGTTGCCACTAAATGTCATTGCCCTCGGCCATACCTAACAATTGGTTAAAATTAAATAGGTATATTCAAACGCAGACACAATTGGATTGGAATTTGGGAAAATTGTATCAGTGTGATCGCTTTGCAAATGTGAGAAGGATTTGTAAATTTGGAATACTGACACGAGAAATAACAACTGAAATAATGAATGACAATTTGTACCTCTTTCTTTAATTTACGTAGGTACTATATCGATTGTAAAGTCGCTTTTGAATATGACGTCATAGAGCTGTTACTTTTTTTGTCGCTGCAGACAATTTCATGATAGAGCAGTTGGGACAAAAATTGCCAAATTTGTTCTAAATATCTATTTGGAAACACAAAAGAGACGCCCTAATAGTTCTACAGATGATAAATTTGCTTCCAACAGAAATAGAAAATAGAAAAAAAGTTATAACAGTTCTACGACGTCATAGTCCTAAATATTAAATAAGAGGTACTCCTCCTGGTGTTATATTTAATGTAGAAAACAAATAGTCATTCTTAAGGCGCGTCCACACTTGTATCATTTGCTCGTATCCGATCATCGCCATCGTCCCGTGGCATGACTGCGTATCGCACTGCTTGGACGCTCACTGTCGGCATTCCGTATCATTTGCGCCGCCGCGTCAAGAAACGCGTCCACACTAAGCCGTAGCGTATCACCGTATCCGATCACCGAGCGGATCATTTTGCATGCTGCAGTTTGGACGCTAGCCGTATCGTTTCACCGCTCCGATCATTTTGGCATTTCGCCGATCATCATTTTTCACGTGATCGTTCTTCTGTAGTAGCGTTGTGTTCCGTGTAAAACTGTTGCACTCTGCGATCGCACATCAAATTGGTTAACACCCGTGCAGAAACTTGAACATCATTATCACGACAGCTGATAAGCCGCGAGCGCCGAGCACCAACGAGGACAGCAGCGCCCATGCGTCGGCAGCACCGCGCGCGGAGTAAGTAAAATGGCAGTACTTTGGAAATTCGCCGTAACACACCTGCGCCAGCGACTCAAGCCACGCCTCTCGGCCATCTCTTTCACGCGTAACTGCAATGGACGAGACAGAAGATGATCGGGCAAAAACCGACTCGAGATGGATTGCGGCGTATCATAACCGCGTAGCATGATCGCGTTTCATGATCGCTAGTGTGGACGTCGCACCGTCGCGATCATGGCGCGCTCGTCCGATCGGAGTATTTGATACGCGTAGCAATATGGATTTCGAGCGATCTGATCGGCGTAACGTCCAAACGCGTGATCGTGACACCGGATCATGCCACGCGACGATGATCTGATACGGGCAAATCATACAAATGTGGACGCACCTTTATCCGTCTAAATCAAGGACCATTAAAACAAGAGGACTGACACTTGCCATAATTTGCATCGTGTTCCGATCGCAAGGAAACATTCTAGCAAAAAATAGATGGCGCTTTATTAATAAACATTTAACTATGTTATAATTGAATAAAGAAACATAGTACAGTAACGATTAGTTCGCAAATAGATAATAATAAATAAATCGTAACATTTAATTACTGTGTCACGCTTTGCAGAGTTGAAAAATTGTAAAAATAATTCTTATACGTAGAAGGTGTTGTACATAACGGGGAACGGCTTTCTGTATGGAGATGGTCAGTCCTCTTGTTTTAATGGTCCTTGGTCTAAATATACCTCTGCACATAATAAGGTGTTGACAATTACCGTCCACAAATCATAAACATTTGACCTGTCATCTATAAAGTATCGAATTCCTCCGACCCAATTGTACATACAACGGCCACGATTGATGCAATACCATCTGCGATGGCCTTAATTCGGAATGGATCGGAACACATTCGTTTATGGTACGAATTAATTGGCCACAATGACCACATCATGACAATGTAACGAATGGGACGACCGAGGGATCGGCCGCAACGACTGTATCACGACATGCACAAGAGTGTGTTGACCCATAATTGTTATTGTTACGATCTATGTAAACACGAGTAACGCAGCAATCTGTTTATATTCAGAGATAAACAAACGATGAAAATTCATGAACCATTCTTATTTTAAGTGTGAAGGAATCGCTGTCCAAAATTCCATAAGTAGATTCTCGCGTTTAAGGAGGTGCATCAAAAATTTAAGCCATTTTTAGTGAGATTTTTGTTAAATCTAGCATATGAAACAGGCCGGTTTTCAGATATTTGTTTTTTTACTATATAACCGATACAGCGCCTAACGCGGAAACATTTTTGTTCAAAATTTCCTCGATAGAAGAGTAATCCGAAAACGTGTCTTCATTTTCCGTTTTTTGTCTAGTTTGTACAGGCAACAAATTAATAACGGGCTAAATTATGTAAAAATGTTATTCTTCCCTTTATCTTTTACTTCACTAACTTAAATGTTAACAAAACATAGTGCATATAGTGTGTTTCTCTTCCTTTGATGCGCGCGAGCAATAAATGCGTCCCTTATTACGCTCATTGGCCGGCACGGGGGCCGAGGCGTGACTTTTCCTTGACAAAGCCTTAATGCTTTCCTTATCTTCAAATGGAGAATATTCACCCGGAATTGGGACACTATGTAAAATACATTACTCCGTCCCTCTGATATTTGATATTCAGTATGTAATCTAAGTTTATAAATTATCGAGAAGAAACGAAGAACTTTTTCCTAAATTCATGATTGAATCTATAAAATGACTATAGTTGAACGTCAGCCTCATCGCATTTTAATTCGTTATCTCCCAATGAATATTAAGTAGCTTTATCATCAACATCAATATTCCAAATAGTTTACCCATATTATTTAATGTGTTTCCCAAACACCAAAGGCTATTCAAACGTTAAATCAATTATTTAAAAACAACGCTCATCTATACCATTACAAAGTTATAAAAATGAATTGTCATATTAAACTAAAAATTTATGAATTAGGAATCTGAGGGGCAACTCTGAAATTCGATATTCGAAGTACGTATAGCGTCATCTCGCTCACTCAAATACAGGTTAACATGAGAGCGAGAGGGATGGCGCTCTGTTTCGAAAGCGAATTTTTTCGATATTTGTTATTGCCTGTATGTTTCTAACATTTTCAGGCAAGAAACGTTCTGTCCGACTATATACGATTAAGAAAAACAGAGGCATATGTATACATGAAGAGGATATGATATATAATTTTTTGGGTTCCTAACCCAAAGGGTAAAACGGAAACCTATTGACTGCTGTCCGTCCGTCCGTCCGTCTGTCTGTCTGCCTATCCATCTGTCACCAGGATGTATCTCATGAACCGTGATAGACATTTGAAATTTTCCCAGATGACGTATTTCTGTTGCCGCTATAGCAAAAATTACTAAAAACAGTATAATTTATATGTCTGTCTTCTATGTAAGTAACCAACATAAAATGACCGAACACTGCGTACATTTTGTTTAGGAGGAGGGCTCTGCTAACACTGGATTTTCATAGATACGGCCGTTTGTAGCGTATATATTTTATACGGAGCCCTCGGTGCGCGAGTCCTACTCGCACTGGGCCGGTTTTATATTTTCGCCTATGCAGACGAAGTTGCACCACTATTTATTTTGATGAGTTTGTTACCCTTTCGTTTAGCCACACGAAGGCAATAATTATTTAGGTCACATTTGTTTTATTATGTGAGCACGCCATTGTTGTCAAAAGGCGGATTTAGCCTCGTATTTTCGTGACAATTTGCACGTGGAAGGTACATTGACATCGAAGGGGGTTAGCGGGCGTTTATAAGTTGGCGAATAATAGCTTCGCGACAAATCTGGGTTTTATGGCTGAACGGTGCCGTTTCGCTGCCTCGGCGAAAATTGTCAGCCGTCCAAATTTGACACAAACGGAGCGGTTTGAACTGCTTGAAAGTTGAAACAGAACTGTGTTTAAATTTAAAATAATAATTTATGTGTAGACAGAAAATAATATAATTTTCGGATCGGAGACGCGACTCCCTTAGAAAACGAATCGGCAAGTTGGCAATAGGTATTTATAGGAAAAAGAGAGCAGACGCCACAATACATTTAATTCAATCTCGTGAACAGATTTTTTCTATAACTAAAAGATAAGCCAGCTTGATGCAGATTAGGTACTGTTACATTACATTTTGATCCGGTCAATACATGCCACGTCTTAGGTCAGTAGTAGATGTGTTTAGATTTAAATACAAATTTTCTTTGAAGTTGTTCAACTCTAACTCACCCAGACGGACTACATAATTATTAAAGAGTACATTTTAATTGTTGTTTTGTCCTTTATTATTTCTATCCCATTCCTTTTTTCTTAACTTTTTTATTTTCTTGCTTAACGCCTAATGAAATCCCTGACATTATTTTTATGTGGCGTACACGACAGCATCGAAAACACAACATGTGATTAATCTTGACTTTTTAATCTTTTCACATCGTGAGGCGACTCGAATGCATATGGGCGGCATATGAGTTCTTACTCAAAATATTCATGTTCACGCTGTACAATAAAGAATAAATGTTTTCTGTTTACTACTTTATATACATCAGTCATTCCATATTCCCGCCTCGTACATCCTTACAATTTGTGTTACTAGTGATAATGACTTTAGGTATTCGTTTGACATAAATATTATTTATAAGTGGATAGACGTGATATGACATATTTCTTTTACTTGATATCCTCAAACAATAAATTGAATTAAAAAAGTCAAAAATCATGACTTTTCTCTTTCTTGAACGAAGTTGGGCACCTACCAGTTTCTAATAGATCTGCGATCGGCCGCCGCGGCAGCGCCAAAGTGATCCTATCGAGTGATGTTATGTGTGATGCTTGTTACTTTCGAGTGATACATGATATGGCATCACGCGATCGAGTAATATTACGTTTGTGATAACAGTCGCATCGCTTACACGTGTCTATTGTACAAAAAGATAATATAAAAAAAAACTTCATATTAAATTATGGGTTATAGTCCAATGCCAGGTTAGTGGTAGGTTTCACTCACCAGCAAGAAAAACATAGGTCAGGCTCAGTAGGACAAGCTTTTCCCATTAATTAAGGCCCTTCTTGAAAAATTGTTCAGCTAAGTTTGAACCCGAGGCGGAATGTTAATTTTGCAGGTACTCGAGTACTGCCAGAAATTTTATTACTGCGTCGCTCATAAAGTAGGCCCTATTTAATCTCTCTTCCAAGTGCTACAAACTGTTGCTGATATTTTACAAAGGAAACAATTTAATATTTCATGAAAGTATTGACCACGATCTAAACCAACGTTTAATTTTTCGAATATAAAGTACCTACCTGCCAAAATTCCGTTTCAGCTAACACGTTTACTGCGGTGCGGAGTCTTTTGACCCTCAATTTATATAGTTAACTGCAAGTTAACCTAATTGGCGCAGTCAACGTGTCTTGACGGTAAGAGATTTTAACTCGACTTCAAAATTCCTTCATTTCCTAAGGTCTTCCTTCCAGTCGTTTTTCGATATAGGTTTCTATTGCGACTTTTTCGGCGTGCTAACCATATCTTGAATAATCTTGATTATTCTTGAGAAACGGTGTAGGTACGTTCGGGGTCAAAATCTCATTGCCCAGCCCATATTGTGTCTACATTCTTTGCTCTGTCGTTGTAAAAAAATAGCAACAAGCACACTTTCCTGGTTATAATGATAAACCCAGGATTAACAGTTTTAATTTACCTAGTTAACGCCCACTTAGGAGTGTGCTTATGTGTGACGAAAAGTTCAAGAGGACTTTCTAAAAATCGACCATCGTCTAGTCGCAGCGTCTACGGCTGCCTGTTTTGAAACGTTTATTTATTTATTTATTTATTAAAATATAATTATCAAGTTTAAACATACCATTTAAATATATGGCCAAACTCGTACACGATAAAAGAATCTTACAACTAAGAAAGATAGGTGTAAGGGGAACTTATATATGTATTTGTTATGGAAAACCATTACTTTCTGTTTGATGCAAAGTTTTAATTGTGAGGTGAACAGTCGAACGTTACCTCTGAATAACTCGGCAGCATAAAACCAATCGTAATTTATCGTATTTCTTTATAAATTAATAGTAATACGGTTATCATTTTTAGAAACATTGGCTCGGCGCATACGCGCGGGCGTTAGGCGCCGGCGTCTGAATGACTCATGCGCCGATAAGGAGCAGATAACACTCGTAGACGAAATAAGTCACGATTCCCTCCGGATGTACTGTACAGTTGTAGCAGACCGGCTGAGCCTCACGATGTGTCAAGTCATGAATGAGTTGCATCTCTTTTACACTTTTGGCTAGGAGTAGCTAGGCAATCGTATCGGGAGACATTAATAATAAATAATAAAATTGATTTAAATTTACACGATCTTCACTCATTATCACAATACAACAACTAAAACTTGTTCCGAAATAAATGTCGCTCATTATTAGATGGAGTTTATATAATCATGAAGAAATATCAAATTAAACTGGTTTGAAAAATTTGTTGAGTTTTAATATTTAATAGGGATTTTTACAAATTGAACAAGCAACATTCAGACTTTATGATATGCCGAAGAATTACCAACGAAAGGTAATTAAATAAATCATATTTCCATGATAAGTGTGAATCTGACTTTACCTACCTTAAGTGCGCGCACTTAGTTTCGCAGCACCTTACTTAAAAATCACCTAATAACGTTTCTCGCACGGGGATTTCCATATTTTTTTACTTTCCTTTATTTTAATAGGGAATATGCATATTTTTTCTTTTTGCTTTATTAAAAACTTATTGATGTAACAAACAGTTGAGAAAAATATATTTTTTAATAACTATAAAAATAACCAAGATATAAGCTATTAAACATTTTATTCTATCTCTTTCTAGCAAAACAGAATTTAATATGGAGTTTATATGACCGTAGCGGATTGTGACATAACAGTCTATGTCGGACCTTGTCAAATCGCTGTCTAATTAGAAGTTTAAAATGCCTATATCATGCGTATTTCTCGGCCGATTAAAATTTTAATTTCACATTTTGGAATAGTTATTACGGTATTTTGATATTTTGTTAAAAAAAGCGACGAAAATATTTCATGCATGTTCACTATTGTTTGTTGTTGTAGCGGCCGTGGTTGTACATGTTCTGTGTCATTTCAAATGTTTAACTATTACGGTTAAATAGTAAAAGTAATAGTACGAAAGGAGTAATAGCAAGGACCGGAAAACCCCTCTTTAGGCTTAAGCCTATTCATAAGGTAAGCCTATCAATTTGTTTACCATATGATAAGGGTAAGCCTATCATATGGTAAGCAAATTCATAGGGTAAGCCTATCCAAAGTGGTAACCTTAGGGTTTGATAGAATTAAGTTAAAACCCTATCGCGATAGGGTTTTTGTTTTGGGGATATTGGAGTTAAGCAAATACCCTATGGGGATAGGGTTTTCATCAGATAAGTCTGACATGAAGGCACAGTTAGGAGCAAGTCGCGTTGCGGCCGCGTGGGGTTGGAATGTCCGGGACAGTTAAACTGACTTCAAAAAAGAAAGTCTTAATTTTTTGTGTTTCTGTGTTTTTTTTAATGGGGGAAAATGAACAGCACATTATTATCTATTCTGACATAGATACAAGTCGTATTTGCTTTTTATATTTGTTTTGCGGCTTATTATGGGATCCGATATGAGTGTTATTTTTATAGTATCGATACTATCGATAGTATAATGACATTATGAAATAAAATTGGAATATGTTATCCGTATAAATGACGATTGTTATTTAAAATTATGGTATGCTTAATTATAATTTTTGCGCCTAATGCCCTGATTGAAACTACACAGATATCTAGACTACACAGAAAAACGAAGTGGACTCTAAACACTTGTCTTGTATTGTAAATTTTACAATACTCACGGATCGCGGCGCGTAGAAGTCCTGTGAGCGCAAGGCAAGGCACGCGGTAAAGTGGAATTTCGCGCGGCACACAGCGGCCGCTCCCCAGATGCTTTCACTGTCGGTAAACGGTACTCCGAGCCGCGGTTTCCACGGGCGTTACTTGAATCGTGTGAGCGTTTTCAGAATAACGTTTCGTTCGCTCTTATCGTTAAGTAGTATTTTTACCGGCTTTAGTACTTCCATCCTCGACGATAATTTTAATTGACTACTACTTAAAACTAATTTTATTTTAATAAATATTAATGTGTGGCACTTCTTTTAAAAACATAATACAAAATAATAACTCTTTATTGCATACCTCACAAAACAGAGTACAGAAAACAATACATTCAAGGAGAGGTAAACAACAGGCGGTCTTATCGCTAAACAGCGATCTCTTCCAGACAACCTTTGGGTAGTGAAAACATTGAGGTTTCTAAGAAAAAGAATTGAGTTAGGGAATATTTTCGGAAATAATCGCTCTGAAAGTAGCATACATTGCATCATCTTCCCCCCCCCCCCTCCCTCTATTTTCTAAAACGTAAATCCAAAAAATTTGAAAAAAATTACAAACGTAAAATTTAGTAAATACTTTAATTTTTTTATTTAATATAAATGAAAGTTGTTTTCAACACGATATAATATTTTTGAGCTTTTACCGAAAACTGCGCTTCTCAACAAAAGGACGTAAGCCGCATGAAGATACTTTTATTTGCTGGTGCATCTGTAGTGGTTTTTTGTAGTAACGGCTGCGGAACCCTACACTAAGCATGGTCCAACATGCTCATGGCCGGTTTTTAAATTCAAAATTAACCCGACATTAATGCGAGCGAAGCCGTGGGCAAAGTTTGTATTCAAGAGTAGAAATCTGCATTAATCATAATCTCTTAGTCGTTGCCGGCGTAACTATTCAACAATTATTGCAATTTTGGAGGTTTCGGTATACAGAAACCTCCAAAATGTAACAAAAACTCTTTCGAAAACCGCATCTAAATCGGTCCATCCAAACGCGAGATAATCGCGGACGAACTAGAGCTCTCGGTCTACGATGGGTTTCGTGTCGACGGTTCGTGTATTCGGGTACATGTAGTACGGACACGGGTTTCTGACCCGTTCGGAACGGATAATTAAGGCCCGTGTATTTAAGATCCGTTTGGGTACACGGATCGGCGGATTTTAAATACACGGATAACTACCCGTCCGTAGGTAAAGCTATTATTACTGCACTAGTTACTTTTTCTTGTTTATGCAATTATACATATATGGCTGTTTTAAACTAAAAAAAAACTGGGCGCCCAATATTTTAGAGTTCCGTAGCCAAAATGGCAAAAACGGAACCCTTATAGTTTCTTCATGTCCGTTCGTCCGTCCGCCAGTCCGTATGTCACAGGCATTTTACTCAAAAACTACATGATAAATAGTTATGAAATTTGGAGTATAGGTGTATTGTATGTATAAACCGCTACTTAGTTTGATAGTTAAATAACAAAAAATACATTACTATAATAATTCCATACATATAACTGAAACTAAACATTTTTTCTAACAGATTTCTAAAAATATTTTTTGTTTAATTGAATATTTTTGGAAATAATCGCTCCGAAAGTACTATGAATTGTATTCCCACCTCCTCTATAATCTAAACGGTTTTCTTTCTTATTATTTTGAACATGATCAAATATAGCGTTTTTGAGTTATTGCTAAAAAGCTGCGCTTCTCAGTAAAATGACGTAAGTGCCGTGGAGATACGCTCTTTTGCTAATGCACTTTTTTATATCATATTTTTTTCATCTGCAGTGCATTTTTTTGTATTAACGGCTGCAGAACCCTACACTGATCATGATCCGACATGCTGTTGGCTGGTTTTTCATTCGTCATCATCATCATCATTTCAGCCACAGGACGTCCATTGCTGGATATAGGCGTCCTGCCGCCGACCCGCATCCAGCGAGTCCCCGCAACCCTAACCAGTCCGTATGATACGACCACTTTGCGGGTGGCCGTCCTACGCTGCGCTTGCTAGTACGCGGTCTCCACTCGAGAACCTTCGTGCCCTAACGGCCGTCGGTTCTTCGAACTATGTGCCCAGTCCATTGTCACTTCAGTTTGCTTACGCTGTTTGCTATGTCGATGACCTTGGTTCGTCTACGAATCTACTCATTTCCGATTCGATCTCTTAGAGGGATCCTGAGCATAGCCCTTTCCATAGCTCGCTGAGTGACTCTGAGCTTTCTTAAGAGGCCTATAGTTAGAAACAACGTCTCGGCGTTTTTTGCAGTTTTTTTTCAATATTGATCAATTTTAAAGGTTTTCATAGTTATGTTTATACTCCTAAGATAAAATATTAAAAAAACATGATTTTGAACTTCCGAGCTCGCAAAAACATGGATTACTATTAAATAAATAATAGTCGTTGTAGAACGAGATATCGGTATTTTACTGGCTTTACCTTTTGATGTGTTGTGCGGCTATTCACACTGACATCGAAAAGTACCATCGAAGCCAAATTGGCCTTACTCGACATAAAAAATTATAATATATATATTTTTTATTATTGCTAACTAATATAATTTAAAATTAAAGGGATATAATTAAACAAATTAAATTTATTGTGATATCCACCAGGACCGGTGTGACCACGTGCGCGAGGAATCGTATTATTCTTTGCGCTTTGATTTGTATCTATGTCACAATAGATAGTCTTGTGGTGTTAATTTTCCCGCATTGATTGACACAGAATCCCAATAAATTTGTGGTTCATATAAAGAGAAGAAATTAAATTTATATCAAGCCCTAGCTTTATTCCAGAAAATGCAGTAATTTTTAATGCTTTCGATGCCCAGGTCGGCGTTTGCCTTTTACTTAAAGATGTGACCGGTAGTTGTTTTTATTATGTTTGAAATTTTGTTAAAATACATGTGTTGCTGTATTTTAAAAGTGTTGTTAAATGATAATAAAATAGTTGTGGGGGCGTGTAACATGGATATCGAGAGCCCTAGGACGAACGTACATACCTACCTACATACGGATCAAACTGAGAACCTCATTTTTTGTGGACTGTTAAAATTTAAGTTTAGTGCGCGGGAGAAGCCGCGGGGAAAAGTTAGGCTAGATATAAAAAAATGTTACAGGTAGGGGTACTCATAAAAATAAGTTAAACTATAACTTTTAATAGCTTATTAAAAGTGATCAAAAATGTAAACAAAGCATTTTTTTTAAGATCGAGCTTGCTAACGTTAACATACTTACTTGTTACATTAAAATAACTGGGTAGCAGGACTAAAATTTTCTCAAAGGTAAAAATTTTTAACCTCTCATAGATTATATCAATATTTATATATAAATTAGTCACAATGTAAAATTTAAAATCGCATTTTAATCAACTACAAAATATTTTTTTAATAAATAGTCACTCTTTTCTTTTGACTTATTATGTCTATGACATTTTTACACTAGCATATATTTTCATAGTTTAAACGCTTTACCAAATGGCCAAAAATTTTATCATGGATCTGAACGGTGTGATTTTAGGTCATAAAAATAATCACTTGAAATCACACTTTAAAATCAAAATTAGAAGATAAAGATCTTTCTTTTTTAATCAAATTATAGCCTTATTGTCCTTATACATATATTATTTTCGATATACTACACAATAAAATAGCAAATCAATCAACAAAGGTATAATCAATCCACTAAATGATCAGGTTTTTTTTTTATAATCGCAGTTTAAAAAGCAAAGTTAAAATAGATACAATCAACAACAATACAAAAATTAGCTTTAGAGTTAAACATCTGGCCGCATCGATGAAAAAGGTAAATAAATAAGCAACACAAAACACGAACGTACACCCACACACACGATGCTAATGCTCCCATAATAACATAACAAGTATCTACGATTCTATGCCAAAGACTTAAACTTAAAGTAACGTTGTTTGCGAAGCCGGCGAAACAAACTTGTTTATTACTGAGACTCACTATGAGCGATAACAAACTCGTTGAAGCTCCTGCTTGGCGCAATTATTCAAAAATAAACCAAATTATACTTGACGTAAAGATCACATTAGTTTGAACTCGTTCAAAACCCTATCATAAGGTAAGCTGATGATAGGGTTTTGAGTTATGGTAAGTGGTAAGTCAAATTAACTTGATGAATAGGCTTACCCTATCTTTGAGGTTACCAAAATGTTAGGGTTTTTAAAAACCACTTCTAAAATAAGCCTATAGAAAACCCTATTTAGGGTAAGTGGTTCCGATTCCTGAGTAATAGTAAAAATCCTCAGTGTTCCTTGCCACCTAATATGTATTTTAGATGCTCATTATTCGCTTTCCTTTTATAATAATCTAAGCTCTAAATTCTAAGTTAAGTGTAAAGTCTCAGCTTCAAAGTATAAAAAGAGAAGTGCCGACTGACTGTGATACAGCCGTCCTTTGAACCTAGAAAGCTAAAACTAAGTATAATGAGGATGTAGTTCAAGAACAAGGAAGATTATTTGAAATATTCACGGCCGCGAAGCCACGGACAGGGTAAAAGCTATAATTAGTAATAAAATAACTCATTAGTATAGTAACCTGAGTAAATCTCTATTTAACGTCTTACCGTTAAGATTTATTGTCATTTCACTTCAACTCCTTATCCATTAATAGATATCCAATCCCGTGTACGTCAACTGGTAAAAGCCGAAGCGAGTTCTCTATCAACTCGATCACTAGCGAGACTCGCTAGATTACGCTGGAAAACTTTTGATTAGATGATCCGGTTTTCGTGATCGTGATACGAGCCAGTATATCGTATCGCATGTAATGGATTTGTTTGTACAATATAATGTATGACAATAAGAGTATAAGTAATAGGCTTGTGTCCTAAAAATATATAATTAGGTCCGTCAGTTACATTATCAGAAAATATAGGTCACTTATATTTTCTTTTGTCAATTAAACAAAACATGATGAAAATATAGCCCGTTAAAGTTCCCCGTGACGGCACGCCGTGCGACCGTTTTTCGCACAGCGTGACGTCATGTGCTCCCAGTCCCAACTTTGACGCGCTTTATCTTTGTCTTTTTATGTTTAATTGACAAAGGAAAAAATACGCGTCCAATATGATTTGACAGGAAACTATATATTCATGCATATTACACTTTACCTATTACTTAGGAAAGCAGTCGACATATTAGGTACGTCTCGCAAAATTTTGACATTTGTATCTCTTTTCCGATCTCTTACACGTTCTGTCACGTCTGGCATAACAATTGGTTTCTACTTTTACATAATATGTGGATGGCCCTTTGCTCGATACAATACTTATTCGATAAGAAAGCATGTTTACACACGCCAACGTTAAACACGCGGTGACGTTTTATCGATTAAAATAGTAATTACTACTTTTTAATCTCCGAAAATGGCTTGACAGACGCAGTTTGTATAATGTTTGTCCCTTAGGCGATCCACAGAAAATGCCTAGTTACTTAAACATTAGCCAACAGCAATCAAAACGGGTAGATATCGTGTAGAAATGCCACACAAACTACGAGTCAAAGACAAAGTAATGAATCGTAGGGAAATATTTTCAAGAATTAGGCCAATATTAACTTACTCCAAAATATTTTAGTTCAAATACTGGTAATGTACAATTAATAAATCAATTAAATATCTCTAAATGTGATAAAACTGACTGCCATCACTTGGATTCTTCAAATATGTATAAAATTACTCGAGGCACGGGGCATAAAAGTCAATACTTACATAAAATCAGAATATACGCAAAGATATCGACAGTGACACTACTTAGAGAAAAAAATATATACAACCAATTTCGACAAAAACGCATTAAGTGCTTAGCGCCATATAGATTACTACCTTTTTCGTTTGATCAAGATGAGATACGAGTTCTTTTCGACTACCGGAATATTGAAGCAGTACGGTAGATAGATAGTGCCCTTAAATTGAAGTCTTGACTTCATTACAGATTTTGAAGGAAAGTAATCAAAGATAGCAAGAAGTATCGCGTGCGCAAACATTTGCGTGTGGCCCAGATTAGCTGATAGGCCACGCCGATCTCATCGTTACGGCATTCAGCCTGTATACAGATAACGATAAAAATCTAGCAAAATTATAAATTTCACATACCTATGTAGAAGTGATGCTTAGTTTTGTTCATGTCTTTTTCTGCAGAGGCGGATTGTTTTTTTTTTTATTTTTCAATGTTCGTGGTCTTTAAGGTTCTGTCCTTATTTTCGGGATAAAAAAGCAGTCTATTTATGGCTTGGTCATAGAGGACTATATAATAAATCGACAAGCCGACAAACAAACTTGACAGAAAGAGATGTCATGCTTACTGTATTCCGTTTATTTACAATTACGCTCTATCCGTTAGGCCCACATAATACGCATGATACAATTATTATTTTTTTCTCAGCCACAGTTTCAGCTCTTGTCATCTCATATATACCTATATTTATGTTCAGATCATACTGAACGCATTGACACTAAATGGCACCATATCCGAGATGACTTGAGCGGGAAATATCGAGATTTTTCCGACCTTACTATAAAGTGGAGTTAAAGAATAAAAACAAAATTAATTTATGAATCATGATCAAATGGCGCAGTTTTTAGCTTACTTCGAATTTACGGTTGTTTTTATTTCCAAGAATTTATAATAAATGCGCTACAATTACTCATTTTGAAACCACAATCATACAAAAATAACCACATAATTTAGCTAATTTTCAACACTACTACGGTGTGGAATCGATGCTAATAATGACAAAGTTAAATGTTAATGATGAAGCTTAACTATAAAATCGACATAGCAGTGAATTTAAGCTTTAGAACAAACTTTCTACCTTCTGAAAACTTCTGACCCCGTTGTCTAATTTCAAAATTTAAATTTTTCTCATTCAGGTTAAAACTACTGTTACAAGTGGCTACGCATGAACAGGCTAATATTTCAAAGTTATAAAGTTGGGTTTGAAGTCTAGAACACTGTACGGACCCTAAATTGTAAGTGCTGAAATTATTTTGCGTTTGTGCAATGAAAGACGTCAGTTATGCGAACACGTATGTTCAAAAAATTCGACTAAACGCTATCGCTAAAAGTATTAAATTCCACGAGTTTATTTTATTATAGGCTTACCTATATCTCCGCGTCCTTTCTGCCGACGTAGCAAGTCGTTACATTTGAATAAAATAGCAGTTGCGAGAATTAAGAAGTAACATCTCGCCGCTGGTATTGTGTCGAGTTAGACGATTTAGGTCATATCCTTGGCGCAGGAAGTTCATAATATCTCATTCCCGGCGTTCCCGCTTAATGAGGAACGCGAAATTATGAATCCCGCGACCTCTCATCCCTAATGGAGGGTAAACTGAGCCCCGCCGTTTATCTTAACTCGCGATTCGAGCCATCATTTGACCCTTCCTATTTAGGAAATAACGTTTCACTCCTACGACTTACCTGCCGCTAAAATCCCCGACGACTTGCTACAAAGCCAGCCCTAATCTTATTGAAAAGTTTATTAAAAGTTCGACCCTATTCAAGTCACGCGTTCTCTATCAAATATTCAGGGAAACTTGGAGTAATATGTAAGATTATTCGAAGGGAAGCTCCCAGACAATCCCGATGCGCCCCTCCATTTTCATCCACTAGGGATAAAGTAAAACGTCTACTGGCTTTCTTTGCCGCGACCCCCTGCATCATTTATAATAATAACTCCTCTGGCGGACGCTTTAACATCGCACCTCTCAGGCACTCACTCTACTTCATACTGGAAAGTGAAGAAAAAACATTTGTGTAAGAGCCCTTTGTGCTCTGGCTGCTTTGAGATGTGATGTGCCTTAGTATCGTACTCTTGAAATGCAACTTTTAATCCTTTCCCAATCCCACCCAATTGGGCCCTGAAAAATGAACCTCTATTCCGAAAAGATGAATAATCACGCGGAGTGGATGCGGATTATATTAAGATTCGCTGGTTCGTTCTTGTGACACAGTGTGCCTTAGAATAACCATCTGTCAGTGACAAACGGCGCTCCAAATAGGCATTATAACACTTCGCAGACCTTTATAGATGACGCTTATTAGTTGCCATGAATGTCGCCATTCTATTTCCAGTCTCGATCTAATAAAGCTTTATAGAGACGGACGAGAATAGGGTGTGATGGGTCAAACGAATGCCGAAGGTTACTATTTCTATATTTAGCTGTCAATAAGTTAGGTACTTATTGACAGCTAATACGGAAAGTTCTATATAAGTCGACTTTAATCCATGATATGTATTCGACAGAAGTTGAAATGATAAGCTTGTGTTGTTGCAATAACAAAGTGGTTTTAGGTACAAGTATCCACAAACGGCCACTTCTGAAATAATAACCGTGAGATTTATTGGGTTAGTAAGTTAAGTAAGTGATAATGAGTTAAGCCTGAAAATGTATATTACTTGAGGTTGTTATTTTTTTGATCCACTTGGGACGTGTACAGTAGGGTGTATGAAGAAGGTATGTAGCTCATTTTTGTTGTAAAATGAAATGGCTGTACATTGAAGATATTTTCAAAAATAAGTGATACTGACTATTTTAAGGTCACTGAATCGGAAAATATATATATTTGTATGTTCGTATGTGTCGTTGTGGCTTCATCACGCCATCCACAAATGAGTTATAAGATGCTATTTATCCGACTTCGCTGAAGATAAAAAGAGGGTTATATATATTTTTTCCTTCGCCGAGGAAGGGAAGGGACTTTCTAGTTGTAAATAAAACGTGCACAGCATAAACCGCAGAACATTGAAGTCTGATATGAATCAGTGCATTTTCATAAATGGACATTGAAACAGATGATGTTTTTTTTTTTTCATGAAAAAGTTGCACACGGATTGCGGCACGAAATTACATACATCTTACAATAACATGATGGAACTACTTTCATCCAAATGAAATGACAACAAAGCTTTCCTTCAGGCCTGGGACAGATTAGAGAAATATCGCAAATGGTAACATTTCCCATTCGGAGAATTTCCAGCGAGGAAATAATAACAAACGCTCAAATGTATTTGCCGGGAAGCTGACATTTACATAAGTGTGTTTCCTGAAATCTTTTTATAAAAATGCTTAGTAATTTTTGATTTGCACGAGATTTAGTCGACGAAATCTCGAAGAAGTTGAGCCTGAATGTACGATATCGACAATAGAATTATTAACTAGTTCCCACTATTGAATAAGTTATGATAGGATAGCTACTATATTTCCTCATGTTTCCTTCAGAAATATTTTCTTTACGATAAGTTATTGATGAGTTTATCGATGGAGACAAATGCCCGAAGAAAATGAGAGTAAAATATTACAATATTCAAACTTATTTTTCTAAGTTCAAATTTACGCAGACCAACTCATGCCATAAGTTGGTGATACAAGTTTGTGTGGCAATACCATTAGGGCACTCGGCTAGTAAATGTATAATGTACATTCAAATGAAATAAACAACGTATTGATTGTCAAATTCTATTAATTGAAATGTCCCTATTCTTAATAAGCAATAACTTCTATTACGAAACGCGCTTCAATAAAGAACACCAATATTTTTTCTACAAAATAAATCGGCAGCCCATACTTTGGTGTCTAAAAACAATTGCTTTGGAATTATGAGCCACGGGATTAGGCCCGGCTTTGCATTTAAATATCTGCTTATCCCTGAAACGAAAGAGATCAATTTGCGTACAATGGAATGAACACTCCTTACGGCTGTGGTTGTATCATACCACATTGTAGGTATATCCGCTCTTTTATATGCATTGAAACGTTTTCCGCCACGTATGTGGGGTTTTTTTAATAATTTATAGTTTCTTAAAACCAATGTCGTTTTGAAAATGCACGGACTTTCCTAATGTTGCCATCAACTCGTAAGTATTCTGAAGATATGACGTAAGTCCGGTGAGCATCAGCTAATTAATGATGAAAACAACGCATCAACTTAACGACCCGAGGACATGGTGGATCAATTTTACGCCATACGTAGATGGCGATCAGTGGGAGTGCTATCTACTCTGCGTCATTCCAACAACATTACTTGTCTACTCCACAAAGTGGTTTTTTAATACACCGCAAAATCCAATGCCCCAGGCAGTACCGATCATTTAGATGACATTTTCAAGGTTTTAAATAAAAAAAAAATTGCGTCGAAAATACTTAAAGACCGTCATTTGTTTCAGGTCAATTATTTGCTAAGTCTGATCGAAGCTTCCATCTCTTTTAAGGTAAGTTTCTGCGATAAAGTTACTTACGGATTTTTGTTTTTGAATTTATGTTCGGACCTCAAGTTTAAAATAGTCGTTTGTTTGAATATCTCTAAAAGTTAATACGAGTCAAAATCGCAATGGGCGTTATTTAAATAATGCGCTTATGTACCAATAAGTGTTTAACTATTCGGTGTATACTGGTCGCATTATCTCCAGGTTCCCTTCAGATGTTTGACGAAACTTGATTAATAATTAAAGCACCCCGTCTCAAACACGTTATGCTTTCACCACGAACGCAGCATTCCCATAGGGCACGTCAGCTTAGTTGAAAACCACTTTGATTATGCCGTATAGTAATATCATGACCTCTTGCTCGAGAGATTCAAACTAATCTACTCAAATTGTCATTTGCTATTGGATCGACGCCCGTCGTATAAGCGCCCGACACGAAGTGCTTTTTTACTATTCTATTTTAGCGTTATATGGTTACAGTTGAAGAGCAAAGACGCTGAGTAATATGATACTTGTATAGTTTAAGATAATGTTGCAGATAGGAAAGAATATATTGGCGTAAGTTTGTCTTCTGTTATAGAACCACGCCCATCGCATGATGCGCATAACGATGAGAAAAACGTTACAATAGAATAGTGGAACATTCTTCAAAATTTCGTGGTTACTTCACGAAAAATGCCGTTCTATTTCATTTAAGCGATGTTGTAGCTACGTATTAAATCTTAACAGGTTGTTTTTTAAACTGTAGTAATATAGAAAAATTGTACTACTACTTACTTGCCGGATTTTAAAGTAAAATTGCTCTAGATACAAATCATTTCGGTGCGTTTTTTTAGTAAAGTGCAAATGGCCCAAAATATGTACGTAGGTATATTCATAAGGATTTCAGGTTGTGTAAAAACTGTTTTAATGTGAATTAGAACAACTATGTCTAAATTACTGAATAATGCTTATGGTCACGAATTCCTCCAAATCCAAATTTATCAAATGAAAAGAAATACCAAGTTTAATTACAGTAACTGTATGCGTTAAGAGAAGGTTAAGAGTACCTCAGTTATGTATAAATAGTTAAAAATTTCTGACTTAGGAATGAATACTGCTCAATCCATTTCCATTATTCTTCTCGTTTCCTACGAGTTCTTCGCGGGGACTCCTTTTAGCATCGAATTCGAGAGTTTAGTCAAGTCATTGGTCCGTGTCTCAAACTCCCATTATCGTGTTACGCAACTTACCGGCACTGCTCTTCCAGTGCCGAATTTAACGCAACGCTGGCTTTAACTCGCAGTTTGCTAAAAGGACCTTTTATTCCGGTCCCCGTTTTTTTCTTTGACCTAATTTGCGCTTAATCTAATCGCGCTTGTTCGGACAACGTTGTTTGAACTGGCTGGAGATGAGGATAATTATTTTATTACGCGTTTTCAGGGTTCCGTCGTCAGCTAGAAACCTTAAGTTCTGCCATGCTCGTCCGTCTCGGCTTCACCTCTAGTAAAATGTAATACGATAATCTATCGCGTGAATATGGGTCCTTGTCAGATTTAGGATCGCATCTTTCCAGTGGAGTGGAATATGCGAAATTAACGATTCTAGGGCTTAATTTTCTGATAAAACTACGAATAAAGTATGAGAATAAACAACGTCCCCTCTTCTATTATCCGATGTAATAGCGACATAACCTAGATTCTTACAAGCTCTTAACTTTTGACCACCGGAGGGAGTGACGCGATTTTGTCGCGCGACAAATACTGTCTGTCTCTTTCCTTTTAATGCAGTAGAAGAAAGACGGGTTCTATGTCGCGCGATAAGAGAACTGACGGCTAAATGGCAAAAACGGAACCCTTATATGTAGTGTCGTCATGACCGTCCGTCCGTCCGTATATCACAGGCATTTTACTCAAAAACTACAAGATGTAGGTATATTGACGAAATTTGGAGTATAGGTATCTTGTATATGCCGCTACTTAGTTTTATAGTTAAATTACATTTTTTTTCTAGATCTAGAAAAGTTTGCACTTTGTATTTTACGTATTACAAATGCGAATTCGCAATTTATCGCCTAATATTTGATACGATAAATATGTATAAGCATAAATAGGTATATAGCTGATTTGTGTTATGTCACACGCCATGTCGCTATGTTGTGTTTGCGTGTCGCCAAATGTAACCAAACACCGAAATACATAGCGACGTACACACATGTACTAGTAATTTACAATAAGGTGAGTTCGACTAAGATCGGACACCGGGTAAGAACGTATGGCTTAAATTTACGCTTTTTGTGTTTTGTCTTATAATGCTGGGAATATTGCGTGATGCGCTATTATAGTAGCAGGATAAAATAGCGCATTATCATATTGCCAGCATGAAAAAAAAAACAAGTGTTAATTTAAGCTACGTTCTTATCCGGTGTCCGATCTTAGTCGATCTCACTTTATCTAACCTAAAAACCTATGATTTCTTCCTATTTGAAACCTTAGGAAGGGAAATCCACTCTTGAGGATTAGTTTTCGCAGCAATAAATGTGGAAGAAAAGAGCGTAGTCCTACCTGAAAGGCCGCCAACGCACTTGTGACTCCTCTGGTGATGCAAGTGTCTATGGGCGACGGTGATCGCTTACCATCAGGCGGCTCGTCTGCTCGTTTGCCCCCTATGCCATAAAAAAAAAGTAATAATTTAAATAACGACAATAACGAGAAATCCGGATTATATTCGGGTATATATCCTCGTAATAAAACGCCAATAGAAATGAACCCTAAAATAATCCTATATTAATACACAGATGCAGAGGGTAAAATCGGAGTCGTGATCAGAAATATTTTTTACTAGAAGGCGCCCGCAACTTCGTTCGCGGAGGAGAAAATGTCCTAACCCTTAATTTTTTCTTCAGCGTAGTCGGATAAAAAGTATTCTATAACCATCTGGAGCCTACCCGTGTACCAAAAATACTTGAAATCCGTTTAGCCGATTTTGCGTGATGAAGCCACAGCGACACATACAAACAACATAAAATCAAAAAAATATATTTTTCGTTTTAGTGACCTCCAAATAGTCGGTAACAATCAATTTTTCGAATATATCTTGAATGTACAGTACATTTCATTTTTACAACTTTATAATAGTATAGATGACACAGTTGATGGCCATTTAGAATTTTAGATGCATTAGTAGTTACATGAAACGAGACTTTTTTTTTATTTTAGTCACTCCGTTTTATTTTAGTCAAGGATACCTATACCACTAACTCATCATGGCCTTTCAAATGTGCACCTGTATGTATTGACTTTTAACTTCGAGTGCGTAATGAGACCAAACTTTATGAAATAATGTTTTCATCGTAGTATCAGAAATAGTTAGTTAGAATATCATAGTTATCAAAGTATTGTCGGGACCGTAACCTTTGATACGAGGGCTGCTATTTATATATCCGGAAACCGGGATTACAATCTTCTTAAATAGCATATTTGACCGCCATGGTAAAATTTGAACTTTTTTAAGTATATAAGGTATATTTTTTCTTCCTTATTAACGCTCGTGTTTTGTTTTTGACGGGTTTTAAATGTCATCTCGCAGCAAGAATGGAACTCACTCGTGAAAATATTCGTGCTATGATTTATTATGATTTTCGGCGTGGTTTAACGCAACAACAGTGCATAGATCAACTAACTTCAACTTTTGGTGATGAAGCCCCATCTAAAACTACTGTGTATCACTGGTTTAGTGAGTTCAATCGTGGACGTAGTATGCTTACGGACGAAGTTAAGGCAGGTCGCCCGAAATCGGTCGTTGTACAACAAAATATCGAGGCTGTGCGAAAACTTATAATGGACGACCGACATGTTACGTACCGCGAGATAGAGGCGACTCTGGGTATTTCTATGACCAGCATTAATAGCATATTACATAATTATTTGGCTGTAAAAAAAATTTGTTCGCGTTGGATACCCCACAACTTAACAAATGAGCAAAAACATGCTCGCGTCGAATGGTGCAATAAAATGTTAAAAAAATATAACCGTGGTGACTCAAAAGCCGTTTATAACATCTATACAGGTGACGAATCCTGGATCTATGCATACGATCCCGAAACGAAGCAACAATCAACGGTATGGGTGTTTCAAAATGAGCCGAACCCTACGAAAGTTACTCGTGCAAAAAGTACATTGAAACAAATGGTGGCCTGCTTCTTCGGTATTAATGGCCATGTAGCTACAGTGCCACTAGAAAACCGTAGAACGGTTAATTCAGAGTGGTACTCGACCATTTGCTTACCGGAAGTATTTGAACAAATTCGTAAAACTAACCAGCGACGAAGAATCATTCTTCATCATGACAATGCCAGCTGTCATACGTCACGCGAAACAACTCTATTTTTGGAGGGTCAAAATGTGGAATTAACGGGTCATCCGCCGTACAGCCCTGACTTGGCACCCAACGATTTTTATTTATTTCCAAATATAAAGAATAAATTACGCGGTCAACGATTTTCGACCGCTGAAGATGCTGTCGACGCATTCAAACAACACGTTATGGAGGTACCTCAGGCGGAGTGGCAGAAGTGCTTTAAAAATTGGTTCACGCGAATGCAAAAGTGCATAGATCATCAAGGGGAATACTTTGAAAAACAATAAAACTATTTTCAGCCGTGTACGTTTGTTTGTTTTTTTGTTTCCGGATATATAAGTAGCAACCCTCGTACCAACATAGATAGTTCGTGATTTCTGGCTACATCTCCGATTTCACTCTTGTACCTATACCTATACGCGATCATGATTTAAGATTCTAGTAGTTTTTCCTATCAGAATTCCTTACTACTGATATTTCCTAGCCTATTGTATGAATTCAATAGCCGCGTTCGTTCGATATTGTATAAACTTTTGGCCAGAGAAACTTGGCCCTGTGCTCCTCCGAATCGAATAGTCCTATGTATAACACATTTTACTAATAAATTGGACCAATCGATTCTAATACACACTGCTGTTACTCGACATTAAACAGCTTTGACCTGAATGGTTGTTGTTTGAAATTTGTTGTTGTTTTGTTTACAGGCAGGGAAGTTAAACGGTAGGCAAACAGTAAGCAAAGAACAACAGAGATTATAATGATACGGTTATATGTTTCATAATAACATTGTATTTCAGCACCTACGTATATATAATAATAATCGATTTATTTAAAGACAACAGAGTGGTCCAAACAATATTAGTATGTACTTATTCTAATGTTAGTTCCTTAATAATTAATACACAAGACTGATTTAGTCCTCTGACCCATTCTCCACAACAGAGGACAGTCTAGCTTGTTAGCTATCATGCTTAGGATGCTGTTGCTACTCCCGCGCACCCTGTCTAGCAACGAGGCTGGTTTCTTGCGCCAGACGGCATCAAAGCCGTCTGTGCGCGCCTCGACGAACATGGACGATGCGCTGCAGTAGCATATATGATTGGCAACTAGATCTCATAACTACATTAATAATGCAGCTCTTTATATAATTATTTCTAAGGACTCTATTTAGACAATTTTATTTGCACAGCAAAATGTTTGTATGACAGAAAATTTAATATAGGCAAGTGAAGGCAATCCAGGTATGACTGTCGCTGTGGATAGAATCGCTCTCACATATCTAATAGTCATCATATCAGCTCAATGACGTCGACTGCTGGATAAAGGCCTCCCAAGGATCTCCACAACGATCGGTTGCGCGCTGCCAATGGTTTCCTGCGATCTTCACCAGATCATCGATCCATCTTGTTGGGGCGTTCTCACTCTACGATGTGCTGTAGGTACGCGGTCGCCACTCGAGTATCTTTCTGCCCCAGCGGCCATCGGTTCTACGAGCAATGTGCCCCCGCCCACTGCCACTTAAGTTTAGCAAGTCTTTGAGCTATGTCGACGACCTTGGTTCTTCTGCGGATCTCCTCGTTTCTGATTCGATCACTCAAGGAGACTCCGAGCATAGCTTGCTCCAGTGCCCTTTGAGTGACTTCTTACGAGCCCGATTGTGTGTGTCCACGTCTCAGTGCCGTATGTAATCACTGGCAACTCACACTGGTTAAAAATCTTCGTATTAAGACACTGAGGTATTTGGGACGAGATGATATTACGTAGCTTCCAGAAAGCAGCCCATCTGAGTTGGATTCGACGAGTGATCCAACTGGACTGTTTGTAGGTACCAGATATATTTATATATTTAGTCATCTACAATTTCGAGAGTTGAGTCTGTACAACTACAACTTTTAGGGGACTAAAATAATCTCATGTGGTGCCAACCACATGAGATTATCACGCAAAATAGGCGCACTATAAGACGTCGACTTGCGGAAAACTAGCCCACGTATACCTATATACCTATATCGCATTTCTGTTTGGTCTCGCAATTTTGGGATCGCCATAAACCCGTCCAAATGTCAGGCCATTGTGCTCGGGAGTCCCCGCATAATTTCCACAATGGACATGAGGCACATAGCTCCCATACAGTTCGAGAACAGTCATATTCCGCTGGCGTCACAGGTGAAAAATCTGGGACTGATTTTTGACTCCAGCCTAACTTGGGAGCCACAGGTATCTGATGTATGTCGCAGAGTAACTAACACGCTTCGATCGCTTTACCGGCTCAAACATTTTTTTCCTGTTAGCACCAAGACTATCCTCATTCAAGCTCTTGTCCTACCCGTTGTTGATTACGCTGATGTATGTTATTCAAATATCACCCAGGCTTCATTGAGCCGGCTGGATCGTCTTCTCAATAATTGCATCAGATTCATCTTTGGACTCCGTAAATTTGTCCACATATCCGCTTTTCGCCGGCAACTTAATTGGCTTCCCATTCGTGAACGTAGGTCATTACGAGTCCTATGTACTCTTAGTACTCTTAGTACACTTTATTCCATCTTATTCGACCCAGCTGCGCCCCAGTATCTCAGATCTAAATTCCACTTTGTAACTGCTCGACCTGGTTGTGATCTCTGCACTTCTCGCAGTCTCATGCTGATTGTCCCTCCACACCGCACCGGTTTTATGACGAACTCCTTTACTGTTCAGGCAATTCGACTCTGGAACGAACTCCCACTCGCTATCAGACAAGCACAAAGCAAACTCAGCTTCAAGAACATGTTGCGCAAGCACTTCTTTAGTAAGCTTCAAGATTAGCTCTCTCTCTCGGTATGATGTTTTTAACTAGGTACATAAAGCAATATGTATGTAGATATATTCTATTGTGTATTTGTGTAAGTTTATGTGCGTATATATTATAAGTATATCTGTGTATTATATTTCTCTTCAATTGTCTCAGTTTACAGGCCCTGCACCCATATAACTGTTTCTGTTTAACCCAATGGTTGACTGGTAGAGAATGCCTTTTGGCATTAAGTCCGCCATTTGTACATTTTTTAATTGTGCAATAAAGTTTAAATAAATAAATAAATATACCTATACCACATGAGAGTTTGACATAATTTTCGTCTTCATGTTCATCTTAAGGCCCACTTGTTGAGATACTTTACTGAGGTCGTTAAACACTGATTGATTAGTGTACCCAATCGAAGTAACGTAACTTATCACTCGACTTTGCGTCACGGTACTTGTCAATACGATAGGATTTTCCGGTAATACGAGAGCTAGCTCCCTTATTTTGCATACTCGTCGGTAAATAACAGAATTATTTATCTGTGGCCATAAAGCGACCACCATACTCGTGCAAAATACTATTGTCGATATATTCGATAGCATGCATCATCGGGTGCAATACCTCGTAAGCCTCATAAACAGCCGGGCGCGGTGAACAAGAGGACGTGAACTTCATAGAGCATGCTAGAATAAAAGAAAGATATAAATATCGCTATCTTTCACAAGCGCTTCTCGCTATTGTTTTGGATCTCTGTCTTCTACAAGATGTATCCCAACTTCTAGTCAGTCTCATTATGTATAAATACTTCTACGAGTAATACAATCCTTGTAAACATTTGCTTTTTATATCTCAGCATTCATTAATAGGGAACGTGCGTCTTCGGACGTACCGGGACATTTTACGCAACCATAAACAAACACCAATCGATCAATCATTACACAGATTGGTTGTTGCTGGTCCATTGTGAATAAGTTTAAATATACATATATATCATATTGTGCAGGTTTGTGCGACACCTACATTAAAGATGATTATGGTATGGTATCGAAATTTTTGTCAATTTGCGCCACGTAAGTTTGCGTCTCTGAAGTTAGCTACTAGTAGTGGTAGTAGTTAGGGCCTAATATTATAGGAGAGACCAAGAGGCGTACAGACTCCGCAGACTCGGGCATGTGGAGGGAATGGGAGTGGATCGTGGACGTCCGAGTGGTCGCAGACCGGTCGTACTCCATCGCTGGAGTGACGAAGTCCGGAAAGTTCTGAGGGACCTCGGCATCGATAAATGGTGAGAACTGCCTCAGGATCGAGAGGTGTGGCGTAAACTGGTACCGGAGGCCAAGATCCACTTTGGATCCTTGCGCTGTATATTTAGTTAGTAGTAGTTTAGCGTTGCAGTAATTGGTTTGAGGTGTCGATGGAGTTCGACGGGTGCAGCGGGAGGGTGTCGAGGCTAACTTCAGCGACTCAAACGAAATGTATACATTGAGTTGCATTGCAGAGTAAAGTGGCCCCTACAATAGAAACATATATGGCAGGGGGTCACGTTTCTCTGCAGTTGGCTGTACATAAATATGCGTCCTATTAGTTCGTCCGTCTGCTTTTTACAACTTTACATTTAAAAAAATGTAAAAATCAATCATTAGTATTTAAAACTCACAGAAATGTTATCTGCTATCTGCAAAGCTTGTCGCAACGATTCGCTTAATACAGGCAAGTTAAAGGCTTTACACGAGCTCCGATAAGACAGACAGTCACATGAAAGCTTAACAAGGCTCGACCTAAACCCATTTGCTTAGATGTAGATATGTCCTTATGTAGAAGTCGCGACGATGCGAATAGATAGTCCGTCAACGACTGGAACATGGTAAGATTGATCAAATCACTAACGTTGATATTCTTTAACAGCCACTGAGAAATAGTCGTTAGAGACAGTAATGTCAAATAAGTAAGCTACGCATATACGACTTCAATGTCGACCCCAATGTTCCCTTAAAATCGTCGATAGACCGGTAAGTTATAAATAGTACCAATCAGGGTCGGCCTTTGAGGGTGACGAGGACCTCGCTCTTGCAGGAGCCTCGCGCACTCGCGCAACAACCCAAGTAGAAAAATATCAGGTACTAATAATACTATAATGTTTATGTGGATTTCGAGTCTTGCATTTCTTGTAAAGCACCATCATCAAATCTCATTCGGCAAAGTCAAAGGACCTCGCAAAGATCTACCCGCCCAGAGCCTCACAAGGACTAAAGCCGTCCCTGCTGCCAATTATATATTTCAATACACGATGAAGCTAAGAGGGAAAGGTTAATTCCTAGCAGCACCTAATAATAATTGACTACAGACACCGCTCAAGCTGACTTAGAAATGAGCCTTTTCACTCTTGCAACAGCAGTAAGGGTGCGAATAAGGTAATCGAACAAAGGAAATGCTGGACCCTTCGCCCCGATTTGCTACTTGTGACGTCATCGCTATCCACGATCGAGATAGCTTCGCGACATGGCTTAAACAGCAGTGACTAGCCACGGCCGAAGCCTACAAAACCTACCACTGAGTGTGCAGTCTATGGTGGTATCCCCCTGGATACCACGTGCGAAACCTTGGACTAAAATGTAGTGTGTGTACTAGTGAGTACTGAAACTTTGTGAAGGCTTCGCAATCTAGGGTAAGCATGCTCCTTAATCGGCTTCATCTCTACTTACAGACAGGAGGTGAAGAGAAGTTGC
Source organism: Hedya salicella (assembly GCA_905404275.2). NCBI lineage: Eukaryota > Metazoa > Arthropoda > Insecta > Lepidoptera > Tortricidae > Hedya > Hedya salicella. Next base: position 13,253,377 of record FR990112.1, on the reverse strand, counting down.
ATCTAGAATAATTTTATGAACATGAGTTACACGACAAATCTGAAGTAGGTATGTTTATCAAAAATGAATGGTATAATCGATACCTTACGAATAGGTTTTTCTATCGGCCATTATTTCGCCGTCGGACGTCGCGACGTCATAAACGGGCTCCCGCGCAAGTTTATTATTCGCCATAAAAGAAACTGCGATACATTTGCCGTTTCCCAGAGAAGCCGCAGACGATAACAAGCTACATTTTACAAGGTACAAGCAACGATACTAAAACCTAAACGACTGCAAAATAAAGCTAAATAAATTTTATGAACTAATTTGTAGTATAATGTTGTCCGCAAGCGTACCCAGTATCGTACTGCTTAACCACTGCAGAGTTAATACTTCAAGAAGTAGGTAGGTAAATACAAGCCTTACATATATAGTGCAAATAAAAAGCAAAACTAAAGTTGAATTCGATTTTAATGAACCGCGATAGCATGCCAAATAATAATAAAGTTATTTATATAATCAAATATGTATGGCGTGATGTAGGATCGGATCACCAAACATGATACAAATATGAGGTACTTGGAAAAATTATTCAAGGTGTAAGTATAAATAAAAATAGTGCCTCGTTACCATTTGCAAAATTCTACCATCTTTCTGGTATACAGTACGGTATTTGATCATCATCTCCCTGCCCTTATCCCACTTATTTAGGGTCGGCAGTACATGTTTTCTTCTTCCATTCATCTCTATTATTCGTAATTTCAGCGCTTACTCCTTTCTTTCTCATGTCCTCTCTCACACAATGCATCCATCGCTTTTTTGGTATACAGTATTTGATGTATAGAGCGTTTAGTAACATCATAAGAATACCTATTATTTACCGCACCTTTGGCCCGGCCCTTCATCTCTGCCCATTTTTCAGGTTAAAAAGTGCCGTATAAATACATGTGGCAACTGTAAAGTTCGCTCTGTTAGGGTGAAAATTTAGTTTCATAAATGCTCACCATGAAGGCACTGACGGCAGAAGAGCCGGTAATAATACAAAATGCAAAGATCTTATAACAAATAGTGTCAAAATTTGAAGACAAGCTAACTGCACACTCTATAGCTCAGTTGGAAGAGCATGCGCCCCGGTGCCTTGCATGCGCCTAGGCAAGGCACAAGGCACTGCTGCACTAGTTCAAATCCAGTGGGTCTTAAAGGTTTTTCATTATTTAGATTGAAATCTTTGTATTTATAAGAACAAATACCCTATGTCACTATGATCCATACCTATACTGCGGATACGCAAAAAATATACACAGTATCGGATGAAAAGAAAGGTTGTACATAGCAAAGTCTTACTGTCGTTTGCAAGCAGCAGACTTATACGATGTCACATTAAATAAAGCATGCCCTTAGAGCATAACCATTAGACACTGGAGTAATTAAAACTTTGCGTCATCTTCGTAGCCTGTAACTAACTGGATAAAAGTTACAGCATATTGTGTCTGGTTACACTACGTTCGTCTCTTTCATAATTAGACTTGCATATGGCGAACATTTTACGAGGACTTTAAAAGCATATGCTTCAGCCAAAAGTCGCGCCCTCACGCAGACAGCACACCGCGTACCAACATTAGGGAACATTAATGTGATAATTACCCAAAGTCCCAACAACGGTAACCAGTCGAATTTATATTCAGCATTGTTGCTTGTCGCTGCATATACTTAATTTTTCACCATCTTTTAGTGTGATGATTCGGAATCAGAAATTGAGTATTCATGTTTGAAATAAAATGTTTATTCCATTAATTTTGCCTTTATTATAATTGCGATCGTTTGGTTGTGTGTTGGTCTTTCATGCGACAAAGGAGAAACGGATTTAGTTACATATTTTTATTGCGATAGTATATCACCTGAAGAGTGGCAAAGTAGGTTTTTAGTTTAGAAAAAAAGCAGTTTCGAAACAAAATACTTAGTTGAATGTATCAAACTAAGCCACGGTCATCGAAGCGAGATAAAGTTTGTTCTTAAATGATCCATCATTGTTGTACCCCCCCCCCCCCCCCCTCTTATTCTCTCATGCAATCATTTATCTCGGATATAGACGGATGGACCAAATGGAGTTGGTTAAACTACAAAATCTGATCTCACTTCGATTTAGTATCGTAATATCATTCGATTTCTTAACGCGAACAAATGATGTTCACGTTTTTCCACGACAGCAAGAACTTATACTTTACACGACTAATGCTGTAGAACATACGCTAATGTAATCTCGACTATCTGCGTCAGAACTATCTCCCCACCTATTATGTCTGTTTAGCTGTCTTTTCCCCTTGTTTATTGTGTTATGGTCTGTAATTTCTACACATGGTTAGGCTTGGCTATTACTAAAAACAGGCCAAATGTGAGTCGGTGTCGCGTACCGAGGGTTATTTACCACCGCAACATTATATTGATATTTGGGTTGCGTTTTTACTACATGTAACGTATGAGGAAAAGTTAAGGGAAAGTAAGGCAGAGGAAGGCAAATTACTTTTAACAGATAAAAGCGTAGAAAAACAGTGAGAAAGAGAATTAAGTGAAGGAGATGGCGCAAGATAGAATAGGAATATGCATGAATTTAAATATTTGCTTTATTAAAAGCTCATTCATGTAACAAACAGTAGACAAAAATATTTTTTCGAAAAGCTATAAAAATAACCAAGATATAAGCCGTCAAACACTACATTCTGTCTCATTGCAAAACAGATTTTAATATGGAGTTTATATGGCCGGAGTGCACTGTAACGTAACAGTGCACATCGGACCTCTATGTAATTACTTGTTTAAAATGTCTATATTATGCGTATTTCTTGGCCGATTTTAATTTTAATTTCACATTTTGAAATAGTTTATAGGGTATTTTGATATTTACTTAAGAAAAGCGATAAAAAAATCATGCCTGTACCCTATTGACTGGCGATTGCTACAACGACAGAGAAACAACGTACCTACTACTTTTAATATAATATTTTTAAAGTTAATATCTAAGTGATAAAGGGGCAGGCGATTAACCCGATTAGGAGTTAGTCTTCGTCGCCCATGGATATGTACTGTACATCACCAGAGAAATCACCTATACGAAGCCCTTAAGTACACTGTTTACTCGCTTCTTGAAGAACACCGTCGAATGTTATAGGGCTCTGAAAAAATCTTTAGGATATCCGGATCTGAATAAACTTAGACGTTGTTTTTGCCATATTTCTAATTTATTTCATGATTCCAACATTCCAACTGAACAGGAAACACCCGAGAAAAAGATTATACCCATTTATTCATTTCCTTAAGACAACAGACTAATTTCATATTGAAATAAAACAATTTAACGGATTATATCGCCTGACCTGACAATGTTACGTGCTTGGCAATAATTACAGGATCCCTTATAACACTGGCATACCGTCGCGGGTATGCCGGTTATAGAAGTTATCCATAGCAATCCGGATTAATTTACACTTCAGGCAAAATATTAAAAAAATTAAGGCAAATTTTACCTTGTAGCATTTAGTCTTGGGTGCACTATAACATAATGAATTACGCATTTTATACAATTTCCCAAAAGAGATCTCGGTGGGAAATTTTGTACGCCTATTATTGTCATCACTCAAAAAATGGTGAAGCCTGACATATTAATTTGTATTGAAATAAAACATTGGACCACCCGTGACCATGGAAAGCTGAAAAGCTTCCGAAACGTCGGAACTAAAATGAGATAATATACGCGATATAATCCGTTAAATTGTTTTATTTCAATGAGTAATAATCGCGGAAACAAAAGAAAATAATTTCATATTGTTATAATTCATTCATTTCCCCAATAAAAATAAAAGAGTTGACAATCATGACGGCGGAAAGAAAAAAAACCTACCTAATGGTTTTATTTCTGTTTTGAAATACGGAACCCTAAAAAATCCTTTTTTTAATCAATTAGGTACTGTCAACTCCAAAGAGATGCATCCATCACCTTTGGACCTTATTATAATGCGGTGCGGTAAGGCGAAAAAATGGAAACATTCTGTTTGTAGTGGACTGAACATACTTACTGCCAAGAATAACATTTATATGAGGATTATATGTATATTGGCAGTGACAGGTAAAACAGTGCGTGTTGTTTTGCTATAAACACTGCATTTTTAATACTGCAAGTAAATTCATATGGTAAGTTCTTTATACGATCTCTATCACTTATTTAGAAAGCGCTATCGGTTAAATACGTAATTACGTAATAACACTTATTAGTGTGATATAAAATGCACGCACTAATGTAAGCTTTCTGGTCCATTGTTCGTCACGAAAGCAATCACGATATGATTGTAGATAAAAACTAAAAAGTTAGCCATTACTCACTGCATTTTTTTAAAATATCATACTTTTTTTCGTCTTACAAATTTATTGTGTAATTTGATAACGTTTCATCGTCAAGGATAGGTATGAAAGGAATATAATTTTACTCTCTTTAACGATAACACGACTCAAAGTCTTTAAATCGTTACATTTACTTGTACATCATGAATAATGCACGCATTTGTAATATAAACGGACAGACAGACAGAGTCGCACCATAAGGGTTCCTGTTTTACCTTTTTGGTACAGAACTCTCAAAACGAAGGGTATGTTAACATTGGTTTACGAAAATCATGATATTACGATTCATCATTCATCAAACTTTGCTCTTTTAGGCACATGTATATTTCTATTAACTAGTATTTAGCTTCATAAAATCTCACTAACGGCAAAATGCCAGTACAAAGCAAAAATGCAAAGATCCATAGCAAAACATAGTGATTTCTGTATCTCCTAGTTTGTAAAGAGCATGCGCCCCACAATGCACTGGTTCAAGAGAGGTCAGGGCCGGTTTTTTTTTTTCATTATTTAGATCTTTGTATTTATAATAAACAATCGAAATGTATACAATACAAGAATTCTTAATTGCACACCAACAACAGAAACAGTACAATAGAAGCCTTAACATAAAATATATTACTTTACTAAAAATTGAGTCTGGTAAAAATAAAGTTTTTCAGCGTTGTGAAAAAATCCTCAGTGCTTTTCAAATACCATACGTAGCTCTAACGATCCGTTATTTTTTCCTCCGAGTCGGTACCTTATAGATTGTGCAGGAACTCCACAATGGAGATAGTTGAGACAAAAACCCCCTGAACTCATGTCCGATTCGCGCTAAGATGCTTTTTATTAGAGCTTAGTCCTCAAAGCCTGGTTGCTCGTTAAGAGCTCTGGTTTCCATTTTAGGCATTGCAGCGTCTGCGGCGGCCAGTCTTGTTCCTAATATGGACACACCGCATGCGGGTATATTTAGTAGGTGGATACAGGATGTATTGTGATAAAAGAGCTTAGCAAAGAAATTCAGTATTCGTAGTGCGTCTATGTATTTATGTACAGTCGGTCGTAGTCATAACTTATTTCTAATTAAGATCGTTAATTATGAGTTGGTGAAGTGGCGTTTTTTATCACTCCGTCATACATTTTAGTGTCACACACTTGTCGGTGTAGCTATCATCATCGCTACATATCTCGTTGAATGTACTATACCGTTTTTTGTTAAATAATTAATATTCTTCATAATTTGGCGTGAAGGAATAAAATGTGTTTCAGTCAAAGTAACCCATCGGTTATAAAGAAATGCTATTAAATTCTAAGCAACGTTTTATAAACCAGACTGACAAAAGCATAAGGCGTATCATGATCGCGTTTATTGACCTGGATTAAACATTCGTCTTTCTCGCACTTACATAATTGTCAAAACGAGACGGATGCTTAAAGTGAGATGATTAACATGACCATTGCAGTACCAAAGAGGCGAACCATTCGTGTGGAAAAGTTTGAGAGTAATATAAACATAAAATTCTGAGAAACTTGATATTATTTCAGTGCTGAAAACACTCCATAGTTCGCATCGAACAAACAAATGCATCCACAGCACTTCCTTGTTTAATGTTCTGTGTTAAATAAAACATTACATCACTAATCGATGCTTATGTTTTCTAATCAAGATCGGATCGGTTTTTTCTGATCGATACTATAGGTAAGACTAATTGCCGTAACGCAAATATAAAGGGTCATTGTTAGGGCCGGTTGTTTCAAACGCCTTTCAGAATCGTAAGTACATTATCAATCCGTAGTTTGGAGAACTCGATGTTTTTTCTATGGGATGACATCTGTCAGTGCCATTATTTAACGTTAGCCTGTCCGTTAAATGTGGTCGAACTAGCCCTTAGTAAATACAAGTAAGCTACAATAAAACAAAACAAATCGGGCTCCCAGGCAGTACAACTGCTTGTTCGGGGTGTGAGTCAGATCTCTATTTTAAGCTTTTTGATGCGTCCGAACAACGGATCGCACTCTTACACTGTTTCCACGTTAACAGCCATTTTTGCACAACTTAAAATATCGTTATTCTTTGATAAGAACGTTTATAGTTATAGTTTTAATGATACATTGTTGTTGAAAGTTTATAGTTGTAAACGTTTTAATGATACGTTGTTTTAATTATACATGTAATAAGAGAGATTTTAATATTAATAATTGTAGATTGATGCAGAGTGGCTCCGTGGAAGCCTAACAATTTCGCTGCGTCCTTAAATCCGTGCTCTACTGCAGTGCTTTCCAATTTGCTTGGCTACGGTGTCGTTTTATAAAGCATAAAAGAAATAACTTCGTTAACTTTCGATGATTAAAACGGAACTATATGATATTAGAGCTGGAAGTTCCTCATCGACCGAATCGATTCCGCCATCTTGTCAAATCGTTTCATGCACGTGATTTTTCAAACAGTTACGCAACTTTTTTCCTTAATTTAAAATAATTCGTAAGTATTATGTTGATAGATATAAACCATTATTTTTCTTATTCATTTTATTACTTGTATTTTACTATTTTTACTATTCAACAACCATGCCCAGTGTAGGGTTCCGCAGCCGTTAATACAAAAAAATGCACTACAGATGAAAAAATACCTACGATGTGAAAAAGTGCAGCAGTGAAAGAGCGTATCTTCATAGCACATACGTCTGTTTTATAAGAAGCGCAGTTTTTCAGCAATAAGTCAAAAACGGTATATTTGATAATGATCAAAATATTTTTTGTTGGAAGTATTTATTCAGCTATATCGTCGTAATTTTTGCATATTTTTTGGACATACGGTTTAAAACAGAGGGGGATTATTTCCGAAAATAATTACTTACTCAAAATTTTTTTAGAAACCTCAAAGTGAACTGTCAAAATGTGTGCCACACGTTTATTTTTGCTGAAAAAACAATGTTTCCTAATTTTTTTTTTGTTTTGTAAGTATTTATTTTATTAAACACATACATACATACAGTACATCTTGTCGTTTTTGGGTAAAAAGCCTGGTGACATACGGACGGGTGGACGGGACCGACATGACGAAACAATAAGGCTCGCGTTTTTGCCTTTTGGCTACGGAACCCTAAAAATGGTTTTAGGATATGTTTTCTTAATTACCCCGAAGTAAAACAGTGGGTTATACCTCTTTTCTCTTTCGTAATACTTTTAAATTACGAATGTCGGGTGCATTTACATTACGAATAACATTGATTACTCTTCCGTTGCAGATTTAGGAATCATAGCAAATCTCTATACTAAAATTTGGTAAGTGATAGGTGTCTCCGTACAGTCCGTACCCAAGTAAAATGAAAAGTGCCACTAAAGGCACGAATTATAGCAGCGCTTCGTTACTTTCAGCCATCCTAGTACAGTGCTCTGCGATTTGTTTCAGTGTTCTGGGAGGGCTTATCCAACGTGTTTCATGATTTTTTTTGGTTTATCTCTCACACTATACGGCTGTAACTAAAAAGGGGCTTAAAATGGTCATATGACACCATATACATCGTATTTACAAGTTTAAACATATTGTCGATTTAAGAGTCCCTATTTCTGTAATTATCAAATTTAGAAAGAAGTTGCCTATACAAAACTCGCTTATTTTAACGTATTCTGAATGATACAATCATACAATGATACAATCAAAAAATTGTGTGTCGGGACCGCCCCTTTACTCTATTCCAACCATTGTTTTACATTCATATAGCTGGTCTAAATATAAATGATTATTGCTAACATCTATCTTGTAAATTTAACAAATCGCGTTCTTTGATCAATATGCTCCTGCTCCCGCAAAATGTTTACATAGTGATTAGTTGATCAAGAATTTGGTAAGTGTAGAATCTGAAATGTAGGCGTAACTTGAATAATTCCGCGCAGCTGTAAAACGAGATTATGTACTACGAAATAGGTTACAATCCAACTCTCAGTTTGGTCTCGGCAGTTTTTCATTAGCATGTAATAGTGTTCCCTTGCTAGGCAAAGGCCTTCTCTATACAAAACTAACTATTGAAAATGGTCTTTAAGAAGCAGTACTATCACGCTTGAGCAGTTCTGGGCGCATCTCAAGTCAACAAAAACCGGCAATGGTCTTGAAATTAGCCACTGAAATTGTTCGCAGACACGCTACATTGGGTAAATTCATTAATTTATGTGTGTATGCGACAATTGATGCAGCGGCGTGCGGCCAGTGTTTTGCTCTGCCCGGCCAACAATTAAGCCAATTACATTGTATCGACAGAACCAACCCACTCGAAAACTCACAATCATACCAGTTAATGAATTCGGTCATGTGTTACTGAAGAGGTCGTTAGCACCTTAGTTCTTTGTACCGTTTTTACTATGTTTCGCGGTGCATGCTATGTACCATCTATAAGTTTACGACACGGTTGAACTGCTTTATAGATATGGAGTCGATTAACGATAATGTCGGTTTATGTTTTATTTATGAGTGCTTGTTAAAAGCGTATGCGATGCAGACGAATTTAATTTGCTATTTCTTGTATTAGAAGTATTACAGACGCGCGCATAATGTTGCTTGTCAGACGTCAATCGTTTAGTTATAACTTGTGGAATGTGGATGTATCTTTTCACCTAACCCTGATTCAATAGCGCGTAACTTCTACTTGAATATTTAACAACGCATTCATATCGGTATGTTTGCTGCACAAATCTTTAAATGCCACGATATAAATCCGGACATTGTTTCATTTCGCTTAACTATTTTTAACTATTTTTCAATTGGGTACTTTACTGAAGTCAACATACTTAAATTATGTCACGCTTGCAGTTAAATTTTATTTCTTAAAATACGTAGAAAACATTCATGAATACTTATTTTTAAGCTTTTGGCGATTTTATAATGATAAAAAAATAAAAATAAGGAGGCAATTTGACTGTATAGAATTATGACGTCATAAACCTTTTTTTCTTTCAAACTTCATACATTCGGAACGTTTTGGAAGTTCATAAAAAGAACTGATTTGATCTGTCAGTCAAGTACCCTATTGCTTTATTTCCCATCTCATGCTCTGTTTTGAAAACGAATACTTGACCATTTCTTTATATAATTGTTGCTAATCGGATTAGGTTAGTTTTATAAAAGTTCCGATAAGTTTACGGTTTCGGAAAAATAATAGGTTAAAAAACTAATTATATTTATGAAATAGTGCATAAAAAAAATATTATCACATACGTTTGCAAATTCCATTCTTTATATCTACGTGACTCTATCGTACCATCTATGGTGGATTTGTTTATGTTTACATAGCACCTAACCTAGTGACTGCGGTCACGATACAATCGACCTCCGATCTTGTCAATTCAGCGCGTTAGAATGGAAACTTGGAATATTCGATTGATCAACTTGGTCCCGCCTTCTAATTACAATGAACATGGACAATGTTCCGCTGGTGTGGTATTCGGGGCACGGTGATTGCGGCCGGGTTCCCGGCGACAATGCCCGGGCCCACTCATCAGTGTCCTTTGTCTTGCCCACACGAACCAATCCCCTTTTTGTGAAGTACCGAATAGGAACCAATTTTAGGATTTATTCTATGAAAAACAACTGAAAGATGACCTAGTTTATTATTTGTTGAACCATGTAGAGTCATTACTTGATTCGTAAATTGCAAATATTTTACTTTTCTGTAGATAATATATTTAAAGTTGAATGACACCAACAGCAGAGAGGAGGAAGTTGAACTTCGCATACGAGGTGCTTTAAGATGCTCAGCGGCTCTTCGTTTATTAGTGTCCAAAATTATGCGCCGGAAAACCAAGATTCGCCTTTATAAACCTGTCATGAGGCCAATCTGAGCGAGCGGTGTAAGTGAAGTTAAAGTTGCGTGCCTTAGTTTTATATATCATCAGTCTACCTATAAAATAAAGCAAAGTAACTAGCTAAACAGTCGTTAACTTAGCTAGGTTTTTCTGTCACTACGAGGGTTGCTACTTATATATCCGGAAACAAAAAAACAAACAAACGTACACGGCTGAAAATAGTTTTATTGTTTTTCAAAGTATTCCCCTTGATGATCTATGCACTTTTGCATTCGCGTGAACCAATTTTTAAAGCACTTCTGCCACTCCGCCTGAGGTACCTCCATAACGTGTTGTTTGAATGCGTCGACAGCATCTTCAGCGGTCGAAAATCGTTGACCGCGTAATTTATTCTTTATATTTGGAAATAAATAAAAATCGTTGGGTGCCAAGTCAGGGCTGTACGGCGGATGACCCGTTAATTCCACATTTTGACCCTCCAAAAATAGAGTTGTTTCGCGTGACGTATGACAGCTGGCATTGTCATGATGAAGAATGATTCTTCGTCGCTGGTTAGTTTTACGAATTTGTTCAAATACTTCCGGTAAGCAAATGGTCGTGTACCACTCTGAATTAACCGTTCTACGGTTTTCTAGTGGCACTGTAGCTACATGGCCATTAATACCGAAGAAGCAGGCCACCATTTGTTTCAATGTACTTTTTGCACGAGTAACTTTCGTAGGGTTCGGCTCATTTTGAAACACCCATACCGTTGATTGTTGCTTCGTTTCGGGATCGTATGCATAGATCCAGGATTCGTCACCTGTATAGATGTTATAAACGGCTTTTGAGTCACCACGGTTATATTTTTTTAACATTTTATTGCACCATTCGACGCGAGCATGTTTTTGCTCATTTGTTAAGTTGTGGGGTATCCAACGCGAACAAATTTTTTTTACAGCCAAATAATTATGTAATATGCTATTAATGCTGGTCATAGAAATACCCAGAGTCGCCTCTATCTCGCGGTACGTAACATGTCGGTCGTCCATTATAAGTTTTCGCACAGCCTCGATATTTTGTTGTACAACGACCGATTTCGGGCGACCTGCCTTAACTTCGTCCGTAAGCATACTACGTCCACGATTGAACTCACTAAACCAGTGATACACAGTAGTTTTAGATGGGGCTTCATCACCAAAAGTTGAAGTTAGTTGATCTATGCACTGTTGTTGCGTTAAACCACGCCGAAAATCATAATAAATCATAGCACGAATATTTTCACGAGTGAGTTCCATTCTTGCTGCGAGATGACATTTAAAACCCGTCAAAAACAAAACACGAGCGTTAATAAGGAAGAAAAAATATACCTTATATACTTAAAAAAGTTCAAATTTTACCATGGCGGTCAAATATGCTATTTAAGAAGATTGTAATCCCGGTTTCCGGATATATAAATAGCAGCCCTCGTACAGTGATTTATGTTATGTATGTCTGTATTAACAACTATTTTTTTTTCATTACTTTTATTTTAGTGTTTTGTATTATGTTGTCCAGTTATCAGAAAGTATAATATATCCTTTTCGTTATCTTAAATATATTCCAAATACATACTTAGGGAAGTAATTATGTTCAGGTGTCATTTTCCGGAAAATAAAACGTTTTTATTATGAAATAATGTTTTTATCATCTTTACAAAGCGTAGATTTAAGGTGCGTCCACATTTGTATCATTTGCCCGTATCAGATCATCGTCGCGTGGCATGATCGCGTGTCACGATTGACGTTGCGCCGATCAGATCGCTCGAAATCCATATTTGCTACGCGTATCAAATACTCCGATCGGGCGAGCGCGCCATGATCGCGACGGTGCGACGTCCACACTAGCGATCATGACACGCGATCATGCTACGCGGTTATGATACGCCGCGATCCATCTCGAGTCGGTTTTTGCCCGATCATCTTCTGTCTCGTCCATTGCAGCTACGCGTGAAAGAGATGGCCGAGAGGCGTGGCTCGAGTCGCTGGCGCAGGTGTGTTACGGCGAATTTCCAAATTACTGCCATTTTTAGTTGCTACGCGCGCGGTGCCGCCGACGCATGGGCGCTGCTGTCCACGCTGGTGCTCGGCGCTCGCGGCTTATCAGCTGTCGTGATAATGATCTTCAAGTTTCTGCACGGGTGTTAACCAATTTGATGTGCGATCGCAGAGTGCAACAGTTTTACACGGAACACAACGCTACTACAGAAGAACGATCACGCGAAAAATGATGATCGGCGAAATGCCAAAATGATCGGTGCGGTGAAACGATACGGCTAGCGTCCAAACTGCAGCATGCAAAATGATCGGCGCGGTGATCGGATACGGTGATACGCTACGGCTCAGTGTGGACGCGTTTCTTGACGCGACGGCGCAAATGATACGGAATGCCGACAGTGAGCGTCCAAGCAGCGCGATACGCAGTCATGCCACGGGACGATGATCGGATACGAGCAAATGATACAAGTGTGGACGCATCTTAAGTTGGTAATATGACAAAAGAGACGGATATATATTCGCGCTCGTTAATAAACTGTTAGTTTCCTGAAAACGTATACCACTTAAACATCCTGTCGATTCGTGCATAATCCCTTTGCAGTTCACATTCAGGTCAATTTGCAAAACTAAACCTTGTAAGCGCAAAGCTGCCAACCGAGAGATTAAACGGCAGTCGTTAACCTGACAATGTTACGTGCTTGGCAATAATTACAGGCTCAAAGGCTAAGATCCCGTCTAACACTGGCATACCGTCGCGGGTATGCCGGATATAGAAGTTATCCATAGCAATCCGGATTAATTTACACTTCAGGCAAAATATTAAAAAAAAATTAGGCAAATTTTACGTTGTAGCATTTAGTCTTGGGTGTACTATAATATAATTAATTACGCATTTTATACAATTTCCCAAACGAGATCTCGGTGCGAAATTATTTACGCCTATTTTTGTCATCACTAAAACAATGGTGAAGTCTGACAAATTAATTTGTATTTTTCCTTTTCTTATAAGAGCGACGGTATGTCGATTGCCACCAATACAAATTTAAGTATTTTGTTAATCTATTTTTTGCAGGACGTTACGAAAAACATATCCTATCGAATGTAATTTAAATTTATTACATGTAATGCTTTTTCGGTAAATATAATTAAAAAAACCAATTAAAGTAAAAATCTAAAACACGAGTTTTTTAAAAGTGCCAATATTTCGAAAACCATGAACTTGTTATTAAGGTCAAATTTACTTAAAATGGTAGCTTATGAGCTGTTCTATTACCCCTCTTCATTTTGACGTTAGTTCTGGGACACCCTGTATATGCTAATGTTAAGACAAAATTTCCAAAATAAAACTGCAGCGCAATGTATTTGTTAAACGGAACTCGGCTCTTAAACTATTCGCCAAATAGAAGCAAACGATTGGCGTACGGGAATACTAATCTTGTCGGCATGAAAAATGTCCCGTCGTCATTTGCATACAATAACCGGTTGTGAATGGCACCGACCGGGACGTGCCATGCTCTTGCCGTCTCTTGCCCGGAATTGCACATTTCACGGGTTTACAATCAAAATGTCTTATATCACTTTACGCTACCATGTGACATTGCTGTTTCTCAACCTGAATTGCAAATGTCTTTAGGACAATAACGTTACATATCACTGTTAAGCTTATATCCACATGTGACATTATTGCGACGGATACAATGAGACTTTATAGTCACGTGACAATTTCCTCCCACGTCACACTGTCGTGATTATGGTAGGAAGGAATTTAATTTGTTTTCCAGACGCAAACTGAAGGAAATGAACATTTTTTACACGGCAACTCTTCCTTTGTGCGTTTTCGGCACTCGCTTTGTCCTTTATGAAAGGAGCGAATTTGAGACCATTGTTAGGCTTACAATTAGAATAATTTTTATTGCTACTGCTCGTACAACTGGATGTGAAATGAAGGTATTGTTGTTTAGTTCGGTATTAAATCTAGTTATTCTTTTATTTGAAATTTGAACCTTCATTATAAAATAAATCGGAAATTGCGTCATTCAATAAGGGGCGTGTCCGTCAGTCATAATTAATATTTAAACAATAGATGCATCTATTGTACTACGTAACGTCTGTAGCTACATGTAGGTATCACGTTTCCAATCAGCCCACTCTGACGGAATATTGCGTCGCATTTAATCACAATCATATAATCGATATTATATGATTGTGAATAAATACGCTATTTGTTCGACAAAGTTTTTCTACAGAAAATATCCACGACAATTTGAACGCAAATTCTACACGAGCCCATATCCCTTATCTAAGTCTAGATAGGCGCAAAGGTTTTTGTTAGCCATGTTTGGGTCTTGTTTTCTTTCCCCTTTTCCGACGGAAGCCTTTTAAATTCAGGCTTTTGATGGTATCGCTTCACCCGGCAGACTAAATCTGATATGAGTCGAGTCTAAGGAGCCGTGAACGGCGCAAAGCTCTTTAAATTCAATAGATTTCAGTGTAAACCAACTTGCAAACTTAGTTTCGCCTTCCGTTTTCCGTTAAGACGGATTCCGGAGAAGTTTTCTTGGAGATCTGCTTTGGTTTACGCTCAGATTAATAACTACTTATAGGTCGGTTATATAACGGTTTAGTAAAAGTTCATTATTATTGCTACTCCAATATTAAATTCGATGCGTCAGGTTTAAATCAACTAAGCCCGATTGTAATAAATTACCATATTTCAGTGAAAAACAAGAAATCGTTGGAAGGATTCGAAAAAACCAAGCTGACAAAGGGGTGAAAAAGATTTTAAATTCATGGCCATAAACACCCTCGACCAAGAAAAAACTAAGCCAAAATTGGTTCATCCGTTAAAGAGCAACGATGCCTCTGATAGACACAGCTCAAATGTATTACTCGTACATCTCCCGTTTTATTGTTTGAGGTTAAAAGTGTGCTAATTTTACAATCGTACGTTAGTAAAGAAATGCCGGCATTGAATAATTCTCTGACTGCATAATGGATATAGTTTGCGGGACTGCAGCATACCAATTTGCAACACGACAAATCAAACGCAGCGGAACGGTGACAGCTTGAACTGCGCTATGCCGCACCGCTTTTGATCTGTCAGGCCAATAGAAGGCTGATTTTCCTCTCGCAAAGAGTACAAGTGTATGTATCAGCACTTGGTGATACACGGAACGTTCAACGATACTTGTACACAATCACGCAAAGTTGTAACAATGTACGAAACACGCGAGCCCCCAGGCACACAACGCGTATGTCGCACGACGTAACGGCGCTTAGTGTGGCGGTTTA
Organism: Hedya salicella; assembly: GCA_905404275.2. Classification (NCBI taxonomy): domain Eukaryota; kingdom Metazoa; phylum Arthropoda; class Insecta; order Lepidoptera; family Tortricidae; genus Hedya; species Hedya salicella. The sequence continues at coordinate 13,237,919 of FR990112.1, read as the reverse complement.
ACAAACTCTAAACGAGATGAGTCACTGTTGTAATACGTCCAATCAAGCCACACATCACAAATATACGACATGCGACGGTCAATGACAGCGCAATAGATCAAATTGTTTCGCTTAGAATTAATTTACTTTCGCTAATTCATAATACGAGCCCTAACGACGTTGATGGATAGCAGTCACAGACACAAAACGTCAAGATAAGGCTAATTTATAGCTGTGTACATTGCACCGCAGAAATGAGATGGAGCGTGGTGCTTGATTATCTCGGCTGAAGGACGGGACGATAAAGTCGGCTTAGAAGGAAATTGTGCAAAGAATGGTATCTGTCGGTACCTAATATATATTAAAGACAATATTCATGTGTATGTGGTCACGCGTCGCGTTCCGTATTTTTATTTATTATACTACCCATTATCATGTTTCTCTCGTTTCCTGTTTTCATTGTAATTAATGAATAATTCATGTAAGCTACTTATTTAGCAAGCAAAGCGTATCCCGTATTAATTTAGTTCATAATTCATATAAACACATTACGAACTACTCCACATATTTATCGGCATGTAAAACTCAATTTCGCATTGATTGACTTAAAATTATTATCGCATAATAAACGCAAATCCAATACCATTGCAGTGCAATGTTGTACCAATTGATAACTGGATACACTTGTATTGATTTAATGTAGGTATACAATATTTATACCTTATACCTATGTGAAGTCGAAGTAATTTAGGTTAGTGTGGGAAGCTTTATGGCACAGTGGCATTTTATTTGAATAGTAAATTGAAGTTAAATTCAATTGACGGTTTTGCTTTTACGCTAAACCGGTTTGTTGACCACGCTCCGCGTTTCAGTTTCAGCCCGCGGCGGATTCCATTAACAGTAAAACTATAATACTAACTGCACTCGGGCAGAGTATTCATTCGTAGTTCGTACGCGAGGCATTGTTGGAATCGAATCAGTTGAGAAGCTAATGGCTGCCCACTTGTGAAAAAATAGGTCGCGTCCGTTGACCCACGCCGAGTCATGTAACAAGTGCCTTGATTATGATTACGTTTATATTCCTCCCTCAAATGTAAACATTAATATTGAACGTAGATGAAAAATGATAACCTTGTTGACATATTAACGAGATGTCGGAACGAATCGCTAAGCGCAGGCGACGAAATACACGGGCCACCGGCCGATGCGCTCTATTTCTGGCTAAAGACGTTGACCTGCTGCTATCTGCATCTCTGGGAGATGCATCAGCGCTTTCTAAAGATACAAACCAGCCTTTAACAAATACCGACTTGTTAAATGGTCTCAAATATACTGAAGAGAGACATTTTTGAGCTAGTATAGACGTGCGGGCGGATTGGGACTGGATATTGAATTTTTGCCATATGCTATTGCCTTATTTGTCCAATATGTTACTGTAAGTAATTGTGTTGTTTAGACACAAAGGAGTCTCGTCCCGTGTCGACGGTCGCCGGTTGTGTAGGGACTCGTGTTTACCTATTGTTTGAGGACAATGTGCTCCATCCACAATTGTTTGCGAGGCAATTTATGGTTCCTACAGGACTTACATTTTTATACACTTTTTTCCGTAGACAGAGGTTCAATCCGAGGCGAGATAACGATTCTATTTGCTAGATTGGAACGAGAAACAATACCCGCATCGCGGTATCGCCTCAGTAGCAAGGAGGGATGTCGTGTCACAGAAAAACTTCGATACCAAAATGTTTTTAATGTATTTATGTAGCTAATTCAATATATTTTTCTGTCTATTATCGAAGTCGTAAGCTATAGAGACACTCCTATAGATATTTGATACGGGTAGGCACCCACTTCCTGCATAGCTGCCAAGTTTTTCATTGTTAAAAAAATGTTTACGCCAACAATTCAAACGGAACCTTGATGGACATCAATGTATTTCACAATCGTATATTTTGACTATAAGCTTGTTTTGATTTATATTTTACAATAATTTGCAAATAATAATGAAAGAAAAATAGCCTATCTTCTGCAACGTAAAAGCTGTTGTCTTGTTGTCAAGCAATTATAATGTACTTACGTTACATTTAGTAGCCCAGAATAATGCATGCATGTGTATAATACCTAATTATAATATTAATGATAAAGTAATTTTGTACTTCTGAAAAGTAAACATAATTAGTTGTGATATATATTTGTAGAAACACCTTATCAGACGTCTGCAATAAACGATGAAGATGATACTTCCAAGTGATGAATAAGACGGGAGAGGTGACGTGAGACCATACACACTAGAAACATTAACGCTTAAGAAATGTTGCCCCAACTTGGCTTCAAGTTTCTTTCGCGATGCGTTGAAACTACAGCATCAAAAATAACATAGAAACGAACGCATTGCGCTCAAAACTCAAACATTAATACCTATCCTCAAACTTAACCTATTTAGAGACTTGATTGAAAAACTTTTCTCCTAGAAACTTGTTTTTCCTCGATTTGACATTCAGTCGACAGTTTTAAAACGATTTTAGTCGTGCAGAGCGCCCCTTAGCACTTCTCAAGAGCTTTGTGGGGGTTAAGTGCTCTATCGGACACTCTGGCCTTGCACTAAAGCCTAGACATAATAAAACACGTATTTAAAAGCTGCTTTCGATCCCTGCACCCATATACAGTGTGTTTGGTCAGCGATGTCGGAGCTTTTAAGGACGTATACTACAATCAATTTTATCGATAAATTGTCACGCGATTTTTTTTTGTATCAACGTTAATTAAATGGCGGCAATTTTAAAATGTCATAGAACTGAATACGGGTCCACGTGGTATATCTGTCATTATCTGTCTGTTATCGGTCCTAAGACTGCAAAAAAATCTCGTTAGATAGCTCATTAAATAAGCAATCTAATTAAGTTAATAATTTGACTCTACTATTTCAACAAGGCCAAAAAAATATTCAAAATGAATAATAGTAATAAATTCACCTTCATTTTTCAATTTCTTTTATTTTGCATGAAAACTAGGTCGTTAAGATAGGTTTTTGTTGTTGTTATTTGGTAGTACAGGATATTAGCTAAAAAATAACATCAGAATTACAGTTGTACCTTAAGTACTTTAGGAATTACACGTGCTCAAACATGGCCCCTAATAAGGGTTATTGATAATTTGGCATAATCCAAAGAGTTATTACCCCCACTTCCAGTTTTCCTGTTACTATAAAGTAGATCGGTGCATGTTAGAAGTCAAGGGGTGCAGTCAGGTCAGACAGTCATCCCTCGCTCTGCGTTGTGAAAACGATCTTCCTGATTCCTGCTTCAGCATAGTTCAGTTCTAAAAGGTTTCAGTTGAAACTAATTTTTACGTTTTATGAAACTTACATTATCATTTGTTAAAATGGAAGGCGGCCACTTCTCTAGTCAGCACACTGCTGGCATCCATTTCGTTTATGGATTTTGCAACGGGAACACGAATGCAGCTGTTAGAGAGTACGCGAGAAGGATTCCTAACAGACCCTTACCGAATGCTCGTACATTCATAAGAATTCATATGCGGCTCGCAGAGAACGCAATAAGATAACCTGCTGATGAACGTGCTCGACTCGTGGCACATCAGGAGGAAGAAGAAAAATTTTAAAATTTCTTTCCACAGTGTTCTTGAAAATCATGAACGATTAGGCGTCCTATCATGTTTCATTTTCCTTTTGTGCATTTCAATATAGCCTTTTCACTCTACTCTAGTAAACTTCTTAGCTTGATTATTTTCGTCTTAATAAATACTGATGCAAGTATACTTCCTCCAGCTAACTTAGGCATGAACGCGCTCCTGGGCGTGAACCTGTTTGGGCTGTGGTTCATGAGGAACCACAACCAGCTGGTGCGAGCCCTGGAAGGGCTGAACCCGTGCTGGAGCGACGACCAGATATTCGCGGAGGCACGCGACGCCAACATCGCTGTGTGGCAGCAGCTAGTGTTCTACAAGCTCATGCCTTCTGTGACGGGTCAGTCGCGTGGACAAGCTATGTGCTGGATCTCTTAGATTACCAACCCAGGCCAGCATCTGTAGCACAACTGTGATACGCTCTTTGTTGCGCGACAAAGATTGTCTGTCTCTTTCCTTTCAATACAATGCGATATAGACGATGTATGTCACGTGACAAACGTAGTCGCGGAGAGTTGTGCTGGACCGGCTGACTCCGCTCCGTAGCGCTAAACTCTTCGGTCTCTCTTCAGACAATGTAGCAACTGTCTTCTAAAAACAAGCTATGCCCTGAAGCCTTAGCAAGCTGCACAGTAAAGTCGTGTACAAGATAGGACTTTCATTGATGAAAATCCAGGGCTTAGTCACTGCGTTTCCACAGTAAGAGTGACTAATGAATGTGTTCCTGGATTAAAAATTCTTCAGGCGATTAAGTTTCTATTTTCTTATATGGTGAGTTGATTGAGCATCCAATCCAACCCTGAGTGACTATGAGCTTTTCGTAAATATCTTCTCAAAGAACTGCCCATTGCTTACAGAATAAGGATGATCTTGCAACTGGATGGAGCTCCTCCACACTTTGCAAGAGATGTGCGGATTTACTTAAACGAGCACCATGCCTCGTAGGTTGGACGTGATGGGCATATCGCCTGGGGTTATAAGGGGTCATGTTTGAGCACCTGTAAGTCCTAAAGTAGTTAAGGTAAAGCTGTAATTCTGATGTTGTTTTTTAGCTAACATCTTGTACTACCAAATAACATCAACCAAAACCTATCTTAACGACCTAGTTTTTATGCAAAATAAAAGAAATTGAAAAATGAAGGTGAATTTATTATTATTATTATTTATTTTGAATATTTTTTTTGGCCTTGTTTTTGAAATAGTTGAGTCACTATAACTTAATTAGATTGCTTATTTAATGAACTATCTAACGAGTTTTTTTTTGCAATCTTAGGACCGATAACAGACAGATAATGACAGAAATACCACATGCACCCGTATTCAGTTCTTTGATATTTTAAAATTGCCGCCATTTAATTACCGTTGACACAAAAAAAAATCGCGTGGTAATTTATTGATAAAATTGATTGTTGTATACCTCCTTAAAAGCTCGACATCGCTGACCAAACACACTGTATACTGTAGTATATCCAACCAGATCCAACATAGATTATCCCGAAGACATTTAGGAACATTACGTTTTCCAGAGAGATTCATATTATAGATATTTTTTCTCGATAGATTCTGAGTCCACGTAACACTATTGACTGCGTTATGTGGACTACGGATGGTTAATATTTATTAAATCATTGTTTTTATAGATATATATTTTTATATATCATTTTTTAAATCCTGGAAATAGCGTTTATTCAGGAAAATCGACTGTAAATTTTTTTACTATGGCCTGTACAGATAAGAAAAAAATAATGTCATGACTTTCTTTTTAATTTTCTTACTAAACCACCCAAGAGAAACTGTATTCAGCCGATTGTCGTTAACAAATGTCACATCGAGGGTTTAAAAAAATAAGTCTAAATAACGACATGAAATAAAAATAAACTATTTGTAGATTCTGTGTCTATGTAACGTAAACTGTGGCGTAAAAATATAGAATGTGTAGGTACCTCTGGGAAACTTAATGTTCGTAACTGTTTATACACTTATATAATTCACTCAAATGTTCAATGAAGTTAACTTAGTAAGTATCGGAAAATAATGTGCTAACGTTATTTTTATTAATATAATATTTTCGGTTCTAGGTACGTTGTATCAACAGTCAACAAACAACTGAGCATTATTACGTGTGAAAAGGTATGATACTTAAACTTTATAACTTGTAACGCGGCATACTTCCTTGGCACAATACTGGCCAGTAATAAATTGCATCGGGAAAATTTTAGTTCCACGATTGTCTTTTGTTTGTGGGAGATAGGTCCCGACTCGTTTGACTTGAACTTGTGCTGCGCAAATTATGAAAGAACTGAAATTTAAAATATATTACTAATTAATGTGCTGTTACAAAACTCTAAAACTGTAAAAATTGTACAGTATTTCACAATATTGTGTTAGATTAAATATCTGCAAGGGCTGCCACTTAGCAGGTACATTTTGTATATAGTTATTTCTCTTCATTTTCGTGTATTGTTCTGTTCAACTCAATCAAAGTCTAATTTCGTTTTCACTGGTTTTAACCATGAAGAAATAAGGCTTGGGTTGATTGGAACCACCCATTAAGTGGAGCATTTTTACAGCCCTTTCTTCTTCGCTGAAGTTTTTCACTGGAAACCTATCTGCAGTCTACAGTCGCACCTCGGCCGACGGTTCCATCCAATGCCTTCCTGGAAAGCTGGAAATGGTTAATTGGAAAGAGAACTGAATCACCACAACCGTCCTACCTTCCTGCTCATATAAGGCCAGTGATTTCCATTTAGTGCCGCGTATACTGACTGAATCCCGTTTAGTTTAAGTTTTTATTTGTATATAGTCTATTTTTATTATATGTTTTAAATTACCACGTCCTATCTTTTATTCCCGACGACTAGCCGGCCTACAAACTTTAAAACAAAAACTTCTGTACATTAATATATTTGAGTCACGTTTGGTTTCGATCAGCGATGTCGTCCATCTTGGACGGGTGAAATGAATCGGTATTGCTCAACTCATTATTTTTAATATAACACCGTATCTTGGCTTTTAAACCTTGACGCTGGCAAAATTGTCGTAATGAACTGAAGCGATTAAACTTAAAAACTGACTGAACTGAACGAGTCACGTTATATCAAAGTGAACCTTTAAAGTCAATTTAAAATGTCCCAATTGTTAATCTAGCGATGCGACAAGATCATGGGCCCCAATTTATTATTATTATCCAAGCGATGACCTTTAATATGGAACAATTACATGGCGTGATTGTCAACGCCTATAATAACTAAACATTACGTTTAATTTAACCTCAGCTGTTGAATGGAATTTGCTTAGGTTTCATTATTATAATTTCGGAAGGAATTTGGTTCGTTTATATTATCATAATTTAAGTTTTCCCCTGTTACGACACAGCGACTCCTGACTTAATGTTAAAGACATAAGATATCAGCTGTATAATATTGAACAAATACGAGGCGTGATTCATTACGTTTAATTTAGCCGCAGCTGTCGAAAGGAATTTGTTTCGGTTTCAGTATCATAATTCAATTTTTACTCTGATACGACATATATCTGCGTCTCCTGACTTAACGTTACAGCCACAAAAAGATAGCAGCTGTATAATATGGAACAATTACAAGGCGTGATTGCTAACGCTTAAAATAAACATTACACTTAATTTGGCAGCAGCCGTCGGAAGGAATTTGCTTCGGTTTCATTATCATAATTTCACTTTCACCCTGATACGACATATTCGAGCTTTTTGACTCAACGTTTAAGTCACAGTAAGATATCAACTATATTATTAACTATATATTTCCGCGTAATAAGTTTAAAAGGTTCCATCGGCTCAGCTGTGGGGCGACCCAACGGCCCTTTCGCTTTTTAACATTAGGTTAAGAAACCATAAAGTTATGAAAGCCTGCGGGGCTCGCCCACCGTCTAATGTATATTAAACTATAACGGGACGGAAATAAAATGCCATTTACTGCTCTTGTAGTTTAAATTACAATATAACGTCTACTAAATACCATACTTATTATGCCTTTTTTCTGGTCGTCACTATAGTCCATAATTAAAAAAAAAAAACTTTCATCTACCAGTGCTGCTAAATATGCGGCATAAACGTATAAGTGAAATATAGTAAGGATTAAAATATAGGTGAAAGAAAGACATGATAAACCTCTGAATTATGGAGTTCAGTATTTTATGTCTTAGATACAATGCAATACAATGCAATACCAATAATCTGAACCTGTTTACCCAACTACGTTAAGCCAAAAAGAAGGGTTATTTGTATGATTAGTGTATACCTTTGTGTCTCCCTCTGTTCTGTTCTCTGCATAGAGAACTACGTATGTATTTGTCTAGAACAAATGTAGACCATTTCAGAGCTTGCAATGTCGGCGGCACCTGTGCATTCGTGAAAAGTAGCTCTGTGGCAACTATATATTGGTGTAATAAGTGCACAGAGTATGAGAATAAAATGAAAACTTTCAATGTAATACTATTTTACTTTTTAACTGACTAATGTTAAACCTTAAACATGTATTTACTAACAACGTGCGACGTGAGAATTATACCCAGAAGTGTAATAATTATATTATGCATTCACATTTCTAGTAACAAAAAAACAGCCAAGCGCTACTCTGTTCTCGCGTATTTCATGATTTCCATTATTCTAGAAACTATAATTACGGGACTATAGCTATTACTATAGGTTTTGAAACTACCTATTTAAAACATGAAATATAAATTGCTGTAGATAAACATAACAACAAATTCCATCGGTTTGAACTAGAAACTTAAAGTTTTTACACCTTAAATCTGGCATATAGCTAAATAACCTGATGTTCCCTCATCCAGGTCCTGAGAAAATGCGGCTTATGGGAACCACTACGAGACTATAAAGTGATTTTATAAGGGTTATATTTTTACCGACTGTTCCGAATCCTATTGATCCGAAATACTGATGTCGATTTGATCCATTTAAATGGAAGCTAGTTGAATTCAGGCAAATACCGCAGTTACCCGTAAATAAATTCTAGCTGGTCTTTGATCGTTGTTTCAATGTTTAAATGAAATATTACCATGCTTCTGTTACGCTAAGTTAACGAAAACATTGAAGAGGTCAAAGGTATATAGTTAGTATTTATGTATCTAAATAATGTAATGTACATAATAACTTACAATAGAGGCTACAAATACAAAGGCGATCACATTCCATAAGAGATACTAATCTTTCACCTGTGACTGAAGATATAAAGAAAATACGCAAACAAACACTATATACAAAATAGTCTGCCCTTTGTAGGTATAAGTATTTACACTAAAGACACACACAAAAAGTATTTACAGAACCTCCCTTGGTTTGGCGGGGCATCATACTTATCGATGAGTTGCCCATTTTTTGGTCTGATCTTGTAGTGGACTATCAAAAACCCAATGGCTTAATTTTTCCGTTCCCTCTTTCTATAACTCTTATATCAAATAAAAATTGAATTTCAGCTACTGAAGATAGCCCTTATCTTTTCGCTTTCGAAGGTGAGAAGGTGGATTTTTCAAAAATCTTCTAAAGGGGTGAAAAGGATAATGAAAGTCTGTATAAAAAAAACGAAAATTTATACGAGTTAAGACGCTGAGCTGGATCAAATATATTACACAAAAACCCCGTTCTGCAACGGGGACAGTAGTGGAGACCTTCTGAACTCACTAAGCGCCCGCAAGTACTGGGCTAAGTCCTGTGGTTACCAAGACATGCACTTTACGGTTTTAAAGTTACCTCCTATACTTACCACTTACCATTTTAGCTCGGCCGACCGGTCCTGGGTTAAAATCCCAGTAAGGACAAATATTTGTGTGATGATGATGAGCAAATATTTGTTCTTGAGTCTTGAATGTTTTTTATGTATATAAGTAAATATACTATCCATTAAATATATCGTCGTCTAGTACTCATAATAACACAAGCCTTATAGAGCTTACCGTGGGACTAGTTTGATATTTGTAAAAACTGTCCTGCAATATTTAGATTTATTAATTTTTTCACTATCACAAATGTGCACTGAAAATTATCAGTTACTAATAGATTTAATCAAATAGAAATAAGGTTTACGACATTTATTTCTCAAAAGATTACAAAACAGTTGTAATAGATGAATCTTACTATCCTACTATTAGTATAATTGTGAAAAATTGTAAATTGTTTGAATATTTGGATGTTTTTAACTCAATAACGCTTAAGCTGTCCAACGGCTAAAGATAATTTAGCATACCGACATGAATTAAATAAAACATAGAATACTGGATTTCTACTACTATAAAGTTGTAAATATTAAATGTCTATTAAATGAAGATATGTTCAAAAAATAATTGAAACTATTTGAAGGTCACTGAATGAAAAAATATGTATTTTTAAGTTTTGAATGTTTGTATGTGTCGTTGCGGTTTGTTTTATCACGCCAAAACCGCTAAACGGAATTTAAAAAAAAAAACTGGTAGATCGGCATCTACAGATGGTTATAGGACACTTTTTACTCGACTACGCTAAACTAAAAAAGAGGGTTATGACTTTTCTTTCTTATGCGAACAAATCCAATTGTTTTCTGTAAAGGCCAAAAGTAAATTCAAGATGTAAAATGTTGATTAAATTGCAACTTGAAGACATTAGTTTAGTTAATTGTAACAAAAGTTAAATAAAACGTGAATGCAAATTAGTTTCATTCAGTCAATAGTTATAATCCCATTATGATATTTATATGATTATGAATATCTTTAGGCAAACGTTCTTATCCTCCAGAGTAAAAGCACATTCTAAATGTAAAATGCAAAGGTATTAGATTCAACTTCAAGCTTATAGTGTAGTTAATAGCTTTTACTTTGATCTTATATATAATTTCACCTTAATAGAATAGTCTAGTTGCAACAACAAACGCAATTCAAAGGAGAGATAAAGTTTGCGCTTTTAAAGACTTCTACGGCGAAATAATAGGATGTCGCCAGCAACCCTGGAAGTTTATGCAATTTCCAGGCACACCAACCCGTAAAGTCTAACCAAAGACTATTAGGTTACGTATTAACAAAACAAAGCGGTGTAATTTCAGCTGGGACCGCAAGATTTACGACCTAATGCAGCCTAACTAGGCGGATTCTTATAGTTGACGAAAGTTTATGCAGTGATGAATGTTATCTCTTGTAACGGCAAATCGTTTCTCTTTCAATAGGCTAATAAAACGATTGACAGTTTTTATAGAGAGTCGTCCGCATTTAATGAATGGCACGTGCGGTAACGAGACTTCTTACTTGCTTGTCCTATTGTATCGAAATATACCTTTTAGATAAGTAGAATCAGTTCAAATTATATTTCGTCTAGAATAAGTATAATGTGCAGATTCATCTGATATTTACCGCTAGCTTTTTGGTGAAGGAAATCATCGTGAGGAAACCTGCATACATCTGCGAAGAAATTCAAGGGTGTATGTGAAGTCTCCGCACTGGGCCAGCGTGGAGACTACAGCCCATTCCCTATCATCCATGAGAGAAAGCCTGTGCCCATCACTGGGACGTAAATAGACTTGATGATGATGATGATGAAGTAGTTATTGAAGAACAGAGTACATTCACACACTTTCCTCGCATATCTAAACTTGCTGCCGACAGTCTTCATGTTTCTTGAAGAACTTTATATTATGACTTAATGGCGCCCGCAACTTCGTTCGCGGTGGAGAAAAGAGTCATAACCCCTCTTTTTTTCTTTAGCATAGAAGGAAGAGTAAAAGTATCCTATAACCATCTGGAGATAACCAACTACCCGTGTACCAAAAATAGTTGGAATCCGTTTAGCCGATTTAGCGTGATGAAGCCACAACGACACATACAAGCATACAAACATTTTATTTTTACAACTTTATAATACCAAACATTAAAGCGATAAAAACACCTTCACAAATCTATACTCTGAACTTTTACTTTTCAGAACATTAAAATAAACAGCTGCACTGGAAGCACCGACTATACTGCGAGCTCTCAAAAACTACCGAAGCATGGACCTCACAATCACAACTAAAATAAAATAACCGAATAAAATATGCCTCCGTATCCTCTATCTATAGTAACCCGCCTCTGGCACTTGACTGGCATGAAGGACTTCTGGATTCGAAACTGGAATCGTCAATCGTCACGAATAAAACTCACGAAGAACGCATTGAGTAGAAATTAATTTCTTTCACAGCATGGCACGTTTTTTTGGCAGCATATAAGAGTATTTTTTTACAATAGGTTTTTTAAGCAACTAGTCGATACCAACTTTGATTTTTGTAAACAGTTTATATATCTTATGTAAGCAAGGAAAAGGCCAGCCGATTACGTAGGCAACCATGTACTCTAATAGTCCGTCTCCGGAAAAAGACCTAGGGGACCTAAGACCACATGGACATATGTGTTGCTGAGTGATATGGAGGAATGCAACGTTTCCGCAGACGATGTTAAGGATAGGGTGAAGTGGAGGGATGAAATAAGAAAAACTGACTTCACCACTATAGGGACGTATAGCCAGGAAGAGAAATAGCGTGAGAGAGAGAGAGTTTACATATCTTACGTAGGCTTCTTAAGCTGAATTTTATAATAACACAAATACCGCCTCTTTATTTCAAATTCACACAATAATGCATTGACAAAACACAATTAGAGTTAGACAACAAGCGGTCTTATCGCTGACGAGCGATCTCTTCCAGACAACCTTTTGGTAGTGAATAATTTGATTACAAAAAAAAGTCATTAAAAAAATTGATTTCATTTACAACTAGAAATAAGAACTCGTGCTTTCACCTCATACTCCTTATTATCAGTAAATAATATAATCTATATACTATTTATTTTTAAGTAGTACGAGCTTCAATATTTAATTTTGTGTTTTTGACATTTATTACATTTGTTTGTGACATGGTTTTGTCTTTTACAGGGCCGATATGTACATGTACAACTGTATAAAGGTCCTTGAAACAATTAATTACAAATATATATATAAATATACTATTTATTATAAAGTTGTAAAAATTAAATGTCTGTACATTGAATATATTTTCAAAATGATGGTAACGGCCTATTTGGAAGTTACTAAATCGTTTTATTTTTAATGACTTGGCTTTATCATGCCAAAACGGACTTCAACTATTTTTGTTTTTTGGTACACGGGTAGCTGGGCATCTACAGATGGTTATAGGATACTTTTCATCCGACTACGATTACGAAAAAAGATGGTTATATTTTTTTTTCTCCTCTACTGGCGAAGTTTCAACAGGTTCCTAGCTATACTGAAAATATGTATACGGACGGAAAATAGACCTGTACGAGTTAACAGTCATACTAGAGTATCACACGGCTTTTTCTCCGAATTTGGTCGGACGTACTGTTGTGTGCCGTGATTATTAATGCAATTTTCAGATACGCACGCAAATTGATGCGATCTATACAGGGCTATGTTTTAACCACCGCCAATATTGTCACAACATCCTAGACCTGCGGTACAATAAATATATGTACTAAAAAGTGAAGAATAAAATATTTGGTCACTTTACTTGATCACACTCTCCCCACTCTAGCATCATCAATTATAAGTTGATAACGCCGCACGCGCTGGCCGGCCGACTACTTACCTCCTCCCACTGCCCCATAACCGATTTAAGAGGATATACTACCAAAGGGTCTTTTGGAAATTAGGTATTTTTAAAAACTATGCTTCTATGTTTTCTGTTTTTCTTTTGTATTCGTTAAATTTGTTTACTGAACGTGTGCATATGACGCTGGATGGTGTCATTTTTGCAGTTTTAGAGGGCGCCTAATTCTTAAAATCAACAGATTATTAAGAAAACTAAAACATAGGGGCATGGCACAGGTAAGTATAGTATTATATTTATAAAAAAAATTGCTCTAAGATAATTATCCAGGGAGGAAATGGGGGATTAAGTTTGTGTGGAGTAACGGCCACTAGTATATCCTCTTAAGCGCGCTGACGACGACCGAACGCGTCTAAGATTTTATTGTTCAAAAAAATAATAATCTATATCGATAAAATATTAACATGACTTATTAACTATTGACAACCAGCGCAGAGCCTAAACCGTTGAAGTTAGGAATATGCAATTTATAACACATATTTTTTATAGGAGTAGGGGTACACTCAGGATTTTTTTTATTTGAATTGTACGCGGACGGTTTCGTGAGAAAAAGCTTGTAAAATATAAACTTGTTTCTTACTACCATTTTTTAAATGACCGTCTCTAACTCATGCAATTATGGCGGAGGCTCGAAATTAACCATGTATTTTAATGATTACTTTATGACTATTGCTATAATATATACGTACGCGTAAATAAATTATGGGCGAGTTTAAATCACTCTGTTTAATCGGCCGCTCCTGATTACTTTTTCAGATGTCATCGTGCAACAATGCATCTCACACGCGATCCAATCAAATTGACAAACTATAGCTAAGCATGACAGAAAGAGCTGCACAAGTAAGCTAGTGGCTGCATCAAGATCTATCCTTCGCTTAACGAGTTTAACGAATGCAGACACACATTGAATATAAGTGACTAAAAATGAACTAAAAAATTAAATAATTTCGAACAGTAAAGTGAATATGATTTTATTTCGGGCTTAGAGCATTTAAGTACTGAAGATGACAAGCGATGTCATTAATTATGATTACTGAGCAAATTTTTCATGCATTTTTAGCGGAGGGCGAGGTAAACACGTATGTATGTTTGACGACCGGTTTAGATCAGTGGGAGTAACGTTGCCTGCGAAGCTGAGGTCCTGGGTTAAAATCCCGGTAAGGGCAAATATTTGTGTGATGAGCATAAATATTTGTACCTGAGTCTTGGATGTTTTCTATGTATATAAGTAATATATCGTCGTCTAGTACCCATAACACAAGCCTTATTGAGCTAACCATGGGACTATAGTTCGATTTGTGTAAAAAATTGTCCTGTAATATTTATTTTATTTATTTATAGCACACTACAGAACTACCTCGTGTGTTCATAAGTTTTGAGACGAATTTCAAACCTCAAATTTAAAATAAAAACGTGCTGGCAGCTTGTCGTGGCTGTTTCAGAATTTGAAATTGGAACGTTTTAATTAAGAATATATAATTTTTTTCTTTTTATTGTCATTGTTTGTCAAAATGGCGGCTAAGAAACAACTTCGGTGTACTGTAGTTTCGTTGTATGAGGCGGGAAAAAAACCAATGGAAATTTTTAACGAATTAAAAAATATTGGAGCTAGCCGCAATTTTGTATACTATACTATAAAGCGGTATAAGGAGACCCAAAAGATTGATGATCGTCCAAGAACTGGCCGCCCGCGTTCTGTAAGGACCCCTGCGAACATAAAGATTATCAAAGAACGAATTCGTCGAAATCCGTGCCGCACCCAGAAGAAAATGGCTCTACAGACGGGTTTTTCACGTATATCGGTAAATAGAATACTTAAATATGATCTTAAATTAAAAGCGTATAGTAAGAGAAAAGTGCATTATCTAAATGATCGTCTACGGAAAATGCGACTCAAACGTTGTCGGACCCTACTTAGGCGACACGACCCTACAAAAATATTGTTCACGGATGAGAAGATATTTACTGTCGAAGAAAAATTTAACAGGCAGAATGATAAAATCTACGCCAAAAGCTCAAAGGAGATTCCGTCTAACGTGCGACATGTCCAACGCACACATCATCCGGCTAGCGTCATGGTATGGTGGGGAGTTTCATATGAAGGCGTTACGAAATTGCATTTTTGCCAACATGGGGTCAAAGTTAAAGCACAAAATTATCAGAGTGACATTCTCAAGAACGTTGTAAAACCCCTATCTACCACTCTATTCGCTGGAAAGGACTGGATTTTCCAACAAGATTCAGCACCATCGCATAAAGCGAAATCTACACAAAAGTGGCTAAAAGAAAATTTGCCTGGGTTTATTAGTACTGAGGAATGGCCTTCTTCAAGCCCAGACTTAAATCCTTTAGATTACTCTTTGTGGACGGAATTAGAGCTAAGGGCATGCCGAAAGCCGCATCCAAACCTTCAGGCCCTGAAACGAGCCTTAGTGAGAGAAGCGAAGCGTATTCCTATTGAAAAAGTACGTGAAGCTATTGATGAGTGGAAACCACGTTTAAGAGCCTGTATAAAAAATAAGGGTGGACATTTCGAGTAAATTATATTTTTATTTTACTAAGACATTGTCTTTTATTAACCCTATAACTGTGTCATAAAAATAAATTATCTTAACTAATTATAATTCGAGTATTCATTTTGTCTCAAAACTTATGAACACACGAGGTATTACTACATCTCAAACGCACAGTGTAAACGCACAGTCAAAGCGGCAGGACTGATTTCGACTATATTTGGTCCACGGTCTAAAAGATACTTCTTACAGTGAAGTAAAGACATGACAATGATATTTTTATTTCCTGGGTAAACGAAGTGACGCGCACCTTCTAGTTTGTAATATTCATAATGATATGGAACGTGGCCATGGGACTATCTAACATTGTATATACGTGAAAGACCTAAAAAAATGAGTAGACAAGCGGCTCTTCTCAATTGTTATATTTAAATAAATCAATCGAAAAAGGTGAAATAAATAGTAACAGTTCTGACATAAGGTAACAATTAAGTAAACATGTTTACAATAACCAACGTATTTTTGCTCTTTGAAAATACAAATCGCGTGAACAAACAACTCTGAAACCCTCCTGAGCGTAAATTGCTCAACTTTTTCAAAACAATGTTGACAATTTTCCAATAAAAGAGAACTCGATCAATCTCCAACGAATGTTTACTATGTAAATCATCTCAATGGACATGGAAAGACCGGCTCGTTCGCCAAGTGCCAACGATCTCTATAAAAATAGCGATTCTGTGTCAATGACTTAGAATCTAAATTACTTGTGAATCACCCCTATTTTGTAGTGGGAACACCGCAATAGTGAAGACCAAATTACATTTGGTTGCCAATAGTATCGTATCTGTGTTTACGAATACGTTTTATTTTTAATATTTTACATGGTCAAGAAATTCAGAGTTGTTTTAACTCTCCATTACTGTACGTATACCAACCAGCATTAACCCGTGGCTTTGACTGATCGGTTTATTTGTTTGTATCATCTAATCATCTAAACATATTTAGAAACATTCATATTTATAATACAAACATTAAAACATGTAATCATCTAAACATCTTCACAAACATTCACATGTATGATGTAGTAAGAAGTAGTTATTGTTATTTATGAAGGTGTAATTTAAACTGTATGCGGTCCCACATACGTCCGACAATGGAATAGGTAGTAGAAGGTGGCCGCAACATGGTCAGCGGAGGAGAAACCCTTTTTTCTTCACTGTAGTCAAGTAAAAAGTATCCTATAACCATCTCTGGATGCCCAGCTACCCGTGCAACAAGTTTTTTAAAATCCGTTTGGCCGTTTCTTGTGATTTAGCTACAACCACACTTACAAATATACTACAAAAATGTATTTCGATTCAGTAACCTTTAAATACTCCGTATCACCTTATAATAGTATAGAAAACTAGAAGCCGCCCGCAACTTCGTTCGCGAAGGAAAAAAAGTCATAACCCCTTGTCTTTAGCATAGTCGGGTAAAAAGTATCCTATAACCATCTGGAGATACCCAGCTACCCTTGTACCAAAAATAGTTGAAATCGTGGTTAAAATCTTTCCCATTCCTCGCGGGCACTGTGTATGTACACATATTATGTATTATATTCAGAATTATTTATTTCTTTATTTAAACTTTACTGTACAATCGAAAAATTTACAAATGGTGGACTTAATGCTAAATGGCACTCTCTACCAGTCAACCATTGGGTAAAACAGAAACAGTTATATGGGTGCAAAGATTGTAAACTAAGATAATTACGTAGGCAATGATTGAAAATTTTATTGTTAGGCATCTGGATGTAGAAAACAAGTGAAATTCGAACTTCTTAATAACGTTATCATGTTCCTACAAAATTTGTGTTTGTTTCGTTGTTGGTGACGCAATTGAATACCATAACTACAACCGTTCTCAACGTCTCAACAATTTTGTTTAGGTAGAATAAGAACGTTCTTGAGAACTTTTATTTCTACAAACGGAGAACGTTTCCGAGAATTCTCGAGAACGGAACACTACATACTTAATTACAATATGAAACCACTAATAGCTCAAAAGATATGACGTTTTGAGCACCGTATTCAGGACATCCTGATATACATTTCTTGACGGCGTCCTAATTTCTAAATTGACAACGCAGTCCCTTTGTAATTTCGCATGAAACCTGCTTCAAAGGCCGTTTGTTCTGTAAACACGAAACGGAATATTAAAACATTCGAGCAGTGCTGTAAGGGCCCTCACCTTAATGCGTTGTGAAGGCACACTTGTTTGTAAATTGAAGCATTCTCCTTGGTTTTCCCAGACATGATACTTTAAAGTGGAAAGCGTAGTACGTGTTAAGGGAAAACTTCCTTCGAACCTACCTTTGGATTATTTTTTTAATCCTGTAAGTCTGCCTGCGTATATCTTTTGCTACAGTGCAGTGGCCCTACGTCAAACACATAATTGTATGAGCCAGATGATGGGATTAAATTTTTCTTGCCACACCATTACAACTACCAACCTCACACAACATAAAAAAATATAATTCATAGATGTTCTACCTGTACCCGTTCATCACTATTCAAGCGTTATTATGAAAAAAAATACATTAGCTAAACAGACTCGAAATTTGTTTCGAAAAAGAAATCAGTTCCTTGTTGATATCATTTGCGTGGTAATTTTATCACTGTCCAATTCGCTAAAACGATAACCCTTACCTCTTGGTTTTTCCATAGTCGCGCGCGTAAAAAGCAGCCCGCATTTTATTTAAAACAATGTTAGCGTATCGTGACTTGAATAAAACTTTACAACGTTTATCAATCATAATAGTAGTAATATTAGTCACTAGAATACTTATTAAAATAAGTAATATTATTAAGTCATAAATAAATTGTCTCGATAAATTATAAATGCCACGGAAAAAATAACACATACATAGCAAGAATGAGACATCGATTCCTCGCTCAGTCGCGCTCGCTCGCGTGACTGCTTCCTTTTCATGAAAAATGTCTCAAAGAAGATTTCGATTTAACATGAACCATGCTTTACATATAATGGAATTTAATGTAACGAGTTTATATTTCCTCTTTCTAAACAGGGCTTTCGCAGGCGATCATGAATATGTGTGTTAGTGTTCCTTTCTCGGTCCAATTTTATTCAAAACCGACTAGAAATTTACCCCGTTATCACCTGTCGAATGTTGGGGATGTAGTTTGCTAGTTCAGCCTATTGACTCTTTGCTTGAAGAGACCCAAATTCTTATTATCAGAGTCACGACGAGATCATTCCTTTCTCTGACATCTATGCTATTATAAAGTTGTAAAAATGAAATGTCTGTACATTGAAGATGTTTTCAAAAAAAACATGGTAACGGACTATTTCGAGGTCACTGAAACGAAAAATATTTTTCTTTGAATTTTTTGTATGTTTGTATGTGTCGTTGCGGCTTTAACACGTAAAATCGGCTTAACGGATTTCAACTATTTTTATTATGGTTAGCTGGGTAACTCCAGATGGTTATAGGATACTTTTTACCCGACTACGCTGAAGAAAAAAAGAGGGGTTATGACTTCGAAGTTGCGGGCATTCTCTAGTACCTAATATAGTAATTATGAATCAAACTTCTCCGTGTTACAAAATGGTACAACATACCTATACTGGTATGAAGTCGATTCCTACACCTTGATGTCCGATGATGGATTCTACAATGCAAAATGATGAGTCTACGAACGTTTTTGTTTAAGCAAAACTTAGACATTCATTTTTAAATTAGGTATATTCCATTGTTACCATTTCTCCATGAAAACATTAGGATTTATGCCACAAGTTCAAACGTTTCTATCGTGGAACAATTATCATCAGAAATGTTTTGAACGATCGTTAATATGAGTCGTTACGCGACAATTGTGCTCGAACTACATATAATATCATTAGTTGACGTACATACAATCGGTACAACACTCATTGCCGAACTCGCTGTTGACTACCAATATTCATTAGTCGATTATAGACAGTCGATTCATTAGTCATAGGTACGACTTGTTGTAAGTATATACAATTGTAAAACAATTACCATGTCTTTATTGAACGAATATTTTATGACAATATCTAACACAAAGTGAATAATCTATAGCAAGGAAAATTGGAGTTCTACTCGCCTAAATCTAAATATGTATGAAAATCCATCCGAGCCTCCTCGCTCACCACTTTACTCCTTCCTGAAATAGATGTACCTACATAATTAAATGTATTCATTAGTAATAGGTACGACTTATTGTATGTATACTCGGAAACCAATTACCATGTGTTTTTTGAACGAATATTTTATGAATTGGAGTGACTTGGCGAAATGTAAATATGTATGAAAATCCATCCCAGCCTCCTCGCTCACCACTGACTCTTTCCTGAAATAGATTTATAAATAACTTATCATCTTTAGAAGACACTAATTCGTATCCATTTGTGTCTCGAGTTGTCATCCGTATAATTATTATGTTGGAAATAATATCTGACGAATACTGAGCCAATTTAGTTACCTAATTTTTAGCGACTCATTTTAACCTGCTCGAGGCTAGACAACTTGATTTAATTTTGTTTTTGTGGAGTTTAAAGAAAAATAATATGAAACAATTTAAATCTCCATTAAATTTGCTGAAAAACAATCGTTAAACTCATATTGCGTAATGCAGCGAATATGATCGTATTTTTTATACGCTTGGCAAAAAAGTGCATCTGGGTCAGATGATATTATGGCTGTGGCTAAAATTCCTCCGATTTAGCCGTCTACGTGAGTTTATGTTTGCTTAATCCGAAACACAGTAAAGAGAAACCAAATTAGGGCCAGAGCAAGGTAATTAGTGCGTGTGCCGGCCTGACGGGATAAGAGATTTCTCTTTATGCAAATCATATTATAATCCTTGTAACATGGAATATCAATATGTACTCGGAGAAATGAGTATACTCGTAGTCTGACAAAGCCGCTTAAGTTCGCACAACTCTGCATTGAAATTTTCAGGCAACTCTACCATAACTCTAAATTACTATAGATTTTTGACTTTATTTTTGACGGTCGTGAGGTTGCCAGTTTATTTCACATTATTTCTGTGCAGACTTAGCTTTCCCAGACTATATTGCTCACGACATACTTGTAGAAATGTTCTGATTATAAACTGAAACATCGAAAGTATGCCCCAATCCTACAGGATTTAAAACTGAAACAAGAGCTTTGAAAATCCTAAAAAGCAAAATATTTTCTCCGTTTTTTCTAGACAAATGACATTGGACATTAGCATACCTTTTTCTGAAATAAAAGAAAGCCATAACGATGTCTCATGTTTATATTTTTTATACACAGGAGTGTTTTAGGTTGTTTCGTGTCAGTGATTGATGGCATTCCAAATGAGACTAGCGTAGTAGAATGGCGTGTAAAGAAGGGGTACTTCAGGATAAAAAACGCGTTAAGTAACTTCGTTCTCCTGATATCGCAAGCATAAAACGGAAGAAATTTGGGCATTCGCGTCACACTTTTATTGAGTCCACGTAATAGTGTGTTTCGCTCTGTAAATTGTTTTTGGATCGTAAAAATACTAAGTTCCTGTCGACTCATTTTCGATCCATTTCGACTATATAAGTTGAGAGTAAGAAATATGTTTATGTCATAAATCTTGTAAAATACAATTGGATAACATTGCGATCACTATCTGTGGACTTATTTTATGTGATGTGCAATGTGACTAAATGGGTGCAATTGCATTTAAGTTTACACATGGTGGTCCGGAATTTAATGGTTTTGTACCCCTATGGATGTTACTTTATGGGTCTGACACGTGCAATGGGGATATTAAATAACTGAACTAGAAAATTGGATAATAAATATTCAAAATGTAAAATTAACCAGACGATTTATCCTGCGGCTCTGTCGAGCCAGCAAATATTTTAAATATACATGTACTTACACTTACCTACTTGCGTTTTATAGATTTATATTAAACATAGGTTGTCTGGAAGAGATCACTTTTTGGCGATATTGTCTACCGTATTTACTGTAAATACTGAATCTTATACTTAATTAGTACATATAGATAGTATAGATATGTATAATCTCATTCTTCATATCTATACTATCATAAAATAACAAAATCGTGATGCCTTACAGGGGTTATGAATCCAAGAAAAATCTTAATAGCGCGATCTCGATATAATAGTATGGACATCGATAACACTGATGGGTAAAAGCAGGACAGTTGCCCCTGGGGGATACATGCCTGAGGTTCGAATACACTATGTTAGGCTTGCGAATGACGTTTACGCTTAATCGTACTCGGAAGGCCCTCCCGCGTCGACCTTAGTGCCGTCCAAACCGTTGTAGTAGGTAGACGCGTTTCGACGGTGTAAGCAAAATCTTCCGAGGCGAACTTTTGACTAGCGTCGAAATTATATTGGTAAGTTTTTTCTGTTGAATATATTTATTACTGATTGAGATTTTGGCAAAATGTTTGTTTGTATGCATGCATTGGGGCTTACATTATATTATTTATTATGTTTCATTGTTAAATAGCTTTTATTTATTTCACAAATTGAAAGGGCAAGTATCCGTACCAAAAAGGATAGTCGCCCTATTGACTTTGGCGGATAGTTGCCCCTAGGGCAAGCAAAAACTCCACACAAAAGCAGCATATAATTAATGATATCTAAACCAACATTTTAGGCGCATTGCCGGGAAAGCAACCGTCTTTTGTTTAAATAAAAATTTTGACGACCAGTTTAGCTCAGTGGGTAAAACGATGCCTGCAAAGCTGTGATCTTGGGTCCAAATCCCAGAAAGGGCAAATATTTGTATGATGGGCGTAAATGTTTGTGCTTGACAGATTGCACAGCGAAAATTCTGTAGCGTTTTTAAACGGTATAACGTCATACCGTTTCGTTTCGGTTTGGTTCGATTTGTGTCAAATTGTTCCGTAATATTTATTTATATAAATATAATATATATAGGTATATATGTAATATATATAAAGTATTCGTATTATATTTATTTGTATATATTATAGGTAAGTATTTATTATAATTTATAAGAATTAAAATTATGGCGTCGTTTTTTTTTGTGCATATTAAGTACCTAATTAGTTGGTTTGTCTATCTTCTTTAATGTATACTTTTTTTTCTTTCATTTGCTTGAAGGTTAACTGGAAGAGATCCCTCACAGGGATAAGTTCGCCTTTGTACATATCTGTGTTTTGTAAATACATGTGCAATAAAGTGATTACATACATACATACATATTTATTATTAATATCATGGTGTATAGCCAATAAAAGGAAACGATAAGGTGATGGTACTGATAGTGGTGGTCGTAGTGGTGGTTTTAATGGTGGTGGTGGCATTACTATTGACAGTGTGGTGGTAGTGATGGTGATACATAAAACTTCATCATTGGTAAGTCTCAGATCCTTAATCTCACTGACAAAATGGTACAAGTCTCTTGTGTAGGCTTTCGTCTTCCCTCGCAGTAAACAAAGCACACCTGCTAAGTGTTGAGCTAATCGATAGGTAGGAGCATCGACTTGACTCACTATAGGGTGTAACGGAGCACCAGGTTTATGTATCTTTGGTAACTCATAAAACTTTGGTGGCACCGGGCAAGCGGGTACTAAACTTTTCACATCCAGATTAAGATTTTCAGTGCTTTTGAGTTTTTATTACTGCCGCCGTTGGATCTCGCTTAAAAAGCTTGTGCGTTGTAGCGTGTGACAAAAGTACTTTCACTTTCCGGTTTTAATCATTAGTATCCGTAACAACCGTCGCATTTCCCTTGTCAGTTCGAAGAATGGTGATGTCTGGGTCTTCACGCTAGCTCTTCAAAGTGTTGAACTCAGTTATGGGTAAGTTAACTTTAGGAGTTTAAGCTCGTCTTAAAATTAAAAACATCTTGGCATACGGCCTTCAAATCCTCCTTACGCAAACAATTTTGGACCGGACAATCTTCCACACCGATTATAATCTCCCCTTTTGAGGAGAATAGTCAGTGGAGCTACAACATACTTAAGCCCTTTTTTAAGAAGCGAGGTCTGATCATCGCTCCGCTGTTTTGAGCTCATGTTCACTACAGATGCAACAGCATTTGTGGTTGACGTTCGATTACCTCCACTGAGCGTTTCGTTCCTACTGCGTTTTGTTTTTAACTTGTCACACTTAGCAGTTTTCTTACGTGTGCAACTTTTAAATTGAGATAAATAACGTCTATCGCTTTGTTCAACAATACTTTTGAAATCATCATCTGTCAATATCAACTGCAATTCGTCACTCTTTTCCTTAATCTGTTCTTCAAATTTGTGCGCTGAAAAACGGGTATTGTGGATAAGTTTGCACAGTAACTTTACACTAGCTTGGCGGTGAAAGCTTTCACTACCGAAAATGCCCCTCTTCGGTGCTATTTTAACGTATGTAGGAATGAGATCTTCATCACGGCATTTCTTAAGGATATTCGATGAACTTCGAGCTAGTACGAGTCCCGTCCCGAGGTCTTCATACCGCCTGATTTGGTTAGCTATATCCAGTCCGTACTGATGTAAGTAATAGTTTCTTCCGTTTCCGCGATCATTACTCATTAAAAAAAAAAAAAAACAATTTTACGGATTATATCGCGTATATTATCTCATTTGAGTTCACGTTTCGGAAAATTTTCAGCTTTCCGTGTTCACGGGTTAACTGAGAAAGATATGTTTTCTCTGACAAAGTTACAATTTGTGCAAAGTACCCACTTTGAGAAAACAAATACAGGTGTTAATATATGCCAGATGCGCCTAATCTGTAAAGAGAGTTACACATGCGTCAGAAGGGCTTAATTATTTTATTTTAATAATTTACCAGCAGCATTTCACGAGATTCTATCTTTAAGCATCAATATATTATTAATAACTTACATGTTACCGAATTTAAAGCTTGGAGTCTGTTTTTTCGTTATTTTATACTTTCAAACTAGAAAATAGAATAACTACTATGTTTCAATGTTGATCAGTACCTACTTAACAAATGATCTCAGTTAATAATAAATATTGTAGACTTAGATTTATCTATGCTAATGTCAAAGTTGATGGACATATTGTTGTATCTTTAATAATAATATTTTATGAATAGGTAATTCGGATACCTAATTTTAAGTTTGGATTCTATTTTTGTTACGATTCTATAATTATAATAAACGCATGTTTAATTGGTATTAAGTATAATATTAAAAAAACTGATTAATTAATACAAGTTTGTTTGTGCGTCTATCCTCCCGTGAAGGAAGTATGGTATTTTTTACGTTAGGTGACTAGGAGTTAATTAAAGATTGCAGTCAATAATAAGAATTAATTACTTTAATTATTATAAGTATGTTAATAACTGAAAAAAAAACAATAATGCGACTATCCTCCCACGAGGCAAGTATCCCGCGAATCATTTTTAACGGAAGGCGATTGTCCGCTACAGTAGTCAAGTATCCCTCTTTTTAACCGACTTCCAAAAAAAGGAGGAGGTTCTCAATTCGACGGAATGTTTTTTTTTTTTAGAGGTCAAACAAAACAGGATTTCCTCTAAGCCAGTATTACATATGTTTAAAAAAAGCTTCTTTAAAAGATCAATAACCTATGTTTTGATGTACACTTTGAATTATTCTAAATAAGTACATATTTTTGAAAAGTGGTGCAAATATCCGGTTTTTACTCTATATCTCGGTCGGAATACCTTTGCTAGCTCATCACGTCAAAATGGTTGAACTTATCTCAATTATAGCTAAACATCCGAGGATAGTTATATGATACTTTTAACCCGACTACGCTACTAAGAGAAATAAGGCTCCGAAACGTTCGATATAATAATATAATAAACTAGTTCAATTATTAGATAAATACCCATACAATTATACATATATATATATATATATATATAATGATTAAACGGCTTAGGGCATAAAACTGCTGAAGTACCATTAGCAGTAAAATATTGCTGCAGGGTGGCTAGTTTTTGTCAACGTAGCGAATGTACTTAGGTCAAAAATGTGCTCAATCTGTCAAACCATCTATCAATATTTCGTAACGCTCCGGAACGACGATAGACAGGCTTGTTAGCCAAAGAGCTAATTAGTAATTAACAAAGTGTCGGTAATATGAGTAATGTGTCTCTATGGTGATATTAATAATCATATGACCACCCATTTATAAAAGACAGTACAATGACTTATTGGCGACAGATGCGTGCCGCAAATAAAAAAAGGGATAGGGATTCTCAGTCTCAGCTGATCTCAGGTTTGGTGCGGGATTTGAGGGGGAAGGAGGGGAGCGACTGTTCATTGGCTTATTCATCGGCTCAGTCGGCTCCTACTCGCTGCCGGCACCGGTCGACTTGGGCGCGCTAAGTCTACGTGCGTAGTGACTTAAAAGTGAAGTGAAGTTATTTAAAGTGTCCACATTTAGTGACTAAGTGCCAGGCTGAAATTTGATTCTCGGTATTAGCGGATTATTAACGTATATGTAAGTTTTTTTTTAAATTTAATCAGGCTAATTGCATGTGCATCAATAAATATTCTGATCCAAAATTAAATCAAAACTGTATGCAATGTGCCTACTGCGCCTAGATTGGAATTTCGTATGTTGGTGTATACCTAAAACTAGAATGTTGCTTGACGGTAACATAATAAGCGTGCATGGTCTCACGTTACAACATAGATAAGCACTATCTCTAGGTACAGTTTAAACAACTGTCAATAAACTGAAGTTAACTGACTTCTTAGGTCAAAGCTTTCATCCTCTTCATGCATTTTCAATCACACGTCGTCGTTATTAACGCTATAAATATTATTGATGTCATAAAATAGAGAAGGGGTTCCAAAATAGGGTAGCTATTGATTGCCAACCCTAATAAAATGTACGTGGTTTGCGAAAGCCCAGCAGTATGTGGAGAGGAAGGGAGAGTTAATTCGAGATGAAAATTCTACTCACGAGCATAATTATTTCGATTACTTCAACGGCTGTCTGAGAGTAATTGGCAATTACTAATTTGCTACATGCATTCGCACTCCACATAAAGACAAATTATAAGAAATTGTGTTAAGATAATGCGCCTAATTTTTTTTCCTTGCCATCTATATCGACACGGAATAATAATAAGATTTTAAGTTGTTTACTAAACTACAAACGTATTGGAAGATAAAATATAGGTATGATATCAGTGATGGAAATAGAATAAGCTTATATACCTAGTAATTCTCATCACATGCATGCGATTATTGTTTTAATTTGAAGAAATATTTTTAGCCTATCTTGTCTCGTATTCAACAATAGTAATTAGGATTCTTAATTATACAGGAATTTATCAAATCAGATCGAGATTTAAAAAGAAAGGTTTACTCAAGAGGAATATATTAAAATAACAAACAGTGACATTGATATATAATCGTGCGCTGCTTTTGATGAAATAATACCCACAGACACGACCTAAGTAATTTGAAGCCAGCTTATCGAGTAAACGGTAGGTATATTTGTACAACTTGTTCACTCTGCACTTAAAAGCCGAAAACAAATAATTACCAACCGAACAGAACCTTTCCAAACCAATCTATTCATTGGAAACTTTTAAAACAACGGAGTTCGTTCCACACAGTAATTAATAGACATTTAACTCCGATACCTCGGGCTGTTTTCCAAACTTTTGGTCGACATTGAATTACAACTTTAATATTGTAAAAGGCAATATTGATCGCCCGAAGAAAACCCGCGAGGGGTTTCCATTATGTAAAGTCAACTTTAGAAGTTACATTTTCATAATAGCCTCTGTCTATTGTATTTGCGATCATAATAATGTCGTGGGTTCTTTCAGGCTATTAATGTTACGTTTCTGCCCCCTGGCAATACCTTAACAACCCTCAAAATACAGCGTTGTTTGTTGGTTACGCAAAGTATATTTTATTTAGAGGTTGTAAGGTATTCATTCTATACAGTTCGCATAAACGGAAGTGATATTATATAGATTAATAAAAAAATACAATTTCACATGCAGGTATAAAAACATAGTCTGATGGATTTCGTTAGTGTTCATGAATATGTTTGTATTTGATGTCAGGTTTTTGCTCATTTGTAGAGTATACATTTCAATACCGAAGAAGCCACGCAAATCGCGTGACACTTGGCCGGTTCAAGCGTGTGAGGAAATCACAATTTTTGTCAATTGCATCTACTTCGCATTCTGTAAAAGATGCAAGCAGATGAGAAAATCGTGAAATAAAAGGCTGTTAAAGAATTAAAGGCAGCTACAATTAGTGCGTTAATTCGAGAACACGTAGCACGGCGGGAAATAAAGTTAATTTATTTGACAGCTAGAGCGCCCAAGTTTCCGAGTCATGCGACGATCTTGAAAATATTATGCAATATCGCGGTCGCACTCGCCGTCATCAAGTTCGTTGTCCTCTGTCTCTGTGGGCCCGACAATGCAGGATAGTTTCGGTTACACTGTTTGAGTACGAGAGGACTCAGGTCTGTTCTGTACTAGTATCACAAGTAACTTCCTGCATTTGCTTTGGCGATCAGTCGCTTGTACCAACTCCTTTGTGTGCCCCTATATAGTAGCTGCAGAGCCCTGTTGTATATTCTCATGAGTTTTAATTTCAAAAATGTCTTACATTTGGGTTGTAGTAATTAGTACATAATAAATACACATATCAAATACCTCATAATATTAGTTCGAGTCTAGTCTAGATAATAGACAGTGGTTACGAAGTCCATTTTAGTTCTGATTCTGATTGTTGTTGTTCGAGTATCCTCTATGTAAAAAAATCTCAATGTAGTCAAAATGTTACTTATTAGAAAACTATATTTGTCAAGACAACAGCAAACACGAGCTCCGTCACGCTCTGCCGAACGTTTTGCACAAGGCGAGACAATTCCTGTTGATCTAACGCATTATTCGCATAATACAAACAACACGGCCGTTTTCTATTAGCAATCTCGTCTTCCGGAGAGATATTTTTGTCGTGTTTATATGAAAATAATTGCTCTATCACACTTTTTGGGATCCTTCGCCCTTAAATGCGTGACGTTATCATTTATGGATGGATTTTAAAATGAGTTTGACGGTAACCAACCTCTGTCACCTTGCAAAATTGTTTTTACTGTACAAAAAAATACGATGGAGTTATAAAAACACATAAAAGTAGACCTTGGTAGATATTATTAAAAACGTCGTTGTGCTCTTCGAAAAACATAGTAATTGCTCGTCAGAACAATCGTTCTTCGTACGGGGGATCAAAAGTGGCAATAAACTTTAATTGTAGACCATCAAATTCTCATTGCATTAATTCTATCTTTATGCACGCGTGCTTGCATATAATTTTCGCACTAATTTTGCATTCTCTTTGCTGTGGCCAATTTTTTTCGTCAACACTTCGAACATGCAATTTCCCGACTGCAATTATTCGCTCCACGTTCACAGACAAAGATGTGACAATATCAATCATTGGTTAAATTAAGGTTTTCAATTTGCTTTTTATTGGCTATTACAGCATTTCTATTTCAATTATTAGAAAATATATCTATTACGAAATCTTACTGGACGACGGTAGTATTTTTAACTAATCATAAAAAAATATATTTTGAAAATGATATAATAGCAACTCTGTGTAAGATAGCATCTTTCTCTCTCGATTCTATTCTGGTACATTACAAGTATCTATTTTGATCAACAATAATATTACTTACAAAATGATCTCATTTACAGTTGTTGTAAACGGTAAATATTTACGCTTGCATATTGTAAATTCAATTCTGGCGGTTGAGATCACCAAAATACTTCACCGGCGTATAAATCAAACGCGATCTCAAAATAAATGGGAAACATATATTTACAAAAGCCGCTTGTACGATTTTCATAGCGAAAGGGCTCATTTTATAGGCATTTACCCGTTCCGAGAATTGTCAAAGGGAACGATATTTAGAAGGTTGACGCTAAGTTCACACTAGAGAGACATGTTTGTAAACTATGTATAATAAGTAGAAGGATCCGAATTGTGACAGAACGGATTCCGAACGGGGAAATTAATGGTCCTTCGCTCAGTTTGATTGACATTCCAGCGAGAATTTTGCTGAATTTGGATTAGTTGCGGCTTGCGGACGGCAATGTAGATAGTTCAGCAAATTTGTTTCATCGCTTAAGATTTGATTCTTTTGTCGCTTAACAACACGATGTTTCCTCAGGAAAAACGCAATTCACACGATTCATTCTACAAAGTTGAAGTAGGCCGTACTATGTTAATCATGGCCATGTACAACGCCCACGGACTACAATATAAAAGTTAGAGGATTAGTCCCAAGTTGCGAGGTCCTAATTCTCAGTTTAACAGGCACATGGCAGATGTTCATGTACCTTGAGCCCGTAATCCTGGGACTAGTTCATGCCTCGCGGCTTTAAGGGCTTCGTGGCTTAAAGTTTAAATTACCTAAAAAGACATGGCGCTCGAAATGTGTCAACATGGCCATTTCGGGCGTTTGCGTGCTTACCGTTTTCCAACAAAAGTTTTAACCCTGGTGTTAAAACGGAATTTTGTTTTCCAGTGCCAGATGTAACAAACTTTTGTTTAAAACATTCTTGATTTACACGTACCTTCATAATAATAAACAAACCGGTACTTACATTTTTACCTCTACTTTTTGGCTGCAATAGAGGTGTAACGATAGCGAATTTACAATTCAGTAAGTTATTCCAAACAATTTTTAGAATACTTGTTATATCTACGAAAAATGAACATCCTAAAAACATCCAATGGTTACTTCTCTCGAGGTCTTACCACCGTATTCAATATACAATGGACAGAGGAGATTTGGATTTAAAAACAAACTCCTTCTCTTTGATACAGAAGCTGTTGAAAAAGGTTTGAATAAATAAATTATCAAACCGTTAATAAAACAAACGTAACTGAGCTATGAGCACGGGACGCCTTGGCATGGCACACCCCTATATGGCTCTAATTTGCCCTTATTGAATAAACGCAAAGACAATCCGCTCAATCGATTGGCATTCTCGAATCAATCTCAAGTCACGTCACACGTCAATCCGGGCAGAAATCAATACCCATCGTGCCCGGCAGAGATCGCGGCTCACGCATCCGCCATCCATATCGATCGGCTAAATATTCTATTTTATTTCAGAGCAGGTGGCCGTGTTTGTTTATTCAGGGTCCAGCGCCACAAAGGCGAATGTTTGTGGATGCATGGATGTTGTAGGCTGGGGATGCATCTTTCACGCCGTGATATACAGTTACAGTTGGCTGGATAACGTTTTTTGTTAGTCATGATCATAACCTAGCGCTTTTTCCAGTTTCGGGATACGCTTTATCACTATGATTACAGATTTGACAGAGGCTAAGATTAAGACTAATTACATTTACTCTAACAGGTAAAGTGACGTAAATAAATACTTTTTGAATAAAATTATCTATCACATCTGCGAATTTATGCATTCTAAGGTTAAATTTTTACTAATTCCCACGTTCTCTATGGTCACGTAAGATTCACTTCACTTCAATGGTCACGTAGATTTTTTTGCGATCAAAAGTTCGTTAATATTCGTATAACTGCATAGGTTAATTCGCTATATCGACAAGCTAAGGTTGATAAAATTAATTGAAATAACGAACGCATTTTAATCACGTTTGCTCTATAAAAAAAGTTTAATAAATGTAGTATTGCGTAATATTTTCCGAGAAGCTGTACAAAGGAGTACTTACTTAATACTTTGTAAGTTATAATAATAATACTCGTATGAGTAAATGAGATTGATAATTATGGGAACGAAACCTCTTATCTTTTGAACTAGTTACATCATAAACCGTTTAGTGTGTGCTTACGCTTGCATTCCCAGTAAGTAGTAATCCTGCAGCTTAGAGAATTACCACTTGAAACGCATTACAACTAGCCCTTAATATACTTATTTCTCATACTTCCTGTCTCACTGTCTTCAAGTTTCGTTTCGCATATGTAGATTTCACCTATGAGTAGGTATTTTAATGGTACCTTTACGAAAGAACAAGTTACCCTGGGGTTAAGAAATGAGATTTTATCCCGGGACTTGCCCGTGTGGCAATCGTACTTAACGGGATCGTAAAGTTTTACAAATATCCTCTATGCAAAAAAAAAATGTTATTCCGCTGCTCTCCGAGAGAACAAACCAGATAACATAACTTCACATTTATACCATGGTTATTAAGAATGGTGTTATTGCAATCAGAATAAATTCATTAGTAGAAAGTCTGCCTGACGGTTGCTCTTCGAATCCTTTCTCCTTCCACGTTGGTTCTATATAGCTCTTCACCGAGGGTCTATCATTATTTCCTTGGCATTACCATTAAACGCTCTGAAGGGTCATTGAGTCTTTTTAATAGATATTGTGCCTGAACAAAGGCACGTAACCTGAATGGTAGCTCAACTCAGGTAGGTAAATATAGGGTCTTTTAGTACCAACATATTTTTATTGTTGATTAACGCAACTAGCAAGGCCAATGATGAAATGAATTTCTCGCCTAAAGGTAGGATTATATTTTATGTCCTTGTTACTTCTTGTTAATTCTGACATCCAATTTTTCCGAGTTAATACCGATATTTTGGGCTATGGTAGAGATTTCAAAGTGCTCAGTTTTGCAGTGAAAAGTAATTGCTTTTTTTATTTCATTTTTTTCTAGCGGCCTACAAACTACATCCTGTCGGACTCAGAAAAACCCGACGGACGCATCGCGGTAGCGTTTTAAAATTTCACTTTATATGTGGTTGTTTACCTACTTTTTACTGTAAATGTTGATATGTTTTGTTTTTGTTGTTAAGCACACATTCGAATGTAGGTACTTGTACTTTTTACGCTCTGACACATTTGGCGACAAGCAATACTATACTATCGGCACGTTTTCTCTTTCGTGCATGTTTTATACCTTCCTACACATAGGCCAAATAAAAGGCATCAACAAACCAGGACTAGAAACGGGCAGTAAGAATCTAATACGGGTGTTTTAATACAATCGGCGATTTCGCTAAAGGTCGTCTCAGTATTCACAACCGACTAATGAAGTTACGTTTTCCTTTGGAATAGATAGATGGCCGACCTTCAGGTATCATACTTAGTTCAATCGCTTATGGACGATTTGCTTTTAAGACGCAATAATCAACACAAATCGCATTGCTTTCATCTTCATTACCTTAAAACTCAATTGTGTACTTCAAGCTCAACTCGCTTTGTCGCGTAAAAAATGTTCTCTATCCCTTTCCATTCAATATAATGCAAGAGAGACATTCTGTATCGCTCGACAAGTTTAGTTATGTTAGCCTGCCTGCAATACAAAAATAGACTGGGCAATTTACTATCGCACCTTTATCATCGCTTTAAAATCCCCTGCATAGTCTTGCAGGGGATTTTAAAACGGTAAATTATATAAAGCGGACTATACCGATTTTGATTACTAAGAAAGCAGATAGAAAGCGGTACAGGATATGTAATCGCCGGTAATCGTACTACCGGTAATGCACCGGTATCCATGTTTAGTCTCCGCCTGACACGGCAACGTCCGATTAGCCCTCATTACGAAAGTGCATAGCGAATGCAGCCATAAGATAATTGGCTGCAGGTTAATCGGGTTAGTGCGTGCTCTATTTCATTACTTTAGCATGAAGGATTTGTAATTAGTACACGCTGTGAGTAGTACTAGCCCACTACACGTGCAATATACTCACTAACTTCGATGGCAGGTATGTTACATGAGAGAGATGATGCCATTCTCTACCTAAATTTTGCTAACTCATTGGCGTTATGTTATTGGTCAAACTCAAACCGTTTCAAATATCCTCCGACCGGGGTTTATTTATCCTCCAGGACCGTCAATTACATGTGCAGCCTACTATTACAAAATATACCCTTTCCAAAAATTAAGGTATAACCTCTTCAGGCTACAGGGTATATTTAAATATGTGCTTGATATAACAATGTATGGCATGAAAAGGCAGCATGGATTATTTCCACAAAAAAAGCGAATAGGTATCACAACATAGCACCAACATATATATCACCACCTGGGAATCAATCCCTGGTCAGGATTTCAATAAAAAACCTCATACACAAGAATTAGGGATTAAACTTTCTTTTCTGCTTTTTTTACCTTTTGAGCGCCCAGCGTGTTGACGGGAAACCGTGCGCCACACGTCAACCAATAAACCAGTCGTATGATACCGTAGCGAAAAATGAAATGACGTGGCGTCTGAGGCATAACTATCCGTTGACGTGATTTGCCGTCTTTGGCGCTCAAAGGGTTAATAGTTGTTATATGTTTTCTTGGAAAACTACGCTTATACTTAAAAAGTGCGAGTCGGACTCGCGCACCGAGAATTTCGTACAAAATATACGCTACAAATGGCCGTATCTATAAAAATCCATTGTTAGCAGAACCCTACTCCTAAGCAAAATGTACGCGGTGCTCGATCATTTTATATTGGTTAAATAATTTAAAAAGTGAGCGCTTCAAATATCCGTTTTATACGCGGCTCTTATAGATTTTATTAAGCATGGAATAGGCCAATTGAGTTAGTTAACTGGTGAAATGTTCCTGGAACATGTGGCCGCACTCAATGGCTAGAGGAATTCTATTATGGTTTCTAGATGAAGATTGGCATCCTTATCGTTATTAAGATTTAAATTCGCATTGCCCTAAATTAGATCAGTTATTCGTAGTATGTAGCGGTGTTTTGAAGGACCATTCGAGACGAACGGAACTTATTCGAGGTTATTATCCCATTAAATGTGAATATTGATCTAATACGAATATGATAATATGATACGAATATGTGTGACACTTAGAATACTTGTCAGTTTGACGTATTCAAAGTTCAAGGCGTTCTGACTGATCAGATGAAATAACGCTACTTATCACCAAATCCATACTTCTATACTACTTATAATATTATAATTGCGAAAGTAACTCAGTCTGAACTAATTTTGTAAAGAGATAGCTTTAAAGGATATAGGATATTTTTTATTCAGGAAATCAGCCCTTAAGAGCGTAAAAAGCAAAGTGGAAGTTTTTATGGAGTATAAATGATTAAAACATAGGCTACGCATTTAAATAAATCAATTTAAAGGAATTATATCGCGTATTATTAATATTATAGGCTACTCAGGTCTCGGTAACGAGAGCGAAACCACGGGTAAATGATATTATAATATAGTTATAATATTATGATGAGTAAGACAAGAGGTAGAGGAAACCAATCTCGGCCTCGGTACAATCTTTTGTTCTAAAAGATGGGCTCTGATCGGCATTATTTTCAACCACATCCCCTTAATCACAAATAATAAAAATACCAGTTTGCAAGGGATCTGCCTTTTGTTTAGCTATTAAAATTTTCCCGCGAGTTTGCTTGGGGTATAACTTTCTTGGTTCCCAGTATTGAGCTGGGCGTTAATGAGAATGAGTCACTGCTGGGTTTACTAGTTATAAACTTGTTTAAACATATTATTGAATATTGTAGATATTAAACCTTAAAATCATCTCACATCACAATGAGGTAAATACCGATAAAATCGTATTAAAGTATGTAGTTTCGTTTATTATGTAATTTTTTGTTTTTTGACTCTTGGGGACGTTGTACACTTTCAAAACATAAAGGATGTTTTTGATCACGGACTTGACATTTTACATCTCCAAACCTATAATTTTGACCGCGGAAACTACATCTCCGTATAACTTGAATATTACGAGAATAAGCTCATTATTTTATGACGCGTAAAGACCCTTTACATCTCTTACATTATATAGGTTAAGTTTATTGTAATCTGATAAACCCGAAAACAATAATAATCTCCCCGTAAATTGCCCAGGTATTTGTCTCTTGCATTCATATTGTTATTACCTTTATTGCCCTTTTTTGAAAGGAAATGATTTTTAATGAAAGTTTGACCTACCTACTCGTAGAATTCAGTTTTGAATTTGAATTTATGCCATCCACGGGCTACTAAATTAAATTGGTTACCTGTTCATTTTTGGATACATTTACTTAATGTGAACGATTTTGTCCAATGTATCGAACCGTTGTTAACATGCCCACTATGTAAAAGCTGAGCTGAACTTAATCAATTTAAATAGGCTGCGGATGTAGCATGTGCTGACTACAGGCGAGGTAGTTTCCAGCCGCCGCCTGTTTAAGGAGGTTATAAAATATTATAAACATATTTCCTAAAGACCTACTTCAACGACAGCGATAACATTTACATAATTACTAGTGTCCGACTGAAGTTTCGGTTTTTGTTTTGGCAGGTTTCACCTTTGGCTGAAACGGTTTCAGTCTAAAAAGTTGCGAACCTTTCGGTCGCACCGAAACTTGCCTACCCGTACTATTTTGATTGATTGTAATTTGTGAAAATCAAAACTCAGAATACATCTGTTTCAACTTTTATAATTGAACTTTTTTAATTTTATACCAACTACACGACTTATATATTTTCTTTTTATAAAATAACTACATATTGTCAAGAGAGTTAGATAGGTGGTAGGTATGTTACTCAATCGCCAAGGCCGCTCCTTTAATTTTTTTTGATTGTACCATACATGTCCGACTGTCCGTACCATGTTAAGGTATGTTAAATTCTACCCGATTGAAATAGAAGATAAACGGTCTGGCCCTCACAAATAACCGATATGCCGAGTTCTAACAAACCTGCAGGTGCAAAACTTAGAAGTGCAGCAGAAATATGAAGACGCTCGTCTGTGCTTAGTGCTTTAAGCATTCCCAGCTAGGAGAAAATAACGTATCTTTAGCAGGAAACCCACGCGAGGTACGTCCGGCCTCTGACACGGAGACATAAAGCAAGCGGCACAATTTAGCTGACTACCTACTGACTGTACTGTGTCTGTTTTGAAATGCATGGTGACTTCTCTGACTATATACTGAGTCCGATATGAAATGTAACTCGCCTTCCAACGATTGAGTCGGACAAACTTCTGACGCACGGTTAGTGAGCATCAAAAGCGTAGAAAATTCTGACATTACTATGATGTTTTATTTTATACAAATTGGAACGTCACATGTTACAGATTAATCAAATATTTTAAAGTATAATGATTCTTATAAATTAATTTATCATACCTAATCATAACTGTGTATCCGCATAAATTTTGAGAAGATCATCCTGTAAACCTGATTTGGTTCGGTTTGTTTTGTAACAACTCTGCATGAATTATGATTGACGATTTTTTGGACAATTGATCATTATGATTATGACTTGCGATATTTATAGAAACCACTCATCATTTCAGCCATAGGACGTCCACTGCTGGACACGGCCCTTCTCAATAGATTTCCACATGAGCCGGATAGAGGCGACCCGCATCCAGCGAGTCCCCGCAACCCTAACAGGTCGTTCGACCACCATGCGGGTGGCCTTCCCATGCTGCGCTTGCCGGTACGCGGTCTCTATTCGAGATCCTTTCTGCCCAACGGCCATCGGTTCTTCGAACTATGTGCACTGCCCATTGCCACTTTAGTTGGCTTACCCTGTTTACTATGTTAAAATATGTACAAACCACTACACAACCCATATGTAGCATTTACAGTGTCTTAAGATTTTCACAATGTGTGGTCGACTCAGGCTAAGTCTGGCTCAGGCGTACGTTCGAAACAAGTTACGTAACGTCGAACTAGATACGCGAGCACGAAACTCTCGAAGCCACCATTTGGAAGAACAGCTGGTGTCTACCATCGGATGAGTTTATCTATTCCATAGCTCCTAATTTCGAATTGTAGCAATATATACGAGAAATCTAGGACATCTGGTTATTGTTCTCCCAGCACGTGAAATTGAATATTGTTTTATCGTTGTTCTGGTGTTTTTTGTTCTTATGGTCGTGTTCTTTCAGTAAATTTGGATAGTTGTTTTCTTTACTATACGTTAAAACAAATTCTCTTTTATCACAAGTAAGGTATTAAATGGTTGACAATATAAATATATTTGACTAAAGCTAGCAGTTTGGAATGGTATTTCACCTAGTTAGTAGTTAAATCTCTTTAATCCTATCCGCTACGTTCATGTCACGACTCAAAAACAAAACTCTAAGCTCATTTAAAACTCCAAACTATGGCTCACTCGTTTAAACCCAGTTAGTATTCCCAATACTAAGTTCTCTGTGGTCTTATGTAAAAAATTACATTATTCCCTTACATGAACTTGTGTTATTTTCTGACATTTGTATATTTCAGATCCAATCCAACTCTTTGACAAAAATAAGTAGTTTAGTTGCACAAAAGTCTTTATGGCCGGACATTAGAGGCATTATTGTAAGTAGGTACCATTACTAGCAGAATACCACTGTCATTTCTCAGATTTACGACTATTTTACTGTCTGACTGGTATTTCAGCTTTAGCTGGCATTTCCTACAATTTTTATTGTCTGACTGACCTACATTGTACTGCGTACTTCTAGAAAACGATAACTCGCGGTTATTGTGTTCACCAAAACGGGTGCGAGCAAAGCGGTCTAATTATAAAGCATTAACACGGCGTTACCGCAACACTATACACACCATCAACTTTACTGTGACCTCTTGTTCCATTGAACACAAAGGCTTGACGTGTATCAATGTTAGCTGGTGGGTGTAGTATCTCAGTGCAGTGTATGACAGTTCAGTCACCGTAGCAGATTAATTCGTTGGCCAGCCGCGCGTGACGACGCGCCTTTCTGCCATACGAAGACAGACCTAACTACCATACATTTCTTACCGCATTCTTTTTTTGAAGAACACGCGGTTTTTCTGTTATACTCGTTTAAAAGATATTGAGGTTTCACTGTACGAGGGCTGCTATTTATATATCCGGAAACCGGGATTACAATCTTCTTAAATAGCATATTTGACCGCCATGGTAAAATTTGAACTTTTTTAAGTATATAAGGTATATTTTTTCTTCCTTATTAACGCTCGTGTTTTGTTTTTGACGGGTTTTAAATGTCATCTCGCAGCAAGAATGGAACTCACTCGTGAAAATATTCGTGCTATGATTTATTATGATTTTCGGCGTGGTTTAACGCAACAACAGTGCATAGATCAACTAACTTCAACTTTTGGTGATGAAGCCCCATCTAAAACTACTGTGTATCACTGGTTTAGTGAGTTCAATCGTGGACGTAGTATGCTTACGGACGAAGTTAAGGCAGGTCGCCCGAAATCGGTCGTTGTACAACAAAATATCGAGGCTGTGCGAAAACTTATAATGGACGACCGACATGTTACGTACCGCGAGATAGAGGCGACTCTGGGTATTTCTATGACCAGCATTAATAGCATATTACATAATTATTTGGCTGTAAAAAAAATTTGTTCGCGTTGGATACCCCACAACTTAACAAATGAGCAAAAACATGCTCGCGTCGAATGGTGCAATAAAATGTTAAAAAAATATAACCGTGGTGACTCAAAAGCCGTTTATAACATCTATACAGGTGACGAATCCTGGATCTATGCATACGATCCCGAAACGAAGCAACAATCAACGGTATGGGTGTTTCAAAATGAGCCGAACCCTACGAAAGTTACTCGTGCAAAAAGTACATTGAAACAAATGGTGGCCTGCTTCTTCGGTATTAATGGCCATGTAGCTACAGTGCCACTAGAAAACCGTAGAACGGTTAATTCAGAGTGGTACACGACCATTTGCTTACCGGAAGTATTTGAACAAATTCGTAAAACTAACCAGCGACGAAGAATCATTCTTCATCATGACAATGCCAGCTGTCATACGTCACGCGAAACAACTCTATTTTTGGAGGGTCAAAATGTGGAATTAACGGGTCATCCGCCGTACAGCCCTGACTTGGCACCCAACGATTTTTATTTATTTCCAAATATAAAGAATAAATTACGCGGTCAACGATTTTCGACCGCTGAAGATGCTGTCGACGCATTCAAACAACACGTTATGGAGGTACCTCAGGCGGAGTGGCAGAAGTGCTTTAAAAATTGGTTCACGCGAATGCAAAAGTGCATAAATCATCAAGGGGAATACTTTGAAAAACAATAAAACTATTTTCAGCCGTGTACGTTTGTTTGTTTTTTTGTTTCCGGATATATAAGTAGCAACCCTCGTAATCAAGTCGAAATCTCGAAAAAGGTGATAGTAGCTGGAAAGAATTCCGAAGAATCCTGGATTGATGGAACCTTCTGACTCTTGTCAGTTTTTGATTTATATTTTTTTAAACTAAGCACACTTTGGGTACCATATTGCAAAGTTAAAAAAACATTAAATTTCCATTTCAAAAACCAGAGTTTCAGGAATAGTATGGTAACGGAGATAAAGCCGATCAAAATTATACAAAGTTAATTTAAAACTTGAAAAAATAATATAAAAACTGTTACCACCATTTCTATGTTGGATATTGATCACTCATCCATATCAACGTCTTGGAAAACCTATGACCCCCCTCCCCCAAACGTGATGATCTTTTTTGTCCCATTATAATATTTAAAAGAAACTAGCTTCTGCCTGTCACCTTAGATTCGTTTATGTATATGATATGAGATTAGGGTATTCTTGAGAACACTGTCCTCGAGGGCGAAAACATAGGATGGTCTTTGAACCTGTTAAAGTTCCACTAAATTCGGAATACTTTCCAAGTAAAAGTACATAACATCTAGACTACTGATACTAACCTTTTAAAAATTCAAAATGCACTTTTGATTTTTGAAATTCCGAGTACATACGCCCTTTTGAAATGAAACGGTTAATAAAACGCCCACGCGGAATGTAAAGGACATTTGCCAAGATATAACTGTATTATTGAAGTATTATGACTGTATTACCCGGTACGTTCGAATTGATCGTGTGAAATAACGCTTGGTTAAGTTTATGAGTTGATAGAGAAGGTAATTGTTTTAAAATTAGCTATAAAGTGTTGCTATTAATTGTTAATGTGCTGACAAATATAGACCGATATTAGGAGTATTTTTTATGAGGTAAAAAAAATAGGTCAACAATTAGGGTAAATCTTTAATACCGCATATCAAATGCATATTATGGACTTATGTATGGCGGTACTTAAACTTAATTGCTAGCAAATATTCGTCTAGTACTTTGGTGCTGATAAAATAGGCTCTATTATAACTCAAAATATCTCAGCTTTGCGTTTTACACAGTACCGAAATATTTAAACCGAAAAGTATCATGACTACCATGAGTCTTTTGTGGCTCGCAATATATGTGGCACTATTTTTCTGCGGCTGACTGTACGTATCATAAAACAATGATGAATCTCTACACATTTAGCAGTGTATAAATCCCCTAACGCTCAACCGCAAACATCTGCGCGTGGGCTGCGCAGTCACGTTGCGTTGCCTGATAAATCCCATTGAAATGCGTTTGCACGAGCTGCATCTCCTATTATGATCCACAGACTTACTGCATACAACTGCATGTATCTTAATTGGAATCACTTGAGCTTAAATCCTGCTATTCTGCGGAATGGACATAGGGATAACATGCAAATCTCCATCTAAGACGATCTTAATACACAGCGCGTAAAGATTATCCTCCGTTATCTCTACTATATCCGAATACGCTCAAGAAAAATAGAGGGTTATTATAATTGTATTCTCCACCGCTGACGAAGTTGCGGGCACTTCTAGTCATGTAATAAATCCATCAAATACAATGCTTTCTTTACACGCTCATTTATTTCTTGCATAGAACTTGCATGGCGTTAAACTTTATAGAAAGGTCACTGTTTTGACAGACTAATAAATAATACTATAGTATAATTTTCATAAGAACCAGTTTCACTATTCTCTGTTAGTTATTTACAACTGATTAAACCTGGCTATGTTCACCATTTACCTATTTGTAATCGGCCTTAATTTATGCCGTACTCTGCCTAGTTCATTCGGTAGTTTTAGTTATAAATTGAAGAAAACCAAATATTTAACGGCAAATGAAAATCATTTACATATATATAATATCAAAGTAAATGTGAAATTCGTCACCAGACTTCGAAGAAGTAGTGAAATCATTTGTAAAAAATATTTTAAGCATAAATGATTTTCAATGGAACGAATTACTTCTGGCATGAATTCATTCATTCCCGATCTGTCAATCAGTCCCAATTTACGGTCTAATTATAAATACTATTTCTAAATTTATTTTAAACGAGCTTTTGCTCACAACTCATGACATGTGCGCATTTGGATAGTTTCTATAAGGAAGAAACCAAACTTTGAGACGACGTTCCTTCGGTGTTGAAAATCCTTTCTCAATCGTACCCTCTAAACAAGGTTATTTCACGATGCTAATTGCCAAGAAGAAAAGTTATCACATAATACATCTCCAATACAAAATAGTTACACAATTTTAGTTTTTCAAGTAGTCTGACATAATCCCAGCACAGTGTGACTGTAAAGTATGAACGACAACGCAGATTTTGACGTACGTAACGTACATTTTTTCGTGTTATCGAGTTAAAGCAATCACTGCCGAATTGAA
This sequence comes from Hedya salicella, assembly GCA_905404275.2. Classification (NCBI taxonomy): domain Eukaryota; kingdom Metazoa; phylum Arthropoda; class Insecta; order Lepidoptera; family Tortricidae; genus Hedya; species Hedya salicella. Next base: position 13,195,657 of record FR990112.1, on the reverse strand, counting down.
CTGAGCCGTTTTCGGGAATATATACAAAACGTAGAACGTTTCCGTGAATTCTCGGTAGCGGCACAAGTACCGAACATGCGTCATTATTTCGTACGTCCGCAGTGTAGTGCAAAGATTTCATCACAGGACTAGTATATTCCTTGCATTTAACTGAGACGTCTATTTACACACCTACTATTCCCGACAAATATGAGCTTATACTATACAATGTATTACATACACGGGCGCTTCAATCGTGCATACTAGCATAGATATATTATCACAGCGATAAAAAGAACACAATAAATTCACTTCAGCAAGTTAATATACTGGAGTCTTGAGCAAACTCGTGTGTAAATCTCCTTGAAACTTCGCTAAGAGACGGCATTGTTTACCTATTCTACCTACTTAGATATAACATTTACGATAGGATCTTAGAATTCCTCGTCGATTCAGTTTACTTAAATAGTATCTAAGATCATCTGGTTCGTTTTGAGTTTCGGAGTTGGTACATAATAAATAATAACTCCTTTAGGCACTTTTTAAACACGACAAAATGTATATGAAATAGTTACTTGATTTTCCGCTGACTACGGTTCGATTCAACCGTGTTTATATATATGAACTTTATTTTGAAATGATCGATTAAGGGACTATATTTCATAGAAATTGAATATTAATTTGGAAAACATTCCTAGTTTTCCATGTTGGTATAATACTGGTCAAAAATAAGCGAAGAAAATAAGTAATGAAATATTTAACTCAGACAGTTTTTCCAAAACTATGATAGAAGTGATTTAAGATCCACTAAAAGCTGAGTCGGAGGAAAAAAAAATTAAAACTCATATTGCACGGATTAATTTCACTGTTCGATTGCACCTACACCAAATTCTATGAAAACCTAAATTTTGCTTCACCAGCTGTTAGGCAGTTAGCTTAGCTGAAGTTAGCTACATTTGCTAGTTCCAGTTACAATTCTGTCAGTCACTAATAGAGATGTCCAACTCGTTGCGCAACGCCGCACGGCGACAAACTGACGCCCCAGATGACATCACGGTATTCGAATAGCCGAATCGATGGTGAAATCGAACAGATGGCCATTCACAAGCCCTTCTATTATGTTATTGTAGGTCTAATTACTTTGTTAGTGTTGAATTGATCAAACAATGTGTGGTATGAAATGAGGCAAGCGATTGTTCAAGCTATGTCGCTTTACTGTGTGTTAGTGTAGTACATTGTCGTTAGTTGTGATTACGGTTTTTAATCCCCGACGAAGAACGAGAGGTGTTATAAGTTAAACATGGTGTAGTTTGTTTTATTTTCAAACGCGTGTTGATCCGAAATTGTTACTCGTATGAATCAAAATAACCGTAATAAAATCAGCATTTTCCAGTTGTGTCGGGGGTTTTTACAGTTTTCCGCGATTACTTGTGTTCTAAACAGCCCCCCTATTATCAAATCAAGTCTTTTATTGCAATTGCAAATTGCTTAATGCGTTTGCCGCTCAGAATCAGAATCAAGTGTCATGGATTTTGTGTGGGCTATGACAGTTCATTCCGATACCAATTGTCAAAATTTAGTTAGGCAATAACCCCACAGGTCACTGTATCGTCATATATTTTAAGAGACATAATTTTTGTAGTTAGCTTAAGTGCTCAAATAAGTACATGTCTATGGTTGTCATAGACAATCGCAGCACTGGAATTACCCTGTTAAAGTTAAAAATCACAATCTATAATATCCATATTGTATGAGCCTGCGAAAATAACCACAGCAAATGAAGATAGTCGTATAATATTAGCCACAAATTCAGTCTCGGCTAATAAATGTGTAAAGTCTGCGCTGAAGTTTCCCTACGAAGACCGATTTTTCATATTTTGTGCTTGGTCGGTATCAGATGTTAATAAAATATTTTCGTATTATATTACATCTGGAACATTAAATATTTATGGCTTTATTATCATCAAACAGCGATAAAATCGATGCTCAATGTTAATAAACCGTTCCATCCCCCAATATCGTGTTATTTGGGCAGGCACTAAAAATTAAACTGACGACAGATGTTTCTGTTTTATGAGCCGATTTCATCAATGTAAATAAATGGCTTGTTCCAACCGTTTTATTTAATTTCATTAACATTTTTATCGCCCTAAAATGTATTAAAATGTAAGCTATATGTGTTATTTATTTAGGAAGAATGTCTCTCTCTGACACAGAAATATAATAAGTTTTATTGTATTTAAATGATCTGTTTTTAAAAAAATCTGCATATTTATCTATTCAGGATATTTTTTTATCTCACACGTGGTTTATTTTTGTCAACTTTTGTACATTACTTAATACTTGCTATAAAGTAATTGAACTAATAATAAAGGGAAACCTTCTGTTGACCTACAAACTTTAGTTTGTTCGGAACAGAAACTTCACGAAACTTGAAGATAAGACGGCTTCAACTCTGATAAGATTTAATGACGTAAAAATATATAAGTAATAGTAGCTTGTAGCGGAAAAAGAGCACGAAGTAAAGTTTTAATAGTTTTTCACACGCATTTTGGCTTATCTTATAATAGATAATACAAGTACTTACATAAAATTGTATGTGTTTGTCTTACGTATCATCTGTAAGCAAAAGTATGTGCTGACTTTGTAAGCTATCCCGTCTTATATTACTTCCTACTAAAAATATTCCGTCTGCATTCTAAGCCGAACCTTTTTCATCTCTTTCCTTTTTAAAGATTTATTAGCGCTTTTATGTTCCTTTTGTAATTTCGAGCGAATAAAATATTTACACAATGACCTCAGAGGAGAGCAAGGTTCAAGCGTTATCCAAGCATCGCGTAAGCTTGCTAACTGCTAAGTTTACTGTATAATGAGTCACACGATGTGTGAGGCGCTTTGTGAATCATGGGCCTTGGAGTTTTGTTTACTTTATAAGTTATCAATCTTTTGTCCGAGGTAATAATAATATTTACATCTGTGACAAATATGCGCTTGGACAGTCGATTGCATCAGCGAGCTCTGCAATACTGAACATGAGTACACTAACGGATCTAGCTATTAGAAAAAAATGTTGTATCGGAGATTGAACGTATTGTCCTATCAGGAGTAATAATTGAAGTGACCAGAGCCTCGCAGCTAAACGGAAATCGGATACACTACACTGTGCAACCTGTAAATTGTGTATCCGTCTTAAATAAAACCTTGTGCCATACGATTAAATAAATAAACATACTCGTACAACTACAGATACCGCTTGATATTCAATTTAAAATTCAATTGAAATTCAAATTGTTTATTTTTTTCATGAAATGCGTTTCATTATGATCTAAGGGATGGAGCCCCCAGTAGGCAAACAATTGCATGTGTTGGGAGTTATAAAGAGGATATACTAGCGAGCCCCATAAAAGAAAGTCGTAGATATGTTACATACATACAGTGGCGTGCGGTACATATAGGCACAAAGGCGCTGCCAACCCTGAACGACCATGGCTCTATATAGGCGCAAAGAAACTGCCTACCCTGAAATCCTGAAGGACCATGGCTCCATATAGGCATAGAAAAACTGCCGCTAATATTCGTTGTGGTAGGTTATATCTGATTTGAGCAGTTGATTATCATACTAGGTATTGATAACATGCAATATGCTTAACAATTTAACCCATTATTAAAAAAAGTCAAGTTACTCGCTGAAACAAGAACAAATACACGTAAGCAAAACACTACAATGTTTTGCTTTTAACGACAGTTGTTCCTCATTCCCGGTTTTAAATCTCGTGCGATAATAACAAAGTTGCCTGACAAAAAGACCGCTTAATACCGAAACGTGCAAAAAGGCATTTTACATAAATTTCGCCCAGCTGCCAACCTAAGGGAATTGAGAAAGTTTCCAAATGAATATACGAAAGCTTTTAAACGCCTAGAGTTGGAAACGAGTGTGTGTGCAGCGCTGCAGCCGATGTGTTGACCGCCTTATGCTTCCGATGTAGCCAACTATGTAGTTTGTTTTTTTAATTACGAACTATGCCTTCGATTTATCAGTTGGCGCGGCGCGAGCGTCCGTTTATTTGCGGAACTTTTTCCGCTATTGACTTTTAATGGTTTTATTTTTTAATTCATGTAAGCTTCACTGTTTCTGTTTTGTTGCTAACGATAACTGATCCAGCAAATTGCTTAACACCAATGTAGTTTGTATGTGTTTGAGGATCAACTAACTAATAATTACTAATATTTTCTTCTGTTTCCGCGATTATTACTCATTGAAATAAAACAATTTAACGGATTATATCGCGTATATTATCTCATTTTAGTTCCCGACGTTTCGGAAGCTTTCCAGCTTTCCATGGTCACGGGTGGACTGTGTGTGGTGTCCTAAAATGAGATAATATACGCGATATAATCCGTTAAATTGTTTTATTTCAATAATAATTACTAATTTGAAATCCAACGAGTATCAGATTATCATAGTGAAATGCGCCAATAGTTTATTTTAGTAAATAAATAATTCGAAACATAAGCCGAAAGGCTTCAAAGGTGATATAATTAAAACATATAAATATCATATATAAAGATATTAATTTTATTAAGTTGAAAGAGCCATATGTTCAACTTCGTTCGCGGATAAAAAAAAACCTTGTTTTTTGCTTCGGCGTAGTCGGTATAAAGTATGCTATACATCTGTGGATGCTCAGCTACCCATGTACTCAAAATAGTTGTAATTTGTTCAGCTGTTTTGACGTGATGAATTTCTTTTTTCATTCGGTGACCTTCAAATAGTTCGTTTTACTTTTTTTAAACATCTTTAATGTGTATAACATTTTATCATTACAACTTTATAGATTTTGTTAGTAACTGAAAGTTACTAAAAATAAAAAGCATAAATCTATAAAGTTGTTGTAAATCTATAAAGTGTTCAGCCATTAGTATTGCGCGAAATATATTCTTATCAAACGTTTGTGGATGTGACGGCTGAAATCATGAATAAGTATATGGTAATTTTGCGAAAATGCTTCATTAGTTTATCTCGCTCGTTTAATTTAAACGATGCCCCAAGTTGTTAATTATCAGTAATTAGTAATGCTACCTAATTGTCTGTAATCTTCTCATAGATAAGAGTGAATATTTATATTTTGGTAAAAAATGCTTTGTCATACATAATCATACAATTATTTTCTTTTTCTTCGTTTACTAGAAATTACCTGTAACGTCGCCCGCGTTGAAAAAAGTAATTATCCTTCACCGTAGTTGGGTAAAATGTTTCCTATACTGCCCAGCTATCCGTGTACCAAAAATAGTTTAAATTCATCCAACCATTTTGCCGTGATGTGGATACAGATACACATACGTTGAGATACATAAATACAAAAAGGGACTGCCAATTTGTCTATTTCACTTGTGATATATGGATTGTCATATATGGATGATCTCCTTGTAGTCGACTATACCGACATGTACCTAATTTTGAACAGCTTTACAATGGTATAGATTTGATCTGATGATATACATACCTATAAAATGAACTCAAATTCAGCAAAGATTTACTCGTGTCAATTTACATCGACGAGCCTTTCTGCCAATCATTCGGCCTGAATACCAAACTTCTTAGTATGTACCATACCTCGAATTCTGCAAAGCCGCAGCCACCACCGTGACGAACAAACGGTACTGTTTATGGCTAAGTTTAAGATCAACCAGGCATTGAATCTGTGCTGAAACTGGGTCAGGACTGAGCTTTGGCTTTACGGCGAAGTTTTGGTATTTCTGATAGGCCGACAAACTTGCTCAATGATCCAGATCTAATTTGTTCCTTAAAGTTCTAGATGATTGCTTTGAAACCCGTAACAATTACGCTTCTGCAGATGCTATTGAAATACATTTAGTTATTTACGTTTTATTTTTCCTCTTCTTTGGACTACTGTCGATTACGATATGTAAGGATGGTTGCTTATTTTGATAATATATGTTGTTCATCGTAATTAACATGAATACTTTTATTTGTTTCAGATCAAATAAAAAAAGTTCCTGTAACGCCGTCCATCGCGGCTTTAAAATTATCAAGGTGAGTGTATCAACGTTTAGTTTTGTACACTAACACGAGTGTACGCAAAAAATTGAATTTAAAACAATTATGTGCAATATAAATCGATACATTTTCTTGCCTAATAAGTTTGCTTACGTTGAGAACGTTACTATTTATAAACTTAGATGGAAAACGCTTTCTAATTAAACCAAGTCACGTTTTAAGCATCATCGCTTTGAACAATTCATTAAATTCATTACAGAAATCTGACAACCACCCCAGGTCCACATCTTCTCCGTACAATTCAACGTTTCACGAAAGAATGTTTTTTCAAAGACGTACTTGGTACGTATGTGCTACTTCAACACAGCAAAGGGACTGCCTCTTATCTCAAAACGTCTCTTCAAAGTCTTGTGCAAAGTAGCGCGATTTTCCAACGGATGCATTACTAATTACCTACAAAAATGAATATTACATATACTTAACGTCTACTAGAATTAATATCCTAATAGCATGATATAATAATCGTCTATCATCATCAACCTAAATAGATGTCAGACGATGTTTATTCTCTAGTCCAGTCAAAGCCGTTGTCAAATTATTTTATGTTTTATTACATGCATCATATACCTTGCTAACCTTTAGTTGTATGAACTTGGCACTTGCCCAACTTTCACAAGAAAACTTCAAAGAGCTAGCTTTTGTTGAGCATTCACTGAAGGTCTTCTCGATTGTTTTATTTTTGCTTTAATGGAGAACATCTAGTGAAAACAGGAACTAATCGGATTGTTTTTAAGTCCGAACTAGTGTTGTATTCTGATAGTGAAAAAGAATTTTCTTTTGTGTGTTAAGATTGAAAACAGGTTCTCTCAGTTATCTCGGATAGAGATTACTAGATCACCTGAGATATTTTATATTTTCATTGCTACCATTAATACAACTACTAGCTACAGCAGCAATATTAGAACCGCAAATAAATACAATTCAAGCGGCATGTTGTAACCTTATAGCAAAAAAAGCAAACTGCAGTATTTGTCGGTCTTTGTGCATTGCACAATTCGCTACGGCTTTTCAAGACATGACTGATGAATGTGACAGTTGAAACGTCGACCGTTCTTGACAGTGTAAAGCGGCTTTAAGATACCTCTGACGAACATACTCAGAGGACTAGTAGGAAGGATGAGACCACACTAGAGTCCGCTTGGTTTGTTTTATTTCTAGCAAAGGCTATGTTTCTTACCTATGTAACAGACACATCAATAACAACATTATATTCCAATTAGGTACAAAAGCAAAAGGACGATAAAATTAAATTGAAAATCGCACATTAAATGTCTTCCTCGAACCAATTGCCTGTTAAGATAAAGTGAATCGCTGTTAGCAAAAACTTGTGAATAGCCAAAAGGGGTGAGAGCAGACATTAGCTCGTTTAATGCAAATCTGCGCATATATAACCAAGGTTTAGTGCCCGTCTAGACGTCTCCACCCGGGTTCTCTCGAATCTTGCCAACTTTATAACAGTCTAACACACATAGATCACGTAGATGCAGCGTATGTATATATCGAAATGGATATGGGATCAGCACAATCTAAACACTTGCTTGATAGCGTATAGGTAACGAGTTATCAAGCCGAAATTATATCGGATTCAGAAAAAAAAAAACTGTATTAAGGCAACTAAGATCATGTTCATTTCATAATTTTGACACTACATTACAGAGAATGTATCAATTTCCAGTACACTTGTGCACAATGTGAACATCAGGTACCTACAGAAATTATATTTCAGTGATTATCCAAGGTAATAAAACCAAGTTACGGAAGCAACCACCTCAAGCAAATTCTATCGGGCAGTAAAGGTAACAATGGACCGAGAGCGATGGAGACGGTCTGTCAAAACTGAAAAATCTGCCTGGAATTATGATCCTCAGTATGAGGGAACAATTTTCCTGTAATCTTTAAGTTATAAAATATACAATCTCCTTAAAGGTAATACTTTAGCGGCTGTATCACGTTGATAAAAATTGCACAAGGCAATTCAACGGTAGGAGTTTTTTGTCATTTTTGTCAGGTATTTGAGTCAAGCCAAGCATGACCGTCCCAACGCAGGTAGTTGCTTAATGTGAAGTGATAATGAAATCGATGGAGCCAGACAAATAAATTGTATGCCGAAAGTGTTGCCCAAAAGGGAGAAAGGTGTTTTTAGGACAACGGCCGTAAATCACCAAGTTGTTGCGGCTGCAGGCTATGCAAGTAAGGATGTCTCGATTTTACTGGGAGAAGATGAGTATGCAGATTTAAAAAATAACAAGAAGGATTATATATTTTATAAACAAAGAGCTTAACAGTTGATGAGTCTATGAAAGATTATCGCGACATTAACAGGCAAGCAACTATGTGTGACTTGGCTATGGTAGTTAGTGACCTTCTTAGGAAATAATAATAACAGATTTCGGGCTTGCAATTTTATGATATTTAAACAAAATTGATGAATTTAGACGTGCATGAAGTATCAGTAACGAAGCTGAAAAGAAATGAAGTGTCAATTAAATTCACTATAAAACGAGATTATTTGACGGGGCAATAAAGTGAACTATTTGAAGTGAATTCGATTTTGACTTATTTCGGTTTAGTATGATTATTGATATTATCAAACCTCGATTAGAATACGATTGAAATAACTGTCATCTCATATACTTACGTCAAAATGTATGAGGTGACAGCTATCTCAAACCTCATGCAGGGCAAATCGTTAATACTGTAGTGATTGACATTCATCTGAGAGCGAAATATTCTAATATTGAAGCTATGTCACAAATATTATGCGGATGTTTCCAGAATATTGTATCGCTCAGTATTCCTTCTGTCGGGAGCGCCTAATCCTACCTTACCCCTTTTCGTTCTTCCTTTCATTTCCATCTTCATTATCTACCTTTCCGAAGTTGGTCAAACTGAAGTAATATAAATAATTTTGCTCTTATATGGGTCACAACTTCCTATTAAAAGTGATCGTAGATATATTTTTATCACTGACATCACTGACGTGTCAATAAAAAAGCGCCGCTACTGCGAATGCAGATGAACGCTACAAAATAGGTAAAAAATTACGTTTTCGAACTTACGTCTGAGTAATAAGATTCAGTGTAGTGTATGTTTTGTAAGTTGACGTTACTGGAAGCGATAAGCGCAAAGCCCCGACAGTAAGGCATATTTATTATCCATACTAATGAGGCTCCGAGGCCAGTGATAGATTACTATGCCCTATGTCAAGATTACAGTCCTTACGCGGTTATGTGGCCTTAGTTATTTATACTACTTATCAAGGAATATTATTAACAATGTCAATTATCAAGAGTAGCGGAATATATCAGCCATTTACAACTTATAAGTTTATCTGTCATTTACTGATTGATATAATTGTTAAGTGCCTAAACACAGCTGTGGTTTTGATAAGTATTTACATGCCACCTTCCGGCTAATGTTACTTACGAGTACTTACCTTACCTGATTCTGCTAACGTTTTTGTAAAACTGCCTGACGATGGACTTCCCTATTTTCTGAACCTAACCAATTCCTAGCTTAAATGCCAAGCACGTTTTGGATTCTGCTGACTGACGAATTTGAGACCTTAATTGGAAAGTCGTTACACAGTTAACGTTGCAAACCTTAGTAGACCAAAGCAAAATATACGAATTCTATACCTTTATCACTATAAAAATTGATAAAAACCGGCCGAGAGCATGTCGGACCATGCTTAATGGAGGGTTCCATAGCCGTTACTACAAAGATATGCACTACGGATAAAAAATATATACGATGTGAAAAAGTGCACCAGCAAAAGAACTTATCTTCGTGGCACTAACGTCCTTTTGTTGAGAATCGCAGTTTTCATCAATAACTTAAAACCGGTACTTATATCTAATCATGTTGAAAATATTTTTCGTGGAAAGTATTTATTAAGCGTTACCTTTGTAATTACAATTTTCATATTTCTTGGAGATACGGTTTAAAAGATAGGGGGAGAAGGGCACAATTTATTAATAAAAAATATTCAATTAGTCAAAAAAAAATGCTAAGGAACAAAAAGCGTTTTTAAAAGAACTCTGAAAATAGCCTGTCATTATCATTCTCAAATTTGTGTTACACCTTGATGTTTGCTGAAAAAACATTTTTCACTTACATGCATGGAATGAAAAAAAAACTACCAAACTATGACACCTCCGGCTTATATAAGACTAAGAATTTCATCAATATACATGTTGTACTTTTTGAGAAAAATGCCAGTGACATACGGGCGGACGTTTCTTTATGTACATAACGAAAACTATAAGGGTTCTGCTTTTACCATTTTGCTACGGTGCTCGAAAAAGACAAAGAGACAGAGAGAAATATGGACACGTCGTAGGTCGGCTCCATAAAAGATGATGGGACGTAAATCCAGTCGTCAAGCCAGAAGTTGGTGGACACAAAAGGCGTGTGACTTCTGCGCAGGTCAGTAGTGTATGTCACTGGGTTAAAACGATAATGGGGACCTTGTTTTTTTCACTGACCAGATAAAACATTATCTACAACGATGCGTAAGCCTTTAAAAAAACCCAGATCCTTTTTCATCACTTACACGAAGTCGGAGTACCGCCTAAAGAAATAACTTGACGTTAAACTCACATATGCCGCGCAATCTGTTATTTTTCGAGATTGTGTGTCAGATATACATGCAGTATTTACGATCTAAAAGATCTTAATGAGTACCTTGCCCTTGCAGCTGGGAAGTTATTTTATGATACACGTGTCTCAGTTGTATAATCGACTAAATATTAATACTGTCAAAATATACTTGGCAATGGCAGACGTTAAGATATCCAGATCCAGACCAAGAAAATGATTTATAGCTTCATTTTATGGTAGTAAATGCCAATTAACCTTTTGAGCGCCAAGCGTGTTGACGGGAAACCGTGCACCAAACGCCAGGGGGGATCTCCGAGCGTTTTAAACGCTTGGTTCAATCGTCATTGTTGTCTCATGATTATCATCACGACGGAAAAATATGTCGTGATAGCTTCGACCAAAGTAAACTCCGCCTCGGGATTGCTCTTCGGTTTAATAAAAAGGTAGGTAATTCAAAATATTATATCTTGTAAAGATATTTAGTGAGACGACAATGACGAAAAATAAACGCTGTAAAAACGCTGAAGATCGGCCCGTCAACCAATAAACCAGTTGTGAATGTCGTAGCGTCTCAGACACAATTTTCCGTTGACGTGATTTGCCGTCATTGGCGCTCAAAGGGTGAAACTGAATTATTCCGTTTATAATTACATGGACATACGTTTCGAGTTCAGCCTGCTTTCCTAGTTTAAAACTTAATATGTTTAACTTGAATCTTAAAATTTTATTCAACCTATTTAATTAATTTTTCAATATTTTTTGGTAAAATACGACTGAAATCGCTCATTAGTATCGTGATTACTCTCGGTAAACGTCAACTATAACAAATAAACTCAGGTAAGGTAGTGATAATCGCGTAATATTATTGAGTTTTTCGAGAATATAAAGATCAGCTTTTCCTCTATAATGCAATGTTATCAATGCACAAAGGCACGCCTCAGTACAACCTAGTCGTACAATGTGGGCACACAAATTAGTACATAATTATAGGAGTGGGTGTCTTCAAGCATTGAACTATCCATAACGACATGATCACGGTGCAATTGTTTGGAACCTTTTAGTGAACACGTGCTGGCAATTTGGCTTGCGGCCGCTGTCAGCACATTTTTTTTTGCTGAATTGTGCACGAATTGTACAATAAAAAAATAATGTAACAGAATGTTAACTTAGTATGTATGTGGGGATGGGGCAGGAAAAACGCAAAGATCTTCTTAATATTTTATACTTACAAATTTACATAATTATGTACAACTTTTATAAACTCCATCCATATATTGACTCTCTGTCATCCCTCAACACAACATTCCTTATTCTATTTTATTTAAACTTACTTTCATCGTCTAACAGCCAGCATCTCACACTGAGCCAGTACCAATCCCACATGTATTTGTAAATTCTGGTGACTTTTTTTCTTTGACTGACATCCGATAAGTCAATGGCAAGCTCTATATAAGTAGGTAACAAAACAACATGATGTACCTACATAGCAGTGACGTGGCGTCCATAGAACTCGATCCCCACCGAGTTACCCATTTTTAGATAGCTAATTACAGTATTTGAAAAAAAAAACGAGCCAAATTAGCTCCGGCTTGTATATGGATATTGTCTGACGCCACGCCACTGCTACATAGTTATTATTTATCTGTATATGTATATCATATGACCGCGGTAACTGGGTCTAAAGTTATTATCCCAAACATATCGTATTACAGAATACGAAATAATTGTACTTACGCACAAACCGTCTGTTGTTAACCACAACCGAACAGTTGGCGCAACTAAATAAACAGCATATTTACCAGCCTATCGTTAAGCACAGTTCGACATGGGATCGAGAATTTACGAGTGTAAAATGAAATGCTACCCCGTAGAGAAAGGGAAGATTCCTGTTAGAAATATGCGATCTTACACCATTATTTTTCAGCGATGGAACAGCATTGGCGAAAATAGATGCTCGTTCCCGCATTGTCATAAAACATAATGTACACATTAACAGTACACCTTTTCTACACAGGAGTAAGAACCAAATTCCTATGCCTCTAAATTCCATTAACGGTTACTAGGTTCGTTTATTTACGTCGGCCTGAAAATCTTATACACACATTTCGCTGTATTAAGCGCGCAAATAGTGTTTTGTCATGTGTTTTTACTTTTGTGCAGAAAGCACACAATTTCCATGCCGGCTTAAATAGTTTACATAATACAGAAAGGCGAAGCGAAGGAACCTGGCAAATAAAAGGTTGTTAACAATTCATGAATATGATGATGTACTTTGCTGAGATTGCAAGAGCGGTCCTGTACGTTAAATGTATTGACACTGTACTAACTGGATGTATGCATCGAAGTCTTTTGAATAGTCCTTAAGGATGCATTTAGGTTTCGACATATTTGCTCAAATATGAAAAGGCTTTTGGAAAAGCGTATTACTAGTGGCTCTGTGAGCCGTAGACCCCGCGAGTCTTTCAACCCCCTTAACTCCGCCATTTAAAAAAAACTTGAAACTGAATCGACATAAATCCTTATCCTTACTATATTATAAACGTAAAAGTATGTATGTACGTACCACTTAATCTCAAAAACTACTGGACGATTTTTTATGAAACTTTCCAGTTATATACCTTATATATCAGAATAGGGCATAGGATATAACGTATGTCAAATTTCATCCCTTTAAGGGGATGAAAATGTGTATGGACAGTAAATATTTTTTACGCTAGGAACTTGCAATCTTGGGAATATGCTTCACATTTTAATTAGTAAAATATCGAGTTTTGGGGAAAGACATAAGCTACTTTTATCCCGGAAAAATACCTTTTATCCGCGATAAACGAATCTAAGGCTAACGAAGTCGCAGGCGGCCGCTAGTATTTTATATAGTTATCGAACCTGCTCACTAAATTCCTCAAGAATCGGTTAAGAAATGCGACCTGAAGTAGAGAGCTTCCGGACAGACGCACATACGAAAGCAAAGCTGAAACGGACCCCATCGCTGACGCTCAGACAAGAAGACCGAAATTTCATTACTTAGAGGGGATTTGAAGTCTCGCTTATTAGTAATACACAGCATATAAATGATTCTTTGCCTTTTCCTTTGTATAAGATAAAGTTGCAAATGTGTAAAGAACGTTTGAAAGGCATAAAAACTGAATATACCGCAATGCGTTTACACGCGATGATGCAGAAACACATAAACAGGTTGCTTCCATTGTGGAAATCTCGCCAAAACCGCAGTACCAACGCTCAAATAGAGAAACGAATAATAAATATTTAAATATAAAAGCCTAGTGCAACAAAATGATGATTTAAAAAATGAGGGCAATCGTTTAAGTAAACTACAACTAAACAAAATAGCTGGCGAACGCTTATAAATGCAAGCATCTTTAGCTATGGTAGATTGCATTGCATGTTCATTTACACCCATTTCCAGTCAATCGACTTGAAATTACGTAGCAATCATTAATGAATTACGACGAACTGACTCATGTCCCATATTAAAAAAAACTTAACCTTGACATGTCTATATATATATACTAGCTGTTGCCCGCGACTTCGTCCGCGTAGAGATGCAATTTATAGCTTACAAAGTTTCACCCCTTTTTTCTTCCCTAAAAGGGATGAAGTTTGACATAAATTATAGCCTATGTCCTATTCTGATATATAAGGTACATAACTGGAAAATATCATAAAAAATCGTCCAATACTTTTTGAGATTAAGTGGAACGTACATACATACTTTCACGTTTATAATATAGTAAGGATAAGAAGGAAGATAGAAAGGATATGGAATTTGTGTGTTTGTGCCAAACCATAAAAATATGTACAAACTAAAGTAGGACACAGTTCCTCGTGAAATTAGATCTCAATATATGCACAAACTGTATAAACTGCCTGCAAAGTTCAAAATCATAGCCAAAAATTCACATATGATGTGCATAGAGATTAATAACAAATTACCCGATATGTTCATGAGTTTTAATCAATTTAAAGAATCCATTAAACAATGGCTAGTGGGCAAATGTTATTAAGTTAATGTTAGAAAGAAAGAAAGAAAGAAGAAAGAAACGCATATTTTTTTATGTCCGAAACTGATTTCGCAGAACAGGTTTCGCATAAATTTGATTTCGCCGAATGTTCATCTCGCCGAATTATTATTTGTCCGAATCTAAATACGCATAATTTAGTATCGCCGAATTTTAGTTAGCTGCAAATTCAACCTCTAACAATAAAAACTGCTGCCAGTAAAATAGGTTAGGTTAGTACTTTTTGTTTTTTTGTACAAATATCATGATAATAATCACAATTTTTGCAATTTATTAGTGGATCACTCCACTAGCGTTATTATTATAAACAAAGATCAGAAACAAATGAAAAATTTTTTCGACGATACTGGTACCATCTGAGCTAATCGTCCACACCAGTAGTCGACGAATTTTGTCATCTGTTCTTGCTTATGGATCTCTGTATGGTGCATCCGACTCTTTAGCCGTTAGCGCCGCCTAGTGCAGAACTATGAAGTTACTTTCACCCCGAGCAGATACCTTTACAGGTACCATTGCTCGGCGAGAGGTGGCGCTATTATCAAGACTGTACTTTTTGTTTTTTTTACAAATATCATGATAATAATCACAATTTTTGCAATTTATTAGTGGATAACTCCACTAGCGTTATTATTATAAACAAAGATCAGAAACAAATGAAAAAATTTTTCGACGATACTGGACCATCTGAGCTAATCCTCCACACCAGTAGTCGACGAATTTTGTCATCTGTTCTTGCTTATGGATCTCTGTATGGTGCATCCGACTCTTTAGCCTTTTTTGGTAGAGCGTGCTGCCCCGGTCTGGCTCAAGGCACTGGTTCAAGTCCAGTATCGTCGAAAAAAAATTTCATTTGTTTCTGATCTTTGTTTATAATAGGTTAGGTTAGGTTAGAACTGCAATCCCGAACAGAAGATGACTGCTGCCAGAAAAGTAGGTTTTCGGCATTAAAACAGGATTCGGCGTAATGAAATTATGCTTATAGATCATTATGCCTATATATTGTGATTATGCAATATAGAATTATGACAAAAAAATGCGTAAACAAGGGGAACCGTTAATTAAGAATAAATTGAAATAAGTGATATTTTCTGGTTATCTCTTAGGGCGGCTTGCACCATGGCGCTAAATAGTATTTAAATACTATTTAAATACAAAATTACGTTTAACGCCTTGCACCACGTTAAATAGATCGCTAAACATGTTTAGGGAGCTGTCAAAATTAAACGCCCATCAAAGGCTATTTAACTCGGCTAAATACGTTTAGCGCCATATTTAAAATTAATTTGACGTTTACTTTGACAGGTTATGTTTGTAATATTTGGCGCCAATTGTTTAAAATTTTGTGCAACTATTAATTAATAATTGATTTCGAGTTTATATTCTGACGATGATGAAGAAATAATAGATAGACCAGTAATACTACGGGAAATTAATACAAGCATCAATTTATTTGAGACGCTCAATTACAAAAAAAACATAAGAAGGTTCCGACTACGAAAACATACCTGACAAATACTCTAATAATAACTAAAGAACACGAACACACAACACCGCACTCAGCAGTACGAATAGTGATGGCAGCAGGAGTCGGTTTATTTACTTTAGTTGGTTGTTAAATTTAGCGGCAATACTTTGCTATATTTGTTTTTAATTTGATTTTACAATGGCAACCAACAAATAAAATGTTGAAATGCGCGCGCACGTCACTTTGTCAAAATTAAACGGCCTTTTCCTATTTACGCATACTTGTCGCGTGGAAATGATTAATTCTGGTTAAAAAGATAGCTTATTTCGCCATTTACCTACAACGAAACATAGGATAACTGTTTTACCGACACATTAAACGCGTTTAGTTAAATAATCTTCAAAACAGCTTGGTGCAAGATGTTACTAAACGCAATTATGTTAATCGCATTTAACGATATAAACGTGTTTAGTTGAATTTGTTTAGCATATATTTAAACGAAATTTGGTGCAAGCCGCCCTTAGTGAATTTTTGTATTGTAAATGTTTTGTACCTGGTTGACGTATTAGTTATAAATTTAAATTCTAATTATGTAATATGTGTACACCTGAAAAGGTAGATTTAGCTGATCCAACGCTTGCATCATTAACTGCAAAATGTTGTAAAAAATGTTAACCTAAATCTGTCACACACTAAATATTAATTTCAATGTAAACTTAGATTTAATCACAATGCAGGATGTAACGGTACTAAATTACTGGATTCTTTAACGAGGCTGTGCAATTTTCTTTTAAGAGGAATGGTTCATCCACAAGTTTGTCCATATTTGTACGGAGCTTCCATGTGCGCTTTGGAAAAGAAAACAGGAGACATTAGACCTATTGCTATCGGCAATACCATAAGGCGTCTGGTTGCCAAGCTGGGTTGTCATTCTGTTAGGGAGAAAATGGCGGATTACCTTCAACCCCATCAAGTTGGTTTTGGCACACCTTTGGGTTGTGAAGCAGCAATTCATGCCACACGTTCTTTTGCACTGGCATATGACAATGAAGATAAAGTTATATTAAAGCTAGATATAAAAAATGCTTTTAATAGCCTTGAGAGAGATACGCTGCTAAAGGAGGTTAAGGATTTGGTACCTTCTCTATATCCATTCCTGTACCAGTGCTATGCCTCGCCTAGTAAGCTTTTTTATAACTGCAACGCTTTGTCTTCACAAGTTGGTGCGCAGCAGGGAGATCCGTTGGGTCCCTTAATATTTTGTCTGGCCATTCAAAAATGTATTACTGCAGTTGGGTCTTCCTTAAACGTGTGGTATTTAGATGATGGTACGATAGGAGGAGAGCCGCAGGAAGTTCTTAGTGATGTAAAAATGTTGTTGCCAATTTTATTGGCCGTAGGTTTAGAGGTCAATGCTGAGAAATGTGAGTTGTTCCCCTGTAGCTCAACTGTGCCTATTTCTGGTCTTCAATCGGTTCTTTCAGGATTGAAATTTGTAGACAGGGGGTCCTTTTCTCTTTTAGGGGCACCGATTTTTTCAGAAGGCGTTCCCGCCGCATTTAAAAAGAAGTCTGATGCTTTGTCTGCATCTTTAACCCATCTACAACAGTTATCGGCGCATGTCGCTCTGGTTTTGTTGCGCAGCTCCTTTTCAATACCTCGTATGACCTATATTTTGAGAACGGCGCCCTCTTGGCTCTTCCCTCAAGAAATTCTGGAGTTTGACCAAATTCTGCAGCATGGCCTTGAAACGTTACTAAATGTAAGGTTTCTTGAGTCGCAATGGGTTCAGGCTGTGTTACCCGTTCGCTATGGTGGGCTCGGAGTTCGGCAAGTACAAGATATTGGGCTTGTCGCATTTTTGGCTTCCACACACGCATCCATGGAACTTGTCACTCCTATTTTTTCTGTGAACGGTGACAATATTGAAGTTCCTTTTCTGAAGGAGGCTTTGTTAGAGTGGAAGGTTCGGTGTCCTAATGATACAAGACCCGATAATTTGAAGTCACAAAGATCCTGGGACGCTGGGACGACATACTGAGCAGGCAGACTTATGGCGGCCTTTTGGAAACAGCGTCCGGGGTAGATGAGGCTCGATTGAGAGCTGTGGTGGAGCCGGAGTCTGGAGCTTGGCTGCACGCATTACCATCGTCACACTGAGGTACACTTCTGGATAATGAGTCTTTAAGAGTGGGGGTAGCACTTAGGTTAGGGTGTTTGGTGTGCGAGCATCACCAATGTATTTGTGGGGCATCGGTTGAGGCGAATGGCCATCATGGCTTAAGTTGCGTTCGGAGTGCTGGTAGGTTTTCAAGGCATTACGCAATAAATGACATCATACGGCGCGCAATGGTCTCCGCCAATATGCCTTGTATACTGGAGCCTCAAGGTCTTAGTAGGACTGATGGTAGGAGACCGGACGGGTTGACACTGGTTCCATGGGCAAAAGGTCGTAGCCTTATTTGGGATGCGACGTGTGTCAGCACATTCGCTCCCTCTCACCTTGGGCACACTATTAGCAAAGCGGGAACTACGGCTGAAATTGCAGCTAAGCATAAGCATGCGAAATACTGAAATTTGGAGCCAATTTATGACTTTGTTCCGGTAGCTGTAGAGACGAGTGGTCCATGGTGCTCCGAGGCCAAGTCATTCATAAAAAAAATAGGGCAACGTTTGAGGGAAAGAGGTTGCGACCCCAGGTCTGGCTCGTACCTGGTTCAGCAAATATCGCTAGCGATACAGCGGGGCAATGCTGCTAGCATCTTTGGAACGTTTGCCCCAGGTGCTGGTCAGGCCGGAGTTTGATTATTATTTGTTATTGACGAAGCGTGTTGCGGATTGCTATAATGTATCATTTGGACGAAGCTTGTCGCTGATAAATAGTTGTATATAATTTTGACGAAGGTTGTAACGGATGCTCATTTTGTATTTAGGACGAATCCTGCGCTGTGGATATTATATTTGGATGCATGCATTTAATTTATATCACCTCAGAATAAAATCACAATGCAATAATATTATACTTACGTCAGCGAAACAGGTAGTGTCCAAAATTTTTTTATTAAATATTTGCTTTCACGTCGGAAACAAACTTATATGGCGACGGATTGATGTCAGCACCGTATTCTTTTTCCAGACATCCATGACAATAGGCCTGATTGCATTCAGCTCACAGAATATTTTATAAAGTGTTCCATATTCAGAAACGAATCTCGCTTTTAACATAACTGGCACTTTACTAAATAATCAAGGTTTAAAGTAGCTCACAGGTTTCAACGTAAATGGAAAATGTGCCGTTTTATACTCATACCCTTTTTTAATTGTGAAGAGCAAAGGTGTTTTCAGTTATTTCCTTTAAAAAAATCTGTATTTCTAATGGATGGAAAACATGCGTTAGGTTTTTTTTTACCGTTAGGTTTTGTTACGTTTCTTGACATTAAGTATGAATAAAAGACGCTTATTTACCTGAGTTAAAACATATTTACTGACTCGAAATATATTTACTGACTTGAAAATGTACAAGTTATAATTTTCGTACAAAAGTTTCCCTACAAGAAAGTTCCACTCATGACATCAGCCGGTACTGTTAGATTTCACCGCGCCGTAACTTCGGATTAGATATTTGACGCGACGCGCCGTTATTAGTCTAGAAAAGTTTTACTACCAGGGGCGAGACAGCCTCCCTGATTAGAGCACACCTCAGTCGTTACACTAATAAGTCGCGTCGGGAGGGATTCAAGGTTGACTCGGTTTACGAGCCAACTTAATCGAGTTCTGAGGCATGTGGCACTGTACTGGCGATGTGTGGGGTTGACACGAAGAGTGAGGAGCGTCCCTATCTATTAAGGTCAGCATTCGCAAAGATTAAACAAATCCATGATGAACGTTGTGGTTTATCAGAGATGCAAAAATAAAATAAACAGGAACAGTCCAAGTCTATAAAATGTTAACATGATAATATACATTTTTAAAACTTTTCTTTATATCCCTTAATCTTTATCTATTTGAGTAGGTGTATCGTATCAACACAGCTGTAGACTATATTACTAGATAATGATAAAATTGCGTCGTGACATTTCTGAAAAAAAAAATACATAGATGCTAAATTAACTGTCATGCAAAGCACTAAAACGGTTATATACAATTAAAGGCATCTTCAACCCTATATCGATTTCTCTCGCAGATTTTGATATTCATTAATACTAAGTATCGCCATTTTGACGATAAGGTTTGTAGAATTCGTAACAGAACTAAATCTCTGGGCAGTAAACTCTGTTGGTTTGCGCAGTTTAAACAGCAAACTCGTAGCATTATACTTTTGAAGTACCCCGAACCTACAGATTAATTTCCCGAAAGTTTGAAACACATTTTGTCTGTTGGCTGCCCGGGAAATTGTTTGTGAATAAACAACCACGAAAAGTAGACGTGTTTTATGATGAATATTAATGAATCACAAAACAGGAAGATTAATTCGGTGAACGTTTAGCTATCGGTCGATGTATCCTAGTCAATAATTAATTATATTTGTATAAATTAACGCAGGGATTCATTGTATATATATGTCACATTAAATTACCAGTAATACACAGTGAATTTAAATAAAATACATGGAACAGACACTGCGAAAAAATTAAATAGAATAGTTACGTAGAAGCAAACCTACAAATGCCGTACTAAGTTCAACTAGAGTTTCTTTGTGAAATCTATTCATTATAATTTTAGTGAGCTTTTTTGTTAAGTAAATGGTTTATTTTATTGCATGGACAGATATATAGATAACTAGTTTCTGCCCGCGACTTCGTCCGCCTTAAATTCGTTTATCGCGGATAAGGGTATTTTTCCGGGATAAAAAGTAGCTTATGTCCTTCCCCGGGACTCAAACTATCTCCATACCAAATTTCATCCAAATCGGTTCAGCGGTTTAAGCGTGAAGAGGTAACAGACAGACAGACAGACACACTTTCGCATTTATAATATTAGTATAGATTAGTATGGATATGGATGAAGTAGACGAAGTGAAGTTGCTAGTACTAAAATATGATTAAGAGTAATCAAACTTACGAAATAATAAAAACACAGGTGTCTAACTTGCATTTTAGTATATAATCAACGTTATTAGATGTAAATACTTATGCTACATATGCATACCTCATGGCAAATGAACTCTTGTGCTGTAATTCTTGAAAATGTCACCTTTTACAATGCTACGAGCACATGGGGTAAAAACAATGGGCATTCTGGCCTTTACCCGCACAATACGGGCTGGGTGGCCTGGCCTGGCTTTATTATGGCGAGGCCCATAGCACACGCAAAAAACCGTGTGCTAACGTGTAATATTCGCTTGTTACGTTATATGAGTAATGACGTTGAAAAACGAGATAATGTCGCTTTGTGCCCGAGGTAAATAAGTGTGATGTTGTCAACTAACGTACAATATGTACAAGAGTACCGTTTGAAACGGATAGTAGAGGCTTGCGCTAGAAATTATTTTCTATAACGCATTCAGAGAAGGATTTGTCATTGCCTTCCATTTGTATTTTCCGTGTCATAAATAATCATCTCTGTTCATATATAATACAGAAATGTATCTCTATCTCAACACTGTAACGATTTTAAATCAACATTAACTAGCACTTCTACAAACTATTTAAATGAGTTGTTTACACCGAAAGTCGTGTTTTGCATCATGAAGATATATATATTAAAAGTATTAGTTAACTATTGCAGACGACATTAATAAGTCACCTTCCAACATCTTTGTGGTTTGAAATTTACTATGCATGACCTATTCATACCCATAAAACACTCCTAACCAATGTGATCACAATGTGAACAGTATCGGTAGAATGTATAAGACTAAGGCATATTTATAGCACCTCAATACCGGGAACCATCCTGTTTTTAAGTTTAAAAGGTAGCAAGTGTATATGACGCCTATGGTTTCTTACGATATTCTGTTTTTAGACGACGGTCCGACATTATGATGCACGCGAGCGCAGGAGCATACGAGCACGTGACTTCCGCTGTCGAAATAGACTTGCGCCTTCTTTCGTCGCCCTCACAATAACGCACATGCAGTAACATCATATGTGATTACAAATCCTATGGGCACATGTGCTATTGCTCTTTCAAGCAGGATTGAGCTTGTTTCTCGCTTGTATGTCCTTATTGTGGTGTTTGAAAATTTGGACTTTGCTTTGCATAAGGTAAAGTTGCTTTTACCACGGGATTCTAATGAGATCTGCGTTTGTAAAGTTTTTATTCCCTTTTTGAAATATCACTTGCGGCCATTTCAGGACAGGTTAAAAAATGGCGGAAGCACTTATTTGCATCTATCCATCACTCCTCGCCTTTTTAACCTTTTTTTTCTTTAAATTGTTTATCTTTTTCACCCTTATTGCGATATTTCTATTTACTCACAGATCAGCCATCCTGTTTTCTTTCGGTGAATTCAAAGTATAAATATACAGTTCCAAATCCCAGTGTCGGGGATTTCTGAGAGCATGGTTTGAAAGCTCTCGTTTAAAATGAAATGTTGAATCTGAGCTTTTCTAAAATTTAGTGAAACGGAAAATACTGGCATATTTCAAGAAACGCAGACTATTTCGGTTAGAGCACTACTCTTTCAAGTTAAGAGTGCTTGTCTCGCTTGCGGAAATTTTACGTAAAAGGATGCTGTGTCTACAGTGAAAATCTAGTTTTTTATAACAAGTCTTAGGGTTTTGTAGTATAGTAATAGTATTTCTTTTCAAACGTTTACAGACGTTTTTAACACGTTCAGTGTTAGTGCGCAAAAAATGAGAAGTATCTTAAAATTACATTTCTTTACTGAATATTTTAGATTCTTTCATCAAACGTAACTCGTAAAGACGGGTTCATAAATAGTGACTTTATTAAAAAAATATGCCAATAGTTCACTTTTTTACCTTTAAAATGTATAATTACTTTTATGCGTAATATAAATGGGCCAATGTTATTTGCATTTATCATTTTGAAAGTGTAAAAATTCACGGCCGTGAATCTAAAAAAACTAATAAATACTTTAAATACTGCTTGTAAGTTATTAATCAACGATGATTATACCGAACAAAAATCTGAATCAATTTCGTAACACTAAACTCTCGTAACTGCAACCATGCAATAAGCTTATCCACTAGAAAATCAATGCCACTACCTCAACTAACCTGGATGTTAATTTTGCGATCAGCTGATCCCGTCTGACTCCAATCAGGTACCGTAGTCAAGTCTTGAATTATTCACGTTATGACGAGCCTGATTACCAGCTGACCCAAATTCGCGGCGGAATGTAGTACCCTCGTACCCTGTCCTACTGATATAAACCAGAAAGCTTACGAACGTATGCCATTCCTAGGATTATACCTCTTTTTGGATTTGCATCGTCTTTTCCTTGCCACGAAACCCAACGACATTCCCTCAGCGGCACAAACATAATTACTTCGCCTCTATACATTTATCTGATCATGCCTGTGTTACGACGTAATATCTGCGGCAATATGGAATAATTGTTATACATTCATGTCTTCGCCCATCTCCATCTCTTTAGGTCGTTATTCGTTTGGGTGAGTTTAATTTCATCCTAAAATTAATATCAACGTTTACAGGATCCAAAAGGCTTATTTCATCGGTATCTGCGTTACTTAAGAGAATTAAAAAAAGATGGACTGCATTCCAACTGAAAGCCAACTCGAAGTCGCAATGCCATGCTGTTTCAACCCTTACTATATATATTGTTCTTCAATAAGCGCGATATCCCCAAAGCCTCACCGAAACTTGGGTACACAGACTGTCTAGTATAAAGTGCACGGCATTGCAGAAATATCCAAACCCAGCTGCTTTTCTGCTTTTCCATAAATACCTTATTCAGATTCAACACATTGGGAAACTTTCGCCTTGGCACGTAATTGTTCCCCAAATACCGCAGGCCCAAAGTTTCCCTTTGAACATTTTTCGATTAAGTCCCTGCGTCGCTCCCCTAACTTGCCAATTCTTTTTAACTTGATAAAATAGGTATTAACGAGCTTTTACGTCGTCTTTGTAAATTATTTCTCGATTCTCAAGATCTTCTCGTGCATTAATGTTTAAGTGAGATTTAATTAAACATTAACCTCTTGAAAACTATTTTGCAAGATTTTTCCATCAATGATCACTTGAGTCTAATTGACTCTCGACGTATGTTTTTAAATACAATAATTACTTCAATAACTTGAACTTTCTTGTCATTCAAACTATAAATAACAAAAAATTGAATAAGTTTCTTTTCAAAACAGTTTGAATAAATCCATTCCAAGCCCGCAAAATTTCTTGACTCTGAGTGGGCATTAGGTGCCCTCGACAAGTAAAAAGGGTAACTTTTTCCCGGGGCCAAGTAGTGAAAGCTGTATGTTGACAAAAGTTGTAGGCATAAGTATGTATGTGGTAGACAGGAGATTTTGTCGGGGGAAAAGGTCCATTGTACTAACCCTCCGTCCCCAGGCGACTCGAGGGTGGGCTTTGAGAGTCTGATTGTAACACGCTTACCATTCCGCTTTCCAAACCTAAATTGATATCTGTGCTAATTTTATAACTTTGTAGACGGTGTTTGTCATGATACGAGTATCTCGGAGTTTATTTGAAAAGTCCTTGTAAAATAGGCTTTGTAATTCCTTTTAACGTAACATTTACTAAAATTACTGTAGCAAGATAAGGTAAAGGTTATTCAACAATTCCACTTCTATTTTAGGTTCCGTTTTACTGCTTCTTTTAAATAGTCTGATGGCGAGTGACTTGGCATTCTCAGAACTAGAACGAAAAACTAGGTGAGCGCTACTCATTTATTTATGCTTGCTCAGCAATTTCTGCAATCATCTATATCTATACTATTATAAAGTTGTACAACTGAAATGTCTGTACATTGAAGACGTAAAAAAAATTGTTACGGACTTTTTGGAGTGCACTAAAACGAAACATATTTATTTTAATTTGTTGTAGCTGTTTTTGTTGCTATTCTAATTTTAAACTGGGTATCTCCAGATGGTTGTAGGATACTTTTTACTCGACTATGCTAAAGAAAAAAAGAGGGGTTATGACTTTTTCTCCTCCGCGAACCAAGTTGCGGGCGCCTTCTAGTGATTATTATTTATCTAAGTCATTTTACATAATGGAACTTATGTATTCCACATATGCCGCATCCCTCACAATTTTATTTCTACGCATAAAATAAGCCTGAACTTATCTATTCACTAGGCATTGTCGAAGCAAGGTTTATGTTTAATTTAGATTATTCTCCGAAGCAATAGACTGTCCGGTGTTTTCGTTCCTTTGTTTCTTAGTAGTGCGCCGATAAATGTTTACTGTCGCCGTTAATTTACTATGGTGTTGCCATGTTAACAATGAAATATCGCATCTATTTTTCTGGCTGTCTTATAAAAGAAAGTTAGTTTTTTTTTTAGTTGCCGTATCTATTCTCATCAAATGAAATCAACACTTTTTTTGATGAACTTTTTCATTTAACTATGTAGGTACCTACAGACTATACTAGCGGTTTGTAGTTGTCACGAAACTGACAATTAAGTGGCCCATGTTTCGCTACAAAACCGACAGGTTACACACTTTTTGAGTATAATTTATGGTTTATTTCACCGTTCATTTTTATATAAAAATACCCCTATGTATTTGCACATAAATATCAAAACAGAAGAATAAGACTGAGCGCAGTTTGACGTATCTTGAAAACTGAAGTACTCCTAAAAGATCAGACCCCTGTTTATTGTTGCTTAACTGCTTTGGATTGATAGGGTGACGAGCACCATCAGTAATAATTACTTCTCACTTCACTCTCTCCACCTCGTAACCCCCGACAAACCGTAATGGCAAAACATTTTGATGTCGGTTTTTCCCTACAAGTTTGTTACGTTTTGCGAATGTCGTGAACGAATGGAAGATCACGATTTAATACCTCACTGCGTCAGAAGGTGGGTTATGTTTTTGAGTGTATGTAGTCTCTCTTATTGGCTCATTTTGCAGACTAAACGGCGTGATGAATTTTGTCATATGAGGTGTCTATAGATTCGTCTTAATTGTGGGAGTGGATATATATAGTATTTTTTTAATCACAGTATGTTAGAGGTTTTACTGACGGGTTTTTAATTTTGTAATTGATGGTCTTTTTTTACGTTATTTTGTACTATGGTGGTCTTCTAGTAGTGTAATGCTGTCTTCCTTCTTATAAAACTCATCATATCTACCACCCCGCTGCCGCCACTGCGTCTGCCGAAGCGGCAACCTATTACTAAGCTTCCGATGTCTGTCTGTCACAGAGCTATAAACTCTTAAACCGTAAAGTTTTAACAGAATGTGTATATTGTGGCCGATACAAATAATAAAAGTCAAAAGGAGTCCCATACAAGATAACCATTTTTTGCGTAAACAGACATTCTTAGTGACCCTTTAGATGAAAATTACCGACCAATATAAGGTATTAGTTACAATTAAGGTTAAAAAATATGTTCGTTTTAATATTACAGTTAGGTATAATTACTTACACATCATTAAGTTCATATAAGTTAAAAACGGAGAAATTCTGAACAAGTTCTTGTGCCGACCCCTGCTATCAATCATATTTAAAATTTTTCAGAAGTTCAGCAAATAATGCATGTAATTATACCATCTAACGGGCTTGACATCGAAGCGTAGCACTTACGTTATTTTATTTCTCTCCTAATAATGTTACAAAAAATCCCAGTTCCCCTGAAATGGATATTTTTATTCCGCTATGTTTTGCCAGGGAGTTGTTTTACCTCCCTCCCTTTGGGATCTTCACAGTTTGAATAAAATAATCAATAGCGGCTAAATTCCCGGCGCACCGGAAACAAAACTGCTTTTTTAAATGTTTAGGCTAATAAGACATGAACTCCTAGCGTTATGATCAATTTATGAAGTGTTAAATAGATCAATTTTAGAAACATTACTTAGTGCAAACTTTTTGCACATCCCAATCAAATGCCATGTTTCTTAATTTCCCTTGCCGTGTGCACCCTAAAAATCTAAACTATTATTTAAAAGTCAGAACTTGTCGTCATGCTGTTACTAACACACTACGTGCTCGTCATTCCCCTAAAGGGAAAAATATATAGCATAGCTGCGCAGACGGAGCGAATGAAATCAATTTTAAAAAGTACTCAAATTATATTTTTAATAATACTTTCTCAGTTTATCTTCTCCGCGCACTTGTCACGGGCACAATCAATTCCTAAATTTGTTCGGACTTCTTCAAAATAATTGGAGAGCATGTCTGCGCCGAAAATTTCGCAGGATTCTTGTACCAAAATATTTTTTCCCTCATTAAATCGTTCCAAAAATTATTCATCGTACTCGTAATAAATACTAAATATATTTTTATCTTTAAATATTTGTTAAAGAGTCGGAAAAAGCTCGTGCTTCCCCAACATTAGCTTTGGTCCCGATCATTAATCATCACTTGACTTTGTTTTAGCCAAATTTCCTCGAGGAAATCTACATCAAAGTCTTTTCGTAATACGACAGGCCAAATTAAGGTTACTTCCTGAAACTGTGAAATGAATGCGTTCAAGTTCGGATGTCTGGAAGTAATTTCTTAAAATAACATTGCCTTTCAAGTGTCTAAAAGTACGCTGTACTAAAAGGAATGTATAAATGTATTCCCTGAAGTGCCTTTGCGACAGAACGCATGAGACAGAATCTACAGTTATAAGCGAAGGCGGTTGACGGTTCTATTTTTTTTTATGTCACTGCTTATCAACTTTGAACCCATGTACGTTTGGAGCCCTTAACGACCAGACGAAAGACCTCGAGAAGTTCCAGTATATATATGACTGACTCGCACGGATCTAATGAATCTTATACGTTGGGAAAGCATTATCCACTGGTTGGATCAACCGGTTGCTCTTATTATAGTTTGTGCACTTTTGTACCCACATCAATTTTCCGGGCCTTAATTGTTGGTTAAGTCATGCTAATCTATCTGCATTGTTTATTTAGGTCATATTCATCTATATGGTAGGGTCTAAATTGCGGATTCGATGTATATTATGCAAGTAGATTATACCTACTCGTATATTCTAAATATTTTTTATTTGATACAAATAGGTAAATACACACACACTTTGTTGGTTAGATATACGCCACATGTAAAACCAAATTCTCAACAGTATTCATTCGCAACAGTTTATTTCTATTTAAGAAATATGCATCGAACGATTTTAATCGATATGCTCTATAACTTTTTATTATGCACTTGCGTTTTCAATAGATAATATTTTATATAAACGAGCATTACATTCTACCACTTTGTCCATTCATAAAGTTTTAATTTGAATGTAAGTTCTAAAAGGAAGCTTTTTAAGGATTTTTTTAATTATTCACACACGGAAAAGAAATCATCCACAAGACGATGGGGTGTTTTAATTGTGTACTATCCATATGATGATACGTAGTTATCATTGCGTCAATATATTGTAAGGTCAGCCAACGAGGTGACGGATTATTTGAGTAGTTCAGATCGTGGCAATTATTAGTCTTTCTCGGATGCAGACTCCTTTTTTGCATCCAAGATACCGTTGGAATGTTAGAATTCGTTTTTAAGTCTGGTTAAAACTTTTCTTTTTAAATGTAATATGGAATTGTTTGCAAAATAAGTGCATCTTGTTCACTTATTGCGATTTTCTTCCACTTAGCCTCCAAAGAGCAATATCATTCGCTCGCCGCTATGCACTCGCGACCGAAGACGCTCGCAGCATTCTATTTGCGTTCGATCATTATGCGGCAGCACGCTTCTTTAACTGTGTAACAGTACCCGGCCCGTTTCCGTTCGCTGTCTCGTCGGTTTTATAGCTCCTATGTGTAGTCGTTTGTCAAGTTTGTACGAATTTGTGAAGGGGTAAAACTTTAGAAAGAAGTTAGTCCGATGTGACAGCAAATGATACCATTTGGAGTGTTTCGCCTGAGCAAATGAATTATTCCCCTTCAAATATATTGCTGGAAAGAGAAAACAAATTGCGACTGCTTTTAATAAAATCTGGTCTTTGCCAAGTCGTCATATCTTTAAGAATAATGTTAATAAACTAATAAATTTAATTTGGCCCCCTACATATTTTCATATACCTCACGATTCTTTAAAGGAAGGTATTTTAAGAAGCATTAATTTTATTTTTAGGGTTCTTCGGCCGTCGGTTTACATAATTACCATGGGCATTATGCAATTCAAGTTTAGACAATCCTCCTGTGACTCGTTCGTCTCCGCGTAATTGTCGGACTTAGTTATTCGCCTTCTAAATTAGACGTCTATGTTTAGTCGGAAGAGACGGCAGTCGTAGTTGTGTGGAGAAAATAAATCTCCATTATGGAAAAACTGAGTATATTTACAATTTCTAATTTGTTGTGGCCTGTATATTATTTACTTTAATGTTCTACAACCTTACACATTTAAATACGCCACAATATGCTGTAGTATGTACACCAAGATATTGCAAAAACACTTCCGCACATACTAATGTACTAAAACGACATTTGCAAGGATTGCTTATTTAACATATTCTCCAATTAAATTTAAAATATAATTCATGACAACATTATTCGAGTCTCATTGAAAAATCCAGTTCTATAAAAACCTCGTCTTGCGTCAAACAAGGTCTTAGATTCTTGACGTAAATTTAAAAACGGCTCAAGTTGCAACTTTCGAATTTATAGTAATAGAAAATACCCTGAAATAGCCAGTTTGTCAATTGGCTGCAGGTTGATAAGTTATGTTGGCTACATGGTGTTAACAGCAGAGCACAATTTTTACATCTGCAATTTTAACTGTAACTATGTATTTACTTTCGAATTCCTCTGTTACCCAAAATCCATGAAAGTCATAAAGTAATGTTAGTCATGAAATCATTTGTTATCTTTGAAAAAGTGGTTCTGTAGAACCCATTAGGTTAAAGGTTTGTTTTATGACAATTCTGAAAAGTTACCGGTTTTATAGAAAAATGCGATTATGACCAACAAATTCAGACAGGTACATTATTACATCGCAACTTTCGATGTGCAGTCAATATAGACCCATGTACCTGCTTCGTATACTAGTTAGTGTTTTGCCATGGCACAGCGTAATTGTCTCCTCTGAGATGTGCCGTATCCCCAGTCCCCGATTTGTATGAGTCGAGAACATTTCTCAATTCTGATGCAAAATGAAAGATTCCAAAAATACTCGGGAACGGCACCTTCTTCATTTATTTATGCTATGGTAACATAACTGCAAAACTAGAATCCACTCAGCGTCTCTCATTACTTGTTTACTAACCTGGCCTTTCTTTGTCCTCAGCATGTGTTTATGAGTGGGACACCCGACATGGGGGGCGCGCGGTTCGTCGCGTGCGCGCTTCTGCTGCTCTGCCCACTGGCCCTGAGTCGTCACGACGAAGACTTCGCCTTTGACAACAGCGAGGAGTTCCAAGTGAGTACATCTCTCACACCGCTTAAAGAAGAAATGGTTCTCGATATTGAGGCTGTTTACCAGTGCGATAGACCAAGCAAATTAACACGTTCTCTGTACCTATTCAAAACGATCTGATAATGTCACAAGTCTGAGTGTGAATCCAGTATGGGAACGAGACTCCATAGTGGAAGCATGTTCTCCTGGCAAGCAGCTACGTAACTCATCATTGGCACCCGGAAAGAGGACGTATTAAGCCACTGAGTGCAACCCTCATTTCTTTTTATTTTGCTGTTATCAATGAAGTTTCATCAAACTTGAATTTGTGTTTGTATCTTTTCGTGATCGATTTCGTAGCCACTAAAATAAACTTTACGTCTATTCCTAACACAATATTGATCTTTGGATTGATCCGTTTCATGGACGGTTTCACAAAATAATTGCCTGCTTTAATAATAAATCATGCAAACTCTGTTGCATTCTTCTTGTATTGGATATTTTGTTTTCGTTTCAGTCCAATTAACATTCAATAATGTCTGTGCACGATATGAAAAATATATATGTAGTGGTGCTAAATCGCGCCGATACACAGTAGTTTCCGCCCCTCACAGAAAAACAGCACTTATCTAAACTAAAACAATCACTTGAAACTTTCCTCCCGCGGCAAAAGAAGACAAAGGATTACGGGCCGTTTGCGCGACTTACTTGTAATTTATTTTGCTTTCTTTCAGGTTGAACTAACAGCGAACCATTCAGAAATAGCGAAAAATGGCCTAAAGAGGTTATGGGGTGTTCCTGACACATCGGCCTACGTGGGACATCTGTTCCGAATGGAAATACCCAAACAAGCATTTACCGGAGACGTACTAGCATATAAGGTACGCCGTCAATTCCATTCGTTCTATAGAATTTGTTCAATTCAATTCTAAATTCAAATGTAGCACTCCAGCACAGAATTATTTTCCTGCAAATGCGGGTAGATTTTATAGAAAGGGGTTGAATCAGCGAAGAAATTGAGTTTAAATTTCTGTGTCCTGTTTTTCAGAAATTCATTCCTATACATTTCAAGACAATCGCTACTACAGTTTCTGAAATCAAGCAATATTTGCTTTTGCGATCTTAATCTAGAATGTTTTTAAATATGACATTGCATCTCAAAAATGCATGATTTCATATAGATACGCTTTCACTCCGGTAAAAGACATTACTACATATGTAAATGTTTTCATAATAAATTACTGGGTCACTGAACTTCCTCTGACCAATGAGTCATCGATTTATGAATGTACTCCGCGTGTTAAACTCGGTGGCATAAATAATTAATTGTTTAAGTGCTGCGAGATTGCATAGAGGTAAATTACTTCATTAAGTAAATACGTATTTATTTAACGTTCAATTTTCCGGTCCGTCGATCTTCCGCCCGCGTGTCGCTTTCGACGTCGGAACAATTTGCCTTTGAGTTTCGATTAAGGGTCATAATAGTGGATGCATTGTAGGTGAGAAATTATAGAAGAAAAGAAAAGCCATTGCGTAATACTGGCGTTAGTTATAGACGACACGTTTGGCTCAGTGTGTTGTACAACGGCCTGCGAAGCGGGCGGTCCCGGGTTCGAATCCCTGCCAGGGCAAGTGTTTGTGTGATGAGCACGAATGTTTGTTCCTGGGTGTTCGATGTTTTCTATGTATTTCAGGTTTACCATTTATTTATCTATATATTATGTATATCGTCGTCTAATACCCAGGGTACAAAGTTAGCTTAGTTTGGGACTAAGTCGATTTGTGTAAGCTTATTTTTAATTACCTATTGCTTTGACAGCATATAACAACTTATATTGTTACTTATTTCACAAGATTTAAAACTAAAGTAAATTAATAGCCAACTTTTCGATTCCATTATTTTATATTTTAACAATATATGAAATGTACTACGATCCTGTTTTTTTTTAAATTTTGTTTAATCACACTTTTTAAGATTATTTAACAGCGCCGAGGCTTGTATATATATATATATATATATATATATTCAATTTAGCAAATAAAAGGTTCGGTAATATGCTATTTGAATCCAGTTATCCATAACTTCAGCAGCTTTTGAGTAACACATTGATTCACTGTGTTTCATTCACCAGGTCCACAGTGAAGATGGCCGTCGCACGCCGAGCTGGCTGGCCGTGGACTCGAGACACGGTCTGATCAGCGGGGTACCGCAGCACCAAGATCTGGGCGCCCACACCTTCACTGTGACCGCGCATGGACGGACCAGGGGGCTGAGTGCCACGGACTCATTCACCATCGAGGTACTTTAACACGAAATCTGCATGTTTATGTGTATACTTAGTTGGTTAATAAGTTCTGTTACTAAGTTTTTTGGAAATAAAATAAAATTACGCTACTCTCTTTACCTGCCTCTGAAACCTTGAGACAAACATACTATAAAAATACGCACAAGAGTCAAGTGGAAAATCAGTCCATAATTTGAAATACAGTTTCTTTGTAAAGTTTATGGTTATGAAATACTTTAAACAGATCTTCATCTTTATTTTAAGGTGCAATTTATGTAAGCCAAGGCGACACAATCGCCAGTATTCGTGTTTTACGTACTTTGTTCAGTTGCGCGCTAGCGAAATTACGTTAGCGTTCTGTGCTAAACAGAAAAACAACCTTAACTTCTTTTTTAATTGGAATATTTAGTGTAGGGATGGATACAAAAAAATATTGCTATTGCAAAAGAAGCCCTAACACAGAAGTTTTAGGAAATTATAACATTTCCTTTCTTAACCATTTTAAACACTGGTTCTAGATCACTTTTAAAAAGAGATTTTTATCAAATCTTGCGCGTAATTGCAGCGGTGGTATATCTCGAAGCTTAAGAGTTAGCAAAGAAAGTAGAGTAAAGTTTAAATTGATGTACGGTAATAATATAAAAAATACCGTAATTTTATTTTATTTGCAAAAAACCTAATAACAGAACTTATTAACCAGCTAAGTAGGTTTCCTCTTACAGTGACCTAAAGACATTTACAGAATGATGAAGATATAAATGTTATGTTTCCCAGAATCTTAACCTTTTCAACCTCGTAATTCTTTTAATCGAAAAGTCCGTTGTGTGCACCCATAAAGAGTTTAATTGGAAAAGTATAAAAGGCGCCAGCATCCTTCCCCGATTAGTGGAGTGAGACTAGTGTGTATTGGCCAAACAAAGAAAGTGGGTCAGTCAAATGAAGCCAGACCGCTTTTGTATGACTTCTGACTCTTATTTATAGAGCGGATGAGCGGTATATTAGAGTTTAGATGCACTTTAGTGACTGCAATGAAAACATGCTTCGTTTTGATACATAACAATGTATGCAGCATATTCATTCATGGATCAAAAAGCAATGCTAGCAGTTTTTCAATAGTTGATTCAACAAGCTTAAAAAGGAACACATACTATCTGCGATTTCATATCTGCGGTTATACATAATTTTATGAAATAAGGAGTAATCATTACCTAGTATATAGTCTATGGATAAGTATATAACATTGAGCCGACGCAGCTAAATCGATTAAGTAAATCAGTCTTCATTTGTCTTCATTTAGGGAGCTTTGAGGTTTATTGACGACTTTTAATCTTTTCAAACGCAAAGTTGGTCATTTTTATCGTCGTAGAAATAGAAAGGGATCCGTTTCTGATAGATACGTGTGTCATGAGAATATATGCAGTCAGCATCATACCTATATGTATATCAGTCAAAGTTCCAAATATAACGCAACACATTTTATTCTTATTCTTAGGTACTTATAGAGATATGTGACGATATACGTATTTATTTGGCGGTTTGGATGCTACAGACTATTTGATGCTGACTATAGTCATTACTGCCGTATATACGAATTATACGTCTGTATTTTTTAATTAATCCAAAGCAAACACCGCAAGCACCGACCGTTCCAATTTTGTATATGCTTTTACAACAATAACTATAATCAATTACGTATGTTCGTATCCTACAGGTGAAGAGAGCAGAAGAGAAGCCCCATTCCAAGTACGGTTCCTGCGTGGGCTCCGAGAACCGCCTAGTGCTGGCGATCCTAGTCGATGGCGCCTTCCAGCAGATCACGCCGCGGCAGCGGATACGGGCGCTCATGGAACTCGCCAACTTCATGGCTCTAGATTGGGTAAGGCATTTAAATGAAGAGGCAGAGAAGCCCCGGTTCCTGCGTGGGCTCCGAAAACCGCCTAGTGGTGGCGATCTTGGTCGTTGGCGCATTCCAGCAGATCACGCCGCGGCAGTGGATACGGGTGCTAGAACGCGCCATCTGCATGACCCGGGACTGGGTAAGACGTTTAAATGAAGAGAGCAGAGAAGACCCAGTCTTAGTGCGGTTCCTGCGTGGGATCTTCGAGAACCGCCTAGTGCTGACAATCCTGGTCAATGGTGCATTCCAGCGGATAACGTCGCGGCAGCGGATACTGGCGCTCATGGACTGGGTAAGACATTTAAGGGAAGAGAGCAATGAATCCCCAGTCCATGTATAGGTAAGCATGCTACATAGTCGGCTTCATCGTCGGTGAAATTTAAGTCAAATGCTTGCCTATCGAATATGCGATTTTAACGTGGGCTCCGAGAACGAACGAACACAAATTGCAGTCATTTGCATTAAGCGTGTGAAGATATAGATGATCAATTATTATGAATGATATAGCAGCGCGATCCGACAGGTCCAAGATTACTAGAGAACGCTTGGAACGTAATCGTATTTTGGTAGCGTGAAAAATGTATTCTAATCCAAATTCGTCCACCCGTACATACAACTTATAATACCTCCCTTGAACGAATTTCTCTTGGATGTCACTTGCAAACATTCAGATACATTTCTTTAATTCAATCAAGTCTGCCTGTAATAGATACATTGATTCAAATTAACAGAATGTCGTGATCGTAATTGTGGAACTTAATGATCTCATTAGAACCGCTGTTAAAAGTAATTGCCGATTACATCGACACATGTCACTTTCACTCCAAGTCGCCACACGCAACTAAAGGACTTAAATTTACATCTTAACCTATTTGATGTCTTAATAGACTTAAAGTTAACAAGAAAGCATCAATAGGGGCCGAGAAATAGATTGCTGGATCAATTTAAAATCCTTTTTTAATCAATGCCTAAGTGTCTTTGTTGATTTGTCGCTATATCGCAAAAACGGAAAAAAACGTGTTATTCATTGAGATATTATTGGCATAAAGGCCGAAACGTTACATTAGTTATTTGTTATGCAAGAATGCAAAGTTGTTATTTGGCTCGAGTGTTAGAATTGAAAGCCGAGAAAGCAGAGGAATCAAATATAAGTTCCTGAGCGTAATGAGGGTTTCAAGGCACGAGTAGCCAAATCATTTTGCAGCCGTGCGAAACACAACTTTTTACCTCACTTCAGCGAGATACAAATATCTTCTACGAAAATGTAACTAAATACGATAGTTTTTTATTTAAAACTATTGTTAATGAGCCTGCAAAACACACTCATAACGTCATAACAAAACAAACAAAAAAACCCATAAAAAATGTAAATTCGAACTTTAAATAACTTCCACACACACATATATAAATAGATAGAATTTAAATACCCGATCCCGTTATTATTGCGCACAGCCACCAATGCTTACACCTAAACAAACATATCACGACTACAGGATTATGCAATTGTGAACCATTACAGTTAGTAACTGAACACATGTACCTCGGACTGATTTTTGACACTAAGTTTAGTTGGGGACCTCACATTAGTCACGTATATTACAAACTGAGATCCAGACTTTCAAAACTCTCTGTTTTAAAATATAAACTCCCTTACAATATACTTAGAATGTTATACCTGTCGTTAGCGCAGTCCGTAATAGACTATGGACTAAGTAGTTACGGCAGAACGTTTAAAACGTATATTGATAGTATATATCGAATACAGTTAAGCATATTAAAAGTAGTTATACCGAATTATATTAGAAAAACAAGTATAGAATTACTGGTGGCTTAGTATGGGAGATGAAATAAAGTCCAACTACAGTATATCCTATTTTATTTATCAGAAGGTTAATTACACTATTACAAAGACCGAATCAAGGACACGGGCAGGCGGAACCGGGACTCGCGATATTCTATATCTGCGCGACTCTAATGTACCGAGGTATCTAAGCGACTGCTGTCCCGCCGTGCCCGCGTTGTCCGTATCGAGAATGCTGATGCGACAATACGGTGTCGCCACACAAGATGTAAAGAAGACTGTCATTTTTCAATATTGTAAAATTATTACTATATACAGAACAGAATCAAACTAGCAATTGTAAATGAAGAAATTGATAAAATACAAAGTTTAAATAAATATATCAGACCTGCAAAACTTAGAAAGTTGGAGTACTTACCTACATTCGTCTTACCAACATGTAATAATGCTTATGGGAAACGTACTTGGGAATACTTGTTACCTAATATTCTTAATGAAGTGCCCCCCGATATACTTAATGATATTTATCAGAACCCATACCACAGCAAGCGTATTTTGAAAGCGTTTTATTTGTGCTAATTGCACAGAACTAGGGATTGCAATCCGGTCCATTTCTCAATCCGGTCGGATCCGGCCGGATTGAAGTTTTGCTATTGCGTCTATCGAAAATTATGCTTTTTGTCCAGTTTATTGGCCGTAAAGTAGACACGCGGAGCTGTTTTTGCAAATTAACTAATGAAACAATGGTTTAGCGCTAAAAATCACTCTTATTAAGTCAACAATCAGTCTCACTACCACTAATTTCACAGTAAGATGAAAATTTAAGCATCTGCTTCATTAATATTTAGCCTTAACTTAATAACAATATTAACCTATTTACAGCCACACATGAAGACATGGTAACCTTGTCCCACATTGTTAATATAAATTAAATTAAATCTTTTTTATAAAAAATAAAACAAACACTTTAATTAAAAGGATTTTTTATAGTTTTAATTGCCAAATCTAAGAATTTACCACTAATTTGGTGTATTGGATCATGATTCATGATCTTTCTTTTTTACTTTGACCCCACTTTTCTTCTCTACAATGTAATTATTTAATCAACTTTATTAATACGATAAAAGGTACCATCAACAATAATAAAATACTATACTTCCTTAATACCCGCAATATTAAACATACATAAATAAATCTAATCAATAATCATATATCACATCACATTGCACTTTAAATACTAGGTAAGGGACATGTTACAAGAATACAAAATTATGTATTCGTTAAAACGTACGTGGTGCATATACAATGGGATGGTGCCGTCCGATAAGCAAAATATTGCCTGTGTTGGAAGACACCGCTTTTCTTTAATCATGGTACCGTACGTTATTACACAATTTATTATATATAAAAGAAAAAAATGGATTACAGAATACAATTGTAGTTAAAGCAATACAATACAAATACAAAAGATGATTTAAACGCATTAAATTAGTTTAACTTAAATTTAAAGTGCGAATGTGTGCGTGTGTTTAAGTGTTTGATCTCAACGTAGTAAAATCTCTATTTCCTCATAACTTTTACATTTTAACCATTTAGTTGTAATTATTTTACATTCGTAATATGGTTTTGGGTAAATATTAAGTAATTTGTTGATTTTATTATGCATATGACTTGCAGTTGCTTTCAGATGCGATCTTGCAAAAGTGGTTCTAGTGTGTGACAGAATAGCTACATTACTGATTGTGCTTTTAGTGTTATATTTAGGGTTATTTTTATATATAAGGAAAGACTGTTTTTCTAATGTGGCCAAATAAACATAATTAACCATTAAACAAAATTAACTTCTCAAAGAATTATTAAGAAAGACGCCGTTCTTTAAAGCTTAACTAGATCTATATCATATTGACTCTTCAGTCTCTTTGGGTCTACCGGATCCGCTCCGGATACGGTAATTTTTTACCGGATCCGCCGGACCGGATTGCAATACCTACACAGAACGCATTTTTACCAACATAATACCATTGTTATATTATTACACAATATTATAATGTAAAGTTTGCATAGGGTGAACGCACAAGTGTTTGACACCTTGATACTAGTGGTTAACGCTAAAATTTAGAATTTTTTTAATATTGTCAGCGATGGGATCAGTGTCGAACGCTGGGGCGTTTGCCTTATTCTATTCTATTATAGTAAAATGTTTTTAATATTTAAATGAGCGAACACAGCGGCAGTTAAATCTTTCATGATTTTGTCCGCTGCTATGAGGAAAATGTACCCTTTTTTTCTGTATTAATAAATAAAAAAAAAAAGATCAAATATCATTGCCATGCGGGTAAACTCTAGTCTTTTGTGATATGTACGGTTTGTTTATTGAAAACTCGTTTTGTTTTGTTTATTGTTAATTCAAATAAAAAAAATCCTTCCTTAGTTCAGGCTGTGCGTTTTCTGACAATAGTTATAGTCTCTTCTTTTAGGTTTTAAAAAGAAACCCAATCAAGGTAATCTTTTGTATCTGTGTTATGAACGCTGCTGGCTGAATGAATGTAGTCACGTGGTTTTTTTTGATTACCTTTTTTAAGTTCTTACCTACAGTCACTAGCATCAGTATCTGCCATAGCAAAGCCGGTGAAAATATCTGACATATCCTAATGGCCATAGAACTATTTCTCTATAGTCTTGTCAGATATTTATGCACGCTTTGTTGTGGCAGATATTAATGCTAGTAACTGTACCTAAAAGAATATACTATACGTAGGTACCTAAGAAATTATCTATAGAGATAAATAGATAATAACAGTAATTGAGCGCATATTTGAGAATAAAAACGATAATGAAACCCCATATGTTTGCAGGATGAGTTCTGGATCGAGCCGTACAAGGCGGAGGGAGCGCGAGCGCAGTCTGTGCTTATGAGCGGCGTCGGCTCCGCGCAGCGCAGGCACGGAGACGCCACCACTGCCATCTACTTGAACGTGAGCACACAAACAGTTTTTGTTTATAATATCACTCTTACGCCAACATATATTTAACAAATAATTTGCTGATGTTGCAGGTGGGCTGCGGCGAGAAGCTGTGGACGCGTCACAAAGTGTTGGTGGCCGGGTTACGCGAACAGTCGCGTGACGGCACCCTCGCGCACATCATGCGACTGCCCGTCATTGGCTGGCGGCTGACTGCCGTCAAGCCCGTGCCTCGGCTCAAGAGACAAGTGAGTATCGTCATCGGACCATGTATTGCAAATATATATTTATTTAAGAGCCCAGAGTGTCCCACTGAAGGGCAAAGGCCTCTCTCTCATTCTTCCATGTGTCACGGGCAAGCTCCCGCCAGTTCTTCGGCAAAGAATCAAACTCGTCCCGCCATCTTCGTCGAGGCCTACTACAACGCCGGACTTTATTTTGTGGGACCCACTCGGTGGCTACTTTAGCTCACAGGTCGCTCGCCAAGCGACCTTCATGTCCGGCCCAGTCCCACTTCAGCCTGGCAGCTGTTTGGGCTATGTTGGCTATCCGGGTTTTGGAACTTAGTACTGTATTCTTGACCCGGTCAGTTAGTTTCACGTCCAAAATTCTACGCTCCATGGCTCTTCGGTAAACCTTGATATAAAAAAAAAGAAATGTAGAGTCCATACATTATTTTTTTGAATGATGCCAATCGATCCGGTTTCTTGTGACTAAGAAATGTATTTATAAAATTTGACAGACCTTTGAAAATTAGACAATAAAAACGTTAAATCAAGATTCAAAGTCAGGCATAATGGCTGGGCGTTATAACGCCCTGTACTGTCCCACACAAATCGAGCGCCGCACGACATCCAACACCGGGTTTATGGAGAAAGACTCTACGGTCCTTACCCACTTCTCTCGCTTCATGTACATGCATGCATGTCTTCATACACACTCGTCGGTTGGAGTACTCCTCACCTGGCCTTTTTTAGGTATCTCT
This sequence comes from Hedya salicella, assembly GCA_905404275.2. NCBI lineage: Eukaryota > Metazoa > Arthropoda > Insecta > Lepidoptera > Tortricidae > Hedya > Hedya salicella. Next base: position 13,155,112 of record FR990112.1, on the reverse strand, counting down.
GCGATTTGGTTGACATACTCTCACCGCCCTCTTCTGACTCTTCCATCCATCTTCTCGACATAAATTATCTTTATCAGTCATCGTCTCGACATGCCCAAACCACCGAACCATACCTTTCTCAATGTCAATCACTATCCTCTTCTATTTCACATTTGTTCAATACAGTAATTATGAAAACTAAACAATTTGCATATTCCCTATTCTCCTCTTCCTTCATTCAAAGTGATCCTGCGCTCTTCTCACCTAATTTGTTTTACTTGCGGCGTGTCGTCGGATGTCATCAAGATCAACCCATAGTTGAAATGATAACCGGAGTTTTGTGCGGCTGTGGACGCCCTCAAAGCAGCCCATGCGTCCACCCTTTTGTGTTTATTTGAGTAATAAGTCACTTGGTGACATTCAGATGTTACCGTCCACCGAATTTCACCATTAACCATCGTCACAAAATAGTCAACTGAGGACCAACTGCTGTAAGTTTAATTTTAGTATGGCTTGACAAGTTTTGTGACAATACCCGCCCCCGCAGTCCGTGCCACCCCCTGTCGCCCACAGACTATGGGAGTGTCATAAAAGAACTGCCCTAGGGAACTACCATTACTAAATTAAGGCCCTTATATTGTTAGAGAAAAGTTTCCACATTTGTCATATTCGTAATAGCTGATATAATGAGGCTTTTCTAAAGTGGAAATATCCACCGTTACGTTAAGCCTAAATAGCAAGAAGTGTCAACATCCGATGCTGTGATTGGTGGATTTTGACACTTCTTGTAAATTACAAGACACGACGTCTCGGTGGCGCCAACTGTTGATATTTTCATTCTATAAAACCCACATTGAATATTTAACTCAATCATTGCATATATTTGCTTCCAAATCAAGTAAAACATGTATAAATCTTGACTGTTGTTATTCCGCAGTCGCCACAAGATCTAGACGACGGCTCAGGCGCATACGAGAACTATGACGACGAGGAGGACACGGCCGACTACAGCGGCTACGACGACGGCGACGATGAGAACTACAGGGACGTCGATGTACCTGAAGGGCCTGAATTGGTAAGTCTACTTTTTACGATGTTATCTCATTATCCTTTAGTTACAAGTGTAATACGTTGGCAGGCTTCATAATAGACTCCTGAGGCACAGAGGACTATGTGAGTATTGATCTAGGAAATTAGAATATAGACTGAGTTTTGGTGGTTATTGGTTATATCCAAAATCAGTCAAAGATACTTAAGTGCTTATTACCAATTTGTCGACTAACTTTGAGTAAAGTGAATTTGATCTCGAATTATAGGTGAAAAGATTTTTTAATAAGCAACATCATGATCATTTGCCATGTGTGTTCATCATTAAAGCCGCTTATTTGCTGTAAATTCGTTAATGTGCTGAATTCCCTAATAAAAACTAACGAAAATTGATTCGAATACATTTTTAACACTGTGGAGAACCTTCAATGGATCGTTAGAGAAGTATTCATTTTAATATGAGCAATAAGTCTGCACAATTCATCATCAATGACTTTTCGTGAGTACTTTTAACGCATCGTTTAATGGCTTAGTCATTACGGGTATGACATTTCATTCTCTTCTATTAACTTTGAATGGGTTAAGATAATAAGCCATTGAAAAATTTATTTTAAGTGATAAAGCAAATGTCAAGTGCGCAACTAATATGTTCCGAACGGCTAGCACTGTCGTTCTTTTAATTCTATTGAAATTTGAATATTACGAAAATAAAAACAACGTAGATTCTACGTTTGACTGCACACACGTTAAATACAATAAATAAACACAATAACTTAAAAATTTGCTTTATATACTTGAGTGACGCTTAAAATGAGTCATCATTAAATATTCTTTCAATGATAACTGTACGTCATCATATTGCAATGGTGATAATAGTTTTAAGACTGGTATTTCAATCTCATTTATTGTCACCTTTCCTGGTATGAGACTGTCATCCATCTCTGTAAGGCTGGAGTTACACAACTGTTATTAATTATGTACATTTTGTCGTAGAAGAATAAACAGATGACTCCGATTGTGTGTCTCAAGTCTTACAATATAATCTGATGCATCATCTACAAGTTCATTGATAAATAATAGTATCATTCATAAAATTGTTTATGTAGAACTATGCAGACTGACGTACTTAGTTACTCAGTCACACTATTAAGTCAATTTACATGTTTATTGTCTTTTCATCATAATCAATATGAAAGTATTATTTTTCAATGAAAATCCCTGTGTAGAGTAATACAATGAGAGGAATGAAATCTTGCACTTATCTGTCACGCCATCATAGTCGCATCCATCGAGACACATTATTAGCATGGAATGTTTAATGGATATGCCATATTGGAATACCCACTGTCAAAACCTAAATCCCCGTATTAGCACTGGGCATTGGTACAGAAACAACATTTTTGGCAAAAAAAATACTGGAGAGCATCATTATAATTGGGCTTTTGAATATTCTACATATCATCACAAACATTTGAGCCAACATCATTTATATTTCATCCATACGTACAAAAACAAATAAATAATTGCTTTGCTAAAAAAACGTTTTAATTCATGAGTTACACTGACAGAATCAACTCATCATACATCGAAATTCATAATAAATAGTTTAATACTGATAGATATTAAACGATCCTATTTTACAAGTGAGCTTTGTGTGCTGTTATTAACTATTTCGCTTCCAACCATTGCCTTTAACACTGCCAGAAGCTTAAAATAAAGCACATGGCGCACGTTTCCGAGCATTTCCCCAAAGTGCACCAGATTCATCCAAGCTAATTCCCAATCTGAGCATGAGAGGTACTCTATAAAGCCTAGAACAGAAGTGATCGTTTTCCATAACGCCGTTTCAACCTAGGCACAATAACCACACACATGGCTCGCTCACTGTAATGTTCAAATGGGTGGCAGTACTAACCTAGTGTGTGTCGCGGCGCACGCGCTGCAGGTGGACCCCCCGCCCCCCTCCCCGCCTCCCGGTCCGCACCCCCACCGCCATCACCACGGCGAGTCACCAGCAACCACCACCGACACGTTTCAGACCGAGATGGACGCCCCGACGACGCCTCCGCCCCCCGTCCCCGTGCACACCCCGCCCGTGGTCGTGTCTACCACCACCCCCGCCCCCACCTCCGAACCCTCCACCCCCCCGACGACCGTCTCCCTCCCACCCGAGTCCCGTCCTGTCACCGCTACCGAAGGAACGACGAGCGCCGAGGATACCACTCCCGAGCCCGCCTCTACTAATACATATACCACGGAGGTTTGTCGTAACCCAACAACAGCATCTGTGTTCGCATGGCATGAGTGTGATGTGATTCGCAGTATAACATTATTTCTCTGTAAATATGACATATTTTACAACGTAGACTGTAGTGATGACATCACACCCAGTAATGAAGCATGATTCATTTATGTGACCTATACAAGTATTGTGCTTGAATTACAGGTATACAACCTCTTGCATGATTACATACCAATAAATTGTAGATCAATATTAAATTTAGAAGACGTAATATTCCGTTTGTTTTGTAACTTTGTACCTCGTGAATTAGCCACCACAGACTGGGTTTAAAGACTGTAGGTACACGATAAGATTGGCCATATATTTTCTATCAACTGCTTGTTTAGAGACAGCACTCTTTTTTAATAATCCCAAATATATAAATCACTAGAAGGCGCCCGCAACTTCGTTCGCAGAGGAGAAAAAGTCAGCGTATTCGGGTAAAAAGTATCCTATAACCATCTGGAGATACCCTGCTACTCGTGTACCAAAAATAGTTGAAATCCGTTTAGCCGATTTTGCGTGATGAAGCCACAACGACACATACAAACACACATAAAATCCAAAAAAAATATGTTTCGTTTAAATGACCTCCAAATAGTCCATAACAATCATTTTTTTGAAAATATCTTCAATGTACAGACATTTCATTTTTACAACTTTATAATAGTATAGATATTAAAATGCATGAGCATCTATCTGTGAGCCTTTACGTTATATATTCCAACATACAGCATTTTCTGACAGTCTTTGGTTGGTTTCTACATATAAATTAATTCTGTATTATAGGTTTTTGTATGTCTTCAACGAGCTATTTTATTTATGCTTTATCAAATTGTCTTTTCACAATAACTATCATCTTTTAATTTACTTCTATTTGGGGCATTTACTTATTTTCCTATTTACGACTTTAGTCCATTTGACTACACGTTTACTAAGTTGGTTGGACAACGGTGTACAAAGCTGGCAGTCCCGGGTTCGAATCCAGGCCAGGGCAAGTGTTTGTGAGATGAGCACGAATGTTTGTTCCCGGGTCTTTTAAGTGTGCATATCGTTACATGGTACGCATAGTACAAGCATTGCTTACTTTGAGACTAGGTCGATTTGTGCAATATTTTCCCTGATATTTATTTATAGAAAATTCCCTGATTTTTTTAAATCATTGCCTGACATACAAACACTACTTTTCAGTGCTTGAAGTGGACAGTCTTGCTGGCTACTCTAAACCAGTCAGCTAATGTACCTTTTTGGTCAGATGATATTCCAAGAAGGGTTCCAAGGGCGTGGTGTTGTATTTGGACACCTTGTTAGTATATTGTAGTAAAAAGTAAATGATCATTGTCAATTTGTCTGTTATAATATATGTATAGCGCAAGAACTCAACATTTTGATATCATTGTATTTTTATTTTATAGTATATAGGGATTATTAAAAAAAGTGTGGTTTCTAAATAAGCAGTTGATAGAAAAATATACCAGATCAAGCGTGGCCAGATTTTATCGTGTACAGTTTTTAGTAAGAATGCTAGTATCCATAAGTACTTATTTAGATTCGGTTTAATAGATGAACCCATATTTCTCGTTCATGAGTGATGACAGAAAATTACCCACTAATTTGAATAGAGAAATGCACTAGCATGAAGTTGTTTGAACCTAGTATTTCTCCTTGCGTGTAAAATGCTTCGTGATTTCAATATTAACACCAAAAGCCGTAATATTTTATATATTGCATTTTACAGTCGGAACCCAAAGTGAGGATAACTCCATATGGTGGGGAATCCGCGTCTGAAGCAAACATCGTGAGTTACTCTGCACCACCAGAGGAAACTCCAAGGCGTATAGAACACGATCCCATCATCATAGTACCGGGTGACGTCCCCACAACCACAGAAGCCGAAACGGTATGTCTTGATCAAACTTAACCGCCTAACACTTCACAGTAGACTAATTTTCAATCGGTAGACTAATTTGAAATCAGAGTGGAACTGGTGTTAACTTTAACACTTAGGATAGTGTACATTTTTGCATTTTCACGGTTTCCATTTCCATCGTGTAAATTAATATGTAAATATACTTACTGACTAATCTGTTGACGTAGAAACAACTATACATTTATATTATTATTTTTTTCAAATTGTAACCGGCCACCAATACCACTATTTCATTCTTTTAAAGTAGCACTTCTTGAACTATTTATAACCTTCGCGATAGCGTTAATTGATAATAATTGTGAGTAGAAAAAAACTGTACTCAAAACTCAAAACAAAGAAGTACTCAAAAGCAAAGAGTTGTCTACATCCCTACCGCGCTTACGATTTCCACAGTAGCTACTTTTGTGGGCTCAAAAATAATTGCACTTAAGTATACATTTTCCATGGTCTTTCGGCTGTACATATTGTTGACACTACAAGCGCGGCAGGCTGGTTTACCAGGGCAAACATGACTTTTGTGCTTAAACAGATTCTTAGGAATAACGTCACGCCTATAAACTAAGATTAATATGCCATGTATTCCAGACAGTCACTGCTTATGAAAAAAATAAGGTGCCTTGATGACTAATCTTTCAAGCTTCAATTTATCTATAAATCCGTTGTTTCTACGTCCCCACCCTTCACGGCACATCGTGTGAGCGTCCGCATGGCACTTTCAGCAAACCGTTATAATTCGCGCGTCGAACGAAGTCCCATCGTCGTCGGAGCCGACGACGGCCCCGTCGCCGCCGCCGACAGTCGCGGCCACGGTGCCCACGCCGGCGACCACGTCGACGACAACAACTACCACCACGACGACAACTACAACCACCGAAGCGCCGACGACAACGTCGACTACTTCAACTACTACATCGACGACGACGACGACGACGACGCCGCCGCCGCCGCCGCTTAAGACGGAAGCTACTGAGGTCACTGAGCAGGTCTGTAGGCGACAAAATAGTGTTATACTGGCGACCGAGATGATACTGCTATCTCATTCACTCTTGTTAAGAGCAGGCAAGTGTGAACGAGATAGTATTATGATCTCGATCGCCAGTTCGTTTTGCGTTGAGTATAGTATGAATCCAATACAGCTCGTGATGGTTGAACGATATTCGGCGCGCGAGCGTTTGAAGTTGAAGACTGAAGGCACAGACAACCTCGAGTGATTCCTGTGTTGTTTATATTTTCTTTGGGTTTCGGTACCCTCACGACCTCATGGCCTCATCTGCCTGAAAGCCACATCTCTAAAGATCAGACACGGCTATCGCTATCAACAGAGCCAATATAGCCTATAATTCCATGATGATTAAGTTTATCGCCATAGATAAACCCGCCCGTCTCTTTCTATCTTACTTATACCTAAATGAGAAAAGCGGTGATTTATCTGTGACGTTAAATGATACCTTCTCAAGATACCGTCATGCAAGATACGCCATGTTTGTAAGTACCTATATTTAAATTGTAAAAATGGGTTTATTGGTGTGCACAGATTTAGAAGAGGTGTGTAGATGCAACTTTGAAATGGTCATGGTTGTCTTTATTAAAACGAATGCGTGTGTGAAAATCATGGGAAAATCTAACATTCTCAACTATTCATTTGGGCGCGTTTTCGATTTTAATGAACTAACACTAACTTTATTCAAAATTCAATATCAGTCGCTCATCTAGCCGTAATAACATTTTCTTCTTATCTTTGTGAATCTCAATTCAAGAACTTATTGTCTGCTTGTTTGCCCCCTACAACATAAAAAAAGTTGCCAAACCAACACACAAAAGTTTATATAATTCTAGATTAAATCTACAGTCATAAGAAAGAACATTAATGTCATTATTAAGATTTATATTGTGTTACCTAGTAACGTGTCCCAAGGGTGCAAAATTGTATTATATTATTAATATATTTTCGAAGGAATAGTTCCCATTCACCATAGTGTTAATCTAAAACGATGCCAAAGATTGTGCACCTTATTAAAATTGTCACCATTGTTTCAATCTAGAACGACGCAAAGGATTGTATTCCTTATTATAATTGTTAAACTGGTAGTTCTTAGAACTCTGAGCCCTTTGTGGAATGAAGTGACGGTAGACTGAGATTTTTTTTATCGAATTACTATGTCACTCGAGCCTACGCATATTTCAGCTCGAAGCTTGTACTACAAGTACTATTTAGACGAGAAACAACATAAATACTTATAGAAATACGTAACGATAACGTCATCCGAATGTCCAAACTCAGGAGCAAATTATTGTTTAACACATTCACGGCCAGGAACGCGCCTAGCGAGCGCTCTGCTCGTAGACGCGTAGCCTATAACAGGCGTTTTCCCGTATGTAGAGGAAAATGCGTAGCGCTACGAAAAACTTGCCAGTGAAATTGTTAAATTATGTTCCTCACACAATTGGCTTTTAAGTTAATCTAATCTAAAATGTTTCAGGAGTCGGTTACGCCATCGGAACGATCGAGCACAATCGTTGGACGGACCACGGAAACTGTTACATTTGCTATGCCGGTGCCGACGAAGAAACCGCCTTCGCTCAAACACCACATGAGGAAGGTCGCCACTGTAGCTGGAAAAGCGTTCAGGTAATCCTTGTCTTGGATTGTATTTTAGACTAGAAGGTACCCGCGTCTTCGTTCGCGGAGGAGGGTAGGCCTTCTTTTTCGCTTTAGCGTAGTCGGGTAGAAATTTATCCAGCCGTTTCGATGTGATGAAGCTGGAAAGATATACATACATACGTACGTACGAAAATATTTTTTTATACTGTGAACACATATTTTTATTACAACTAAATCTCTACATGCTATAATTTATTGGAAGTTCACAAATGCTCACTGTTAAGAAAACACTACAGACAGATGTGATGGGTACATCGCAGTATTACCATGACTTCTAGAACTCTCCTAAAAGAAACATCTATTCTATTATAAACTACTAAAGTCTGTACATTGAAGATATAAAAAAAACTATTGCAAGGGACTATTTGGAGGTCACTGAAGCGAAAAATATTTTTTATTTTTTGTATGTTTGTATGTGTCGTTGCGGCTTCATCACGCGAAATCGGCTAAAGGGATTTCAACTTTTTTTGGTACACGGATAGCTGGGTATCTCCAGATAGTTAAAGGATACTCTTTAGCCGACTACGCTGAAGCAAAAAAAGAGGGGTTAGGACTTTTCTCCTCCGCGAACGAAGTTGCGGGCGCCTTCTAGTCAAAAATAAATAGATGCACTGTAAGTGCACCTCATTTAAAAAAAATTGCTCATGTTTACTTATAATCATAAAGTACGAATAGGGCACTTACACTTTGCCACTGACATTCACTGCCTTAGAAATATGAACTCAAGGACCAAATTATAGGAACGTTCATAAAAAAGCGTCGTCAATTATAAACCTCTCCTTAACTTTGTCCCTGATATGTGGTCTTAAAATAGCTGCCTAACTAGATGTTACAACGCCATATTTACTATAATTCCCTCAGAATATAAATCAAACGAATTGTTTTATTTTCTCTCCAGATACGTGATACCAGCGGATCTGTTCACGGACCCGGAGGACGACAACAACCTGACCTACAGCATGTACATGAAGGAGGGCACCAAGCTCAGCAAGAACTCCTGGATACAGTTCCTGCCTTCCAAGCTGGAGGTGTATGCATTGTGAGTACGAACACTTTGTTAGCCTTATGTAAGTGGTCGCGGGTGAGGCCATTTAGTTTTTTTAATTCGCATAACTATTGTTCCTAATCCACCTCATTTCCCAACGTTCTAATTGGTGACTTTGCGTGAAAGTGTGACACGTCGTCTTTATCTTATCATACCATAGATCAGTCACAGATAGTCCATCCGTAATATGGATATTAGAAACATTATAATGTCAAATTGACCCCAGGTCCACTTATGAACAATCTCTATGTTTATTTGCCTACCCGAGTCGAGCACCAATATTGGTTCTAGAAATGATTGTAGCTACTTATCATAAATATAGTTTGAAGTAACTAGCGAGATTCCGTGATAAGCGGTATGAGATCCATTATATTATAAAAATAATAATTTGTTTCCTAATATTTTTAGGCCTTTGGAAGCGCACGTATCTCGGTGGAATTTTGTGATCGAAGCACAAGACAGCGAGGGCAGGACGGCTCAGGGGCCTCTCGACATCACCGTCCAACAGGTACGAGTGACAACATACTAATTTGACTTTCGAGTAAATCAGAGGACGAATTTCAAATCAAGTGAAATCAGATAAATTTATTTGCAAAAACATAGTAATATTCCTTGGAATCTAAAATTTTAAATAATTATTTCTATATTAATCTAAGGCACTCACATCAAGACGTAAGAATGCCCGATGGTAGTTTTATTGATGCGTCCGGCGTGCATGCTTTCTCGAATTCGTATGGGGATAAATTGAAGGTTCTATGACATGTCAATTTAGTAAAAGCATTTTAGTAAAGCGTGGTCGCCACTTAAGAAGTAGATGGCGCTAGCGGCCGCCGGTTCTACGGGCGATGTGCCCTATCCATTGCTACTTTACTTTTTCTATCCTTCGGGCTATATATAGCAGTTTACCCTGGTTCTTTTACAGATTCTGATTCGATCTCCCAAAGAAACTCCAAGCATAGCCCTCTCCATTGCTCTCTGAGTATTAACTATAATATTTATATTTTCACAGCACAAAGCAGCCAGAACAATCAACCACCAGTTCGTCATGCACTTCAAACTGAACAAGACCTACAATTACGACCTGGACTGGCAGATCCGCGCACTAGAAGGCATCGTCAATCTGTTAGCTACGGATATGCATCACATCACCGTGTTGAATGTGTCGCAGACCGGAGACATGTGCGAGTTTGTGTGGACCAACGACACGCTGCCTAAAGAAACCGCATGCCCTATGGACGACATTAAGAGGCTTATGGAGGTAAATATCGAATATCTGTAGTAATCGGACTGCAAGCCGGGTCCGCTACGACGTGTTTTTGTATTTTTATAACACCTAACATGTTATTCCGACATAAAAGGGGCGTGGCCTAAAAGTTTTGGTTAGCGAAAACACTCAAACATGTTTGCCGCGACGGATAGAAAACATCCCCCACGTTCGCCTGCGGAGGGGGGTGCAGCGTTCATTTCGTGTTTGACCGTCGTTTGGATAACACGTCTTATTCGTCAAAATTAATTTTGACTTTTGTCCGTAAACAATGTTTTGGCTCACAAAAACGTTGTTGCAACAGACTGGCAGTTTCGCTAACATGTTTTGCTGACATGTTAGACAAACAATGTTTTGTTAGATTTTCGAGGCAGCGAACTCGCCTTACATTGGCAGATGCGCCTTGGTGTGTGCTATAGATATGTATACGTATTGTGTTTCGTCCGCCTTAGCGGTGTTCGCTATTCCATCACTCACGATATCAATCTTTCCAGGCGTATTTTTCTTGTTTTATAAATTCAAACATGATGACAACGTTTCTGAGTCTATTTTAATATATCATTACAGTAACTCATAGAACAAGGCGTTAGTTCGAGATGCACATTCATGCGATGCTCGAACTCGTGGGCACATGATTACGAATATTTTGTCTTTCTTGCCATATCTGGGAATTTTAATTAAAAGTCATACGGTTAAATAGAACTTGAGCACTTGTGCAAAACCAGTCGAGGTCTTAATTTTTATGGTCTCCTACCTCCATTATGTGTTATGCCCTTCGAAGCCTTAGGGATGAGGCAAAGTTGTCCCAACTCAAGATGGTATATTACGCATTGGTGGAGTCTAGGTTAAGGTATAGCATAAAGTTCTGGGGAAACAGTTATAAATACAACATCCACACGGCTTTTGTTTCTCAAAAAAGGGCTATCAGAACCATAGCGAGAATTCCCCAAAGAACATCCTGTAAGGACTATTTTTCAAAATATGGGATCCTGACTGTTCCGTGCCTATACATCCATGTAGTACTGACAGACTTAATCAAATACATTACAGACATAGAGACACCTGAGGAAAGGCAAGCGCGTTTAGCTACGAGGAGGAAAGATTTGCCAAACTCTATTACTACTAAACTAAAAGTAGTCAAGCACACGTCAGGCTACCAGTCAGTTGTTCTTTTTAACAAGTTGCCAATCGAGTTAAAGTCATTAGTAAATACACACATGTTTTGTAATAAGCTTAGAGATTTTTTGTTAGAGAAGTGCTTTTACTCAGTTGAAGATTACTGCCAATATAAACTTTTGCCTTGATTGGTGCCATTGTAATTAGTTTGTAGTTAGTTGTACCTTTAATTAATATTTTAGTAGCATTTATTTTATTTTGTATTGCAGATAATGTTTTTGTGAATTTTGTAACTTGATGACATGACCTAAATTATAATAATAATAATATTTGCTAGCACTGAATGTGACATTTGAGTTTGTTTGTTTTTCTATTATCGTGTTTTTTGTGAAGTACCTATTATGTTTTCAAACACAATGTATATTGTTCTTGAAATAAATATATGATGATGATATGATGATGATATGAAAATACGGAACCCTTATAGGATAACTTTGTTGTCCGTCTGTCTGTCTGTCAAAACTGTTTTCTCTGGAACGCGTGGAGGTATCAAAACTGAATTTAATATCAAATACTCAGGTCTGTAATACCGAGCAGTGAATACTCTATAAACTTCTAAGTCAACGTAATCAAAAGATGCAGCCGTTTATGCACCTTTCACGCAGCATATTTTGACGTTCACAAGCGAGTCAATGCCTATATGGTAGTTCCCATTGACCTAAAATCGTGAAATCTGGTTTGCAGGTAGCTTTTATAGCACAATCAACGAAAAACTGTTGCTAATCGTAACAATTAAAAATGTACGTGTCTGTTGAAGCTTTTGGCTCAGCAGTAGTGACCCTGCCTGTGAAGCTGACGGTCCCGGGTTCAAATCCCGGTAAGGGCAAATATTTGTGTGATGAGCATAAATATTTGTTCCTGAGTCTTGGATGATTCTTATGTATGTCGTCGTTTTGTACTCATAACACAAGCCTTATTGAGCTTACTATGGGACTAGTTCGATTTGTGTAAAAAATGTCCTGTAATTTATATAATTTGTGTAATGTTCAGATAATGGAATCGTCGCCCGACTCGCACTCGCCGTCGGCGCGGCTGTCGCGCGCGATGTCGCCGGAGCTGGCGGTGGCGGCGGTGCGCTGGCGCGGCGCGGGCCGCTGTCGTCCGCCGCCGCCCGCCACGCGCGCGCCCGACACCTACCCGCCCGTCACGCGCAACCAGGTCGACGTGCTGCGCGCCGCCGTCGGACACCTGCTGCTCTACAAGGTGCCCGAGGTCGGTACCGCTCGAAACGCTATTTCACTACTTTTTTCTGTGCTGAAGATATATTGATAATAGTTATTTTCACCTCACTCGCTTCGAAAAGTTCCATTTATAGCGCCAAATCTGCGTGGAAAAGTTCGTTTTGTTTGCTAGCGTGGAAAACACATTTGAAGTTCGAATTTATATTTTTTATTTGTTTATGTCGTTGTAAGTGTCTTTCGTAGGTCATTATCACTAGTGTTGTGTTTCGCACTGCTGCAAAATTATTTGGCTTCTCGTGCCTTGAGTGCTTCGTTACGCTCAGCAATCTACGAGCGGAGCGAGTGGTTTAAATATAGATTCCTGAGCGTAACGAAGCTTTCAAGGCACAAGGAGCCAAATCATTTTGCAGCCGTGCGAAACACACAACTTTTCACCCCACTTCAGTGAGAAAATTGTGAGATGTAAGAAAAACTATGAAATTATAACAAACCGATTATTTTTTCATTTAAAACTAGTGATGAACCTACGAAACACACTCATAATAAAACAAACAAATTGGGATATAAATTCAAACTTCAAATGACGTTTCCACGCTAGCGGATAAAACGAACTTCTCCACATAGATTTGGCGCTGTAAATTGAGCTTTTCCGTGCGAGTGAGGTGAAAAGAGAATTGAGGTCGAAAAGATACTGAAAAAAGGCAAGCTGAGAAGTACCCGCAACCGACGAGCGTGTATGAAAAGATGCATGGATGTAAAGGAAGCGAAAGAAGTGAGTAAGGACCGTAAGAGTCCGGCATTTGTAGAGGTGGGATAGGGAGCGTTCAAGTATTACGTAACGAATTTGGGGGGAGGGAGAGTCTAGTAAAACGTTACGATGCATTATAGGGGCGGAAGGGGAGGTTGAATTACGCGTTACGAAACATTGTTTTTTTTAACCCTTCAGAACGGTCGCTTACAGAGATTCTCCCACACATTTTTTGACTTCTTTTTTCTCAAAATTTGAAATGGAATGACCATTTTAGGTAAAAATGGTCACTTGGTGGTTACGTAACGCTTTACTAGGGGGGTGCGGTGGTACAGAAAAACGTTACGGCTCGTTACATGGGGGGGAGGGAGAGTAGGAGGGCAAAAATCCCCAAAAATTGCGTTACGTAATACTTGCACGCTCTCAGACGGGTATGAGTATGTGTTTCTGTGGTATGTTTATAGAACGACCTCGCCGTATACAGTATGAAATTGAAGTAAGTTTCACATATTCGAGATAAAACTACTTCAATCTCATAAAAACTCCCCGATATACAACAATATTAAAATTTTTCACAGTTTTTGACTTTCCTTAAAAACGCTTCATACTAAAGCCTACTAAAGACCTCGCAAACATCTATCCCACCATTGACGACAGTTGATTAAACTAGGGCATCCGATCCCGGAATTTTTAGTATGATGTTGTATCGATTTTAGGCCTGTGGCGCTTAATTTTAAAATACACCTTTGCCCCAAACTCCACTTACCATCTGCTGGCCTGAGCATAAAGGTAAGAATGATTCGCGAATACCATGCCATAAAAAATACCTAAGTATCAATTTTACTTTTCCAGGACACATTCTTCGATCCCGAAGACGGCGGTACTCGGAACCTCGCCTTGTCTCTGCGGTACATGGACCGTTCGGTGCTCCCCGAGGGACATTGGCTGCAGTTCGACGAGCGCAACCAGGAGTTCTACGGGCTACCGTCCACCAGCGATGTCGGCACCGTCCACTATCAGCTGGTAAGTGGTCACTTGTGGATGGGCTAGAGATGTCAATTTTTTTAAGGAAGTTCGAGATATTCCGATTAAAAGAAATGTGAATTCAAAACGCTCTAGATAGCGCCAAGAATAAGATTATATGTGTTTGTAGTATCAAGCTTAAAATCTAAGTATGTTTGTATCATGCAGAAATTATATATATAATGCATGTGCAGATTATAACTGTTCTAAATTCACATATAAAAATATGACTTTTACATAAATTACGCGATCGGAGTCTCAGGCGGTCTCTCTAAATGCGAATTCTACAAACCCAACCGTGGATCTATTTCTAAGTTCGAAAGTTTTAATTCCCACTTAAAATATATCATAAAGCCTCAGTGGATTTAAATAAATACTGATTACAAACAAAAAATACAAAATGTCCATGGAAAAATTTGCACGTTTTGGTTAAGTGAAAGGCCCCTGGTTCATTGTGATTTGTATATTTTTTTAACTATCGATTTATGTTAACAGATCGCTGAAGATTCGAGCAAGAAGAGCGCCTACGACAGTCTAATAGTGGAAGTGCTGAAGGCCCCCGCGATCAAGCCCACCGTCGAGTTCCAGATGACGCTCGACTACGACTTCGAGCAGCTCGCGAACAACGCTAACAACAAGCGCAAGATCGTCGAGAAACTCGCGGCTCTTTTCGGCGATAAAGACACCAGCAACATCAGGATTAAGAACATCACGGACCATCCCACTGCTAGCACTACTATTATTTGGTAAGTACGGCAAACAATCTAACTTATATGCTCCCGATAAAACCCGTAGTCGCGTTATAAATGACGATTGACTACAACTTCGAGCAGCTCGTACACAACGCTAACAACAAGCGCAAGATCGTGGAGAAACTCGCGGCTCTGTGCGGCGATAAAGTCACCAGCAACATCAGGATTAAGTAACATCACGGACTATCCTACTGCTAGCTACTATTATTTGGTAATTACGGCAAACAGTCCGCCGTATGTGCTCGTGATCAAACCCGTAGTCGAGTTACAAATAACTTTCGACTAAGACTTCGAACAGCTGGCGCATAGCTCCAACAACAAGCGCAATATTGTTGAGAAGCTCGGTCTTGTTCGGTTATAATTATAAAGACATCAGAGCATTAGGAGTAGGTATCACGGATCACCGTACTGCTAGCTTTACTTTTATTTGGTAAGTACGGTAACCAGATCAGCTATGGGCCTAAGGAAGCTATGAGCATGCTGACGGCCGACTCAGGTTATCCACGCGAACGGCAACAAGACAGAATGGAACTAAGAATGTACTATCGATACGCGTATACTTAAAATACTAATATCACAAATCATTTGTCCACAGGTACAACACCAGCTTGCCAATGGACAGCTGTCCGAAAGACAAAATAGAGACGCTCCGCAAAATGATAATCGCCGACGAGGGCACGGGCGGAAACGGCGCTCTAAAAGAAATCGTCGACCACGTGTTCGACAAGGAGAAAGTCATGTCGATAA
Source organism: Hedya salicella (assembly GCA_905404275.2). Taxonomy (NCBI): domain Eukaryota; kingdom Metazoa; phylum Arthropoda; class Insecta; order Lepidoptera; family Tortricidae; genus Hedya; species Hedya salicella. The sequence continues at coordinate 13,139,277 of FR990112.1, read as the reverse complement.
CCTTAATACCGCTAGGGTTGTGTGGCGACCAAAACACTAAGATCACTAAACCGCCAGTGATACCGTCAGGGTCGTCGAACATGCATAATACTAAAGCGGGTCCCGCGGCCGAGTCTGGGTACACGGAGTATCTGGTCACGTTTATTATACCGGCCGTTGTCATCGTCTGTATGCTGCTCGTTGCTGGTATCATTGCCTGCGTTCTCTACAGGAGGCGGCGTACCGGTAAGTTTATTTTATTACTGTATACTTCCATATTTGTGTGCCAATCTAAATTGAAAGCCCCTATAACGCAGTAGACGCGTACAGTAGTACCACGAATATAAATTACATCGGCAATCTTCGGTCACGCCGACGAGTGTTAACAAGTACCGAATGAAACCGAACGTGTGACCATTTCAATAAAGACCTTGTTGCACTATACGTACGGTACATATGCAATGACAGGTGAACTCGTGCTCTCTCGCTCATGGCGACTGACGCGGCGCCAGACAAAATGGTCAATGGGCGCTGAAGATTTTACCCGCACAAATCCGCTGCCTTATAATTGGTTAATCTGTTTTCAAAAAATGCTTTCTGCGCAGGTACATCGTTGTAACTTATATTTGTGGTACTACTGTACGCCGTTAGTAAGAACTATGTACATGAGTCCCAGTTAGTACGTTTCACGATGATCCTTTGAGTGATTTTTGTCCACTCTACACCAGGCGCCAGTTTCTTAAAACCTTGCGAGTTGTATTACAAGCGGAAGTATCTTTTTACTTCATATTGTTGGATAGAGATAGATTAGAGCGTTTATGAAACGGGCTCCTGGTTTAATAAAATTTACAATCACAGCCAGAATACCTACATCGGCAATGTCGGTAACTGCCACCAACCCTATTGGCCACCAAGGGGCCTATCTAGAGACCTACCTAACTTAAGGGGCGAGAGACTGCCTTGCAGTTTCGATATGTTTAAATTCAGACCTGTTCACTAACATTTTACACTAGATTTTGATTAGGATTGCTACAAAATTCCTGATTATATACGTAGCTAAATGTCTATTTCCGTCGATATAGGTGGCTCTGACGAAGCAGTCCCAGAGGTGAAAATTAAGTTTTTATCGCTTGATTCACTCACGAAAGTAATTAGTCGCAAAGCTATCGTATAACACAATATACCGAATTTTGCAAATAAATGGTATGTGGTACCACAATGTAAAGTGCTTTCTAGCTGAGTTGGTAGTTTAATCACACAAAAAATAGTCGCAGCATTTGAAGAGATAGTCTAAACAGCAACACTCTTAACTGTACATCGGTGGACCTTATTACAAACGGCGTAAAGTCTACCGATGGACGGTTAACAGTGTGGGCGATGGTCCAGCAATTATGTATTTTTACCTAGAAAGAATTCCGAATTTAATGGAACTTTAACAGATTGTTTGAGACTACACTAGGAAGACCATCCTAAGGTCAAAAATACCCTGATCGCATAATATATACATAAACGACACTAGGGGAAGATTGTCCTAAGTTTTCGACCTCGAAGACCCTGTGCTAATTTGGCGGGGCGGGGTCAAAAACCTCAAAAATGTCTGTCTTTTACTTCTATTTCTTAAAGTAAGCAAATCTTTGGTACCACATGAAAAAGTGGAAGAGCATAAAATTTCCTAAAAGTTCGTTTGAAAACAGAGTTTACAGCTGATCAAAGTTAGACAACGTTTCTTAAAATATAAAAAATTGCATAATTATTTGTTACCATAATTTCTATGTTAATCATGTTGATCATTTATCTATATCAACGCCTTCGAAAATTGTACGCCGTAAAAATGCACGCCCACATGTGATGAAGTGCCTTTGTAATACCTATAATAAACTAGGTTCTTTCCGGGACTGTCCGCCTTAAATTTGCTTATGTATATGTTATGGATAAGAGTATTTTTTCGAGTTGGCACAGGGTCCTCGAAGGTCGAAAACTTAGGATAGTCTTCCTAGTATAGCCGACCAATTAAAAATTCCATCAAATATGGAATACTTTCCGGGTACCCTCTCCTATTTTACATTGCGACTGGATTAGGATGGATATAAAATAAAACAAGAAATTATGTTAGCCCTTCTCAACACACCTTTAGAGTGGGCTTTCACACGTGAAATGAATTCACTAGTAAAAGTATAAATTCAGTAGTATTTAGCTTAAGTGTATAATTACTTTTACTACATTCACAGCTGCAAGTTAAGAATTATGGAATCGAGTAAACACTATGAATACATTTCAATGCACAGTCGTCAATATTCACCTATCGTTTCCTAGACCGTTACAGGTGGGTTGGGAATTGCGTATAAATAAACATCGTCGATGCCTGGTTATATAGCCGGCCGCGGAGCTTCGGTTATACGACTTATTTGTAGAATAAGGTAAACCGCTAATAACTGGCCAGATTATTTAATTACTGACCACAACTTTAGTCAGCGTTTACTACGCGATTTCTAAAATTACTTTAGGGATATTTATGACAAAATTTAGGTACCTACTAGAGGAAGTAATTTTAGAACATATAATTCATTCATGTAGACCTTGGCTATCGTATCTTAATATATCATAAACGTGAAAGGTTGTGCCGATGTATGTCATGTATGTATGTACCTCTTAATTTTAAAAACTACTGAACGGATTTCAAGGAAATTTTTCAGTAATGTTGGTTAGACATCAGAATAAGGGCTATAAATTGCATCTCTAGGCGGACGAAGTCGCGGGAGACAGCTAGTATATCATATTTTTGCAATTTGGCTAGTAAAGGGAGGGTAGACAGTAATAAGCAATTTACCTTATATTGTATCGCCGTAACAAATCTCGTTATCATTATTCGGGGATCATTATCGGGGTTTTCTGTGTCTATCGCCTTCTCGCGAGTCAATCTATTAAGAGATATTTAATTCCGAACATACAATTACAGGAAAAATGAGCGTCGGCGACGAGGAGGAGCGACAGGCGTTCCGATCCAAGGGCATCCCGGTGATCTTCCAGGACGAGCTGGAGGAGCGCGGCGACGCGGAGCCCGTGCACAAGAGCCCCGTCATCATGCGCGAGGAGAAGCCGCCGCTGCTGCCGCCGGCGCCCGACTACCGCGGCGACGACGCGCCCTACCGCCCGCCGCCGCCTTTCGCCGCCAGCCGCACGCCGCCGCGCCCCAAGGCCACGCCCACCTACCGGAAACCCCCGCCCTACGTGCCGCCTTAAGGTCCCCCACTCTAATCTAAGCTTCGCCGCGTATCTACACTGAATGCCTGTTCGCTCTTTGATTAGTGTTACCTGCGAGTTCGTACATTCCGACTTGCGTTTAGCGACAAGTGTATGAACTCGCCGCAGTCCCTAATCGAAGTGTGAACGGGCCATTACGAACGCCCCGTTTTCTACGAGACTCTGTTCGAAATCAGCTTTACTAGTCGACGATTTCAAATTTTTCCTGTATTTATTTTTCGCACTCACGTGAAAATCAAAAAAGTTAACATAAAAATGTTTTTTTTTTCAGAATATTGATTTTTTGGGCTTATGTTACTTAGAATCGTTCATACGTTCGAACCTCATACAAGAAAAAAAAGTGTCCAACATATTGTATGTAAAAATATTTCTAAGATCCGTTACGTTCATAGAAATAAAAATATAATTCATACCAAAATGTTATCAAACTGAGACGAAGATATTAGACACTTTATTTTTCTTGTATGAGGTTCGAATGTTCTAAACTTGGAACTTTTTTGATTTTCACCCACTCCGACGTGGCGCCGTAGTTATCGAACGAAATGCATTTAATACAAAATTATAATAAGTAAGTTAATCTCGTATCGTCGAAACAAGGAATTGTGCACCGTTAACGTTTAAAGTGACTACGAATTTCTTCATTGTAATCGAATGTCGCGAACTAGCTTATGAGATATGGGGGGTGTTTATATTTCGATTGCGTGAATGGAGACTTCGCGAAACAATAATTAAGTGTTATTGTTGAAGTAGATGACGTTAGCTGATAGTGTAGGGGAAGCTCTGTCACCGAAGATATCACACGTCCAGTGTGAAAATCGTTCAGTGAAGAACTCATAAAAGGGTAATAAACTCGAACGAGTTTAATGCTTTACTTTCCTATAAGTATTTCCAAATATTTCCACGGATTTACATGGAACATAAGTCATAATAGTTTTATAGTTTGCGTATTTACTATTAGTTGCTCTGGACGTGTGATACGTGACTTCCGAATGCAAATACGTCACGTGAAGTTATACTGTATTACTAATGCACCGCATCAGTAGTGAGGTTCGGCTTGAAGCGTGCCATTTCGAACATGTGACATTTAAAATAAAACATATCGAGAACTGTAATGTAACATGTTAGCCTTTAGCGTAGTTCTTCCATACACGATATTTTGTAACAAAATTGTGTAAGTAGTGTGTGTGCATGCGACGTCATGATAAGGTTGTATGCGTGAGGCGCGCAAAGCGCCGAGCTAATTCGAATCGAATCCTAACTTCGCTGCCGAAGCGAAGCTTCGCGAAGCACTTCGTGGCGGCAACTGTTAATTACAATTAACGTTATTGTATTAATAAATATACAACCGACTTTAATCCTAGGCTACGAATAGATATTTATAAGGATGAAATATCATTTTGTACTTGTCTAATTATTACCATAGTGTATAAGGTTAACAAATGTGTAAACGATAGAGACTATTGAACGAAATGAGCTATATAAATAACTTTCCTTTGGATGTATTTTTTTCTACTGTACTCATTTAGAGTTTGCATTTATGGATCTTTTTAGTGTTATTATTATACAATTTTATAGGACGGCTGCGTTTTTTCTTCTTTTCTTTATTTTCGTTTCTTAGAGGTGTACTTAATTGTGTCCGTTAACAAAATACCGAACCATTATTGTCATTTGATAGACTTAATGTTGCTCGATAAATACGCACATAATAATAAGTTAATTGAGGTTTTTGAGTTGTGTATAAGATCAGCAAAATTCTGTCAAAAAACACATTATACGTGTTTTGTGGCGGCGTTCTTTAAGTGACAAAATAAGTTTAATTTTTGCGATCATTATACTCCAGGGTAACATACTAGTTACGTGTCGGGGCCCCGTCCGTTCTGTCTGCAAGCATGCATCTAGTCCTGGACTGCTATAAGCTGAGAAGTGAATTGACGCAATAGTTCAAGTTAATGAAACGACGGAGCGCTCGACATGTAAGTACCTAACAAATGTTTGTATTTGACAAGTTTTTTACTTGGAATAAAATAAAATGATCTAGTAAACTTTCGTTTTTATTTCAGACGAGCCTTGAATCTTTTGATAAGTAAGCGGAACACATAAATATTTAACTTATGTTTTTATCGTATGGGTCTTGAGTATCAAAGAATTTGTATATGCCTCCAGAGTCTGCAAGAAACTCTGGGATCTTAACTTTGGGATGTTCTCAGGAAAGATGCATAACGCTAACTCGTATAAAAAAAATCTGTATGTCCCATACTTTTGTGTTACGACCGAGTAACTTCTCTAAGTCCAAAACATTGAGGATACTTTATAAAATTCTGCATTGCGCGATTCGATATTTGCATGCGTATTTTTCTGTGGAAACTGCATGAAAACATCCGCATGTGAGCACAATTTATTGTCACATCACACTATTTCGCTTAAAAACACCTGAATCTATCAAGTATTTACGAAAAATAAACATTACCATTTTATTAAAAGAGATATTTTTTGTAAAGAAGCGAAAGTTATTATTTTTTTATGTACAAAAGTCTATTTATTTTTTGCGGAATTCGACTTGGGTTTGTATAACATTGTTTATTCCTAATGATATCAGGAATGCGTGGTTAAAATCTTTCCGATTCCTCGCGGGCACCATGTATATGTACATTATAAACGCGACCTCCTGCTACGAAGACATAAAAAAGCATAATGATATACTATCTTAGTGTCCTAGTTTATTTCATGCTGACTATATTTCATAATTTTTACAAAGCCGGTTAATAATTATGAAACCATTTTCTTCAGCACCTAACTGAAGCATGTAAGTTTGTTTGTATGATCGGCTTAATAAAGGATAAATAAAAACTCCAGTGTTCCATGTAAAATATTTATGAAGACCAAGAAAAGTAATCAACAAGGACAAATATATTATACATCATCTAATGTTCGCAATGAGTAACTACAACAAGTAAGTATTATTATATCAGGTGCAGTTAACAACTTGGTAGCACTAGGAAATAATTGACAAGAGCTAAGTCATATATTATTTATTAGTTACGTCCACATTCTAAGTCTAAGAGCCATTAATTTGCCCGCAAGAAGTATATGACACGAGTTTACAACATTGTTGTTGGAGTCAACCTTAAGGGGATAGTTTTAAGGTTGGTTTATAAATAGAGTATCGAAGTGGATGATTCCTCGTTCGATAGAAGGTATAAACCCGTGCTATACCTACAAATAATCTACCAAAAGCTTACACACTACACCACCGCTACAAGTGACAATAATTACACTATCTAATAAGTATAACATCTATGTGTAGTGTCTCAACCTTGGCTCGGCTGGGGACTTGCAACATAAATACGAATGCATTCAGTAGGTCGAAAAAGCGAATTCAAAAATAATTTAAGATAATAAATACGCGATTAAAACTAAACAGTGGCGTAATCAATCAAGGAAAAGAATGTGGACTAGTCGCGACTCGCGCGTTTAGAAACCGAGTTACTTCTTAAAGCTAAGCAGGACGCCAAGAGAGTCAATTAGCTAACTGACATCACACATCGCTTTGACTCCAACGAAAATACAAATGCTCTAACAAGATAAGAGCTGGAAACCTTTTAGAAATAATTTAAAAGTAACAATAAATTACTTTTTATCTACAGTCTATTAAAATCACCTAATATCCAATGTATAAAATGTTTCGAAAATAAGAATATTCTAATAATCTTAAATACATATAATACTGAAAACGATTTAACACTCTAAACATGCCCAAATTACATTTCGACAGTAGCCATGACAGTTTAACTCATTTCTAAAATCAAAAATATACACGCATACATGAATATACCATTTTCAATAAAATTATTGCACTAAAACTTAATATTTCATAACTTAATAATAAATATTGCATAAGCGTCAAAACCACATTCTCGTCAAGTAAAAATATCAAGTCTTAGTTAATAAAATTTTAAGAACAATTGTCAGTCCAATGAAGTATTATTAAATTACCCTAGCCGCTTCGTCACACGACAGAAATTCCAATTCAACTAGAGAACTAGTACAATAAGTTCAAAATTTTGTGCTAACTACACTTCTAAGTATATTTCTGACTAAATATTAAGTACGATTTGGTGCTCAAATTTAATTATGTAAGTGTTAATTAAAACTATAGAATTATTTATCTACATAGTTCGAAATGTGTATCGTTCGATAGAATTATCTAAAGCTACGAGTACGTTTTTGAATTTTGTTAATACTAAAAAGATTTGACTCAGATTCCAGTGAACCAGACATAGTAAGCCCCAGTGCTGTGTCCCATAACATCATTGGTATATTTTTAGTTCAAAAGAAATTGAAGGCGTCGCATTTTTTGTAATAAACTACTTAGCTACGAGGCAACTTACAACTTGCATCTGTAGCCCACAATTTCCATTAGGTACAATATGTTAAACAACTGCGTATCTTGCTGTACGAGTATTAACGTCAAATACGAACATAATAATAATTATGCATATTCTAACCATCATAGCTGCATAAGCTGCATTCCTATGTGACGTAACGAGTATGCATTATAAGTAAGTGATAAAACGGTCTCGTTATTTCTCTGCCAGCAAAGCTCAGGTAGTAGGACTAAACATAAGCCGCAATGTATTGGGAACACAGCCACGCCAGAAGAAGATAATGCGACTATAGTACGCCCTTGCTGTCGCCCCCGCTTCGCTCGTCAGTCACTCTATTGTCCGTTATGTTTTTGCTCCCTGGAATGAAACATGATAAATTAAATTTGAGCTTGATAAAAATTAGGCATAGTACAATTCCTAGTAAAGAAGCCATGAAGCCAAGAAGATAATCGAGTTCTAAAGAAATTAGTTAATCTAATACTTCAAAACATTAAGCTTCTTCTCAAACCTTAGCTTGATTAACCTTTTTGACCTTTGAAAAATAAAAGGGGTGTTACTCATACGCCACGACATCATTCAGTTTCACGCTAACGTGACCCGTATGTGTCGGTCTATATCGGTCTAAATGCCTTAACGCATATATCTGTCGTTGGCGCTGATCCTGCGGTGCGGATATACGAGTCGTCGCGTCTAAAAAGTTAATAATACTTTGTACGATTTGGACTCATAGTTTCGACAACGTGGCTGATGTGGCCTGTGGAGCGTTACAGCCGGCAACACGAGGGGTAGGGGCGTCAGAGCCGCATGACTTGCGTCACAGGAGCTAAATAAACCACGGATTAAGATGATATACTAGCAAAAGTCCTTTTGGAAATCTTCGCCTCAAATCCCCCGTATTACAGTGAAAAAGGGACAACTGCAGCTCTGAACGATCTGACCTACAAAAAATTGGCGAAAACAGTGTTTATTAGTACCCTATTTCCTCTTCCAAAAATAGACTAATTTTAGTTTTTCTTTAACATATATTATAACGAGGGCTTCGGCTATGTTTTCTGTTTTTCTTTTATATTCGTTAAAGTTTACTGAACGTGTGCTTATGGCGTCGGATGGCATTTTTGGCAGTTTTAGAGGGCCTCTAATTCATCAAATAAACAAATTATTAAAAAAAATAAAACAGGGGAATGGCACAGGTAAGTATAGATTATATTTATAAAAAAAATTGCTCTAAGACAATTATCCAGGGAGGAAACGAGAGATTACGTTTGTATGGAGGAATGGCCACTAGTATATCCTCTTAAATAATGAAGCAGTTACTCTATTCCACATCTACACGGTGTGGAAGGTAGCGTTAGCAGCGCGGGTGTCGCGCATTCCAAAAATGAAAGTAGAGGTTAAACTTATTTATACTGTGATTAAATACTACAGTGAAACCTTACCTTTGCACGGCCCAGGATGCATGGGGTCGACGACATGGCCGGCGTGGCATGCGGCCCGCTGCAGGCGGCACCACGAAGGGTACGTGCGTGCGTCAGAGCCGCACAGCTCGCGACGCAGGCCTCCGCCGCACGAGCCACAGGAGACGCAGCGCGCGCCGCTCGCGCCGCCCGCCACGCATCGTTGCCCGACGTTGCAAGTTATTGAGGCGCATGTTGCGTTCGCTGGAAATAAAAATATATAATAACTAGAAGATGCCCGCAACTTCATTCGGAGGAGAAAAAGTCATAACCCCTCGTTTTTTCTTCAGCGTAGTCGGGTAAAAAGTATCCTATAACCATCTGGATACCCAGCTGCAGTAGTGTACCAAAAAATGTTGAAATCTGTTTAGCCGATTTTGTGTGATGAAGCCACAACGACACATACAAACTTCCAAAAATTAAAAAATAAAAATTTCTTCGTTTGAGTGACCTCCAAGTCCTCCAAGTCCGTAACAATCAAATTTTTGAAAATATCTTCACTGTACAGACATTTCATTTTTACATCTTTATAATAGTATAGATAGATGAAGGTCGCGTGTTTTTGTTCAACGTTGCGCGATTTTAGAATGTACACCTAGAATCCAGCTTATCGTCCGAAAGTGAAGCTACTTTATTATAAGCTTTATAGACCAAGTGAGTAATCGAAATCCGGCGCCGTGTAAGTGCAACACGGGCGCGCCGGCGACGGTGTACACAGTGTACAACAGCTCAACTTTACAAGTTCCCTTGTAGGCGAGCGGCAGCGCCTTGCCGCGCTCGCAGGCGGCGCGGCGCAGCGCGCAGGCGCCGGCGTAAGTGCGGCCGTCGACGGCGCACACGGGCGCGCCGGCGACGGTGTACACAGTGTACAACAGCTCACCTTTACAAGTTCCCTTGTAGGCGAGCGGCAGCGCCTTGCCGCGCTCGCAGGCGGCGCGGCGCAGCGCGCAGGCGCCGGCGTAAGTGCGGCCGTCGACGGCGCACACGGGCGCGCCGGCGACGGTGTACACAGTGTACAACAGCTCACCTTTACAAGTTCCCTTGTAGGCGAGCGGCAGCGCCTTGCCGCGCTCGCAGGCGGCGCGGCGCAGCGCGCAGGCGCCGGCGTAAGTGCGGCCGTCGACGGCGCACACGGGCGCGCCGGCGACGGTGTACACAGTGTACAACAGCTCACCTTTACAAGTTCCCTTGTAGGCGAGCGGCAGCGCCTTGCCGCGCTCGCTGGCGGCGCGGCGCAGCGCGCAGGCGCCGGCGTAAGTGCGGCCGTCGACGGCGCACACGGGCGCGCCGGCGACGGTGTACACAGTGTACAACAGCTCACCTTTACAAGTTCCCTTGTAGGCGAGCGGCAGCGCCTTGCCGCGCTCGCAGGCGGCGCGGCGCAGCGCGCAGGCGCCGGCGTAAGTGCGGCCGTCGACGGCGCACACGGGCGCGCCGGCGACGGTGTACACAGTGTACAACAGCTCACCTTTACAAGTTCCCTTGTAGGCGAGCGGCAGCGCCTTGCCGCGCTCGCAGGCGGCGCGGCGCAGCGCGCAGGCGCCGGCGTAAGTGCGGCCGTCGACGGCGCACACGGGCGCGCCGGCGACGGTGTACACAGTGTACAACAGCTCACCTTTACAAGTTCCCTTGTAGGCGAGCGGCAGCGCCTTGCCGCGCTCGCTGGCGGCGCGGCGCAGCGCGCAGGCGCCGGCGTAAGTGCGGCCGTCGACGGCGCACACGGGCGCGCCGGCGACGGTGTACACAGTGTACAACAGCTCACCTTTACAAGTTCCCTTGTAGGCGAGCGGCAGCGCCTTGCCGCGCTCGCAGGCGGCGCGGCGCAGCGCGCAGGCGCCGGCGTAAGTGCGGCCGTCGACGGCGCACACGGGCGCGCCGGCGACGGTGTACACAGTGTACAACAGCTCACCTTTACAAGTTCCCTTGTAGGCGAGCGGCAGCGCCTTGCCGCGCTCGCTGGCGGCGCGGCGCAGCGCGCAGGCGCCGGCGTAAGTGCGGCCGTCGACGGCGCACACGGGCGCGCCGGCGACGGTGTACACAGTGTACAACAGCTCACCTTTACAAGTTCCCTTGTAGGCGAGCGGCAGCGCCTTGCCGCGCTCGCAGGCGGCGCGGCGCAGCGCGCAGGCGCCGGCGTAAGTGCGGCCGTCGACGGCGCACACGGGCGCGCCGGCGACGGTGTACACAGTGTACAACAGCTCACCTTTACAAGTTCCCTTGTAGGCGAGCGGCAGCGCCTTGCCGCGCTCGCAGGCGGCGCGGCGCAGCGCGCAGGCGCCGGCGTAAGTGCGGCCGTCGACGGCGCACACGGGCGCGCCGGCGACGGTGTACACAGTGTACAACAGCTCACCTTTACAAGTTCCCTTGTAGGCGAGCGGCAGCGCCTTGCCGCGCTCGCTGGCGGCGCGGCGCAGCGCGCAGGCGCCGGCGTAAGTGCGGCCGTCGACGGCGCACACGGGCGCGCCGGCGACGGTGTACACAGTGTACAACAGCTCACCTTTACAAGTTCCCTTGTAGGCGAGCGGCAGCGCCTTGCCGCGCTCGCAGGCGGCGCGGCGCAGCGCGCAGGCGCCGGCGTAAGTGCGGCCGTCGACGGCGCACACGGGCGCGCCGGCGACGGTGTACACAGTGTACAACAGCTCACCTTTACAAGTTCCCTTGTAGGCGAGCGGCAGCGCCTTGCCGCGCTCGCAGGCGGCGCGGCGCAGCGCGCAGGCGCCGGCGTAAGTGCGGCCGTCGACGGCGCACACGGGCGCGCCGGCGACGGTGTACACAGTGTACAACAGCTCACCTTTACAAGTTCCCTTGTAGGCGAGCGGCAGCGCCTTGCCGCGCTCGCAGGCGGCGCGGCGCAGCGCGCAGGCGCCGGCGTAAGTGCGGCCGTCGACGGCGCACACGGGCGCGCCGGCGACGGTGTACACAGTGTACAACAGCTCACCTTTACAAGTTCCCTTGTAGGCGAGCGGCAGCGCCTTGCCGCGCTCGCAGGCGGCGCGGCGCAGCGCGCAGGCGCCGGCGTAAGTGCGGCCGTCGACGGCGCACACGGGCGCGCCGGCGACGGTGTACACAGTGTACAACAGCTCACCTTTACAAGTTCCCTTGTAGGCGAGCGGCAGCGCCTTGCCGCGCTCGCAGGCGGCGCGGCGCAGCGCGCAGGCGCCGGCGTAAGTGCGGCCGTCGACGGCGCACACGGGCGCGCCGGCGACGGTGTACACAGTGTACAACAGCTCACCTTTACAAGTTCCCTTGTAGGCGAGCGGCAGCGCCTTGCCGCGCTCGCAGGCGGCGCGGCGCAGCGCGCAGGCGCCGGCGTAAGTGCGGCCGTCGACGGCGCACACGGGCGCGCCGGCGACGGTGTACACAGTGTACAACAGCTCACCTTTACAAGTTCCCTTGTAGGCGAGCGGCAGCGCCTTGCCGCGCTCGCAGGCGGCGCGGCGCAGCGCGCAGGCGCCGGCGTAAGTGCGGCCGTCGACGGCGCACACGGGCGCGCCGGCGACGGTGTACACAGTGTACAACAGCTCACCTTTACAAGTTCCCTTGTAGGCGAGCGGCAGCGCCTTGCCGCGCTCGCTGGCGGCGCGGCGCAGCGCGCAGGCGCCGGCGTAAGTGCGGCCGTCGACGGCGCACACGGGCGCGCCGGCGACGGTGTACACAGTGTACAACAGCTCACCTTTACAAGTTCCCTTGTAGGCGAGCGGCAGCGCCTTGCCGCGCTCGCAGGCGGCGCGGCGCAGCGCGCAGGCGCCGGCGTAAGTGCGGCCGTCGACGGCGCACACGGGCGCGCCGGCGACGGTGTACACAGTGTACAACAGCTCACCTTTACAAGTTCCCTTGTAGGCGAGCGGCAGCGCCTTGCCGCGCTCGCAGGCGGCGCGGCGCAGCGCGCAGGCGCCGGCGTAAGTGCGGCCGTCGACGGCGCACACGGGCGCGCCGGCGACGGTGTACACAGTGTACAACAGCTCACCTTTACAAGTTCCCTTGTAGGCGAGCGGCAGCGCCTTGCCGCGCTCGCTGGCGGCGCGGCGCAGCGCGCAGGCGCCGGCGTAAGTGCGGCCGTCGACGGCGCACACGGGCGCGCCGGCGACGGTGTACACAGTGTACAACAGCTCACCTTTACAAGTTCCCTTGTAGGCGAGCGGCAGCGCCTTGCCGCGCTCGCAGGCGGCGCGGCGCAGCGCGCAGGCGCCGGCGTAAGTGCGGCCGTCGACGGCGCACACGGGCGCGCCGGCGACGGTGTACACAGTGTACAACAGCTCACCTTTACAAGTTCCCTTGTAGGCGAGCGGCAGCGCCTTGCCGCGCTCGCAGGCGGCGCGGCGCAGCGCGCAGGCGCCGGCGTAAGTGCGGCCGTCGACGGCGCACACGGGCGCGCCGGCGACGGTGTACACAGTGTACAACAGCTCACCTTTACAAGTTCCCTTGTAGGCGAGCGGCAGCGCCTTGCCGCGCTCGCAGGCGGCGCGGCGCAGCGCGCAGGCGCCGGCGTAAGTGCGGCCGTCGACGGCGCACACGGGCGCGCCGGCGACGGTGTACACAGTGTACAACAGCTCACCTTTACAAGTTCCCTTGTAGGCGAGCGGCAGCGCCTTGCCGCGCTCGCAGGCGGCGCGGCGCAGCGCGCAGGCGCCGGCGTAAGTGCGGCCGTCGACGGCGCACACGGGCGCGCCGGCGACGGTGTACACAGTGTACAACAGCTCACCTTTACAAGTTCCCTTGTAGGCGAGCGGCAGCGCCTTGCCGCGCTCGCAGGCGGCGCGGCGCAGCGCGCAGGCGCCGGCGTAAGTGCGGCCGTCGACGGCGCACACGGGCGCGCCGGCGACGGTGTACACAGTGTACAACAGCTCACCTTTACAAGTTCCCTTGTAGGCGAGCGGCAGCGCCTTGCCGCGCTCGCAGGCGGCGCGGCGCAGCGCGCAGGCGCCGGCGTAAGTGCGGCCGTCGACGGCGCACACGGGCGCGCCGGCGACGGTGTACACAGTGTACAACAGCTCACCTTTACAAGTTCCCTTGTAGGCGAGCGGCAGCGCCTTGCCGCGCTCGCAGGCGGCGCGGCGCAGCGCGCAGGCGCCGGCGTAAGTGCGGCCGTCGACGGCGCACACGGGCGCGCCGGCGACGGTGTACACAGTGTACAACAGCTCACCTTTACAAGTTCCCTTGTAGGCGAGCGGCAGCGCCTTGCCGCGCTCGCAGGCGGCGCGGCGCAGCGCGCAGGCGCCGGCGTAAGTGCGGCCGTCGACGGCGCACACGGGCGCGCCGGCGACGGTGTACACAGTGTACAACAGCTCACCTTTACAAGTTCCCTTGTAGGCGAGCGGCAGCGCCTTGCCGCGCTCGCAGGCGGCGCGGCGCAGCGCGCAGGCGCCGGCGTAAGTGCGGCCGTCGACGGCGCACACGGGCGCGCCGGCGACGGTGTACACAGTGTACAACAGCTCACCTTTACAAGTTCCCTTGTAGGCGAGCGGCAGCGCCTTGCCGCGCTCGCAGGCGGCGCGGCGCAGCGCGCAGGCGCCGGCGTAAGTGCGGCCGTCGACGGCGCACACGGGCGCGCCGGCGACGGTGCACGCGCCGCAGCGCACACAGTGCGCGCCGAGCTCGGCGTCGAGCACGCAGCGCTTGTCACCGCCGCAACGGACGCCTTCGCAGCTGCCGACTATAGACAAAATAAAACGTAATTAGTTTCCCTAAGGTTGTTGCGATAAACAATTGAACTTTGACTGATTTTTGACGACACGCTCAGTTGGTTACACAATGGCCTACAAAGCAAATGATCCCAGGTTCAAATCCCGACCAGGGCAAGTGTTATTAAGTGTATTGTGTGGTGAGCACGAATGTTCGTTCCTGGGTCATGGATGTCTTTTTTCTATATATTTAAGTATTATACAAGGCGTCCGACACTTCGTTCCCGAAAGAGAAAAAGTCATAACCCCTCTTTTTCTCTTAAGTGTCGTCGGGTAAAAAGTATTCTATAGCCATCTGGAGATATCCAGCTACCCGTGTACCAAAAATAGTTGAAATCGGTTTAGCCATTCATTTTATAACTTTATAATAGTATAGATACCTAATCTATACTATTATAAAGTTGTAAAAATGAAATGTCTGTACATTGAAGATATTTTAAAAAAATATATTGTTACGGACTATTTGGAGGTCACTAAACCGAAAAATATTCTTTTTGGATTATATGTATGTTTGTATGTGTCGTGGCTTTATCACGCAAAATCGGCTAAACAGGTTTCCACAATTTTTGGTACACGGGTAGCTGGGTATCTCCAGATGATTATAGGATACTTTTCACCCGACTACGCTGAAGAAAAAACGAGGGGTTATGACTTTTTGTCTTCCGCGAACGAAGTGGCGGCATCTTCTAGTGTTTATATATTCTTACACAAATCGACTAGGTCGATTTGTGTAAGTAAGAATGTTAGTGATATTTAATTGTTGATATTCAACTGCACTTTGGTATGTTCTTTGGAACAAGATTACAAACCATACACCTTAATACATACATTTTAAACAAAGACATAAAAACCGTCACGATTCAGACAAGCCCAAACACAGCTGGGATACATTATTTTATTTCGGAGATTCGGTGCCTGCCTTCCAGCTCCATAATCAGTCCGATAGTACCACTCTCACCAGGAGCATTTAAAATCGTGATAATGAAGTCGCTTAGGTAACCTAATCGAGCTATCTTATCGCCGCCAGTAAATCACTTATCATTCAGGAGTTCCGGTGGCCTTTTGTGATCTTCTTCAAAACTTCACTTCTTCAATTTATATTTTTTTATACAAATATGCTTGACTTGTTTCTTAATATACTGAATTGCTATATAGATGTCCATAAAATATGAGGGTTGCCATCATTGTAACAATACCATCATCAGATCCCGACTTGATGACAATTGGGACCACTTCAGGGGTATACCCACTTATTCAAATAAAAAAAGAATTTTAAAAATTGCTACACAGTTGACGGATAATTCGGGTTCAGACTGACGCTACAACGAAATAGTGTGAAGACTAGGAACACTATTGCTGCTCGAAGCGCACGCGCGCGGCAGCCCCACACGCTAGGTGTCGAGGATGTCGTGGCATCCTGCCGCCTAGCACAAATGACGACGGTAACAGCAAACATGCTGCCGTACAAATTAAATTAACATGACATGATGGAGAATTCGGTGAACATACAGAAATATACAGTGGAACATATGACATTCTTTTTCGAAGTCGGTTAAAAAATACATCTTATAACTTAGTTGCGGTTTACAGAAACTTTTTTGCCTATTACTTGATCAGCAGGAATGACAAGGCCGCGATGATAAAACGAAAGGTTTATACTTTAGACGAAATCCGTTTAGGGGCCACCACACGCGAATGACCTTCGATCTGTAGCTCTTCACTTGTCTATGTTGTATGTATCTCATCGTGTTGACAGCCACCGTTGCTACCGATACACTGTTTCAGTTTATCTTCACGAGTCACCGAAACCAAGATAAACACCATCAAAATTTGTAATATTTGCGACAAAAGAACAGTTTTTTACTACTTTTCTTTAAAACTATTGTCAACTATTGGCAACTGGTTTTTCAATAGAACCTATTGAAAAACCAGTTGACAAATTTAAAGTGAACATCATTACTCACTTATTGGTTTTAGTCCCATGTCTAAGCGTCGCTTAACGAGGGACCTAAACCTATTTAAGATAGAAGAAGGACTACAAATCTTTTTTTTTCTCTTGATTTATTAAGTATACATTCCAGTTGACAAAAAATAAAGGCCAAATAACAAGCTACAATAACTATTTATTTTACATGGTTTGCACCAGGAGGAATAATTTTATATCACTGTAAATAGTATATATTTATATCAGTGAAATTTACTGAACTTTTCAGGGTAGCCCCTTAAAGAAAACGTCTGGATTAGTTAATAGGGTACTTGACTGACAGATCAAATTAGTTCCCTTTTATGAAATGTCAAAACGGTCGGAAAGTATGAAGTTTGAAAGGAAAAAAGGTTTATGACATCATAATTCTATACGGTCAAATTGCGTCCTTATTTTTAGTTATTGATCATTTTAAAATCGCCAAAAGCTTAAAAATAAGTATTTATGAATGTTTTCTACGTATTTTCAGAAATGACATTTGACTGCAAGCGTGGCATCATTTATGTTGACTACAGGAAAGTACCCAATTATTAAATTGTGCAGTTACATAGAAGTGCGCAGACTTACATATGCATGGACCAACACGATACAAAACAAACGTCAACTCTAGGATTAATAATTAGAGGAGGCACGAGGTTCGTGCGCTGAAATGAAAACATTATATTCTTTTTACAAAGCGTAACGTAATCCAGTTCAATAGATGAATAACCTACTACTTTTATAGAATATCGGATTTCCGTAGCGAAGCTGCAGTTTTTATCTGACACAATGGTCCTTCGAGCCGGTTTTTTTTTTCCATAACACAAAGTGCGCTCGCTGCGGGCTTTTTTCTCACAAAGGGATCTAGGTTTACTAGCGTGAAATATGTTAAAAATTCAGAGTTTTTGAAGCATACTTTCCCGTTTCACGGAAAAAATATGCCATCCACGCATGGATGTTTCGTCATCGTTAGAGTTTAGTTTATATTCAACCACTATCGTGGTTTCACGATTAGGTATTTTCTAATTTGGAATATGGTGCTTAACTAGTTAAAAGGTGGTCACGCGAAGAAAATCTATACCTAATATTATAAAGTTATACGGACTATTTGAAGAAAGAAGAAAAACTGAATCGAAACATAATTATTTTTTGTATGTTTGTATGTGTATGTGTTGTTGTAGCTTCATCATGCCAAAATGGCTAACAGATTTCAACTATTGTTGGTACACAGGTAGCTGAGCATCCACATATGATTTTATGATATTTGTTTGGCGAATACGATGAAGAGAAAACGAGGGTTATATTTTTTTCCCCGTTGATGAAGTTGCTGGCACCTTCTAGTAATAAATAATCAAAATCACGTAGACGTACACTATCGAACACAGGTCTCGCCAGTAAACGTCTCTGGTTGCATATGACTGGAAGACAACTGCCAACAGTGCCTTGACACTACTATAAGCATACATTCGCTCGTGCCGTCGCATATGTGAGTATCTTACCTTACATTTCTATAATTTACAAAATATGACATTACTAATAACGATTATACACGGTATGCGTATAAGGCACCGAGGAAAATTAATCGGAGGTGAATTCCGACAATAAATTAGTAATAAATAATAAAACAAATTAGTAAATAATAACCGCATACAAAATTAATCTTCAGCATGCTAGCTGGTGCTAGTAAATATATTGATTTCTATGAAAAGCGATATCGATATCTTATTAAACCGTGTGTAACAACGTTAGCACTAGTCGTTAGCTATATCCGTTGAAAAACAAGTTAAAAGCTCCGAGTAAACCGCCCACTGATGTAACATAATAACGGAGTAGAAATCAGCACCGTCTAGCCAATATTCGCTTTTCCCACTCGATTGTATCGAATTGCGGTTTATAGAGCGCCCTGTCTAGTCTAGACTACGATCAAGCACTAGCGTTTAAAGATTAGATTACTAGGGATTTATCAGAGTCATTTCACATCAAGTCTTTAAAATAATGATACGATATCGACAATCACGTTGGCATGAGTGATGAGATTTCTCCTGGAATGCCGAGACAACTAACAGGCAGTACATTTATATTTTACAATTGCGGCATAAATCATAAGGAAAGCTGTGAATAGAGGGAAATGGAAATCGCTCCACCAACAAGAGTCCAACATAAATATACATTATACTGATGAAAATAATACATACTTAGCACATGTCAATACAGAGGTGCTAGAGTTTGGTTATTTAGTGTGAAAGTTTGTTTTGTACCAATCAATTTCACAATAAAATAAAATTTACCCACTTTCAAAATCAAAATATTTTGTGTGTTCCGCAAACTAGTTAAAATCAGTTCACATATTCACCTAATTCTTAGGTATTTTTCTATCTTATGCATACCTATGGATACCGTTGTTCATTAAATGTACCTATGCCTTAACACGATTGGTTTAAGGCCCATTTTATTATGCTTCGCACCTTTAGTAATTATATTATAGTAACGTAATAAAAATAAATTGAAATTATACTTTTAGTCGTAAAAAGACCTTTTCAAAAAGAACATGTTCCAAGATTTGGAATTTTCAGTGAGGTCACCATCATTCTAAATGTGAGCTACAGTCGTAGTTGACAGCTATAATCCTATCAGTCAATAGGTACCTACCTATCAGCGATCAACAACTAATAAACTATGGCACCAACTTACCACCATCCCCTACGACAAATGATTATTGATTACTGTCGATTATGTATAGCGAAAAGTCAAATTAATCCCGAAATTTTAAACAAATTTTCAGGTCTACAAAGCATACCTCCGAACCATCCAAGTCAATATATCGCTTACACTCGTTTCAGTGTCAGACAGACAATGAAACCAAATAGTATCTCCCTAATTTACCGCCTGCTTAAAAAGCTGCCCTTTGTAATTATAATTTTAAAGTGCTTAGAATTACAAGCGCAAAAGTTTACGTATGAAAATTTTAACGGCTGTCTGTGGCGAGCCTACCCGCTCGTAAAACGCAATGAAACGTTCAAACGGCCGGCGATGTTATCGCACCATTATTCATGCTATGGAATGAGGACGTCTGGGTCAGACGCACCACGGACGCACTCGAGACTGACTGATACAAAAGGGCTCCAAGATTATGTTCAACTGACGCTTTGAACCAATTACTATGTGGAGTGCACGAGAACAACTTTGCTTATTTCGATAGCTACTTAATATTCTCTTCGGGTTCCGCGATTATCGCACTTTTAAATAAAACAATTTACACGGATTATATCGCCTATATTTTTTTATTCTCATTTAACAGCCGTGCCGTGAACGTGAGTTATAAAGCGTCGGGAACTCGAATGAGATAATATATGCTATAAATTCCGTTTAAGTTGTTTTTACTTTTCTCTGCAGCTTAGTGTACAATGGCTGCGGCGGCAGGAACCAGGCTACTACCGAAATAAATAAATAAATATTTACGGGACAATTGTGACATCAATATGGCTTGTGTTATGAGTACTAGACGATATAGTTCATAGATGTACGAGTATTCTGCTCTCCAAAAGCAATAGGCGGTAAGTAATTTTTAGGCATTTCGAACAAATTTATAAAATGTGAAAATTTATTTCGCGTCTCCTTAAGACAATTACCTTCTAATAATTGGTTTCAAAACTTAAATGAGGTTACTGCGGCTATTTATCTATTTATTTATAACTCAGCTGACCAACTCTACTGCGGGCGACGCGTGTAAGGGAGTATTTAAAAGTAAGTTCGCCGTCATCGAAATCGATGAGTAGGATTATACATATATATATATATATATATTAGAAGGTGCCCGCAACTTCCTTCGCGCAGGAGAAAAAGTCATAACCCCTCTTTTTTCGAAAGCGCAGTCGGGTAAAAAGTATCCTATAACCATCTCTGGATACCCACCTACCCGTGTACACCTACACAATAACACAAACGAACATACAAAAAACTAAAAAAAATCGCTTCAGTGACCTCCAAATAGTCCGTTACAAAAAATTTTTTTGAAAATATCCTTAATGTACAGTCATTTAATTTTCACAAATTTATAAGTATATAAAATATATGTATTTATTTATCTTAGCAATATTGGACTGGAGTTAAACATGTCGTCATCAATACATTGTTTATGTTTTATATAGTCTGTGATATCCAAAACGCCTACACTGGATTACGGTCCGGACCGTAATCCAGTGTAGGCGTTTTGGGCAGTGGAATTTTTGTGATATTGACCGTTGACATGTCAAAAAATTGGTTAATATAAAGTGTTTTAATCGTGAATCAGATTAAAACACAGACCTTTAGGATTAAAACAGGCGGATGGTAAATTTTGGACATTGATTTTAGTAGAGATGATAAATCCTTGGATGGATCATCATCAACCAAAAGATGTTCACGGCTGGACTTAGGGCTCACCCAAAGAACCCCACAACGAAAGGTCCTACGCCGCCCGATTCAAGTGAATTTCAGAGTCCGTTCATCAGGTCATAAGTCAACCTCAAAACTTTGGTCCTTCTACGGATCTCTTCATTCCTGATTAGATAAGGATGTATAGTTCAGGGAAACTTAGGGAATGAAGATTATATAGCATCATTATTGATGCTATTGAATGTGAGTGCCGTAATACCGTTTACTATATGGCAAATACATTTAAGGAAAAAATAAATAAGATAAAGTATAAATTGAGTGTTGCTTTTCCGGGGTTCCGTAACACAAGCGTCTACAAAAAGGCTCTGTAGCCAAAATGTTAGAGAAATATCGTTTTAAATTTTATTTAAGTATGTAAAGCGGGCTCGAGGCGAATAGCCGGTTCTATACATTGCAGTCATTCTGCACTCCCAGGTGACTCCTGTGATGTACCGAGTTCATGTAATTCTCCTATGCAAACTTTGAATCTAAAGTTGTATGTCTTCGTTCCGTTTCCGTGCGTGTATGAAAAGGAGTATAAAGTTTTCAATCTGGATTCGATTTGTGAGGAAGATTTATAAGAATAATTTTTAACCGAGTTAAAAAAGGAGGGGCTTCTCAATTTGATTGCAAGTGCAGGCAGCAGGATATCTCAGGTGTCATCCTGCGGTATGCGATGTACCTAATTCTCGGGTGCCGTTAAATTTTTATACAAAGTGATAACACAATTTCATTGAACTACTATTAAAAATCATAATAAACATGATGTATAAAAACAAAATACATAAAATTGTTGGTCATAATAATTAAATAAGAGAATACTGTATAATCATAAACACATTCTTCATTAGGCATAATTGTACTTGTTATATTAAGTATAATTATTAAAATTTAGACCTGAATTTAAACGAATGATCGGGTGACGTAATATTATATGATATACTCGGTGTCAATCAAAGTACTAAAGTATAAAACAACCTAAGTATTCTACATTAAGGCAGGTCACCGTTAGGTACGACACCGAGCGAAGCGAGGAGGAGTGTTAGGTAGAACTGCGACGCTACAGCACGCAAGCCGAGCGAGCTTAGCGCGAAAGTACGAATGACAGAGATGACACACCGCTTGAGTGACTTGTGCGTACGCAACGGTGTGCCATCTCCTATGAGGATTCAGACTTTAGAACGCGCACGCTACGCGCACTTCTACGTGTACGTCACGCACACGCATTCGGTGTGACTCGGCCTTTAACATGAAATAAAACTTAAATTTTTGGCAGAAAATGCATTTATCGAATCATAATTCACCAAATCATCTTTAAGAAAAAAATTATTACGTATCTTAGCAAAAACATCGAACAAGAACTCGTAGAGTATGTCTCAATGACTCTCGAATCTTAAGTACCAGCGATGATATCTTTACTTTTCGTATGCGGATATTTAATTTCGGGAATAAGGAGTGTTTTGTTCTCTATCAAATTTATCGACAACGATGTCGTTACATTTGTGTTTATATCAAAATTACGCGACTGTATGTCTTTATTAAAACGATCGTATTACTTTTATTACAATTAGCATTGAACATTAAAACATTATGTTTTTTAAACATCTTCGTTTGATTAAATAGATTTTTTTTTATACAAATTTTAAGGATTTGCGTTATAAATGCAATTTTAACTATTTAAAAAAAAACGTAAAGTAAGTATATCAAAATATTTTCTTCTGTTTCCGCGATTATTACTCATTGAAATAAAACAAGGACAAGGTCATCGGGAGGACAGTCCTCCCGTGACCATGGAAAGCTGGAAAGCTTCCGAAACGTCGGGAACTAAAATGAGATAATATACGCGATATAATCCGTTAAATTGTTTTATTTCAATAAGTATATCAAAATACAAAAATTCATAGTCATGTGTCATGTAAAAGTATCAGACGTTCGCTTTAAAAAAAAAAACAAATACATACAACATAGTAATTGTTTTATCTTTTGACAATATCATCCATTTGTCTATATTGAAATAAATATGAAACAAGGCCAAACGTAAATTTATTTTAGGAATTAAGAACACCTAAAAATAATATGCGTAAAGCCTATTCCTCGTAAAAGTCTTTTTTTTATGGTATAGGGGGCAAACGAGCAGACGGGTCGCCTGATGGTAAGCGATCACCGTCACCCATAGACACTTGCCTCACTAGAGGAGTCACAAGTGCGTTGCCGGCCTTTCAGGTGGGAGTACGCTCTTTTCTTGAATTAGACAACATTCTAAAATATGACCAAGCCCAACTGGTTTACGCTGAGGATAGATTATGTATTTATTTCCAAAAACATGTTTAACACCTTCACCGATGCCAATGTTCCATAATCTTATAAAAATATTTTAATTTGATTTAATTTGTTTTCATTAGTATAATGATGCACCGCGCGATTTAAGGATTTTCCTTTCTGTTTGGCATCGCTCCAGGGTCTGCATTTCTATTGGCCTAAAACTTTCTTGATCTTATGCTAGAGTAAACATGCACTGTGCAAGCGTGCTCCATCATAGATCTTGTCTTTGTGAAACCAATGTTAAACGCTATACATCGTCCATGGGATTAAATGGGTCACGTTATAAGGGAGAGGTTAGACGACAGTCACTTTAAGGTAACCAAACCTGCCAAATGTCTAATAAACCCCCCCACACCCCCCCCCCCCCCCCCACCTTCTACCACTGAATAGTTAGGAAAAACCGGCCAAGTGCGAGTCGGACTCGCGCACCGATGGTTCCGTACAAAATATATTCTACAAATGGCCGTATCTCTGAAAATCCAGTGTTAACAGAGCCCTAGTCCTAAGCAAAGTATACGCGGTGGTGGATCATTTTATATTGGTTACTGATATAGACACAGTCATAAAAAAAAAGTTTTTCAGATTAATTTTGTTGATTGTGCTATAAGAGCTACCTTCCTACCAAATTTCAAGTTTATAGAACAACTGGAAGTATCCTATAAATTACAAAAAGTGTCGAAATATACGTTCTTTGCCGCATAACGGAACGGCCGTATCCTTTTTTTACGTAAACTTAGAAGTTTGATTTTTTTCGCAGATTCAAGGGACGTGAGTATATAGTTTTAATTTCCATTCGATACCTGTACGCGTTCCCAAGATAAAGGGTTTTGACAGACAGACGAACGGACAACAAAGTGATCCTATAAGGGTTCAGTTTTTTTTCCTTTTAAGGTACGGAACCCTAAAAAGGGAAAAA
Organism: Hedya salicella; assembly: GCA_905404275.2. Taxonomy (NCBI): domain Eukaryota; kingdom Metazoa; phylum Arthropoda; class Insecta; order Lepidoptera; family Tortricidae; genus Hedya; species Hedya salicella. The sequence goes on along the minus strand of FR990112.1, from coordinate 13,114,903 downwards.
GAACTAAGGAATAGTATTATTATAAGTTTTAATTACGATAAATCGAAGGCTTCATTTGTTTCTCTAGTCCTCATCATCGTTAGGCAGAGTCTAATGCAAATGCAAGCAAGTTTTGCTAACTAGAGACATTCATTTAAGGCCGGATCATTAAAATTGTAGTTTATTATACGATGGTCTAGTCAATTAATAGAATCATGCGGTATTTTATCATTTTCTTTAGAATCCCCGCTCTGATATTAGAAATCAGGAAATCCTTAGTTACTACATACCTGCTCTGTTATGTCCTACTGCATAGGTTTTCTAACTCTAGGGTGGGGCTTCCAAGGGAGGCTGATCATATAGGTATATGCATGTATACGAGCGGCGAGCATAAAAAAATATTTATCTAGACTTATGACCATCATAAAAATGCGGACATGGCAAATTTTTACTTTATTTTATTGGTGTCATCTGTGTTTTCTAATTTTTTGTGAACTAGGGGTTCGTCGATATTTGCCATTCACGTTAAGAAGTTCAAGTTATAAACTTTATATGCAAGTGATCGTTATCAATTTTGCATGGTTGAAGTGGTCTGAATTGTCATCCAGACGTAATAACAGCCCAAGGCGTAACGTATTTGCACAAAACACGAAGTGTCGGAGTGGTCATTATTAATAAACACATAGTGGAGTCGCCTTCTGGTCTATAATTTTGTAACATTGCTGCAATTAGGTTGTTAGCTACAGGCTTGCTACTGATAAGCTTGTACTGCGCTAGTAGCGGGTCCGCTTGTCACGCGACAAACAGCTTTATACGTGCTAACACCTTTTTCTATCTAGTAGCGTATGATAGCATGATTTAAAAAAATACACGTCGACTCGTCTAAAAAAAGGAGAAGATATAGGGGTCAGCGAAAATGTTAAAAGTCGGGATATCAAGCCTGATTGACATAAAACAAGTCCCGAGTTTTTTCAAGAGCCTATATTCATCATTATGTTTTTGTTAATGTCGTTTTTTAACTTTTTAATAAAAAAATCCTGAAATCGAATATCTTGATATTTTTTATGTCCGGTTAAAGTCCTGTAGTAGCGTCCACACGGTTTTTGCCAAGGTACGCAGTTTCTATGTGCCTATATGGAGCTGTGGTCGTTCAGGGTAGGCAGTGCCTTTGTGCCAATATGGATAGCGCGCCACGAAGTCCTGTCATGAGTCTAGAAATCCTGAAATTTTAGGACCAATTTTGAGAAATGATAGCCTTATGCGCATTCAAATGTGACCGGGTGTGGCCCTGTACTTCTAGCACAACTGTGATTCGAATCTCTGTTGCGTGATAAAATCATCTATCCCTTTTCGTCTAGTACAGTGGGCGACGTGCGAACTGACACATTGCATGATACAGTATATTGCATCGACATTCGATTTACTACAAAATTTCAGCTCATTCTAATACCGGGAAGTTAGTCAAATTCAACCTGAAAAATTTGATTACAAACCTACCTCTTATTAATCTTCAGGCAGACACCCGGATAGATGAATTTAAATAAAAACTTGGAAAAAGGTAACGCAAAGACTTACTATACAGTCGCTTAAAGAGAAATAAAAATAGCACAATGTATGACTTTAATACTACATTTATACGCCATTCGCCGAACGGTGCATTGTATAGACGACGTAAGAATAAGGGTCCTTTCTGACATCGCGGAACCGTAAACTATTTCATTCTAAAATACTTTAGAACAAAGCAAATAGGTTCAATAGTACTTGTTGAACTCTTTAAGAGAACCCTTATAAAAAACCCACTCGATATCCAGCTAGAGTGCAACCACAAATAGTCGATGCGATTTTTCATCCATCAACGTTCTACGATGAATGAATGAATGAAGGAATTATTGCATAATTGTGGGTTTACACAGATGCTCCTTCTGGATGAACTATGACCATTGATTAAATCAAGAAATCGAACATACAACAATATTCTTTAATTATAAGTAAGTTGCATCGCTAACGTTAATTTACAAGTTTTAGAGTGACAGTTAGTGGAATTACACGTACTTAAGATAAAATACGGCACTACGTATCATAATTTACTTGTACAACACCATTACTGTTGTGGGCAAGGTTTAAACATACGCGCTGCATAACGACTGCAAGCTTGCACGTCGACTGCACACTTACAAGTTGCAGTCGTCAGTGTGGACGCTTGGCGGTGCATACGCGCGGTCCACATTCGAAATGCTTTCGAGAACGTCGGGTAGGGACCGGGTCTCATTCACATGCATGCACCCGGGGCGACGCGGCCGCTCAGACGTATCGTGCATCGCAATGAGCCATTATTGAGTCGCGATTCCAATAGAGATGTAGCCAGCCTTCTAGGAACGAGCTCGCAATTTACTAGTGAGATAGTATGGGAGTGTCCGGTCATTACTGCACTTGGGATTAATGCACTGGCCACGAACAAAACGACGGCGGGCCCGGCTCTTAATGGACGATTGTTTCTCTAGAACAAATGTACGCTATCCAGAATATAGCGCGACCAGGAAACGAACGAAATATCATTGACGGGTTGCAAATCGCACGCCGCAGGGAAAAATTCCGAGCCTGGTAGGGCAACGTTGGATATTATAACGATATTGTTTAAGTATAAGTATAAATCTGTTGAATTGTCTCAGCAATTCCTCTCAAGCTTGTCTACAAGGACTGAAAACTTATCCCGTGTAATATTGACACCACCTGTTTCATAGATATAGCCTTTAAAAAACCTACAGAACTAGCACAATTAGCTGCGACTTTGTAAGTCGCGCAAGTCGTCAACCAGTGCATCCCACCACTTTCGCACCTCGCATTGTACTTAATGTGTAGGTACATATATTTGTCGTGCTACATAAAGTCAGCACGGTTGTGCTATGTATCATGGATATACCGCTAGACACAAGACAAATAAACAAGCCCAGCTGTCATAGCTACCGACAGACCAGCAGAGATAAATTTGCCCGGTGTCAGTTCCTATGAAATCTGAATGAGTGCTTGAGGGCAGTTTCCTACGATTTTATTTTAGGGCCGTCAACAAAGATATACATTTTTTTACCTTACTCACAAAAAAATATTAACCGCAAACTTAAAATTACGGGACAGCAAAAGAAAACAAAAAAAAAACAATTATGTACCAACAGACAATAGATTGTCTGAAGCGGTGGATCAAGTCTAGACGAATGAAATTCGGTATGTATATCTTTAGGCAAGCACCTATTTTTTTTTTAATTCCTTTCCAACAGGTTTAAATGGGAGGGAGTTGAGACTTCGTAATGTTGTTTGATCAAGTATATGATACCCAGAATATAAAAATAATTATTTGTTATGTAAGGCTGCAAAGTTGTTATTTGGCGCGAGTGCTTGAATTGAAAGCCGAGTAAACGAAGGAATCTAAAATTGAACCTCGGACGGAGCGAGTGGTTCAATTCAAATACTGATTCCTGAGCGTAACGAGGCTTTCAGGGCACGAGAAGACAATGAGTCTTAACTTCGTGATTTTTTGAAAGACTGCATCCGAGAAGGGTCTAGCCTGGTGACAACAGCCGTTGCACGCAATAACGTACAATCGTTGAAATAGATGTGAGACGTTATCCTTGAGTGAAGACAGCCTAGATGTAGGACGTTAAGTGATGATATTCGCGAGGCAATCGGCACTAGAAGCTAGCTAGAAGAAACGAGGATCGTACTGAGTGAGGCACCCATTGAAAGACCTACATAATGTACAGTCAGCATCAAATAGCCTGTAACATTAAAATATAAGGTAATACATCTTTATATCTTTATTACTACAAACATCAGGATGTGTGACGATAATATCTTGTCGCTTGGGGTGTTACACACTATTTGATGCTGACTGTACCTATGTATGGAGCGGTAGACTGCGTGTATTTGTGAGAATAATGCAGAGATTTATGATGAGGAATCAAGTTTGGTAGAAGCCAAGTCCGAGTTAGATTTTGTGATAGTTATTGTGCGTAAGTCTTTGTGCAGACTCCCCAGGTAGATACCACCTTGGTAGTTGCAAATCAATTTCACATTTTCCCAAGGCGTTTCCATACAAATTGCCATCAATGAAAAACCTATAGGGTATTTCTAGTTAACCTATGTAACTTTTATAGCAAAACCCACGAAATAAATCTGAAAATCTAGAATTTTGTGTCTGTCTGGCAATGTCAGTAATCAATATAGAGTTACCCACACCACGTAAATTTTGATTAGAAGTAGGGCTCTGGTAACACTGGATTTTATAGGTACGGCCGTTTTTCGCGTATATTTTGTTCGGAACCCTCGGTGCGCGAGACCGACTCACACTTAAACCTAGCTTTGAACTGAGTAGATCTGGCTAGGCTTCCTTACCAGTAATCGGATTCAGCGGGGGGAGCGCAAACCCACAAACTGGAATGTCAGCCACGGTTACTTAGAATTGGGGTTGGACACCGTGCGCAAGGCGCCAGGCCTTCGGATTGAACCGGTTCCAGACAAAAACTCAGAATTCTCAGATATAGAAAACTACGGACTGGTCACCCCCGCCAGCTGAGTCGACGTTGAGACATCGTCCGAAGAGTTTGCTGTAGCCATTCTTTCGATGGCTGCTGTCATCTCGTTGTCCGGATCAGAGAGCATTGGGGTTGGACACCGTGCGCAAGGCGCCAGGCCTTCGGGTTGAACCGGTTCCAGTCAAAAACTCAGAATTCTCAGATATAGAAAACTACGGACTGGTCACCCCGCCAGCTGAGTCGACGTTGAGACATCGTCCGAAGAGTTTGCTGTAGCCATTCTTTCGATGGCTGCTGTCATCTCGTTGTCCGGATCAGAGAGCACGTTTCTAGGACACCGGGTATACCGACCTCTTTGGAAGCGGCCTCTGGGGAGTGGATATTCTGGGGGATCGGGGATTATCGGAAGGTAGTCGGCTGCCTTCCTAACTAGAGGGTTAGTAAACCCGTCAAAATATCTAGTTAGTGGCCTGAAAAGTTTACAGCTACTTATAGAAATAGCGTAAGTTAGGAATTGAAAAAGTTCGAGACGCATAATTAACCTACGTTAATAAACATACTAGCACAGTGGAGTGCCTATTTTTAAAGCTGTACATATGTAATGTTGTATGGGCTGTCGCACCGCGGCATGTGCGCGCACGCATTACCGTACAAATGAGGGTATTGTGCCCTGAGGTGAGGGCCTTTTTTAACCCATAATATTTGACCTCAACCACACCTGGACAACGATAAAGTTGATGATGAAGTACGCTGCAGCGTACCTAGTGTGGTGTCTAGAATACCACTCATGCGCAAAGGAAATATCAACAAAATTAACTGCTCAAAAACGCTACCGGTTATCTAATCCTTTTATGTGGAGAAATAGTTATTTACCATACAAGTGCGGTAATTGGTATATCGCATCGCTCGTGTTGAAAATTACGTATTCGTACGTGTATCGTAGGTACAACGTTTCACTATGCATACATATCGGAGCATATGCATTAATAATAATAATAATATAATAAATAAAATAAATAATAAATAAATATCAGGGACAATCTTACACAAATCGACCTAGTCCCAAACTAAGCAAAGCTTGTACTATGGGTACTAGGCGACGATATACATAATAAATAGATAAATTATAATACTTAAATACATAGAAAACATCCAAGACCCAGGAACAAATATTCGTGCTCATCACACAAACACTTGCCCTGGCCGGGATTCGAACCCAGGACCGTCAGCTTCGTAGGCCGTTGTACAACCCACTGAGCCAAACGTGTCGTCAAAAAATACATTTATTTATTTACGACCAACTTGGCATTGTAAAAAATATTACGGTCTCCCCTTGTATCCCAACTTTAAAACAAAAGAAACAGCGTTGACATTTATACATTTTGCCATAAAAGTGATTAGCATTACGCAATAAGTTACCACTTTAGTCTAGCTATGCATTCTTTCATTATTTCAGCTGAGTTATATCAAAGAGTATCGTTAATCACTTATTGAAACAAAAACTTCAGTATTGTTTTTACTTAAACTTTCTTATAAGGTGATGCATTATAAGCTGCTCTGTAATACGATGGATGGTGTGGTTCAAATTTTAGACGGCGGCGAGTTATACCGCTAGACACAAGACCTTATGACATGTATTATCAGAACTTATATTAAATAAAAATTTATGACGCATGCCGGTTTCACACCGCAATTCAGTGTAAAAATCCTCAAATTTCTTATAGTTACTTTACTAGCCTTTTGCCAATACCAAGAAATTTAGGGGTGTTATTTTAACAGCTTGTAGTCTTTAAAATATTTTTTGTACCCGATATCAAACCCAATGTCAACACATCTTGGTTGATTTTTTTTTAAACTCTTATTAAAGTTTTAAGCGACACTATTCCAGGATCGTAAAGTGACTTGTCAGGCTATTGCATGGGGGGAATAAACCCTTTTTTTTTGTTATCTGGTAGTTTACTGTTGAAAATATGGTCCTTCTCCTTCGCATTGTAAGGTAATTTGCATTTCTGGCACTGTGCGTCATAAGGCTAAAGCCTTTTGAGAAGGACATGTTTCAAACTTCATGCTCCTACCTTTAGCGGTTTAGGATGTGCGTTATCTGTCAATAATTAGGCCGCTAAACTGTTTTATAGGTATACAGTGTAGTGTAATTATAAGTTTTTTTTTAAAGGATCAGTGACAGTTGAGCTGAGCAGGCAGGTGAATCAACCGTTACAACGAACTGGAGTTTTCAATTTAGAGGCTTTATACTAAATTACTGTATTAAATTGAATGGCGTCCGCGCAGACGACGACGCAGCGTAGAAGCCCCGCAACAAGATGTACCGATGATCTAGTGAAGATCGCGGGAAACCGTTGGATGGGGGCGGTGCACGACCGGTCGTTATGGAAATCTTTGGGAGAAGCCTTTGTTCAGTAGTGGACGCCCTTGGGCTGGTGTGATGATGATGATGATACTAAATTGATCATGCAGTGTCGTCCTTCGATGTCTTATGCATCTTGTCGGCAATTGAAAAAGGTATGGCACACGTCTTTCTAGACTTTGACGATCCAGCGATACCTCGGTCTCCCGAACGGTTGTCGGCATTTATACACTTTTAAATAGGAGTGATATATCATACTATTATTTAATCATCCTGCTTATGTATGTATGAGGACTGGCTCTATCGTAATCTCTCATTACTTGGACCTCAGTGCGGTCAGGCTCGGGTGCCCAATAATGAGCCAGTGAACTTCGCCGGCTCCAAGACTCGGGTCTAGGACGGTTGCTATGCGCGTGATGCCTCTATCGTGGTACCAAAAAGTCATATCCGTATTCGAGCCACGGACATTCACGAGCCCTTTTGATGCCGTGGCTGTGTTGATGCGCATAATATGAGGGAAAATTGTGAAGGATTTTTGGGAAACACAAAGAAAAACGGATAACGTTCTTCATTGGTTCATAATAAGGTGTAGCTACCTACACTTAACTATATATCCTTACACCCCTTGAATGACCATGGTTCCATATAGACACTGAAAGCTACAAACCCCTGCGATCATAATATTTCAACTGCCTACTCTGACGTTGTTCGTGCCACTGCTTACTGTTAATATTTACAACCTACTCATTAGCATTTCGTGCATTGCTTTGCATGCTTATGCATCGAAAATTATTAGCGTGATTTTTGTCAAATCTAGTGTATAAAACAGGCCGGTGGCGGCATATCTGAAGATATGTGTTTTTGACTTTATAATCTGTTCAAAGATTAATGCGGAAACATGTTTGTTGAAAATATCCTCGATATAAAAAAATATCCAAAACGCGTCTTCATTTTTCGTTTTACAAACGACAGGTTAAAAGAATAGAAAGTTATGTAAAAATGACATTATTCCCTTTATCTTTTTCGTGATTCACTTAAATGTTAACAAAACATAATAATATCTTCGATTTCCCCGAAAAAACCTTAAGCATGATGTGTATTAGCTTTCTCTTTCTTTGATGCGCGCGAGCAATAAATGCGTACCTTTTTACAAAGGCTGCTGATTTGCCCGCTCGGCGTTTGGGGCGTGTTTTAAGAATGACGATGGCCCTTAAGGGTATTAAACTAAACTTTTTTTTTAATGACGTTTCAGACTTTTCGTTTAGAGGTAGGTACAGTCAATTCCGTTAAGATTACTGAGTTTGTACCTTGTAAATTTAATAACATTCTTGGCTCACATATACGATGTTAAAACGCGCCGCTATTTACGAGATGAACTATACTATCGAGTAAATTAAGTTTACGTAGTGTTGATATCTAGTACAGAGGTGATGAAAACTGTCATATAACACGTGGGCAGGCACTCTAACTCCAGAGAACATAAATTCTAAAATATACCAACACATTACGATGAATATGAATAACATCTTGTAACATTCTAGTGGCGCCAAGAGATTTGGCGATCTTCCTAATTCTTAAGTTATTTATAGTCTGCCACGTCGTAAAAGAATATGTCACTCATACTCGAAATTCTTCAAATAAAATGGCAATTTACCTTGAACCGACCTTCTTATATCAAGTTCGTAAAGAACAGATTCTTATGATTTTATTATAAAAAAAATGTAGATTACTTTATTGGCAGGACTGTTTCGGTGAGACATTTCAAAATATTTGTACCCACTTCAACAAAGAATATAAAAAAAATCCAATCCAATCTGCCATGACCAATCGGAAAGCTTCGGTGAACTTGACATTCTCCTATTTATATAACTTTAGCATTGGCTGAATTCAAACCAAAATGGAATAAGGCTTATTTAGAAATCAAGAGTCCCCGGTAAGCTCGGTTCTCCATACAAACGTAGTTACGCTCTCATTTTAAAACGACTAGCTAGTTTGCTTTGAAACTTTGTACTTAGAATAAGTTAATATATGCAGGCCTGTAATTAGTTTATGTAGCTTCAAATACCATAATAAAAAAAATACAGCGAATTTAAGTTTTCATACAAAACTTGTTTTTGGTGTATTTCGTTTGTTTTATAAACTGGAGCCATATAAACTAATTACATACCTAGATATACTTCAAGACATTGTATATGCAAAGTTTCGTAACAATCCAACACGTACTTTTAAAATGCGAACGAAACTCCGTTTGTATGGGAAGGCGAAATTCGGCCGAGCTTGCCCGGGACTCTTAAGTAACAGAATTACATAGATTTTATTAATACCAAACTTAAAGTTTAATCAAACCTAAGTATATTATGCCCGCGAATTAAAGAAAAAGAAAGACAAACGACGTTCGACGGATTTTGATAAAAAGATAATTTAAAATGTAGGTACATTAAACTTGATATTAGCTCAGCTTGATTAAAGCAACAATCCATCATATTCGCGGCTAGACTAACACGTCAGGAGACTCGGCATTAGCTGCTCAGCGCATGCAAATGCAACATGGTTGCAGAATGCAATCTGCTCTATTCACCGGCGACTCCATTTTATGTCCACTATTCATTTGCACTGACGGAATATCATGGAAATTTATTTATAAACATGCAAGCGCTGGTGTACTGATGAAAATGGCGTGAGGTGGCGTAATTTATAATATGGCAGGACTTTTTGCAGCTCTCTACGGTAATGATGAAAGTATATTTAAAGTGTACCACTGATTTTACGATCGGGTTGATATACGAGCCCTTTATTTTGTTTGTTTTTTTTTAATTTTTTTTTATAACACAACAATAAAAAAAGCACAATTTACTTAAGACCAGCTTAAGCCTAGTCAAAAAGGCCCCCTCGAATTGTCCCTGGCGCAAAGGTACCCATCACACTGGCCGCGTTACCACGTTGAATGGCGATGGACAACCTTTGCACCAGGTACGAACCCGCGCGGGCGTATAACCCCCTCTCCCTAATTCGACGTCCCACTTCCCGGATGAACGCAATAGCCTCCGTCCCCCAGCACCCAGTAGTCTCAAACGCCAGGGGTACAAAATAATAATTGCCGTCCAGGGCCGAATATTTATCCCGCTTTTTGAACGCGGCAAAATCTGCAGCGGCACCAGCTGTACGGACTGTTCGGCTTTTTAGACAAAAACTTCCACAATGCTGCAAAAATCTAACTTTTTTGAGTAGAAGTTTTCATACAAACTTTTTTATTAAATAAGAATCCATACATGTTACATAGACGTGCCAATTTTCATACAATTTTCACTTTTAAAAAAGTCAGCTAAATTAAAATCGGCAGAAGGAACCTTGTAAGAAATTCTAACTTCGTCAGGTAAAAGCGACTATAATTTAGAAAAACTCATTGATTCGACCGCCTATTTATAAGTATCTTTCTACTTAAATTCGTTACTCACGATGCGCGTGCGAGATTCTTACTACCTCGGTAAAAAAATAGAACCTACTCTTTTTCAATGAACCTTACAAGTATAAAGTGGTTATTTTTGTTAAAGCACTGCAAATGTGCAACAGATCTTCATTAGATAGTAATATGTTATAATTTTGGCTATAATTTCACATGAAAATAGTGTTTTAATTTTGGTGATCGTTTTCTATTTTCGGCAGTAAAAGTTTTTTGGCGTTATATTTTACTATATTTGGTGATCCCTTAAACATAAGCCGTTAATAATTGGCGGTCTTATACCTAAAGAGTGACCTTACATATAATTAACTTAAATATTACATGTAATTCTGAGAAACAAAAAGATAACATCACATTTCGGAGGAATCTTTGCCTTTGTTTTCTTGATACGTGTTTCTCCCGTAATACATATTATTCGCATAAAATATAAACAAATGATCGGTATTAATTGCGACCGAGATGTGCACGGCAAGCTCATTCATCGCACGTCGCACGTGTGAAGTTGACGAATGCGGAGGCTGACCTTTTATAAATAATTCTTGCCAACAATGTACGTGTTTAACGAAGATTTTACGCAAAATTAACCAGAGGAACTGTAGTTTAATTGAAGTAAAGAATTACATCATCATAATATAGAATGGCATATTAAAGTTTGAATATATGCATACTTATAGGTATAGGTATAATATTTTTTTTAAATATTTAAGAAAAATTACCTTTCTAACCGGTAAACGACGATTGATATAAAAAAAACTATTAATATAAATCATAAAAACAACGTCTTGAATAAAGTGAAGGTTTGATATTTATTCGCCTAACGTCCTTTTGGGCAAAGATTACAGGGGCATAATTAAGTCAGGTACGTAAATATTGTTTTAGTATAACAACCACAAAAAATTATTTGTATAATTCATTTCAGTATAAAAAAAAATACGTAGGTAACATTAGGTCAAACATTACATTACTCGAAAATTATTTCCTTTAAATTATTAATGTCGAACAAAGCTTTTCCGTTTAAGTTACGGCAGTTCAGCGACAAATTTAGTTTCAGTTATGCCGATATAAACAGACATTGTTACTTCCCCATTTAGAATATTAGTATGGACGTTTCAACACTCGAGTTAGTGTCGCATAAACCGTAAGTTAATTCCTTAAAACGATTACGTCGACACACGGTGGCAGTTGTCGAGGAATGTCTGGTTAATTCGAGACTGCAGACACCGTCAGGGCAGGCATGAGGAAACCCACATTTCCCTAAGCATCCGTGTCTCGTTACACGTAGGTTATATAAATTGGAACAAAATGACATAAAAAATATCGGAAGTTGGTAGTATTTTCCTCATACTCAAGCTAATTTTTTTCACTAAGCTGTATCAAATTGGATAAAATAAGTTTTCAGAATTTCTCATAAATGAGCGTTTTACGTTTCTCAAACTGTTTCATACTGTAAAGTTTTAAGATTTTCTATGAAACAAGTCAAGCAAATGGAGGATACTCCGGAAGCCCGGACAACTAATAATTATGTGTAAAATTAGTTAACAATATAAATCTTTGTATATATAGATATAAGGCATATTAAATATCTACAAACACTGCACTGTATCAACTATTGTAAAATTGCTATGCCCTGCCAGAGTCCATGGCATGTTCCTCATGAGGAACAATTATATCAGAACTGTATGTGTATATACCATGGCAATTAAAGACTATTACTATATATTTTGATAGCAATACAGTGGTAGTCGAAGGTTCTTCCTGCCCTCGCAGAGCAATTAAATAGACTCAAAACTGAAGATGTTATATATTAAACGAGGCAACGATGGATGCAGAGTTTCAGCTGGTATACAAGCGGATATGCACACGTTTCATAGTCAAGTAAACATGCCAAACGTGACTTGATCCTGTTTACACAAAGATAATAAACTACGAAAAAGTAGTGTAGCTGCCGTTGTACATAGCCCGTCGTTGACGGTATATCCGTCACGGTCCAACTTAAAATGCCATCTCACCTCGATAAAGCCCCGCAAAGTCGAACGACTGATGCTTGACAAGGCAAGGCGGTGCGCGCGGCGCCGCAACCTGTTCAGCGAACGGTACCCCTTACCATCGCTGTCGCATACGACAACCATCGCTGTACGGGGGGCATAATACTGAAAGTTTCTGGAACTGGCCATTTACAAAAATAAAATAAAAAAGCAAGTAAATCATTCGAAAATCGAACTCTCTGGGTATATGTCACTTTTTAATTTACAAGACTGTCATTTGTTTTGTCATTGTGGCGTTCTTTAGAAAACTATGTGTCGCTATTACAATGAAATTAACTCATGTAAATTTTGGCTCAAAGATTTTTTACGATTCTCCCTGTGGCTTAACTCAACAGGACAGTTGCCAAGGAGTTCAATTGGCATTTGATGATGAAGCTCCATTGCGCAACTCTGTGTTTTCGTAGTTTGGGGAATTTAGATGTGGACATGACCATAAAAATATTGATACCGTAGGTATTATATATTTTTTTACGAATGTTGCTATATATTGTTATATAGCAACATTCATAAAAAAATACTTGTTAGCAAATTTGTACTGTCTGAGGCATTGGAATGACCTAATGGTCCACCCGAGAAATGAGTTGTCCGAAACGGAGTAATACGCAAAGGAACTAATCCATTAATCTAGTAGGGAATTTCGCAAAGTAACGCCTGAATCTATAATTTATTTATATAAATCCAGAAACTTTCAGTATAACCTAAGTATACACCAAAATGTCATCTCACCTCGACAAGGCCCCGGATAGTCGAGCGACAGATGCTTGGACGGGCGGCGGCACGCGCGACGCCGCAGCCGGCACAGCGAGCGGTACGTTTTGCCGTCGCTGCCGCAGACGGGGCCGGCGCGCCGGCACGCCGCGGCGCACACGCAGCGTGCGCGGGTTCCGCGCACCACGCACCGCCGGCCCGACCCGCAGGACACTCCCGCGCACGATTCTGAAATAAACAATAACACATTACTGCAGAGGCCGGGAAAGGTTAATCCGTGGATAAGTAATAATCCTTCAAATAATATGAATCCACGAATTGCCATTTTCACCGAGGCTTATCTAGTGGTTTTCTCCAAAAGTGCGAGGAAATAATAATAGTATACCGGAAAACTGAGGTTTCGGTACTTCTCGCTCAAGTCATCTCGGATATAGTGTCATCTAATGTTGAGATGACAACAGGGGAAACTGTGACGTCATAAAGGTGGCGGTGCAAAGATTTCTTTGCTTTTAATTGCGGGGCTAGAAAAACATGAGCGACCCACCTTAAGGGCCTAGCCACGACAACGTACGACCGGCGGCGCGGCAAGCGAAATCCTGATACATTGAGTGTGATGCCTTTTAACAGTGTGCGGTGAGCGTCTCGACCGCGCAAGGAAGAGAGAATTCGAAATTATAGTTTACTAGCTTCTGCCCGCGACTTCGTCCGCCTTAAATTCGTTTATTGCGGATAAGGGTATTTTTCCAGGATAAAAAGTACCCTATGTCGTTCCCCGGGACTCAAACTATATCCATGCCAAATTTCATCCAAATCGGTTCGGCGGTTTAAGCGTGAAGAGGTAACAGACAGACAGACACACTTTCGCATTTATAATATTAAGTATGGATTATTCAACTGGATGTCCTTTTCTTATTACTTTTTTTAATTTTTTTGTTAGACTGTATTAAGAGTATACAACGATTCATTTGACATATATTTTTTTTTAAATCTATTGACTTGTTTTCAATCTAGAGCGGTTCAAAGTCAACGCCGATTTTTTTATGTTTTTTGTTAATTTGTTAAACTAAGTAAAAGTGAAAATCTCATAGTATAACACTGTCATTATTTGTAATCTACTCACAAAGCCCTTTCATTTCATACCTCTTATGAACAATTAAAAGACAAAAAAAAAGTTTGAACCGCCCCATTTGAGACTTCACAGTTTCTACCCGCTTGTTGTCTATATCTATACTATTATAAAGTTGTAAAAATTAAATGTCTGTATATTAAAGATATTTAAAAAAAAATAAGTGAAACGGACTTTTTGAAGGCCAATGAATCGAAACATATTTTGCATTTTTTGTATGTTTGTATACGTTGCGGCTTTATCACGTCATGTCGATTGTACGGCAACTATTTTGGTACACGGGTAGCTGAGCATCTATATGTATGGTTATAGGTTCCTTTTTACCTGACTACGCTGGAGTAAAGAGAGGTTTATGACTTCTTTCTCTTCCGCGAACTATGGGGCACCGTCTAGGTAGTCTCATGTATTTGTGTTTAGGTCACATCCTAGACGAGAAGACACTTCACAGTTTCCCAAACGCTACCCCTTCCGAGAAGTGACGAGCGTGACGTCACGCGAGATCTTAAAATGCTGCTTTTAGTGCATTAAAAGGAACATTTCCGCCGAGCATGTTGGAAAACTTGAAATTGGGAACATGAACTTTCTCTGAGGCGTGATTTTTTTTTCCCGACAGTACACGAATTGTGAACTCAGAATCTACAAATAGTTCCCTCGTTTGAATACATATTTACTTTGGTGTACATAGAGTATATTTAAAAACTTTAACAAGGGTATACCTACTTATATGTTACGCGTAGTTCTGCAAGGAGAGAAGATAATAAGTTAACACTAAGAGAGATAGAAGTGGAGAATAGTGATCATGAAGATAGGCTCACAGACAAAAAAAGAACAAATGCCAAGTAAAAGTATCGACCTTCAATGAAAAGTTGATATGAATCTGAAGAAACATTTCTCGTTTTCTACATATCTAACTCTTATTTATTATTTTACAACTGCAAAAGTTTCTAAGTAGTTTCGGAGGAATAGTCAATAACGCGTTTTTGCCATCTTCCGAAACGTTTACCGACGGCTTAACCTAAGGTATGTACTAAATATTCTAACATTTCGTCAATACAGGGACAGCATTCGCACGACTGCGTTACAAATTAATTCGAGCGAAATTGACGCGTCACCCTGACACCCGGTAACCGTACACCGTAACCTGAAATCGGACCAATTTAGGACGATGTCATGCAAAATGCAGGCTACTCAAATGGTAGTCGTAAACATACGAATATGCAGCATATAATCCGACAATATTATCCAACAGTTATAGTTGGCAGTTTATTACCGTTACGGACCGCTCTAAAAATAAATATATAACCGGCCAAGTGCGTGTCAGACCACGCACAATGAAGGATTCCGTATCTGATCGGGATGATTGATTTTTAATTAGACAATTAATCTATTACCGGAGTTGAGTAACAATTTATAGAAGTCTGGCTACTGAAATATTACCCAAATTTTCGGCGCGAAATTCAAAAAATCTTGGGCTGGCCACACTTTGTGTAGTAGGAATTATAGTTTTGATACCATAAAATATTTTTAATTTTCTGTGCACACGTAAGGTACCTAAACCTAAGGAAATAACTTAAATATACGTTGACTTGCATTCAAATTCAGGTCACATAATTTTTACCACTATATGTACGTTACAGTGAATGACAAACACATATGTTTACACTTTCTCAACATATACCATTTTAACAAGGAGAAAAATAAATAAGATCTAGCTCGATAATACCATAATATTAATCCATCACCAAAGTCTGTGATTAGGTTAACTAGGTATAGTCATGGTTAGGTTAGAGTAATGTTGCACCGGCACGATGCACGATGGGCCAAGTGCGGGATTCCATCGAGACGCTCGTCGCTCATATATAAACATTTTTGGCCAAGATATTTTTGTATCAAATTACTACTGACCAGTCCGCAAATTTCTTCTGAATATTGGTTTTCAGTAATTCCTAACATTCGGATGTTTTGATATTATTGATATTTTCCAGAACTTCTAGTTTATCAGTTTCTTTACACATTTTTTCCTGTTTATAAGATTCAGGTATTAATAAATTCACGTACCTAATCATAGTTATAGGCAAATTTTAGAACTAGTACACAAAGTATCCAAATATTTATAGAGCACCAACCTACTAAATTGTTAAGACGACTTGTAAACATTGCAGTTTTTCGTTGTACAACGCTTCACGTCGGCTTTGCATATTGTCGTAATTATTTAGGAGCTTAAATAATATAGTTATTGTTAATATTACTTATTTATATTCTCCTTTTGCATGTAAATAAACCGCGGAACATTTGAATAAATAACACAAATTGACAACATACTTTAAGCCGTTTTCTTAAAATCATAGACAATCGGTGATACCACAAGGAAATGCCTGTCAATAATATTTGGCTAGCCAGACTCTAGTTTCCGGATTTATTCCGTAACGTAATCCAATGAGAAAATACAACTGTAGGAGAAAAATAGTTTCGAAAACAGTTATCGAGCCAATCGGTCGTTAGAAGGCGTTAATATTAATTCATTAGTAGTGACATCTAGTGGTGAAAAGAATACCTATAATGATTTACTTGTTAGCTGTAAGATGGCGTTAATAATAAATAGCGGTGAAAGACCGAATGGAATTTATCATCAATATACTAATATGTAATTTTAAAAAATCTAAAAAATATCCGCTTTTGACTATTCAACACGTTGTTGTGTTACGGAGTTACAGTGTCTCCCTTTTGCTCTGTGCTCCATCATTATAGCACTGGAGAGCATTGAGCTATGAGAGCATTGTACCACTGGAAATGACAAGCTGCATCATTAGATTATCGAACAATTGTTTTCATAAACTTCTAGCAGGAGACGAGGTAAATACCTAAAACACACGAAGGGAATGCTCCTATTTCAAAATCCCTAAAATCCTTTAAATAACGCGTACACTGACAATTTATTGAACAATTAAATTAATAGGACCATTGTTTATATACTTCAGCGGTTAAATGTTCTAAGCTTGGAAGCCATCCGTAGCCAGTAAGACCACCGAGACATCTACCGGGTAAATCGAAAACAAACGCTGTTGCTGAATGTCTGTGTTTTTACATTCCTAACGTCAATATAGAGTAGTTTTTGAGTGAAATGCCTGTAACATATTACGGGCAGACAAATTATAATTTCCGTTTTTGCCATTCCGGCTGATTCCGGCTACGTAGCCCTTAAAACCACAACCCCATTTTTTTAGATTTTAGAAATTTAATGTTATGTCTGCTTCGAATGACGAGCTATTTTGATAAAAAAAGATTCCTAATTTTTTTTTTACTCTATCAAGGACCATTAAAACAAGAGGACTAACAGTTGCCATACTTTGGTCCGTGTTCCGATCGCAAGGAGATATTCTGGCAAAAACTAGATGGCGCCTTAAAACTAAACATTTAACGATGTTCTAATTGAATAAGTAAACATAGTTTAGTAACAATTAGTTCGCAAATAGCGAATATATAAATAAATCGTAGCATTTAAATACTGTATAATGCTTGCAAAGTTGAATAATTATAAAATATAATACTTATACATAGATGGCGTTGTACATATCGGGAAACGGCTTTTTGTATGGAGATGGTCAGTCCTCTTGGTTTAATTGTCCTTGACTCTACTTACTCCATTACCGCTGCTACGTATTTATTATGAACATTTTTACCCAACTGCACGACGAAAATGAGGGTAATGTGTTTATTGGTCGTGTTTTTAGAAGTTCGACACAGTTAATTGTTAATTGTATTCATGACTGGATTATGTATAAAATAGTCACGGATAAAGTGTAATCCGATATATGTATACTGCCGGAGCCTATTTTCTTGAAGTAGGTACCGTTGTACTATGTAGTTAGTAGATGCTATATTTGTGTTGTTTGGATTAAGCTAGTCTTTAATGTCGAATTTGAGGATGCAACTACAATGATCCATCATTCCATGATCTTCATGTTTGTCTAATGTGAATTTATAACATTACTTCGTCTAGAGTCTAGACAAAGTAGATTCGGGACCTAACACATATTAGAGCCTTGTTGAAGAAAAAAGCGGGAAAAGGGATGAAACTTTGTATAGAGAGCAAATAGGCTATAAATTGCATCTCTACGCGAACGCAGTTGCGGGCAACATAACAACTAGTATTATATACTCAGACTTATAATAGAGGGAGAAATTGAAGAAAACGGGGAAGCCTAAGAAGGAGGATGAACTGGCTCGATAACATTAAACAATGGACAGACATCAAGAACGGGGCCACACTCGCTAGTTTGGGCAAGAACAGGAAGGACTTTGCAAAAGCGGTCGTCGACGCCTGATACGATATGTCAGTATTGGCAGTATAAGAAGAAGAATCATGGACCCGTAGGTTTTTACTGGAGATTTATTTGAATGTAAAACTGAATAACATGCGAATGTGCAAGTAACACAAAAATAGGTACATGTTAAACGTTAATATACCTACACTTTGTTTGCTCATAAGTCGACGCACTCGTAGTCCTAATTCCTTGATAACACAATGGATGTTTGTTAATTGTTATCAATGAATGAAGCACGAATACTTTTGTGCAACGTTATCGTTAAATACGTACCGGGACACTTTAGAAATGAGTGATTTATTACCTTCTTAGGTAATCTGTTCTACATTTATGCAAATAATTATCCTTCAACTATTTGAATAATTATTTGGTCACTAGAAATTTAATCGGGCTTAAGTTACGACGCAGT
This sequence comes from Hedya salicella, assembly GCA_905404275.2. Taxonomy (NCBI): domain Eukaryota; kingdom Metazoa; phylum Arthropoda; class Insecta; order Lepidoptera; family Tortricidae; genus Hedya; species Hedya salicella. Next base: position 13,095,960 of record FR990112.1, on the reverse strand, counting down.
AATTATTGTGCTGACCAAAATATCAATATTTTGCCAACTGCATGCCCTAATATATTGGCTGCCTAGCCACTCGCACTCAAATTATGCATTAATGTATAGAACAGATTACCTAAAGTGATATAGTCCATACTAATATTATAAATGCGAAAGTGTGTCTGTCTGTCTGTCTGTTACCTCTTCACGCTTAAACCGCTAAACCGATTTGGATGAAATTTGGTATGGAGATAGTTTGAGTCCCTACTTCCTTAGGATACTTTTTACATAGGCTACTTTTTATCCCGGAAAAATACCCTTATCCCTTAACCCCTTAACGAATTTAAGGCGGACGAAGTCGCGGGCAGAAGCTATAATTAATAAATATTAGAGGTCAATTTTACACAAATCGAACTAGTCCCATGGTAAGCTCAGTACGGCATGCCTCATAGGTACTAGACGACGATATATATTTAATAGATATATTTACTTATATAAATAGAAAACATCCAAGATTCAGGAACAAATATTTATGCTCATTAAACAATGATTTGCTCTAATCGAGATTTGAACCCAGGACCTTCAACTTTGCAGGCAACGTTACTCCCGCTGAGCCAAACCGGTCGTCAAAGTAAATTCTAACAAGGCGGCCTTCTAACTGTGCCTTTTCGAAGTACAACTGGCCGCCGCTGTCCAGGTCGCGCGGGCTGTAGGCGGCGGGCACACAAGCACTATTTGTTGACTCCCTATTAACGCTCACCTGCGCACGCTGGGCAAGGCATGCCGGCCGACAGTGCCTTATGTAAAAGAATATCTCGCCGCCGTCAAAGTCACGCGGGCTCTAGGCGGCGGGCGCACGAGTACTATTTGTTGACTCCCTGTATAACGCTCACCTGCGCACGCGGTGCAGGGCACGCCGTCCGACAGCGCTTTGTAGAAGAATATCTCGCCGCTGTCCAGGTCGCGCGGACTCCAGGCGGCGGGCGCGCGCGCGCCGCCAGAGCAGCACTCGGCGCGGCTCACGCGCAGCGCCGCAACAGAGCTGCAGCGCCCATCGCGCTCCATTCCCGACCAGCAGATCCCGGCTGTTGACCAAAAGACGTAATGATACTTTTAAAATTTTTGAAGTATCGATTTCAGTGATCGCTTTGTAGAAATTCAGCAACATTTGCAAGTTATTTATTAGGTATTTCGTAGAAGTTGAATTTCTCTCTCTAAATTGTAGTTGGATATATTACGAGGACACATTTGGCTCTGTTGGTTGCACAACCGACTTACGAAGCTGGTGGTGTGGCGAGCACGAATGTTTGTTCCTGGGTTTTGGATGCTCTCTGTTTATTTAAGTTTTATAATTTGCTTGCCCGCAGGTTTGGTCGATGCTCATATGAAATGAAAGTAACGCTTTTTAAAGCTTACAGCCAATCTTTGTACTCGCTCAGCTTATGGGTCAAGTATACGAAACGAGCCTACAACGCTCTGCGCGTACAGTATAATAATGCATTTAGAATACTGATGGGACTGCCTATTAGCTGGTGTAGCGCTTCCGGTATGTTTGTAAAAGCTCGCTGTTAAGTCGCGTGAAAAATACATAGTCAAAATATTAGGTATTTTAAAAGCGATTGCTGTAAGGTTTGACTGACTAATTCTTGAATTTTGGATAGGGTAAATTAAGGTCTGTCGTAGACCAATATAATGTGTAGTGTTTATTTTGTTAAATACATGTTACTAACCCAGGTTATTATTATTAGCCTTACTAAATAACATGATATGGATTTCATGTGGTCCAAAATAAATAAGTTATTATTATTTATTAAATATATATTATGTATATCACCGCCTGGTACAAGTACAAGCTTTGCTTGGGACTCGGTCGACATGTGTAAGATTGTCCCTCATATCTATATATATCGAACCTATGTCGGATATAAACAGTTTGATGATTGAATAGTATTTACTGTTTTTGTTCCATATGTTAATTGTACCGATACTTATATTTTACTAACAATAGATGCGTAAGTAATGTAATGTATTACTAACAATGATGGATCATAGTTATCGGAATAAATAATAATAATTATTATGTATGCATAAATATTGTCTTATTCAGCGACGATGCGATTATCTTTAGTAAGTAGGGAAGAAAGCCTGCAAACCAAATACTTCATTCTTGGTTTATAAATGTAAATGAATAGCATTTCTAACCACTTAAATCTTTGACAAACCCGAAAAATATGTCTTATATGTCTCTGGAAGTTTATTTGACTAATTTTCTCTTTATTAATCCAAAAACGTAATCTGTTGTACAAATCAAAATACACAAATAATGAGTATTTGTGTGTTTCTTGGTATTAACGCCAAGCAAAAATAGATATGGATAATATATAAGTAGATGTTTCTTTGCCTGAATGGCCAAAGCAACCCAGTGTTCAGATGACTTATTATAATGATTATTTATTTTTCGTTAAAATACCTGCTACTAGTTACCTATATACCACGAGTTACCGAGATAAGTAAACAAAATAACTTCCTCTGGAGTGTTCCTCCACTTTTCTTAACACGAAATCGAATAATAAGAATCTCCATCGCTTCCATGTTGTGCAGACTAAACAAAAACAAATGCGTGGCGAAGATTGAAGAATAACAGCACACAACAGTGGCTTCTGGTGAACCCACGGGTATAGAGCGCAGGGTTACACCTTTGTAACTTGTGTTCAATTTTTTTACTGGATCCTTCTACAAATATAAAACCGACTCCAAAGAAATTCAAATAGTGAAAAGTAGAAAATAACTGTGTAATTTAGTCTCTTTAATTTACTTTTAAGTAAGTTTTTTTTCAACTCAATCTATTCAATATACAATAATATGGCGTCGGTGCCATCTAAAGAAATTTTCAAATGTTCACTTCTAATGCTACCGTGCATTAGTCCTATCGCCGCTTCTGTTCTTGATTGCGCTAGATATCTTGTGCCTGTGATAGAGAGCGCTATGGGGAGTCTCCATCGTCCTAGATGATTGTACAGTGGAAAATCTCCAATGTCCTAGATGACTTCGAGTATGCAGATGATTTGTGTCTTCTAAGCCACATACGCGCGGATATGCAAGCTTAAGCTCGAGGATCTAGCGGAGACGGCCAACATAGGGCTGAAAATCAACATCCAGAAGACTCAGGAGCTAATACGATCTGGGGTGAGGATATTTACATCGTTGCTGATTGGCACAGAGGTAGTAGAGCGCGTCCACAAATGTACCTACTTCACGTCTCGCTAAGGCCCGAGCAACCTTGACTCAGCTGCGATCCTTATGGCAGTCAAAAAAACTGACCCCATGAGTCAAATAAAAAAAATGGAGTCAAATATAAATTCTGTGCTGTTAACTGTAACGTCGAAGGTAACCAAGCCATTTCGCACCAAGGCTTTGTCAACCGATGTCTTAGTCGAATACTTGGAACGGAATCTACTGGCGCGAGGAAATCTCGCATGTGAACCTCCGACCGCAATGCCATGACATTTCGATCAAGCAGCAGATTAAGCGCCACAAGAACTGGATTGGCAGCAAACTGCGAGGATGGACGCAGGATCATATCTAAACTATTATAAAGTTTTAAAAATGAAATGTCTGTACATTGAATATATTTTCAAAAAAACTATTGTTATGGACTATTTGGAGGACACTGAATCGAAAAATATTTTTTTTTGAATTTTTTGTGTTTGTATGTTCGTATGTGTCGTTGTGACTTCATCACGCCAAATCGGCTAAACAGATTTCAACATTTTTTGGTACACGGGTAGCTGGGTATCTCCAGATGGTTATTGGATAGTTTTTACCTGAGTCCTCTGTCGAAAAAAAGGGGGGTTATGACTTTTTCTCCTCCGCGAACGGAGTTGCGGGCGCCTTCTAGTATGTAAATAAAGTAGAAAAATGCGGTACAAAATTCTCTGAAAACAGGCGCTCCACATCATCCTTAACCGCTCGCAACTTTCCTTTGTCCATTTCAGTCATGACCGCGCTAAACGACCAACAGACGCAGCCGGCACTATTCACAATATCATTATTAGTTCTAGCAGCACTGCAGCAGCAATAGGCTCACTTGGGTCCGGCGCTAAAGATACCCAGAAGCGACATTATCGTTTCGTTCATTGTAAAGAAATTAGAAAAATACATAACAACATTCTCTGAAAAGCGGTGCTCAACATCAGCCCTAACCGCTCGCGGCTTCCCTATGCCCGCTTGAGTCATGACTTCGCTAGACGACCGGCAGACGGAGCGGGCACTATTTTTCAACCAGTGACGCACGAACCGGACCGACCACAACCCAACATGGGCAGGCCGTATCGTCAAATTGCCTTTTTAAATTTCGAGTTGTAAGTGTGAATGGTAATGATAAAGTCTGTGGTGTTGTGATAATTGTGTCTTGGTCAATTTGACGAGACGTTTAGAGTAAAATTTTGTTCGACGGAGAGATGGATAAGTGTAAACTTGAATCGGCAATTAAAAAAAATAATGGATAAGCTTCTTCAAGTCGAATAAAAATTCCAAAAATTTTAAAAGGAATTTCACACGAGAGTTATCGCCCGATATCTTATCTACGCATCCTAAATCTTTATTGATGTTAAAAGTAAAACAAAAAACGTGTTCCTGCTTAAACACCGTTAAACAACGCAGCCGGATAGAGCATGAGATATGGCCGCAACAGACGGACAGGGTATTAAAATTATAAATGATGATGTTATTTTTCTGGTATTACCGGCCAGTGATAAAAATACGTGTAAAATTTTATATTATTTTAGCAGTGGAGCGATTCGGACGTTGATCCCACTCCTGCGCAGCGCTTTCAATTATCGTAACCTTTAAAATGTAACATGATTCGCTTGCCATCCGAATACAACTCTTATAGTATTTCCTAAAGGTTCTCTTCATGGATCATCTCTCATTTTACGGAGTCTATAAACCCGTATCGCGCGGCGCACGGACAGATTTGGCGCCACTTTTTAGAGGCTATTACACGATTTAAATTTAAATTATCTAATAGCGATAACGAAATGCCGCTTTGAATTACATCTGTGATGTTAATGCGTGCGCAATCGAAGTTCTCGTTCGATTAATTTATTGTTCGACTCATACGTCGAGATTTAGTTAATCCTAACTTGTGATAAGCGTAAGGTAAGCGTAATAATTTTAGTAGGTACGATATTTTAAAAGCAATTTTTTTTTTATATTAGTTTCATGAACTTAACTGATTAGAATAAGATTATTCTTGAAAACAATCGTGTAACACATATAGCCCAGAAGTTATTAATGTACTTTTTCCTGGAAAGTTTTTCTAATGTAATGGAATTTCAACAAGATACACTAGGCAGACTATTTATAAGTTTTCGACCTCGAGGATCCTGTGCTAACTCGAGGGAAAAAACCTCGATTTTTTTTGTCATTGTCCAGATTTTGACTGAAACTTCTTAAACTAAGCACATTTTCGGTACCTTATTGCATGACAAAGTCGAATAACATTAAAATTTCTAAAAATTCGTAGGAGACCAGATTTTCAGCAACGATAAAAATTAACGGAAATGCAGCCGATAAAATTTAGACAAAGTTTCTTGAATTGTAAAAAATAGCATAACTATTTGTTACCCTCATTTCTATGTTAATCATGTTGATCGCTCATCAATACCAACGTCTTGGAAAACATATAACCCCTCTCCCCTCATCCTTCCCCCAAACGTGATGATGATGATGTCCCATAATAATATACGAAAGTAGATGCTGCCTGCGACTGTCCACCTTAGATTATTTTATGTATATGCTATGGGATTAGGGTGGTATTTCGGGATAAAAAGTAGCCTATGTAAAAAGTATCCGTAGGCTTTAAGCTTTCTAGGTACATGCTAAATTTCATCTTAATCAGTTCAGTAGTTTAGCCGTGAAAAAGTAACAGGCAGACGGCGTTACTTTCGGTTCTATAACATTAAGTAAATGATGATTATATATAAGGAAGCCTATATCACACCAAAAACCTTTACTGTACACACAATATGATTGTCACACATGTGATGAACCGACCGAGAGCTTGTTATGTAAAAAATCAGGAATAACAGTTAATACATATACTGTTACTCCGTCAGCCTGTTACGTGTGAGATAGGGTTCCTTATATTGTATGTCCCTTTTTCACATTTCGACCGGATGAATACCCATTTATAAAACATGCTTAATAAACCACAAAAACATAAATATGCAATCCACTAATAATTTGGTTAGGCAATACAGCTATCCGTTGTTGGAAACAATTATCATCACTTTTCTAGCGAAGTCTCTTTGCGTGAGGTTTCCTATTTCGTTTCCTTACTTATTTTCAAAACAAACCGAATAAATAACCCGTTAAATAAACTCAATCGAGAAACTAGATCGTCAATTATTTTGATCATTTCGGAAACGGATCTTCGAACTACGATGCGTCATTTGTTTGTCCAAATATCCACAGGCGAATATTTGTGGATACCATGGTACGAAAATACCTACCTATTTACTATTCAGGCCAATTATTCGCGTCATTTCTTCGGCCGCTTTCAAGCTTCTTTGACTGATTAAAACAAAATATTATTTAAGAAACAAATTGTTTCTGGAACGAGTTGTAAGGTGGATAAATGTATCCGGTAGATTTCTAAGAATATGCTTCGGTGATAAGAAAACAACAACAGGATTCAGATTCGCTCCGAGAATATATCACCGGCTTTCCTAAATCGTTGAAAGGTTTGAAGCTCTACCAAAACTACAAATGTTCAATGAATGAGCAAGTGCCAAAGAAATATATCCAATATTTTCATTTGTATCCAAATATATTTGTATTGAAATATATTAAATTACTATTTTTGTTCCCATGAAAAAATATTACGAATCTACGACTTTTACTTCAATTTATGCCTTCCATTCAAAGTGGTCTAACTTGTGGGCGGAGTCTGGGAGCATTCATAAATCAGATACAGGGTGTACAGGTCAAATTCAAATACAGGATGGAGCCAGTTTGAGCCTTTGTAAAAATATAATAATAATTTGACAATTCTATCATCAGGGATCAGATAATCGGATACATATTTACCTAAACATTCACGGCGGCGTTGTTGTTCGATAGTATTGAAGCGGAGTCAGTTTTATTTTATTGTTAATATCTTCGGGCAATCTAAATAGACCAATAGTGCCAACATAAATGCTTATTTCAGTACATATTAGTATAAACAATTTGAAATTATTTATAGATTTACTAAATGGTATTTAGCCAATTTAGATGTAACTTATTTAATTGAGAGAAGAGAGAAATTTTACATCAATTTGCTTAACTAACTTCGATAAGCAAATTGATGTAAAATTGTATCCTAAATGTCAAATTGTTAGTATAATAAAGCAACTATTTGTGTTTAGATTGAGGACTTAAACAAACTAAAAGATGGTCATTCAAGAGTGAACTGGTAATTACAGGTAAGAGTTAGTGAGTGAAATAGCTATATTTGCAGGTCGTTTTTTTTATAAATCATGGCTCATTCGTTGCTGTTCATGGCATACAGTCTGGTATTAAATGTGATCAAAACCGGAACGTATATTATCAAAATTATATTTATTAAGGAGCTAATTCCATATTAAAAGGAACTTTTTTCGGTGTTTTCCTAACTTTAGGTAATAAATATATAATATGAATATTATTAAACAGAATATCCGACCCCTGTCTATCATATACTTACTTAACAAGCTTAATTCTACATTTAAGTAAAAATTGGGATTTACCAAAATAAAATTAGACATTTAATATTTCGACGGTAAAAAGCGGAAACGTAGTAACCGCCAATGGATTCCGTTGGCGGTTACTATGTTTCCGCTCTTAGCCGTCTTTTATTTTAGTATATATATTTGGGTAGTTCTATTAGCTACCTTCTTGTGCGTATTCTGTAGAAAAAATATGTCTGAATACAGTAGGTACGCACTACATCGCTGCTTATATATCGATCATTTGGTCTCATCTATAAACATACAAATACATTTTTAAACCGTTCTTAATTATTTTGCAAAATGACTTTGCTAATGCTTGTTTTGATATTTGGCGGAAACTAGTTTCATATATAAACATATTTTTTTCATAGAAAATTATGTTTATGTATTCTGGTTACAAATGATGCAGTTAAATAATTCATAAAATTTTCACCGAACTAACATAAGTATGCCAAATTTTAGCTCGATCGAACACCGGAAAGTGAGTTAAATTTGAACTTGCAAGACCGGGACAGGTGAAACTATATAAATAAAAGCTTGTAAAGTTAGATAACTAATTATACCACTGACTACCCATGAAATGTATGGTAACTTTTGTTATGAAACCGTTTCGATAATCCCAAGTTTTAACAGAGCTGTAAAACAAAGTTCTTAATTTCCGCATACAAGGTGTAACGAGACACGTTCCTAGGCTTTGCTATTGAGCGGTTTTTGGAAAAGCCGCGCGATAAAATCTCGAGATAAAACATCGTTTTATCTCGAGGAGTTTTTATGAGATTGAAGCATATTGAAGTAGTTTTTTCATCAATATTTCTATTTTTGTAAGGTCGTTCTAGAACATACCACATAAAAATGTTGTCAACATCCCTATTCTTCTTAGCTTTACAAGCGGTATAGCTGTATGCAAAGCTAAGGGTTTCTAATTTAAAATTGTGATTGTCTGGCAGCCTTCAGCCGACCTAGTTTCTGAGCAAAGGACGATTTAAGCAGGTGAATCTGGGGCCGGCACCGGCACTTTGCATAATACAATAAGGTTCGTCTAGCCAGTTTTTAACGCGTAAATATAATTCCGTTCGGTAACTGGAAAATAATGGAAATATGGAAATCCCCGTTGCTGAATAAGTCATTTAATGTTCTGGGGATACGTGTTTTTGTTAATCGGAATATCCATTATCTGACAGGCATCGACATACTGTCTGTATTTGACTGAAAAAGAGAGTAATTACTATTTTATAATAATTACTTTTATTATAAAATAGTAATTACTCTCTTAATTATAATTACCTTAGGATAAGAAACCAATTTTTTATTTCGTCATTTTCAGCAGTTGTAAGCTGTTGTTGATAGAAAAATAATATCCTATTGTATGTTAGTAAAGGACCATACTGATATAATCGGCCGTAAAAAACCTACCATTCTACGATGATTATAAGGGCTGCTTAGGGCGAGTATTGATCGCCAGAGAAGAGATATATCAATGAAATTATATTACAGCGGTATTTGTAGTACGACAAAAAAATTTAAAACATCCATTCCTCCCTATCACTTACTTGCTCTTTAGAAAGTGACGAGTGCTGTATAATTTGTCTAACGTGCGTTAAACGTGACTACACCACTCCTGCGATAGGAATTACGTCCAGAGTTTTTTGTGAAGTCACCCTGGTGACTTCATAAACTGCAAAATATTGACATTGACACAATAGTGAGGCGATGCACCAAATGCGTGCATTCACTCTAGTGATGCCACATGCGTAAGCTTTATCGATATCGATGATCTCGCGCACAAAACTTTCGTAGATATTTTCTACTCTGCGTGATGAGGATATAGTTTAAGTTGTTTGAAAGAGACCGCTCTTAAGCGATAAGACCGCTTGTTATCTTCTGTAACTGTATTTTTTTTATATATCCTGTATGTTTTTTGTCGTGAACAATAATGAGAAAAGATAAAAATATTGTATTAAATATAGTGCTGCTAGTGTTATTTCCCATATGATAATCATTGAGAGAACCCAGCAGTCGCTCCTGTACTCATGTACTTGAGGCCTAGCAGGTACTCAACTTGTCATTTGTATGGAACTAGTGAAGTGCTAAGTGTGAGGCAGCTGCATCCTGCGTTATACTGCTATCGCCCATAAAGGCGTCCATCCCCGATTACGAAGTTAGGCTAACGAAGAGAACATTTCTATTCTCTCTTGCAGAAATCACATAAATATTTGCAAACAGACTCGGAACTTTCATTACCTGCGTATATATAAGATGAATTAAACAATTCCTGTAATATAAAAACTTGCTACTTTAGAGAAATGAAAATTATAACTCATAATCGGATAAGCGCTTTAAATTACCCTGACACGGAATAAAATATGTCATGATACTCCACTCACTCATACATCTTTACTTACTTACACACTCACAAATATACACTAACGTATAAGCTTACAAAAGTACCTCTCCAGGCACTGTGCTTCATTCATTGTACTGAGGGCAATTTATAATTATTACGTTGCATTTATGATCCCATTTCTCTCTTTTTTTATTTTATTTAATCTACTGAGGTTTATTTTATAGCGTCGGGTAATGTGCATTGTAAAACGTTCAGTTTACGAGACAAGCCTAGCCTAGTTTAGGGGATACAGATATTGCTTTTGGTTGACTAAAATAGGCCATTTGTTAGCACAGTGGCACCATATTTTTGTAATTATTCATATTAGAAAGGAAGGCTTGTTCAGCGCCGACCGAGAATTACATTTAATAAGTGTTAAAATGGACACTGCTCAACTTTTTGTGGCGACAAGTAGGCGTGTTGATTTTCAGTGGAGCCTATAACATAGCACATTAAAACTAACCCAACCACATTCAACTTTTACAATAACCACGTGAACAAAAAATGTAAAGTTGATGAGTAATTTCTAAATTATTTATTAGACCCTTAACTAACGTTCTCATGTCGATTTTCGCGACATAATTTGTATGTGGCTCCCGCTGCGCATAAATCTGCGTCGATGAATGCAGACGCGATGCGTTTGCGCATATTTCAGTAGGGCGGGATCATTCGTATGCAGACACGGTTCGGGGCTCAGACCCGTTACAGAGAGTGTATTGTTAGCATCTAATATATATCAGACCGGATCGCATCAAGCTATCTGGTTAAGAAAATAGGAGTACAAACTTGTACAGATTATTTAATGTACAGGGAAAGATATATTGCCACCAAATACCAGATAGACGTTATCTATCTTAAAACGAACAAGTTTTTTGAGCGTCGTTGTTGGTAACATACGAGTATGACTTTTAAAGTGGAAATTGCAAAGTTGTTGCAACCCCCCGGTAAAATATAAAATATGATTATGGAGTAAGCGTACATCCAATAGCTTTATGCGAAATGTCAGAGAAACTATAATAGATATGGACCTTATTAGTTCTTAAATAAATCACTTGCATCTCTAATTTAACAGCTGATTCCCTACGACAATACCTGCGTGTAATGTGTGACAATTTACTTCTCAGTGACGTACAAATTCAGGTGTTTAATTTCTTTGGCTTTTAGCTCTCCATTTTCAAAGCCGTCAAATTTAATTGTCATAAGGTCAGATTTAATTGACATTCAATTAGCACTATTACATAACGTACTGTACAGTACAGTACAGATAGTGTCGTATGAGTACCAAAATAGATTGAGCGTTCCTCTCAGTAACTTGGCAGTGAAATGTACCTAATAATTGTTATTCCGTTTTTTTTACCGTTTTTTTATGAGGAAAACGAGTTCACGAACTGTACAAACTTGGCAGGTGCAGCTGCCATGATATGAGTTCGCGTATTAAGATAAATAAATAGATCAATATTAGTTAAAAGATATTAACAATATTAAGTTAAATATTTTATTGGGGGATGGATTTGCATGAGTACGCACTGTTGAACTGCGTTTCCAATACAAGGTATGAAATTGTAATTTGTCCGCCATGTGTAGTGTACTTACTTACTCGAACCGATTTCTATGAATAGAGATATAATATTAAACTATAATATCTTAAGCTGGTGTGACAATGTAATTTTTTTTATAAAATTCAAATGTTGACATACCAAATATGGAAAATCTACACACGGACGAATTCACGAGGCAGAAACTAACACGCAACAATGTTTACTTACGCACAAACATTTATAACATCGTCCCTACTCACCGACTCGTGCGCACGGAATTTCAATTGAAAGCTAAATGACATGTTTACGTCGGCACTGACAAATGTGATTGCGAGTGTAATTTATTAATATTATTTAGAATACTTAAGGTATTTTTATTTAAGTTGAAACTGGCGACACAATATCGATGATTTGTCTTACTATTGATAATTTACATGATTTTTTACACATATAAAACTTAATTACCCTGTGCTATATATAGCACAACATAACATAACATAATGTAGTCTACGTTAGTACGTATAATATTTTAAAATAAAAATTCTTTCGAAGAAGTGGTGTAGGTATTCGTCCAGTATGTTGGGCGTATTATTTTCTAGGGATAGGTTTTTTTCAATAAATAATTATTATTTACTCGTCCTATTTTGTGCGTTCCAAACATTTTTGTAGCGCCTGTTAGAACGAAAGGAATCATTTCTAAAAATAGATATCGCCTTTTCAATTATTTTGTAGATTTCATGCTACTGAGAAGTAAATAATTTCATGAAGCAAATATACATGAAAAAGCATCGATACATATACAGGTTCTAAATTTCTCGTCCCTAGCCCGCAGGTGCTCGTCTGATATGCGGTTCCTCTCGAATCGGCGCCGTTCCGCCTCGGCCAGACTCGGCTCTTTAATATTTATTTACACATGCAAATGTACGCCGGTCGGCCAAAACAACACTCCGGGTCATTCTACCGCGATAAACCAAAAGGCACTATAAGTATTCCTCGTCTACCCAATCATACGCCGTTGTGCTTTTGAACAGCCGCATTGCGAAGCGAATTAACTCGGAATATGCATTCGAGTACTATTTAAAAGCGTATTAAAATTAAACTACAGACGAGTCGGTAACTGACTTTACGCCGCTTGAACATTGAAAAGGTAACTGTCGAAGGTGCGTTCTGCGGTGAAAGGGTGATTCTCAAATGTCTCCAACACATGCATTACATTATTTAAAATAGCAATATGCCGACAGTTAGTTTCCTAAATTACGAAACTTTCGATGAGAGATATCCATAGTAATCACTGAGAGTTATCTATCTCAATACTTCTAATCTTACTATGAAAGTTTTCAGTTATTTTGAATAACATTCCTCATGCTCTAGTCATTGCTAGTCCAACTATTTGGACATTGTAAGATTTGCGTTATATATACTGAGTGATTTTGAGGTCATGAGCGGGAGTGACAAGACTGATGGGGGGGCACACTGAGAATCGCAAAATTAACTCTTAACTATCTTATTTATTTCACGATTCACCCATTTCACTCCCGCTCATTTCCCCAAAATCGCTCAGTATTATCTTTTAAACAAACCCGTCATATAATATAATACCTGCCTTTTTATTATTATTTCTATACCATGTTGATACATAAAAGTATCGTTACCATAATCATTTCAATCCTAAGATACCCATTGCCAAACTTTGGTCTCTCCAAGACGCCAAGAACGAACCATCGCACGCTTTCTACGGGCTTCTGGCGATCCTAACCAGATCGCCAGCACTTAAAAATGTAGCCAGTATTATTTCATATCAGTCAGTTCTAATGACTGATATCACCACTAAGATCCTCATATCAATTACCCAGGTGTTTAACTCCTCGGAAATTAACCAGACATGAAAGTTAATGACGCTTTGCCGTTCGGCGCTCGCGTACATTATGTATCAGGAGTGCGGTCTAGCCGGGCCGCCGGCGGATGCTTCCCAGACACAGAAATATGTTATTCAGTTAAGTGAAGATTAAATACGTACAAGTAGGCGCTAACTGCCTCTAATTTCACTTAAACATCCAAGCTTGTAAGAGCCTATGCTACTAAGTTGGTTTTATGGCAGAATTATTCAAAATACTAGTGCAAATTGGGACAAGAAATAGCAAGCGCTATGTCGCTTTAGTGAAGAACGCACTAACTATGTATGAGCCGCTTTGCTAATGCTGCCTTTTTCCATAGGACTGTAAAAACTTGTCGCGAATCGGGAAGTAGCTCATAATGATTTAGGGATGCTTAAATTACACTTCGGCTGGCAACTTTATACTTAACTCCCTGTAGACGGGATCATCACTCATCGGGAACGAGTTTTGCTTGCGATGCAAAGATGCATGATTTTTGCTGGATTGGTTTAAGCAGAATTCCTGATATACAAGTTATATGTCACAAAACATGAATATGTAAGTTATGTATAGGTTATGTTTACGAGTACTCATAAAACCAGATATTTTCCTAATGCACAGGTGGTTCTTGACTCCGACACAAGATACTAATCAAAGATATAGACAAAAATGCATTTTTTTTTGCCCTTATATTTTATACAAACATAATTTATGTTGGCTAAGGTAAACGTTCCAACGTTTGACAGCCTAGCTCGAATAATTGGTACTCCGTTCTTTACTTCTATTGTTTTGAAGGTGTTAGGTGGACTAAGGGGCAGTGTTCACCACTGCCTTACTTGTGGCATGAAGTTACAAAAACTCGGTAATCTTTTACTATTTATTTGGCAGGCAACATTTTTTATGTATAGCTAAAACAATTGAAGTCGAGACACTTTTAACAAACCGCCGTCGACTGTCAACGTCCAATATACCGCCGCTACACTAAATCCCATTCCCAAACTGGAATTAGTAATTTATCTGTAACGCTAGTGAGTTCACGATAAGCCGATAGCAATCCTGCGCCTACGCGAGTTTGTTGACTCGGGATCCGTCCTCGACTTGTGCTAATTGTACGATATTCATTGAAAACTAAATTGGGAGTGTTTACTATCTGCGAGTTTGCCAGAGCTCGGGGAAAATGTGATTGTTCCAGTTTAAGAACTGGTTGTAGGTCCGTACCTTCGTATCGGGCACATATTTACGATCCTATTGAAAATAACAACTTCACAATCCCACTAAATTTAGTTAATATTTACGCATGGCTTTATTTTTGTATATCGATCCCGTAAAACATTTTTTGACAAAATTTGCCTACGTCTTTCGCCGGCCGGCTGTTCTAGGCAGCCGATCTTGTGACAAAAAGCATAAAGAAAAATTATATTGTGATCGATGGGGATCGAACCAGCAATACTGTCGGACGACATTCGATCATTTACTTTTAATAAATCTTATTTATGTAGTTTAAATTAAAGTTACATCTCCAATCTCCATTCAAAACCTTATGAAAATAAAATAAAATAAAAATTAATAATATGATATAAATACATATAAATTGGGGACTAGGACGATTTAACTATAAATGATTTTCAAGTAATATTATTTATATATAGCTTCTATTTTGTAGCGGATAGCCCGCGTGGCATAAATTCGCATCATCATCATCATCGACTACCTTTATATGTCCCACTGCTAGGCAGAGACATCAAATTGCATATCTCTTTACTATTATAAAGTTGTAAGAATGAAATGTCTGTACATTGAAGATATTTTCAAAAAACAAGTGATATGGGCTATTTGCAGGTCACTGAATAGAAAACATATTTTCGGGTTTTTGTTGTGATTTTGAATGAGTCGTTGTGGCTTCATCGCGTCATAAGGGTAAACAGATGTCAACATTTTTTGGTACACGGGTAACTGGGTATCCACAGATGGTTAGAGGACACTATTTATCCGATTACACTGAAGCAAAAAAAGAGGGTTATTATTTTTTCCTCCTCCGCTGCCGAAGTTGCGAGCGCCCTCTAATACTATTTATTATAAAGTTGTAAAAATGAAATGTCTGTATTTTGGAGGACTATGAATAGAAAAATATCGTTTTTGGATTTTTTGTATTTTTGTATGAACCGTTGTGTCTTCATTAAGTCAAAAGGGCTAAACGGATACCAACTATTTTTGGTACATGTGTAGCTGGTCATCAGATGGTTATAGGATACTTTTTATCCGTTTACCTACGCTGAAGAAAAAAATAGAGGGATTATGACTTTTTCTCCTCCGCGAACGAAGTCACGAATTTAGTCCTAGTTATAATTCGGATATCCTCCCGAAATTCTGGCTCACGATCATTTCATATAGGTGCAATCACAAGAATTGCACCCCTCTCAAAGAAATCCTGCATTCCTCGTCTATATGCATGTTATATGTACAAATGTAACAATGTAATGGCGCGGACAACTATTATACGTCACTCAGCCGCTAGACTATTCAATGACAAGATAGTGACTGCTTCATCTGTGACCTTCAGCAGCCGCCTGTAATTACGTACGTACTGATTTGCTCGGCCCTATTATGGACAAGTAGGTGTTGACTGTTGTCGTAAAAAGATATATGACTAACATCGCTTGGCATGTAAAAATGAAATGTTGTATATTGAAGATTAAAAAAAAGTGATACTGACTATTTGAAGGTCTGTGAATAGTTTTTTCTATATGTTTGTATGAGTCGGTGTAGCTTCATGACGCCAAACGGCTAAACAGATTTCAACTATTTTTGATACACGGGTAGCTGGGCATCCACAGATGGTTGGTTATAGGATACTTTTTACTCGACTACACGCTGAAGAAAAAAGAGGGTTATGATTTATTTTTTCTTCGCTGACGAACCTGCGAGCACTTTCTAGTCTTATCAATACTACATATATTATAAAGTTGTAAAAATGAAATATCTGTACATTGAAGATAATACAAAAAATGTAACGGCCTATTTGGAAAAAGTCCAAAAAAATATATTTTTTGTATATTTGTATACTATTCGTAAGTGTCGTTGTGGCTTCATAACGACAAATCGGCTAAACAGATTTCAACTATTTTTGATACGACGGGTAGCTGGGCATTCGTAGATGGCTATAGGATACTTTTTACCCGACTAAGCTGGAGTAAATAGTTTTACTTATTTATTTAATGGTATTGTTCTCTTTCTCTTGCGCGGACGAAGTTGCGGGCACTTTATTATTATTATTTAAACTTTATAGCACATACACGATGGTACAAATGGCGGACTTAAGGCATTCTCTACCGATCAACCGTTAGGGCCAAACAGAAACTAGCAGTTAGTGCAGGATCATTAGAGTTAATTTTCTAGTTTAGTAAATAAATTCTAAGACGAGGAGTCATGAGTTCTGATCTGAAGTTATTTTTTGTTGGTATACCGACTTGTATTACGCGCTGTTTATCATCGTTTGCAAAATTAAAACATTAATGGATGGACTGCTTTATAATTGTCGGTGACTAAAATCATCACTAGTATCTATTTCTGGATATTAGGCCCATCTATCAGCCACGGACGTCCACTGCTGTACATAAGCCTCCCCTATACTCGCCACAGGGTGCGATCCTGCGCAGGCCGCATCCACCGACTCCCCGCGACCCTTACGAGGACATCCGTCCACCTAGTCGGGCCCATAAGGCCCATAAGGTGGCATAAGCTGGCTCGATGCTGGATCTCAGTCTCCATTTCAAAACCCATTTGGTCCATTGATCATCAGATTACATGTGTCGATACGGCCTTTGCTGCGTAATATTCGGTACCCATTTTCGTTATGTATTTACTATGTCCCTATATCGACTGAGTACCACGGGCAGCTGATAATTCACAGCGATGACAAGTATAGCTAATCTAAATATAGTCTAAATATAGTATAGGTAATCTTGCTTTAATCGGCTTCTAAAAAACATAACACCAAAGAGGGAAAAATACAGGACAAATTATAAGAGTGAGTTCTTAGTTTTATTCGCGGACTGAATTAGACAAAGTACTTATCTGGATTTTGGGATATTATCGGATATGCTGTAGTATGCGCTTGACACAATTAGATCGATACATATGTGCATTGGGTCAGAAAGTGATACGAGTATATGCTATTTGTCCTGGCAAATGCACGGTTTTAAGAACTTTAAAAATTAGCATACAAACTTATGCGGATACTCTAGTCTCGAATAATCCGATGTTTTATAGCTTGTAATCATCGCCTGGTCATAATTGACGGTGGCGACGGACATCGCGCAAGTTTATTAGCAAAGGTGGTTACTATTCTCGGAGTTTTAGCGATATGGGTCACCCAGTTAGTGCATCGACGCATCCGACTGACGGGACGATGTTGATAGACAGTTAATGCGTCTCAGTATAGACTTAGAACTATTAGCCGGTCTGAGTGTGTTTACAATGTTCCAAAATTGGGGCAGAGTAGCCGTTTCATGTTCTTCTGGTTCTTACCCATTTCCTCAGCACCCCGTATAGTTATTAACCTTATGTTAGTACCTCGTAGAGGAAAAATTATCACGTAGAAGATCACTCATGTGACGTACCGACCAGATAATGGGAGTCTGTGTGTGCCAGAATATCTACAAATCGAGACCGAAGCTATCATACGGCGAACAAAATCTGCGCCTCATTTAGTAGCGCGCGAGTAGCGCTTCATTATTAGGACTCTAACAGGGAACCATAATAACGGCCATTAAGGATCATGCCAAAACCAATAAGAATGAAACTGCTTGCTAACTTTCATTCTTGTTGGTGTCGCCATTAACACACAATAAAATTGAGTTTTTCATATGTTTATATGTATGTATGTATGTGTCTTTGCAGCTTTATCGCGCCAAAACGGCTGGACAGATTTCAACTATTTTTGGTACAAGGGTACATAGCTGGCTATGCGAAGATGGTTAGGTTAGGTTATGGGACACGCACTTTTTATCCGAATACGCTGAAGCAAAAAGAGGGCTACGACTTTTTTCTCTTCTACGAAGGAAGTTTTTCATGAAGCCTCTTTCAATAATTTTCATCATAATTATTACTCATTGAAATAAAACAATTTAACGGATTATATCGCGTATATTATCTCATTCTCCACCCGTGACCAAAGGAAAGCTGAAAAGCTTTCGAAACGTCGGGAACTCAAATGAGATAATATACGTGATATAATCCGTTAAATTGTTTTATTTAATTGTTTATTATAAGTTTATAATCATCATTATATCAGCTTACACAAGTCCACCGCTCGACAAGGGCCTCTCAAGGATATAACATATCGTTTATGATATCTAGTAAACATTAATTTACCTAGTTGGTCATCCACGGATAAAGTTACACGTGCCATTTTGACGGTGACTCCTCATCGTAATAGGCCATTAAGTGTCAAAAAAAGTTACGCTGGAATTTCCTGGTAAGTTTTTTCTATCAATTAAGATTAAAGTAGAGCTAACATAAATTAATTAAAGAAGGTAAATTGCCCGATAGGCCGATTTCAGAGTTAAGCTGATTTTGTTTTTCCGACTTTTACAGTGAAATATTTGAAATTTGGAATAGTTATGTTATAATATAAACTTGGCCAACCCCAAGAATTATGTTTTTTTTTCTATGGAAAGTAACCTATAAGGTTAATGTGATTGGCACTAACGATTTGTTTGAAAGGCTATAGTAGGCTTTCCATAGTAAATCGGCCCTTATATTAAATAGACTCTATGATTTTCTTTCATTAATACCTTTTATATATAATAAGGATTATTTGTGCGGAGTTTCGACATCTTAACTTTGACAGATTTTGACTTACGTTTTTTTTTTTTTAAAAACCTGGAATTTAGCCACGCAATTTTTTTTTTAAATTTTGAAATGATTTTCTTTGTTTTAATTCGCGTACCAAAATATATTAAAAAAAAACTATGATAAATCATAAGTCAAAATCTGTCAATATTATGATGTTGACACTGCACAAATAATCCTTATATAAGAAGTGCTTATAAAAAACAGCTAGACTCCATTTCATGTAAGGGCCGATTACTATGGAAAGCCGTCTGTAGCCTTTGGTGCTTGGGCCTAGTTTCACTTTTCAAGTTAATCTAGATAGGTTTTATCCTCATAAAACAAACAATGGTGCAAAGCTCGGTCCCCCAGATTCTTTAGCATTATACAGAGGATGCATAATCAGTCACTCTGTGATTGGAGTATGTGCAATAATGCAGAACATAAAATTTTACGTAGGCAGGTAAGTTTTGGCACTGCCGCCGTGCGCCAATATTTACTGTAACGAACTATTATGATGCAACAGGCCGCCAAATTATATGAACAAAAACAACAGCTTTCAGCTAAATATACACCTGTATATTTTCGTTTTTTATCTCAGAAAAATATTCAATCATTTTTTGGAATAAAAAAAAATGGTTTTTACTCAGAACTGTGTACCAAAACACAAGTCTTATTGAGCTTTGTGTAAAATGATTGGATTTGTGTAAAAAACGTCGTGTAGTATTTACTTATTTAATAGCTTATAAGTATATACATACTAGACAAATTGCTACTTTCTCTTAAATAATATTGGTAACTACATAAAACGACTCGCTTTGAAATTTATTTTTGAAATTACTTGCTCTTGCAAAATAAAGTTAAACCTCGGTGTTCGCCCATTTTGCTCCTCGGGGGAAGTGCCCACCGGTCAGGCGACTGCCAAAATTATCACACCTGTTTCCGTATATATTTAATCGTTATTAATTATCATTACGAAGAACCAGCGAGTGACAACCGCATTGAACGAATTCCTTTGACCATTTCTGTTTTTTAGCTCCAAATATTAAAAAAATATATATATTCGTGTGACGCGACGACACTAAAATTTTACGATTGTGAATAAGCAATGTGAATGTTTTATTTATATATTATTTTTATTGTTTTTAATGGTGTCGCTTGAGTTAATTCTAACCTCGATTAATTAACAGAAACTAGTATCGTTAATTTATGATATTAGAATGTCTTCTTCTTTCTATATCTACGAGTACTACTAAAAAATTCTTTAATTATTTGTAGTAGCACTTAAATAAGTTAAGTGGACATAAGATATACATACCTATAGGTAAATTCCATTACTTATTCAAGTATATATTGTTTCATTTTTGTTAAAACAAAATGCAAAATAGTGAGATCACTAAAAATCTTTAGATAAGGTTTTTCAACTGAACTAATTATTAGGCTAATAAAATAATAAGAATACTTAAACGGATGAAAATAAATTTAGTGACACTAATGCCGGATGCTATAAAAGTTCATAAAACACGCAATTATTTTAAATTCAAAAGTACTTCATTAAATTCCGAACTGAGTTTGACTGCTAAACTGTGCAAGGACCTATATTATTGAGATTATTAAGAAGAGAACATCAAAAAATCATGGGTAAAATACGCCAATAACTTACTTTCACAGTATCGGTTGCTCTAAGATTCTTAAAATACACGAGTCATGTTCCTTCAGTCCACCTTCACAACTATTTTTCACAACTAGTTAAGAATAAACACTTTTTATTCCTTCTTTGATAACCAGTTATTAAAATGGAATAAAATGTGGCCTTTCATAACTGTCATTCGAAATTAGTTAAGAAAGAAGAAATATGATTCTGCTTTTACAACTAGTTATGAAACAACAATCTTTACTCGTGTCGTATCGTTTTACTAAAAACCTAGGTATTCTAAATACCTCTGAGCCCATCACTGCAAAAACTAATTACTAAATAAAACAATATAAATAAATTATGTTATAGGTTTTTATTATTCTATTAGCATCGTTATAACATTTTTAATACTAATCAGAAACTAATATTTAAATGGTGCTATAATACAAAATTATATTTGAAATCATCAAGTCACAGATACCGGGATGGAACCCCGTAAAAATGACACTGGATTACGAAATGTCAGCTATGAAAGCGATTCGAAATGTTTTTCCTAATGTTATAGTAAAGGGATGTTATTATCACTTTAGTTCTAGCCTTTTCAGGAAAGCGAAGCGGTTGGGAATCAAATCCCGAGTACAGAGACGCCATATTGCTAGATGTGCTGGCTTGGCTCGTTTGCCACTAAAATATGTACCGGCGGGCTACAAATATGTCATGTCCAGATCACCCAAAAGCCAGTCCGTCCAAGAGTTTAACAAGTATTTGAACCGTTATTGGTTCAATGATGTTGCTTTTATTAAAACATGGAGTTGCTATGGCGAAGAGATCAGAAATACCAATAATCTGGAAGGGTGGCATGCCAGACTTAATAGACTTGTCGGCCGCCAACATCCCTCATTTGCCAAAGTTCTGGATATTTTATCCAAAGAAACTAGGAATATGATAAATAAAAAAAATTGACCAGCAATAATTACCAAGAAATTGACGAAGAAATTGCCGATACAATAGACCAATTAAAAAATGGGTCTATCACAGTTGGACATTGCCTAGAGATTATAGCACCATTTAAATATTAGTTTCTGATTAGTATTAAAAATGTTATAACGATGCTAATAGAATAATAAAAACCTATAACATAATTTATTTATATTGTTTTATTTAGTAATTAGTTTTTGCAGTGATGGGCTCAGAGGTATTTAGAATACCTAGGTTTTTAGTAAAACGATACGACACGAGTAAAGATTGTTGTTTCATAACTAGTTGTAAAAGCAGAATCATATTTCTTCTTTCTTAACTAATTTCGAATGACAGTTATGAAAGGCCACATTTTATTCCATTTTAATAACTGGTTATCAAAGAAGGAATAAAAAGTGTTTATTCTTAACTAGTTGTGAAAAATAGTTGTGAAGGTGGACTGAAGGGTCATGTTATCAAAATTAAAAAACAAACGAATTCCATGAAAGAACAGAACATATTCTCATTTCTAAATTAAGAACTAAATAACTTCTATACTATTATAAAAATGAAATGTCTGTACATTGAAGATATTTTAAAAAAAAATATTGTTACGGACTATTTGGAGGTCACTTAAACGAAAAATATTTTTTTGGTTTTTATGGATGTTTGTATGTGTCATTGTGGCTTCATCACGCAAAATCGGCTAAACAGATTTCCACAATTTTTGGTACACGGGTAGCTGGGTATCGCCAGATGGTTATAGGATACTTTTTACCCGACTACGCTGAAGAAAAAATGACGGATTATGACTTTTTCTCTTCCGCGAAGTTGCGGGCATCTTCTAGTTTTTTTTTTTTAATGTTTTCATGACCATGGATTCAATGTCAATCAATCGAAATCATAAGCATCTTCTAGTTAAAAATAAAGTGTTGCCAGGATACGTTCTTATTTCAAAATTAAAAACAACTGATAGAAAAAGGCACGTTTTCTTTAAAAAAAAAAGCTCTCACCTGCTGCCGGGCGCGCGAGCACGAGCGGCAGCACGAGCAGCGGCAGCAGCAGCCGCATGCTCCTATCGTAGCATGGCGCGTGCGGCCCCGCGCTACGACACCCTACGCACGTGCAACACAACACTAAATCCTAATTAAAAAAAAAAACTCTGAATTTAAAAAATAAATAAACCACGTTGGGATTGAAGGTCCGCGCGACGCGGCGCGGTGTGTCGGCGGCGGCGTGTTGGCGCGCACTGAGCGCGTGGCTACCGCCGACCGGCAAGCGGCACCGGTGCAAGTGCAATGAGTCGACGACCGCGCCGCCGAGACAGGCGGCCGAGACACTAGAGTCGAAAGCCCTACGGAGCGCCTACGATCCGATAACGCGTCAATGGTCTTAAGTACCTTTATACCTGATTAAGATTAGGCTTTTTAAGATGAAATAGGATTGCTTTCCTCAATCACACCAAGCATCGATGAAACCTACAGTGGAAGAATTGCTAGATGCACTCTAAATAGATTATAATAATTATACTCGTAGAGTATAATCTGAGTGCTTATTTTTAAGGTGTCATCAAACTAATGTCACATTTATAAAGTTAAACCTATATTAAATTTAACTGGCGCTCAACACTAAGTGAATTTGAACTCGTAAGCTTTAATAAGTACTAAACTCTGAAAGTATGCAGATAACATAGATTATTAAACAAATTAAGTATTTATTTCAGCGGAACTTACATTAAAACAACCACATTCACTATTAAGAAAACTAATCTTATAGCAATGAATAAACAACCAGATGCTTACTTGTTGTTAGCAACAATAGCAACATACAAAAAAACCTCAAAATAATGCACACTATAGCATTTTTAATGAATATCCAATTTTAACACAAAAACTTTATACCACACATGTGGAACAAACATGTTCTAATCAGAATTAGATCATTATTACAGAAGAACCTAGTCTGAATTAACAGCCACAGCCACACAAATATCATAATATGAGCGCTTACACTTATGCTTAAATGAAATTATGTGATAATAAATACTTTTCAACGAAACAATTTACTTCAGTCAATTAAAATGCGAGTTTAGTTTGAAGCTAAGATACATTTGAATGAAAATATTACCAATATTGTATCTAAGAACTGTCGTTCAGTGCGTTGAAGTCTTTTCAAGGCCGCATACAAAAATGTCTGTCCTTGAGTGATGCTTTCTTAGAGCGTATACAATCACTGCTACTTCTAGTGTCCTGCGACCTGTCTTATTCGGAACCCAATATGCGACTAACTTATAACTAAACCTACAAGAACTAAAAGTACCAAAATAATGAATATGCTAAGATGTTGTTCATTCATAGCATCAATATTAATTAGAGTACAGAGTTGCTATTAGTCCACGTGCTAAAGAAGTTAATCCATGTAACTAGTAAAATAGGTTTAGATATATGTTTACAATTCGATGTTTATATCGCCTTACGCATTTTGCAAAACAATGGAAAAAAACCCAGAAACATTGATCTAACAATTAAGTATACGCAAAACAAATATACACACGAAGAAAAACATGCCTAACTAAAATCATAATATTTGACGTAACTGATGGCGGCGGTATGGTGCGAAAAAACACCATGTTGTGGATCAATATTGAATCATTACTAACTCGGCAAAGGACAACAATATTAAATGTGTAGAAATTTTATTCCGAAGTAGTAAAACGAAGGTCAAAAAATAAGACTCTCACATCTTTAATCCGACTAAAACAGGTAAATTACATACTAAATATAAATTATAGCCATTTGTTGAGATGAAAAACTTAGTACCTAAATTTATTGCTTTAGTTATGAACTCAGAAAGTTGTAAAATGAATCTAAATTTGTGTGTGTATAGAAAATATTAGTTCAAATCACGACAAAGATTTAATACCAGCGGAATTTCGTTACGTAACGTAGCATTAATTGCCTATACATGTTGACCAACATACTTTTGAACTCGAATACTAATACTTTAAAATATACCAAACATAGCACATATGCAGAACAAATACAGTCTAAACAGAACTAAGTCTTAATATCAGCGTAACATAACCAGAAAAATTAGTCATAATCATAATAATATCATAGTGATAGATTGTATATAAGTGGACCGTATGCAGTATGTGCGAACGGTAAACAAAACTTATCCGTCTTATATTATACAGACTTGCTCACTTGAACACGTGCTAGTTTTCAATTTATATATAAAAATACCTTTAAACTGTGCTTTTTCATATAGATCTTGATCTTTTTTACTTGTTTTTCAAATTCAAATTCAAAAGATTTATTTGCTAGGAATACAGTGTTATGCATATAGGTCTTACAATATTTTTAGTTTCATGTATTCAGCCTACACGTAGGCATGCAAATATTTAACACACTAAATTATATTAATATTCAAACATTTCCAATCTCAATAATCAATAATAATAGTATAATGTCAATAATCAATAATAATAGTATAATTAAAAGAATCAATAATAATAGTATAATTAAAATAATTACTTAATTCTACATGTGACAAGAAAATATTTTACGCTGTAAAAACAATTTTCAATAAGCCAGCAATTTAGAGTAGTTTTAAACCTGAAGTCAATACACATGTTATAATTTTTTTTGTATATAGCTTTGCAGCATTGTGGTTTTAGCAGGTAAGGGAGGCCCCTTCCAATCGTGTCGTTTTTGGTGCTTTATCAGTAACTGTTGTGTTTAAATAAAAAACTTTTCACTTCTTCTGCTCAAAAAGTACGTCATATTAGATATTAGCTTCGCGGAGCGAGACTAAAATAGTACATTTAGCCCCTAGGGATTAAAAGAAAGCCATATAATCCCATACAAATTTTTATGACAATGAAAAAAAAACTTGCGGCCAGCTACTTACGAATAAATTAAAACAAACAAACCAACCTGATCAGATTGGCCAAACTTTCTAATACAATTGCTCAAACTGTACTTTTAGTTTTTCATGAAATATAAAATTTTAATGATGTCTTTTTTATTTATTCGCAGTCGAAGTGAAAAGCAGAGTGTTTAACACGTGACTAAAAGCAATTATGACACTCAGACATATTCCTCGCTCACTTCGTGAGCTCGTCCAAATAATCACTTCGTGTAATAATGGCTTATTTTAGCCCCTTGTCAAACAATCTACTATTAAAAAGTCAAAGTAATTTTCGCAGGCATGAGGAACACACATGCTATTATCATAATTTGGTTATTAGTATAACTGCGAAACTTATATGTAGCCTGATAATTTATTTATCTATGTAAGCCACGAACGTCCACTGCTGAACATAGATCCTGTGCAGATCGCATCCACCTACTCCCCTCGACCGTCATAAGATCATCAGCCCACCTAGTCGGGGGCCGTCCTACGCTACGCTTTCCTATGCGTGGTCACCACTCCAGGACTTAACTGCCCCAACGGCCATCCGTTCTCCGGGCTACATGGCCCGCCCATTGCCTCTTCAACGATGCAATCCTGTGAGCTATGTTGGTTACTTTGGTTATTCTGTGGATATCCTCATTTTGGATAGAATCACGAAGAGAAACTCCGAGCCTATAGCCCTTTCCATTGCACGTTGCGTGATTCCGCGCCGCCTTATATATCCCATTGAGAACGACCATGTCTCAGTTCCGTAGGTCATCACTGTCAACACGCACTGTTCGAAGACTTTCGTCTTCACGTGCTGAGGTAATTTCGATGCTGCCCAATCGAGTTGGATTCGACGATTGACCTCCTTCTCGAAGTTGGGCTTACCTTAGCTATACAATTTGTCTCTTCTTCCTAACTGTCTCTTCTTAACTTCGAGGTCAGAGCTCCTAACAACAATCGGGTAAGGTGCTAATTAACATTATTTGTTACTTGTCCACATTAATTGTTAGATCTACCTGCTGGGAGAGAGAATTAGATAGGGATATATCTCAAATAATAATACAATTTTGATTCAAAATGGTCGTTTTTATGACGAAAATCATAAAAAAAATATTTGAGTTTGACACCTTACTTTGTGTATCTTGTTTTATGGGCCTTTAGAAATAGGTGAAAAAGTACATTTTTCAAGTATTTCACATAACATAATAATTTTTTTTTTATACCATTGAATAACCCATGAAATGTATGGTAACTTTTGTTATGAAACTGTTTCGATAGCTGCAGAACAAAGTTCTTAATTTCCCCATATATAAGGTAGTAAGGTAGGAAGGACGTCTCGTCTTTCTAGGGTTTAGTATGGAGCGTTTTTGGGAAATTCCGAAATTTGATTGTAACGATGTTGTATCTCGTGGAGTTCTTATGACATTGAAGTAGTTTTTTCACCAGTATTTCTATTATTGAATGGTCGTTCTATAACATACCTACAACGGAAAAAAGTTGTCATCATCCCTATGAGAGCTGACTTTGAAATCGTAAGTTTTAAAAAATACAAAATTCTGGACCTATATATATTTATCTCGGCGGAAATTAGTCCAAAACACTAGCAATAATGTATATTGCATAAACATTAATGAAATGCCGTCAATACAGTCATTCTTAACTGAAAACTTTTAAAAGGTACGAAATTTCATACAAATGCAGCATTATCTTGTATCTAATCAGAATTAGGTTATTATTTCAGCGGAACTTAGCCGGAAGCATTATCATTAATAACAGTCACATACATAGGTATTAAGAAAACATTTTTTTAGGATTCCGTAGCCAGAGGGTAATACGGGACCCTATTACTAAGACTCCGCTGTCCGTCTATCACCACGCTGTATCAGATGAACTGTGATAGCTAGACGGTTGAAATTTTCACAGATGATGTATTTCTGTTGCTATAACAACAAATACTAAAAACAGCATATTTTGATGTCTGTCTGTCTATGTCAGTAACCAATATAAAATGATCGGACCCCGCGTACTTTTTGCTTAAGAGTAGGGCTCTGCTAACACTGGATTCTGATACAACCCTCGGTGCACGAGTCCGACTCGCACTTGGCTGGTTTTGTATTATATTGCTAATGCTAACTAGGAAGCTGGTGGTCCCGGGTTCGAATCCCGGCCAGGGCAAGCGTTTTAATGATAAGCACGAATGATTGTTATTTAAGAATTATTATTATATATCGTCGCCTGGTACCCACATTACAAGATTTGCTTACTTTAGGACTGACTTAGCCCCAAAGTAAATATACTCAATTTGTGTGAGATTGTCCCTGATATTTATTTATTTATAATTCGGAATTAAGTATTGTCTTAGATATGAGTACCATTTCTTTTTATCTTTATTTAAGGAGCTTTGATCAAAGGAAATGAACATGCAGATATGAGAACCTAATTTATAGGTAACCTTTAAACAATATTGCTTTCTTTAGGTGTAAATTTGGATTGTTACATATTACTTAGTTAAATCAGATTTCAACTAAAAAGTACAACATTTTGTATATATATTTGCTGCACATGTCTAAAGTTCCAAAACAGAATCCAATTATAACTTCATGGAACTGATCCAAGTTCCACTGAAATTAGGTTAACAAATGAAGTGCACCTAGCTATACTAATCTCTATATCTACTTATGGAGCATAATTTATTACATAAAGGTTGAAAATAATCACTTTTTATCCCTCAAAAATGATCATTTCCTAAGGAATAAGCGTAATCGTCTTGGTCACGTAGGCGAAGCCGGTGCCTGTTCAAGAATCTAGCAGAATAGGGATGATGACTAAATTTTAATAATTAATCCGTCATGTAGATTAATAAAAAATATTGGACACGTATTTTTATAAAGGCGATACAATGAGTCAAAATGTCGCGTGACGTCAGCCCTAGGTACATATTTTACCTAGGAGTGACGTCACGATCCTCCACTCATAAACTTTACTGCGATTTATCTGAGTATGTTTTTTTTTATTTTAAAAGGGCAAAAAATATGTCAAATTTTTTTTAATACCTAACTAACGGAATAATTAAAATTATGATTTTCACACCCCATCATCAGGCCTATTGGTAATATATTTACATAATAGAAATATGACTTTAATGTCATAATTATACTTGCATATTTCCATCCTAATCATGAAAATGTGAAATAAATAACGTTCAAAATGTCAACAAAATACCAGTAAATACAGTATGTAAGTAGGTATAGCATGGGGCGTTTTGTCCGTACCGTACTCTTACGAAATTTCACTGAAAGGGATTTTTTTACCGACTCGCAAAAAAAGGAGGAGGTTCTCAATGGGGAATGGATGAAAATGTTCAAAAATCTTGAAATTTTGTTTATAGGTAGGAAGTAGGAATAAGCCTCCTTATTGTCAGAAAAAAACTACAGATTTTTCTGTGGCTTAGAAAAAAATAAAAAGAGGAAAAGGTGTTGGTGGGCCTATATGCCCGCCTTATACGGTACGGCAAGAGCAGCATTGATATTTTCGATTAAAATGGCTGTAAATGTACTGTCATTTTTCACCTTACCGTATAAGGCAGGTATATAGGCCCACCAACACCTTTTTATTTTTATCTAAGCCACAGAAAAATCTGTAACTTTTTTCTGACAATAAGGAGGCTTATTCCTACCTATAAACAAAAATTCAAGATTTTTGAAAATTTAAATCCATTCCCTATCCGTCGGAATCTTTTTTTTATGTCATTATACAGATACGTTCGTCTTTGCTACGTTACGTTGTTATTTTAGAGTTAGACAAATTTTTTTTTAACAATAACAATACATACATACATTTCGCTTTAAGGCCTCTAACCCAAGTATACTGACATACCTAAGTAGTTTTATCCGCAAACACTTTTATCAAAAACAGTATACTTTTTGTGTAGTATAGAGCGAGTCCGACTCGCATTTGGCCAGTTTATTATCCACATACCACATAACAGTTTCGATTATGGAAATGTGATCGATATAGCGTCCGTGAGTTTTCGTATTAACAAGAATATTGACGTCCATAAGTTTTCATATTAACGAGAATATCATCGGCGAATACAATTTAATTCCCAAATGAACTGCCGCGCAGGCACTTCGCATTGAATTTAATTTCCACCGCATCCGGGAGCTAGCAGTTTTGTTTTTAAACTTTTCGCATACGGATTTCACGACGGATTAATCTTTTACTGGGAAACATGAATACTTCTATGGTTGAGTTATTACTAACTCACCTAGTATGAAATGGCAATTTTTTTTTTCGTTTTTGAAATGTCTGCCCATGGGAAAACTTCTTCTCATTGACGGGTAAACCTGTTAAAATGATCGGAAATTGAAGAAAAAAACAGTTTAGATTTTTCACTTATCAAGGCCCTTTGTTTTTTGGAAGATAAGGGATTTTTTTTTGTTACAGAAAAATTGTCTTTCTGATTGATACAGACAGTCGAACCTAAAGTGCCTTAGCCAATAAAATTGTCTACATTCTTAAATGACCCTGACACGCTCCTAAGTCTATCACATTTTTTCTTCGATACCTGCAAAGGTAACAGGACAATTAAAAAGAACATTAAAATTGTATATTACAAAAAAATCGTCTTATTTCAAATGTATGACTAAGTAGCCAAATGAATGCCGAGTCACATACTCGTGCTAGTGATGCATCTGACTCAATCCATTTGTGCAAACATTATCAAAGTTCCCAATTTTCGGCACACGCCGTTTTTGCATCCACCACAAAACAATTGCAACTCGTCAGTCGCCAGACAAAGGACGTCAGACGTACAGTCCATTGCAATTAATTAATGGAAATCCATTATACCCATTCAACTAGATACACTAAGAGTAATCGATTCTTAATAAAAACAGCTCGTACCATTTATTTCTGTCGAATTAAATCGACGTAAATTCAGAGTCGTGATTATTTCGACCTCATTCACACGAATGTCATTTTTTCAAACAGTAGAATGCAGACAATAATTTGGTATAGGTAAGTTAGCAGACGGACGACCGCGTAATTTGTCAAGTCACACAAAAACAATTATGAGCTAAAAAAGCCGGAATGATTCACCTCTGAAATACTCGTATAACCTACTGCGTTTGGTAGTATTTGCATCATTAGAGCGTTTCCACACTATCCGATACGATATCAGTGTGGAACTCCAATTTTATATCGATGATCGGATCCTACCCTATCGGACGCCCGTGGGCTATAATAATAAATTTGTATGTCATCTTTTGAATGTGGCCAAATGAAAACAAATTAGCAGTAGGTAAAATACTTTATGGAATCGTATAACGACTACCGTCAAAGACCAATAATATTATTTTGTGTATTTAATTCGAAATATTCGAATGAGGATGTTTTGTCTTTACAACGTTGTGACATTGTTGCGAAAAAAACAAAAATACTATTAGGATTAAACGTTAATAAATAATATGGGCGAAGAGTCAACATTTTCTGTTGTATGAATTTATAAAATCTAATTATGCGATTTATATAGTAGGAATCTAAGGATTATTTTTATTTTTATTTAGTATGTTATGGGCAACTTGATTAACTGGGCTGTATTAATATGGGCAGATCATTATGCATGTACATATATGTATATCTACTATTAAAAAGTAGTAAATATAAAACGTCTGTACATTGAAGATATTTAAAAAAAAAGTGATGCGGAGGTCAGTGAATCGTTTTTTTTTTTTGTTTATATGTGTCGTTTTGGTTTCATCACGTCATAACGGCTAAAGGTGCGTCCACATTTGTATCCTTTGCCCGTATCAGATCAGCGTCGCGTGGCATGATCGCGTGTCACGATCACGCGTTTGGACGTTGCGCCGATCCGATCGCTCGAAATCGAAGTTGCTACGGGTATCACAGTGAGCGTCCAAGCAGCGCGATACGCAGTCATGCTACGGCACGGTGATCGGATACGAGCAAATGATACAAGTGTGGACGCACCTTAAGCGGATTCAACTATTTTTGATACATGGGCAATTGCGGCTCATTGGATGTGAAGTTGCGGCGGTAAAGATTCGTTTTTTTATCAAAAAGAACTATTTATTGTTGGCAAGAAAAAGAATTGTGGCTCTTATAAATTTTGTAATTTTGTTAATTGTAATTTTTACTCTTCCTCTTAAAAGGTTGCCGACCCCTGCTCTAACCTATCAGTTACTAAAGAAGAATTTTTAATTAGCTGGAGTAAACTGACGTTTACGGACACACGTCGACCGTGATTACTTCATTATGGCAGAAGTACAGTATTTCTTATGAATAAAAGTTACCATAATATCACCTGTTACACGAATTTTCATGTAGGTATACTTTTGTAAAATTATTTCCTAACAACGAAATATTCACGTTGACACCTGTCAGTTTACTCCAGCTAATTAAAAATCCTACTTTAGGTAGTTTCAACACGTTCGATAACCTCGACCGCTTGGGCTGTGTTTTTGCTACCTAATCTTCGAAAACAATTCATTCATCAAATCCGCAAATCGTAAATGTTTGACCGGTTAATTAAAACTGACCAATTGTGAGTATGAGCTTAATAAGCGTTTCACACTTCGTCGTTTCCGAGAAACTTAAACCTTATCTACTCGGATTTATGTAGCATTTCGCACGAGGTTATGTAAACAGATGCGCGATTGCAAAAGCTGTTGTTGGATTCGTTCTACAATACGTTTAGACTGTCGGTATGTGCGTGGGTGTTCCATTCAACTTTCCCACTCGTCGGACCTAGAGTAAAAATATAGAAGGCACGCTCCATACTAATACCATAGCCTTATATAATCTACTACAAAGTCGTAAGTAAAAATGGAATGTCTGTAAGTGCATCGTCGTATGGGTACTCGTATACCTACCCATACATCTATGGACCTAAAGTATGGAAAATGCTGTTTCAGTTAAATTTGATGAAATTTTGATATTTGTAGATTTTGTGCCCTGATCACTAGTGACTATGAGTCCAACAACTGTTTCCGCCCAAGTAGCAATCAAATGTCTTAAAAAGGGATTGAAGATATCTTGAAGACAATTAGACAAATTTTTGCTGTTGTCTTGGCTAAAACTATTATGTCCCTGAAGATATCTTGAAGATATGCCCCAAGACTCAGTTAAGACAAAGTGTGCACAGTATTTAAGAAAAAATCAAGAAAGAGTTAATACTACTGTTTATATAAACTTAAACCCTACTTAAGAATGGGGGTTTAACAGATGTCTAAACTTCGATTTCAAGATATTTTGAAGGTTGACTTAAGACCAAGAAATAAACTTAAAGATATCTACAATACTTACTTAAAACTATCAACACTGAGTTCCACAAATTCGATCATCTCTTAATAAAGAAAATTTTAAAACTTTTTTTACTCATGGAATGGTATTTTAGAAATCATGGCGAACTCGAACTCTTTTTGAAATAAAACAATTTAACGGATTATATCGCGTATATTATTAATTTACGCGATATTATTCGTTAAATTGTTTTATTTCAATGAGTAATAATCGCGGAAACAGAAGAAAATATTATCGAACTCTTTTACTAACAAGATAAATCATTGAAGGTTTATCAAAATTGCGATTACTTAACTATTTTTTACGTTTAGAAAAGACCGTTTTATGTCCCTATAGGTATTTAAAAAGTACAACGCATGATTGTTTATCGTGTAAAATTGATCGAAAGTGCTATAAAACAGACGGGCTTACAAAATACTGGAAAAAGAGCAATAAAAATTTGGAATATTATGTTGCTAAATGAAAAATTTGCTAACATACAGCGCAGAATACTACTTTTCTGTAAATGTTTGAGATACAAATTCCATTATTATTGCTATAACAAAAATCTAACTTCAATATACTTTATTTTTATGAATTAGTGTCGGAATGTTTTCATTTTTTTTATTTATTAAAAGTGTAAAATGGCGTTAAGTCTTATTATTCTTAACGAAGTATGACTTTAGACGATACTGATTTTGTAAGGTTACTTTAGAGAAAGTATAGACAAATTGCATTTGGAGTAGTGCCGGTTTAGAGATATACTTAACTTATACTAAAAGCCGAATTAGTGTAGTTCTACTTAATACTTAATGTGATTTTATAGAATCTTTAGTTTGATTTAGTGAATGCAAATCGCCGTCCAATTTATGGTAATGTTTATGCCACAAAAACCATAACGTTTATAATATGTAATATTCATTCAGTATAATATATCCTGTGTTTAAAAAGAAAGTCTCAGTGCTAACGTATGAAGCACTTGGTCGCACCGCACACAATTTGACGATATTTATTATATTTCAGAACACGCCGACGAAAACCACCAGATCTTTTTATTTTTAATATTTCATTAATTCCATTAATTGGTTATAATTTGTTGAAAAACGTCCCTCTAAACTTATTTTGACTTAAACTTGATTTAATTTAGTAAAAAAAGAATACAATGGTCTTCAGTGAGGCAATTCAAAGAGGTTGGTGTTACAATCATCTTAAGTTTATCTACAAAATCAGTTTTTACTTTGCGATTCTAAACTGATACTTGAATTATACCATTGAGTCTTAAGTGAGCCTTCAAATAATCTGAGTTGATTGAAAAACGCATTTTTAGACTTAATTGTAGACACACTTAATACTAAATAGTTTTTGAAATACTTAACTAGGTTTCAGGTATTCTTAACTTGCTAAAGTAGCGGTAGCTTAAAACTATTCAGTTTTTAAGATTAAAATTACTAAACGGAGTCTTTTGAAATTTAGCTAATTCTTATTTTAGATACAGTTTAGATATGTAAGATTTAATCACTATTCTTGTTTGCTACTTGGGCGGGTCCGTTAACGAGTTGCGATCCATTTTATATCATATCATTTGACATTGAACAGTCATTTTATCTGTATGCCGCAACTGGCCACTTATTTGCTATCATAATAAAAAGAGGTTTATGTGAACATTAGCTCTTTGTTTTAGAATTCTATTGGAATACTGCTACTTTGTATGATATGAAGTCAATTTAAACTAAAAAAACGAGCCAGGAAACAGCAGTTGCACCCATAGTGACTTATGGTCAGAGTATCAAAATCTACAACATATCAAAATTTTACTGAGACCACATTTTCCATACTTTAGGTTAGTGACATAATATTATTTCTGTAGATACCTTCGTACTACATAGAGAATATTTTAAGAAAAATGAGAGAAACTATTATCGGTCGCTGATCCGAAAAACATTTTTTTTGTACGTATGTGTCTTTGCGCCCTAATCACGCGGCTGGACGATTTCAACTATTTTTGGTACAAGGATAGCTGGATAATCGAAGATAGTTATAGGATACTTTTTATCCGACCACGCTAAAGCAATAAATAATTTTATGACTTTTTTCTCCTCCGCGAAGTCCTATCTAGTATTGGATAAAAGTGTGTAAACACATTCCCTAATGTGTTGTGTTTAGTGTTAAATTTAGTTGAGCAATGTTTTTTTCCGGAGTTAGAACATACATGAGCCGTTTATTATGGGCTATATTTTATGCCGGCACAATATCCGGTTCAAGGCATAGCGATATACATAATGTTGATTTTTTAACGGAAATCTTGATGTTTTACCATCACGATCTTCGTAATTTTTAAAGTGAATTTCTTCACTAAGAAACTATTTTTTTTAAATACAAAGATCTAAATAACTAAAACATTTCAAGACTCTGAATGGATTGTCACTATATAGTGACAAAATTTGAAGACAAGCTGACTGGGCTGTGTAGCTCAATTGGCAGAGCGTACGCCCCGCCAGGCACAAGACACTGGTTCAAATCAAGTCGGAGTTTTGATTTTTTTTCGTTATTTAGATCTTTGTATTATAAGAAGATATACATAATAATATATCATGCGGACGAAGCTCAGAAAACTAGTATGAAATAAACAAAGCCACACATACAAGCATATAGGTATATGTAGCTGAAAATTACGTCACGGTACCTACAACGTGACGTCCTTGGCTCCAAACCAAAAGAAAAGAAAAATTTAGAGCGTAGCAAAGTTTCATGGGCAAACAATTTACCGTCGTTTAAACTCTATGTTGGAAAACCCTATTACAAATTTGGATCTGGATAAGTGAATCACCCGTTACGCAATTTGCTGTTTTGATTCACGTCAGAGACTGACTCAGGCACTTCCGCTGATGCCATGGACTAGTTAGGAAGTTGAACCCAACTCAAATTCTACTGATAAAAAAATATATTAAATCGTATAAAACTCCCAGAAAAAATGGATAAGTGTCAGAAAATGTGACGTATGGTATTTTGTTTAAATTAGTCAAGATTATTTTATTTCTCTGTTTTAAATAAAAACGAAACAGCATCACTACCATCTGTAAAATAGAATTATTATGCCATGAAAAATAGTTTTCTATTAAGCAAAACAAATGAAACTGTCTGAAACGTACGCACTTCGATACTGATCGAAAAGAAATGCTATCACATTAATCTGTTCTGACATTTTGTAGAACTCTTGAAAAGTCTACATATAGCCGAGGTATAACATTTCAACTCAACACTGTTTGTCGATACTCGCAGGTGTGTTTTCATCAGTAGTTCTAAAAGACCTGCATTTGTACAATGCAAAATGAAATATTATAATATAAACTGTCACATGTTCCAGCGCGTCTTTAATGATATGACCTTGAACTTGACCATAAAGAAGCAGTTCTCGTAAAATACCGACAATTTTAGATAATCCTTACTACTTTTGCTCGATGCCATCACCGTACCGATACCTGTACAGTATGGCCGTACTATGAGTTTATTTTCTAAAACAAAAGCTAAGCCGATAGTGTCGCGGTCTCCGTTCTCCATAAACTAGCCAATACCGCCCATTAACAAATTCCGAGAGACTTAAACAGCACAAATATGCGGGCAGGCACGCCATGCCAAGAATTTCGTCGATTCGACTTTACATAGCACTTGTTTACCTCGCAGCTATTTTCGAACTGTCTTTGCCACAATACTGTCCTCTTGCTGGAGAAGGTCGTATCTGACTATACTCTTCTATTGAAATATACCTTTACAAAACCACAAAGTTGCAAAGTTGGTACCGTTAATTTGTGAACACCCTACCCTAACTGGACCGAGCTACAATCGCCGCAATGGCTAAGCCTACTCACTTTAGCGTACAGTACATTTTATTACTGAGATAAATTTAATGTACCTACAATATACTTATAAAAGCAAGTATAATATTTAAATGCTAAATTAGGTTGGTTGATTCTTCTTTCACGGAACACCGCAATCACGAGTAGACGTAAATTTTTGCTTGGGTATGGAACGAGACTTATACGGGATTCACTTTATTCGGACCATATATTTAATCGATATAGCGATTGTAAAGATAAAATTCCTAAAAAGTTCGTGTGAAATCAAACGAATAAAAAAACTAATAAAAAAAGGCACCATTCTCATATGAAATCAAATAAGTTTGTTTCCTGGCTATAATATAACTCTGCCAATGTATCCGCTACCGTACTAGTGCAGTACTTATGTATCACATTTTCATTCAAGATTGTGTTCTCCTTTCTAGCCGTATTATAAGTGGACACTCATATAACTTTCCATTAATGCTTCCAGCAAGGTCTTCGTAAATTTTCTAATGAATAGATATGAAATCTAGAGCTGAGTCGAGTGAGAGGCAATTTGAATAAATTGTCGCGAAAATTACGACTTTGTTTATCAACGTCGCTTAACGTGTTCTAGAGGTATAGTTTGAACCAGTTGATAAATAAGGTAGGAATTTTGACTACTACTAAAGTCAGTGAACCAGTTTTTGTTTTGTCAAGGATAAGATAAAGTTGGAAACCCTTTTTTAATAAATATTCTACGTTATAGCCGTTTCCGCAAAATCGATTACGCATTTGTAGTGCCCTAGAATACAGGAATTGCCTGCTTAAATTAATATGAGATACTTGCTACAAATATAAACTCTGAACGACTTGTCTTGTTTAACCAACATTCTCATGTGAAGGGATATGGTTGTCGGTAAGAATTAATCCAAGTTCTTTCAAAATTTTTTTGCTCAATAGTTTAGCCATAGTCAAAAAACCATCGGCAATGCACTTGTAACTCCTCTGGTGATGCAGGTTCATTAGACAATCCGTCTGCTCGTTTGCTCCCTATAACATAAAAAATAATACATTGTTTGACAAGGGGCTAAAATAAGCCATTATGGCATGAAGTGATTATTTGGATGAGCTCATAGTTCTGCTTTTCACTTCGACTGCGAGAAAATAAAAAAGACTTAACATTAAAATTGTATATTTCATGATAAACTAAAAGTACAGTTTGAGCAATTCTATTAGAAAGTTTGGCCAATCTGATCAGGTTGATTTGTTTGTTTTTAATTATTCGTAAGGAGTATGTAGCTGGCCGCAAGTTTTTTTTCAGTGTTATAGTAATTTGTATGGGATTATATGGCTTTTTTTAAACCCTAGGGGCTAAATGTACTATTTTAGTCTCGCTTCGCGAAGCTAATATATGACATACTTTTTGAGCAGGAGAAGTGAAAAAGATATTTCCTAATGCTGTCATTAAGAAAATTAGAGAATTCCCCCTGTAGTAGGGAAAACATGTTTAAAGAAAAGTCTATTATGATGTATTGATACGAAGTATCTACTAAGTACTACCATGGTAATTTCTTATTTCTGTAGAACTTGTATGGCGTAGTAATTAACCAAAACACCAGACTATATGCGATTTAAGGTCTACTAGTACATCTGCGAGACATTGTTTTCATGCTGCTGTGAGGTTTACAAGTCGACGTTGTAAAGTCTACACAGTAGACCTATAAGAAAGCAAAATAGACAATACGAAAAAAAACTAACATTATACTAGACTGAAAATAGTGTCGATAAAAATACACAAAAAGCTTCTAATCTAATAGGTACGAGTACATCATATTTTTGTGCCGCAAAATCCACTACACGTGCGCTATACATATAATACTTGCGAAACAACACCACAATTTAATTTATTTCAGTATTGTTTTAATAATCCTATTTACTGTACATAGCGAATTTTGCAAGCGCAACGACGAATTTAATGTTGAGAAGCGTGCGTTATATGTTATATATAACGAATGTGTTGTTTATTTAAAAGCTGCGTGTAATGCACTCACGACACAATTAATATGTCAAAAATAGACGTAAAGAGGATTAGTGTAGTTTATGTTATGTATTATGAATTTAGAGACGATTAAATCTAATTTATATGGGGCGACCTTTCTTAAATAAAGAACATTTTAGAAGTCGAAATCCAAAATGTTATTGTCCGACACAGCAATTAGATGCGTTATGCAACAGTGAAATACATTAGAAGAATTAGAAAAAGAGGTAATAAAATTTTACGGGTAGGTGTCAGCTAGGAAGCATTAAACATAATTTTCGACGGTTTGTTATGTTTGAAAAAATATGATGCTGTTACATGTGTGTGTATACAATACTTTGCTACCTACAGGAGCATTTTCCAAATAGAAGTAACGTGAAATTTTTCAAAACATTGAAGTTTGTCTTACTCAGGATAGTTTTTACTTAGTAGACTTATGGGTAACTAGCTTCTGCCCGCGACTTCGTCCGCCTTAAATTTGTTTATCGCGGATTAGGGTATTATTTCGGAATAAAAGGTAGCCTATGTCCTTCCCCGGGACTCAAACTATCTCCATACCAAATTTCATACAAATCGGTTCAGCGGTTTAAACGTCAAGAGGTAACAGACAGACAGACAGACAGACAGACAGACAGACACACTTTCGCATTTATAATATTAGTATGGATATAATTAAAATGTTGATAATTAAGTTACCTAATTTGCTTTATTCGTAACATAAATTTCTTAACACTTAACACACAATCCTTAATAATAAGATTAGCTAAGTAGATGTGTAACTATTTGCTTTTCGCTTTTTCTGAAATAACAGTTGAAATTTCAAATTGTTTTTTTTAGACAGAAATTTTCTTACGTTTTCCAGAACAGTTTGCTAGTATTAAAGTAAAGTAGTAACAGGTAAAGATGATAAGAAGGAGTCAATTTAAAGATTTTTTTTCATAAATTGCCGATGATTAGGAGA
This sequence comes from Hedya salicella, assembly GCA_905404275.2. Taxonomy (NCBI): domain Eukaryota; kingdom Metazoa; phylum Arthropoda; class Insecta; order Lepidoptera; family Tortricidae; genus Hedya; species Hedya salicella. The sequence continues at coordinate 13,055,988 of FR990112.1, read as the reverse complement.
ATTTTCAATGAATACATTTGATTTAAGGGAGGGATCATGACCTCTGACCTCTGTGATCCCCTTTGACTCCTCGGACCGCCTCTGGTCTACCATCTAGTCAACAAGACAGATTTTGTGACTAGATGTGGTATCATTCTATATCGTCTAGCTCCTAAACCGTGTAAATGTTAAGCTAAAGTTGCAGAATTCTAACAAATGCCGATATCCGTATAATTTTTCCCAGCTACGAGTAGGCGGCATTCACTCACAAGTGGCATATTGATGACAAAGCCACACAACATCTATAAACAATAGTTATCTTTGAAGTTACTGCGGAAACTGTGGGCGTGGGTATATAAACAGAAATCATGAGACATCGTATAGACGTTGCTCAGCGTTCCTCTGTCACGATTTGAATTCCAGAACACGTCACGTAGGTCAAAGAATATTAAAACCATAAAGATGCGGTACATTTTCGTGATTTGATGGACAGCAAAACATGTCTTATCTGCCTATAATTAAATACACCGCTCGAATTCATCACATGCTTTGGAAAAGTTAATAATTATACCGCCACTAATAGTGCCGCACGACACATTGTCACGAGTTGAGGCGAGGATGAAATTTATTGACTATATTCTAAACTAGTGGGTGCCATTTGTTCGCGGAGAAGAAAAAAATCAAATCCCTCTTTTTTGTTTCAGTGTAGTCGGGTTAAAAATATCCCATAACCACCTGTGAATGCCCAGCTACCCATGCAGCAAAAATAGTTGAAATGTGTCCAGATGTTTTCGCGTGTTATTTTAACAGGTACTACTAAAGTGGTAAAGAAGCATGCGTACGCAAACACCGTAGCCTCATGGACGCTCGGACATAATGATGGACCAAAGACAAATACACAAATAGTTACAAGTACAAAATACAAAAAAAAACGATTCAGTGACCTTCAAATACCCCGTTTCACTTATTTCTATGAAAATAACTGCATTGCAATATACAGATATTTCATATTTTACTACTAAGTAAAAGTATAGAAGAGTTGCAGTATTTCTTTTATTTAAAAACGGGAATGTATCTCGTCGACTCGCGCTAATCTCTAGTGCCGGTATAAAGTTTTTATTACAAAAGGTAAAAGAATGCTACCTAGTACCTACCCAAACGGACTACATAGGGACTATCTAAAGTAGGTATACCCATGGAATAAATCAACTTATAATTGCGATTAAATTAAAATACCGAAACGAAAGAAGACCATAACTAGCCTAGGAACATAAAATATATCTATACCTACCTACTATCCCGAAAAGTGTCACGTTTGTAAAACGGAGCACTTTCTCAAAAAGGTCACCTCTACCCAAAAGGTATGCTTCATGTTTCATTATTGATAGGCAGTCATTTTTAGGTAGGTAGTGTACATTTTAAGAAAAACGATCCTAGTCTTTAGTTTCGCGCAGCCAAGTAAAAATTGAAAAAGAAGAAAACAAGATTTCTAGCGAAATGGATTCTTACATGTGTTGTGTGTGTGTATAGTGGAAACACGCATTTATTGTGCAAATTTACATAAAGAGAATCTGCATGAGTCAGTGCCCTAATTAGGAACGTGTATCTATATGTTTCCAGTATATATTATATTAAGAAATATACTCTTTTCAAAGTCTCCTTTTTTGCGGGATCGTAAGTACTGCCGTATCAGCCATGAGGTAAACGTTCCAATCTTTGCCACACTGTGCACTTCTTTTGCACGTAAGATGGGACAGTGTCGAGCAATGGGACATTTACGTTATACTTATAATACTTAACCACAGTCGGGTCAGGTTTCCTCTGATCGAGGTTCTCCAACAAATATTGACATAGCTCCATCTAGGACAAGAGCTGCGTCACTGCTGTTTCCGGAAAGGGCACTTCAGGTTTCTAAACTAACTTAATACCCATTAACATCCGCGTTACGCACGCAACACAGTAGCGGGTAAAAGCCCCGCGTAAACAGCACCAGACGTTCATCAATCGGCCGCAGAAAAACGCGCAGACGCGAGGGCGACGCAAAAACCAGCCGCGCCGACACGGATGTGCGCACGAGTAAAAAACTAGTTGCATCCACTCGCTGGGGTTGCCAGGCAACTGCGGAAACTTATAAACCTATATGAGTATGAGCATAAGTGAACTATGATGTGCATGCGAGAAAAAAACTAGTTGCATCCGCTCACCGGGGTTGCCAGTCTGTTCCAAAAATATGTAAATCGTGTGACGTGGACACACTGGCACTCAGAGAAGCTGACGGGGTTAAGATGCGGTGGTGAATAAAAGTGCGGGAAAATGGGGATAAGCTGGAATGAAAATGAGATTGAAGTGTACTTACCTATAAATATATACTTTAGTACATTACATTGGAAGGGAAAAAAAGTACCATTTAAGAGCCCTATCCCGAAAAAAGCGCGCGCGGTACTGAGGGCTTTTCCCGCGCATGCAGTCGAATATGTATACAACTTTTTTTTAAAAGACGAAAAACTGAATTGTCTGGATTGCGTTGATATAAATATGTACTTTAATGTTATGTGCAATGTATAATATTAATTATTCAACGATAATAACATAATCCTTGTGTTTTCTGTGACATTTTGATGAAAAATATGGTATAAGTAACACCGATTTACATATGTACAAAATAATGAAAATTTGAGGACGCAGTGTAAAATAAGGATATGTTCCGGGCGTAAAAAAACATTTAAACAAGTGGGTATGAGTAAGACATCATAAAGTGTCGAGGGATCAAACTTATGATTTCGCACGCTTTTCAGGAAACTATTGTCTGTAATAGGTACCCCCATTTAGTTAAAATATTCAGTTCTACCTATTACTCCAATTTGAGGCCGGTTTTAAAAAAATAAGTAGCTAACAGACTTCTAAACATATTTTATCAGAATTTGGAATATATTTTCTGTTTCTTAGAAATACGACGTCAAAAATCCATTTCTGATGGTCTCTTGATACGACACGGTGGTAAAGAGAAGTGGAACTGGAACTGGTTCATTAAGGTGCCTAATTAGTAGTCCTGCAATACTTGGGACTTTTGAAATGGTATACTTACGTATAATTTTTCTTGGGCATCTTATGAAGAAATTTGCAGAAAAAACCTGTATTTTTTTCAGAATACAGATTTTTGGGCTTATCTTATTCAAAATCGTTTATACATCCGAACAGTCTTAGATTTTCACAGTTTTTGATTTCAAACGTTTATACAAGAAAAAATATGTCCCAAATTTCCATCTCAGCTTCGTTACATTATTGTATGAATTATTGTTTTACTTCAATGAATGTAACGCGCGACGGTGCACGAGTCCGGCTCGCATTTGGCTGGTTTTTTTATAATATTGCTTATACTAACTAGGAAGCCGGCGGTCCCTGGTTCAAATCCCGGCTAGGGCAAGTGTTTGTGTGATGGGCAGGAATGATTGTTCCGGATGGATCTTGACCGCTTTCTATTTATTTAAGTATTTATAGTATATCGTCGCCTGGTATGGTACCCGTAGTATACGCTTTGCTTAGTTTGGGACTAGGTCGATTTGTGTAAGATTGTCCCTGATATCATTCATTAATTGACTTCCTTTACAATGTTAGTAAAAAGTTACGACAGCGTTTTGCGTTCATTTCGGACTCAAGAACTCGTAGTAGTTAGGATTTATCGGATTTCCTCCTGGCAACCCGTCTCCCGCGCAGCGGTGCCGGACGCAGGCCGGTCCCGGCGTTATGGCGTAAGGATTACTACATCTATCTATATGTACATTTGCACAGGATTTTGTAGCCATTCATTCAGAAAGCACTTTACTATGGCTTTGAGGTTATGTCGCGCTGGCGCGGCACGAAACGGCGTAGGGTATATAAAGAAGAACTATTAGCTCCTAATAATTGTTTGTTTATTTATTTCCCTAAACTAATTCTTTTGCAAACCTATTTTTTTTTCGGGAATTGTTATCTGTCCGGAAAATTAATAATACCTTTGTGTTTACCTGTAATTAGTTAAGCATCACTTTATGTAACTCTTGTATATATTTTGTACATTCAATAGATGTATTAACTGTTGGTAGACCTTAATAAATAAAATAAAATACCAACCCAATTACACAACGATTAATAACAAAAACTAAAAATCGACTCCAAAAAAACATTACAAAGTGTAAATAACAAATATATGACGACTATATGACTATACGTAGGTAGTTTGGTTTCTTCAATTTAACTTACGATTAACCTTTTTGCCAAATGACAAACGCTACAAAATTACGATCTTATGCTAAGTTGTTACACGGTTATGTATTGTAACTTTTTAGGGAATCGTTCCATAAATGTATAACTCGTTACGATTTCAATAAGCCCAAACACGGCTAGATTACATTATTTTATTAAGGAGATCCGGTGATTATCATCCAGCTCCATCACTAAATCAGTTCGATGGTACTATTCTCATCGGGACCTTTTAAATTTATCATTGAGAAGTTCCGGTGGCTTTCCGCGGTCTTTTTCATTAGCTCCACTTCACCAATTCATATTTTCTGCCTTGCCTTACGTCTTAAAATACCAAAATCGCCGTATAAAAGTCTACAATATTTGAGGAATTTCCTTCGATTTCTCATGGATCTGACAATCAGATCTTCACCAAAACTATATGGGACCAACTTGGACATACGTCCTTTGAAACAAACTATATTTTTTCAAATTTTTATATAATTCTCGCAGTTCCGCGGTAACGTGAAAAAAATGCAACCCAACGGAAAACCTTCTTGTCTTGGTTAAAAAAACTGGGAGTTTTGTGGTTTCAGAGAGAAGCATAAGTCGATAAATAAGACTGTTTGAGAAAGAACATTGAGAAGGACCTAAGAAGCTGAAATATGACATACCAACATGACCATTCAAATTATAGTTATTGTAAAAAATACTACTGCAGGGCAACAGCCCGACTAGGCCGAGATGACATCGACTGCAAAGAACTCTCCAGTTAGCCTCTTTTGAAACAAAATGGAGCAGAGCAAAGTGTAGACAGCCTAAGTGCTTATAGTCTGAAATATTTTACTCTACCTTTGAAATTCGAAGCCTAAAATTATATGCAGAAGTACGAGGAGATAGCTAAAGAGAAAATCCATACTAATATTATAAATTCGAAAGTGTGTCTATCTGTCTGTCTGTCTGTTACCTCTTCACGCTCAAACCGCTGAACCGATTTGGATGAAATTTGGTATGGAGATAGTTTGAGTCCCGGGGAAGGACATAGGCTACTTTTTATCCCGGAAAAATACGCTTATCCGCGATAAGCGAATTAAGGCGGACGAAGTCGCGGGTAGAAGCTAGTTATAAATAAATTCTCTATCGAGACCAAATATTGAGGTTAATAGGGGATGAATTTATAGGTAGTCTAAACACAATGTAATTTCCATTCGTTATTTTAACCATAATCGAATCAAAATCCGTAAATAAATAATCGAACTTTCGGCGCCCACTTGCTTCTACATGTATCTGGGTACTTGTCTTCTATAATCGTCCTCGTGTTGGTAGGCTTGTCTGTCTGGTTAAACAGAATGGTACTTAAAACGCTGAAATTATTACCAATCCTTATACAGTCAGTTACAAACGTTACTAAGCATAAGTCTAAGAAGGGTACTTTAAGTTTTGTTATAAATTTTCGTTGCAAATTTTGATTTTGAATCTTTCAATTTCCCGTTCACCCAAAAATATGTAAATGACAAATGACAAACAAACCGAATAAGAAACGCTCGTACCACAAATCCAACACGATCCTGCCTGTCTTCATACACACAAAACGTAAAAATTACACAGTTATACTCGTTCATTCTTACTCATATTATAAAAGGGATAGTGTATTTATTGGCTTGTTGAACTTTTAAATATCAAAGGGATCACAGATCGACGTGATTTTTGTATAGATTTAGAGCTAGAGTATAGTATTGGTGGTACATTTAAGTTTTTGTTAATTAATAATACTCGTAACCACTACGCTGGTGGTCAACTGGTGGGAGATTGCCCAAGACCGGGACACGTGGAAGAATGAGAGGAAGGCCTTTGCCCAGCTGTGGGACACTCTAGGCTCTTAAAAATAATAATTGCGAGGAGCGTTCGACCTGTAGGCTCCAGAGGGGGATTAAGGGCATGCCGCGAGTACGCACGGAGAAAGCGCAGCACACATCTCGACACCAGTCTTGATGACGGCAATTAAGGGGCCAATCAAGTGAGCGGCGAGTCACCACCCGCCAATGATAGAGATCGATTTGATGGTTATGGCGGGTGACGCATTCCTTATTTCATAGCATTTAATAGCCGGCTTCTCTTTCCTAAAAATGCAATAGTTTCAACGTCTGCTGGGACCTGCTCATGCACGTACTCTCTCATGGATATGCTGAGAAACGGGTCCCAGTAGGAATACGCAACAAACTTCTCAAAATCCGGGACGTACGAGCGATTCAAAGGCGAAATACAACAATATAATAACTGGTATTAGACACTTAACGTGGACGGGACGGATGAGGAGATGGCAGGATGATCTGGATGCACTTCAGAACTCGTGGCAGTAACGTACACTTCAGCGGAACGGTTGGCGAAAAAGAGCCGAAGTCTTTGCCTTACAGTAAGACATACGTATTTGTACACTGATAAAAAAACTAGTCAAGATCATGTCGGACCATGCTCAGCGTAGGGTTCCGTAGCCATTAGTACAAAGAAATGCACTACAGGTGAAAAAATCCGATGTAAAAAAGTGCACCAGCAAAACAGCGTATCTTCATCGCACTTACGTACTTTTATTGAGATGCGCAGTTTTTCAGCAATAACTCAAAAACGAAAAATTATTTTATATGAAAGTATTCATAGACCGGTGGACACGATGAAACTATATGGGTTCCGTTGCGTTTTTGCCAAAAAATGGTTTCTAAACATATTCTGCATTTGTAGCTGACTGTAACCCGTTACGTCGACTGGTTTCTTTGCCGGTTTAATCGTGAATTTTGTCTCGTTACTTTCGCTTTAATACATTCAATTGCTGGAGGGAGCATAAATTTTGCACGGTAGCTACCTTTCGTTTGCATTTTACTACAGTTAAACCCAAGTTAGACCTTTACAAGCCTTGAAACAGACGGAATGCATTCCAACTGCAACTTGCTGCTGACTGCAAGCCAACTGCCGACTGACTGCTCGTCAGCGACCGGCGTGCAGGTCCCATGCAAGTCGGAGTTGCAGTGCAGTATGTCTGTCAACCCTTAAATTAGAAATAAGCAACAGCTTAAAGCGCTATCACATTTTATTTTTACGAGTAGGTACATAAGAGTAGTATATAATTTCTTATTGACGGTAGAAAAGTACAAGAAAGGGCCCGTCCACGACAACGCGTGACTAGCGGCGCGCCCAGCTAATTCTCTCTTCATTGCGCTGTCGAGAAGCTCACCGCACAGCAGTTAATTGGTATCACACGCGATGTATTAGGAATTCGCTTGCCACACCGTTGGTTGCGTGTTGTCGTGGCCGGGCCCTAATGTGCAAGTTCGGCCCGTTTGAGCGTATTTTCGCGGAACTTATTACGTGACATGTGACATTGATGAGAAGGCAATGACGATGGCTATTAAATGCGAACAGGTATGATTTGGTACGGAAATACTTTTATCTCGTTAAGAGCGTTTATACCTGCTTAGCTGGAAATGTCGCATATTTTGTCTTCTTACTTCATTATTTTGTGGTATTTGAATGAAACTTAAAGATATGTTCAATACATACCCTACATTTTTAGCATTTATATTGTGTTTAATTCATGTACACATCGATTTTGCCTTAATTTTCTTACAAAACAAGATATTCATTTTTAGAGCTTTGGTTGTGGCAATATCATGAAATTTTGCACTGTGCCAGCTTATCTACCGAAAACGTAATGAATGAATTGAAAACATGTTCAAGTTACGTACACATTTCTCAAAATAATCAAGAAAAACCAAAAAATATGCGACGTTGCCAGTTAAGCAGGTATAAACCCTCTTAATCCAGAAAAGTGTTTCAAGCCATTAATGTTTCAGAACTCTTTTGTACAATACTTGTGATTTGATTTCTTTGATATCATTTGGCAACTTATTATACCTTATACGTGAGCAATTAGCTCAATATTTTCGTCGAGAATTTTATATAAGTTAACATAGTCGTTAAATATAAGCTTTTAAGTATCGATAATGGCATTATAAGCGATTCTTTGCCGGCTGTTCCGGTCGGCCTGATGACTGGTGTATTAACGTCTACGCTCGTCCCAACATAAGCGACTTTAAAATACACTCATTTATATTTTAGGGTTCTGTACACAAAAGTGAGTAAGAAAACGTACTTAGTTTTTGTAAAACGTGTAACACACGTCAGAATAAAAGCTGCCTATTCCAATTAAGAGTCCCCCGCAAGCTCAGCCGAATTTCACCTTCCCACACAAACAGAGTTTCGTTCTCATTTTAAAACTACGCGTTGGATGGTAACGAAACTTTGCATATACAATGACATAAGGTATATTTAGGCCTGTAATTACTTTATATGGCTCCAGTTTATAAAACAAACGAAATACGGCAAAAGCAAGTTTTGTATGAAAAACTTAAATTCACTGATTTTTTTTTTTACTCTGGTATCTGAAGCTATATAAACTAATTACAAGCCTGCATATACCTTAAGTTATTCTAAGTACAAAGTTTCAGAGCAAACTAGCTAGTCGTTTTGAAATGAAAGCGTAACTACGTTTGTATGGAGAAGCGAGCTTGCTGGGGACTCTTAAAACAATTATATCACTGCTTCAAAAATATAGCTGACTATTACCCCGAAATGTGCCGAATTTCACCATACTCTGTCAAATATTTATTAAAGACTAAATAAAATGAATGACATTGACGTCATTTTAGCCGTTAGTAACTTAGGCCTTCAGTATTTAGGACAACTAAAAAAAAGCTCTAACAAAATGTTCTGAGCTGGCAAAGTAGTCCAAGTATATAATCTTTATAAAAATCTTTTGTGTAACATGTGTAACAAAGTAACTCGTACAGCGAACTGATTTAGTAAATACGTATGCGAAATGATCCATACAACGTTGTTTCCAGCAAACTTCGGCGAATCAGACAAACAGACGGCTCGTGTGACCGTCTCATTGCTTTGGTCACACGTGGATACGCGTTAGACGGAAACCGTGATTGATTAGAAGAATTAGGTATCACTTTAAACAGGGGTTTCCAAAGCGCCCTCTTATGTGGAAAAAAGTCTACACTCCGACTTCTCGTCTCCTAAGATCATCGATGATACAAAATAAAGTACCACATTTACCTATGTGATTACTGATTAGCATGTCAATTAGAATTTTTCCAGACTTTATATTAGGTACACCTGACCTGTATTTGAGTAACTATGTAAACAAATTTTGCATATTAAATTTGATCCATCAGTCTTCTGATTGAGCTCAAATTTGGCATGCTTATGTAAGTTAGGAGACAATACAATATTGTGACACCAGCGAGCTGATCTGATGATGGAGCCGGAAGGTGGTCATAGGCAATCCTACCGAGTTTTGGGCTTTTTAGAATCGTCTGGGTGACTAGCTGATAGATTAGTATAAATACAAAGATTAAAATAACGAAAAAAAAAACAAGACTCCGACTCGATTATATTTCTTAGTGAAGAAATTCACTTTAACAATCACTAAAGATCGTGATGGTAAATCATCAAGATTTTCGTAAAAAATCATTAGCTGATAGATGTTTAGTGAAAAGTACAGTCCGTAATAAAACTGGTCATAAAAATGTTTTTTTTGTGACAGAAACTTATCATGATAAGTAATCAGACTGAAGATTTGCAAAATAGTTTTTCGTCCGCGCCCCGTTTTGAATATTGTTTCGCCTCCATCGACTGGTGAGCCCCAGGTGAGCCCCAGCCCCACAGTTCGAACACTGATGACTTATTAAACACGGCCATGTTCTGCCGGAGCGTTACTCGCGTTCCTCAAAATACACCCTCAATAAACATGTTGTCAAAAATATATTCTCACGATTTGGTTAAGATCACATTGAACAAGAAAATTCATTGAACAAGAAGTCAAAAATAAATTAAATAAAAAGGATCAATATGTCAAATATATCTACCTCTTATCTTGGAATATAATGGTACCCTATCTGGCAATGCAATAAAGAAATGTTGCTGTTGATGATGAAGATTTCCGGCCTAAACAAATCAGCATTACAAACACTACAAACAGATTCTGAGCATGCTTCACCACTCGTATAATTATTTCCCCAACAACACATGAAACCATGTCATTATTTGCCTCATAAATTATTAATAACAATCGTTTTGTTTCTATTAATTGCCACTAGCTAATCTATTTCTTCATCGATGTTGTTTATTACCTCTAAAATTGAGCCTCGAGGAGCAATTTGAGCACATTACTAAGTTATGGGAGCAAAAACTAGCCGATTTACATAATATTATTAAGTTAGTTATGCGGACATGACGGTTTTTTCGGCGTATAATATTTATAAATGTAAATAATTATGCAGCAAATATAGGACACTGGTATTGTATCCAGTGTAGGCGTCCGTGTTGAATAGTCATACCACGTTCCTTACAAGTGTTCCAGAGGTTGAAGTAGTTTACTGCTTACACTTGAAGTGTAAATGTCTCTATTTATTAAACATTATTTTAATACCGACTACTGTCTTAATGCATTTACCTATGCATCATATTCTACGTGAATCTGGTCCTTGTGAGAAGTACTTACACTACACCATCGGGAGGCCAATACCGAATTAGTTGGAAGGGCTGTTAAGGGTTTATTTTTTAAATAATTTAGAAATAAATTCAATACACCTCTGTTTTAATTTTGCTTGTTTTCTCACTTTTGCAATTTATTTTCCAATTCATCAAATCAAAATGAAAAGGCGGTCATTGACGTCTTTCATCATCATTATTGATCATAATTACTATTATGTCGCTAACACCAGAAGAATGTACACGTATCGTCACTATGTTTGAAGAAACGCAAAAGTCAGCGAAGTACAGCAAGAACAATAGGCGTGTCACTTTCTACAGTGCCGCTAGTCATCCAACGTTTCCAAGAAACTGGGCAGAACATTAGAAGACCAGGAACCGGCAGACTGAGATGTACTACGGCTCGAGAGGGTCGATTTATTGTTACGATTATGCGCCGAAATCGCCATCTGAATCCAATTGAACACCTTGGGACGCACTTGGGAGGTATTTAAGAAATCGGAACCCCTTCGAGACCTGAATCACGTGGTAGAGGTAATGGACCAATATCCCGAAACATCGCATAAGGAACTTAAAAACAGCATGCCCACTATGCCCAGCCTCCTAACAGCTGTAAGATGTGCCCGTGCAGGCAATACAAAGTATTAATTTTGTTTTAAAGTTCGTTTTTCTATTGTTGACGTTTTTCAACGTAAAAGCGATTATTGGTAATTTGTTTTTTATGTAATTTTTACTACGAAATTAAATATGTTTGTTTGTTATTTTGGTGTTGTTGTATCAACTAAGTATCTACAACTAGGGCCGGATTTAGGAGCTTGGAGGCCAGAATGAGGAGAGGCCCCTACTAATTTTCCAAAAACAAATTTCATTTGTGTGGGACACCTTACATACGTGTGGAAGTCCCAGGCCTAGAACCGGTTGCCCTCCCCTAAATCCGGCCCTGTCTACAACATACAGTTTCATTCATGCCGCTAACTTTATTATTTTAAGAGTAATTTTAGTTTTTCGTACTGAACCGTATTCTTTGTCAGCGAGTGTACGTTTCCCTACTTTAAGTTTCGCAAATGTTCCCGATAGGCGTGCAGTAAATCTAGTTACTCGTACTATAAACATAGATCTTTATGCCGATTATTTTGATTTGTTTCCCAAATGATTTCAACAAATCAATAATTTAGAATGATTAGCTGAGTTCATCTATCAAGAACACCTACATATTAATAACGAAAATATGAAAACAATTTCTAATTCCCTCGGTCCTTTCGTAGAGCTTTGGGCTTGCTAATAACACACTGACAGCCGGTAACAAATCGGAATGCGGACAAAAAGTTCCGTGTTATCAAATCAGTTCGCTCCATACATGCTCGCTGTTTTTTGTGTGTGCACATTTTGTGAACTTGAGGATGTGGCACAGATACCTACTGTATAATGAATCATTACTTCATTAACTGATTGTTGCTAGGCAGTTTTCCTATCGGTATCGCTAGTTTGTTATCTTCGTATAAACTGTGGCTGCATCTAATATACTGTGTGGTTTTTTATCGAATCATTTTGTTTTAATATCATATTACCGAACAATATTTTAAGGTTTTATGGATAGAGGTTTTATAGATACGGATGAGATGGAGCTGGGTCAGAGGAGAAGTAGTATAGTAAATCACAACGACGATTATAGGATACGCAATACTAAGCGACGCACTACACCTATTAACGTCACAAGTATTATTATATATATGGTCAGAATATTTTTCGTAAAGGTAGTTGGTCGTAAACAAACGATTATAAAATGAAAAGTAAAAGGAATTGTTTTCAAGAAAAACATTTTTGTAACAGACTACAAATAAAATAATTGCCTCTAATTCAGACAATAAGTCGTCAAATCATCGCAAAATTGATGTGGATTTGAGTAACGATCGTGGGACGAACGTTAGGTATTTACTCAAGACGGTCACCAAGTTATTTTAGGTGATACTCAAATGCTTAACTGCAATGGCAATACAGTTGACAGTCTGGGTGATTTGTGGCGTGGGCACGATGGCGGACCCGTGGTCGTCTAGACGCGATGACATAATGATGTCTGCCGCGGCGTGCATCATGCATCGGCATACCTACCTGTCTGGGGTGTCATTCTGAAAATTCGCTTTAGTTAAACCGCTTTCAGTGTTTCCCTGATATAAATAGACAGTCACGGTTCAGCATTACCGGTACCCTGGGTGAGATTTAACCGGCACCCCCGTTCTACTGAGCAATTTACGGGAAGCCTGGCGCCCCTGGGCGGTCGCCCAAATGCGCCCTACCCTTACGCCAGTACTGACTAGACACGTGAAATAGCAGTACATGTTCCAGATCGCAAGTCAAAATATAGTGGTGTCCGTCGAAACTGGCTTTAGAAAATGAAGCCAAGGGTGAAACCTATGAATACGATTAGTTGATACGTGTCTATATTATAGCAGCGCAGATCTGTCAGCGCCGCGTTCGATGCTGACACACATTTCGCGAATATACTGCACCAGCAGCCTGTCAAGCATCCCACACAGGCGAATCTGAATCTTGTATTCACGCACATAAGTTCACGCAACTTTCGTGCAAATTTATCGCTTCTTTTAAAAATAATATAACTAAATTTTAACACGTCGTATATATTATGTTTTAAATTGGAAACAAAGCAAAAAGTTTGCTAATAAATGCATACTATGTTGTAAACTTTTTTCAAATCCTTCTTTTGTTTCGGTCCAATCTTTCGACAATGTGGAATTACCATTCCAAGATAGGTGCAACGCGTAAACGGTAGAGCCACAATGATGGCAAAGGTAAAAAAATATTTATGACACCTTTTGAGTAGGGTTGCCAACTATTTCTTAAGCAAATATAGTATTTCCCAGCCCAAAAAAAAATTGTACTCCTTATACTAACGCTCGGCCTGTTATTGCAATTGGGTGGGGCAACTATCTGAGAGGATAAAAACCCATTTCTTCACTCCAACAACATTGATTGGTGTATAAAATCTAGTTGATATGCGTAAGGACTGCCCGAAATATAGTATTTTTGCGTACTATATATTTCTTCATCAGTATACACAGAGTCAAAATATAGTACAATACTATATATTATAGTACGGTTGGCAACCCTACTTTTGAGCGCTGTAAGCAAATCAAATAGAGATTAGGACCGCCACTGTAGGTGCGTCTTTATTATTTGGTCCGATTGTGAGTACTTGTATAAAACGCTGATATTACTTACATATTAAATAAAAATGTTATTGGTGTCTTGCTAAGTGAGAATGCGAAGGAACCCCTCGTGGCTCAAGCGCCCGGCTGGGGAATTCGCGCGCCCGGCGGCACGAGACATCCTAAGGGTGCCTTTCCACCAGGGATGTTCTATGCGTGCTGTGCTATGTTTTTCATAAATTTGAAATGTAGCTGAAGCTGGAGCTACTACTAGCACATCTCTGGCGAAAAGCACCCTAATGCACACGTGCCGTATTTCATTGAATATCTTTTTTATGATTCATTGTGAGTAAAGGCCTATTGCATAGACCCTGCGATTGATATTTTATTGCCAGTTCAAGAAGCCATCGAAAGGATGGCTACTGCGAACTCTTCGGACGACGCCTTAGCGTCTCCCCTGCCGGCGGGGCCGACCAACCTGTAGTTTCTTCTTCTCTCTTCCACGCCCCAAGGCGTGTTGAACCGGTTCGACCCACCTTCCGGCCGCGGGTGGCATTTCCGTTTCTGGATTTCCCCACTGTATCTGATTACTGGTGAGAAGGCCTAACCAGACCCATCTAGCTCAAAGTCAGGCTCTAAAAAAAGTACTGGCAGGTCATCACTATCGCAAATTAGGGTATATAATCAGAATTTTTCTATATTCTCAACTCAACAAACAAAATTCGTAAAACTCTATTTTTACATGGAAGAGTACTCTGATTGTCTTTTATATATAGGATTTAAGCATTGGAGATAACATACGGACTTGTTGAGGGCCCTTCCCACTCGAGAACCTTTCTGCCCTCATGGCCACCGGTTCTACGATCAATATGCCCTGGACACTGCAACCAACTCTCTGAGCTAATCTGTATTATGAAGCAAGCTAAGCTCGGAGACTCCTGGCGTTATTGAATCAGAAATGAGGAGATCCGCAGAAGGTTGCCCGAAAACCATTAGTCATTGTAATTCTGCAATCATTATCTTTTTCAAGATTTTTCGTAAAGTCCATCCGTAGAATCCATTACCTTAACATTTATAAATATCCGGATAAAGAGAAGAGTATTTCATGTAGTTGCACTAATACTCATTAACTCGTCGGTACTGGTCACCCCAGGAAGCGAGAAGATCCTGCGCTTCTGGACGGAGTTAGGCTGGCTAGACCCCTAAGCAGCACACCCCACGCACAATGGCCCAACTTTTACGGGATAAGTGCGGAAAACGGAGCCCATAACCATAATCATAACCAGAACCATTTGCACTCCGTGCACTCGGTCAATGTAACAATAATGTAAGTTTCAATTGAAAACACGTCTATAAATTTCCACTTTTTCCAGGCCACTAGATGCCTATAAGAAAGTCTAGCTACAAAACCGCTTTTTACTACTTGAGAATGATCGCAGAAGTTACCGATATTGGCATTTCATTCTAATAACTAACTTTACACTAGTTCACTAATTGAATTTCAATAAAGAGTGCACTGAATCGTGGCAGCCTAGCTACAAGAATTACGCCATTTTTATCTTATATTTTTTTCTTTATTTTTCCTAAATGCATTCTCTAGAAGCTCAGCTAAAGTCAGCTAGTTAAATTACAGGCACATCAAAAAGCATAATTTGAGAGCTTTTATTTGTCTAACATGATATCTGGCTACTGTTTCGGTAATTAGTATTGGTATTTCGTTTTAATAATTTACTTCACACTAGTCCACAAATTGATTTTCAGTAAACTGCTTCCGGCATCGTATCGATGAGTGCCTACTGTAAACTTCGTAATTTTTCTCCTATATCCATACTATAATCTCAGCTAAAATCAACTGACTATTACACGTCCCGCATCGTTTGAGAGCATTTGTTTGTCGAACATGATATCTGGCTACTGTTTCGGTAATTGGTATTGGGCCACAGAGCCTAGGCAGACGGCTCTCGTCTAGACAGCCAGCGAGATCACGTTTCGGCCGGTCGAACATGCTAAGTGCACGTCTAGCCGCATGCGATACAATACACGGATGTAGGGAAATGTGGCGCGCAAGTTAATAAATATCATGGTCTGTGAAGTTTTTTATGATAGAGTAGCATTTATGGGTTCATAGTTTCCTATTGCTTGATACAGTTTAGACTAAAAAGGCTTATGAAAAATAATCTACTTTTAAGAAAATTTGTGCTGAGTTTTTTTTATGTTATAGGGGGCAAACGAGCAAACGGATCACCTGCTGGTAAGCGATCACTGCCGCACATTGACACCAGCCCAGCAACACCAGAAGAATCACAAGTGCGTTGCCGGCCTTTTAGGTGGGAATATGATCTTTTCTTGAAGACTTGAAGGTCGCATCAATACGGAAATTTCTAGCAAAACGCACAGTTGTGGACTGCCAACCATCTAATTGGTGAGGATGGAAATATTGTCGCGTAGGACGATGGCGGAAACTCCCCGTCCCAGAATAATGAATGTTAACACTATTTTTGGTTAACTAAATTGGTATTGTTTTATTTTGGTATTGATATTGCCACTTCCAGCAATAACCGTGTGAACTCTTCCGAGATCCACGCTCAGGATAGCCTCGTACATAGAAACACTATCCCACAAGTATATAGGCCTAGACGGCACACAAAGAGCTCTGATTGCTGAGACAGTTACGTGACACACCACCGTGACGAATATTAGTAATTACATAGCAATTGAATACACGTAATGGGGTATTGAGAATTATGTTTTTTACGTACCTACTAACATTGAAATGACCTGGACTAATGAGGATTGTATGAAACATGCGCTTCTGGGAAACATTATTTTATACTTTATGATAGAACGGATGATATTTGACTTTGAACATACTAGCCGGGAAAGTGACGAAGACTACCTAATTTAGATGAATGAAACTAGAATACGGAAAAATTACCCGACTATAGTTCAAAATTTACTCAACTATGGTCCAAATTAAATGTAATAGAACTTTTTTCATCGAGATACAGATATATTTTTATTAATGTGCTTATAGTCGAAACATTTTTTTATATTTATAGAGTATTTCTTGTCAGAATTCCTAATAATGATTCGTTTTTTTTTCTCTCCGTGCCATAGTTCGGGCGCCTGTAGGAAGGTACTATAAGATTTTTGGTTTGGTTTTAGAGTATTGCGTTAGATTAGACGTCTAAGACATAAAAACGAGAGTACTTGCCACTTTTTATTTTCCTATATTACTTTTCCTATATTAGTAATATAATATATGTAGGTATTCATTGTTGAATTTCTAGCTCTCATTTTGAAAGCAGTCCGGTAGTTGACCTGCTACTATTTAGTGAATGTTTTATAAGTAAAACTAGCAAAACTTGGAACTTGTAATTACTAACTTTAAGGGTACATATGAAACAAAACCATATCGGACCGCAGTACGAGGAAAGTATCCCAATATTTCCAATGCGATAAATCCATAAAATATAAACCAGAAGAAAAGAAGAACGTGCAAAAGAAGTTTATTTTAATAACGTTTACATTATTTTTTATTTCAAATTTAGAACCAAAAGATAAAAGTTAATTTTTACATTTACACATTCATAACATCCACTTCAATAAGCACGTCTGTGAATTTTAATAAAAAGTTTACGGGCTCTGAAATAACTGCCGTCTAAACAGTCTGGTCTCGGCAGACACTGCGCAGGTGCCCGACCGACCTGTGTCAGGGGTTTCGTGTCTAAAATCGTCAGTGGGTAAACAACTTTATGGTCATACATTATTTTATCTTAAAGAATTTAACCACTGGGGATGGCAGCCGTATTATTAAGAACAAATGTTTCATGAACTTGTGGTAGGCGAGATAAACACTTACAGCACAGCACACTATGGAAATATTCCTATTTCTACGAGAATAGATAATTCGGATGTTGCCTGTACTCATATAAAAAAAATTTTTTGATACAAAATGGAAGTTTTTATGATAGAAACCCTAAAAAAAATTGAGTTCGATACCTTGCGTGCACCTTGTTTTATGAGCTTTTAAAGTTGGGACGGAAAGTCTATTTTTAAAGTACGAAAATATTAATAGGTAACAAATTATACAATTGAATAACCCATGGAATATATGGAAACTTTTGTTATGAAACTATTTCGATAAACGCAAGTTTAAACATAGCTGCAGAAAATAGTTCATAATTTCCCCATAAAAGGTAGGAGCGTGTGACGTCACACGTTCCTGGGCTTTAGTACGGAGTACGGAGCTACGGAGCGTTTTTGGGCAAGTCCAAAAATTTGATTTGTATCTCGGTGAGTTTGTATGAGATTGACGTAGTTTTTTTCACCAATGTTTTTATTATTAAGAGGTCGTTCAATAACACAGATAAGACAGAAAAAGGGGTCCAAATTTGTCAACATCCCAATTGAAAAATTCACGACTGACAATTTACCGTATAAGCTAACCTGACCTTTGTCATATACTTCGGCAATGAGGACTGCGTCCGTGTGCTATCTCCAATGGTTTAATGCTTTGTGACTGCGACGTAACAGAGTGAATCTTTAATGTGTACCAGTTAGTTAAATACCGACCAGATATTTTTTTTTTATTACATAGAGAGACATGATGTTCCTAACTTCAGGTGACATCTATTATTACAGAAACCGGTAAAATTACTTTTCTTACTTTTTAATAAATATTTTTGACGACCGGTTTAGCTCAGTGGGAGTAACGTTGCCTGCGAAGCTGAGGTCCTGGGTTCAAATCCCGGTAAGGGCAAATATTTGTGTGATGAGCACAAATATTTGTTCCTGAGTCTTGGATGTTTTCTATGTATATAAGTAATATATCTATTAAATATATCGTCGTCTAGTACCCATAACACAAGCCTTATTGAGCTTACCATGGGACTAGTTCGATGTGTGTAAAATTGTCCCGTAATATTTATTAATATTTATTTATTATTTATTTAATGAAGACCTAAACTTATATGCGATGTCTCAGATCTCTTATTTAATAAAAGAAAAGAAATACATATATCCGTCATACTAACTTGTAACCGAAATTTAACCCCGTTAAGGGCACAGTTTCAAAATAAGCTAAAATTACTTTCTTCTGTTTCCGCGATTATTACTCATTGAAATAAAACAATTTAACGGATTATATCGCGTATATTATCTCATTTTAGTTCCCGACGTTTCGGAAGCTTTCCAGCTTTCCATGGTCATGGGCTTTCCGTGACCATGGAAAGCTGGAAAGCTTCCGAAACGTCGGGAACTAAAATGAGATAATATACGCGATATAATCCGTTAAATTGTTTTATTTCAATAAAATTACTTTTCTTTAATTTTAATTAAGTCATTAGCGAACAATCAGATCTCCTGTTTAAAACAATCTACATACTAACTTTGAGCCCTAATTTAATCCTTTTAGGAGATGAGTTTCAAAAAAATTCTTCCCATCGCTTAACTACGTTAAAAAGGTATCATACCGAAAGAATATCGAGTTTCTAGATTCAGTTGTTTCGGCTCCGCGCTCTTGATGAATCAGTCAGGATTTTTTTATGTATAGATAAAGTCAATATTTTAAGTCCGTAAAAACGTTTAGCTACATATTAACCTCGCCTCAATGGCGTAGCTAACGAAGGGCTTAGCGGTGCCGTGCACTGGAGCCCCCAAGCCCCAAGCTCATGAAAGCCCCTGTACAGCTAATGTTGACCTGACTTGGGCCCTAATTTTTTATGTTGCACGTGGGTCCTTGATTACCTAAATAGCTACGCCACCGCCCCGCCGAAGTCATTTTGTATTATTTTTACATTTAATCGCTCTAAAAATAGCAACACGAATCCCATAATTATGACCCAAAAACCCATACACTTTTCGGCACGCGTATAATTAGGACTAAAATACGTT
This sequence comes from Hedya salicella, assembly GCA_905404275.2. Classification (NCBI taxonomy): domain Eukaryota; kingdom Metazoa; phylum Arthropoda; class Insecta; order Lepidoptera; family Tortricidae; genus Hedya; species Hedya salicella. Next base: position 13,036,180 of record FR990112.1, on the reverse strand, counting down.
CCTGTAGCTTCCGTTTTCCCATTATACTGGCACCACTCAGTGGCGCGTCTCGGTCTCGCCTTGACTTGCGCCAGTGTGTAGTGTCAGCATTAGAGCATTCACATTCAACCCCGGGAGATGGTAATAATATTACTACCGAACTATTTTTTATGCACTTTAGCGGGAGGCGAGGTACACTGTCTCCATTTCTACAAAAGCATACAAAAAAAGATGCGTGATCGAATCAGAAATCATGAGATCCAGTAGAACTAAAGACGTCGACATCGCTCGAAGAGTTGCTAGACTTAAGTGGCAGTGGGCGGGGCACATTGCTCGTAGAACCGATGGCCGCTGGGGCAGAAAGGTCCTCGAGTGGCGACCGCGCGAGGACGACGCAGCGTGGGAAAACCCTCAACAGGGTGGACTGATGATCTGGTAAATACCACGGGCAACCGTTGGATGAGGACGGTGCACGACCGCTCGCTATGGAAATTATTTGGGAAAGCCTTTATCCAGCAGTACGGTGATGATATGCTGCCAAAAAAATACTCATAAACAAAAAAACACACGCACACCGACAATTTCTCGTTTAAACTGACATGACATTTGTTTATATACTTTGCGTCCCTATACCGCCTCTCGTTTAATGCTCTAAGGTTTTCGCAGACGGCCGCAATTAAGTATAAAGCTAGCAACAGGTGCCCAAGGTCGCGGGGCAGACAGCGTAGCCTCCCTCGAGGGGAGCTCTACTCCAGCCTAACCTTCACGGAATTCATTCGTAAGCCTATACAGCTGGGGAATAGGGTTATATTATATCACGTCTGGATTTGTCTGTCTGAAGCTAACACGGCGTGGCCACGACATCGAGCGGCGGTGGCAGCGGCAGCGGTTTTTGTTATTCATTGCGTGTGTTCCAACTAGCCACAATGCGTTGCGCGTCTCGACCGCGCAATGAACAGATAAACGCTTCCCGGGCCGCAATTCGCGCAATGTCGTGGGCGGGTCGACAGATTCTGTGCTGAGTTTTCTTTACATCATGGATGGTGTCGTGGCGTGCTGGGGTCGTGGCGTCCATAGTACCCGAATCTTACCAGCCTCCCTATTTTTAGAGGAATTTGAGCTTTGTAGTGCTCTTTTGAGAAAAAGTATGAAAAATCTGCTTAGTCTTACTCTAAGATATATTTGACGCCCCATCACTGGTGTCCACTCAGGTAGCCAGCAGCGAGCTCATTTACCTACTTCAACCATACCATCAAAGTTGACAAATTTTCTTATAGGGGAACGAATTTACATCATTCATACTTAAGTATGCTCTTTATTTATTCTTCAACTTAGGTAAGCGTTTTCTTACAATATGGACAGTAACATACAAAAGTTCAAATACAAAATATAAACACATTATAAACAACTTAATCTCTATGGTGCCGGGGCAGGTCTCAGGCTACCGGTAGTTAGGGCTACAGAGAGAGGAACCTCCTGTCGATGCGCATCGTGTCCAAGATTACTGCCTTTTGTATGACCCTTGCTCCAACCATCTAGAGAGAGTCTCTTAAGATTTTGGTCGAGAATCTTCGCTAGAAGACCGTTTACCGGAACGACCATTCGGAACAATGAAGCCAATAGAGCGTGGCACGACCATTTTCAAGAACTGGCATCGGTGCTTTTTTCTTATAGCACGGAACCTGCGACCCTACAAGATCGTCTTTAAGAGCAACTTCCTGGTGAAGAATCCCTAATTATTTATGTGCAAATACTCGCCATTAGCAAGGTGAGAACAACTGGAGACGATATGCCTGAGTGATTCTCCGGACCGACGACATGCCCGACAGATGTCGATCGGACCGTCTTTCAGGATATATGTCCGGTAGCTGTTCGTCAACATCATTCTTATTATTATCATTTTGTGTTAAAGCAACCAAAGTACAACACTAAGTGAACATTTGGAGTATCTATCGACTACAGTTTAAAATATACAACCCTGTGACATACGGACGAGTTGACGGAGAGCAGAATTTTACTAATATGCTCCTCAACTTCTTTTATGCGGAACCCTAGAAAGATTTACACCGGTCCCCATTGTCAATTGTAAATATCGTCATTGTTTTACGTCGGCCAGACGTGCACCTGACGTGCAAAAACCTCCCATTAAGCCGTGTTAATTGGTAGGGTGCGGGGTGCAGGAAGCCGCGCAGACGGCCCGCGCATAACTGATGCCCAGGCGCCACCTGCCGAGGTCGCCATGACCTTTACTTATACACAATGCAATATACATTACAGGATAGTCGGGCTTTGAGTTCTATGAAAAGACCAAGCCACTTTGTGGCCAAGATGTGTTTGTGGAGGGTAATTATTATTAACAAAGTAAACGCTCACGAGCAATTATTTTAACCATAATTACACTCAAAAATTATATTTTTTAGATTAAGATTACGGTGTATGCTTTGTGTCAATCTACACGAAAGGCCTCACTGTTGAGGCCGCCGGGTTGGTCGCATTACGTTGACTCGTCAAATCAAAAGAGAATATAATATATCCATACTATACTAATATTATAAATGCGAAAATGAGTTTGTCTGTCTGTCTGTTACCTCTTCACGCTTAAACCGCTGAACCGATTTGGATGAAATTTGGTATGGAGATAGTTTGAGTCCCGGGGAAGGACATAGGCTACTTTTTATCCCGGAAAAATACCCTTATCCGCGATAAACGAATTTAAGGCGGACGAAGTCGCGGGCTTCATCACGCAAAATCGGCTTAACAGATGTCAACAATTTTTGCTACACGGGTAGCTGGGTATCTTCAAATAGTTATAGGATACTTTTATCCGACTATGCTAAAGAAAAAAGAGGTGTTATGACTTTTTCTCCTTCGCGAACGAAATTGCGGGCGCCTTCTAGTAGGCATATAAGAATTAAAGTAAGCTTATTCGATTGTCGGCCGCATCGTCACTTAATAACGAAGTTCATACATAAGAGCATTTTTTTACATATTGTCTTCGTTTAAGATTTTTCAATGGACAGTTACGATTTAGGGGAGTTCATGATGACACCTGTCGCCCCTGCTTAATCAGAAGAGGAGAGAGAGACAGAGAGAGGAGAAGAGGGGTTGCATATTTTTCGAGTGTGTACATGTTTACGTATATGGGTATGTATGTCTGTCTTTAGTACGATCTGTGCAGCTTTAGGATTTTTTGCGTGTGAAGTGTCACTAAATTCATCTTAGCTGTGTAGTTTATTTTCAAAACTCTGATCCTTATATATGTTTCTTTTATTTTTTTTACATTTTATTGTAATCATATGTTTTTTGTGTGTACCTAATCGTATTTTCTCAAATAGCAATTAACTGTTTACGTGGCATCATTTATATAGCTACAGGAAGCCAATTCCAAGTGATCACAAGCGACGGTACACAAGCTTCATTACCAGTACAGACTGCATGGCTCCCAGGCTCCTATTACGTGCGTTGTTAAAACCACAATACCGCAAATGTCTGGCGATGTAGGGTTCAGTGAGATTACGCATGTAAGCCCACGATCATGTTCGATTGTTTATCTAAAATAGATACCAAAAACGGCGTACCTTTGGAATGTTTTCGTCTAATTCAAAGTACTTCCTTTCCATCAAAACTACCTACAATGGTATAAACGAACTCGTACAAAGCTGTGGTAGGTAAATCACTTTAATATTTTCTTCTGTTTCCGCGATTATTACTCATTGAAATAAAACAATTTAACGGATTATATCGCGTATATTATCTCATTTTAGTTCCCGACGTTTCGGAAGCTTTTCAGCTTTCCATGGTCACGGGTGGACTGAGAAAAGATGTATTTTCCTCTGTCAAAGTTACAATTTGTGCAAACTACCCATTTTTTTGAAAAAACACAAATAAAGGTGTACATACATGCCAGATGGGCCTAAGCTGTAAAGACACACATGTGCCGGAAGGGCTTAATTATTTTATTCTAATAATTTACCAAGCAGCATTTCACAAATGAGGCGTACTGAGGAGAAAAGAAACGCAGCAAAGAAAAACTCCCAGGCTACCTCATTACTAATTATAATATTTAAAAAACAGAGACTATTAAACTACTTTTAAACAGATAAGATATTTTACACCGTTCGGAAATTAAGGTTTTGCAGTCCTGTGTCTCGCTTGTTCCTTGATGAGATGTATTACAGGATCCCAAGCTGGTGGTAGTGACAATCCATGTTCTCTATTGAAATTAGGATGCTTTTTAATCTCAATAGCCTCGCGTAGCATTCTGGGAAAATATCTTTTTTCTTTGGCAAGGATAGAAGGTTTATCAAACTTAATTGAGTGGTTTGGTTTGTCAATGACATGTTCACAGACTGCAGACCTATTACACCGACGGTGCTTGACATCTGCTATGTGCTCCTTCACCCGGGTTGATACACTGCGTTTCGTTTGACCAATGTATGAAAGACCACACTCGCAGTCCAGCTTATAAATGCCTGCACTTTGCAAAGGGGTGCTACTCTTCACGGGTCTAAGGTATTGAGACACCTTGGTCAGTTTTGATGTCCCGTCTCTCTTCACATGCCTACCAGTTTAAGAATGTATCGAAATTGTGAAAAGAAGATTGGGTGAACAACAGATGGCAATAGAATATGCTGAGTTATTACAACACTGCCTTACATCTGGCTATATGCTATGGAATGGTGAAATTCTACGGGCAAGCTGATGGTGTGGCAATGGGCTCTCCGGTGTCTCCTGTCGTCGCCGATATTTTCATGGAAGACTTCGAGGAGAGAGCGCTTTCATTGGCAACTGTCAAGCCGAGGATCTTTAAAAGATACGTAGATGATACCTTTACTATTTTACCTAGATCTAGTGCTTCAGCTTTCTTAGACCATCTGAACTCCATGCATAGTAAAATTAAATCCCAGTATCAAGAAACCAACAGTCGAGCGTAAACCTGCCGTATTACCATATGTGAAAGGGGTCACAGACAAGATTGGAAACATCTTGAAGCGTGCTTCTATAAAAACATATTCCAAGCCGTTGAAGAAGGTGTCTCAATACCTTAGACCCGTGAAGAGTAGCACCCCTTTGTAGAGTGCAGGCATTTATAAGCTGGACTGCGAGTGTGGTCTTTCATACATTGGTCAAACGAAACGCAGTGTACAACCCGGGTGAAGGAGCACATAGCAGATGTCACGCACCGTCGGTGTAATAGGTCTGCAGTCTGTGAACATGTCATTGGCAAACCAAACCACTCATTTAAGTTTGATAAACCTTCTATCCTTGCCAAAGAAAAAATATATTTTCCCAGAATGCTACGCGAGGCTATTGAGATTAAAAAGCATCCTAATTTCAATAGAGAACATGGATTGTCACTACCACCAGCTTGGGATCCTGTAATACATCTCATCAAGGAACAAGCGAGACACAGGACTGCAAAACCTTAATTTCCGAACGGTGTAAAATATCTTATCTGTTTAAAAGTAGTTTAATAGTCTCTGTTTTTTAAATATTATAATTAGTAATGAGGTAGCCTGGGAGTTTTTCTTTGCAGCGTTTCTTTTCTCCTCAGTACGCCTCATTTGTGAAATGCTGCTTGGTAAATTATTAGAATAAAATAATTAAGCCCTTCTGGCACATGTGTGTCTTTACAGCTTAGGGCCATCTGGCATATATGTACACCTTTATGTGTGTTTTTTTTAAAAAAATGGGTAGTTTGCACAAATTGTACAGTTATTTAATATCGTGCTATACCTATAGCCTTCCTTGCCGTATATCCGACAATTATTTTCCTACTAACTTTCAATAGGGCTTGCGAAGCCAGATTTTTTAAAATTCGGTCACATGGTACACAGTAAAGCTGCCCTTCGTCATTGAAGGAGTCGATAACATAAGTTGTAAGTACAGTACAGGTTGAGAGTATTACAACCTCCACGTAAATATATGAGGCGGACAGGCTAGTATTCATAAGTAGAAAATCTGTTTAAATTTAGAATAACGCACTGTACTCTGTGTTATACTTACAGAAACAATATTTTAATTCAAATGTTGGATTAGTACAACCATTTCTACAGTAAATACAACCAATTTTAAAGTTAGTACCTACAACCATTTTTGATTTTTCCACACATTCAAAGTCCCAGAAAACAAGATACGGAATCCGAGCCCATTTCTTCATATCCAGGGTATTAGTTCGGTGCGTGACCACCGGCCGGTATCGAAAGCTGGCATTTCCGCCGCTAGCGACAACGACAAGGCTGGCAAGAAAGTGCGTATTCTTGGAAACACTTTTACTTGTTTCTATCACTCCGTGGCCGATTGTGACAGCTTCGATGACAATGCAACGATCGATGTACTCGTATTCACCAACGAGAATATAAACACTGCGTTATTCACTGCATGTTGCTAAGTTGTATCGCTTTTATTTAACCGACATTTAACACGGAGTGGCCGATGTGTAGGAAGACGTTTTTGATACTTAATTTATAGGAGCGTGCCAGCCTGATACGACGACTATTTTGGCTAGAGTGAAATGAACGGAAGAAGAGAATTGTCATACGCCGTACGAAGGATAGTTATTTGTTATGCAAGACTGCAAAGTTGTTATTTGGCGCCAGTGCTTGAATTGAAAGCCGAGTAAGCGAAGGAATCTAAAATTGAATCACGAGCGGAGCGCGTAGTTCGAATATAGATTCGAGAGCGTAACGAGGCTTTCAAGGCACGAGAAGCTAAATAGTTTTGCAGCCGTGCGAAACACACAACTTTTCACCTCACTACAGCGAGGAAAATGTGAGATGTAAGAAAAACAATTAAATTATAACAAACCTATGTTTTTTTTCATTTAAAACTGGTGATAATGAACTTACGAAACACACTCAAAACAAAACAAACAAATAAACATATAAAAAAAATATAAATTGGAACTTCTAATTATTTTTCACGCTAGCGCATAAAACGAACTTTTCCACGCAGAGTTGGGGCTGTAAATGGAACTTTTCCGAGCGAGTGAGATAAAAGCGATTCATTTCTGTAGGACTTTTTAAAAGGAATATACTTAACTTGATTTTTTTAATGCACCATCCGTTCAGGGTTAGACAAAACTGTACACAGATAGACCAAGTCATGGATTAAAAAAGAGGATACTTAATTCCCTGTAAAGCAGGAAATGCCGCAGTTAAATGTTGATATCGAAATAAGCTTAAACCACCGTCCGTTTAATGACATACGCGCATGCTGGGTTAGCATAAGAAGCCTAAGTATAGATTACAGTGAAACGCACGCGTATTAGCATGTTTTTTCTCCACAAAGTTTCTACGAATGCTGCATATGATCCAGTCGTTTTACATGTCCAATCGGGTAGTTCTGCCGCTAAGAAAATTGAAGTAATGAATCTAACATCACAGATATGCATGCGAGTGAACGGCTCCACCCACACAACCCTGACTCGGTTAAAACAAACGAACTGGATCCAATTGCAATATGTATTAGACCTGCATAATGAACTTTGGCCGCTGGACGAAACGAAAACTGGAGTGGAGAACTCGCGCTAACACCCATAGAAGAGCCAGACTACCTATAAGATGAAAGGACGACATCTGCCATGAAACCGGCAGAGATTTGATGCAGATTGCAGACGGCAATTGATCACCATGCATGTGGAAAAATGGAGAGGACGCATATATCGCAAAGCACGCAATAAAGGCCGTTATGGGTGGATGGATGGATGCGAACTGCAAGCCAACTGCCCGCCGACTGCAAGTTCCCATACAAGATGTAGTTGCAAATGTTGCAGTGCAGTCCACCTCTTTCTAGTCTAAAGTATATGATGATGACGACATGATCCTCACTTTAGTCCACGCTGTGATCGAAACACTTTGTAAAATCACCCAAGCGTGGGTTTTTATTGACAGCAAAATTACTGAGCGCGGAGCTGCGTTTGCGCTGCATTTTGCAGTTTCTAGAAAACGTAATGGAGACCGTGTGGTCTGTATCATTTGCTCAGTTCTCCGAGTTAGATTAATTATTACCTTTCGAGCAATAAGACAGCTGGTTAATGCTGCGTTTCCTCAATTTACTCCAATTATTATTTTTATACAGTACTAAGAATTAATCATTAGGAAATAAAATAAACGCACGTTTAAACGTTATCTAGAAAAAGCGAATTACTGTGTTTATGGGAATTTTCAACCACCTTCAAAATAAGTTTATGGTAAAAAATATTTGTAATATACCCCCTCAGCTGTTTTCGTAGTTAACTACTTTATATTACGTTTAGAGATTCATTATTTATTTATATCACCGAGCTATCGACCTCAAACTTTGAAGCACTATGGCGTAAGCAAATGTATGGGTTGCCATAAAAAATACCCAGATCTATATGCTGCGACACTTGTCAGATTCCAATGGTAATTCTTTATGCACTGTATACATAACATATGAGGATAATAAAATATTCCAACCTCGTTTATAAGATAAATGTATTATTAAAATATTTACAGAGTTGTCACAGTAAATATTTGGTAGGCAGGTACTGCTATACTGCGATTGGCAAAGTAACATACTTCAACTCAAAATTAAATTACCTTGTAAATGGTAGTTTATAAATAAATATCTTCCTATTTAACCTTCTAAAATTATTAACACTTTTTAGTGAACATTTTGTAAAATAAATATTTTAAGACTACGACCCATGATCCGCGATTGTTTCCACACTATATAAGAATTCATTTTTTATATGGAAATGGAGACTGAAATAGTTTCAGCACTATTTTTTTTATTCAATTCATTAAATAAACTATGACATTTTTTTTTCTTATTCATTAATTTGTATCAAACGTATCGCGATTCATGAGTACTAGTTGACAGTAGATATACTTACGTACGCAATAATGCAACCACCTGGTACCTATTATTTCACTTATTAAAACCCGGGTGACCGAGCTTTGCTCGGTGTCTAAAATATCTACATGAACTTAAGAGTGCCAGACTATGTCAACAAACAAAATTTTGTGGTAAGAGAGGGGGTATGAGCATAATGAGCATCTCACTTACTGCGGACGAGGACTGATTTAAACTGTCGCCCCGTTTGATACACTCATAATCAACTTTTAGAGCCACACTTTTGACAACTCTGGCGTTACCAAAAATGTTTCTGTAGTTACCAAGAAATCGGGCTTCAAATATAATATTTTCTATTTTCCTATAACGTTTAACAGACGGGAAATTCGACGTTTTAACATATCTATACCTACTATTATAAAGTCGTAAAAATGAATTCTCTGTACATTGAAGATATTTAAAAAAAAATATTGTTTCGGATTTTTTGGAGTTCACTTTAACGAAGATTTTTTTTTTGTTTTTTGTATGTTTGTATGTATCGTTGTGGCTTCATCACGCAAAATCGGCTAAAGTGATTTCAACTATTTGTGGCACATTGGTAGCCGGGTATGTCCCGAAGGTTATAGGATACTTTTATCCAACTGCGCTGAAGAATAAAAGAGGGTTATGACTTTTTCCCCTCCGCGTACGAAGTTGCGGGCATCTTCTTGTACACCATAAATCTAAACGAATATTTAAAGGCGTTATTTTATAACGAAGTTGAAAAGTTGTGGACAGATTTGTGCGAGTCTACAAGTTGATTCACGTATATTAGACAGTATCCAACCAATTATTAACAGCAATAAATAAATATTTGTTATTCAGAGTCATCATCCAGCGGATCTTGAAACGCTTTAGCTGGCGGTTGAAGCAATTTCGACTTCGCAGCCAGCCTCATTGTGGATGACCCGAGGGTATTTTTGACGTGGAACTTCGGAACTATAGACGGTGCCCCCGCAGCTCCAGTCCCCAGGCCTGATGTACCCTCGTTGCTGACCAGAGGAATCTGAAACAAAATACAAACATATAAAGAAATACTACCTCAAGTAATCGGTGTACCGACAAAAAACACATCTAGAAAAATGCCGATAGTTTTCAAACGGTTAAACTGATTTTTTGGACCATAGCTAAGAACACCCAATTGATCTGTCTCAATATCGTCCAATTTCCATTCTCCCCGTGTTGTCAAAAATTATTGAACATTTTGTCAATCGTCGCCTCTTATCGCATCTCAACAGGCACAATATGTTCAATCCGTCTCAATCTGGTTTCCGTCCTGGGCATAGTACCGTCACTGCTTTGGTTAAAGTCACCGATGACATTCGCTTGAATATTGAAAATAAAAAGCTAACCCTTCTTGTACTTCTAGATTTTAGCAGTGCCTTCAATTCTGTAGATTTTGATATCCTTTTAGGAATCCTACGCTCGCTTAATTTTTCCCCTACTGCTTTATCGTGGTTCAGGGAGTACCTTTTTGGAAGGCGTCAACGTGTTAGAGTTCAGAACAACATTTCAGAGTGGTGCAACCTCTCCGCTGGTGTCCCACAGGGGGGTGTACTCTCGCCACTTCTGTTCTCTATTTTTATTGATGGCATTACTAGAACATTAAAGTCCAGCTATCATCTTTACGCAGATGATCTTCAAATCTATGCTGCGGCCAGCATGAATGACCTCCCATCACTGGTTAGTAAAATCAATGGAGACCTGGAATCCATTCGTGGGTGGGCTACTAATTTTGGTTTAAAAATTAATGCAAAGAAGTCGCAGGCGATTGTTATTGGAAGTCCTCACTTTGTTTCCAAACTGGCTGAAATGGTGATGCCAGATGTTATTTTTGATGGAACAACAATCCCGCTCTCCTCTACTGTAAAAAATCTAGGCATTACCATGGACCAGACTCTTTCTTGGTCACCGCACTTATCTGAGGTGAGCAGGAAACTGTTTGCGTCACTGCATTCTTTAAGGCGTCTGCAGAATTTCCTTCCACTGCATACTAAGATTACTCTCGCCAGCTCTCTTTTACTTCCTCTTCTCGATTATGGTGACATTGCTTTTTTGGACCTCAAGGAAGAGCTACTGGATAAGCTTGAGCGTCTGCAAAATATTTGCATAAGATACATTTTTGGCCTGAGAAAGTTTGATCATGTCTCTCAGTACCGTTCTCAGCTAGAGTGGCTTCCGATTCGTCGTCGCAGGGACGTGCATGTGCTGTCATTGCTGTACAATGTATTATTCAATCCCGCGTCCCCCTCCTATCTCTCTGAAAGATTTACGTATATGGCGGCTGGCAGTGGCCACCGGCTGCGCTCAAGTGCCAATCTTTCTCTCGCCTTTCCGCCCAATAAGTCGCGCACATATAGGAGATCTTTCACAGTCCACTCGGTTAAATTATGGAACGCGTTGCCGGTGTCCGTTAAGCAGTCACAATCCGTGGCATCATTTAAAGATAACTTAAAAAAGTTATGGCTTTCAGACCCCCGACCTCGTCTTTTAATATTTATCCGTTTGTGTATATTTATTATGTATATAAATATATATTTACACACGTATATTTATTTATCTAGATGATATATATGCTATTATATTACTATTTATTATTTAGGGTTTATGTGTATGTGTATGCTACTTTAGCTTTTAAGTTTTAATGTCATTGTGCATATTAACTTGTTGGTTTGTTTATCTGCGTTGATGTTTACTCTTCTCTTTCATTTGCTCTAAGGTTAACTGGAAGAGATCCCTTAAAGGGATAAGTTCGCCTTTGTACAAATATGTTACTTTAATTTCTTTGTTTTATTGTTTTTATGTACAATAAAGTGTTTACAATACAATACAATACAATACACTCCCGATGAATTCACCTTCCGAACACCAAAAACTAAATTCAAATCGGTCGATCCATTCAAGGGGTATGAAACCACAGTCAGATACAGAGACACGGACACATATATTTTATGTATATGCACATCAAACTTACAAATAATCATAACACCTTTTTTCGTCGGAGGTAAAATCAAGTAATAATGAACTGTATTCTGTAAGTAGTTACTTTTCAAGAGGAGTATACCGGCAAGAAGCGACCACTGTTGAGAAGAAAGCCGAAACAAAGTCAACGGTCAGTATTTTTAACCGACTTCCAAAAAAGGAGGAGGTTATATGTTCGACAGTTTATTTTTTTTTCTAAATAATTCTTAACTTTTACAATATTATTGGCCTATCGAAATATATATTTTTACGTCTACACTCTATGCCTAATTATCCAAGGCAACATATCAAAATTTATAACAGTAAAATTATAATGGAAAACAAAAAACGTTTGATATGCTTCTTATAAGTCCTGGTAATAGTAAGTTATTTGGTTTCTAGTTTTGGCCGGACATTTTTGTCTGTTAAATAGTACTCTGCCCTATAATATGGTTTTTCGGTTCGACATTAGGTACCTTTTGACAAAGATTAAAAAGAAGAATTTGGCGGATGCGGAATCGTGACATTCATGGCAGACTTTATTCAGGAAGTATTATTTTTTATTAAGTGACAATGTAATTTCAATGGAGAAAGTTCTCAGACAACGCTAAGTCTAGTCAAAGTTTCGTTTTATATATCTTTTTATATTTCATAGAATACATAAATTTGACTACAATACGCCACGTTTGTGCTGACTTGTCAGCGCACTAGACACGAACCATTTTGGAACCTTGCCATTTAACTAGGAGTTACTGATCCATTTTTGCTTGTCAAAGAAGTAAAGTATTGATGAATAGTAAAACTCGATAAATGTCATCCCGCGAGATATTTCCCAAGCGAACCAATTTGCCATCGTTAAAAAACAACATAGGATCACTAGACCATAAAAGGCAGGTAACTACGCGCCCATTACATCTAACGACAGACAGACAGACAATGTGTTATTAGCGGTTCATTGTCTAGCCGGGTGAACAGCCTAGACGGACGGAAGTCCAGATTTCCTGTGCCATAGAAGATGCTCTTGCGCCGGTTTCGTGTCCACGGAAAAAGGGTTTAAGTGTAACTGTCGTCGATACCTTCTAACCTCTTTTGGTATGGGAGCTTGGTGATCTATGAGGCTAATGGCACGGATCAAAACAACTCCTTGTAGGGGCTGTTCAATGCCGACTAGACTATTTTTTGTGCCGCGGCCTCTTGGCGACAGTAATTGTGAATGGGACTCGTGTAAGCTATCGCTTAGTCACTCTACTTGGATAAAAAACTTAGAAAACGAAACGAAAACTCGTTTGTAACAGGAACGTGTAAGAATGGAATTTGAGTGTCAAGTTCATACTTCTCTCGTGAGTCGCTGCTAATAGTTACTTGGCTATTCGGGATAAACGTTGATACCAAATTGCTGTCGGCATTATAAGACTCGTTTCGAATTAATTGGTGCCTTATTGACAAAAGGATATATGTGTCATTATTTAGGAAGCCTGGCAGTGACAAAATTCTATGGGTACAACCCGATTCCCGAAAGCCCTTTTTAGGGTATTCGTGACCTTTATCCTTATGCTACTCTTGAATTTATGGTTACCGGTGATAAAATGAAGCCTACGATGGAGGGCGCGCACCCAGAGGATGCACTGTGTCATATGATATGATGGCTCCGCTATATGCTCCAAACACATTTTTGACACGTTATGACCAAGGGCCCTTTTCTCAAAACCTTGTAACTTGTATTAAAAGCGGAATTCTCTTTCCAATACTATGAATTAAAAAGAGACTTCCGTTTTTTATACAAGTTACAAGCGTTTATGAAACGAGTCCCTGGCCTTACAAGAAGCGGAATTACGGACCTAAAGTTCTATACCTGTACCTACTATATTATAGCGCCCCATGCGCATGCCATCTTGTTTTAATAACATGTATATAAACAAAAAGCATGGTAGGTATAGGTATAGAACTTTAGGTCCGTAATTCCGCTTCTCGTAAGTCCAGGGGTTCGTTTCATAAACGCTTGTAACTTGTATTAAAGTACAAAGACACATACTAAAACGAAATTTTAAAAATGTTTTACTTTGAGCGGGACTTGAAAGTACACCTCCAGCAGCTCTCCGGGTCAACACGGCTGCCGTAACCGACTTATGATTCACTAGCAAACGTTTCAGCTTTATAAAAAAATAAAATAAAAAGGCACATACCTACGTAAATATATGCATATGTACAAAGGTACTGCCTACCATTATTATTAAAATATATCGCTCAATACATTGAACATAATTGTAAATTATTTAATATTTTTGTAGTGTACGCCTAGCTTAACATTTAAATTGTAGCACCTAGCTGGCAACACCGATTTTCCTACATCTTGTCTATACCGTGAAAGCAAGAGCCTAGATTCCCTAACAATTTATTTAAATTATTCTGTGGAAATACACTGCTTAGAGGCCTCTTGTGTATAATTTCATAAACACAAAAATATAATAATCAGTCACTTCAATTTATGATTAATTATGATAAAGTCCGTCACTTTCGTACTCATATAGTTGTAAGAAAAGGCTTCTTCTATCGCGTGATAAACGTTGGTACCTATCATAGGGCCCACTGATTAGCTCTAGCCAATTCTGACGTAGTAATTGTAGGCTGACGGTAACCAAAAAACTAATAATAATTTTCCCCGCATAATATTTTTTTACTACGTGACATTGTTGTAAAATCATCAGAGATATTTTAATAGCAATTATCGATTCATGCACGGTCATCGATACCTACATTCAGTCCCCTTGTTTTTAGGGTTCCGTACAAAAGGAAATCCCACTTCTAGGCCATCACTGTTTATCTGTCTGTCATAGGGCTCTAACTCTTGGATCATAATAGGATATTTTAAATCATCACAGAATATATGCTATACTAAAAAGTATGGCCATTATACCAGAACCATGTTTTTCTCCTGAGTTAAGTGGTACGGAGCCCCTTGGCCGCGAGTCAACTCAAATTTACCCGTTTTTTCTTCAACGTCATACATTTATATTCACGACGAATCATACCCATTACCATATATTATTCAGGCGCCTAAATTCCGCAAGATATTTTTTCCTCATAATCTTTTTTATTATTTAGTCGAATGTTCAAGTTTTGTCATTGAAAGCTCATATTGCTCATCGCTAAAAAAAACTCTCGACTAATATTTATCGTGAAACTTTTTGAACGTCTCAAATGTGTTGATTTTAAGGGTACTCTGCATCACAAGAAACTTAAAGGATATATTATCAGACATTAAGAATTTGGATATTTAGTAGCATGTCGTGACGCCTAGAGACCTTATACATCTCTGAAAAAAAAATAGTTTATATTTTATATTAACATTGATCTGGAGAATTTGTACATCTCCTCTGCGTGTATCAATTATAAATTAATTATAACACAATTGTAAACGTTTTAAGTATAATTAAGACAATATTGTAATAGTTAATTGGTACACGCATATTAATTGTTTTATATACTCTGACATGTACAATGTTATTCTAGACACATTCTAGATTTGTTTTTCTTTTTTATTGACAATCCTTTTGGGATTTATGTTATTAATTATTTTAATTTTTAAAATGATGATTTTATCAATAATAAGTACGTATTATACTTAAGTTAAATGATCTGATTAGGTTTTTCTGGGTTTCCCTAATCCTTGCAACAAATGTTGGATCATATTGTATGTTTCCCAGCAAAGACTTCTCTCATTGTAACTGACAATTCGAAAGTACTTGTATCTAAGCCTACTTGAATAAAAGATATTTTGATTTGATTTGATATACGTTTATAAAATTTATACGCAATTAAGTAAACCGCGACCATCGCGACGAGACAAACAATTGTATAAGAGAAAAAAAAGAGAAAAAATACAGTAATAATGAATCAGATAAGGACAAAGTCTATCTCGTCTCGTCACTTACCGCGGTATAGTACGTAGTTGAATGAAAAAGTGACAGCAGTTGGTCTCAGGAGATATTAGTGCAAATTAACGTTAAAGCCTCTGGTTGCAAGTCGTGCATGCATTATTAATACAGGATTTCTATAACCACCTTACGTTAATCGCAGACAAGATGAGTTTTACCAAAATAATTATCAAAGGCTAGTCGGCTATCCATAGTAAATCGGCCTTACATTAAATGGACTCTAGTCTTCTTTGTAGGCATCTCTTATAATAAGGATGACAGAAAGTTCCACTTGGAAAATTACGAAACGAATAATTAGCCAATTTATATCTTATGACCTGAAAATTTTTGAAAATGTCGCTACTGAATAACCGCATAAAAAATGTTTTTCTTTTCTAATACTGGTTCTTTTTTGCAGTGGCGCTAATCAAAACAAACACATAATTAAAAAAAATAAAGAAATCGTGGGACTAAATCCTGATGTATTATATTCTAGTTTAGTTTAAAATGCTTAGCGCATAAGCACCACTCGAGGTCCAGGATAATTACAAATTAATACGTTCACGCGACGCCGCAAATATATTATGCAAGTAAATGTTGTTTAAAAACTCTTCATCCTCATAATAAAAAATCCGCAAAGAGGATACAGAGAATGAAGTGTCCTCGAGTTTTAATTGAAGCCTTTTATTTCCTTATCATTATTTAGTTTCCTAGATACATAATTGTCCAGGATGTAAGTGTGATAAATCTCATTAAGTATTAATGGCGATTTTGATTCCGCCGCCGCCGCTGCGCGCTTCACATACGGTTACGTTCACTCTTTTGTTTTTAGACTATACTAGCGCAGCAACTAAAAGTGGACCCTAGCCTCCTATACCAATTTACGCCACGCCTCTCCATTCTGAGCCAGTCCATCGATGCCGAGGTCCTTCACATCTTTCTGGACTTTGTAGTTTGTTATTCCAGCGATGCCAAGGGCGCCCGACCGCTCTGGGGCCGTCCCATGTACACATCCTCTGTCGGAGTCGGACGCACTAGGTTTTCTATTATTATTTTTTATGGCATAGGGGGCAAACGAGCAGACGGGTCGCCTGATGGTAAGCGATCACCGTCGCCCATAGACACTTGCATCACTAGAGGAGTCACAAGTACGTTGCCGGCCTTTCAGGTGGGAGTACGCTCTTTTCTTAAAGGTTTGCAGATTGCATCGGTCCGGAAATGCTGCATGCGGCAATTTATTCCACAGTTCAGTCGTTTATTTTTCCAAGTATAATCTATACTACTATAAAGTTGTAAAATTGAAATGTTTGTATGTGTCGTTGTGGCTTCATCACGCTAAATCGGCTAAACGGATTTTAACTATTTGTGGTACACGGGTAGCTGGGTATCTCCAGGGTTTAGGATAATTTTTAACCGACTATGCTAAAGAAAAAAAGAGGTTTTAAATGACTTTTTCTCCTCCGCGAACGAAGTTGCGGGCGCCTTCGAGTATGTTTATATTATTAAGAAAAGCGCTAAACATACATTTAAGGCCCGCGCCTCCGACTTAACTATCAACAAGTACATGAATGAGTTATTAGCTGATTTTTGTAGGGGCCATACATAACCAGCATGTAAAGTTACTAGGTCTACAAAATATTAGGCTTAATTTAAATGTTGGCCATTTGGCATATGTATTGTTGTCATTTAAAGGGGAGGTATGTGACAAATTGCAAAATATGGCTATAAATTACGATATTTTAAATTTTATAGCACCTTTATTTCACGAACCCGACTCACTATTGGCTGGTTCTTTATTGTTCGTCTGGGCCGATTGCAGTTTTAACCGAATCGTAAAATGAATCAATTAAAGATATGCACTGACATCAACGGGTCGATTCAACTGATCCAATGAATGGATTTGGAAACTCATGCAGCCATTTTTTATATAGGTTCTCATTATGAATCATGTCGCTTCTCGTAACAATAAAAACCTGCAGACTTAATATAACGTTACGATCATATGTTCTAAACATATTTTATGAGTAAAACTCAATTTTTTCATACCTATCTACACTACTCTAATGTCAGAATAATAACTTATCGTTCATCGCACCATCCCGGTACTAAGTAGGTAAGTACCTACTAGGTAAGTAGGTAGGTACTATAATTTTTTAAGGTGTGAATGACTAATCGGAAAATTTTGAAATATTACTTTTAGTCGTATAAAACAACCTTGAATAACGATCTTGTTCAACGTTTTCCAAAAACTTGAAATTTTCAGTTAGGTTAGGTTAACTTTAAATTTTGAATAAGTATGTATAATAACTAAATATTGGGCTACCAGTTCGCTGACGCATTCCGTGACAGCACGACGTGTCCCTTGCTGCTCGTGGTTAATAAATTCGTTCGCTCATAGTTGTGCAGTTAAACTAGTTTCATATCTATCCCCTGGCCGGTCCCTACGTATATGACTGCGCTGGAGCGCGCTTATTGTTTACGTTGCTATGTGATTTGTGCACAATGGAGGGCCATAAAGATTTACAACACGATGTTGTCGATGATATTACCGGAAAAAATTAGTGCGATAACTATAAATTAGATAGTGTTCAGAGTTTAGAAGAGGAATGTACGGATATGACAAATAAATTAGTGGAGGACTTAACTTACTTACAAGAAAATGATAGAGAAAATACAATAAGACCCGAAAAACGAAGCTATGATGCTGGTGAGGAAGACAAGGACGGATGGAATACAGTGGAAAGAAAACGATTAGATCGCAAAAACTCTCAAAGCCCGATTTTGGTTTCAAAAACGTACAATTTGCCGGAAGACGTGATGACGGAAGTATGTGTCACCAGCAAAACGGCGTTGCCTAAACAAATCACTTTAGCCAAAATCCTTAAAGAAAGTAATGTTAAAGGTATACTTAAAATAAAATATCTCAACCCATTTAAGATTCGAATACAATTTAACAATTCGTCTAACGCTACCATATTCATGACTTCTACAAACATTATAGAATTGGGATGGAGGTGTCAAAAAACACTTGAAGTAGGTATTTCATACGGTATCGTCAAGGACATTGATATGGACCTGAGTGATGAAGAAATTACGGCGAGTATAAAAAGTGATGTGGGACTGATTTCGTCCAAGCGCCTCAATAAAAGAAACGAAGACGAAGAAAGCGGGTGGGAAAAGTGCGATAAGGTACGACTATGTTTCAAAGGCAATCAATTTCCTCGCTACGTCTACGTACATGACCTAAGGATTTTAATAGAACCCTATATATTTCCAGTGACTCAGTGTTCAAATTGCTGGAGGTTCGGTCACTCAGGGAAATTCTGTCCCGTGTGTTCTGTAGAAGAGAACAAAATTCGTGAGCTAATGGCCGAGCTTAACTGCTCATATAAGCGAGCTTTAACACTCTATGTTCCACCAACATCACCTTCGCATTTCGAGACTGATTTTGGTCTTACTGCAAAAAACATCTGAAGCTGCTTCGAGTAACGAATACCTAAATCAAGAAGAATCTACTGAGCCAGCGGCACCGGCCACTGACGTTCCAAGCCAGGGTCCTAAGACCTACTTATCAATAGTCCAAACTAAAGCTATTATTCATGCTGTAAACCCATCGGAGTCCCACAAAACCTCCGCTCCTCTCAAAAAGACACAACCAGAAAAAAAGCAAGGCCAAAAAGGAACTAAATTAGAAGATTGGGAGATGTGTAATGTAGAAAATAGTACAGGAAGAAATAAATTAATCGTCGAAACATAGTCGACGCAAAAACAGCGACATAAACCAAAAACTGGATCCTTCAGTGACCTGCTAAAAAGACTAAAAGAGATAATTTTTATGAAAAATAATTTTGGCACAGAACGGTCCAGCCACAACTCCCACGATTTCTTTGGTTTGATGAGTGCAATCTAAATCGAACTGACTTAGTGCTTGCCATGAGATTATAATGCGGACACATACCACTAAACAAGTTCGCACACCTTATGCGTAAAACGCCATCTCCAAATTGTGCCGAGTGTGATGTTAAAGAAGATGTCTATCATATATTAATGGAATGTGTCCGCAACGAATCGGTACGTAGAGAAATTACCGATGGGACCTTCTTCGAGGTTGGTGGGTGCAACCTCGTACTAGCCCACCCACTGTCGGACACAGCTAAATTAATTTATAAACTTGTCAGAGTACGGTATAAGTAGACGATAAGGTACTAACTAGCTGTAGTAGTTTTAAAATATATGTAGCTTAAACAGAGCGACATCGTCACCTGAGTAACAAAGCTCTTTAAAAAAGTTCATAAAAAAAAATATTGGGCTAAAGTCTAGCAGATCGTTTTACACCTTCCAATTAGATTTAGTTGATTTTTAGAATGGACAAAGGGTCCCTGCCTTTGAAGATCAGTACCACGGCTTGTCATGACAAATACTGAGTGGTAGATCAGAGTATCACTGTCACATAATGCTGATTGGTAGTATTAGACTTCACTGAAAATCAGCGCCACGGCATGCCATTGAAAATACTGAGTGGTAGTGGCAGCATCAGGGCATCACTGAAAATCAAATATACCTACTCGTAGATTCCTGAGCGTAACGAGGTTTTCAAGGCATGAGAAGTAAAATAATTTTGCACCCGTGTGAAACCCAAGTTTTCACCTCACTACAGCGAGGAAAAATGTGAGATGTAGGTAAGAAAAACTATGAAATCATAACAAAACAATTATTTTTTCATTTAAAACTAGTGATAAACGAATCTACGAAACACACTCATAACAAATCAAACATATAAAGACATAAATAAATATAAATTCGAACTTCAAATTATTTTTCCACGCTAGCGGATAAAACGAACTTTTCCACGCAGATTTGGCGCTCTAAACGGAACTTTTCCGGGCTAGTGAGGTGTTTGTAAGTGGTTTTTGCAAGTTAAGTGTTTGCAAGGCGCTTTTGAAAGACTTCTTAGTTAGGCATTATTGAAAAGAATCTGCTGTTTGAAGATCGTCAGGTTCTTTCTGGGTGTTTAAGGCGTTTTAAATAATTTCAACAGGTACTTCTTCACTAAAAGTAATTGTCCTTCACGACATTCGTATGATTCACGCCGGCAGGCGCATTTGCGGAGGTTGTCTTTCACATATATTATGAGTACTCATACTTAATATGGGTTTAAAGACAGTCGTTAGTCGTAAAGCGAGCCGTAATGAAGCGATGCACCGCGCAAACGCCGATGCAGTTTAGATAGCGGTGGCGCGGGGCCAAACCGCGCATGCGCTAACATTGTTATACGCTGGTATAACTGGCTGAATAATATCATCGTTTTATACTTAAATTTCATTTTAAGTCTGCTCTGCGACTAATATATTTCTAAAATAAAAAAATTTAATCCCACAGAAAAAGCATTGAAGCCTCAAGAGTGGCTAGCCCAGTATAACTTTAATGTAACCATTTACTCGATGGTTAGTTTCATTTTCATTTCACCACGCTAGTCTACGGATAACATACTCTCGCTTAGTTATTGAATGAATGAATATAATGAAATCGTAATTCACCCAAGTAAGATAGACAGTTTGTACCATGCTTGAGCAATGGTACCGCATATTTTTTAAATGGGTTCGGGCAATATATGAATAAATTGTGTAATAAGTATGGAATTCACTTTACAGTGACAATGACAATACTAATCTACGTCTAACAGTTTACTAAGCCCAAATTAGCTGTGTAAGATTTTTCTCTAGTTTAGAGATTTTATCCTCAGGTTAATTATTGGTAAAATGTAAAATGAATTTACTCACGAGTAATTCATGGTTTATTATTGGAATAAGACTTATACTACGTTGGTGAAATCGACTCTAATTAAAACGAAGGGTTAACTGTATTCTATCGAAGTTGCCATCTTACGGACTGCCCGAGGGTCTGTGCAAATGGGTCGCCAGCTTTTTAACCAACAGAAGCATAAAAGCCGTGGTTGATGGCAGCTGCTCCAAAACCATGGTTATTAACGCTGGCGTCCCGCAAGGCTCCGTACTATCTCCAAAGCTGTTTCTGCTGTATATCAATGACATGCTGTCCACCGATAGCATTCATTGCTATGCAGACGACAGTACCGGAGATGCGCTTTACACAGGTCGAGCAAACATCCCTCGCTCCGTTATGGAAGAAAGTCGCGAACAACTTGTGTCCGAAATCGAGAGCACTCTTATCCAGAGTCTCCGATTGGAGTCGAGAAAACCTAGTTCAATTTAACCCCACCAAGACACAAGTTTGCGCGTTTACCGCTAAGAAAACCCCATTTACTGTGCCCCACAATTCCAGAACACGGCTCTCACCATCTCGAAGAGCATTGGGATCATAGGTATTGATATGTCGAGCGACGTTCAATTCCGAAGTCACTTGAAAGAGAAGGCCAAGCTGGCATCAAAAAAGCTGGGTGTCCTAAATAGAGCGAAGCTGTACTTCATCTCTGGGCAAAGACTGCTGCTGTACAAATCGCAGGTCCGTCCCCATATGGAGTACTGCTGTCACCTCTGGGCTGGAGCACCTGGATATCAGCTTGGCCCTCTTGACTCGGTTCAAAGTCGCGCTGTACGAATTATTGACGATCCCATGCTCACAAACGGTATTGAACCTTTAAGTCTAAGGAGAGACTTCGCCTCTTTATGTGTGTTCTACCGCCTGTATAATGGGCTGTGTTCCGAGGACTTCGACATGATGCCCACCGCCTTTAACTTCGTGTTTGAAATGTCATACGAAATTGTCAAACGGTTAAAAGCGACAAGGTACAGAAATCATCACTTATTTATGACGGTGACTGTACGACGTTGGTAGTCACAAACCTCAGTACTACTTGAAGAGGTACCTAAAAGCTGCTGGTGAGACATTTTTTTTAAATATTAAAGTGTAGTGCATTTTAATTATTTGCACAGCAAAATTACCCTGCTGCCAATGGACTTGCTGTGCAATCAGTATTTTTACAGGTTAGGTTAGGTTTGCTGAACGATTGAATGCTAGCCATTTTTTTTATTCCTAAACGACCAACGATTGACCCCAGTATCACCTGATGGTAAGTGACTGCGGGGTCGAGGATGTAGCTCACTGGTTCAGTAACAACCTATTTACTCTTATTTTGAAGAGACGCAAATTATATTCTTTAGATAAATAGATTTGAGAATTTTTTTGTAGCCATCACATGAAAATAAGTCGACTTTGAAATCACTGGACATTTGCAATCTGAGGCCCAATTTAAATATGTTATGTTAGCAATTAATGGCTGATTACGCCTGTCAATCAATGTCGACTATTTGACAAGCTTAATCAGCCATTTATCAAGCATTAACTACTAAAAGAGCATTGTGAACTTGAGTCAATATCTAAACACCACCCGGGAAAACAACGTCCCCGCGGATTTATCCGGTTTAATTGAAGTAAAAAAAAAGTCATGAACAAAGTTGCAGTGAATTCTAACATCCAATCCTTGTAAGTCCTTTGTTTTATCAACAGTGGTAGTCCTGTCTGCTGCAGGTACTATACCAAATACATAATCACAACAGTGCTTCAGACCGAGACAGAACTTTTTGCGTTTTCTGCAACTTTGATTCGTACAACCAAGGCACCGTTTTAAAAGAACTTACCCATAAACATAGGAGGTGAAACATTAAATAAATAAATATTACGGGACAATTTTACACAAATCGAACTAGTCCCATGGTAAGCTCAATAAGGCTTGTGTTATGGGTACTAGACGACGATATATTTAATAGATATATTACTTATATACATAGAAAACATCCAAGACTCAGGAACAAATATTCATGCTCATCACACAAATATTTGCCCTTACCGGGATTTGAACCCAGGACCTTAGCTTCGTAGGCAACGTTACTCCCACTGAGCTAAACCGGTCGTCACATTACGGTCGGTACATTTGTACTCAGATAAGTACATTCAGCAGTTATTCTAGCTATGCGGTTAAAATATCAGGTCGTAACTACTATCATTAATTCGAACTTATATAAGTACGCGAGGACTTACGAGGGTATACACTGCTTACTGCACTAAAAGAGATTGCTCTTGCCATCGTCGGCGAGTTTGTGAATACGCGGCCCAGACCGAACAATGACAACATGACGAGACGATCTGCACTTTAGATACCAGCTGATGTACAACGTGAAATTTAAATTAAAACTCTTGTTTGCATGAAGTCGGTGCTAGCTACGTATGGACAAGTTTAAACAAATTTATTGTCATTTTTTTTTTAATTTTGTTTACTAGATTTTAACCGACTGCACATAAGACAGCATGTTTCGTTTACTTATTTGTACTATGTATTTTGTAGTACATATTACATTGTGTGATTTTTATGTTTGACACCATAGATTTTGAAACGCAGACTGCTGAAATTGATGCGCAGGTTTTTTTAAAGTTGTATATAACTTTTAAACTCTTCCTATAGGAAGGGCAGCACAAAAAATAATCAATTATTTGGAATATCGCATATATTGTAATTATGATGGTTTTTGTAGTTGCTAACAGATATCCCGTCATTGAAGAGCCAATTTAGCCTTTTCAGGTACCGGGGGGTAACACCAAATAATATTGAAAGTATATAAAAAAAAAATGAAGTTTGGGAACCATACAAGAGACGTTTTTTCCTTGTTTGTTTTTTTGCATACATGGTACGGAACCGAACGGGCGCAAGTCAGATACACACTTGATTTTTTTGGATTGAAAGGATATTTTTTTACTTATTTGCCTATAAATAGAGAATCGGGTTCTAAGGTTGAATCGCAAATAAATAATAAACCTTTACATTTATAAAATTTTGACCAAAAATAAGTAGTAGGTTATAGTGAATATTAAAATATTTT
Source organism: Hedya salicella (assembly GCA_905404275.2). Lineage (NCBI taxonomy): Eukaryota > Metazoa > Arthropoda > Insecta > Lepidoptera > Tortricidae > Hedya > Hedya salicella. The sequence continues at coordinate 13,011,615 of FR990112.1, read as the reverse complement.
AGTCATAAAGATACATTTTAATATTTTCCAAAGTAACTGATGCGTTTGCTCTCAGAAAAAACTTTTTTGGTGCACTGAAATTAATGAAAAAGACCACAGATACCTCAGTGATATGTACTCGTGTGTTCAGCGATAGTTTATCGATGCGGGAACCGCTAGATGCTTATACTTTTATTGAAAAGAGTTTATCTTAAGAGTCCCCCGCAAGCTCGGCCGAATTTCATCTTCCCATACAAACGGAGTTTCGTTCTAATTTTAAAACTACGAGTTGAATTGTAACGAAACTTTGCATATATAATCACATGAGGTATATCTCCTGGCCTGTAATTAGTTTATATGGCTCAAGTTAATGAAACAAACGAAAGACGGCAAAAACAAAGCTAAATAAAACTAATTACAGGCCTGCATATACCTTAAGTTATTCTAAGAACAAAGTTTCAGAGAAAACTAGCTAGACGTTTTAAAATGAGAGCGTAACTACGTTTTTATGGAGAACCGAGCTTGCTGGGGACTCTTAAGACACTCAGAATAAATTTGGCTAACATTTTATTTCTTTCCAACACCCATGTTCCTTTATCATTATTTTACCTCATCGGTCCCAATTCTACGTAGCAATTTAAGTTCGTAAAATATCGCATACCATTTGCTTTTATACTAAGAAATATAGATAATTGCAACTAATTTGTTAAATTGCAATACCGGCCGCAGGTTTCGCGAATTCACCATGACTAATGAACTCCTTTTGAACCTCTAATTAATGTTACTAACGTATCTTGCTCTGAGATCTGACATAGGCATTTCACTCTCATCTGTTAAAGGAACAAGGGAGATCCCTCGATCCAAAATGTATGCTATATACAATACATACGTACCTGTGCGAGAAAAGTTAATTAACAATAGTAACATTGACATTTTATTGCAAATTTGAAAAAACGTGCATTTAGGGAGAGATAAACGATACACATACAGACAGAAAAAAACAGTTAGATATTCGCAGATCTTTAGGTAACCCTGAACTACATAATACTGGTCTTTTAGACTATTCTATACCTACTACATAATATTTAAATAAAACAATTTAAACAGATTATATCGCGTACATTATCTCATTTGAGTCCCCCACGTTTCGGAAACTTTATAGCCTCCGTGTTGACGCGGTAGACATCAGAGCAACACACACACGGAAGCTGTAATGCTTCAAAAACGTCGGGAACTCAAATGAGATAATATACGCGATATAATCTGTTTAAATCGTTTTATTTATAGCTTGACAAGTTTTTTCGTGACACTCCCATGGTCTGTGGGCGAGGAGTGGGGGGACATCGGGAGTGGGTATGAAGTGGAAGCAGGGTCATCGTGCTCGCGCGCACACTTCTCGCGAGCCCCTCTGTGTTTCCCCCCGTCGCCCGCAGTCCATGGGAGTGTCACGAAAGAACTTGTTAAGCTATAAATGAGTGATAATAGCGGGAACAGAAGAGTCTTAATATCTGCTGCTGACTTTTGTACCTTTGACTATTCCACTCAGAGAATTTACACTCTATTGCAAACTATACATAATAAAAAAATCGATTTTAATGCCTCCTGTTATACTGCCTTGTGAAGGACTGCAGTATCTCAAACAAAATCATCACACGTACAGTTACCAGCATCAATATCTGCCATTAAAAGCGGGCGAAAATATCTGACACGTCCTATCGGCCCTAGAAATAGAGTCGTGTTCGTGTAAGATATTTATGCGCGATTTGTTGTGGCAGATATCGGATACTTTATTTCAGCAAACTATCCTTCCCAAACTGCCTCAATTCCCAAATGTTTCATTTCCCAAACTCGCGCTTTTCTCCGAAATCGAAGAAAATCCAGATATTTTTTTAAGCCATTGTGTAGGGCCGAATAGATTAGGTTAGGTTTGTTTTATAGAAATTCTGAAAATTTTACTGTTTTCGAAAAAACCTAAGTTTAGGAAATGAAATATTTGGGAAGTGAAACAGTTTGGGAAACATAATTTGCCAAACAATAGTAAACCGGCAGATATTAATGCTGGTCACTGTACTTAGGGGCCCTTACGCTATACCTACATATACGTGACGGGCCCAGTTGTAACATAGTATTCGTTACCTACCTTCCCTACTTTAATTAGTAGAGAGGTCTCCAGTTTGACCCATTTATCTAGCCGTTTACAGACGGGAGGAAAAAAGTGTCTAGTTCACCTAGAATTTAAAGAGTGCGAATATTTTATGCAGAGCGAGTGACCGCATCGGAATGTAGAAGTATTGTTATCAGTGCAAACATCCGAGATGTCGCCAGACGCTCGACATACATAATTCTTAAGACTAGATTAACTTTTCACTATTGATATCGATCTACCAATACAAGTTAGTTGTTAAATAAAATATGGTAACATGATCAAGCTGCACAATATTCTGGGTTTACGCATTATGAATATAGTGTTTGTTAGAGGTTGAAATTACAAAATAAACCATTTATTATTGACGTTAAATATCCAAATTAATTATTCGTATAGCAGCTATGTTAAGAACATTACTAGGCTTAACACCACTCGCGCATGCGACGCTAGGGCAAATAAATAAAACGGTAGTTTCAGGATCACGTAAGTCTTTGGCACAATATTAACTGATTGGAACTTACACCTAGTATAAGGTTCCGTTCTCTCGTATAAGTTCCTTTGTTCGTGAGATATCTATACTATTATAAATTATATTTTCAAAAAAAATGATTGTTACGGACCAATTGGAAGTCACTAAAAAGAATTTTTTTTTTAGATTTTTTTGTATGTTTGTATGTGTCATTGTGTCTTCATTACGCAAAATCGGCTAAACAGATTTCAACAATTTTTGGTACACGGGTTTCTGGGTATCTCCAGATGGTTATAGGATACTTTTTACCCGACTACACTGAAGAAAAAACGTGGGGTTATGACTTTTTCTCCTCCGCGAACGAAGTAGCGGGGCATCTTCTAGTCTAGGAATAATGAAGAAAACGTGAGTGAAACTGGAATGACTTTTAACGTGAACTTCTTTTTGTTTGTTTGTTTGTAAACACTTTATTGTACATAAAAACAAAGCAAGTAAAGTATTACATTTGTACAAAGGCGAACTTATCCCTTTAAGGGATCTCTTTCCAGTTAACCTTAGAGTAAATGAGAGAGAAGAATAAACATCAACGCAGATAGAAAAACCAACAAGTTAATATGCACAATTACATTAAAACTATTAAAAACTTTAGTAGCATACACATACACATAAACCCTAAATAATAAATAGTAATATAATAGTATATATATCATTTAAATAAATAAATATACGTGTGTAAATATATATTAATATGTACATAATATATATAAAAAACGGATAAATATTAAATGACGAGTTCAGGAGTTTAAAAGCCATAATTTTTAAAGTTTTCTTTAAATGATGCGGTTTGTTTAGTTTAGATTTTTGTTACTGAAAAATTACAATATAATGGATTTATTGCCGCTACTGTATATGTTACACATCTGCACCTATGCGACGAGTCATACCCACCTGTTAAGTTGGTGGTAACAGGTTGGTGGTAACAGGTGGGAACTTTGTAATGGTGGTTTTACGTAAATTTGGTTGTATAGTTCTTTGTTTCAGTTATAAAAATGTAAATTTAGAATATTGGAACATTATAAACAAGTATTATTTTCTTCCGCGGCAGTGGAACCCTAATAATTCTGTAAGCTTTGGCGCAACCTCGCGTGGTGTCGTCACATCTGCATGCGAATTGCCGCCAGTTTACTACTGCCCACTACACTCAATATAACGTAAACGACCACAGTTTCCTACTAACATACACTCTTTTGTGTAAGAAAAGCAGTACTGCACTCAATGCATGCCGAATGACGGATATTCAAATATAGTGCACTGAATGATTGCAGTCACGATTGTAATGAGGCAATGCACAAAGAATTCGTCTATAAATTTACTTAGAAAGCTTGGCTTTTGAATTGGTATCTTAAGGGGGTGTATCGAAAATTAAAACTATTTTTTTGTGAGATTTTTGTCAAATCTAATATATGTAATAGTTTGTTATCAGATATGTGTTTTTTGACTATATAACCTATTCAGCGCCTAACGCGGAAATATGTTTGTTTAAAATTTCCTCGATAGAAAAGAAATCCGAAAACGCGTCTTCATTTTCCGTTTTTTGTCTAGTTTGTACAAACGACACATAAATTATGTAAAAATGACATTCTTCCCTTTATCTTTTACGTCACTAACTTAAATGTTAACAAAACATAATAATACCTTCGATTTCATTGTACTTTTAGATCTGGCGCTTACGCCAAAAAACCCCAAGCATGTAGTGTATTAGCTTTCTCTTTCTTTGATGCGCGCGAGCAATAAATGCGTCCCTTATTACAAATTACGATCATTGGCCGACTCAGCGTTTGGGGCGTGGTTTTTCCTTGACGATGCAGGCCCTTAACTAAACTATGACTCATCGGGCAGCTGCTTTCTTGCTGCCAGTGCAGTTTGAACGCAGTTATATCAACTGCAACAGCAGCTGAAATGCAGCCTGTCTGTAACGGCAATAACGGTCCTGAGGTAAGTGAAAAATCTGTACACTAAGTAGTTATATGAATATTGTATATTTATACAATGTACACAGAATATTCACTTGTGAAACATTTAATTACACACAACGCGACATATGACAATTTTATCCAATCCGACATTGACGATGACTGTACCTCCCCTCCAGTCACATATTTCTTCAAACTTTAGATGCATCTTTACCAGATAGCGTGGGTTGAAACATCGAAATCAACCGATGTAGAAAGTTTATTCACGTTTGGAAATGGCAACCCGTAAAATAACGTATAAAAATATCCCGGGTAAACAGTAAAAAACTAGATAATCCCCAAACGAGCGGCCAGTCCATTTGCATGGCTGTATCGGGCTGTTTACGCATTAAGGCTGTACAGTATAGATAAAGAGAGCCGTAAAGTTTCGATTTAAATGGGGCGACCTTAAGTTTCGTTCGTTTCAGGAGAAGGATTTAAGGTGTGTGTTACAGAGAGTGAGCGAGCGGCGAGCGGATTATTGTCGAGCGATTTTACTAGCTCTTGATCTTAAATAAATAAATATTACAGGACAATTTTACACAAATCAAACTAATCCCACGGTAAGTTCAATAAGGCTTGTGTTATGGGTACTAGACGACGACATATCTAATAGATATTTTTTCCTTATATACATAGAAAATCCAAGACTCAGGAACTAATATTTATCGCGTCGCGTGGAACCCGTCCACATGCGCGGCCGCTAACATACCAGACGCACTGCAGTAACGCGGTAGCCGCAGCAGAATCCTGAAATCGTCGTTGTAAAGGACACGTAGGGCATTCATGGACCTTTGCGTGTACCTTGTCCAGAGGCTGCAGGTATACAGCGATACGCCCAAAATAGCGTTACTTTAACTTGCGCTGTACATCGACTGAACCTGCGAGCGATCATATTGGCCCTGACGGCCAATGCCCTACGTTCCCTTTCGATGTCTTTATCGTCACGACAGTCGTCGGTAAGAATGTGGCCCAGGTATTTAAAAGAGTAAACTCTGTTAAGTTGCTCGCCATTGAGACAAATGGGTGGGATGTATGATGGGCACTTACTTCCCGCCTTGAAAACCATAAATTCACTTTTGAGCTCATTATATTATAAAATATGTCGAAGGGCATAGGACTCACACTACTCCAGTAGTACCCTGATACCTCCAACCGATGGGCTGAGCAGCACCATGTCATCCGCATAACTTATGTTGTTAAAACAAACCCTGTCTATGTGACAACCGACACGAGTGCTGCTCAGCTCACCGATCAGAGCATTCATATAAAGATTAAAGAGCTTGGGTGAGGTAAGTCCTCCCTGCCTCACCCCACACTCCAAGCCATATTCATCAGATAAGACATCTCCCCATCTGACACTATTTCGCTGGCCGGCAAACCAACACCTAAATATGTGTGTGAGCTCTCTAGGAAATTGAACTTCTTCAAGCTTATTCCACGGCAGATCATAATTAACTAGATCGAAAGCTTTAGAAAGATCTAGAAAACACGCATATGTGTCTTTCTGCGGGTATAGTACTCAACGGCCTGCTTCAGACAAACAATGTCATGTCATGCAGATTTAAATGTTTATCTAATTGTATGTTGAGCAAGCCGTCGAGCACTCTAGCTACAATGGTAGCCAGAGAAATAGGCCTATAATTTGCCTTATTCGATATGTCTCCCGTTTTGTTTTTGACAATAGGAACTACAATTGTTTTCGTCAAGAGCGATGGTAAGTAAGTGACATATGCAGAGATTAAAAAACATTGCTAGTAATCGAGGTAGGTGAGGCCCGGCAATAAGCAGGTGCTCAATACTTAAGTGATCGTGGCCAGAAGATTTACCCCGTTTCATGTCCTTTAAAAAAGGAATGAAATTCGTGTTTGTATAAACTGTTGCTAATAAATCATTTTTTTGAAATGACATCATTTTATTTGGGGGGGGGGGGTCAAAAATCGTCAAAAATAGAAGATGTGATTTATGAACAGCCCCTAAGTCATCATAATCACTAGTAACAGAACACTGGAATATTTCATACGAGCAGATCTACGCCGATGGATGTACGTCGGTCGGTCATCGTGAAAGACATATCAAGAGACTAAAAAATAATGACACTATAAGGAGTTTAATTTCAAATCTCCTATGATTCTAAATATTGCAAAGCTTATAGTTAATTTAAATTTTCAATACACACATACTCATAATCAAACTCGTATAGACCCGAATGCCAATAAAATATAAGGATTGTTAAATAATTAATATTCCATTTTTTTATTTTTGTTTTCAGCGTGTGAGCACCCATACAGTCTAAGCACGAGTATGTACCATGACCGCACCTTTATAGGCCGACGCACCTCCGCTCCGTTTTGCCGACCAAATGGCCCCGACTTGCTCGCCATTTAAAAACAGTAAAATTTATATATTATAATTCCATGTTCGCGCCATTTAAAAACTGTATAATACATACATTATAATTCGATGTTCTTGTCATTTAAAAACAGTAAATTGTGTATATTGTAACTTGATGTTTCGCCATTGAAAAGCAGTTAAATCCGTGCATTGCGTTAATCTTGATGTTTTTCACACGTAATGGGAAATCGTGGTAAGGTTAAGACACATTTAAAATTCAAACATAGGTGTTATTATACAGTAAAATACGAGTATTCACATCGAAAAAGACCCTGAATTGCACTTTTAGAATGGTAGACGCCGCGTCTCAACGATGATTCATAATTGAAAATGGCAAAACAGCGATGTAAAGCGACATCTATACGATTATAAAGCCGTAAAAATTAAATGGCTGTGCATAAAGTATATTAAAAAACCGGCCAAGTGCGAGTTGGACTCGAGCACCGAGTTCCGTTTAAAATATACGCTACAATCTCTAAGCAAAATGTACACGGTGTTCGGTCATTTTATATTGGTTACTGACATAGACAGACGGACATAAAATTATTCTGTTTTTAGTATTTGTTATTATAGCGGCAACAGAAATACATCAGTGAAAATTTCATCTGTCTAGCCATCACGGTTCATAAGATACACCCTGGTGACAGACAGATAGACAGACAGACAGTGCAGTCTTAGAAATAGGGTCCCGATATACCCTTTGGGTACGCAACCCTAAAAATGAAATGTCTGTACATTAAAGATATTTTCAAAAAAGTGATTGTAACGGACTATTTGGAGGTCACTGATTCTAAGAATATTTTTTTTTGATTTTTGTATGTTTGTGTCGTTGTGGCTTCATCACGCTTAATTGGCTAAACAGATTTCAGCTATTTTTGTAACGTGGATAGCTCGGTATCGACAGATGGTTGTAGGATACTTATATTACCCGACTGCACTGTCGAAAAAAAGAGTGGTTATAACTTTTTCTCTTCCGCAAACACCGTTGCGGGCGCCATCTAGTAAGTACCTAAAAAACAATACCTTCTACCGCAGTCTAAATTATAGATTAAATAGGAACATCGTGGTAATATATCAAGCAGCGTTTAGCTTCATAGTGCGAGTATTAAATCAAAGCATGCAGTGGGTGTGGTTAGCGCAATTTGCATCGCCCGCCGTCTGCAGTCGCTCAAACTCGGGGTTATGCCAAATTGTTGGCCTTCTGAGTGATTTTGTTTTGTTTGACAACTAACAGTATAAATATATACGGTGCCAGCAACTTCGTTCGCGGAGGAGAATAATTCATAACCCCTCTTTTTTTCTTCAGCGTAGTCGGATAAGAAGTATCCTATAACCATCTGGAGGGTACCCAGCTACCCGTGTACCAAAAATAGTTGAAATCCGTTTAGCCGATTTGGCGTGATAAAGCCACAACGGCACATACAAACATAGAAAAAATCCGAAATAATATTTTTTCCATTCAGTGACCTCTAAATGACGGTCTATTTGGAGGTCACTGAATCTCTCAACTGAATACAATCATTCTTTTGAGAATACGTATCTTCAATGTACGCAGACATTTAATTTTTACATCTTTATAAAAGTATAGATATCAAACTAGTCGGTGCTCGCAACTTAGTTCGCGGTGGAAAAAAGCCATAACCCTCTATTTAGCTTCAGCGTAGTAGGGTAAAAAGTAGCTTATAACTATTTGTGGATGAACAGCTGGCTACCTGTGTACCATAAATTGTTCAAAACCATTTAGCCATTTTGACGTGGGATGGCAGTGAGTTGACTTTCTTGTTCTATTACATATCAAATTAGTAGGATTATTCCCACCTGTTGCCACCAAATTAATGATTGGGAATTTCTTTCCCATCTGTTACCAGGTGGTAACTACTGGGGATAAAATTCCTAACTGTTACGACTAAAGTGATTGTGCCATTGGCGTTAGTGGTAGCAGTTGGGAATAACCCCATTAGTGTGTTTTTTATTAGAACCTGAGTTATATATTTTAACCTGAGTTAATGGTGTCCCCATCAAAAGGGTAAAGCAGTTTAAATACTTAGGACATTTGCTGACCGATGACCAGAAGGATGATGTAGATATGGAGAGGGAGCGTAGGGCATTGTCAGTTCGAGCGAACATGCTGGCCCGCAGATTTGCTCGTTGTACGGATGAAGTGAAAATTACTCTTTTTAAGGCTCTCTGTACATCGCTGTACACGTCAAGTCTGTAGGTTAGATGCACTCAACGGGCTTACAATGCCTTGCGCATTCAATACAATAATGCTTTTAGGGTGCTGTTGCGACTATTGCGCTTCTGCAGCGCATCGTCCATATTCATCGAGGCGCGCACAGACGGATTTGATGCCGTCTGGCGCAACAAAACAACCTCGCTGCTAGACAGGGTGCGCGGGAGTAGCAAGAGCATCCTAAGCTAGACTGTCCTCTGTTGTGCATAAGGAGTCAGAGGACTAAATCAGTCTTGTGTATTAATTATTAAGGAACTAACATTAGAATAAATAAATACTAATATTGTTTGGACCACTATGTTGTCTTTAAATAAATGTATTATTATTATATATAGGTATACAGACATAATCAATACAGTGGATGTATGATTATTGAAAAAAAAAACAGATTACTCGTACATCCATCAAAACGGCTAAACGAATTCCCATTTTTGGTAGGTGTAGTACAGGCCTAGCAGGCGGGCAACATGATGGTTACAGGGTTTACCTGACTACGCTATAGAATGAAGTTTTTTTTATTTATTTACCTTATAAACATAACATCTTACATAGTAAGTATTACTCGCCAAACTGTCAAATCAAATCAAATCAAATCAAAATATTCTTTATTCAAGTAGGCCTAGTTACAAGCACTTTCGAAATGTCAGTTACATGAGAGTGAATGTTTGCTGGGAGAAATACAATATGTTCCGTCGCGGAACAGAATAGTTAATTTTATTTCTTTATTGTTTCATGGTAGATGGATAGGTATGTTTCGTATATACAAGACAACACACTTTGGAAGGAATAAGTTTTTCTTGTGGCAGTATTTTTGAGTTGGCAATCTTGCTAGCTGAATCTCAACGCATTTTCCGACGCGCTTACAGCGCCATCTGGATTTGACTGTTACTGTTGAATCGGAACGGCGCACGCACCGCCCGCCGCGATTGTGCAGAAATAATTACTTTTTGCTATTATCCGTCGCTGCAACCTCTCTAAAACACAACAAGTGAATAGATCTTTACCAGCGCCTATTGGAGAAATGTGGGTGTCCGTTTGAGCGGTGATTCTCTTCAAAACTCCAGTACCTCACACGTGGATTTGCCTCTGGATTTACAAGTAAGTTGCCTCTCAGATTACTGCCCCTACATAGTTTTTTGATCCGTTCGATCCGGATCTTTCTTTACCTTGTTGTGTTGTCTTGCTATTTGCGGTATTTCGTACCCATTTTTAGTGCATTTTAGCTAAATTCATAGTTCAATTTCGCGTTGTCATTTCGGCCATCTTTGTTACGCAAAATGGCTCCACCAAACCCTAGTGACGGCAATGCCGAGATTGATACGTCGTGTATTACACAAGACATCTTTGAACGAGATCTAATACTCGACGAATTAAAACGTACTTTGCAATTCGCAGCGACAAATATCCAACAATTCCGTTCTAGAACAACCGACTTAACGGTACATCAGCGAAAATTTACCAAAATTCAAACCAAGATCGAAAAGACTTTAATCAAATCGCAAAACTTCAATAAAGAAGCGAATATTAAGATTCGTAACGATTTCAATGATTTGTATTATGCTATAGTTACACATTTAAATAACTTAAAGGAGTCCGATGTTGAACGGCGGCGCGCGAGTCGCGCACCTTCCTCCCAAGATACGATTATCAATGAACGTCGTAATTTACCTAAACTTTCGCTCCCGGAATACCACGGCGAACCAACGGGTTGGCCCGCATTTTTCGATTTATTTCAATCGCTAGTTCACAGCAACAATGCCTACGCGGACGTGGAGAAGTTTAGGTATTTGCTTCTTTCGGTTAAAAATGAGCCAAATAATTTGATTAAATCACTTCCCATAACGGAAGACAACTATTCAGTTGCACTCGATATTCTAAAGTCACGATATGACAACAAACGCATAATTGCATCACAACATCTGGACAAATTGCTTGACATTGAAACTTGTTCTACTCGATCAGCTGTTGCCATGCGAAATCTATTGAATGTTTATCACGAAAACATCAAGGCGCTCGAAGTTATGAACTTTCCCGTTAAAGAATGGGACTTCATGTTGTTGAATTTATTATTACGTAAAATTCCCGTCAGTACGAGGAAAGAATTTGAACGTTCTTTAACCAACCCCAGCGAAATACCTAAAGTAAATACATTAATTACGTTCTTAGAACGCGAACTTTCGGCGGAACAAATAATCACGGTTTCGAATACACAGTCCATTAAAAACACTTCCCTAAATAGTAAAAGTCATACAAATACAAATATAGGTCAATTTACGCCTAAACGGGTTCTTGCAGCGACTACGGCTACCGGCCAAAGTCGATCGTATGACAATACGAATAAGATCCGATCTTGCTTGAAGTGCAAAGGCACGCATGGTTTGAGTAGATGTTTAGAATTCCTAGATTTATCCGCGCGGGATCGATTTGCATTCGTAAAAACAAATAATGTTTGTTATAACTGTCTGTGTCCTGGACACGACTTAAGGAAGTGTAAGTCGAATTTTAAGTGTCGAAAGTGTAATAAGATGCACCATACATTAATTCATTTAGAAACAAACAATTCGTTAGCCGTTATAAGCGAAGTTGCGGAAGTAGCGGCCGTTGCGCTCGCTCCTGCGGAGCAGTGCGGCCCAAGCGGGACAGTTCAGAATCCTTCAGCGGTTAACGGAGTTCGCAGCGAAAAAAGTTTAGGTATTCGCGCGCGCACAGTTTTATTGTCAACGGCTTTAGTTGATATTTATCTGGAAGGAAAGAAGAGGGCTACTATTCGCTGTATGGTCGACAGCGGTTCTCAAGCGGCACTTATTACAGAAGAATGTATGCAACGGTTAAATCTACCACGATGTCGCTATAGTGAACCATTAATAGGTATCAGCGATCTACCGCTTGAACCAAGGGGTACTTTTAAGTGCTCAATTGCGCCTAGGGGCAAACAACAGCCAATGATTCCGATCGAGGCTAGTATTTTATCGAAGTTAACCCGTCAAATGCCTAGTGTACCACTAGCACCACTCGCTGACTGGCCTCATTTACAGGGGCTAGCATTAGCGGATCCTGAATTTCATAAACCACAACCTGTTGACATGATACTCGGTGGGGATATTCTCGCAGATATTTTGCTGGATGGCATTGTTAGGGGTGAACCGGGAACACCCACCGCGGTAAACAGTTCGTTCGGTTATTTGCTATGCGGTAAATTGAACTTTACTGCTAGTGTTGCGACTCCACTTCAAGCGTGTTTTACGTCGTTCGACAACGACAACCTACAAAGGTTTTGGGAGCTAGAGTCAGTTCCAGAGTTGCGGAGTTACACTCCCGAAGAGCAGCTATGCGAATCCTTTTTCCAAACGACGCATACGCGCGATGAGACAGGGCGATACATGGTCGCACTGCCTTTCAAGCCCGATGCACCGCCCCTCGGTGAATCTCGGAAAATTGCTCTAGCTCGATTCCATAAGTTGGAATACCGTCTAGAACGTAACCCCCAGCTAAAAGCTGATTACCACGCGTGTCTCCAAGAGTACGTGGATCTCAACCACATGGAGCTCGCGGACGATAACCCTCCCGCTGGCGCGAGTTACTACATACCACATCATGCGGTGGTCAAAACTTCAAGCGAGACGACACGTACTCGGGTTGTCTACGACGCTGGATGTCGTACGACAAACGGTTACGCGTTAAATGACATTCTGTTGACGGGTCCTAAGTTACACTTAGACATCGTTGACGTTTTGCTTAAGTTCCGAATGCATAAAATTGCATTCTGCTCCGACATCAAACAGATGTATCGTAATATACTTGTTCGTGAAAGTGATAGGGATTTTCAGCGCATCCTTTGGCGCCAATCACCTGAGGAGCCTCTGCGTGATTACAGACTTCGAACAGTCTCTTTCGGCGTCAGCAGCGCCCCCTTTTTAGCCTTGCGAACAATGAAGCAACTAGCTCAAGACGAAGCTGAGCAGTTCCCGCTCGCTTCACCCGTACTGCTGCATGACGTTTTTGTCGACGACGTAGTTACCGGCGGAGATACAACCGCCGAAGCGCTCGCTCTGCAGCAGGAACTGATAGGTATTTGCGCCACAGCCGGTTTCGAGCTACGCAAATGGCAAAGCAACTCGCCGGCGATCCTCGCTGCCGTGCAACCGCCAGATGCTCATGGTGAGCGGCGTGAAAATGTTCACTTCGCCGAAATGGAAAGTGACCAAGGGGTCAAGGTCCTTGGACTTCAATGGAATCCACGGTCCGATGCATTCAGTTTCAAAGTACAAAGTACTTCGAAGGTTTGTACAAAGCGGGCTATTCTATCGGAAATTGCGAAAATTTACGATCCACTCGGGGTCCTCTCGCCCGCCACGTTATTCGCTAAACACTTAATTCAATTATTGTGGTTAGCTAAGGTCCCATGGGATTCAGAACCCCCTATCGATATTGTCAACTCATGGACGAACTTCGTAAACGAGTTACCGCTCTTATCACAAATATCGTTTCCGCGTCACATATTTAACACTAATGACTACGAGTCTATCGAAATCCACGGGTGTGCGGACGCAAGCCAAATTGCATATGGAGCTTGCGTTTACATACGTATTACAGGAAATACCGGTAAGGTACAAACCTACCTCGTCATGGGAAAGACACGCGTAGCACCTCTACGTGTGTGTCTTACGATCCCAAGATTAGAATTAATGGGATGTGTTATACTGTCAAACTTGATAGAAAGAGTAAGGAATATTTACGGCGATCGCATTCGTCCCGATCAAGTATACGCGTGGACGGACAGCTCCATTGTGCTAGCGTGGCTTCAGTCACCTCCGCACGAATGGAAAACGTTCGTCTCTAACCGCACCAGCGAGATTTTGTCCCGTGTCCCGGCGAGCTGCTGGCGTCACGTTCCGTCGGCTGAGAACAGCGCCGACCCGGCGTCACGCGGTCTCCTGCCCGCCGCACTGGTACAAAGCGACTTGTGGTTCTATGGTCCTCCATGGCTCCAACAAGGTCGAGATTCCTGGCCTATACAAAACCCGGTAGTAAACACGTCAGAGGAAAAACGCAATAATACCGAATCTGTAAACAAAAGTTGTGCCTGTGTGTCGTCATCGCCTCCATCCCCGGATGAGGACACTTTTATTACGCGATTTTCATCGCTAGGCAAATTAGTTCGCATCACGGCATTAATATTTCGTTTCTATAACAAATGTAGAAAACAATCACTAACATTCCCGGATTACGTCACCGTACCAGAGTATCGTTTTGCATTAAATCGACTCATATTGATTACGCAACAAAAGGTTTTCGAGGAAGATATTAAACTGATTTCGTCAAATAAATTACCTTCCTGGCGCTTACGGCGTCTCTCGCCAATTTTAGATAACGACAGTGTCATGCGCGTCGGAGGACGCATTCATAAATCATTTTTACCGTATGAATCAAAACATCAATTGATTTTACCTAAACGACATCCGCTTACTTATCTTATCATAGACGATGCTCACATAAAACAATTGCATGCCGGGCCGCAGTGTGTGCAAAATGCCCTCTTACAGAGATATTGGGTCATATCGGGCAGAGATATAATCCGTTTGCGCATACATCGCTGCATCCCGTGTTTCCGTGCACGCCCGACGCGCGTGCAGCCTAGGATGGGCGCGCTGCCCGCCGTCCGCTTAAGACCAGCGCGCGTTTTCGTTAAAACATCATGCGATTTCTGTGGTCCATTCTACGTCCGCGCAAACAAGGTGCGCAATGCAAAAATAATAAAATGTTATGTTGCGGTTTTCGTATGTATGAGCGTTAAAGCCGTACATCTCGAGCTCGTTTCCGAACTTTCGACAGAAGGTTTTTTAGCTGCGTTGCGACGTTTTACGTCCCGCCGCGGATATTGTACGGACATTTACACAGATTGTGGACGTAACTTTGTTGGTTGCAATAATTATTTGAAGGAATTGTACACGTTCCTGCGCAACGACTCGGTAATGAGCGCGCTCAACCAACAAACCTTAAAACAAGGATTGACTTGGCATTTTCAGCCACCTTATGCTAGTCATTTCGGTGGATTATTCGAAGCGGCTGTCAAAAGTTTCAAAACCCATTTATACCGCGTAGTAGGTACTCGGACGCAAACTTATGACGAAATGCATACGATCACATGTCAAATCGAAGCGGTTTTGAATTCTCGCCCGCTGTGCGTACTGAGTTCGGATTCCAATGATCCACTTCCGCTCACACCCGCCCATTTTTTGATCGGAGAGCCTTTAACGGCCCTACCAGATGTTTCATTGACAGACGAAAATCCTAATCGTCTTACTCGCTGGCGCTGGATACAGCAAGCTGTCCAGCATTTCTGGAATAGATGGAGTCGCGAATATCTTCATCACCTTCAGCAAAGTACAAAGTGGCTTCAAGATCGCGGCCCCACTCTCCGTGAAGGCACTGTTGTTGTGGTCTACGATGACCACTTACCGCCGCTACAGTGGAAACTAGCGCGTATTCACGCCGTCCACCCGGGCTCCGACCATATCATTCGCGTCGTAACCTTAAAAAGTGGGGACACGTTATACAAGCGACCCGTTGTTAAGGTATGTCCCTTACCCTTAGAATAGTTTACAAAAGATCGTTACGACTCTTAATGTAAGTTAGGTTTAGTTTCAAATGTTTCAATATAGTTGGTAAGCTTTCGCATGTTCTGTTAAAAGACACTACGTGCTTTTAAGGTGAGCGGCATGTTCCGTCGCGGAACAGAATAGTTAATTTTATTTCTTTATTGTTTCATGGTAGATGGATAGGTATGTTTCGTATATACAAGACAACACACTTTGGAAGGAATAAGTTTTTCTTGTGGCAGTATTTTTGAGTTGGCAATCTTGCTAGCTGAATCTCAACGCATTTTCCGACGCGCTTACAGCGCCATCTGGATTTGACTGTTACTGTTGAATCGGAACGGCGCACGCACCGCCCGCCGCGATTGTGCAGAAATAATTACTTTTTGCTATTATCCGTCGCTGCAACCTCTCTAAAACACAACAAGTGAATAGATCTTTACCAGCGCCTATTGGAGAAATGTGGGTGTCCGTTTGAGCGGTGATTCTCTTCAAAACTCCAGTACCTCACACGTGGATTTGCCTCTGGATTTACAAGTAAGTTGCCTCTCAGATTACTGCCCCTACACAATATGATCCAACATTTGCTGCAAGGATTAGGGAAACCCAGAAAAACCTAATCAGATCATTTAACTTAAGTGTAATATTATTGATAAAATCATCATTTTTAAAATTAAAATAATCAATAAGATAAATCCCAAAAGGATTGTCAATAAAAAATAAATAATCTAGAATGTGTCTAGAATAAAATTCTAAATGTCAGAGTATATAAAACTATTAAGATTAAAATAATAATAATACCTTAGGTATTCGTTAAAATAATTATTCATATACCTACATGACGCTACTATTTACATTAATCCCACGCGGCTTCATCATTCATGTAGTCTTGTGTGCTATAATAAGCTTTAGAAAATAATTTTCGTTTCACAATATTTTTGAATTTACCAATAGACAACTCAGTTATGCTGCTAGGAACTTTATTATAAAATCTCACACAGTTACCAATGAATGATCTCCTTATTTTATGGAGCCTAGTAGCAGGCACTGCGAGCTTATGCTTATTTCTAGTATTAATATTATATATATCACAGTTCTTAAAGTCGGTAATATTTTTATGTACATACATAATATTCTCATAAATGTATTGGCAATGCCGCTGTGACGTTTAATGGCGAGAAACGCTCAGTTTTCAAACACTTAGTATAAATTCTATTATGTAGTATAGGTACAAATGAGCCGGTGAGAAAAATCTACCTACGCATCGCATCATATTTAATATGTAGATACCTCGTCCTCGACGAGTGTTATGACTTTTTCCTATTCCACGGACGAAGTTGCGGCCACTTTCTAATAACGATGTAACAATTTATGGATCCTATGTTTCTATGTAAAAGATTTACAACAACTTTGGCAACGATTACAGCAATATAAAAAAAAAACTTAAATAAAATCTATGTATTTCTATTACCTATTTCTTTGTTGCGTAAACTTTAGAAAGACGAAATCTACGGTATGTTATGATTCCTACCGCAAGTAACTATCTACATTACTGGATTTATCTATTGGAATATGGAAATTATCATGAAGTATCCAAAGAATTAAAATTGCATCGATTTGTGTAAGATCAACCTCGGCCCCTGATGTAGTTTTACACAAAATCATTCGTGCATTTTTCCGATAAACGTTTCGTAGAATGCTAATTTCACATAATTTTAATTTCGTCCACACCTTTTTTCCTAAAACCATGTATTTTTCATGATTTTTGAAAAGGTCTTCGTATAAATGTCGTTATATTAGATAAGGTTTGCTGTATAAAATCACATAATTTAACGGTTTCAGAGAAATATGTTTTCGATTAAATTATTATGTCGATGAAATGAAACATCCGCTGAAACGATTGTCGATAAAACGAGATATGAAGAAAATTTCCTTCGTACATAAACCGGAAAATATTTTCTACCAATCAACCATGTAGCTAAGATGATTAATTGTGAGTGGTGCAAGTAACATTATATTTGCATTTGATATATAATGGATATATCCCAGACGAGGTAATTTAATTCCCATTCGCGTGCAGATCGGGTTTGCATCTGGGATTTCCGCAACATTGTAACAATACTACATTGTAAGGAACTGTGCATCTTACTTATCGGAAACCGCAATGAATAAGCGGTAGCCATGAACATGAATGATCCGATATGATACCTAATTTATATTGCACCTCCCATTTCACGGAACATTTCAAATTAATTTTGTGTAACGAATACACTGGCGGTGAAATAATACGGGGCAAAAACAAAATCCTCTGTATCTTGCAAGATAATAATTGTACTTGCATGAGACTAACTCTATATTAAAGCAATTTTAATATCATATGATATAAAACCTTAAATATTATACAAAGTAATCGGAAAAATATATATTTCAAAAAGCTCGAATTTGGTAATAACTTAAAATCACGCTTGTTTTACTTTTGCTTGTTTTCTCACTTTTTCGAATGAAATTGATAATAGTAGATTGTTTGACAAGGGGCTAAAATAAGCCATTATTACACGAAGTGATTATTTGGACGAGCTCACGAAGTGAGCGAGGACAAATATGTCTGAGTGTCATAATGGCTTTTAGTCACGTGTTAAACACTCTGCTTCTCACATCGACTGCGAAAAAAAAAAAAAAACAAAATTAAAATTTTATACTTCATGAAAAACTAAAAGTACACTTTAAGCAATTGTATAAGAAACTTTGGCCAATCTGATCAGGTTGGTTTGTTTGTTTTTAATTATTCGTAAGGAGTATGTAGCTGGCCGCAAGTTTTTTTTTCAGTGTCACAAAAATTTGAATGGGATTATATGGCTTTCTTTTAAACCCTAGGGGCTAAATGTACTATTTTAGTCTCGCTTTGCGAAGCTAATATGACGTACTTTTTGAGCAGGAGAAGTGAAAAAGATAGTCATTGTAGTCTTTCACGGTCATTATTGAATTGCTATTATGTCGCTAACACGAGATGAATGTAATGCACACGATCACTATGCATCATCGTCACTATGCTTGAAGAAGGTAGAATTCAGAGAAGTACAGCAAGAGTAACAGTCGTGTCAGTTTCTACGGTGCATAGAAGACCAGGAACCGGCAGACGAGTTGTAATACGGCTCGAGAGGATCGATTTATTGTTACGACCAGGCTCACAGCAGTTAAAGTAACAAATCAACTTCGAGAGACCCAAAGAGACGACGTAGCGAACGGACTGAAAGGCGGCATATCTGAAAAGCCAATTTGACCCCACATAGACGTATCAAGATTAAGTTACGCCCGCAAACATGCACAATGTGGAGACGAAGAATGGGCAAGAGTAATGTGTCCTGACGAATCCAGATTTGTGCTCTATCCACATGATGGGTGGCGAAGAGTTTACCGACGGCTGGGGAACGTTTTATACCAGCTTGTTTTGAGGGAAAAGTAGCGTTCGACGGTGTATCTGTTATGGTTTTTTGAGCTGGAATCTCTTCAGAGCGTCGCACGGAGTTATTGCTAGTGCAAGATTTGTAATAGAGATCCCTACTGAGCATGTCGGCCCATACTTCATTAATATGGGTGTAAAATCCATATAAATTATTAATCGCAACAATTGTTTGGATCTTGTTAGTTATGTAATTTCAATGAATAAACGAATAACGTTTCCAACATTTGTGTCGTTTTATTAACTATCAAATTATCTACAACATACAGTTTCATTCATGCCGCTAGCTCTATTATTTGAGAAGATATTCTAGTTTTTCGTACTGACCCGCACCTTCTCCCTTCTTTCTTCCGCAAGTGTATTTAGGATATAATGGCAGCTAGGTTGATGGGCATAGGTATAAAATATATTTAACGGCAAAGGTATAACATATATTTAAAATTCAGGAGAATATGGTATATAAATATATGCGCATTATACTTTTTATAGTAGGAAGTGAAGAACCATGAAAAAAAATGTTTTCGGATACTTAATATACTTATACGCCTTTAATCGTGCAAGTTGCAATTTAGCTCAAGATTTAGGTTACCACCTACCAAGTAGGTACACTTTTCGGCTATGTGAGTACTAATTAAGTTCCCCGGCTACTTCATCGAGTATATTATAGTAAACCTAAATCAAATTGTGTGGAATTTGCAAAATCGATCCATTTCACTTGAGAGCCTTCCCTTCACTGAACCACCTTAATTCAAACCAACGGATCATTTTGACGCGCCCCTAGTGTTCACCAATACGCGGATGTAAAATACCGCACTTGATGAAGTGCTCAAGTCCGAAATGTGGTTTAGCTCAAATTGAGCGTTCGCTCTTCAGCCAGACTACACGGGCTTGTGGTCAGTTGAGCATATTTTAAGCTGCAGCTACAGAAATGCTGCAGTTTCCAAACTGTCTGGTTTTGATTTAACGAGTTAAAATAACATGCGCGGGTTACTACTCACGTTTCTAGATTATTTGTTGCAACCCCGTGTGCATTTATGCAAACAGTAAACAAAACCACTAAAAATAGGTCTATTCCTTTCAAGACTGCATATTACGGGATAACTATTCGATATTAAGAGTCATCAATATCATCATATCAGCCCACTGCTGGACAAAGGGCTCCCCAGATCACCATAAACTCCTCCTACACCGGTCGTGCGCCGCCCTTATCCAACGGTTTCAAGCGATTCTGACCAAATTGTCGGTTCAACTGGTGGGGGGGGGCTCCCACGCTGCGTCGTTCAGTACGCAGTCGCCACTCAAGATCCTTTCTGCCGCAGCGGCCATCGGTTCAACGAGCAATGTGCTGCCCACTGGGCTTGATTCTTCTGCGTTATAATCTTCTGAGTATGTAGTTATTATGGCAAAGTTGTTTTTTTTTCTGGTAGTTGAGTAACCAATTAATCTTATAGCATTCTGCTACTTGACTATATTTTTTTAATTACATTAATAACCGTTACTACAGATTTTTGATTACTGAGTGGGATTCAAGAATGATATTCAGTTATGCTCCTACTTTTTGATTTGCATGCATACGACGTTGTCGCTGTAACCGCTTACCAATGGCGCGCTCTGTAATACACCGCATTCGCCAATAAAATTCGCCATAAAATGGCGAACATGGACAGATGGAGCTAACGGTTAAATAGAGAGCATCATCCACGTTCATGTTACTAACTTACGATACTGTAAGATAAATTATTCTCTTCACTGATCGTATACGGGGCCTATAAGAAAAGCCGTTAAAATTTCAAATCCGTAAGTCACTAAATCCACATTCGCTCGTCTGATATTGCACGCAAGGCAAGTAGGCTGGCCAACGGCGACAGTGACGCCAAAGCCAGATGGGCAATTTAAATACAGATATGCGTTTCCAACCCCATAACCCCTAATATCCTCATTCCAAATAAGTATAATTCCCACACGACCAAAGGTTACTTTTACAGCAGCAGCATTAAGTAAATTACGGGGTTTTAGAACTGAACATGCTATTTGTAAAACGCCTCAAATCGTGTTTTAATGCAACATTGTTGCGAAAAGTTCGCCCAGCCGTAAGTAATTCCAAGTCTTTGGTTAAAAACTGACATATCCTGAAAACTTGCGTATACGGACATGCAACTCTATTTATATAGCTTTATGAGCCATTATTCATGTAAGCAAAAAATCAAAATATGTCAGAATCGAGTTACTACAGCGATTTCTACTTACAACAAGATTATGCATTTCTTGACAGGTATCCGTTCTGATGAAATTAAAAAATATATACTGCTATTTCATAGCAACAGAACCATGAAATGTATACATATGTACATTCTCATGGGCTCTACTATTACGCAAAAATATTCAAAAACGTCCCTTCTCGCCCACTCGGGACGCGCGTCAGTAACAGATTAATATAAACCTCAATTTTACCTTTTAATATCTGTGCCCTACCAACCGGTTAAGACGATTTCAGTAAAAGCAAAAAAGGGTAATTTTTTAAGAGTTTGCCTTTTGGAGACCCAAAATAAAGTTTACTGTCAGGGTGCGTGGGCTGCGGGCTTTGGTTTACAAAAATAAAATAAACTTTCGTTGCCGGCATCCATTTTTCATATGAAGCTCTTGGAAGCGTAATCGACTGATGCTTTGATCAATGCTGTTTTAAGCCCTTGATGAAAAACAGGGGTAATATAATTTGACGAGAACCTATCAGAATTTATACAAATAGTTTAAGTAATTATATAATAATAGTTTTTTTTTTAAACATAACTTTGGCAGATGACTTTTTCATTTGTCTTCTACTAAAACCAAAGAATACATTTTTATATCAAATTGTACGAGGAAACTGTACAAATGTCACGTCGGGTGTTTAAAAAATGATATATTATAGATATAAATGTATTCTTTGGTTTTACTTACCTTATGTATGTATACCATCGAGAAAAAACATAAAATGCACACCTCTGAGACACTTAATGTACCAAATTATCTACCGTTACGAGTATGTTAGCGATATTATGTAGAACACGAAACGATGTCTGCATTTGGTTTGCATGTCGTGTTGTTTCCTTCTCACTCTATTGTCCACTAATGTTAATGTAGTAAAACATATTCACCAACAACGGACTGCATGTAGGTAAGTGTTGCCTGTTTGCACAACACTCACACCAGCCCAGAATGCGACGCGACAACAGGACTGTCAATACTAGCTTAGGGTTAATGGTACGAGCTACTGTATTTCAAGTAGCTTGTATATCCAGTATCCACATCACCTATTGTCCATGGCAATATTGTCTGAAAGTATCTGAAATAATGTCACGACCACTTTAGGTACTATAGACACACTTCAACCTAGTAAATTTATTTTTGTTTCCTCTAGGTTGTTAGTGCATTCGAAAAAAATTGAAACCTTGTACCATCAATAAAATTTGCAACATTTGCACATTTTAGTAATTCAAATGAAAAGTTAATTGTGAAACGTGCTATATGCAACTAATTCGTGAGTTTCATCATTAAATTAATTGTACATTTTCTACTGATTTGTACATACGCGTTATAAATTAAACTCCTTTGCAGACAAGCTTTCCTACCATAAGTATCACTTGAGCAGTCAAATCGAGGCTAAGTGATTATAAGAACTATCACGCTCCACCATAGACTTCATCGTCACTTAAGTTTAGGAGTGATCAGTCTCTTATGATAATCGTAAAAAACTATGCAAATACATATATCCAAATCATTGCCACAGTCATGTTATCAAGACCAAACGGGGCTGTATGGCATTTTTTTTACGCCCACGTGACGACGCGTTTATCATCGTAGGCTTACAAATATACGAAGAAGCGAAAAAGCGAAAAATATGCGACTTGATTCACCAGGAAATAGTTATCTCAAACTATTCCATCCAAGAACTCGTCCGTCAACCTAATCCAGTGAACTCAGCGGCGAAACATTCTAACGCGTTCACGGAAATCCTAAAGCCCTAATAAAAGTGAAATTCGCGGAAAGTCAAGAATAGTTACATACAAGGAAACGTCTGAATCTTGAGTCATCAATAAACCCTGGCATAGCAATTTGTTGACGCAAGCTCGGTTGAGAGACAGGTGATAAATGCAGCCCTTAGGACAAATTTGTGGCTGTGGAGGCATTAGTTAGACAAAACTGTTTAGTACGGTTAAGAACATGCAAAATGCGCGCAAATTAGCGTTATGTGTGTGTGTAGCGTTGATTAAAAAAACAATAAAATACAATACTCCTAATTGCACACCTCACAAGAGAGAACAGAAAACAATACATTCAAGGAGAGGTAAACAACAGGCGGTCTTATCGCTTATCAGCGATCTCTTCCAGACTTTGGGTAGTGGGAGACGTTGAGAAAAATACGTTAGAAAACTGAGAATAAATAAGTCAAAAGCGACACTTACAAGGGTTTTGTATTTTTTACTATTAGGTCACTATAACGAACAGTATTTGAGTACACACATTTTTGCTTATACATTGTATATTGAACTACATTACAATGTATGGAATTTTCGGTTTTTGTTTATGCGGCCAACGTGGCATTTAGGTCTAAGGACGATTTCAGAGTCTAGATTTTACGTTTGTTTCACGGTGGTTTTCACTAGAAGTAGAGACTACATTTTGTGTGACTAAAATGTATTTGCCAACTGTAACCGTGGCTTCTGATAAGCAACAACTTAATCTCTACGTTCTACCCATTTTGGGTTTGTATCAAAATTCCACGTTAAAAGTTTATAAAAAACGTTCATCTAATATTTGCACACCAATATCGTGTACCTATTAAAACGGTGCTGAATGATATCTTCAGAATTAACCAATCAAATCAATCAGCCGAAATTCGAACATAAATTTCAATCTAAATCACGTTTGAGTTCGTTAAAATGCAAGCAGTATTACCAACAAGGAGAACATATTCGAAGTATTTTGTCGACGGTGTATCGTTGTCACAAATCTCGCAAGATTATCTATTGTCATCACAAACCGTCCATCTCCGTAATCTAGGATAAATATAGCGATACATAAATCTCAAGCCCATCTAAATACTCGAGCCGTCTAATCTCGTCTAATCTCAGGCACGCTGCATACTCCATAAATAACTAATATCGGCTTAGTGCCTTAATGATGCATAATACTGCGCGCCTTCCTGTAGCTTATTGGACGATGAAATATGACGTGCAAAAGGCTGCAACAATGTTGTCCGACATCCCGCGGCCGTCGGCTGACACCCGACAAATGACTAAATTGCCTTTCAACCAATAACGGTACGGCATTTTGTGCGAGAATATGTTACCGAGATTTCACCACGTCTTCTGTACCTTTCAATACAGTAAATTAGTTTCGAGTATGAAATTCATTTATTTTATTTATTTTTCGGATACACTACGCACCGTCATTCTTAGCCATCATATCTTATTGTAACTGCTTGTAATGCTATAGCAGGCCGCTTCAATAGCCTTCAATCTCCGCCCGGGATTCTATACGGCAGTGACAAGTCAGTTGTGAGAAATACAGTCATTCGTTGATTGCAGATCGATTATCGTGCACAATGAAAACCTGAAGGATAGAAAACATTACATTTTATTACATGTAAAGATACGCTGCCTGTATCGGATTGTATTGCGGGATTGCAGTTAAGAGTATACCTGAGTGATTTCACGAAGCTTAATGGGTACGTAAATGATGCAAGTCCGTGCCAATTATCGATAGATATCAATGCGAGTTACTGCATCAGACCATTCATTTCATACAAACCCTTCCGGTTCATAGGTTGTATTTTTCATATAAGTTCGGTGAATACAATTTTTGTGTCACAAAACAGTAAGAAACGTTATTTTTGACAATGTGTTTGTTACGATTTTGTGAAAATAGTATTATGTGAGACGCTACATTCGGACAGTCGAATAATATTACTTCCCTATTTTTTCTATACAAAAAAAACCTCCACACTATATAACCCGTAACCAAATGAGCAACCATATATGAAGCCGCCACAGTCACAATGTTACACAAAATGATTGCATTTGTAATTATGAGAAACATATGTTAATTTTTGTAAAAACTTTGTACCACGGTGCAAAGTTTCAATAACGGATTATGTTCAATGGATAAAGTACTTGCATCTTTGAATATACCTAAATATAAGTAAACAGAAACATATTCAAATAACGAACGCCAAAACCACAGCCTTACGTCGTTTCTGAAACATACCCAAGAAAGTTTAGACTTACCTTTAGAACCGGTAATCTAAAGGTACGTTCTGTAATGTTTCATTGCCATATATTACCCGATGACAGCCAAAACACTTTAAAAAATATCTGTCCCTGTTCGAATGGCATCCATACTCAGTTTGAGAATTGTTTACGTGGGTATTTGTTAGGTAGTGAATTTTACTTGTCAACAGACGATATATAAGTTGTATTTCGGTGATTAATAAAACTGCGAAACGAGCATGTGAGAGTTATCCGCTACGCCCTAAGCGTCACCGCCTGAGCGCAAATTAATGACAGCCCATCATATCTGCGAGCCTAATGTGAGCCGCCGCGAAAAAAATGAGTACACAAATTGTTTTATATGGGCAGGTACGGGTCCAACATTATCCGCAGCAAAAACAGCTTAGTCCGTTGTAACAGAGTGCATTATTGCTGGGGCAGGATCGGCAGACGGCTGACCTACAGACGGCAGTTATTGCCAAAAACGAAAAAGCCTTTTTGAGCTTTTACGATTTGAGGCAAGGTTAACGATTCGACTGGACTAATTAGTCATGTCAAGAGTCGGCAATTAATTGTGTAGGTTTTGGCAACATTGTGTTATGAATGGCTTCATTGGTATCCTTCCATTCGCTTTACTATTTTTGAACACCCTTTTTACGGACTTGCTCTAGTGTTTAGCGATGATTCAAGATAATCGGTTCACCCGTTTGAAGATTATCAACTTGTTAGAGATGTGTAAGTAATGCGGCTGATATCACAAACGTAATATTTAATTTTATTAATTGATTAATTTTATTTTTATTTATAATAAAAATGAAATATTATATAAGTAATATTACTTGATCGCTCGATACCATATCACGAATTACTCGGACGATGCAAGGATCACACTAAACATCACTCGATAGGATATTATTCTGGCGCTGGTGCGGCGACCGATAGCGGCTCCATTAGAAATACCTCGTGTCGATCGTATTCGGCGCGCAACATCTTACCGGCCGGTGTCGGCAATCGGTATCGTAATCGTAACATCACACTAAAATATCACATCACTCGAAACATTACTTTCCGGTGACGCAATGGTTGGTTATGCGTTGCGTACGGCGGCGTAATGAAGGCGAACTATAGCGGCTGGCAATAGGTTATGTTTCAAGTGATGTGATATCTCACTGTGATGCTACGTTTCAAGAGATGTGATATGATATGGTAATACTTTCCGAAGTACCGTTTGGCGCATGTTTACAAGTTTTTTCTAAGTGTGTCATATCTTCCGTACGATATTATTTTTAATTTCGCAATGAACATTTCCCATCTAAAGCTTCCCTTCGAAATCGAGAACCTTTTCTGATTTTGCTTCCAAATCATTGTGTAAAACCCTAGGTTAGGTTTGTATATACAAGTTCCGAAAATATTGCAGTTTCAGAAAAAATCGACTCAAGTGCTTTCCGCGAATGTAGTTGCTGCACCATTTTTATTTTCCAACATTTTTGGCCCCCAATAAGTATTAACCGATGTTCTGGTGAAGGTTGCGGGAAAACGTTGGAACAAGACCAGTCGTTAAGGTAATCTTTAGGCCTCTGCCCTTTGAGACTTTTGACCAGCAGTGGACGTCCTTGGGCGGATATGATGATGATGATTCTTATTTCAAACATAAATAGAGTCCAACCCAAAATCACGAGCGCGTGAGTGGTTAGGTTGGGCAACAGCAGTCCAGCGATTTACCCCACCATCAAATTGTTTAACAGGTAGCGCGATAGCGGGCACAAGGCGTCCTACAAAATGGGTTAAACCCTTAGATACCGATCGCCAATAATCGCCTTTCCAACCCTTTTGTCGCCAAGCACCGCCTTAACGCAGACAACCACTGAGTTAGGGGTATTTTCATTTAAAACTCGAAGGCGCCCGCAACTTAGTTCGCGGAGGCGGAAAAAAATCATAACCCTTTTTTTTGCTTCAGCGTAATCGGATAAAAAGTATCCTATAACCATTTGTTGATGCCCATCAGCTACTCGTGTGCCAAAAAAATTTGAAATCTGTTTACCCGTTTTGGCGTGATGATGCCACAATGACATACTGACAATCAAAAAATCAGTGCCAACATACAGACATAAAAGAGTGCATATATTTTACAACTTTATACATACACGGTTACACAATACTTAAATTACATATAATTAGTACTTATCTGCAGCTTCGCCCACGTTACCGAGGATTGGGTACCTAGGTAGGAACTAGGTACTCCAACCCCCTTCTCACCAATTACAGCATGATAATCGGGATAAAAACTAATTTATGTCGTTACCAGGATCTCAAACTATCTTCATACAAAATTTCCTCTAAATCGGTTCAGCAGTTTAAGCGTGAAAAGGTAACAGACTGACAGAGTTACTAATGCATTTATAATATTAGTGCATGGATGTATGGATAGCGTGTGACCTGTCAGTTTTGTAACGAAACGTGTGCTATTTCACATGAATCGCCAGTTTCGTGACGTGGTAACCACTAACCTATAGTTAATGGTACATATTTAAATGAAAATGCCCTTAAACCGTAAACTGGCTGCAATATAATAATGTGGACTCACCGGCTCGACGTCCCCTTGGCTATCCTTGCCAAGGCCCTCGCCTTTCGACCAGCCCATCTTCTGCAGCAACTTGAAACCTTTGTTGTCTGGTGCAATAAACCTTTAACAAAAACATTTTTGAGCGGCTACGTTTACAAATCGGGTTCTTTAATGCCGTTGAATACAATCTGAACTCGATAAAATAACAAGTGAAGGTGAATAATTAAATACAATATTCGCTGATAAAGCATCCGTCACTCTCGCCCTCGTGTATTTGCCAGAAAGTGACAACCACTTTGTCATTTATCTACTATGCGACAAACGCGGCCATCATAGGCTCGCAGAACTGGATAAGGGTTCAGTGAAAATCATGATGATGTTGTGGCTACACGTTGACGCTATCTAGATTTAAGGTCACATATGACAGCTCATACATGACGATGTTTATGCTTTCTGCCGGATGAAATCATACGTCGTCCGTAGTTAGTCAGTTGTTTCTCGCCGCCTACTCAACTAAAATTGTTATCTTTTAAACACTCTGCTACCCAAAGATTGTCTGGACGAGATCGCTATTTAGCTATAAGACCGCCTGTTGTTTACCTCTGCTTATTCAAATGTTAATGTCATGTTCTGTATTTCTGTGTATCTGAGGTGTGCAATAAAGAGTATTTGTATTGTATTGTAGTTTTGTTTAATGTAATAAGTGGTAAAAGGGCAGACGAGCCACCTGATGGAACGAGGTCAGCGTCGCTCATGGAATTCATGGATATATGCAATACCGACGCAGTCGTCCATACGATGCCGACCATTGAGTGCTCTGTTTAGTCTCCTCGTGAACAATCCCATGTTATGGCACTCCCGAAACACCTCAGGAGGAAACTCTTCCACAACTTGCAAGTTGGTGGCAAAAACGAGCGTGTTTTGGTATTTACTCGATCGGGCAGGGTTATCGGTTTTCACACGGCCTAAGAGGTGTGTGTGTGTTATGGATACTCGTAAGTCCTATCGCCCCTGAACACGTAAGCTTAAGACACGGAATTTCAAGCATGTGCTAACAAACGTTAATGAAATCAAAATGTTTTTAAATTCATTGCTTCGTATTAGTTTCGGACCTGGGTCTACATCCGCTCTTAGAGATGGATCCAAAGATTTCTGTTTTCATTTTCGCTATTAATGAACTATGATAACATGTTGACAATAGGTAATAACGAGTCTTGTAAATGCTTATCTTAAAGTAAGATCTTCGAAATATTTGTAAAATGTAACGGCACCGTGAAAAGAACAAAAAAATATTCTCTTTCTTTCTTCTTCTCCTTTAAAAAATATTGTTACTGCCTTTGCAACAAAGTAAAATCCCAGCATTGTTTTCCTTTATTTGACCGAGTTAAATTTAGAAGTTTTTATGATTACCTACCTGCCTTAGTGTCTAATACGGGAATATCAAATTGGATATATTTAAATATCACAAATTTTCTTTAGAAATGGGTATGTAGGGTGAGATATACATACCTGGTACATCAGGATGAAAAAGGTTTGTAATCACAGCTTTAACGTACCAGATGCAAGTTCTCAGTTCGCATTTTGAAATTTCTTAAGACTTATACCCGTACATATATTTTACAGCGTGTACCCGCTTCCTCTTCCTCGTTACTGGGAATTGCCTGATCCTAATATATCTGTATGCCAAACTTTCATAAAAATCAGTTCGACGATTAACGCGTTATTAACCAACAAACATCTTCCATTAACTTTCACATCTTCTGCATAAATCGCGCAACACTTCAGAACGGGTACACCTATGAATTTGGCATATTATTTTTTTGTTGTGTTTATTATTGTCAGGACAAGGCTTGTATGTAAAAAAGTAAAGGTACTAAAAATTGCAGGAAAAAAAATGTGTTTTTAAATCTCCATAATAGATGTGAATGAGACAAACGATATACATAAGTACACCCGAGCGAAGCCGGGGCGGGCAGCCTGTTTATAATGTTTTTAGCATTGAGTAATGTATTCTCGCGCTTTGTGTGGCATCACTTTCGTGGACACAGTTTTGTCGAAATGACTACAGATATGGATTTGAAAACTATTTCTTAGAAGTCGGAAATTTTCACCAATAGTTCGAAATGCCACAAAAATTTACAGAGCGGCTAGATCGCTCTAATAACCCGATTAGTTGAAAAGGATACCAGCACCTCTAGCACAACGATTGTCTGTCTCTTTCCTTACAATACAATGCGAGAAAGACGGGCGATGCTACATATGTCGCATGATGAGTGTAGTTGCGGAGAATTGTGCTAGACCGGAACCAATGAGGAACTAAAATATATATATACAGAATTTAACGTGCATATATAGAACGTATATATTTATTTATATGACGTAAATGTAGAACCCCATATGATCCAACCCTACTCGCTCTTACCCGGCCGTTTCTTCAATCTCAGAAATGATTCCCCAATTACGCACTGAATCAAAAAGCCATTAGTCCGCTTGTCAAGCTGCGCACCATTTATTTTGTAATGTACCGTGTCCTGGTGATATTTCCATATTTGCGACCGGAATATTGACAATGACATTATCGCCATATTTGAAACAAACCGAGGATTATCTTATAACTTGGTCAGATAGCGTGTAAATTGATGAACGAATGACAAGAAGATTTAAAAAGAAAATTATAAAGAAAACCAAGAAAGTTGGATAACATCGTATGCTTTAATTTCATGTGCCATAATATTTATTTACCCGTAAGCCATTTGTCTCTACACGCTCATTTAGGATAGGTTTTATTATTAGAATTCCGAAAGGTTCCCGGCTTCGAACAAATACAGATATAAGAATAATCGGTATATGTATATTATAGTTCTCAAAACATTCAGCAAGAAAGGAAGATGCTCGGTTATTTTATGCACGAAATGTTTTTTTATCTGTAAACTTATACAAGTCTATATCGCTGCTGTAACCCGACTTCTCTCTATCGTTGTATTTCTTCTATGGACGGAGGCTTGGGCTCAAATTTGTTGTTCGGCCAGTTTGGTTCAAGTTTATGCTGTGTCGTGTCCAAATCGCGGCTCTTTGTCTACCCCACTTTGTCGCGGCGCTCCTTTGCCCAAACGACTTGCTAAGATTAATTTTGTGCTGTTTCTGAACGATACAAGCCCATGTGAGATTATTCACACACGTCCAAATCGCTGATCTGCGTCGACTCGGAATGACGCGACGACCCCACTTTGTCGCGGCGCTCCTTTGCCCTGTCATCGTTAAACCTACTTGTTCTTCAGCCTTGGTAGATCAAGTTTATACTGCTTCTGTAGGATACATAAACATTCATGTGAACAGACTTACGTGTCCAAATCGCTGCTCTGCGTTTTCTCGGAATGATGCGACGACCCCACTTTGTCACGGCGCACCTTCGCTCTATCGTTGTAAGCGGTCTCCTCAATGGCCAGAGGCTTGGGCGCGTATTTGTTCTTCAGCCTGGCTAATTCGAGTTGGTGTTGTTTCTGAACGCTACACGTTCTTGTGTAGGCGGCCTTCTTTTCTTTCTCTTGCGCTGTAAAGTTCAATTTTGATTAAAAATGGAAACCTGAAGTATGGTCTCACCGGAAGATCAGCGCTGGCTTTTGAGCCAGCATTATGCTGAGGCGGGACCATTACGGGACATACTTAGTTATAGTAATTTATTTTTGTATTGCTGTATAAATATGCCCTCGAATAAATGTATTTTCTTTCTTTCTTCCTGAATACAAATTTTTTCGGGTACATAAAACATGGGTTCTATGAATGCATAATTCCTTTTATGGTCATTTCCAGATATTCAAAAACACGGACAGTTAGAAAAACATCGAAACGGAACAATCAAAAACGTTCAATCAAAATTCAGAATTTCTATAATTCCAAACGCAATTTTCCGCGATACTACAAGTTTGCTGTACAAATATCCTTTTTTAGATCTAAATTAATGCGAAAATATAAATTATTATTAATCAGCACGTGGTGTTCGAAATAAAATTTTAACTCAATGTGAATGATATAATATACACCGTGACCGTTAATAACCCGAAAGATTTAAGCTAACGATACTAGAGCCTAATTAGAGTATATAAAGTTATGTAAAATATAGTCCAAAAACTCATAATTAAGGAGATGTTAATTATTTACAACAAATCAAAAGTTAAAAAATCTCCAGTGTAACACACCTTAAGGGCGTGAGCATGACGTAGCCACCTACTTCTTTTACACGTAGATGCACTAACTGTATGGTTGTTAACCAGTTTCATAAAGAAGTTTGGTATCTATCTACAAAAAGTTTTTACTACCGAAAATATTTTCATCACGAGATAAAAGGATATAACATGCAAATAAAATACAGTGTAGTGTATTAATCCGAATAATTATAATATCTTATCTTACACACTTCAATCTCAAGTAACTTTTTTGCTATCACTGAGAATAGAGATAATTAGGTTTGTTCTGTTCTAAGTCGCGAGAGTGGTTCTTCTTATAACTGGCTAGTTTGAAATTGATTGTCACTAAAATGACACATTACAAATGATAACTAATTGTCACGCAAGATAAAATAACATTGAACATTTTATTGACTGTAATAAATAATATTCGCTATGCCGCATTATCCTTCGGCTCATTTAGCAGATATCCACTTTGTGTACGGATTTTGTGATGGGAACTCGCTCCAGCCAGTCGCCGAATTCCGAAGACGATACCCAAACCGTCGTATACCTCACCATTCGACTTTTGCGGATGTCCATCGACAGTTTCGCGAAAAAGGGCTTGGAAAAGTTCACAGAGAAAGGGCTATAAATCTAGATGAACAAGCAGAGAACAGAA
Organism: Hedya salicella; assembly: GCA_905404275.2. Taxonomy (NCBI): domain Eukaryota; kingdom Metazoa; phylum Arthropoda; class Insecta; order Lepidoptera; family Tortricidae; genus Hedya; species Hedya salicella. Next base: position 12,978,670 of record FR990112.1, on the reverse strand, counting down.
TAATGAACATCATAAAAGAAGACCCAACTTTGTCATCAAGAGCTGTAGCAAGAATGGTCAATATTAACTATAAGCTCGTATGAGGGCTATGGAAAAGGTACGGCCTGCATCCTTTTCACTACAGGAAAGTACACGGATTAATTAACAATGACGGGCTAGCTAGAGTTGCCTTTTGCCAAAGGATGAATCAGAAATTAGTGGAAGATCCTGGATTTCTAAATAAGATATTATGGACAGATGAATCGTTGTTCACGAGAGAGGGAGTTTTTGATTCCCATAATCAGCATATGTGGTTAGAAGAAAATCCCCATGCGAAAAGGGAAAATTCATACCAGCACAAATTTTCCGTAAACTTGTGGGCTGGCATTATTGGGAATAAAATAATAGGTCCCGTCATATTTCCAAATAGACTGAATTCTCACAACTATTTATTAATTCTAAATAATGAATTAAACGACCTGCTAGAAGATGTCGATTTGGAAACCCGACGAACTATGTGGTTCCAGCACGACGGATGCCCGGCCCACTTCGGCTTGGATGTTCGTAATTGGCTGAATCAACAATACCCCGAGAGATGGATCGGCCGTGGGAGCGAAGTTTTAGCATGGCCTGCCCGGTCACCGGATTTAACTCCGCTAGATTTCTTTCTATGGGGAACTCTGAAAGATAAGGTTTACTAAACACCTGTGAACTCCAGAGAAGAGTTGTTAATAAGAATTCAAACGGTTTCAGAAGAAATCAAGAACACTTTTCACTTATGTTAACTTGAATCATGAAATCCGTTCAAGATTGAATATTTGTGCTGAAAACGGCGGTACACATTTTGAAAATCGAATTCATTAAATTACTCGTAATAAAAATGCGTAACTGTTTCATGCTGTTGTTTATTTTACTGTAGGTACAGGTTAGCATGATCGCTGTTACAACAAAGTCCCTTTCCTGTATGAGGTAAGAGGTAAGTATGATGTAAAAAAATAAGTAGTATTATTATCCTTCGAATATTATCATGCCTAACAATTTATGGTTGTGATTGTTAGTCAAAAAAAAGATACCTAAGACACAAAGTTTCAATAATAATGTAAGAGCACTTTAATGTCGTAGCACCTAATAAAGTTTGGATACATAAGTTTTTGTGGTATTTTGTGGTGCCAATAAATAAAAATAATTTGAACACAAACATCGTGCTAGACATAACTTGACACTTCTTGTCATTCATGGAATACAAGTCACGCCATTCGCCTTTCATCGTATGATTTCGGAGCAATTCGTGAAGTGTCATGCTCGCTCTCTGTTCTTCAACTTGAGATTCCCACCTAAAGGCTTGTTCACAAAGAAGCGGGCAATTAATAAGATTTAATTCGTACTGAAATAGTAATTTAATTAAGACACATAATTAGACCCATGTTGATATAACATTATTTACTTGTACAGTCGTCAAAAATATGTGGTTTAAATCTTTCGGGTTATTAACGGTCACGATGTATATACAATGTGGATGTGGATGTACTTTAATAATAAATAAATAAATAAACTCACTTTCCATGACGAGACCTGGTTCACAATGCCCACAGGTATCGATTCCTGGATGAATGTGACATAGCAGTTTTGTTTCACCTATTTGAAGAGTGCTTCCATGCAACACCTGAAAAAAAATGTTGCCCATCCATTATTACCTTCATTAAGTTAGGTTGTTGTATTTTTATGTTACCCTCCTGAGGTCTCGTGTAGTAATAAAAGTAAAAATTAAATTGAGTGAACGCTCATAAAATTGAAGAAGGATCGAAATCCAAAATTCCATTGTTTACTCTGGGAACATATACACATATTAAACATCTTCTGTAAGTTATTAACAGCTGATTACGAATGTCTATCGGAGAAAAAACAGGCATAATCAGCCTCTAACCAGGCACAGTGCACACCGCGTTAGGGCGCGCGGCTAAAACCAAGTACCTACCGGTGGCCTCATTAACGAGGCCTATCGGTAGTGGTCGCGCACTGTCAGGGGACGCACGGGCTTGCGCTAACTACCGCTTCGTTACGTATCAACGCTAATGAAATAGGCGGTTTTATTGAACATCGAACCTTCTATACATGTACCTACTGTCATTTATTTATTTGACAGCCTAAGAGAGCATTGGTAAAATAGGATTTTACTATCCGACCGATGGCCGTGGAGCTTAAAGGTTCTCGAGTGGCGAGCGCCTACAGGACGACGAAGCGTGGGGAAGGCCTCCAACAAGAGAGACCGACAATCCAGATTGTGGGAAACCTTTGGATAAAGGTAGCGCACGACCGGTCGCTGTGGAGATCCTTCGGAAGGGCCTTTGTCCAGCACTAGAAGTCTCTAGGCTGACATGATGATGATAATATACGATCGAATTACAGGCCGAAATGATAGCTACTGCTGACTATAATTTTGACGGCTCCTCAAACGTGTCACCTGGCCTGGGGTAAGCACTTCAGTTTTCCTGGTTACATTATAATGCAAAAAAACCGACGAATGTAGTGAGATTACTAATTGATATAGAAAAGATGCAATGCGTTTATTTTTCACAATTACTGTATTGATCAAACGTAGAAATATCAAATTAAGCCTAAAGAGGTGAAATAAAAAAAAGTTTTATCTATAATACATATTACGACGCAGTCACAGTATTTTTGGTGTCGAAAAAAATTAACTTTACCTTGTGATTCTTTCATTCAACGAAGGATAACAATACGGTTTAATAAAATAAAAAATGTATTATAACTAAACACTTAAACCCACTTTTTAACGGTCAAAACGACGCTCCTCACTCCTCAATACACTTGTGACATGAGTGACGTCACGTGTCGCTCGATTTGTATGGAGTGTTTTAACGCCCGCACGTTATGCCTGACTTTGATTCTAGATTTTAACTTTTCTATGGCTTAATTTGAATGGCTGTTATTTACATTTCTTAGTCATACGCAAGGACCATTAAAACAAGAGGACTGACACTTGCCATACGTTGCATCGTGTTCCGATCGCAAGGATTTATTCTGGCAAAAACTAGAGGGCGCCATAAAAATATCATGTAACTATGTTATAATTGAATAAACAAACACAGTATAGTAATTGTAGGTAATAATATATCATAATAATTTTCCAATTGTATTTTTTTATCTTAAATTGTATTTGAATAATAACTTATAGATGAATGAATTGACGTGTAAAATGCTAACATTTTATTAATAAATGCGTATGACTAATTAGTTCGCAAATAACTAATAATAAATAAATCGTATCATATAATAACTGTGCAACGCTTGCAAAGTTGAATAATTGTAAAAAAAATCTTATACATAGATGGCGTTGTACGTATCGGGGAACGGCTTATTGTATGAAGATGGTCAGTTAATGGTCCTTGGTCATAAGGAAAAAATAATACATCTTCTCTATTTGACATTAGATGAGACCACTAAGTGAACTTACATCAACGGGCTCGCTAACGATTTGGCTCTCAGATATCCTCACACCATTCAGAGTGGTCCCATTCTTTGACCCTAGATCTGTGACCGTGTACGTTCTTCTACTCATGTCGTACCTAATATCCAGATGATTCTGAAACAAAGACCAACGATTATGAGAATAAAGATATGAACCTCTCCTATTTAGATTAAAAAAGAAATGCGCCATCTAGTGACATACAATACAATAACTCTTTATTGCACACTAGAAGGCGCCCGCAACTTTGTTCGCGGAGGCGAAAAAGTCATAACCCCCTCTTTTTCCTGTAGCATAGTCGGGTAAGAAGTATCCTATGCCATCTGGAGATACCCAGCTACCCGTGTACCAAAAATAGTTGAATTCCGTTAAACCCATTTTGCGTGATGATGCCACAACGACACATACAAACATTTAATTTTTACAACTTTATAATAGTACTAGCTTTTCCCCGCGACTTCGCTCGCGCAGAGGGATGAAATGTGTAAATGTAACAAACAATTAAAATTAGCTCAGTTTGGCGAATAGAATCGAAACTACATAAATCCCTAATGTTTTAGTCATCCTGAACTTCGCAATAAAAATGTCACAATGAACAAAACTCGGGGTTTTCTAAGGCTTTTTCATTTATTGTTAAAAAACCCATTCTATGAATGAATATCCTCGAAAATTGTAGCCTATGTCCTATTCTGATATCTAAGCTATATTACTGAAGAGTTTTACGCAAATCTGTTGTGTAGTTGTTGCGTAATAGTGGAACGTACAGACTTACGTTCACGTTTATAATATAGATATAATAGATGTCACAAACAGAGTGCAGAAAACAAAACATTCAAGGAGAGGTAAACAACAGGCGGTCTTATCGCACATACAGGGTGGTCAGTGGCGTGCACAATTCTGGCCAAGGAAGGCAGTTTTTCTGTGCCTATATGGAGCCATGGTCGTTCAGGGTAGGCAGTGCCTTTGTGCCTATATGGACCGCACGCCACTGAGAGTGGACCACTAGATCAATGAGGGGAGTCACTAGAGACATAGTCACCTCACATACCACTCGTTTGGGTATTGCACTATAACAACGGTAGGATTGCGTTATTTTATTACTAGAGAGGGGATTTGAAGTAGCGATCTCAATATTAATACGGATATGACTTATGCAATTTGTTAAATACATTCAATGTTGTTTATATAAGGTCTTACAGTCTATTATTATACACCGCACACTGCGATGTTAGCTAAATAAGAAAATTAAAAACTTGAAAAAATAAACTATTTCAAAAATTTACCAACGATGCTTTTATTTACTATCATAATTTTTGTCCAATATTTACAAAAGCTTACAAACGCGTTTTTAGTTTTTTGTTTCGATAAGTTACATTATTTTTGTGTGTAATAAATTATACCAGTCATATCCATATTAATATTGAGATCGCTACTTCTCATCCGCTCTCTATTTATTACTGAGATCCTACTCGTATTACCACATTCTGGCTCAATTATCAGACCAGGGGCCCAATTCTCAACTCACGCGGAAGTCTGTTTCCAACAATATAAATTAAAAATAGACTTCCGCTTGTAATACAAGTTACAAGCGTTTATGAAACGGGCCCCAGCTCCATTGTGCCATATTATTGTATTGACATCGAAGTTACGTAGGTATGCCAAATATTAGCTCAATCGGTAACCGGGAAGTGGGTCAAATTTAACTCGCAAGATTTCACCCACACTAACATACATACTAATACGGCAAGTGAAATAAATGCCTGAAAAAGCTCGTAAAAAACCGCCCAAGTACGAATCGGACTAGCGCAACGAGGGTTCCGTAAAAAATATACGCTAAAAACGGCCGTAACAATGAAAATCCAAACATAGCAGAGCCTTACTCATAAGCAAAATGACCCCACAGTGTGGGGTCATTTCATATTGGTGAATCATACAGACAGACATAAAAAATTAAGATGTTCAAATGATTATCGTTGCTTGTACTGGCAGAGGGCTTGCAGTGGGCGGGGCGAACCGAGATATTTACCTTCTCGCCGGCTAGACTGGGTTGTGGCGATCAGTCCGGGGCTGGCGCCGAGCGAGTAAGCGTACGCTACGATCTGCCGTCTGGATAGATCGGTCTTGGAGCGTGTCGTATTGATAGATATACTTACCTTAACAATTGATTATAAAAGCGCCATGAAATGCACTTTGAAAAGAGGTTACGTGAATTGTTCTGTAAATGGATGTTTGAATACATATTATAAGGACGGAAAATACTCTTTTTTGTCAAATTGTGAACAGTATGTTATTTTTTTATAACTTACGAAGTAGGTACGTGTTTATTGTTAAACTGTGTTTTACGTGACTTGAACCATTAATTAATAAGATTTAAGTATCTACAGAATTTCACAGTAGGTACTGTGTGTGTACAAAAGAAAAATCACTTTACTTACATTGTTTTAAACTACCGTGGTTATTAGGTAGGTATGCGGAGGTGAATTTTTCGCGTCATATATTATAATAATAATAAATAGTTTCATTATTAAATTAAAGTCTCACAATTGTAAATACATATATTTGTTTCGGATTATAAAATTTGAGTCTTTTTTGTGAAACCCATAGTAAGCTCTCACAACATCCTATCCTATACTTTCCTATCCTTTTATCTTTATTTCCTTTTCAGGATGACATAAGAATTTGTTAATTAAATAAATGTACTTAAATGAAATATGTCTTTTTTATCGCTATGTTATGTGCGATAGCTACGAAACGGCTGAGTTGTTGATTTAATTGACATATGTGAAGTAGCTTGTACAGTCAGCGGCAATTTGACAGATTCCAGTAGTAAAATCGTCAGCTACTTTTGATGCTGACTGTACTTAATGTCGGCTCACTTTACCCAAACAACATCTGGTAAGCTACAACACTTTTCTCCTCATTGATGTATTCCTGGCGTGACAACCCTAGCACTATACGTGCCGCGTATGTATGTATAGTTGAATTATCGAGAAGATGGAATTGCATTTGTAGTGGTGGTACCGTTTGCAACGAAAGGAGAATAATTTACTCTTAACTTAATAAAATGACATACCCAAGAAGTGGAATAAGTAGTAGTCCTCTGTTTTTTTCTTTTATTCGCTATCATGTTCTTCATCTGAGCTGTCACAAGTATTGATAATAAAATTGTCTGTTATTTGATCCATTTCTCCTTCCTGACATCGATATTTATTTTCTTCACTTTCGACGTGGTGACAAATATTTTCCCAGTCCTCAGCAGTGATGGTATTCATTCGTTCAGTTGCTAAACTCATAATGCCTTGCATGTTTAATGAAACGTTTCTTTTTGCTACATATCCTTTTACCATGGACCAAATATTTTCGATCGGATTGAATGTCGGGTGATACGGTGGCAATCGTAATACGGAGTGGCCATCTTCTTTTAAAATTGCATCTATGTGGTACTCGCGAAACCGCTCTTAATTTTGTTTAATTAATTCATACAAACTGGTTTTGTACATCAACCGGTTATACGAAATGTTGTGTTCTGTCAACCAATCCATCATTTCTTGTTTATTAGAATTTGACGTTGGAGCACGATTCAAAAGTTTGTTGTGATAGGACGCATTATCCACGATAAGTACGCTATTCGGTTTGAGGTTCGGTATTAATTTTTCTTTTAACCATTTTTCGTAGTTGACAAAGTTCATCTGGTCATGGTAATCTCCCGTTTTTGGGTTTGCCTTAAACATTAACAAAGCGTTGGGAATAAAACCATATTTTCCTCCTGCGTGCACTATTATTAACCGCTGGCCTGTACTGATTTGTTTTTTTACACCAAATTCTGTTCCATCGGTCCAAGCTTCTCCGGACACATGTGAAGTGTGGATGTAGGTTTCATCAGTATAAACTAGTGGTCTATCTTGAGATCGATATTCCGCAATTTTGATAAGGTAATTTATTCTTAGCAGTCGTATGTTGTGTTTTTCCATTAATATTTTTCGGTTGTCCTCGGTCTTTTTCCATTTAAATCCTAATTTTTGTTTTCGTAAGGTGGAAATGCCAAATTTGTAATCTATATCGGATTTTAACACAGAGTGGAGTCCCTTTAAGGTTGGAAATTGCTTATGGGACAGATGAAAATTGTATATAGTTCTCCGGATGACTTCCTGATCAAAATCGTCTACTGCTGATGACGGACAAGGACGCAACTTTTTATTCTTCGGGGAGGTGAATTTCTTTGTTGTTGCGAATTTCTCGCTGTTGCTCTCAGTCACAATGTTATAAACAGTAGAGAGACAAACACCTGTAGCTTTTTCAACTAACTGGGCAGCGGTGTAAGGCAAGTTTAAATTTTTCGTCAGTTCATTTTCAAAATATTTATAACAGTTGAAAATTATTTGCTTACTTTGACTCTCAATAGGACCAAAATTACTTACAGCCATATTTTTTTAAAATTTAGAAATTATTCGTAGTCGTACGGGCGGACGCAATAATTAATTGAGAATACAATCAAATCAGATGTAAAAATATACGCACAACGTAAATAATATTGACAATTTCACACTGACATTATTTTTGTTTTTAGTTCTTTGATATATATATATATATATATATATATATATATATATATATATATATATAACAACCTCTTTGTATGCTGATAGTACAAGAAAATAGAAAATTCAAATACAGAATGCCTGTAAACAAACAATACTACTACATATGCAATTCCACGCTCTCGATGATTTAACTATATATGAATACAAGTTATACGATAGTCAGAGAGGCATATAGTAGGCACGTTTCTCATGCGTAAACAGCGTTTTTACGATGAAGTGAAATTTCTGTACTTGTACTATTACTTATTCTGTGGTACTGGTTAGTTACTAGGATATCTGGAAGTACCCTATAGATTTACCGTGAACTGCAATTTGTATGGAAATACCTTTTTTAATGAATGTGTCTTTTCAGCCCCGGATCTACGATTTATTCGAACCGGGGCAAAACCTTGATGGTGGCGCCCCCTCCCTTCAGTGTTTGAGAAAAACTGTTAAAACTGCCAATAAATTGCATTATTTGTGACCAAAACCTATGAGATTGTAGGAAAAGATATATATTAGTTCGATATTACACACATAAAGGTGCGTCCACATTTGTATCATTTGCCCGTATCAGATCATCGTCGCGTAGCATGATCGCGTGTTACGATCACGCGTTTGGACGTTGCGCCGATCCGATCACTCGAAATCCATTTGCTACGCGTATCACGCACTTGTATCGGAAGAGTGCGGCATTAACGGCGCGCCGACAGTAAGCGTCCAAGCAGCGCGATACGCAGTCATGCTACGGCACGGTGATCGGATACGAGCAAATGATACAAGTGTGGACGCACCTTTAGGCCCTGGTAGGAGTTCGTAAAATGCATACCCTTGAAACATTGTTATCCTCTAAAAGAACAGTATGAGCACTGCCTTCCCTGCCAACCGTCCCACCATCTTTGGTCACCAAGAACAAGCTGCCCACTTTCAGTTTTGGTAAATTAGTCTCCCGTACTATAACACGCATGCATGGCGGGTGATGTTTAGCTATTGAATCTGTAACAATAAATGTATGAGAGATTAAAAAGTAATGAACGATTTAAATAGTTTCGAAATTAAACAATATTATAAGGAAACCAGAGTTTTAAGAAGTACGAGCAAGCAGGGCTGAAAATTTGAAGTAGCAGCAAAATCTAACGCATACCATTTCAAAATTTAAAATACCATCGAAGCACCTTTCAATGTGTAAACACGAAAAATTTTTCGATTACGTGAAATCGTGTAGTAAAAAAATTACCCTCATGAAAACATTACAGCTATTCTATGATTACGAGTAGGATAACAGCTCTTATTTTTTTTTTATATTTATATATCCTTAATTTTAAAAATGTATAACTTGATATTTTTTATAAAAATACAATATCTCCATATTAACAGACGGAGTTTTAATTTACCATCATCATTACTAATAGTTGACATGCTAGCATCAGAGTCATCGCCATCATCAGCAGACTCAACATCTTCCTTTTTATCTTCTTTCTCATTATCCGACTCGCTGCATTCTCCCTCTTCTAAATCTTGAACAACTTCTTTCTTCTCTCCATCTTCTTTCATATTCACATCTTTATCAGGAGTTTTCATTTTTTCAAGAAAGATATCATCTTTTTCAACTGCTTTTTCACTTGCTTCAGAAGTTTTCATGTCTTTATTATGACTACTCATATCTCCATTTAATTCTTTATTTTTATTCTTCTTCCTCCGCTTGGCCTTGCTTCCTTCTTCATTGTCTTCTTTCTCCTGTAATAGAACATTCACTTTGGTATTGGGTAGTTACTTTTCATCATTTAATTACCTAAGGCGGTTTGGCCTCGGAGTGAAACCTGAGATAGATTTTTCGTCAGGTTATCAATGTCGGCTTCTTCACGTTTTCTTGCCTGTGAAAGAAATCAGAAAACTGAATTTAATCAGGTATGCACCACCCTTAGAATGCCAATGATTATGCTAAAATATAGAGTAAGAAGTCCCGAAGGTAAATTCACTGACAGAAGCATAAGCAAATAAAATAATTAATAAATAACAACAAAACAATACATATCCGGCACAATCTTACAGAAATCGCCCTAGTCGCAAACTAAGCAAAGCTTGTCGTATGGGTACCAGATCAATATAATACTTAAAAAAAAATAAAACATCCAAGAAAAAGAACAAATATTCATGCTCATCACACAACCTCTGGCGAGGGTTCGAACCTGTGACCACCAGCCATTGTGCAATCAACTTAGTCACTGTGTTCTTCCGGAAGTGGATTAGAATACTGAAATTGACGCAAACATAGGGCAGTTGCAGATGTACGTGGATGTCAATGCTGATGTGATTCTATGTTAGATTTTTTTATTCACTATCTTGCAGTAGAGTTTCGTGTTATAACTATGGCGTTCAGGGATTAAAAAAGATTTATACTATGACTTACCTTTTTGAGTTTTCTAGCTTTCTTCTTTTCATGGGCTTCATATAGAGGATTTGTGGCTATCTTGCTTTGATCAGGATAAGAGTGGAATTCAAATGTTTGTTTGTCTTTGGAGTAGTGATAGTAGCACCCAGTGTCAGGATGATAGTATAAACCAAGTTCCTGAAATTTTTTTGATAGAAAATATTTAAAGTGATTTTTCATACTTAAATAAAACAATAAATCATAATTTAACTAATTTTAACTAAAACTATAGTGATATTTGGGCATTTCTACTTAAAGTTGATTAATAAGCAGTTATTAAACTTGAAGATAGTGGTAAGTAATAACAAAAATTACAATTATAAAACATGTTACATGATAAAATAGCCTAGCATTTTAGTTTTGATTAAATTTATAAATTTTCAATTTTTACATCATATGTTAAATAGAGAAACAAAACATTGATTTAAACTTACACGACCTTCACACATTATCACAACACAACAAAACGGAGCTTAATCGCGTATAAATATGATTTATTTAACTACCTTTCGTTGGTAATTCTTCGACGTTTCGGACGTCGCGTTACGTCTATGGTCTCAAAGGAAACTCACGTCCGAAACGTCGAAGAATTACCAACAAAAGGTAACTAAATAAATCATATTTATACACGCCCCGTTTTGTTCCGTTGTGATAAAACTTTAATAACCTAACAGTGACATTATTTACTATAAGTAAATAAAGTTACTTACAGCACTATAATAGTAACCAGTCTTGTAATCATAGTACATGCCTGCAGACTCCACAAATACCATCCCCGACTGCTGCATGGCACTCTGTGCTGCCTCTTTCACCTGTTCAGCTATACTCTTCTCATTCTCTTCACTGTTCAAATTCCAACCGCTATTTTTTTCACTAGCAACATTTGAAGATTCCGAATTTGAAGTTCCATTATCTATTGTTTGACTTTCATTGTTGTCAGTTCTTGGTTGGATTTCAGCTGAGTTATCATTTTCAGTCTTATCTGTCTGAGTAAATGCATCCTGGCATTTTATACTATTGACCTGGTTATTGTCAGAATCATGACTGGTTAAAACTGTGTCTTTAATGTTGTCATTTTCAGTCTGTGTGGTTGAGCTTACTGTTGTAATGATTTTCTGAAATAAGTCAAACGGTAATTAAATACTTTGGAAAAGAATGATTTCAATGACAGCATATTTTGTGTTATAAATAAAACAAAATGCAGCTATTATAAGATGGTTAAGCTTAAGTAGAAATGTGTATTTTAATAAAAAAATCTAAATGTTAACAGATTCCAACCCCAGTAATAACCATACTTACTTCTCAGAACCTTTCAAAATTACTTCTGCTAACATGCTAGTTTTTTTATATATAGTTCTATAATGTGTACAAATATAATAACAAACAACAGCTTGTCTGCTAAAGAAAATTAGATAAAATCACCTTTTGTAGTATACTTGCAAAGATTGCAAGAAAGGATCGACAACAGCTAATAAAAGTTTACATCTGGAGCATTGCATTATATGGCAGTGAAATGTGGCCATTGACACAAAAGGATAGAGAAAGATTGGATTGAGGCATTTGAGTTGTGGTGCTGGAGGAAAATGGAAAGGATCAACTGGACAAAGAAAGAGCCTAATGAAAAAGTACTTACTAAGAATGGTAGGGGAAAAAAGATGCCAGTTAAGAACTATAGAAACCAGAAGAGAGATGATGATAAGGCACTTGATATGACATGATGGGTATTTTAAAAACATCATTGAGGGAAAAATCAAGGGGAAGAGAGGAAGAGGAAGACCCAAACTCCTTAACCTTGCACAAGTAAAGCAGAGAGTAAACCTCAGGCAAGCAGTGGCTATTACTCCACCCACAAGAGCTCTCAAGTTAAATGATGATGGAGGATAGTAAACCAAACTGTAGAACATAAGTAAGGTATACCAGTTTTTTCATTCGCTGCTTCATCATATTGAGGAGCCGTGTTTGTTTCCTTATTCTGTGTCTCATTTTTAACACAAGCTTCAATACTTCAGGTCTGAATTTCAGAGACAACCGGAGACTTCGTATGTTAAATGAACCTTTATGCATTTTTGCTGGTTTCGTTTCACTTGAGTTATGAACCTCCATTTTTACATGTATCACTAGTTAATACAGTGCACTCTGAACTAGGCAAACTATCATCAATAATTAATTAAGTTCAGATAAAAGTATTTTTTAAAGCAAATAAAATATAGTCGAACTTGACATTGGCAATGACAGTGACAGTTTTGAGCCGTTTTTCGATGACTGCTAGCAACACTAAATGAAAATTTCCGTAGTGTGCTGTATTTGTTCGGCCACCCACTAACCCTTTCCAACCCAGCCGAGTATGAGAAGGATTACGATAATAGACCTTGTGTAACGTCCATATCAGTACCGGTAAACGAAAGAATACTCGGCAACTTGTATTCATATTTCAGTAGTATGTTTTTAAAACATTGATTTAAACTTACACGATCTTCACTCATTATCACAACACAACAAAACGGGGCTTAATCGCGTATAAATATGATTTATTTAATTACCTTTCGTTGGTAATTCTTCGACGTTTCGGACGTCGCGTTACGTCCATGGTCTCGAAGGAGACTGGAGTGGCGAAATCAACGTCTTCTAGCCGCGCGAGTTTTTCGATCTACCCGTGCTTGATGTTTATTATTAGGTTGAACGAGAGCTAGAGTGTAGTGTGTCGGTCTAGTGACGACCGTAGTGTTCAACCTAATAATAAACATCAAGCGCGGGTAGATCGAAAAACTCGCGCGGCTAGAAGACGTTGATTTCGCCACTCCAGTTTCCTTCGAGACCTTGGACGTAACGCGACGTCCGAAACGTCGAAGAATTACCAAAGAAAGGTAATTAAATAAATCATATTTATACGCGATTAAGCCCCGTTTTGTTGTGTTGTGATAATGAGTATGTTTTTAGCACCATAAAATATTTTTGATACAGGGTCTTAAGCCACGCTACGCCACTGCTTAGATGCGTACGGTATCAAAAACGATGATGCTACTGAAATGTCACAAGTAGAAATCCACGACAGTTTGAGACTTTGTCAAACTTGTCATGGAGTCTCATTTCGTGTGATATGATATGCATCTGAGTTAAATACACAGACAATGGACAGAGTCCGCGATTCCATAATTTATTATTTTTCTAGTACTCGATCAGATAATGTTAACGGCGGTCACAACTCGGCCTAAGAGGTCCATTATACGAGTCTGTCCGATTTCATCCGTACCCGCAGGATTTTAACAAAGCTCACGGACTATAGGTATAATAAATATTAATGAAATAATACAACTATTTTTCTTTATAGAAATTTATTACAATTATTGCCTGTACGCTGATGATTGGCTTAATTCATATTATCAGTCAATATATATTAGAGATTGCCGATTAGGAATGTCTAATACAAATAAAATAACCCAATTATTTGCCAAAAGTATCTTACGGTGGAGAAATGTGATGTACAGAAGAATTTAGTCTTTTCGGAATTCCTAGTTCGTATGGTGCCAACCCTATCGTTCTAATGCTATACAATAATTAAGTGGGACGATGATGATACGAACTTCTCAAACAGTTTTGTCTCTTATGCTGGAAAGTGTGAATGCAAATGTAATTACATTCCACGTGTTTAACGTCAACATAGAATTGAAATGAAATGACACTATATAAACACACATTATATTTTCACACTATAGTCATCTCATAACTGTTTCTGAACATAATATGTTTTTTTTCAAGTCATGCAAGATTTAATTTATACTTACTAAGGATTGCATTCTTAACGTCTTTTCCTGAATAGGACATTAGCATTCAACTTTCATGATAAATTTAGATCCTATTTTCAACATATTTTTTGCTTTGGAAAACTACACTGATGCAACTTTTTAAAAAGACATCAATATTTACTTGTATATTTCCACACAATACTTGAACAATTTTAAATGATTTTAATTTACTTGCACTATAAGTAAAGGAGTTATTTTTCAATGGTGTTGAGGTCTCTTTACATCTTAGTCCTTATTTGATAAGGTGGACAGCACTTCAGCAATAAACTTACAAAATAAATAAGCCCTTAACAATCGCTCATTAGTCTCAATTAAACCTTGTAAAAAAGATTTTTCAAACATAACTTATTTCCTAAGTTTATACAGTGTCTTCAAGTTAAAGTACATTTATAAATCACAATTTATACTTATCTTACAAACATGAGAGAATTCCGATTAATTTTGGTATAATACTTATCAGAGCGTGAAGTTATTATCATTTTTTAACTAAACTACTAGTTTTTAAAGTTTAGTTAGTTACATAGTTTTATACAAGAAACAAAAGAATATGTCTCGCTATTTACAAGCAGTCCTTTATAGTAAAAAAAGTTCGCGGATAATTTAATGAAGATAAATTTAACTGTTGTTACATAATTATTTGTAACGTTAAGCTACTAGATTAGATTAGATTTTGTGCAAATATATCAGATGTCTGATCACACAAGTTGCCTATGGGGAAGATATATGGACGTACAGTATATATATATATATATATGTAATTAAAGCAGTTCGAAATCCTGTTATAGTATATTTTTATCTTGCACAATTTCCAATCGAATACATTAGGAATAATTGTAAACGGATATAACTGAAGCTTATATAACTGGAGTTTGCAAAGCCAGCCGTTTGACAACAAACAAATCGATCTTGAATTATATGACTATTTGAGGTTTTAAATTTCCATGTGAAGTCTATTAGAAAAATACAAAAGATTTATCTCACATCTTCTTTTTGCTAAAAAGTGAGAGAAGTAGTCATTAAAAATTCAATGTGAAACTGAGATTGCAACCTCCAGTGCACTATATAAGCTTCTTGGACTTAACAAAATTAAACCTTGTCGACAACACAACAACAATAATAAGTATATGGTTCAACTCAGTATGAAACATGTCCTTGAATTAACGTTTTCAAACTAACTTATTAGGTTTTAGTGGCACTGAACAGGTAAATATTATTTAGCCCAATTTTTCTCCGCAGTGCAAAGAGTCAGCCGAATTATAAATTTATAGACTCAACAAGATTCACGCACGCAATCCTCTCAAAACTTACCACAACTGACTTATCATATCACTGTATACACTAAAAACTAGTTTAATCCGGTTATCACCGACCACTAACCCTTTCCTATGCGGGGTTAAAATTTGCTACTTGACCCTCAAATTTTAAGAACATGTTCCGCACAGATTCGTACCTAAGCATTCGGCGGGCTAACAATTTTCTACATCCTGCTGCATAGTGGTCCTAGTGAACAGCTCCAAGGTCAGAGCACTTAGGAACATGGGGATGGACCTGTGGTGATGAAGATGCAACTCTACCAGGTCTTCTAAGGTAGCGGAATAGTCCGTGTGCACCATTTCTATTCCGTCGTCGCATAATGTAAATGTAAGATATTCTTCTGCTGATTCTGCATACATATTAGATATTCTGGAATATAAGAATTTATATTGTTACACGGCAGAATAAAACACTTTATAAGTCATGAAGACAGTAGCAAGGACAATTCAAAATAGGAAGGAAAACGATTTCGTGCGTGTGGTACTTTTCCATCGCCGATTTTATCATTTTTATGAAATACTATATTTATGTGCAAAACTTAAATACACGAAAATCGTGATTAGCTTATGAATGAGAGAGAGAAACTTTATGTAAGTGGTCGACTTCCATAAAATCAGAAATGTATGTCTTTCTGCATTTCCGTTTTTCGCCTTTTTATATAAAAGCTTTATTTTAACAGGACTTTACTATTACTTTTTGTATGGAGCTATACTCTGTTACCATGCATTATTACGAAAATTTCATAGATTAGCTATGATTTATTGCTGACTGTAAATGATCTATTGATATACACAAATGACAACAAATAACATCTTATATTTTTTGTTTCTTGTGTTATGGTTTGTGTAATTTGTGCGGAAAACGACTTATTTAAGCTGGTACAAAGTTACCTGCGCAAAATTTTAAAATGACCCACGTAATGTATTGTGTTCGCCAGATTTCGGAGTTATAACGATTTTGTAAAAAGAAGTCTAATATTTTCAAGATTTATGTTTGTATGTGTGCGAATTTCTTTATTCCCTTACCTATAATTTTTATGTCCAGTTCTGTCCAATTTGTAACCAAGGAGCATGTAACAGACATCTCTGTACTCCTGCGCCGATGACATGAACTCTTCTTTCATTCTGAAAATAACCGCATTCTTTATACAAATACGTAAAATTGAGAGCGATGAAAAAGGGGCACACTGTACAGAAATTCAAAAGTGTACCCGTTTTCATCTCAAATAGTACCTTAATATTTAGAGACTACTGACGAAACATTCGGAAAGCCTGATTACATTATATGTTGAAGCGATGTGTATACGAAGATGATTATATAATACTACATTTAAAGAAGTTTATAACAACAAGCAACCATATATATCGTCGGGGATAGTGCAATACCGTGTAACTAATACATGTTGATAAGATTCTATATACAAACAGATGTGACGTATTTTCTTGAAATTTGAACTTTAAATCCACAAGTTCTAGTTACGCGGCATTGCACTATCACCGACTATATGACCCAATAATGTTTCTAATCTAATAGATTATAATATTTAAATAATTAAAAAGCTCGTTGATACGATCAATTCGTAACATAACGAAGTTTTCTAAAAATCATATCACATTGGCGTAAATACTCCGTGATGTCGAATTGATATTAACTGTAGTATTTTAAAACACCAATATATCAATGTCCCCATTACACTAACAGATAACAAAAATAATTATGCACTTCAGTATAATATTTATTATTCATGCTTATTGGATAGTTGACAATTTTCAATATAAAAATTATTGCAGGAAATAATAATGCGTTATATCCGATCACCAGCCATTGTCTTGCAAAAAAATAAAAAACACCGGAAGAAATCTGTGGCGCATAATTTAATATAATAACAGCTCTGTATTAAATAAATACAAAAGTTAAAATATAATGACTAGTATATAGCGACAAATTGTGCAAAATGATCGTTTACGACCGTTAAGCTTATGTATTACACTGGAGGCTGCATTTCGAATAACCAATACAAGACGCTTTTATATTTTAACTCAGGTCCTATCTTTTCAACGAGGGGAGGAGGGATATTTCTAACTAGTTGAGGTCACTCTGAAGAAAGATATTACAATACGGTATTTGACTATCATCAAAATAAATTATTTCACACTAACTAAAACAAACCGTCGGATGGGGGCGGCGCACGACCGGTCGTTATGGAGATCTTTGTGGGGGGCCTTTATCCAGTCCTTGAGCTAATATGATGTGATGATGATGAACCAGAACAAACATTCAAAAATACAGAAATGACAAGTGACGTGTCCTGTCTCGCTACACAGATCGTCACTTGTCACCCCTCCCGTACCGCTCCCATACCTCAGGAACAGACTCAGTTAAGAGGATAGACTAGCAAAAGGCCTTTTGGAATTAGGTACTTATTCGTAGTACCCTATTTCCTCTTCCAAAACTGGACAATTTTAGTTTTTCTTTCACATATGTTATTTAATATAGGGCTTCGGCTGCTTTGCTTTGTTTTTCTTTTATATTTGTTAAATTTGTTTACTGAACGTGTGCTTATGGCGCAGGATGGTGGCATTTTTTGCAGTCTTACAGGGCCTCTAATTCTTCAAATAAACAAATTATTAAGAAAAATAAAACATAGGGGCATGGCACAGGTAAGTATAGATTATATTTATAAAAAAAAATGGTATAAGACAATAGGGAACATGCATTAAATTTTTTCATCGCTTTTCTTAACGATATATCAAAATACCGTAAAAACTATTCCAAAAAGTGAAATTAAAATTAAAATCGGCCAAGAAATACGTATGATATAAGCATTTTAAACTACTAATTAGACAGCGATTTGACAGAGGTCCGACATAGACTGTTACGTCACAGTCCACTACAGTCATATAAACTCCATTTTAAATTCTGTTTTGCTAGAAAGAGATAGAATGAAATGTTTGATGGCTTACATCTTGGGTATTTTTATACTTATTCGAAAAATTCTTTTTGTCTACTGTTTGTTACATGAATAATAAGCTTTTAATAAAGCAAAAATTAAATTTTTTGCATAATCCCTATTATCCCGGGAGAAAACGGGGGATTACGTTTGTATGGAGGAACGACCACTAGTATGTCCTCTTAAGCGTTAGACTTGTAGCACTGAATTTTGTGACGTCACGCAGTAGTATTTTCATACAAATTTCATACTAACGGATCGTTCTGAATTTCTGAGATTACCTATTTTAACCTGTTTGTCAAATACCGAATTGCAAGCCGTTTAATTTTATAATTGATGGTCAGACTGACTGTGTCTCCAGTGTTATACGTATGCTCCTTGCAAGTGGCTAAATAAAAGTACATGAGCCCAAAATGAAGAAATATCGACGGTTAGTAATTCTATGTTCGTAAGTACCGTCACAAGTCGCCGCTGCGGCCAGAGGCTCCTCCCTGCAGGCCGGCGACAAAAAAAGTGGTATATGTCACATGCATATAAGTCCCGCCTCAATAAGGACGTTGACAGTACTCTAATTAAAATAAAACTTTGATGCAAAAAAAATATTGAGTCGATACCTTACGGGTAGCTTGTTTTAAGAGCCTTTAAAATTGGGTGTGATAGTCAATTTTTCAAGTATGAAAATATTAATAACTAAAATAATACCATCGAATAACCCATATATTGTGATGAAACGGTTTCGATAAACGCAAGTTTTAGCACAGCTGCAGAACTAAGTTCTTAATTTCCCTATACAAGGCAGGAACGTGTGACGTCACAGGCTTCAGTATGGAGCGTTGTTTGGTAGTCCAAAAATGTGAATTTCCACATTCTTATATCTCGAGGAGTTTTTATGAGATTGAAGTAGTTTTTTATCTATATTTATATTATAACCTCAGAAAAAAGTTGTCAACATCCCTATTGTGTGCTAAATCCATCATTCTTCATAATAAATTTAATTGCTAGTGAAGAATCACGTATAAATCGGTCCACTACTATTTTTCGAATTTAGCCCACGTCACTCATCAGTTTCGCTTAAGGTATAAAAAAAATGTGACAATGGCAATGAGTTTTTGTAAAATCTCATTGATAAGTATCTTCTAAAAAATGAAGGCTATCAGATTTCGACAAAAAAATCATCAATATAATAGTTGATGACAAATATTATTTTTCGTACGAGATATAAGGCACAATAATCATATAAGAAACAATACAGTGGACTTAAAACAGTAAGCCCCTCTACTCAACAATATCTATGCATAGAACCGTTATTATTATTTTGTTTCCAGTAAATTTCTGTCAAAATCATTCCGCGATAAATAAGCAATTTGAAATACTTTTTTGTAGTCAACTGTATATGTATATGTCGCAGGGAAATAGCCAAAACAGAGATTTGATCAAATCCCTAAGGGATATGACCAAATCACGCAGGATTTTAAAATGGCCAATCAATTTTATCATTTGCCTAGAAAAAGTCATTCATTTGATTAAATCCCTGAATCAGTTTAGTGAATTAACGAAATCAGCCAAAAAAGGCAACTCGTTTTGTCATTTCACTAGATTTGTTTAGTGATTTGATAAATCCCTGAAACACGCCAGTGTCTGAGTTAATTTTGACAAAA
Source organism: Hedya salicella (assembly GCA_905404275.2). Lineage (NCBI taxonomy): Eukaryota > Metazoa > Arthropoda > Insecta > Lepidoptera > Tortricidae > Hedya > Hedya salicella. The sequence goes on along the minus strand of FR990112.1, from coordinate 12,958,468 downwards.
CGAACTCGCAAAGTCAACTCGTTTTATCATTTTACTAAACATGTTCAGTGATATGATAAAATCTTTATCATATCAATAAACGTGAGACATAAGAGACTTTATAATATCACTGAACTTGTCTTGTAAAATGATAAAATGAATTGACTTTGCGAGTTAGTTTCGTCAAATCACTGGCGTGTTTCAGGGATTTATCAAATCACTAAACAAATCTGGAGAAATGACAAAACGAGTTGCCTTTTTTGGCTGATTTCGTCATTTCACTAAACTGATTCAGGGATTTAATGATAAAATTGATTCGCCATTTTAACATCCTGCGTGGTTTGGTCATATCCCATAGGGATTTAATCAAATCTCTGTTTTGACTATTTCCCTGCGACATATATACGGTCACATTTTTATCAATGGGAAGCATGCGTTAGTAATATAGACCAGACAAAAATAAAACGGATACCTTTGTAGCTTGATCTGACTGTTCTCAAGTTGTTGCTTTATTTGTGCTAGTTCTTCGGGGCAGCCACGTGAGCCCCCTTCGCGTAGTGCTGCCTTTAGCTTCTTTATCTGAAGTATAAGAATACAAATTGAAATTCCACCTAAGAACTTATTAGGGCGCCAACGTCATAAGGATGTTAACAAAATGTAAGTCCGTCATGTAGATTTATCAAATCAGTTTTTTTTATTATTGGATGACCGTGAATTTTCTGGGCAATGGCACGAACCATACAACAACTATACAGCCATTCGTAAAAAAAAGTTTTATATTTGTCATTATGAATAAGGTTGCTATTACCTCGTATTCTTTATCGTTAGTTTTGGTGTATGCTGAAAAATCTTGTTATGTGTATGAATGAGATTAATAACAAATATTGAAGACGTATTTTTGCTTTTTTCATGTCGTAAAAATAATGGCGATATAAGTCCAAATGTCGCGTGACAACATGCCTCCGTACAGTTTATGCAGATTTATGACGTCACGAACCCCACTCCGAAACTTTAAGGCGATTTAGAGTTTTTTGTTAATTTTAAACAACAAAAAATAAGTGTCCAAAATGTGTTTATTTCTTACTGACGGACTATTAAGAATGTCTATTTTCGTATGTGATTGAATAAGGATAAGAATATGTACAAACTCGGTACTCGGTATTGGTGTTACTATGTGATAATATCTCTAAGTGTTGCTGGTAGGCTTACAAACTTTTGACATTTGACTCTATCTTACTTAATTGAATTGGTACTATTAGTATAAGGAAAATATCAAAAATCTAAATATTGTCTGCTGGTAATATCAATCAAACTTCAAATGAAACAATGTCAACTTAACATTGAAAATCCTTGCAGGTGCGATTAGATTTTAGTAAATCATACTTATTATTTAAGCATATTTTACCTCTTCATTGGCGGCTTCTAGGTCTCCTTGGACTTGTTTATGAGCTAGGGCGGCCGGATTATCAGCCATGTGGATCACCTAGAACAATTCGTACAAATATATAAAGATAACCTATAAAACTTTAAGGAATTATCTTTATAACATGTAGGAGACTGACAATAAAAAGGAAATTTCACTTAAACTTAACGAATATCCGTAACTTGTGGTTATAATGAAAAACCAGCCAAGTGCGAGTCGGACTCGCGCACCGATGGTTCCGTAGAAAATATCAGCTACAAACGGTATGAAAATCTAGTGTTAGCGGAGCGCTACTCTTAAGCAAAATGTACGCGGTGTTCGGTTATTTTATAATGGTTTCTGACATAGACAGACAAACATAAAATTATTTTATTTTTAGTATTTGTTATAATAGCGGCAACAGAAATAAATCATCTGTGAAAATTTCAACTGTCTACCACGATTCCTGAGATGCAGCCTGGTGATAGACGGACTGACAGACAGACCGACGGACAGCGGAGTCTTAGTAATAGGATCCCGTTTTACCCTTTGGGTACGGAACCCTAAAAAATCCAAAATTCCCACTAAGATTGTATATCTACATACCGATAATATCTCAGAAACTACTGGGGTCAAATCGATAGCTTTTGAGCTGCTCTATTAGCCCTCTTAGGATTATCGTCGGCCTCTGGAACACCCTGTATACTACAATCCTATACTACACCTTAGTGGAAGGCACGTGGAGCCTCTCGAGCTGCGCCTGCAGGTTGTCGCGCTGCGCGCGCAGCTTGCTCGCGTCGCGCCGCGCCGCCTCCGCCTCGTCGCGCCACTTGCTCACGTCCGCCCGGAGACCTTCCACCACTGCAACCAATATATCTAGTAAGGACTGGCCAGAAATCGGTCTATAAAAATACTGGTCTATTCCAGTGTGAGTAATAAATACAAAGCGGGACTTGCGTACAATTTCGATATCGAAACGATAAAAACAACAGGACGTCTCTCGCAGCATATATGCACGTGGTGTGAATGTTAGTTGGCTGAAACTACGCTGATATTGAGCACTTCACATCGCTACATCAGCCCGTCACGTCAGCTGCTTGTGTCGGATATCGTGTCTCACCCGTGGCGTGCGAGCTCTGGTCGTGCATGTTGAGTAGGTCGCGGTAGCCCTGCAGCGCGCGCTCCAGCTGCTCGACACGAGAGGACAGCAGCGCCGCACAGCGTCACGTCAGCTGCTCGTGTCGGATATCGTGTCTCACCCGTGGCGTGCGAGCTCTGTTCGTGCAAGTTGAGTAGGTCGCGGTAGCCCTGCAGCGCGCGCTCCAGCTGCTCGACACGAGCGGACTGCAGCGCCGCACAGCGTCACGTCAGCTGCTCGTGTCGGATATCGTGTCTCACCCGTGGCGTGCGAGCTCTGGTCGTGCATGTTGAGTAGGTCGTGCGAGCTCTGGTCGTGCATGTTGAGTAGGTCGCGGTAGCCCTGCAGCGCGCGCTCCAGCTGCTCGACACGAGAGGACAGCAGCGCCGCACAGCGTCACGTCAGCTGCTCGTGTCGGATATCGTGTCTCACCCGTGGCGTGCGAGCTCTGTTCGTGCAAGTTGAGTAGGTCGCGGTAGCCCTGCAGCGCGCGCTCCAGCTGCTCGAGACGAGCGGACAGCAGCGCCGCACAGCGTCACGTCAGCTGCTCGTGTCGGATATCGTGTCTCACCCGTGGCGTGCGAGCTCTGGTCGTGCATGTTGAGCAGGTCGCGGTAGCCCTGCAGCGCGCGCTCCAGCTGCTCGACACGAGCGGACAGCAGCGCCGCACAGCGTCACGTCAGCTGCTCGTGCCGGATATCGTGTCTCACCCGTGGCGTGCGAGCTCTGGTCGTGCATGTTGAGCAGGTCGCGGTAGCCCTGCAGCGCGCGCTCCAGCTGCTCGACATGAGCGGACAGCAGCGCCGCACAGCGTCACGTCAGCTGCTCGTGTCGGATATCGTGTCTCACCCGTGGCGTGCGAGCTCTGGTCGTGCATGTTGAGCAGGTCGCGGTAGCCCTGCAGTGCGCGCTCCAGCTGCTCGACACGAGCGGACAGCAGCGCCGCACAGCGTCACGTCAGCTGCTCGTGTCGGATATCGTGTCTCACCCGTGGCGTGCGAGCTCTGTTCGTGCAAGTTGAGTAGGTCGCGGTAGCCCTGCAGCGCGCGCTCCAGCTGCTCGAGACGAGCGGACAGCAGCGCCGCACAGCGTCACGTCAGCTGCTCGTGTCGGATATCGTGTCTCACCCGTGGCGTGCGAGCTCTGGTCGTGCATGTTGAGCAGGTCGCGGTAGCCCTGCAGCGCGCGCTCCAGCTGCTCGACACGAGCGGACAGCAGCGCCGCACAGCGTCACGTCAGCTGCTCGTGCCGGATATCGTGTCTCACCCGTGGCGTGCGAGCTCTGGTCGTGCATGTTGAGCAGGTCGCGGTAGCCCTGCAGCGCGCGCTCTAGCTGCTCGACATGAGCGGACAGCAGCGCCGCACAGCGTCACGTCAGCTGCTCGTGTCGGATATCGTGTCTCACCCGTGGCGTGCGAGCTCTGGTCGTGCATGTTGAGCAGGTCGCGGTAGCCCTGCAGTGCGCGCTCCAGCTGCTCGACACGAGCGGACAGCAGCGCCGCACAGCGTCACGTCAGCTGCTCGTGTCGGATATCGTGTCTCACCCGTGGCGTGCGAGCTCTGGTCGTGCATGTTGAGCAGGTCGCGGTAGCCCTGCAGCGCGCGCTCCAGCTGCTCGACACGAGCGGACAGCAGCGCCGCACAGCGTCACGTCAGCTGCTCGTGTCGGATATCGTGTCTCACCCGTGGCGTGCGAGCTCTGGTCGTGCATGTTGAGCAGGTCGCGGTAGCCCTGCAGCGCGCGCTCCAGCTGCTCGACACGAGCGGACAGCAGCGCCGCACAGCGTCACGTCAGCTGCTCGTGCCGGATATCGTGTCTCACCCGTGGCGTGCGAGCTCTGGTCGTGCATGTTGAGCAGGTCGCGGTAGCCCTGCAGCGCGCGCTCCAGCTGCTCGACACGAGCGGACAGCAGCGCCGCACAGCGTCACGTCAGCTGCTCGTGCCGGATATCGTGTCTCACCCGTGGCGTGCGACCTCTGGTCGTGCATGTTGAGCAGGTCGCGGTAGCCCTGCAGCGCGCGCTCCAGCTGCTCGACACGAGCGGACACCAGCGCCGCACAGCGTCACGTCAGCTGCTCGTGCCGGATATCGTGTCTCACCCGTGGCGTGCGAGCTCTGGTCGTGCATGTTGAGCAGGTCGCGGTAGCCCTGCAGCGCGCGCTCCAGCTGCTCGACACGAGCGGACACCAGCGCCGCACAGCGTCACGTCAGCTGCTCGTGCCGGATATCGTGTCTCACCCGTGGCGTGCGAGCTCTGGTCGTGCATGTTGAGCAGGTCGCGGTAGCCCTGCAGCGCGCGCTCCAGCTGCTCGACACGAGCGGACAGCAGCGCCGCACAGCGTCACGTCAGCTGCTCGTGTCGGATATCGTGTCTCACCCGTGGCGTGCGAGCTCTGGTCGTGCATGTTGAGCAGGTCGCGGTAGCCCTGCAGCGCGCGCTCCAGCTGCTCGACACGAGCGGACAGCAGCGCCGCACAGCGTCACGTCAGCTGCTCGTGTCGGATATCGTGTCTCACCCGTGGCGTGCGAGCTCTGGTCGTGCATGTTGAGCAGGTCGCGGTAGCCCTGCAGCGCGCGCTCCAGCTGCTCGACACGAGCGGACAGCAGCGCCGCACAGCGTCACGTCAGCTGCTCGTGTCGGATATCGTGTCTCACCCGTGGCGTGCGAGCTCTGGTCGTGCATGTTGAGCAGGTCGCGGTAGCCCTGCAGCGCGCGCTCCAGCTGCTCGACACGAGCGGACAGCAGCGCCGCGTTGCCCGCTGCGCCAGCTTCTCCGCACAGTGTCACCGTCAGCTCCTTCTCGTAGCAGTCTAGTTGTTGCCTAGACACACAATTTTTTTCTTATTAGACCTCATTCATACCAAGAGCCTACCGACCCCAACTTGGCTTAGCCGTAGTAAGATTGCAGTCTCGTCTTTCTACCCCGATCGGGGCTCGCTTAGGGTTAGTTGCGGGTTCACTCTAAGCTTAACCACGGCCGTAATGCGTCTAACAGTGCGACATGACAACACTGAGGATCAAAATGTTTAGATTTGATCGTTGTATTTATAGAAACGCAAGCATGGACATAGACATCCAAAGCGACTTTGAAGTCATTTTTGAAATATTAAGGAAACAGCTGTCTACGAAGGTCGTAACGGATAGAGATCTGGATAGATGATCTCAGGCTACCAAATACATGGATGTAAAGACTGTAAGAAAGATAATTCAATGTAGATATGTAAACTTTTAAAGTATTTTTACCTATAACTATCTCGCTCTCTGGTAACCAGCAACAGCCGTTTCTGCAGCCTGTGGATGAGGCTTTCCTGGGTCTTGCGGACTGTCAGCAGATCGTTTAGTTTCGTGGTCGCCTTGTCCCGCTCGTACTTCAGAGTTGCTACGTCCTGTTGGACATCCACAATTTTTATACAAAAGTCTATCAACTATATGTGGTACTGTCAAGGGCAAAAATACACACATATGACACCACAAAACCTTATAAATATATGTCCAAACCTTATTACTATGACAGTACAGGTGGGGTGCACATATTTTCAAAACTTTTGGTGTATTTATCTTTGCCCTTGTACCTAATTGGGAACATTTAAGTTCCTCAGAAGTGTGCATTTTATTTTATTTTTTTCCGATAGTATACGTTATGTGAATTCAGAATCTACAAATAGCTTATTTTTAACCTACTTCAAAAAACCTTTTTCAATTCATCGGAATGTTTTTTTAACTAACTAATTATTTTGGTATAATAAAATCCCAAATATGATCTTAGCCTCCGAAACGAGAGCACGCCACTTGTCCTGATTCTGCGCGGTTTCCCGCCAGTTTTTGGCTTGAAGCTTACGCAGATCCGCCTCCACCACGTTTCCCCAGCGGTACCTGGGACGACCAACCGGCCGCCGACCGGCTGGTCACCCCAAGTATACTCTTTTCGTTGCGCAATCCTCCTTTTTTATATCGAATTGTTGTTTAGATATAATTTTTTAAACACCCAACGTGACATTTGTACAGTTCTCTCGTATGAATACATTTTTACTTTGGGTTCAGTGGCGTGCGGGTCTATCTAGGCACAAAGGCACTGACTACCCTGAATGACCAAGGCTCCATATAGAGTTCCCAGGCCCCTGTTGTACTGCACACAATAGGTAAGTAGTCGGCTGCTCAGGGTCCCGCGATCGATGGGGGCCTCCTAGTCGCGGATTTTTGCATTTTTTTTAAATAATCCTAGAAGTGCCCCGAGGTCCCTAATAGGTTAAAGACAATCCCGCAAATCCCCTGTATAGGTCGTCAAAACAAATCTAGCAATCGTAATTAATTTGTAGCCTTTTTTTTCTTGTTCGCCTGAGCTGGTAATACGCCTACTAGACGCTGGCCGAATATTACTTAATTTTTTAAATTTATATTTTGTTTTTCGTTTTTGCTGTGGACGTGAATTTTATGTCTTTTTTTTTGTATGTCTTATTATGGGTGGGTAATGCCTGCACAATAGAATTTAATTCATATATTACACGGTTTAGTTCAGCTAAAATTAGACTATGTCACTATGACAATGTTCAAACTTCAATTTGTAAAGAGTGAAACATATGACCCTGTAATATTGCGCCAGCGTAGTGTCCTTTTCAAAATTGTCATAGGTTTCGTTCTAGGTTTAGTTTTTTTTTTTTCGTGCAATTCTGAACAGCACTCGTTTTACGCACGGTCCTACAGCCACAAGTACCTCAGTGATCTGTGCGAGTTGCGACTGCGCCTGCGACTGGCCGGCGACGGCCGTGAGCTGGTTGGTGAGCGCCGCGTCCAGCGCCGAGGACAGCGCACGCGCAGTCTCCACGCCGTGCCCGCGAGCCGCGCCGCGCCACTCCGACAGCGCCGATTCTAGCGACGATATCTTCACCTGTCATGGCGTAAGAGAATATCTAACCGGGAACTGGCTCAAATTTTACTTCCAAGATATGACCCACACATACACTACCGTCAAAAAGTTTTAGACCAAACAAAAAGTTTAGTTTCATTGTTATAAAATCTTATAAAAAACATCAAATTAAATTTGCACTCGATAGAAAAAAACAACGTAAACTAATTATTTTTGACTTGTAACCTTTAGCAAATACTGTTTTCAATACATTTGTAAGGAAAAAGTATTTAATTGAGAATGCACTTGTAAATTTTCAAAATTTCTGAGTCTATCTAATTTCTAATCAAATAACTTAAAAACTGAAAACCAAATGAATAATCAATTCTTCACATATCATCCTAGTGCATATAAAAGTACCCAGAGGTGCTGGTATAATTCACATATCCCAAAAAATCTAGACTCGAATTGGTCTTAAACTTTTTGACGGTAGTGTACTAAACACGGCAAGTTAATTAAAAGCTGATACAAATGATAAAAGCAGATTCTAAATCATCAGAAGACTGACCTTAGCCTCATGTAGCTCCTGTTGAACCGGTTGGAGAGCCTCCACTCTGGTGGTCAGCGTATGGACTTGCTCCTCCAAAAGCAGCTTGTTACAGATGGAGTCGCGGAGGGAACGCTCGGCGGCGCGCAGACGGGCCACCTCCTTTTCTAGTTCCGCCATGTTGCTTAACCGTTTTTGAGCAGTCTGTAAATAATCACAATTATCAAAATATATTTTACTAATCCTTCGCGACTATGCAATTTTCTTTGCAAAAAATCACGTCGGGCTTTCTTGTGTAAATCAACTAACCACATACAGTAGAACCAGCTTAATGCGATCACGTTTAATACGATTTCCCGCCTAATACGCCATTTTAGGCTGGTTCCTGCAACTTTAGGCTGTTTTCATACATTTTTTCACGGTTAATACGACTCGTGTCCCGCTTAATACGCCATCGAAATAACCCTCTTTGCATTGCAGTTCGTAGCCCTGACTACGCGATCGGCTCAGTTCGTACCTACCTACACTTAGATTTCATTCGCTCAATATCACCGCTGCGGGATTTTGATGTATTTTAAGTTTCAATTGTTGTGAGTTATTAAATTCTTATCTTCATTCGTTCCGCGATGTCATAAATTAAAAGAAAAGCATTATCACTGCAAGGCAAAGTAACCATATATCAAGCTTGTTTTCTTACCTCCAAATGCGACGAGCAAGTTGCAACCAACTGATCAGGGCAATATAAAGGTCCTTAAACAGGGTTATAGAACTCGACTGATACATCGCTATTTGATGGAAATGGACGACCCTGACAGCAAACGACCACTGAATGTTCATGACGCGATACTAAACACTTGAAAGTGTTTAGTATCGCGTCATGAACATTCAATACGATTTCCCGTTTAAGAAGCTTTTTTGCTAGGTCCCTTGAGAATCGTCTTAAGAGGATATACTAGTGGCCATTCCTCCATACAAACGTAATCCCCCGTTTCCTCCCTGGATAATTGACGTAGAGCAAATTTTTTTTATAAATATAACCTATACTTACCTATGCCATGCCCCTATGTTTTATTTTTCTTAATACTTTGATATTTTGAGAATTAGAGGCCCTCTAAACTGCAAAAATGCCACCGTCCGGCGCCATAAGCACACGTTCAGTAAACAAATTTAACGAATATAACAGAAAAACAGAAAACATAGAAGCATAGCCGAAGCCCTCGTTATAATATACGTGAAAGAAAAACTAAAATTAGTCCAGTTTTGGAAGAGGAAATAGGGTACTACGAAACCCTGTTTTCGCCAATTTTTTGTAGTTCAGATCGTTCCGAGCTGCAGTTGTCCCTTTTGCACTGCAATACGGGGGATTTGAGGCGATGCGGTAGCAATAGTTTTTAAAAGTACCTAATTTCCAAAAGGCCTCAATCAATCAATCAAAATATTCTTTATTCAAGTAGGCCTAGTTACAAGCACTTTCGAAATGTCAGTTACATGAGAGTGAATGTTTGCTGGGAGACATACAATATGATCCAACATTTGCTGCAAGGATTAGGGAAAACTCAGAAAAACCTGATCAGATCATTTAACTTAAGTATAATATTATTGATAAAATCATTATTTTAAGAATTAAAATAATCAATAAGATAAATGCCAAAAGGATTGTCAATAGCTTTTTGCTAATATATCCTCTTAAGCGGGTTCTACTGTAATTGACACTTATTTTCATTTTTGTCAGCCTTTTTTCCGATGAAATTAAATAGAGAATAAAATACTAATCACTTTCGAAAATATTCCGATTTCATTAAAACCATTTTAAAAGTTGCTCATTCTAAAAGAGCGTAAACGACGAATAGAGCGTAGGTGACAATCACAGCGTAGAAAATTATTCAGAAGCACTAAATTTACTATAGGAATTGAACGGCTGTTCTTTCTGTGCGCTGTGACTGCCACAATTTCGCAAATGACGTCATTTAGAGGATAAGTATACATGGCAAGGCATGCCTAGAAGCCTTAGTATAAAATGCTAATTTTTTTTCTGATAAATGGGTTCTGATTTATGGGGGAAGCCCTGCTGGGAAGCATGAGTACATTATGAAATTATAATGTTAAAAATGGTTAAATTGTACTTTATTAGTAGTGTTGACAGAAGAAAATTCATGGATCAATTTGTTACCCATAATCACTGAAAGTAATAATGAAATGTTACTCATAAAATCATTAGTCATAAATCTGAAACCGTTTTTAGATTATCAGGGATCTTAAAAAAGGTTATCCTGTAGAGCCCATTAGATTAGATCGCTATTTAACGATAAGAACGCCTGTTGTTTACCTCAACTTATTCAAATGTTACTGTCATGTTCTGTATTTCTGTGTAGACTCACAATTCTTTTTGTAGAGCGAATCCACTTAGCTTTATTCCCGATGAATAATACTCATTATCTCATTTAAGTCAAACGAAATAAGGTTTAATCTTGAAAAAAAGAACACAGATGTTGGTCACTTCAACATCATCCTAAGGCTTGATACGAACTTCACTGCTCTTTCACTTACGAAGTGACCAACATCTGATTTCTTTTTGTTTAAGATTAACCTTATTTCGTTTGACGTAAAGGCTTATTTAGTGTAAAAGTCATTTGTACCTACAACGCCTACATTTCGAAGTAGCGGTTGTGGCCACAGTTAACAATGCAGATAATGAGTAATGTTCATCTGGTACAAAGCTAAGTGGATTCGCAATAGAAAAATGATTTTGACTATATCTGTAGTGTGCAATAGAGTATTGTAGATTAGGTTACTTAGGTTTGTTTTGTGGCAATCCTAAGAAGTTAACGGTTTCGTAGAAATGTGCAATCATTTGGAGACCATTACGTACTTTGGATTATATCGCAGTCAAATTTCAATCAGCCGAAAATTCCACATCTTAACATCATACAAACGGTGAAAAGATACCTTTGCTTGCTGTTGCCAGTCCTTATAAGAGTCCTTTTCATACTGGAGTTCCTTGAGCTTGTTATTGGCCTGCTGCAACTCGAATGTCTGCTTCTCCAGCTGAGTCCTAAGGCTGCCGCATTGTTCCGCCCGGCTGGTTTGCTTAGCTACCTCTTTTTTGAGCATTTCAACTTCAGCTTGGGCACCTTCTAGAGCCTAAATGGACAAGCAGATTATCATACTGATTACACATATTTTTAATATAAGTAATAAAGTTAAAATACACACAAAGGTGTGTACTTTAAATAGATGCATAAAATAACTACATCAATTCAATGAGATATGCCCTCTAAATTTATAACATTTAATAAAATAATTTATACCACGGTTTGTACATATAATTCTGGAAATGAAAAGCATATGATTGGAACTGAAAATATCTAAATTTTCAAGAGTCAAAATGTCACAATGTAAAAACCCCAGAAGTCGCGTGACCCGTGGTCAGTTGTAAAGCAAGCTAGTGTTTATATTTATGTATTTGGTATATACTCAATACTAGAAAGTATCATATAACCATCTGTGGATACCCAGCTACCCATGCACCAAAAATAGTTGAAATCCGTTAAGGCGATTTGGAGTGATGAAGCCACAACAACACATACAAAAGAAATATTTTTCGCTTCAGTGACCTGCAAATATTCCATTACAAAAGTTTTTTTGAAAATATTTATAATGTACAAACATTTCATTTTTACAACTTTATAATAGTATAAGTTAGTTTGGGCCACTAATGCCTGAAATATCTATACTATTATAAAGTTGTAAAAATGAAATGTCTGTACATTGAAGATATTTGCAAAAAAATGATTATAACAGGACTATTTGGAGCTCACTAAAACGAAAAATATTTTTTTTTTATTTTTTGTATGTTAGTATGTGTCGTTGTGGCTTCATCACGCTAAATCGGCTAAACAGATTTCAACAAGGTAGCTGGGTATCTCCAGATGGTTATCGGATATGTTTTACCTGACTATGTTGAAGGAAAAATAGAGGAGTTCTGACATTGCGGGCATCTTCTAGTTGAATATAAAAAGTTGTTCTTCAGATCCGATCATATGCTTTTCATGTCAAGAATTAAACTTAAATATCTTACGATCAGTGCAAAATTTTTCATTATTACTGCCATGCCATTATTAAATGTTTTTATGCATATTTTTGTATTAGTCTTGTCACATTATCAGATAACAATTAAATCTATACATATAAATAAAAATCACTTGAAGAAATGTATGCTCACCATCACTTCAGAACGGGTGCACCTATTTGGCTATTTTTTTTTTTTTTTTGTAATTGTCTGGACAAGGTTTGTATGTAAGAAGGTATACTAAAAATTGCATGGAAAAGATAAAAGTTGCTCATATTGACAGGTACTACCACCTTGAAATAAAACAATTTAACGGATTATATCGCGTATATTATCTCATTTTAGTTCCCGACTTTTCGGAAGCTTTCCAGCTTTCCATGGTCACGGGAGGACTGAGAAAAGAACTAAAATGAGATAATATACGCGATAGAATCCGTTAAATTGTTTTATTTCAATGAGTAATAATCGCGGAAACAGAAGAAAATATTAGGTACTACCACCTGTTAAAACTAAAAAAAAAGTGGTTTAGAAGTGTACTGTGATGGAGTTAAACCTTCACTTTTGAGACAGATACACTGAATTAAAAATGTAGGATATATTTAAATTTAGAATGAGGCCGATATCTGCCTTATACTTTTGTTAATTGTTGAGTCTTTAAGTGATATTGGAAGAGTAAACATAACTCAATCTCTATCCCTCATTAATTATTCCACCTCTGAGCTGCATCCATCACAGTACCTGCAACAGCTCATCCATATCTTTCTTCATCTCGGAGACCTGGTCCTTGTTGCTGACATTGGCCTCTAGCAACTTGTCCTTCAGCTCGGCAACATGCTTTTGTAGCTCTATCTTCTCCGATTCCCATTTGGCCTTACTGTCCTTATGCTCTTTCACTATCTGCATATTTAAAATTTATTTTATCAATCAACTTCAGCAGGTTTAGTTGGGGGAAAAAAAATGGTATGTGCCCTTCCATACACAATGTCTGGGGATAAAAATATCATCCCAAACAAGATATTTGTGGAAATATATATATTATTTCATAATGAACATATTTTTTTATCAATCTTACTATTTACCAAATACCAACAGAAAAAGTATCTACAAGAATGTACAGCTGTCTGGAAATTCTTCAACTAAATTATGAGTTTACTAAAGAGGCCAAGAAAGGGCTTCTTCAATAGATCACTAGATGAAGAGCCATACTTAAGGTCCAAATACAACCAATAAACCTTCACACATTTAGTACATTCTTGGTAAATAATAACAAATTGAGTATGTTAACCTTGTAACCGCCCCATACTTGAACAAGTACAAATTCGAATATTTTGGACTGTTAAGGACTTAAAGAGTGCAAAAATTTACTATGGAACACATACATTTAAATTTGGTGGATAAATATTTTTACACTACCTCACACAATTCATCCCGTAACTCCTGCTCCCTCCTCCGGATGATGTTAAGCCGATCCTCCATGTCAGAGAGGGCCCGCTCATCCCGTTTATGTTGTTCCATCAGAGAGGCCTTCTCCTCCTCAAACAGGATCTGCATCTCTTTCCGTATTGTATGCTGATGGTTCACTCTGGCTTCTAGTTTTGTTATCTATGAATTAAATTTGTTATTTAAATATTAAGATCAAAGCACAAAGAATCATGAAATTGCCTTCACTCATGGTCAACTACTATGGTTTATGTTACAAAACAGAAAGTACATTTTTGCACATTCTGTAGTCAATATTTCAGTAGTCAGTATTTGTTTGACCAATTGGTCACTTGTCCATGTTCTGAATATCAATCTTCATAAAACTCAAATTGCAGCAACCATTGCAAATTATCTCCTAATAGTAAAGGACGATATAAGGCATATGTTTCGTCAACAACCAATACACCCAAATCATAAACATGAAACGACATCTAATATAATGTGTACCTGAGCCTTGGCAGCTATCAAGTCTATCTTCATCCTCTTAGCCTCCCATGGCGACGGAGGAATTGTCGTCGAGCTATCAGTACGCTGACGCTTATCTGGCGTAGCTTCAGCAAGACTCACGCTGGATTTCCTTTTACCCATCGACAATAGGTTAGACAAACCTATAAACAATGAGAAATATAAGTAACTACATTTAAAATAATCTTGTTAGCACTTAGAAGCCGTTAAATATAATTACCTTCTTTAATCGACTGGTTACTGTCCGTGAAATTCATTTTTGTAGACGCCGACAACTTCTCTTTCGGCGGCTCGGTATTTATCACACGCCGGAACGGTTCCAGCACATCTTGATAAAGAGACATATCTCCTTCTTTAGCCATTTTAGTAAATAATATGATGCAAAACGAGTAAATTTGTTAAAACATCATTTATATCTAAATCACAATAAATTACAGCATTGTGAAACGCCACTCCGCGCCGATTTTTTTCTTTTTTTAGTGAAAAATGCACAGACTAAACAACAGAAAACGAGTGATCTACTGAATGAAACGAATGGAACTTTAGGTTGTGCCACATTTTTTAGAGAAAATGTCGGCTCTATACATTAACAATCGATTCTAATTTACTACCCTGCAACAAAATCGGCATTTTAATCAGTATCTTAAATGGTTTAACACAAGTATTTGACGTTTAATTGTTGTCATTGATGACATATATGTTAATTATCAAAACAATGTGCATTAATGTATCGAGCGTTATTTCTCTGTAATTTTAAAGTGTATTTCGGATTTTTTCTTATCTTGTTATTTAAATAATTTGCTAAAATGGATATTCAAGAAGATTACTTTTGCAGCTATGAAGATTTTGAGGTTACCTTTTATTTCACAGCTTCTTATTATCTTCTTTTTTCATATCATCCTTAGTAAATATTACCATCAGGTCCACAGATTAATGCTCGACGATGCTCCGAGAACACTTGCCTACCGGAAAGCTATACTAGGCAACAAAGCCTACTTCGAAGACAAAGTTGTTATGGATGTCGGATGTGGCACTGGGATCCTATCAATATTTTGTGCTCAAGCTGGTGCAAAAAAAGTGTATGCTGTTGAAGCTAGTAGTCTTGCTAATGTAGCTAAGGATATTGTTAAGGAAAATAAGTTTGAAGAAGTGATTGAGGTAATGTATGTCAACCAACCTATGTTTTTTAAACAGATTGGAATATACATTTCTTAATCTCGAAACAAAACTGGATTTCAGGTGATACATAGTCGAGTAGAAGATGTAGAGCTACCAAACAACATTAAAGTAGATGCCATAGTCTCAGAGTGGATGGGTTTCTATCTCTTACATGAGGGTATGTTGGACTCAGTGCTTGCTGCCAGACACAAATTCTTAAAGGAGGGTGGGGAGATGTTTCCTGAGAGTGCTACTATTTATGTAGCTCCATGTAGGTAAGACAATGTTGATGAGAAAAAGGCAGAAGCATAGTAACCACTAATTGAATCCATTAGCAGTTACTATGTTTCTACTTTTTGAGGTTGATGCATTTATTTAATATTTTAGCATATATTTGACTCTATTTCCAAAGAACTAAAGCTTGATTTTTGGTGGTCATGAACCCAACACATACATATTATTAAGGATGGGAAGGAGAAATGGGATCAGCAACATTTCTGAGACATTGAATTATACACCATATAAAATTAGTTAAATGGGTATATTATTAAATACCAACAAGCTGATGCTTATCCCATTTCTCCATTCCCCTGTTGATATCTATTCTGTCATACTAAGGGCAAAAGCAGCATCTCATAAGAAATCATAATTAGGGTAACCTAAAAAATACACATTCCTTTGAACTAAATCTTATTTGAAACAAAACACAACATCATATATTTTTAAATAACAGTTTTGTCTGAACTATATGGACAAAACTTACATTTTCAACCCCCTTATCTGAGATACCATTTTTGCGATTAGGATGGCAATATTAGGTTTTATATCTTGTCGAATTTGCAAGATGTATCAAAATTGACCATATTCCAATCTCTTTATCAACCATTTTGATTTAGTTGAGTTATGAGTAACTTGATTTATGGTAAAATCCAGATTTAATCTTACCAATAAGTTACTCTGAAATTCAATCCAGGGGCATATATTGAAATTTTGTGCCCTGGGTTGCAGAAGTTACGGAAAAAACTGGCCAAGTTTGAGTTGGACTCGCGCACCAAGGGTTGCTACACCGCCCCTGACTGTTTGCCACCCCGGGCAATGGCCCCCTTGGCCCTAGGGTAAATACGTCCCTGATTCAATTCCAATACGTACTGGCTTTCAAAATGGTTTTGTTATTAAAGTATGTTAACTTTAGTTCATTTAAGGGTTTACATTTCAGTGTCCAGTCACTATACAAAAAGTGGGATAATTTGTATGGAGTGTCAATGTCAGCATTTGGCAAACAATTTAGAGCCAGCAAGTGTAATAAGCCAGAGATCCTGACCATTAATGCTGAGGAGGTTCTGGGGGAGGAAGTTGCCATGTGCTGGATCAATTTGAAAGAGGACATGCCTGAAGATTTAGACGCTTATAGTATACAGCATGTTGTTGGTATGTTCAATAGGCTATGATGTAGTGGTGTGGGACCAGGTTGCCCAAGGAAAAGCTTTTAACTAAATTTTTCTTTAAATGAGTAACTACTTTTAAATGAGTTACTGAATACGCTTCGGCTTCCCTTGTAATGTTCCTGATGCCATGCCTCTGATATGATGAAAATAAATTATTCTGTCATCATATTCAGTAATGAATGAAATGAAAATACAACAGAAACATTTCAATTTTTTTAACTACTTGACTCCCAAGACATTTCTTAGCTAAATTAATACATTATTAGTTTTCGTGTGATGAGCTCATTGAAACTATGACGAAACAAAAAAACAAATAAGTACTGATAAACGACACCTAAACTATAACATTTTCTTATTACCTGTACTAGAATGCTGGTGACCCCTAATGAAGCTCCCATCCTATCAGGTACATGGCAAGTAAAATATAAAACTGCTAGAAGATGCCCGCAACTTCGTATGCGGAGGAAAAAAAGTCATAACCCCTTGTTTTCTCTTCAGCATAGTCGGGTAAAAAGTATCCTATAACAATCTAGAGATACCCAGCTAACTCAGGCAAGTCCGTTTAGCCCATTTGACGTGATGAAGCCGCAACGACTCATACCAAAATACAAAAAATATTTTTAGATTCAGTTAACTCCAAATAGTCCGTTACAATCATTTTTTTCTATACAAATATCTTCAATGAACAGACATTTCATTTCTAAAACTTTATAATAGTATAGATATGATACTATATCTATTCCTTGGTCCTTTATACTTACCACTATATTATGCTTACAGTATAACCTTTTGAGCGCCCAGTGTGTTGACGGGAAACCGAGCGTCACACGCCAACCAATAAACCTGTTGTATGCTTCCGTATAGCGGCAAATTACGTCGTGGGCACAATTTTACATTGACGCGATTTACCGTCCTTGGCGCTCAAAGGATTAAACAGCAATCTATTGTCGTTTCTACTGTTTTAGGAGCACACAAATCAGGTTCCTACCAAGGTATCTGCATATGGTTTGACTGCATGTTCCCGGAGTTATCAAGTGAAGTAGGAAGAGAAGTACTAAGCACTTCTCCATCAAGCCCAGAGACACATTGGAAGCAAACCATCATAGTGCTGCCAGATGAACAAGTGGTGGAAGCTGGAGAGCCCATTGCTTTCCAGTTGGATATGAACAGAGACCAATTGAACAACAGAAGGTAAGGGGATGACTAGTAGTTCAGTGATTCTATGTCAAAACTATCTGTTCTTCCAAGAGTCTTTAAAATATCTCCATACCAAATTTCATCTAAAGTGGTTAAAGCATAAAAATATAACATAAAGACAGACTTTCGCATTTATAATATAAGTATGGACAGATGGACACTTACCTCTGCCATGCCCCTATGTTTTATTTTTCGTAATAGGTAATTTGTTAATTTTATGAATTAGAGGCCGCTCGTCAGGTGGAGGGGGTGGGAGGGTCGTGAACTTTAAACACCTCACCCAAATGTTGTCACACAAGATTTAACATTTTATTGATTTGTTTGGCAGAAAAACATAGAATTACTTTACTATCTATAGATTTTATTCCTTGACAAGTACCTAATTGATAAAACGGAAATCCTGACACCCAAAAAAAAAGAAGATAACTGATGATTTTTCAAAATGCTAAACAGATTTTTTAATCATATTTAAATAGTAGCCAAGTCATCCTTCAAAAAGTAAAACTGAATCGGTCCATCTGTTCAAGAGCTACTATGACACAGATACACAGGAGAAATTTATAACAACCCTCTTTTTACATAGGGGGTCTAAAATAAAAAGATGTATACTAAATATAACCATTCATTTCCATTTCAATTGTGCAGACAACTCAAATAATTAGCCTGCGAGACACTATCAGTAAGAATGACACTATTTTGTTACCCGTCTTATTCTATTATATGAACTGAGAGTAACACAAGTACAGAATATTGACTGATAGTGTCTGGCAGACTAATGTATATTCAGTTGAGCGTGGGGGCGTTGCCTCGATTACTTCCCCTGTTCCATCTGTCCCTATTGTCATATCACCCCTTAGGGAAATGGGTGGAATATTTTTCTTTTCTTCCCTACCAATGTAATTTATGTTCAGTTCAGTGTGGGAGAGTTGCGTCGATTAATTTAATATGTATCATTATTCTTATCATTATCATTCTAAGTTGGTCTCTCACTGCTAAAGTGATATCAGGATCAGGGGCCCGATTCAGAGAAGTTTGTAACTTGTATTGCAAGTGGAAGTCTCTTCTAAATACATATTGTTTGAAAGAGATTTCCGCTTCTAATACAAGTTTACAAGCTTTTATGAAACAGGCCCCTGTTTGCATAAGACTTCTTCCCCGGGTCAAGTCTAAAAGAAATTTCCTGTTCTCCCATTGTCACCCATCCATCACTGTCTTCTTCATAATTATCATTATTAAAGAATGTTACTGATATTTCTTGTCTTTATTTCAGATATAATCTCCAGCTAACAATCCAAGATCCTAATGAAATAGAACACCCCTTACCATGCTCTTGTGACATGACAAAGTGCATACTTATCAAGACATTCATGAAACAATCAGAGCAACACGCAATTGAAGGCAGACTTGCGGAGACTTCGAATGGTTTAGTGGAGGAGAATATTGATGATGATAATATGGAATCTGGTGATAGTTAAAATAAAAGAGGTTAATAATATTTTCTTCTGTTTCCGCGATTATTACTCATTGAAATAAAACAATTTAACGGATTATATCGCGTATATTATCTCATTTTAGTTCCCGACGTTTCGGAAGCTTTCCAGCTTTCCATCCTCCCGTGACCATGGACAGCTGGAAAGCTTCCGAAACGTCGGGAACTAAAATGAGATAATATACGCGATATAA
This sequence comes from Hedya salicella, assembly GCA_905404275.2. Classification (NCBI taxonomy): domain Eukaryota; kingdom Metazoa; phylum Arthropoda; class Insecta; order Lepidoptera; family Tortricidae; genus Hedya; species Hedya salicella. The sequence goes on along the minus strand of FR990112.1, from coordinate 12,939,058 downwards.
TCCGTTAAATTGTTTTATTTCAAAAGAGGTTAATATTATACATATTTTTTATTAATAACGATTATTATTTATATGTTTGCCTTTGTATGTTTTTTCCAAATTGCATCCACAAAAACACTTTTTTGGCCCAGCATCTGATGGTGACCAAAAAGCTACAAAAACATGTTTTTTTGTTCAACAAATTAGACACTGACAATAAATACATGTACATAATGATCGTTAACAGTTTCCACACGGTACATTATTATTATTATATTATGCACTTTGGCTTGGCAGCAATATGGCAAGGTGTTACTCCGGAGTTCGATATTCGAAGTTGGTATCGTCCCATCTCACTCGCTCTCGAGTTAAACTGTATTTGAGAGAGGGAGACAGCGCAGCACATCTGACATCTCCATTAAACTTTAATACAAGGGGTAACATTGTACGTTCGTTTGTTTCTGAACGCGTTCATAAGATGTAATTGATAAGGTTGGCAACCTCAATATTTTTTTGACGAATGAACAATATTACCCCATAAATGAAAGTAAGTACCCCAATCGAAGGTATGTAAGTTTAGCAGTTACTAGAACTAAGGATTAAAACTCCTCACATTTCCGGCGCTTACTACTCGCGGTTGCCTTTTAAATACCGCGTGTCACAGTATACAATAACCTCGTTAATGTGTGAGATATCGACAGATCTCGTCAGCGTGGACCCTTCTGAGCTGCGTCTCGATCGAACACTGAAAATTTTGCGACTCTGTCGTCTATGTCAATCAAAGACTATACCAGTTACAATTATCGTAAAATATTGGTGACAGACTGCGACAACTGCGCTTCTCCGCTCAGCCATCTATTGTAGTCCAACCTCATGAGAAGACGCGCCAGAAAGATGCCGCACGGTCGGTCTCGCAGCGATAGTAACAGCTGCATCAACTGCTTGACTAGTTTATTGAATCTGGAAAGATAAATGCTTAGATTGTTGCCAATTATTGCCATCTACGTTACTTAAATAATTTTAGACTAGGCACTAAATCTGCACATCACCATCATATCAACCCGTAGACGTCCACTGCGGGACAAAGGCCGCTCCAAAGATCTCCACAACGACCAGTCATCGCACCTCATCCTCTCGACTAGATCGTCGTTCCATTTTTATGGGGGCCTCCCTACGCTGCGTCATCCTACGCGGTCGCTACTCGAGAACTTTTCTGCCAATTTTGGCCATCGGTTCTACGAGCAATGTGCCCTGCCCACTGCCACTTAAGTCTAGCAACTCTGAGCTATGTCAACGAGTCTTCCTATGGGTTGACAGGACATATAATACCGTACCTCTCGGAGTATCCCCTGATGTAATAGTCCTCAGACTCCCTGTCGGTAACGGAACAGCTCATGCTGCAGAAGGAGTGGCACAGTTTCAGAAGTTCCATGATGTTGCAGAACACCGGGTTGTTGATTGAGTCCGAGGACTCGGAGCCAGAATACTCGGTGTTTGTTGACTGCAAAAAGAAACATGAGATTCGAGAATGCCTTCTCTAACACATCTAAACCAACAATAATAACTCAACGAAGTTATAGTCAAGAAGAACTGGAAAATCGCATGCGCCTAACTCAGCTGTTAGAAGTGGTTAGATTTTTTCACAGCCTCCAAGAGCTTCGAGAATGCCGTGTGTAACACATCTAGGCTAACAATAACTCACCGAAGTTATAGTCAAGAAGGACTGGCTCAACACATCGGCCAGGAAGATTGCATGAGCTTTCCTCAGCTTTTCGAAGTCGTTCGTTTTGTTCACAGCCTCCATAAGCTTCGAGAAGGAAGTGTCTAATACGTCAGCTTGCATGTAGTGCTGTAGGTTGTTTATCAGGAACATCAACTTGTTGTGAAGCTGGCACATTGCGAAACTGAAAAATAAAAATAAAATGGTCATTGCACTGTACAAGTGCCAAGCTGATATCTTGTGGCACGTTTGGTTACGCGTCTCCCGAATCATGCCTCATTAAAGCCTTCTTGATCCTCAAATTTCAGGACAAGTCTGTACGTGAAGCTGGATTATGTGGCTATTCATAGTTACTAACACTCCACGGAGATGGCTCCATCTGCGCTACCATATGCGGAGGACTCCAGTATCTCAAAACGCACTAAAGTGCTCCCCGCGCTTGCTCGCCTAGAGGCCTACTTAAAAGTCTTCCGAACAGCAAGTGTACTGGCCAATTGAAGTCGTACTTTAGAACCAAACTGAACCAACCACTTTACTCACCATTTTTTAGTTTTGGAAAACCTGCGAACCAGGCACCCAGCTTTCGGGAAAAAAACTGAGTTACGTGGTATTCCTAGTCACTAAAACTCTTAACAAGATGGTCATCAATGCCAGTATATGCGGAGGACCCCAGGATTTCAAAATGAAGAGAAAGGATAGACTCGTCCTGAGGCGATATGGTATCCGCCACCTCGACTACAGAAACAATCGTGTTCCCTTCACCCATTGCCTTTGACGACAGGCGGAAGAAACCTTAGACCTATACTTGACTGGGGCTGCTTGGTAAATGCTCACCTAGAGGACTGTTTATAAGTCTTCCACAGCGAGTGCAGATCGTGTTGGGTCTTCTTGATCCTCAGAAGCAGGCGGAACATGTCGTTGTACCGCGCTAGTACTTCAGGCGTGAACAGCAAATGCAGCGGCCATTTGAAGTCGTACTTCAGAATTAAACTGGACCAACCGTCTGCGACTGAAAAATGTATGAAATGAATTTTAAATTAACCTAAAAAAATATTCGGTATACGTATTTTCTTCGGTTGGCTTCCATAGCCATGAATCAATATATTTAGTGTATCTAACCTTCCATAAGGCTATGATATAAATATAGACGGCAAAAAGAAGAATAGTAACCGGCAACTGAATCCATTGGCGGTTACTACGTTTGTGCTTTTTGCCGTCGAAATGTTACTATGGCTATGGCTCGAAGACTGTAGCATGCACCGCCCCTGACTCGAAGGATGGATTCGCCTTTAGTTTAGGTGTAGAGTTTCTATGATAAAGTTCTAACCTGAGTAAGATTCTTCCGTAATCGTCGAGTTGACAGAAGTGTTCGGCTTGACATACGGCAGTTCAAAACTGAACTTCTCAATGTCAGCACTGTTGCTAAGAAACACTGCTCTCGCTGCCAACTGGAAGGCGTGATTCATATCTGTGGTGTAAGAAAGAACACATGAAATCATTAAATACCGATTAAGTATGTCCTATATTCATATGTTTTTAAACATTCCCAAGAACCTATATGTTGGCATGCGAATATCTGTCAGCTAAATTCAATACATAACATATTGGATTCTAAATTCCTCTTTTTCGTGGTTGCACTTATGCTTGCCTATTGTGCCTATGGGTGGTTAAAGTTGGCATTAAGATTTATACTTAATTTAGTCGAAATTTAATTGCCGACTGTACTTTTCTTTGAACATTCATCAACTACTCATAGAGACTATTCGAAAGAGCCCAAACTCGGCAAGATTGCGTTATGACGACTGGTTTGGCTCAGTTGGTTGAACGTGCTAGAAATGTTCGCAAAAACAAAAAGTAGATTTTAAGAATGAGTACTACTAAAGTCATGGCCCGTGTAATCGATACTTCTTCCAAGCCTGAAACTAGAGGTTTCGATGTTATGAACTGTAATATTTGCTGATTGATGAATTATACTATGCTTCCTTACCTCTAGTCCCAGTACGTGTGGTTGGCTTCTCCAACATATGCGCAGTAAGACGCAATAGTTCCAAGAATAGCTCCCCTCTGCCCAGCAGATAGAAATCCTTCATAAGCCGCAGTTCGTGGATCAGTTGGGCCTCTTCCACGGCTACTGCCCAAAGATGCTATAAAGAAATACAAGGTCAGCACCCGCGCGGTGTATCCCTTACATTTCATTAAATTGTCGAAAGGGCCTCTACTCATTGGCTTCGGCTCTGCGCACGCGTCCTAAAGGTCCGGGACACCATAGTCCCGTGAGCGGGTGCGACGTAATAATAATAAGAAATTATTTGTGCGCGTCCTATTACACGAGACGGACGTCATAAGACGCGCACAGAGACAGCACCCGCTAGATGCAAGAACTATTGGAGATTGATGGGCTCTAAATATACTGGGTTATGGGATTGAAATGATGGACTATTGCTTGAGACAGCCGGACGTCTACCAGGAAAAAGTGTCTCATGGCCTAAAGGCACTGGTAGAAGATGTCTTGCCCCCTGCTATTACTAAATATTATTATTATAAACTCTTTGGTATGGTTTAAGTCTTGGTCACAGATTTCTTTCAGCTTGAGTTGTTACTGTTTATGGCGCTCAATAGATACAAAGTTTGATCTTTGATCGTAATTCACCCTGAAGACCTAATATTGTTCCTCATGTTTAAGCCCGAAAACAACATGTCACCAAGTTTAGTCTTACATCAAGTACGAGGGCAGATCCGAAAGTTTTTAGCTGCTCTCACTTTTCATACAACATATGTTTTACTGATACCATTATGCGGGTAATTTTAATAGTTACGAGCTGGGACAAAATCATAAAAAAAAATGTGTTACAATTTGAAAAACAAAATGATTGCAATTTACTAACGATTTTATCCCAGCTCATAACTATTAAAATTACACACATAATAGTATCAATACAAATATATCGCCTGAATAGAGTGAGAGCAGCTAAAAACTTTACGATCAGCCCTGGTAACTATAATTACAATTGTATACAAGTTTTTTAAAGATTTATTTGTGTAGAGTAGATACGGCTGATATAAATATAGGGAGAGGAATTCTATATATACATAAGAAGTGTATTATATAATATTCTAGCACCTTAGAAGAACTGACCTTAGTAACACACTCTTTAATCTCCCTTACTACGTTTCTTAAGTTATACACTTCAAATGATTCAGGATCTTTAAATTTCTGCAATTTCTCATGGAACTCCGCTTCTTTGTCTTCCCAGATAGTAAACCTATAAAATAAACAATATTACAACCACAAAACTATCTCAATACTTGTCATGATACCTATATAATGACACAGGACACAGTCTTATGATACTCGGCAGTGTTATAATAGCAATATTGCACCATCGATATCGATTCTATAATGACTATTATACCTACTCCCTAATAATATACATAACATGATCATTAAAATTACCTTCTAGAATCACCAAACTTCTTTAACGACAACATCGCCCTGCTTTTCAATGAAGTATTCCCCTTTTTCGTCTTTCGCGGGTCAAAACCAAATAGAATAATCGTCTTGCCAATGAACAGTATTTCTTGAGCTAAAGAGAGTGGCATGAAGTGAGGAATCATTTTGGGATTCAACACGAAGCCACAATCCAAAGATGCATCCTGTAACTGAAATAGGAAATACATGTACAGACAAGAAGTTAAAAACACAGGTCTTCAGAAACCGGTTAGGTGAGGTGTTAAGTATGTCCTTGGGTAAAGCCCAAATTGCGTGATCTAGGCAGCTAACCAATATGATCGAAGGGCGGCTGATGGATGCAAATAAAATAGTTAATATGGATCATATCAAAATACTAATGTGAAAAATAAGCCAAGTTCTCATGTTCCAATAAAACTAGTTACGTCTCCTGAGTCTAGGGTTACCAGATGAAAAATTCAAAAGCCCGCAGAAACGGCCTGATTTCTACTGAAACATCCTGATATTTTGTTGCAGTTTGAGAATTTTCTCTTTTAGGAAGATTATTTTTAATTTGATTAAGTTTTTTATTTAAAAGATCTTTAACATGTGAGATTTGCGAAATCCGGCCGCAATCCCGAGAAGAGTCCGAAAATCCTGAAATCTCAGGACAATTCCTGAGATATGGTAACCCTACCTGAGTCACTTTTTGAAACTTTATTAAAGTTTCGTATCTATCTTATTACGAAAACTCTTTCGGGACAAAATTGCACCTCAATGCAATTCAAGGGGACGTCCAATATTGATTATACACATAGAAATTATTACCATGTAAAATAGAAGCTATTAAAAACTTTAATGTAATTTGATTATATCATAGATTGAAGGCCAGAGTCCATTGGTGCCAGGGCTGCTATGGGAGACCATGGTTCAAATGATACTTACACTGTTCAAAAGAGTTTTATCAGTATAAGTGCTTGAAGGTGTGGTGGACAGATAGGTGTCCGAAGTCTCATCTTTACTGCAAATTATCAAGAACTCCTGGTAGGGGTCTCTCAGCTCACCATACAACAACCAGGTGCACAGTTGGTTCATAAATACATTGTTTATGTATGCGAATATTCTGTGGAACGCAAAAAAAAAAGTTAATAACACAAAACAAGTTATTCAATAGGGGTCACTTCCATACTTGTCTATATTTGGGACTTGTGGCCATTAATATTACTATCTAAAAGGTTTATGCAATAGACCCACCCACTGCAAGTAGATTTGGACTGTCTTTTCGTTCAAGAAATTTATGTACGGTCGGCTAAGAAATTGGTCTACCGCTTTTCAACTCTATTTCATACTAGGAGGTGCCCACAACTTCGTCAGTGAAGGAGAAAAATAATCATAATCCTCTTTTTTTTCGGCATAGTCGAGTAAGGGGTTGTTCATTTATTACGAAAGACAATTTTAACTTTTGTCTGACTCGGGCCCCCTCCCACCTCCCGCTAAGAAAAAATAAGACTTATTCGGACCCCTAAAAAGACTAAAATGTATCCTAATGTTGTGGGTATGTCATATATTAGGTTCAAAAGTGGTATGGTAGACTAATTTTCTAGGCTGACTTTAAAATATATAGATATACGAGGTCGGGCTGATACGTTTTTCCGAAATGACACATTTGAAAACAAATAAATAAAAAAGTAATAATGTCATTCTAATTTCTTGTAAAAGTAAACGCAAAATTATACACGCTGGAGACAAGAGAACGAAGACAAGAAGAAGTTACAATTGCTAAAATCACATAGCTGCTCTTCAAATTGTTACCCCATCCTCCATATTCGCCAGACTTGGTCCTTGGACTTCTACCTATTTCCAAATCTTAAAAAGTGGCTACGGGGACACAAAATATTCCTCGACACTGAAGTGACAGAAGCTGTAAATGGGTATTTTGAGAGACTTGATGAAACCTCTCTAAATGGTATAATAGCATTGGAGCGTCCAAGTATTACGTAACGAATTTGGGAGGTGTCTTGTAAAACGTTACAATGCGTTACAGGGGCGGCAGGGGGGTTTGAACTACGCGTAACGTAACATTGTTTTTATTTTACATTTCAGAACGGTCACGTAGAGATTCACTCATAATTTTTTTTAAACTTTTTTTTCTCATAATATTAAATGAAATGACCACAATGACCATGGACTTAGAAGGCACTTATTAAATTTATATATTGACTAGCTTCTGCCCGCGACTTCGTCCGCCTTAAATTCGTTTATCGCGGATAAGGGTATTTTTCCGGGATAAAAAGAAGCCTACATGTCCTTCCCCTGGACTTAAACTATCTCCATACCAAATTTCATTCCTATCGGTTCAGCAGTTTAAGCGTGAAGAGGTAACAGACAGACCGACACACTTCCACATTTATAATATTAGTATGGATATGGATGGTAAAAGGCAGAAACACAGTAACCACCAACTGAATCTATGTGCTGGGGCCTGAAAGTGCTTTATAATTAAATTATCCTCCTTGAGACAAAGCTAAGTACAAATTAGTCCTCTTATGAATGACGGATAAGATCTCCTTTGTACAATGTGTTTGATAACCCTTTGAAAGCCAAGAACACCTGCAGGTGTTGTGAGCTGTCATGCCTACCATGCCAGCAACACCTAAAGTTGTAATGTTGACAAACAAGAGGCCAAAAGGTTTATTTGTTTTTGTTAAACTTACATCCATCATACAAATATGCATAATATACATACAATAAAATAGGGGGATAAAATAAGGTTGGACATGTCCCAGTTTGCAGCATAGTGTCCCGGTGTCCTGGCCATTAAACCAATTGTCCCGGTATCAAATCATAGATTATTTAATACTGATCGGTATGCGAGATAGTTTGTGGAATTGATCAGAACTAGGAGAATAGCCATGTATCTGCCCTTCAGGGCAGGACTAGTGGTGAAATAAATGCACTGGCTTTGATGCATTTTCCTCTTCACAGTAGTCAAAGAAATAAACATCTCACTTTAGAAGTGGGAACAGTGGAGAGTATGAGACAGTGCATTGTTAATCATAAATTTTTATTTTGCTCCAATTGCTCTGGTTGTCTTCCCCATATTTATGGCAACCTCAAATAAAAAGATTATTTGATACTTACTTAATTATAGCATCATGAACCATTTCATTACCATTCAAAATATACTGATGGGTCAAGCTCAAAATTTGGCACCCGTTAAGTCTTCTTTCCTTAATTGTAGAGATCAATCTATTCAAAGTGTTAAAAAGACCTTGGTATTTCTCAACATAACTATAAATAAAAGACAGAGTATAGGTATGATTGCCCATCACCAGTCCTTCCACTTCAAGAAGTGTTTTTTTGTAAGACTGGAGGACTTCAGTGATTCCTTCACTCAATGCTTGGGCGTAAAGCCCCGTCGTGCGGGTAGAGGCTAGAAAAAAAAACCAAATTAAATTTTCTTCTGTTTCCGCGATTATTACTTATTGAAATAAAACAATATAACGGATTATATCGCGTATATTATCCACTCGTGACCATGGAAAGCTGGAAAGCTTCCGAAACGTCGGGAACTAAAATAAGATAATATATGCAATATAATCTGTTAAATTGTTTTATTTCAAATTAAATTTTGATGTCAGAATTGAAAGTGTACTCTTAGTCTAAACTCATCAGCAATCATTGAAGAAACACTGTAATGTAAAACAAACACTTACCTGAATGTGATTTTCTACAATGAAAACCCATGCTATCAACAAAAGTTTGAATTCTGTGGTGGCTATTTGCAATTTCACATATTCGATGGTAGATATCGGAATCTCCTTGATTTGCATAGTGTTGATATTTGTTTGTCTAGAAAATAATCAATAATATTAAAATGAGTCAGAAAGGAAAGGAACACTTTAAAGAATAATTGTCTATTTGGAATAATATTGACAACAAACCATGTACCTACCTATAAGACTACCCCTCAATAAGTTTAGAAATAAACTGCACTCTTGTTGAAAAGTGTTTTTACAATTTAAATGAGATTTTGAATGATCTGTACTTATAATTATAATTACCGAAATATTGTGTGACTTGAAACTACTTAGGTTAATTTGCATGGCTTACTAAAGTCTAAACGTATGGTTCTAGATTAAGAATATGTAACACCTTATTTGTACTATATTTATGGCAAAGAAATAAATTTTATTTCATACCTCTTGTGTCCCTTGAGAACAATCCCACAAAACTAAAAGAGCGTCATGAATCATAGTTAGTACAGAAATCTACACTAATCAGTTTCGATTTTTTTAGGCTTGTATTGTATACAAAAAATTGCAAAATTTAATTAATTAGGCTTTAAGAGAATTTAAAACAGACTAAATTTGAACTCTATCTGAACTCTATTTTGATTTAAGAATGTCAATGTCACATCTCACATTACAATTGACAGAAAAAAAACCGTCATAATTGAGCACAGATTGCATAAAACATTGAAACAAATAAGAATGAACATTTTGCAATCGATTATCGGATCGCTCAGCTACTCATTGAACAATGGACAACACTATTCCGATTAAATAACCAATCACTCAATTTCATTCGAATGAATGATGAATGAAAAGAACAAATAATCAGCGTGCACCGACCTGCGCCCGCGCCGCGCTCCGCCCCGCCGCAACCGCTTGCTATCCCATCCCACTACCTGGATTTGCCTTGGGGTTATTTTATAAGGGAATCTAGTATTTTGTTTGTTTCTAAATAGTATGGTTGTGCCATAAGATTCGTAAGATGGCCGAGGCTTGTAGGCTCGGCAGTTATAATTCACAAAGGAAAACTTTAAATGATCAAGAAGAAAATGTTTGTTTATTAAATGTTTTGTGTGTGTTTATATCGTTGGTAACCATACTTGCCGATTTGACTACAGGTGCGTAATACTTGTTCTTGAACAACTTTTAAATTAATTCGGTTACAGTTAATAATAATGAAATTGTTTTTTGTTTTAGATATATTGGTTTTCGTCGAATACTGTAAAAGCGGATATCCATACTGGGCGTTAACTACTTTAATTTTCATTGTTGCTCCGAATGTTATGATAAACGTTTTTTCATTGAGATGGTTCGTCATTGATCAAAAATCTGGCATTAGACATTGGATTACTCATGGATTTCTGGTGGGATTATTAGAAAGGTATACATAAATATGTACCCTTATTTAAAAATTGTGTAAATATTGCATATATTTTGTTAATTTGTTTTTCTTTTTTCAGATATATAATATTCATGCACAAAGTGTTTGAATGTAAAAATGTGGAATCTATAAAAGCGCTTAAATTATTTACTCAAATAAACGATCTCAACTTATTGCATTTCTTATATATTTTTATTGGAACAATTCCGCAAATTATTTTACAAGTTTACGGAATAGTGATACTGAATGAAAACTATCACACGAAAGGTAAACATTCTTCTTATTTATTTATTCAATATAATACGCATAGAGGATATAAAGGACATTAGACCCGTAAATTAATTTCCCTAAAAACTATACCTTCAAAATAAAAATATGTGCTGTGTAGTTGAGTTTTAGTTGATAAGTTAAATTCATTTTATATTTTGTTAAATATGTGGATTGGTAAAAATTGTATTGTTTCTTTTTTCAGCATTTGCGCTATGTGCTTCGATTGCATCCGTAATATGGGGATGCGCAAATTACATTTACGGTACTTCTTGGTTTAGTAGTGAAAAATTTCAATGGAGCGCATTTTTACTGAAACTAGTCTGGCATTTTGGAATGCTTATTAGTAGAATTTCCGGTATCTTGTTGTTCACAATTGTTTTTGGCATATGGACATTAGTACCTTTAGGTATGTATAATTCCAATTAGAAAAGTATTATAATTCATTTGTAATGACCACTAATTATATACAGTTTGTTCCAGGATAAAGTGCACATAGGTACGAATAAGGATGAAATTACATACAACTTTCTTGATAAAAAAATGAAAAATATTCCAATTTTTTTTTCTTTTTTTCTTTTAGTAGACTATCGAAAAAAAAACAAATCATGCCTTCTATGGGCTTCATTGTTTTAATGGAATTGTAGTAAAAATAGATGCTCAGTATTAGACCTAAAAAAATAGCGAAAAGCACTAAAAATAGTAATACTTTCTCAGTTAAAAAATAAATTAAAGAAAGGATCTACCTGAGCGACCGACGACCTAATTAAGGGTAAACACAATGTCTTCATTTGACCGCTCATTAAGAATGTGATTACGTTAGGCACTTGATTCCTCTTTTAGGGTTTCCTTAGCCAAGGGTTTCCAAATGGCAAAAACGGAACCCTTATAGTTATGTCACAGGCATTTAACTCAAAAACTGCAAGATGTTCATTGATGAAAGAAATTTGGAGGAAAGGTGTCTTTTGTAAGCCACTATTTAGTTTGATGGTTAAATAACAAAATACATTTTCGGAAATAATCACACTGAAAGTAGCATAAATTGTACACGGTTTCTGAGCTATTGCTAAAAAACGGCGCTTCTCAACAAAAGGACGTAAGTGCCGTAGAGATACGCTCTTTTGCTAGTGCACTTTTTCATTTCGCATTTCTTTCACCTGTATTGTGCATTTTTTTCGTATGAACGGCTGCGGAACCCTACACTGAGCATGGTCTGACATGCTCTAGGCTGGTTTTTTAATGAAAGGCAATGAGATAAACAAAAAATATTGATAATAATAACTTGATGTAATATGGGTTTTATTTTTAGTGAATTACTACGCATTTAGAAACAAAGATAAAATTCTTAAGAGAACCTACTTTTATTATTTGATGTGTTTTTTGCAATTCTTTTATAATCTTTTGCGATTATACTTCCGTTTATTTCAAATCAATAGAGCCCATAGGAAGCGAGGTATCTTGTTTTGTTTAATAAAGTCCACTGAAAAGTAAAATATAATAATAGTATTAGTGAAAAGAAACAACTAGCTGCATTCCTATTTGTTTGTGCACTTTATCCATTGAAACACTGTATAAAGGGCTTTTTAATTTTGTTTCAGGGCTACACTGGTCAGCTATGACGTTTTGGATTGTAACTCAAAAAACTACCTTTTGTCCGAATAAACTGGAAGAAACATTCTATAATGTCGTAATGGGACTCGTATATTGTTTCTGTTACATCAATTTACGAGAAGGTCATACTAGGTATCGACTGATGATGTTCTACACGTTAATGGTGACACAAAATTTTGGAAGTTTATTCTTGTATGTTTTAATATCTGATGCGGAAAGGCAACAAAAGCCCTGGTCCATTGCAACATCTATATGTGTGATTGCTGGAACCATAATAGGTAAAACAATATCGTATATGTTTTTAGATTTTAGGCTACCGTTCCCAATAGATTATTAAACCACTCCAATGGCTTCCAGATGTATTTTCCTCTGCTAAAATGCCCACAACTTCGTTCGCGGTAGAGAAAAGTCATAGCCCTCTTTTTTACTTGAGCGTAGTCATGTAAAACATATTTATAACTATCTATGGATGCCTAGTTAAAAACTATTTCTTTTATATTTTTCGATTGACCTTTAAATTGGCCGTTAGACTTTTTAAAATATCTTCAATGTACGGACATTTTTTGTAACTTTATAATAATATAGATGTCATGACAGTTATTCACGATACATTTCTAGTGTGTGTCTTTTTGTTTGAAAGTATTTTTTTATTATTGTGGTTTGATCTAAGTGATGTGCGTGTATACTTCGCCCCCGCTAAAAGTGCAAGTAAAAATTGACATGTACGGGGTGAGGCACATATAACGTCACACACAGCAATAGGGAGGTGATCATGCCAGGCGTGACAGGGCAGGACGTGTTAAATAAATAGAAAAAAAGTGGGGCAGGGGCTAAAAGTTAAAAAAATGCGATGTGACGCCCCCCCCCTAATGATACAAGTTGCCATCTCTAGTGGTTTAATGCTCTAAGGCCGAAAGCTAAATCTGGCCCAAGAATAAAGGGTTCTATATTACATTTTCAGGGCAGTTAAAATTAAACTATATTTGACTATGACAATGTTCAAACTTCAATTCTCTGAAAGTGAAACATTGAACCCGAGATATTGGGCAAAGAAATCTAACCCTTACAAAACTACTTTACTCTCAATCTGTTTATGAGTCTAGCCTTCCGTCTGTGAAAAAACTTTTTCTTATAAATATGATGAATGAAGTTTCGTTTAGTAAGTACTTCACACGGCCAAATACTTCTAAATCAATTTAATCAAAATGTTCCCTTTGTATTTCCTTACAAACACAATCTGCACGTACCTAATACAAGTTATACTGAAAGTCTGAAACCGCTATGTATTTGAACCTTAGTCGCTTGCATTTGTATGTCTGTTACTTAACCGTGCAGTGACTGTTGAACAGATTTGGAAACTATTTTGCATACAGATAGATACCAAGTCTTACATAAAGATATATAGTAATTAACGATACGTTTGAAAACGAAACATGCTTTGGCAGATTTTGTTCGTAATTTGAGGGGCATGGAAACCTTGTTGTGGCCGATTATTTAATTATTTGTTTTTTTTTTCAGGAATGTGCGCTATGATTGTCTATTATAGATACTTCCATTCCAAAGGCCCTATACTATGGAAAAATAGCAGCAACGATATTGAATTAAACAATAAGGTTACACCAACTTCAGATAATACAAGAAATAATAACAAGGGTTTAAATTACGTCAGATCTTTTAAAAGCTCACAAAAGATTGAGCTTGCTGATGAAAACGCCAGGTATTTATTTTAATATCTAGTTTTCTAATCCCAATTAAGGTAAAAAATGACGCTCTCGTATCGGTTTAGTCAGCCATCAAAAACGATGTCTCCCGAACACTACTACTACTAAATCGTCTGCAATAGACGAAAAGTCCTATATATATATATATATATATATATATATTGAAATGCAATTTAAAGCCTATATGTTAATCTGATGTCTAAAGTTTAAACAACATTACTGGAAAGTTTCATTGTGATCTGTCGAGTGGTTTTTAAAATTAAGAGGAACGAACATACATATATACACCGCCACAAACTTTCACGTTTATACATTTTATAATATTCTTAGGATATATATCCAGTCCTATATATAGGACTGGATGGAAACTTTCCAGTAATGTTGTTTAAACTTTAGACATCAGATTAACATATAGGCTTTAAATTGCATTTCAATGCGGATGAAGTCACGGGCAACCGCTAGTAAAATATAATACCAACATGTAGTGTATAATAGTTTTATTATTATTTCAGGAAAGATAGTGTTCAAGTACAGCCAAGCGACATCGATAGCGCCGATAAAAAGTTTCTTCTGGACCACTGGATTGCTAGGTCTGGAACACCTACATTTACATCAGCTCCCGTTGGAGATAATAGTATGGATATTTCAAATGTAGAATTTCATACAGTCGAAAACACTCCTCAAACAGTTATTAAGGAAGAAAATAACTTGTATGAACGAGGTAGAGTTAAGATTCTTCTCAAAAAGATGAAAGCTCCTACACTGAACCCAACAGAGTTAACGTTGAAGCTGTCTTCATTTGAAAACTTAGAGAGCTCTATTGACATTATTACATCAAGTAATCTTAATTTGCAAAAACGTCGCGGAATATGTTCATCTGATGAATTGAGGGAAGATTTGACAAATGTAAATTTGGATGTATGCAATATCGTTAATGGGGATTATGCGAAAAATGTTAAGACGGATCATGGGTCTGAATTTAGCCACGATACAGATGGTTCTAATAAAAAGACTTCATCTGATTCAATAGATATGGACTTAGATTTGAGTTTCAGCGATATTAATAGCTCTGATATCAACACTTTTAACGAAAATATCGTCCAAAAGCTATGCTTAAGTGCATTGAAAAATATTAAAGTTGGCAACCAAGATGCTGATATTGAAAATATACAAAGAATTGCTTTAGATATTTTAAAGGAAATGTATACTAGGAAAGGAAAAAATAAGAAAGTTACGAGTAATGACTCTTTTCCTACAAAACAACGTGATTTAGATACACCAACGGAAATTTTATCTGTTCATGATTATGAGAACATTTGTGCAGTTAATATAGCACGGGAAGCATGGGGCCTTAGGTCTTGGAATGGATATTCAGATATTGAAAATTGGCTTCACGATGGCAGTGTATTCAGAGATAGGAGACGTGACACCTTAACTTCAGGAAGTTCCGAAATCAGTAGTTGTATATCGCAAGAATTAAAAACAGCTATTTTAGCTGCACCCCCATTTCCAAAAAAGGCTCCTACTTATTCGAATGTTTTCGTCAAATTTCATTCAAATAATCAGGAAGAGTATGTTGATTCAATCATTTGTCAAACCAGCGATGACACTTTTCTTGCTAAACCATGTGTGGTTGATACCGGAAAGGATTTTTTAGAACCTATCTTGGAAGAATTAGATGATTTAGGAGATTTAGATCCATCTAGTAAAAAGAGGCTTAATTCAAAAAGTTCCTTAGTGGCGACTATAGACGAGATACGAAAAGCGACCATTGCAAATTCGCCAAGAAACTTATATCATAATCGGAGAGACCTGCATTGGTATTCACCTAAAGAAGATGAATCTAGTAAAATGGAATGTAATCTTAAAAAAGCACTTTGGAAAGAGCCGTCTAAATTTGATTCAAGTAATATAATGGAATCTCTTCCCGAAAAAGAAAATATGCTCAATGGTTCCCACGGTTCCAAATTTGATCTACGTAAGAAAGAACTTAATAGTACAATTACTTCACCTTCGGAAACGTCTACACTTGTAAATTCATACAATAGTCGGAGAAATGCCAGACACCGTCAAAAACCAAACGTAAGCAATCTCAAAACACAATATAAAAGAAATGGTAACAGACCTGATCAGAGTCTCCAAGATTTGTCAAATAAAGATATTGACTTGCTATGGCAGTTGGTCACCGACAATTCTTTACCACTTAGTTCAACTGAAGACATACCTTCAGGTAGATTAACATCTTCTTTACAATCACTTATACAGAAAGACACATCAACATCGGACGAAGCACCACCTCCTAAAATGACAAACATAAAGAAAAGCGTAAGAACTAAACCCAGGCGCAAATTTTCTATTTTGAGAGAAAAGTTTGAACCTAAATTAAACATAAATTCGGACGAAGAAACTTTGTTCCATTCTACAGAAAAAATATCGGCATCAACTGAGTCTGTCGTAGTAAGAAATCGACTTGATTCTAGTAACGACCAAAGCGAATGTATAGTGGAAGATAAGAAACTGAACCTAACATCAACAGAAACTAAAGCAAATAATTCAGTACCATTTAGAACTGACCTAATAATGTCAAAAAATATTAAGGAGAAAAGATCATTATTTATGAAACAAGTATTGAGCCCCCCTAAATTCAATACAAAGTTAAAACATAAGGCATAAGAATGAAATATATACTATACGTTCCAAGTCCCAAATTGTAATTAAAATACTCGTAAATAGTACTTTAAAACATTGAAGTCAAGTATAACGTAGATCTCGAGTGTAGTCAGTATTCCTACTAGTATCCATAAAGTTCCATGCATGATCTTTGGTAGCATAATATTTTCTAATATGACTTCATAGCATAATAATAGCTTAATTGTAGCCAACAAAAATATGACAATGCTGTGCTTCTTTTATTTTAAAAACATTTATGTATATACATATAAAATACGTTTTTAGGATTTTTTTAAAGGAAATAATTTTAAGAAAATACAACTGTGATTTGTGTGCCTTTCTTCTAAAATTACAGCCAGTATTTTTATACAATTAGCATTATATTTTATAGGATAAATATTTCTTTCACATTTTACAGTAAATAAATGTGAATTATTTTAAATAAAATTGTCCAGTTTTTATTGTTCTGTCGTACTCTAAGTATGTATAATGAGTACGAATTACTACTCGTATCTTAAACGTAGGTAAGACATAGACAAAAGAAACTTTCATTTTGTCTAAAACTTTATTCTAGTAAGTAGCATCATGTTGGTTTTTTCCTATATTTCCTTGTATCATGTTACTGTTTGGATATTTGTGACAGGGTCAAGTAAAACAACACAAGACATCTTAAAATTATAATGAATAAATATAGGGAAGGATATCAGATTATTAAGTCTTAAAAATATATTAATTTTTTCGGCAGCATTATTTTATAACGCTGAAAATGTATTACAATTATAAATAGAACATTTCATTTCAACTAGCAGCCAATATCACATGTTTCTTAATTTCTATTAAATGAATCAATCGTAAAATGACCTTTACATATGCAACTCACTTCATCATTGCGTTAACGGGGTGATTTATCAGTAATCTAATATGGTTCGTGTCACTTGATCTCTGCTGACCTACATATACCTTATTTAGACGTAATGACAACAAGTAGGTATATTAAGTTCCCAATGTATATTTTACATTTCCTTGATATGGCTAAATGTTACATATGTACCAGATCCGTTCTTCAATCACACCCAAAACGGATTACCTATTTAACTTTTAGACTTAACAACAGTAACATAACATGGCAAACTTCAAGCTAAATAACACTTTAAAACTTAACGTTCTCATTAGCTTGATATTAAGATACATAGATTACTAAAATAAGTAAAGGAGTATTTAGAATACATTTTACCTACTAGACTCAATATGCCGTAAGTGGGGTCAACATAGATTATCTTTAAGTAATTCAAGCTCTTTGCATTTGTATTAGTATAAGCTACGCATATTTAATTAATAAACAAGAGCATACAAAATAAATTAAATATTTGTCATAAAATATATAACATGATTCAGTAAATATATTTATCAAAAAATATTCAAATTATGATTGTAATATTTATAAATCGGTCGTCATAACTGGAACCGTAAGCATGCGTATACGGTGAGCATTACAATTTTTACAAAGAATATGGTCATCAAGTGGATAACATCCACGACCATCTGCCTCCGACGATAGCAGGAGTCCACAGTCTTCGCATCGATAACATCGTACATGAAAACTGCGATCAAGTGCAACCACACGAACAGTCTCCTCTTGTCCTTCTTCAGGCATTATAGGTAATTCGCACACACAACACCGTGGTGCAAATTTTTTATGAAAATCTTCAATACAATGAATTTGATTCATAGCATCAACAGTAAACGGTATGCCATCAAGACTCTTACCACATACTACACACGTAAAACAAGTTGGATGGTACGGTTTACCAGTTGCTCTTAAAATCCTATCTAGGATTGGTTTCGTACATACAGAGCATTTTTCCAGTGTTTCATAGTAATCTGTCTCACAGAATGGATGTCCTTCAACAGCATAAAAAGGTTTTCCTTGTAAATTGGTATTACAGCGGTAGCAACAAAAACACTGCACATGGTACATATTGCCCATTGCCGTGCAGCCCGAACTTTCACCCGCAACTTTACCATCGCATTTAACACAGATGCCAAAAACATCCAAATCCTGACTGTCAGAAATAGACTGCACAAGCATGTTCGTTAGAGCGTCGACTTCTTCTTCTTTCGGAAGCGGTGATTTTCCAGGAGTCGGTACATTGGACCTATAATTTTGAAACGTATTCTGCCCTGAAAGACTGCTTTGAGGTCGAGGGTTTATCGGTTCGTACAGAGCGTACTCATAAGTCGACGCTTGTGATGCACCATAATCAGCGAATTCATTTTGATAAATAGGTGGATAATTTTGTCTTTCTTGGTTATAATTTAAATTTGCCGTGGCGCGAACTAATTCACTGTAATTGGAACTGACAGGGGAGGGGGGTGGCAAGTATTCTTCGTGACCTTGATTGTTATCATAACATTTGGATGAGGGAATTTGAAGCGGTGGTGGTGGCGGCGGTGGCGGTAGGCTATCGTTATTGTTTCTGTATGGTGGAAGGTTACTGTACGTAGCGTTGAAACTTTTAGGTGCCATCGGTAAATTATGGTTGTAAGAAACACCAGGTACATTTGTATGACTAATGTTAGCATAATCGATTACAGTCGGATGGCTGCGATTGGAACTGTCAGCATTGTTATTCTGTACCGGCGAAATTTTAGCCGAATATGATGGCTCTCGTAAAGTGCTGACGACTGCACTACGAGGAACTTGGGGTTGAGCTTTCTTTTTTGGCGGCACAACTGGCGGTATTTTTTTCCCTTTACTAATGGAACTAAATTCCTTATTAGTCATTTGCAAATCAGCTAATTGCTTTTCAAGTGCATCGATGTTATCAAGACGCGACATTTTTGCTTATAATCACCTGACCTGATTAGATTAACACATCACTGACTTTACAAGTAAACGTATACTTGATAGGAATTTTCCTTTTTAACAAAAAAAAAAACATACACTTTACGACACGTTTAACTCTGAATCACCATTTAGTAAGTTATTCTCAAAACATATATTGAGTATAAACTTGGAACCACTGACTTAATTATTATTTCACGAGCAACGTTACTTCGTTGAATACAGAACCGAAACCTTCGATGGAACTAAAGTCAATGACACATTCAAGAGAATGTTTCGTGGTCGTAAAGTGAATCATCACATGTATGTCGCAATGTTTCGTTCAGTCTGTGTTCGTACATTGCATATTTTTATAATTACTCATTATATATTTTAACAATACAATATGACATAATTAAACCAATTGCTAAATAGTGAATGTCACGAAATATAAATATATTTCGGGCACATAATAAATAATCATCGATTTTGGCGGATTGAATCGATTCATAAGTTTCAGAATGAATGAAATGTCGCATGTCGTAGTACTTCTACTGTCAAAATCAAAATTATATGCATTCGTTTCATTCACTCAGTTCGTGCTGTGGCTGTCCTGTCGTTGCTGTCGAGTATCTGTGTATTAGCTTGTGTTTTTATTTCCTAACTGTTTTGTGTGATAGAGAATCTAAAATTGTAAACTTACAGCATCCACAAGCTCGTATGTTTATTAATGTTCTGAAACTGAAGTAAATTGTTTACTTAAGTTACGCTCAACAAAAATAATTATGTCGATGCAATGTCAGTTATGGATGGGCAGTGTGAGTTTTCTGAATTTAGATTTATTTATCATATATATAAGTATACGATGAAAAAAAAATAACTGTTTTTAATGTCAATTAAATGTGCACTACTGCTACACTTCAGTTAATACTTGAGACAATTTACTAAACATTTTTTTTTTTATTATATCCATTAGCTCTGATGATGATGGAGTAGAAAGTAGATTGTGTATATGTTTATCTGACACAAGGCTCGAAAATCTATAACTAATACTAATTTTCTTGTTATGTAGCTGGAGCCCAATATGACAGAGAGCTTCATTGTGGCAGCCTTTCATCGCATGGGCCAGCGGCCCTTGACAGTGAAGGTTATGAGAAATAAGTTCACGGGAGAGCCTGCCGGCTATGCATTTGTACATTTCCAGGTATGTATTTGTCATATTAATATAAAGTAAAATGTGAGCCTCATGGTTTAAAAGCCATAGGTGAGGATGGCTATATGATTCATAGGCTGATCTTTCATAATAATTAAAAATATTCTCATTAGTTTACATATATTTACATTTACTTTATATTTTCATAATAACTAAAAATATTCACATTGCTTTACATTTACAGTTTGACATATAATAAAATAATTGCCCTTGTAAAATAAAAATAATTTAGCAGAAATTCAGAATTAATCATAATTTCTATGACAAAATCGTTTATACATTTTTAATATACATCTGAACTATGAGCTTCAGTTACAATTTAATAAAAAAGTTTGAAGTAGCTAGTCATAAATATAAATTGATTAATTCTGGTGACCTTATTTGTCAACCCTTCATACAACACTGACCTGTTAATTCTCTCTTCAGACCGATGAAGAAGCCATAGACACTATGCACAAACTGAACGGCAAACCCATCCCCGGAACATTCCCAGTGGTGCGTTTCAGGTTGAACACAGCATCACGGGAAGCCAGAGCCAACATGCAATCAGAAAGAGAATTCTCAGTGTGGGTCGGAGATTTAAGTTCTGATGTTGATGACTACTCACTTTACAGGGTCTTTGCTTCTAAGTATAATTCAATCAAAACTGCTAAAGGTAACATTTTAACTTTATTTTATGTTTGTGTAAGTGTTTAATGATCTACATATGACCCTATTGTTAAGGGATTAATTAATGCTTGTGCAGAAAATTGTAACATATTTATACTGCATAGGTGTCTTTGCTGCTGATTGTGCAGTATGATCTATGAAAATGTTGAGCTTCATTATTAAACCACAGAATAGACAATAGTTAAACAGGACAGGATAATCAATAAATCTAGGATGATTTTTAATCAAGTTTCAATTCAGTTTCTAAAGATTTATGGAGTTTTTTTGTTAGTATTATGGCTATTAGGAAATACAATCCCATCAAAATCCGGATCCTGTAAACCTGCGGGATTGTGGTCATCAATTCTAATAAATAATCAGAATGATATCTGAGCCATAAACATTTTTTTTTTCAAACCCGTTTGAGTAATCTCATATATCTGATGTCGCAAAAAAGGTGTGGTATTGGATTCCCTAATAAATAACATTACATTGCAAGATCAGACAGTCCATTTATTTTAGTCCAAAAGAAGAGTCTTAGACCTAAAGTTTATTCTTCATTTAAATTTTGTATACTTACATTTTCTTCAGCTCTCTAACCTCTGTTTCCAGTTATTTTGGACAACTCGGGTTACACAAAAGGCTATGGATTCGTAAGATTTGGTAGTGAAGAAGAGCAACGTAACGCGCTATATGCCATGAATGGGTACACTGGTCTTGGCTCCAAGCCCTTGAAAATCTGTACTGCTGTACCAAAGCCGAAGGGTGCTGCCACTGGTCAGAACCAATCTGCTGTTGCACCAAATACAGCGTACAACAGCGGGACGGTATGGTTTCTAAAATCTATAGCCTTTTGAGCGCCTCAAAGTCACCACTGTTTGTTAATTCCAAGTGAAAATCTTTTCACTCCATTCATCTCATACACAGCATGAGTATGTATGTGACAAAAGTGTTTGCAGTTAGTGGATCCACTTTAAGAAAAAGAACATTTCTGATAAATTATGCTTTTAGTCTACAATGATGACAATGGATCTATTTGTTCGCCAGACAATAGTAATTCTGAAAAATGAAACCAACTATTTGTAAAATATACTAATAGAAATCTATTGCAATACATGAAGAATTTTCAAACCTTAATGACTTGGCGGTCAAGTGGTTAACAGGTCTTGCCTGCTTAGCGACATTTATACAATTTAAGTTGTTATCTGCCAGTGAATGCGCTTATGAATTTGCTACATAGCGCTACGCCAGGAATGCCAGAACTACACTGAATGTCATAGTTGAATAGCTATTTACATGATACAATAAAACAAGTATGTTATTCCCAAGACAGCATCAGCGGCGCATGATGACGTAATACGGTGCTGTGGGATACTTGAACTAATGCGCGAGCGTTACTGTTCGTGACTTCATCTTGATTCATCGCCGGGAAGAAAGATACCTTGTTTTATGGTACCGTGGCTATTTATAGGGGCCGGCGGTAAATACTACATATCGAGACAATCGGCCAGCGGCGGCTTCGCACTATGAAGTTTGTAGAGCGTCATCTCTTTCGCACACAGAAATAACTGTCCAATATCTACTAGATATTCGTACTCACGACCGTTATCGAGTAGCGTAAAGGGCCTAAAACCGGCACAGGCATATTTTGTAGAAAAAAATCGAATCTTAAAGTAAAATCGTAATTATTTTAACTGCTCCTAGTGTATATTGGACTCTTCGTGCACCATCACTTGTACTATTATCTATACTGTGACTCCGTGCGAAAGAGATGACGATATACGAAACAGAGGCCGATTGTCTCCCCTCTTTGTTTCCATGTCTATTATTTACCTCCGGGTCTTGTATTAACTTGCTTCCTTTTGAGCAGTGTGGCAACATATAGCCATTTCTTGTTTTATAATATGCTTATCACATTTCTTGTTGTATACCTACTTAATAGGACATCATAACGGCTAGTCATAAATTAACTTTTTCCTCGTTAAATTATTTTATTTCGCGTGATACTTTTTTTATTCTCTTTGCTTTTGTTCTTATCCAGTTTTGTAACTGGATATGAAATCATTAGTATAAGATGCTGAACTTGACAAACTGATTGACCACACACAAAATATTCAGCATTTCAATGCTTCGTGACTATAACCTTCAAACAGAAGACGGATACATAATTTGAATCAAGAAGGTTAGTTTCAAAATGATAATATGTTAAGTTTGAGTTTAACATTGTATTTGTCTTGCATCTACTGATTACCACATGGTGATATTGTAACTGAAAAACAACATGTCCAGTCTTCTAGCTCAAATACGGTTTATGTGTACAGCCACGGGTTACTAATGTGTTGCACAAAATTTATTGGCATATTTTCCTTTCGCATAGCAACCATTGGCACAATCATCATTTCGCACATACTACACTTCAGAACCAAAATGGTCGCGCACCAGTATCAAAGGAACATTCTACCCCGCACACTCTATGCTCCCTGCCGCGATTTTCTCTGAAGGTTACAGTATAGGGCTCGTCAAGAGGAAAGTGAATAGGTTTTTAAAGAATCGGCAACACGTACGTTATGCCCCTGGCTTTAAAAGCGTTCATAGGCTGTGGTAACGGTTACCCTTGTTTAAACATTTTTTTTGTAATTATTCTATATGGCATAATCTAATAACTGTAGGCTACTATAAAGTGAGTAACATAGTGGTCATTAATGTCCCCGATTTCGTGTATGAAAATATAGGGATAGTTACTAATGGTTGACTTTTAACGCATACATTTATTTGAAGCAACTATGTCGCTTTCACGAAACTTCATTTATATACACCATTTTATACAATATCAAGTCTCAATTTGAAAATTACAAATGTGTAAAGTTGAATGACCCATTCTCTGAATACAATATTCGAACGAAATACGATTCGCAAATTTGCACAACCTGCAAAATAGAGTTTATGCGAAAATTACATTCGACTTAAATCAATCATGCGAAACCTTGTGTGTCGAACACAAAAAATATGCGAAATAGATGGCACCCTGCGGTGACTGCTTGACATCAGGCAGGTTGTACGCTTGTTTGTCATCTTAGCAGTGTAAAAAAAAAACAAAGCATCTGTCACACAAAACTTCATTAATGATTATTGAGATGTGGGCGAAGAGTCTTGCGCTTATGGGGGCCTCGTGTGAACATCCCTTTTGTGCTGACACTGTACGGAACCGGTACCCATAGGAAATAGCCTCGCTCATGAGACTTCGATCACTTCTAGCCCATGCCGCCCGCTCAATTAATAATTTAAAAAAAATCCACCCTTGGATTTGACCGCCCTCGGCACTAGTCCCTAGTGTAAATTCTAGGCTGAAGCTGAAGCCACCGTCTGCATGAATATTAAACCCAACAGATCGATGTTATCACGCTCAGAGTGCAAGCGCAGTCGTACGCGCACCGGTCGGAACCAGAACTTGGACACTCTTCCCCCGTGAGAGACTCTTTCACATTTGAGTTGTATTCATCTCCATTAGAGTATAGCTTGGCAACGTTCTTCTTGACACTCCAATAGTTTGCGGGCGACGGGGGGAAGACAGCGGGGCAGGCTCCGCGCGCAAACTTCATACGCCCCCGCCGTCTTTCCCCGTCGCCCGCAGACCACGGTCGTGTCACGAAGGAAGTTGCCAAGCTATAGCAAGGCGGGTAAGTCATGCAAATTGGTCATTATTGGGTGACAGGGAATCTACACTTCAAACCGAAGTCGTGTTTCATTTGTGTTTTGTTTTTGTTCAATAAGTCTTCGTTTTCAATTTTTTACAAATCCAAATATCACTAGACCGATTTTGATTATTGTTATTTAGTTGTGTTTGATATACCTTTTAAACCAACAACTAGGTTTCTTCGAATATATTTTCTTATCTTAAATTAGTTCCTATCCAATATTGACCCATTCATTTGAACTGCTCGTCGAGTACTTGTTGTAGGTTTAGTTTATTATTACCTTTGGATTAGGCGCACTTCATATTGTTTTTTAAGATTGTGTGTTGTAACATACAATCTTAAAAAGCAATTTGACCCATAGTAACCTAGTAGATTACTATCTTAGGTTTATCTATTCAAATTGTCATAAATTAAAGAAATTTCTGAGCCCAAGAGTAACGCATTTGTCTAAAACAACATTTTCCGTACAGTTTAAGCAATCTCAGTCCCGGATAATGATGATGAGCGATGTCAAAGATCTTGTTTCAAGTTTGTTAAAAAATATATTTTGAGGATATAAATGTGTCAACCAAATGAGACCCAATAATTTGGATACCTACGCTTTATAATTCTTCGTAAAACAATAGATTTAAAAGAAAGCTATTCCACGAATTTGCAGAGAATACGAAAGTTAATCACTATTTAATATATATTATTTTCTTATACATAGTGCCTCCATTGCTAAACCAGTTGCAAAAAAGTTCATCAGTAATTATTTCGGTTATAAATTGATTCTAGTACCACTGTAGAATTTTGTCAAAATATTACTAATTACCGGTAATACTAACATTGTTCTAGGTAATACTCGTTTATGAATCCATTTCTTTTACTTTTCAACCATCAACAAGTAGTTTGTAACATTAATTTCACATATTTATAATATGACTAGAAGATGCCCGCAACTTCGTTGGCGGAGGAGAATAGTCCTAACTCCACTTTTTTTCTTCAGCGTAGTTGGGTAAAAAGTATCCTAAGCATCTGTGGATACCTAGCTACCCGTGTACCAAAAATGGTTGAAATCCGTTTAGCCGATTTGGCGTGATAAAGCCACAACGACGGATACAAACATACAAAAAATCCAAAAAGGATATTTTTTTATTCAGTGACTTTCAAATAAGTCCGAAACAATAATTCTTTTTAAAATATCTTCAATGTACGGACATTTCATTTTACTAGTTTATAATAGTACAGATGACGTATTTGGCACAGAATATTGGGTTCATACTATTGATTGAATGAACATTTGTGGAAGTGGGCATATTTTTTATATTCATTTACATCACATATTGTAGATATCATTAGCTATATATAATATCACTAGCTGTACTCGCTGCGTTTGAATCCTAACATAACTGTTTGAAGCTTCAATACCAAAGCGACATTGCTATAATATTTGAGTGCCTAGCTTGCATCCTAGTTCGACGTGTGTATTGACGAGCAGTTATGATTATAGGAGTACAACCAATATTATGATCCGTCAGCCTATTGGCAAAATTACTCAGCGTGGTCTGGCTACTATGGGCAGGGCGACCAGAGCGCCGCGGCGGCGCCCGCGCCGGTGCCCGAGGTCGCCGCGCAGACTGCCGCCGTCAAGACGCAAAATGACGATTTGGCACTTGTCGGTACGTATAACTTTCTATCTATGGAGTGTGGAAAACAAAGAACAATTTCTATATATTGATTTTTTTACGAAAATATGATGATTTACCATCACGTTCTACGTGATTTTTAAACTATATTCTGAAATCTAAATAATGAAAAAAATTCAAGATTCCGACTGGATTTGAACCAGTGCTTTGTGCCTTGCCGGGGCGCACGCTCTGCCAATTGAGCTACAGAGTCCATACATATACAGAGCCCGGAGTCTTGAATTTTTTTCATTATTTAGATTTTGTATTTTGAGAATATAATTTCTATTTATCCAAAGTGTCCGACAAAAGGCGTCAAAGTGATGGCGCCAGAGTAGCAAGTGTGTAAAATAAATGACCATAATAATGCCAAAAGAATCCACAAAGATTCAAGAAAAATCATTTTGAACACGATTGAATATTAACATCAGAAGAAGAACGAAAGATTAAGTAGCAAAGCGATAAAAAAGTGTATGTATTTGGTTGTTAACTTCAGTTAGTCTTGCTACTCTAGCGCCATTTTGGACGGATTTGGAACTATTATTAACGCTTTTTCATCTGTTTTCCTATATGAGATAGGTCTCCTTATCTTTTCTATACTCCGTGGTTCTAGCTTTAAATGCCAATAAAAAAGGAAGCCACGCATCTCACGCAAAACGCAATAGTCTAATTCTTTAGGTATTTAAAAAAATGTAATCGAAGAACCACATGACAAAAGACCACAGATACAAAAAATTTCATGCATACATGACATGAATTTTTTTATCGCGTTTCTTAACAAAATATGAAAATACCGTAAAAACGATTTCAAAAAGTGAAATCAAAATTAAAATCGGCCAAGAAATACGAATGATATAGTCATTTTAAACTGCTAATTAGACGGCGATTTGACAGAGAGGTCCGATATGTACTGTTACGTCATAGTCTACGCCGGCCATATAAACTCCATATTAAATTCCGTTTTGCTAGAAAGGGATAGAATGAAATGTTTGATTGATGGCTTATATCTTGGTTATTTTTATAGTTATTCGAAAAATTATTTTTGTCTAATGTTTGTTACATGAATGAGCTTTTAATAAAGCAAAAATAAAAAAAAACATGCATATTCCCTATTGGCGGAATGACACGAGTCACGTGGTTTTGTGTTTGCATTATTTTAAATACCTAAAGAATAGTCTATAAAGTCAGCATATTTTTGACACTAAGCTCGGACGACTGAAGATAGGTGCAGGTGCCGGCACGACATAGTTATAAATCAAGGACGAATAAAGCACGCGTGATGTGATTACTGCTTCCGGTATTACATAATGTTCGTTTCGCTTAGTGTTTGATTTATTAATGTGGGTTTTCTAAAATGGTAATATCACCAGTTGACGCCACCGTGACGTAAGGTCTAATTGACAAGAAGTGCGTGCGGGTGCGCTTCACTCTATCGAACATTTAATATAATTTCAATCGATATAACAATTGTTGCTGTCCTATGGTACCCCGGTGGTACAGAGGGCCTTCGTGAGACGTCGCCATCCGCTCCTGTCCTGTGCCTCGGGCTCCGCGTCACTCCAACTCAGCCCGGCCATCCGCAGCTCGGCGACGACGGTGCGCTGCCACGTGTGTACCGGCCGGCCTCGTCGCCTGCTCCCGCGCGGTCTCCACGTGAATGCGACCCTGACGGTGGTGTCCTCTGGTGTTCGGAGGGTGTGCCCTATCCACTTCCACTTTCGCTGAGTGATTTCCTGCTTGATCGGGGTTTGGTGGCATCGATTCCATAGATCCTCGTTGCTGATAGTGTTCGGCCAAAATATGCGCAGGATGGTTGACGAACACTTGTAGCTTGCTCGTCAGACCCTTTGTCTCTTTCCAAGTCTCGCAGCCGAAGAGCAAAACAGACTTCACTATGGAATCGAAGAGGGAAATCTTGATCCGCCGGGTGAGCACGTTTGAATCCCAGACTGGTTTTAACTGGGCAAAGGCGCCATTGGCTTTCTTAATTCTCGCGTCGACGTCGTCATCTGAGCCACCGCTGTTGGTCACGGTGCTGCCGAGATATGTAAACCTTGCGACAGATTCCAGCGGTGTACCATTGAGTGTGATGGGATGGTTTTCGCACGACTGAACTCGCATTTCGACGGTCTTCCTAGCGTTAATTCGTAGTCCCATGTTCCATCCGTAGTCGCTGCTCTTCATCGTCTTGGTCGACGAGGTCATGCGGAAAGTAACAGAAACACCTAGGGGCATCACATGCAATAAAGGCTCACACCTGGAAGACCTCGACTACGCAGACGACATAGTGTTGGTTTCGTCTTCACTGCCTGATCTCCAAATGAAGCTGGACTCGTTACGAGAGGAAGCTCGATATAACAATTAATGATATACTATTCTAATGATATAACAAATTTTCATAGAATCGACATTTGAAATATTAATTATTTATTATAAACACATTTAGTAGATTATTATTTACTATAATTAGCATTTGATATAACGGACTTTATATAGAATACTATTTTCATAGAATAATTAAATGATATACGAACGAAATATAATATAATCCCTATAATTTAGTTACTATTCAAATGAAAATGTGCCTCTTTTGTCGCATATAAACTTTGGTTGGGTAAAACTAGGTTAGGTTATTATTATAAACAAAGAGGAGTGATCCACTAATAAATTGCAAAAATTGTGATTATTATCATGATATTTGTAAAACAAAAAGTAGGTTAGGTTATGTTAGTTCTGCAACCACAACAGCTTGCGAGCCGAGCGAGCGAAGCGAGCGTGCCGCGGCAGCGGCCGGCGAAGCGCTAAGACCGAACTGCTACTAATAGAGTAGCTTATGTTAGGAGGTTTATTTAAGGAATACTTTATTGAAGGTATGAAAAAAATATGCACCAATTATCATTTTTATTTCATACTAGCTTTTGCCCGCGACTTCGTCCGCCTTAAATTCATTTATCGCGGATAAGGGTATTTTTCCGGGATAAAAAGTAGCCGATGTCCTTCCCCGGGACTCAAACTACCTCCATACCAAATTTCATCCAAATCGGTTCAGCGGTTTGAGCGTGAAGAGCTAACAGACAGACAGACAGACAGACACACTTTCGCATTTATAATATTAGTATGGATCTGAATTACTATACTATATAAGTAGGTACGAATATGGTATTTTGAAAATTACTTCAATGATAAATTGGAGGAAATACCATTACATTGCTAATCTATTTGAACAGACAACTTTCGAACAAATTAAGAGTATACCAAATATGGATTATATTATCCGATCCGTATAATAAATAATCATTATTTAATTCGTGATTATAATAAATTAAAATATATTAATTGTTATTCTATCAAAAGTTTATTCTATTAAATTATCAATTATACACATTGAAATTCTATGATTCGTTGTTCTATACAGTGAAAGTATACTATTTGTTATTCGAGGGATCATTACACGCCCGTCAAAATCTTGTGCTGTGATTGGTGTCAACGATTGCTCTCGCACGTGGTCACACCAGGAATGGAACCTGGTACTTCTCGATTACGCGTCGAGTGTGTTACCTATTCACTAGCGAGCACTGTGCTGTCCGCTTCGAATTTATACATATC
This sequence comes from Hedya salicella, assembly GCA_905404275.2. NCBI lineage: Eukaryota > Metazoa > Arthropoda > Insecta > Lepidoptera > Tortricidae > Hedya > Hedya salicella. The sequence goes on along the minus strand of FR990112.1, from coordinate 12,908,814 downwards.
CGCTTTAACCTTTTCCCTACTTTTATTTTTGAAAGGTATTTATAACCTTAGCGCCATCTATGAGAACACGTATTGCATATGTTCACATTCCGATTGTAATTGCCCTTCTTTACAGCAGTGTCAAATCGAACGAAGAGATGGCGCTCTTGTGTTTCTGTGTTTTTAAAGTGGGAAAATTAACACCACAATATTATCTATTGTAATATAGATACAAGTCAAAGCGCAAAGAAAAATACGATTGCTCTCGCACGTGGTCACACCAGGAATCGAACCTGGTAAGGTATACCCGGGTAAGACCGGTCTTACGCGGGTATACCTTACTTCTCGATTACGCGTCGAGTGTGTTACCTTTTCACTAGTGAGCACTGTGCTGTCTGCCTCAAATTTATCCATCCGCTTTAACTCCTGTACCTACTTTTATATTTATTTTTAAGGTTATCATACCTTTCAGTCGCCCTATATTTGTAAGTTTACACTCGCAAGTATAGTTCACATCTTTGCAAGGTATAGTAAGTAGGTAAGTATTATAAAACACCTGCGTTAATTCGAAACATAAAGCAGGATTTTGTTTCAGCTTTTTGAGCTGCAACGTTATTTTTAGTTTTATTTTGAAATAATTGCCACCATTTTCTTCCCCTCATTGAGCTGTGCTTGATTTCCCTAAATACCTCGCAACGTGTCTATTTGTTTATAAAGTAGATTAGCTAAAGGTCCGCCTGAATGCTCACAAACATCACAAACCCAATACTAATCGAATTCAAATATTGCAGAGCACAAAAAGACCATAGACATTGACGAGATGAACCAAGAGTTCCTGCAGCCAGAACTATCACTGTGGGACGCGTTGGAGTCCTCGCAATGGTTCCCCAACGAGGTCATCGAAGCGCACTGATTCTAGTCTGAAAAGAGGCTTATTAACAAATAACGTTCTCACGGCAATGCAGGCATGTCATGCTATTTTCATTTTATACTCCGATTTGCAATTCAATTTCAAAATCGGACGAGCCAAATCGCTGTGATTACTGCAATTTGGTCTAATTGTAGGCCTTATCCTTAATTAAACTTACCCTTATTTCATTGGTGATGGCAGAAGAACCAAGGTCATCGACGTAGCTAAAGGCTTGCTAGGCTTAACCTCTCGTATGCGGGAGCCGTTTTTAGAATTTGACACCTCGGTGCGGCAACTTTACGTCAGTAGATGCTTTCAGCGTAGTCGCTTTGAAACGTATCCGTGCTTACGCAGTTCGTAAACTGACACGGATACGCGTGTAAGCATACGTGGGGTGAAGTGGCAGTGGGCGAGGCACATTCGAACGAATCGATGGCCCCTGGGGCAGAAATATTCTCAAGTGGCGGCTGCGTACAGGAGTACTGATGAACTGGTGAAGATCGCGGGAAACAGTTGGATGAGGGCGGTGTACCTACGATCGGACGTTATGGAAAGCCTTGGGGAGGCTTTTGTCCAGAAGTGGACGTCCTTGGGCTGATGTGATGGTTACACGAAATCACATTCATATTATTGCGGATTAAAGTTTAAATTAATAAATAATCAAAATAGGAATAGGAATTCGATTTTGGAATTGAATTACAAATTGGGTATAGAGCAGGAGGATTAATTACCGTAAAAATGTTGATCGTTTATGAGCCCCTTTAGGAACGAAACGTATCAAGCGCCTAAATTACGGAGTTCTAAAAAAACGAAAACTTGGAAGGTCGAATTTCTGTATCAGGAGCTTGCTTGTTTCATCCCTAAGTTACATTTTAAGGCTGTAATTATTAATAAAGTATAGTTAAATGACATTATTGTGTTTTATTTTCTAAGACTGATCTCATACTCAATATGTTGGCCTATGTCATGTCCCCTTTCTGCCCGATGCTCGCTGGTCATGGAGAATTGAAAGGTAAGGAGTACAATCTCTGTATATGCAGTTTCCATCAAAAGGGGTTAAATTATGGCGCGACAAGTACCCAGTGCATACATTTATTTTAATGGCAAGGGTGACTTGGACCACCACGTTAAAAGTTACTGAATGTCACCGATGTAAAAGGAACAAGATTATTCCGCGTATGTAAAAAAATAACTATAATAATGCCAAAAAAAACTCACATCGATGCACGAAAAAACATTTTGACTTTGAACACGATTGAATATTTACATCAGAAAAAGAACGAAGGATTGAGGGATTATTCGCGGTAGTTCCTTTACTAGATTTGAAGGAAGAAGTGCGATAATTTTTTCGTCTTTGTTCCTTTGCAAGGACTGAAGGTGCTACTGCGACTTTTCCTTCGTTTATATGAGCTACAGGAACAACCGAGAACTGGTTTTCGCCTTTGTTCCTTTGGCGCAGTAGCACATTTGGTTCTGGCAAAGGAACAAAGGCGAAAAACGGTTCTTGGTTGTTCCTTGAGTTCATGTAAAGGAACAAAGATGAAAAAATGATAGCACTTCTTCCTTCAATCTTGCAGCATTCCGATAAAAATGTTTTAAAATTGGTTATTGACTTGACCGGTACTGATAAACAATAGGGTAGTTTCCTATAGTCAACATAAATGATGTCACGCTTGCAGTTAAATGTTATTTCTGAATATACGTAGAAAATATTCATGAATACTTATTTTTAAGCTTTTGGCGATTTTAAAATGATCACAAAGTAAAAATAAGGAGGCAATTTGACCGTATAGAATTATGACGTCATGAACCTTTTGTCCTTTCAAACTTCATACTTTCTGACCGTTTTGATAGTTCATAAAAAGGAACTGATTTGATCTGTCAGTCAAGTACCGTATTGGTAAATTCATTTCATACGCACTTGGTACTCTAGCGCCATTCTGGACTGATCTAGAACTATTATTTACTGCTTTCCGCTGGATAGGTTTTCAGTATTTCCCAGTTTATAAGGGCCACTAAGATTTTTAACGAATACAGCGTGGTTGTATAGGTGAGACGCGGGTTGAAATGACAGAAAAATGTGAGCGAATATAAGCGGTTGATTATTTTATACCTACTTATTACGCCGGCGGTATTTGGCCGTTAGCTGACTGAGAGTGGTGAACTGAGACATAAGTACGTTTGTGAAATTTGGCATATTTATGCCATTTCGTTGTCAGTGCAATATTATGGTACCATCGAGCTGGTCTGATAAAGAATACCGGCCATAAATTACACGTGTAAACCTATCGTGTTTGGGCTAATCTCATTTGTATTGATACTACTACTATTGGATTATTCAGAAAGCTTGCAATAAATATGTCAAAAAAAAATATATTTATGTGATAAGCTTTTATTGCCGACTTCTTTTCTTTGAACATCCATCAAGAGGCGATTGTAAAGAGTCCCAACTCGTTAGGATTGCATTATTTTATTACAGAGTTCGTAATAACCACCTTCCTGCTCCATCATCAGATCAGCTCAATGGTATCATACTATTGCATTGTCACCGAACTTACATAAGTATGCCAAATTTTAGCTCAATCAGAAACCGGGAAGTAGGTCAAATTTAACTTGCAAGATTCCACCCGAACAAACATAGTTACATACTTTATTTGCATCGGGAGAGAGACGCACGAGCCCTCTTGATTTTAATACGAAAATGGCGGATTATTGCACGTTACTTCTTTTTACCGATGGGTACTAGTTCCCAGATAATTTAAAAAACAACACAGGCAGTAAAATGTGGTGAAACATCGTTAAATAACCCAGAAATAGGTTCAAGTCCAAGTTTGAATTTTTAATCAAGTCATCGTGTGAGTTGCACAACCACTGAGTAGGATGCTGTAACGGCTGGAGCGTAAAGGATAACAACTGTATTGAGTGACTCTGGAGACCACGTACTGGAAACACCTGCGGGACGCTGCTTCCTCAGTGCAACGTTGGAATAGCAAGTAACAGTGTAATTTGTGTACTTGCAACCAGGTCAGTCCCAATTTGGTGCTTATACAGTGTTTTTCTGAACTATCCTTGTAGACATTAAAAGACTTAATTCATATCAGTGCGTTGTGTGAACAATATTTAATAAATGCCTTAATGTCTGTGATTAATATTGTAGTTTAATTTACTAGAAAACAGTGATAGGCGCCCTGGGATATTTATTAAAGAGTTTCTTACTTTTCACATGAGCTGTCGGTGAGTAGCAACACAAAAGATATTATAAAGTGGCTGTCTTATGTATTCGTGCATCTAGAAGTAATGAATTAAGTTAGTTGCTATTACACCAGCACCGAAAGAACATGTCTTTTTCTCCGCTCTTTGACTCCGCTTCCATACACAAAAGTGAACCGTAAACACATCCACAGTGGCTTTAATGTGTTCGCAAACCATACGATCAGTTTCTCAAAAGCTTGTGACTTGTACTACAAGGGGAAAACTATTTTTAATTCATATTGTTAGAAAGAGACTTCCGCTTGTAATATGAGTTACAAGCTTTTGAGAAACGGGCCACAGCTTTTCAATAATAAATTGAGCATTCTCATGACTCACATTGGGTTATTTCATAATACCACACTGTGTTTCAAGACCTCTCATTATGTATCAGTTGCATAAACTACTATTACTAGGATTTGGCAGATCAATAAACGAAACAGTGTAGGGATTAATAACTTATTTTTTACTTATAAACTATAAAATAACAGGTCGGTAAAAGTTCGTAAATAGCTTAGGTAATACATGTTGCCTATATTTATACAACCGCAAACTATTATGGAATAAATAGGACTTGTTGGTTAAAAGTCATCTAGTAATCTCTGCGATTACAATACAATAATTATAGTTTACAGAGCGAAACAACGCTCCGTGTATCGAAAACACAGCTATAACAAACTCAACTGATTACAATGTTCTACAGAGATGAGGCGTCATAGCGCTGTTAAACCTTTTTAAACGCTTGTAACTTTTATTACAAGCGGAAATCTCTTTCTAACAATATGAATTAAAAAGAGACTTCCGCTTGTAATACAAGTCACAAGCTTTTGAGAAACGGGGCCCTGGAAACACAAATTGACAACATTTTTCTACGCTGTAACTGTCACTGCAGTTCTAGGATCAAGTATCACATGGATGTGACATGCAATTAATAATATCGGGAGGGAAAGGGACGACTATTTACATAAACCATTAAGAGTGACAGAGACACAGCCAAATGTTTTGTCTTTGTCAGAGGTTCACTTTTTTTTGTTGGGCACATCATGCTTTGTCATTATATGTGCTCAACAAATTAGGTGACGTATGACTAAAACACGAATATCGTAAAAAAATGTAGATATGTAATGAATATATCTGGTTAAAAGTGAGTGATACGTGTTACAGATCCTTAAAACAATGGTACATTGCTGCATAATTGGCTGTAAAAGCTGCAGTGAGCGAAAAAGTGAATATATAACATTTCATTCGTAAGTGCAATCTTTTGACTTAGTATCGCGTGATTTCTGCAAATATAAATAGAATGCAATAAATGGCCTAGTATAGTCGTATCGAAAGTATTCAAAACATTTAAAATCTGCTTAAAATCACATATCTTAATAACTTGTTTTATAGTATTGCCCGTCCAAATTCAGTAGTCTTTATTTTCGTAGTTTACTAGGTCTTTACTTGTACTTCCGCGATTTTCAACTACTTTTTTATTTGGCCGCGTTATACGTTTTCAAGGGATACCAATAAAAATATTGGTAAATTTCCCTTAATTAATGGAATTTCGTAATAATGAAACTTTTTGATTTAGTTTCCCAAAAAAAGGTTTTAAATTATGTCAGATGTGGATATGTGCAACAGGGCGACTAAATTGGGAACCACCCAAAATTACTCGCATATGCTCCACACATTTTTTGGAGAATACTCTTCAATACAGAAAAGACAAAGGTGGCTTCATTATCCCTCTAACGCAGTTATAAAACTATGTGAAATAGCCGAAGGAGTCTACAAAAAAGAATAGAATATTAAGCAAAAAATAAACGATGCATCGATCTTCTGCAGGAATGCTTAAAAAATGTATTGGTCTCAATTTATTTTTCAAAGATCACGACTATTCGGATAGATCTGTTGTTGATAGCCATTATTCTCTTTTGGTTAAGGCTATATGCAAACAATTTTTGAATGACAGTAAATTGAACTGTATGCATAGGTACAGTTTTATCTTTGGCGTATAAAAGATGATCTGATTAACATTAGGTAGGTATACAAAAAAAACATGTAGTTATTTTTAATGTTTGTACATTTTATAATAAAGAATGAAACCTTAATGTATTTTCTTTTCATATTTAATATGGGTATAAAAGTTACTATAACCTGGCCCTTATAACATCCTTAGTGTAACGAATTTCCTTTTGTGTAACGAAAATGTACACTATTTTCAAACCTGCTCATGTGTCCATATGCAAATCGTTTTATTTTCTCAATTAAAGCTCCGTCTACAATAGTTAGTGTAAAAATAGGTGTAGATCAATGTTGCACATTAAATTAATTAGAACCTGGGCGACCGAGCTTTGCTCAGTGGCTGAAACCTATCTAGATAAACTTGGAAGGCAAAACTATGTCTACATACTAAATTTCATCCTTATCGTTAGCGCCGTTTCCGAGAAACCAATTATATCTATATTCTATACTATTATAAAGTTTTCTTCTGTTTCCGCGATTATTACTCTTTGAAATAAAACAATTTAACTCCTCCCGTGACCATGGAAAGCTTCCGAAACGTCGGGAACTAAAATGAGATAATATACGCGATATAATCCGTTAAATTGTTTTATTTCAATATTATAAAGTTGTAAAAATGTTTGAAGAAATGTTTGTATGTGTCGTTGTGGCTCCATCACGCTAAATCTGCTAAAAGGATTTCAACTATGTTTGGTACCCGGGTAGCGGGGTACACCAGGTGGTTATAGGATACTTTTTACCCGACTATGCTAGAGAAAAATAGAGGGGTTGTGACTTTTTCTCCTCCGCGAACGAAGTTGCGGGAGCCTTCTAGTATATATATACTACAATATATATATATACACTAGAATTGCTCGTTTAAAGTAACAGGATTTTTATAGTAAACTATCTTCTGCCCGCGACTTCATCCGCCTTAAATTCATTAATCGCGAATAAGGGTATTTTTTCGGGATAAAAAGTAGTCTATTGCCTCCCCTGGGATTCAAACTATCTGCATACCACATACGTCCAAATCGGTTCAGCGCTTAAAGCGTGAAGAGGGAACAGACAGACACACTTTCGCATTTACAATATTAGTATGGATGCGTAAGTGTGTGTATATACCCACTCATATATTATACTTTTATTTTATATTACCCGGCCAACAGCTAGTACTGGAAAAAATGGGGGAAACATTGGTTTACCTGGTAACACTGTCTCTGACATGTATTTTGTTTCTGTCCCTTACGGGTGTACGCGTATGGCAAATCCATGTGATACTTGATCCTAGCTGCAGTTGAATTTTTATAGCAAAGACTTTGACAGCTGTTATCCCAGTACATTTACGCCTTCGCGGCATTGCGATTGTATTGGGATGGCGGCTGTCAAAAAGTCGTTGTTAGAAAAATTCAGCTGTCCGTTCTATTTGTCGTTTACGCTGTTTTAGAATTAAGACCTTTGAAATGGATTTTTTTATTTGGAATATTAATAGTTTGCAAATATTTACAAATGTGGTTATAGTTTTTTTTTCTTTCTAAATGAATTTTTGGAAAAAAAAGTTAGCAGTTATATGACGTCATCACAGTTAATTTTCTTTAGCATATATAGTTCAATATATAGAGTTATATAATCTACACGTACGTCAGTAAAAAAATCAACAATGAAAGCCATGTGATTGATAATTGCTAATAAAATTGCGCGTTGCAGGGCTGTACAACTGTGAGTAAACGATACAAATATCAATTCGACAAGTTTAGTATGTCGGGGTAAGTAAAGATTAAGTTACGATCAGATAATTCGATATACTAATAAAATAAGGTCCAATTTCATCGAGGTCTGTTAGTGGTTGATTACACTTGTAAAATGCATGTGAATATAGGCGTAAATAAGCCGATACCGCTAAAAAGCATGGAGGAATCAAGACCTTGAATAGCGTCTCGGTTTAAGAACACACTGCCCGGTGTTACCCCAACAAACCTTACATAGTAAAATATAGCAAGCTGAACATGATTACTGAAATGTACAAAATTCGACTATTGCCATATAGCTACAACCAGATGGCATGGAGTTTATAGAGTGACTCTGTTTAAGAAAAATGAGTCTACAGGAAGGTCAAGACAACAAATGTATAGAGACCGAAGATAGTAACGCCATCTATTGACACCACGTATTTAACACGAGTATTTTACTTTGGCAGTATCACTATTAACTTTTACTCTTCAAAATTCAACAAACACAAAGCTTACAATATAACACTAAAGGTGGGTAATAGTATACGAACTGTGTCTCTGTCTTTTATTAGGGCTCGGATTCACTTGTATAACCGTAGGGTTACTCGCCCGACTGTCTGCACTCGCCACGCTGGTTGGTGACAACAATGGCGACGAGGAGGCAGACACGTTACTTTTGGGCGTTCCCTTCTTCACGTATCCCATAACAGAAGTCAGTAAATTGGGTGGTAATGCGACTGGAGTCAACTGACCAGCGCCACGAGATATATAAGTTTGAAGCATTTTCTTTGTTGGTGATTTCGGGTCGTTTACCGTTAAGACGACTAGAGAGCCAGCCTCTATGTTCGGTGGGATTTGAGTGGGCGGAGTCTCTGTTCTAGCGACGTTCGTGAGAGGGGGCATTTTGGGAGTGGCTTTTGTTTGGTTTGTAACGTGGGGACTGTTCTGTTTGGGGGTGGCGGCAGGGTCGGGTGTCTTTCTTTTTCTACGCGGCTTGGCGGCTAGCGCTCTTTGGATGAAGTCGTCAGCGGTGGTCGGCTCGCTGTGAGGTATCGGTTCTCCGACTGTTTCTAGAGCTTTCGCGCCTCGACCTGGAAGATAAAATGAGAATGGTAAGGGGTTGCAGTACATATAAATCAGCGGGTATACATTCCAATGTATACCCGCTGATATTTGTTGTACCCTGATCAGAAAGCAATTCGAAACTTTTTAGCGCTGCCTGTCAAAAAATTTGCCAGCTGAAGGATTGTGCTAGGTAGCTACGTATAAAAATAATGAACGAACTATATGACAAGCAAATTCTCCGGCAACTCACAGATCAAGAAGTTAGCGGTTATAAACGAATGTAGGATGGAGGGGCGAGAGACGGCCGGCCTCAGCGGTACATATAGGATTTATGCCTCGTCAGCCACACCACCGCCTCGCGCTCGCGCGAGAACACCGTCTCCAGCCCGCCGCGTGCTCCGCGCTCTACTGTCGTGTACACCGAGCCACTCACTGGTCCTGTGCCGCATGTGTTGCTGTCGCTCCCGCAGCGCGCGCCGCGCGGCCTGCAGCTGCTCGCGCTCCGCGTCGGCCCGCCGCGCCGCCGCCCCGCGCTCTACTGTCGTGTACACCGAGCCACTCACTGGTCCTGTGCCGCATGTGTTGCTGTCGCTCCCGCAGCGCGCGCCGCGCGGCCTGCAGCTGCTCGCGCTCCGCGTCGGCCCGCCGCGCCGCCGCCCCGCGCTCTACTGTCGTGTACACCGAGCCACTCACTGGTCCTGTGCCGCATGTGTTGCTGTCGCTCCCGCAGCGCGCGCCGCGCGGCCTGCAGCTGCTCGCGCTCCGCGTCGGCCCGCCGCGCCGCCGCCCCGCGCTCTACTGTCGTGTACACCGAGCCACTCACTGGTCCTGTGCCGCATGTGTTGCTGTCGCTCCCGCTGCGCGCGCCGCGCGGCCTGCAGCTGCTCGCGCTCCGCGTCGGCCCGCCGCGCCGCCGCCCCGCGCTCTACTGTCGTGTACACCGAGCCACTCACTGGTCCTGTGCCGCATGTGTTGCTGTCGCTCCCGCAGCGCGCGCCGCGCGGCCTGCAGCTGCTCGCGCTCCGCGTCGGCCCGCCGCGCCGCCGCCCCGCGCTCTACTGTCGTGTACACCGAGCCACTCACTGGTCCTGTGCCGCATGTGTTGCTGTCGCTCCCGCTGCGCGCGCCGCGCGGCCTGCAGCTGCTCGCGCTCCGCGTCGGCCCGCCGCGCCGCCGCCCCGCGCTCTACTGTCGTGTACACCGAGCCACTCACTGGTCCTGTGCCGCATGTGTTGCTGTCGCTCCCGCTGCGCGCGCCGCGCGGCCTGCAGCTGCTCGCGCTCCGCGTCGGCCCGCCGCGCCGCCGCCCCGCGCTCTACTGTCGTGTACACCGAGCCACTCACTGGTCCTGTGCCGCATGTGTTGCTGTCGCTCCCGCTGCGCGCGCCGCGCGGCCTGCAGCTGCTCGCGCTCCGCGTCGGCCCGCCGCGCCGCCGCCCCGCGCTCTACTGTCGTGTACACCGAGCCACTCACTGGTCCTGTGCCGCATGTGTTGCTGTCGCTCCCGCAGCGCGCGCCGCGCGGCCTGCAGCTGCTCGCGCTCCGCGTCGGCCCGCCGCGCCGCCGCCCCGCGCTCTACTGTCGTGTACACCGAGCCACTCACTGGTCCTGTGCCGCATGTGTTGCTGTCGCTCCCGCAGCGCGCGCCGCGCGGCCTGCAGCTGCTCGCGCTCCGCGTCGGCCCGCCGCGCCGCCGCCCCGCGCTCTACTGTCGTGTACACCGAGCCACTCACTGGTCCTGTGCCGCATGTGTTGCTGTCGCTCCCGCTGCGCGCGCCGCGCGGCCTGCAGCTGCTCGCGCTCCGCGTCGGCCCGCCGCGCCGCCGCCCCGCGCTCTACTGTCGTGTACACCGAGCCACTCACTGGTCCTGTGCCGCATGTGTTGCTGTCGCTCCCGCTGCGCGCGCCGCGCGGCCTGCAGCTGCTCGCGCTCCGCGTCGGCCCGCCGCGCCGCCGCCCCGCGCTCTACTGTCGTGTACACCGAGCCACTCACTGGTCCTGTGCCGCATGTGTTGCTGTCGCTCCCGCTGCGCGCGCCGCGCGGCCTGCAGCTGCTCGCGCTCCGCGTCGGCCCGCCGCGCCGCCGCCCCGCGCTCTACTGTCGTGTACACCGAGCCACTCACTGGTCCTGTGCCGCATGTGTTGCTGTCGCTCCCGCTGCGCGCGCCGCGCGGCCTGCAGCTGCTCGCGCTCCGCGTCGGCCCGCCGCGCCGCCGCCCCGCGCTCTACTGTCGTGTACACCGAGCCACTCACTGGTCCTGTGCCGCATGTGTTGCTGTCGCTCCCGCTGCGCGCGCCGCGCGGCCTGCAGCTGCTCGCGCTCCGCGTCGGCCCGCCGCGCCGCCGCCCCGCGCTCTACTGTCGTGTACACCGAGCCACTCACTGGTCCTGTGCCGCATGTGTTGCTGTCGCTCCCGCTGCGCGCGCCGCGCGGCCTGCAGCTGCTCGCGCTCCGCGTCGGCCCGCCGCGCCGCCGCCCCGCGCTCTACTGTCGTGTACACCGAGCCACTCACTGGTCCTGTGCCGCATGTGTTGCTGTCGCTCCCGCTGCGCGCGGCGCGCGGCCTGCAGCTGCTCGCGCTCCGCGTCGGCCCGCCGCGCCGCCGCCCCGCGCTCTACTGTCGTGTACACCGAGCCACTCACTGGTCCTGTGCCGCATGTGTTGCTGTCGCTCCCGCAGCGCGCGCCGCGCGGCCTGCAGCTGCTCGCGCTCCGCGTCGGCCCGCCGCGCCGCCGCCCCGCGCTCTACTGTCGTGTACACCGAGCCACTCACTGGTCCTGTGCCGCATGTGTTGCTGTCGCTCCCGCAGCGCGCGCCGCGCGGCCTGCAGCTGCTCGCGCTCCGCGTCGGCCCGCCGCGCCGCCGCCCCGCGCTCTACTGTCGTGTACACCGAGCCACTCACTGGTCCTGTGCCGCATGTGTTGCTGTCGCTCCCGCTGCGCGCGCCGCGCGGCCTGCAGCTGCTCGCGCTCCGCGTCGGCCCGCCGCGCCGCCGCCCCGCGCTCTACTGTCGTGTACACCGAGCCACTCACTGGTCCTGTGCCGCATGTGTTGCTGTCGCTCCCGCTGCGCGCGCCGCGCGGCCTGCAGCTGCTCGCGCTCCGCGTCGGCCCGCCGCGCCGCCGCCCCGCGCTCTACTGTCGTGTACACCGAGCCACTCACTGGTCCTGTGCCGCATGTGTTGCTGTCGCTCCCGCTGCGCGCGCCGCGCGGCCTGCAGCTGCTCGCGCTCCGCGTCGGCCCGCCGCGCCGCCGCCCCGCGCTCTACTGTCGTGTACACCGAGCCACTCACTGGTCCTGTGCCGCATGTGTTGCTGTCGCTCCCGCTGCGCGCGCCGCGCGGCCTGCAGCTGCTCGCGCTCCGCGTCGGCCCGCCGCGCCGCCGCCCCGCGCTCTACTGTCGTGTACACCGAGCCACTCACTGGTCCTGTGCCGCATGTGTTGCTGTCGCTCCCGCTGCGCGCGCCGCGCGGCCTGCAGCTGCTCGCGCTCCGCGTCGGCCCGCCGCGCCGCCGCCCCGCGCTCTACTGTCGTGTACACCGAGCCACTCACTGGTCCTGTGCCGCATGTGTTGCTGTCGCTCCCGCAGCGCGCGCCGCGCGGCCTGCAGCTGCTCGCGCTCCGCGTCGGCCCGCCGCGCCGCCGCCCCGCGCTCTACTGTCGTGTACACCGAGCCACTCACTGGTCCTGTGCCGCATGTGTTGCTGTCGCTCCCGCTGCGCGCGCCGCGCGGCCTGCAGCTGCTCGCGCTCCGCGTCGGCCCGCCGCGCCGCCGCCCCGCGCTCTACTGTCGTGTACACCGAGCCACTCACTGGTCCTGTGCCGCATGTGTTGCTGTCGCTCCCGCTGCGCGCGCCGCGCGGCCTGCAGCTGCTCGCGCTCCGCGTCGGCCCGCCGCGCCGCCGCCCCGCGCTCTACTGTCGTGTACACCGAGCCACTCACTGGTCCTGTGCCGCATGTGTTGCTGTCGCTCCCGCTGCGCGCGCCGCGCGGCCTGCAGCTGCTCGCGCTCCGCGTCGGCCCGCCGCGCCGCCGCCCCGCGCTCTACTGTCGTGTACACCGAGCCACTCACTGGTCCTGTGCCGCATGTGTTGCTGTCGCTCCCGCTGCGCGCGCCGCGCGGCCTGCAGCTGCTCGCGCTCCGCGTCGGCCCGCCGCGCCGCCGCCCCGCGCTCTACTGTCGTGTACACCGAGCCACTCACTGGTCCTGTGCCGCATGTGTTGCTGTCGCTCCCGCTGCGCGCGCCGCGCGGCCTGCAGCTGCTCGCGCTCCGCGTCGGCCCGCCGCGCCGCCGCCCCGCGCTCTACTGTCGTGTACACCGAGCCACTCACTGGTCCTGTGCCGCATGTGTTGCTGTCGCTCCCGCTGCGCGCGCCGCGCGGCCTGCAGCTGCTCGCGCTCCGCGTCGGCCCGCCGCGCCGCCGCCTCGCGTTCGCGCGAGAACACCGTCTCCAGGCCCGCCGCGTCCCATGCAGTCTGCGATCGGAGCGCCTTGTCTACTTGCGCGCCGTTCAGTCTTTCTTCTTTTTTGAACTGAAACGAAACGTTGGTGGTGAAATAGATGAAACAGAGTAGTGACTGACGTCGAACGATCCGATGAGGTTTGTGCGCGGTACGAGCGCACGATCGTCCCCTGTCACACGATTACTTTAAGATCTCTCTCGAGCGGAAGAACAACAGAATATCTGCCTCGCATGTATTGGAAATTTGGTTGTGGAACATGAATAGCGGCCGGTGCTGGTGCCGTCACTCTATCCTTCCGCATGAGTTGCAAGAGCATGAGTGTAGAGTGAAAATAAAGAGTCTTACCGCACCGTCTCGGCCTCACTCCAGTCGGCAGGTCTCACTGTGCGCGAGCAGCGACTGCTGCCGCCGCCCCACGCTCCTCACACGACTGGTCCCCAAACGCTCGCTGATGTCAGCTGTTCTTGGAGTACGAATAGTATTATAAAAAACCATACCTTAATCTTGAGATCCCTTCTATTCCGATCTGGAAAGAGCGGTGCCATGAGAGTGAAGTCCGTCCCCACAGCGGCGAGAGCACGGTAGAACCGCACGGTCTCGGCCTCGCTCCAGTCGGCAGTTCTCGCGGTGCGCGAGTAGCGACCGTTGCCGCCGCCCCAGGCGCCTTCTCGCACGACCGATGAGGACAGCTTGCGGGTGCTTTCCGTTTGTTTTATAACCTGTTTAGAAAAGAGAATGTCATAGACAGCAAATAACTTTAGAGAATAATTGGCAATTCTTTCTACTTTTTCATTATAATAATGAAATAATGATCTTTATTCAGTACGCAGGCCGCAGGGGCACTTTTACAAGTCTCAGTCTACCATTCTGGCATTCCCCAAGAGGGTCTCCTCTTGGGAAATGACGGTAAACTTAGACTTGTAAAAGCTGTTGAGAAGAGAGCCGAAAAAAAAATCATTTAACTCGTTGAATATTTTCCTTCCTCCTAGTCACTTTAGTTACATTTGCGACCCTTAAGGGCGAAACACACAGGATGCGTGCGCAGCACGTGCACTTGCGCGTGGCGTGCGCGTTGTATCGTATGAAATGTCATAATAGATGCCACACCGCTTGCGTGGCGTGCACGTGCGCAATGGATATTCGTACTTTACAACGCGCACGTGCACGCCACGCACACGCATCCGGTGTGGCTTCACCTTTAATCGTACGCAGTCTGTGCAGACACACGCTGGGCAATTAACTTACCAATATACCAAATTCAATACAAATAACCCTATATGTATTTTGTCCCCACTCAGGGGTCTATTAACCAGTGTGTGCCTGTATACTGTGAGCTATAGTCCTCGCGACCCACTTACAAGAAAAAAAGCCAATACCTCAAAATTTCCACATTATCGAACCTTCTCACAAAATTTCACTACAATCGGTTCAAAAATGCGACCTGTAGAGGAAAACAGCCGGGCTCTCCGCTCGGCTCAGTCAATTATGGTCACGGTACCTTCAAATATAATCACGTCTGCCATGGTTAGCTCACCGCACAACTTGAAACCTGGTGTTCTAAATGATGGCAGTATGAGTCTTACCAAGCTCTGTTCATCGAGCATGATCTCCCCATTAGGCCCCAGCTTGATCTGCGGCACGGGCGCAGCGTCCGCCGGAGGGTCGTCCGGGTCATCTTCTTCGACGGGCACTTTCTTCCTCTCCTCCTCGTCTTTCAGATTCGCCTCCTTGGCTTTCAGCTCGTCCTGATCTGGGCTGTAAAATATGACGATGCATTATTTTGTTCAATGACACCAATCGATCCTGTTTCTGATGACTAAGAAATACATATAAGATAGATAACCATAGAAAATCAAACATTAGAAATCAAGGTTCAAAGTCAAGTATATCGACTGGGCCTAAAAACGAGCGACACGTGTGACGTCACTCATGTGACAAGTGTATGGAGAAGTGAGGAGAATAAATAAATAAATATCGGGGACAATGTTACACAAATCGACCTAGTCCCAAACTAAGCAAGGCTTGTACTATGGGTATTAGGCGACGATATACATAATATATGGATACATTATAAATACTTAAATACATAGAAATCATCCAAGACCCAGGAACAAACATTCGTGCTCATCACACAAACACTTGCCCTGGCCGGGATTCGAACCCAGGACCGCCAGCTTCGTAGGCTGTTGTACAACCAACTGAGCCAAACATGCCGTCAAAACAAATCGTCGTCAAATGTATACGAGCATTTTATATTTTTGCCGCTAAAAAGTGCGTTAAAGTGTATAGATGTCATATTTTTTTTCCTTAATTGAATTAAAGAATCACAATGTAACGTTTAATGTTTAAGGAAGGCTGTGAAAAGCATGAAGAATAGGAAAGCTGTCGGACCAGATGAAATACCAGGAGAGGTGTGAAAGTTGTTGAGTGAGGATGGATGTAGGTGGCTGACTTTATTCTTCAATAAGTTGTTGCAGGAGGAGAGTATCCCTGACGAATGGTGCGACAGTCTACTTGTGCCCATTTTTAAAAATAAGGGGGATTTACAAGAATGCAACAACTATAGAGGAATAAAGCTCATGTCACACAGTATGAAAGTGTGGGAGAAAGTTATAGAGAGACGAATGAGAGATGAGAGTGATATAACACAAAACCAATTCGATTTTATGCCGGGCAGGGGTACAACGGACGCCATATTCGCACTTCGCCAATTGTGTGAAAAATATAGACTTCCGCAAAAAACCTGCATATGGTGTTTGTTGATCTCGAGAAGGCTTATGATCGTGTACCTCGTGAGGTTTTGTGGTGGGCCTTGAAAGAGAAATGTGTGCCTGGGAAGTATGTAGGGTTGATTCGGTCTATGTATGACAGATGTTGTACACGCGTCCGGTCGGCGGCTGGCACCACGGACAGGTTCAGTGTCGCGGTGGGCTTACACCAGGGGTCGGCTGTAAGCCCCTACCTCTTCCTGCTTGTCATAGACGCTCTGTCGTTACGCACTCAGGAGGAGGCACCCTGGTGTATGCTCTTTGCTGACGATATTGTCCTTGTCAGTGAAGAGGGGCTTGAAATTCAGAGCAGACTAGAGCTGTGGCGGCAAAAATTGGAGATTGTTGAAAAATTGGATTGTTGGCCTTAAAATCAGTCGATCCAAAACAGAACACCTGATTTGCGATTTTGGCGGTCTCCCCAATCTAACGCCCATAGAGCTCGATGGCGTAACGCTGCCGGTCTGCTCCGATTTCCGATACCTAGGGTCACTCATACAGTGATATTGACCGTGACATTAAAAACCGAATCAGCGCAGGATGGATGAAGTGGCGACAGGTCTCAGGAGTAATATGCGATGCCCGAATGCCCCTTCGATTGAAGGGCAAAATCTACAAGAGCATTGTGAGGTGACGGATGAAAACAGATTGCATGTTACGGAGATGAGAATGTTGAGATGGATGAGTGGCGTGACGAGAATGTAACGGATAAGGAATGAGTATATAAGAGGAAGCCTGAAAGTAGCACCCGTAGTCGATAAGCTGAGAGCAAATCGCCTACGGTGGTATGGACATATTATGCGGAGGGATGAGAGCCATGTGACAAGAAGGGTACTAGATATGCATTTGGAAGGATTAAAGAGGAGGGGTAGGCCGAGGAAACGGTGGATGGATTGCGTGAGAGGTGACATGAAGAGGAAGGATGTAAGTGACGAGATGAAGAGTGATAGAGAGGTATGGAAGAAAAAAACATGCTGCGCTGACCCCAAGTAAATGGGATAAGGACAAGAGAATGATGAATGTAACGTTTAATGTTTAAGGCAAGAAAAAAAAATACTGTTGTGCTGACGCAAACGTCGCAAAATCTAAAAACGTATTTTTTTTTATTTCACCTTTTAAGGCTCAGTTTGATATTTCTATATTTGTTAAATACACTTGCTATGAAAAGTAAACGCATTGCATCTTCTCTTCTCTATTTTAGGATGTAGGTAGTTACAGTTAACACCGTAGTTTTTTGTTTTTCTTGGATTCAGACGGTTTACTCTCATTTGGCATAAACTTTTTTGTCATAATCATCATTTGGCATAATGCATATTTTTTTCAGAACTCAAACTTTGCAGGTTTGTTATTAAATAAACCCAAACCGAACGTATTTAACAGAATGATGCCTTAAAAAGTCCAGAAAGTTCTAGTTTCTAAAAAAAATAATGCATTATGCCAAATGATGATTATGACAGAAAAGTTTATGCCAGATGAGGGTAACTGGCCTGTGACACACGCTGTCACTTACTGTCCGCGAATGTGTTAATAATTTGTTCAGTGGTACACTAACTTTTGTTCGACGCGCAAGTTTAGAGAATTCGAAAATAGTTCAACGTACTCACTGTACACTTGTCTATTATAAGGGCTGGTTGTTTCAAACCGTTTGTACCCGTAATTTACATGCGTTAAAACCTTTAATATGGGGAATTTGTCATTTCAAACAGCTGTCGGCGCCATTTAACGTTAACTGGGTTGTTACATGTGGTCGATGCAACTGGCTCTTAATATGTAGCGTGAAGTACGGACAATGACTTCTCAGTTCTAAAATAGTTGGAGCTCGCACGCAAAAAATGAAATAGTATAAGTATCGGAAACAAGTTAGGATCTAAATTAGATCTGCCACTTACTCATAATTACATAAAATAAATATTTATTCTCGAGTCTTGGATGTTGACTGTATCACTGGGAGTCGGAGAATTAGAAAAGAAACTGAAAATAACGCCTTAATTCCTTTAATTACGGAAAATTACACTGTAAAAATGTTGGTTGGTGGTAAGATTATAGAAGACTAGAAGGCGCCCGCAACTTCGTTCGCGGTGGAGAAAATGTCATAACCCTTCGTTTTTTCTTCAGCGTAGTCGGGTAAAAAGTATCCTTTAACCATCTGGAGATACCCAGCTACCCATGTACCAAAAATAGTTCAAATCCGTTTAGCCGATTTTGCGCGAATCCACAACGACACATACAAACATACATAAAATATTAAAAAAATATTTTTCGTTTTAGTGACCTCCAAATAGTCCATAACAATCATTTTCTTGAAAATATCTTCAATGTACAGACATTTCATTTTTACAACAAAAGGTTGTTCATGGTTACCCTGAGGCCGTAGCCCTTTCTCAGGTCTCGTCGACGGCGCATGGCAGCGATAATACGACATCCACCGATGGCAAGTAACAGTGCTTACATGATGGGGTTGGTAGTGGGGTTGTAGAAGATGAGGTCGTACATGGTGAGCGCATCCCGCTTGACAGGGTCGCGCCGACGGCGCATGGCGGCGATGCGACGCGACATCTCTTGACGACGACATCTGGCAATATTTATAGTATTATTAGCAAGAAGGTGCCCAAAAATTCGTCAGCGGGGGAGAAATATAGTACATTACTTACCAAAGGCTGTAAAAGAAAGAAAGCCCGAAATCGCAGTATTTGTGACCCGAGCCGCAGACGAGGGTTGTAAATATGCGATAGAAGGCTTTCTTTTTTACTGCCCGTGGTGAGTACACAATTATACGTCTTCACCTGGCCATAATGCGAGTGTTACCGTACGCGTAGCGTGCATTATGGCCAGGTGTGACGTCAAAATATTATTCTCTATTTATCTGCAGCTTTGCCACAGGGTAGGTATTAGAATGGCGAGTGAGATAGGCTGTCCATGAAATTTGAACAATTTCTAAAAGTAACATGTTGAAAACTCGCCGGCAAAAACTAGTTTTCTATATTTGTTCAGGCGGCATTTCTTACGCAACCAAAGCTCACTAACTTGGTGACGTGACACTGTCTCACACCTGAGCAGACAGAGTCGGTCCTAATGTGGCTGACCTAGATCCAACACGACTACAGCTGTTCCCTATATTAGTTCAGGCATTTCCTACGCAACCAAAGCTCACTAACTTGGTGACGTGACACTGTCTCACACCTGAGCAGACAGAGTCGGTCCTAATGTGGCTGACCTAGACCCCACACGACTACAGCTGTTCCCTATATTAGTTCAGGCATTTCTTACGCAACCAAAGCTCACTAACTTGGTGACGTGACACTGTCTCACACCTGAGCAGACAGAGTCGGTCCTAATGTGGCTGACCTAGACCCAACACGACTACAGCTGTTCCCTATATTAGTTCAGGCATTTCTTACGCAACCAAAGCTCACTAACTTGGTGACGTGACACTGTCTCACACCTGAGCAGACAGAGTCGGTCCTAATGTGGCTGACCTAGATCCAACACGACTACAGCTGTTCCCTATATTAGTTCAGGCATTTCTTACGCAACCAAAGCTCACTAACTTGGACACGTGTCGCTGCTTGAGCACAAAGAGTCGTTCCGAATGCGGCTGATCCCTCTAACCCAGGGGTCACCAAACTACGGCCCGTTTTATTAGTGAGCCCTTCTAATCCGGCCCGCATAAAGTAAGCGGGAGAGTCTACCTCACTAGGATATCTTTAAGAGTTCGAAATAAAACAAACCACTAATATTATTTTTTTACAAACTGACGGTAATTGGTCATAATCATAGCCCGAGTGGCTATACTCACGATCATAATCAACACCAAGTGAGTTCCTTATGCGTTATCTAGGTACTCTCTGAAGACTAAGACTACTTAACTAATGTATTATGACCTCATGACCAGACATGAAACCAAACTCTTGGGCCGCACGAATTTATATTAAGTGCATTGTGGCCCTTGAGTGAAGACCCCTGCCTCACCGACAGAGTAGTAATCATAACCGATTACATATGATAAAAAGATCCAACAAGACTACAGCTGTTCCCTATATTTGTTCAGGCATTTCTTACGCAACCAAAGCTCACTAACTTGGTGACGTGTCGCTCCTTGAGCGGCGAGGCCGGCGGCGGCGCGGTGAGCTGGCTCACACCTGAGCACACAGAGTCGTTCCGAATGCGGCTGACCTCTCTGAAACAATAACCAACAAATAAACTGTAAATCATCTGTGTTTGTTTTGTTTTATGTGTCTATGGCGTAATAATTGTATTGTGTATACTACAATTCATAATAAAATTCCAAAATGTAACAGTTCCTATTTTGATTATTTGGTTATTTAAATGTTGTTTCGTAAAGACATTAATGAGATTTAATAGCTTTAAATAGAAATATATAGATACAAGTCAAAGCGTAAAGAAAAATACGATTTCTATTGCAAGTGGTCACACTAGGACTCGAACCCGGTACTTCTCGATTACGCCTCGAGTGTGTTACCCTTTTACGAGCACTGTACTGACCGCCTAGTTTTTTTTTGTCTTTGGCGCTCATCACTAGTATCACCAGTAGCCTAGAGCGCGAGATACAATTTATGCTGTCTACTAAAAAGGTTTAAATCTTTCGAATAGCGCAATGCTACACACAGTTAACTCTTGGTATACGTAAAGTTGCTAGCCTGTATTACCCATCAATAGAGTTGAGAGAAGATATTTAATATTATAATGTATAAGGTATACCCGGGTAAGACCAGATCAAACGTTAGATCGGATGAAAGCAATTTCCAGCGAAACTGTAGATATTTTTTTATCACTGGCAACATATTGTGCCCGGGTATACCTTATACCTTTTTGCACCTGACTGTACTTGGGCGCATCAACTTTTTCTTGTTTTAATAAAATAATAATTAAATGAGAGGGTACATTGAGAAAATACCTAAATAGTATAAAAAAAAAATTGTTGCCTTTAAATTGTTCTAAATCGTAAAGCAATAAGACCGCCTGATATTAAGAAAATCCAATGTTTTATTTTCTTTTGTATTGTTTTGTGAGGTGTGCAATAAAGAGGTAACTTTATGGTGACCCCGAGAGCACCACGTCACGAAGACACTTGGATTAACGTGGGGCCATAAGAAAACGCCGGATTACCCGTGCGGCAACCAACAACCAGCGTGACCACTTGGCGGTCTCCGAACTCGACATCGACACATCGACGATTACGAATTTGGCCAAGCACTGAACAAGTCTGCAGGAAAAACAAGAAATATACCTACGGAGCACGTCGAACCAAAGGAACAAGCGCGATTAGCGTGATTACGTGGCGGCGCGGCGCAGCCGGCCGTCAACCACGAACATAACCTGCATCACCAAGTAAAGTATATAGGCACCAAGAATCAAGAGAAGAAGAGGACGGTAGCTGAACAGGCGAGGATAAAACCTATAGGCAAGTGGGCTGGCATAATTAATTAAACCTAAAAACTATTGTAACTTATTTCGTGTATTGGGCATTTTTACTCCTGTAACTGGTAGAAATGGCATCTGACAGTGGATCTGACGCAACTGTTATCGAAAACTCAAAATTACGCGATTATATCAAACGAAGAGGCACGTTTAAAGGAAAGCTTACCTTATTCATTAGATATCTAAATGGAATCCAATTAGATACGTTGTCAGCTGACCAAGTCGTAGAAATTGAGTTAAGGTTGGACAAAATAACCTGTAATTATAAGGATTATGACGAAATCCAACATCGAATAGAAACATTAAGTTCTGATTTAGACGAGCAACTACTGGAAAGAGAAAACTTTGAAAACCGCGGTGGCAAAGGCTAAAGTTTTTGTTAAAAAGGGTAGAAGAGGCAACCCCGCCAGCAACGTCTCAGAGGGTCAATCCGCCGTCTTCCAGCGACACAACAAGTGAGTCTATTAAATATCCAGAAATTTCTCTGCCATCTTTCAATGGTGAACTGACCTCGTGGATCGAATGTAGGGACACATTCGATGCTCTTATTAACCAATCAGCTCTCAAACCAATACAAAAATTTAAATATCTGCGAGGTTGTTTGAAGGATGGTGCGTTAGAGGTAATTAATGCCCTGGAATACTCGGAGGAGAGTTATTCCATCGCATGGCAATTACTATGTGAACGATTTAACAATCCAAGGCTTCTAGTAAATAACCATCTTCGAGCACTCTTGCATATAGACACTGTTTATGCTACACCTTCAGCCCTTAGAAGCATGTCCGAAAATGGTATATGATTTTACAAATTGTTAATGTATTTTTACGCTTTTATTTATTTAACAACACTTTTAAAATACAGCATCACATGTATTTCAACAAAATTTCAAACATAATAAAACAACTACCGGTCACATCTTTAAGTAAAAGGCAAACGCCGACCTGGGCATCAAAAGCATTAAAAATTACTGCATTTTCTGGAATAAAGCTAGGGCTTGACATAAATTTAATTTCTTCTCTTTATATGAACCACAAGTTTATTGGGATTCTGTGTTAATCAATGCGGGAAAATTAACATCTATTGTGATATAGATACAAATCAAAGCGCAAAGAAAAATACGATTCCTCGCGCACCTGGTCACACCGGTCCTGGTGGATATCACCATAAATTTAATTTGTTCAATTATATCCCTTTAATTTTAAATTATATTAGTTAGCAATAATAATTTTTTATTCGAGTATGGCCAATTTGGCTTCGACGGTACTTTCCGATGTCAGTGTGAATAGCCGCACAACACATCAAAAGGTAAAGCCAGTAAAATACCGATATCTCGTTCTGCAACGACTATTTTTTTAAAAATAGTAATCCATGTTTTTGCTCCTGAACACAATCAATCAATCAATCAAAATATTATTTATTCAAGGAGGCCTAGTTACAAGCACTTTCGAAATGTCAGTTACATGAGAGTGAATGTTTGCTGGGAGAAATACAATATGATCCAACATTTGCTGCAAGGATTAGGGAAACCCAGAAAAACCTAATCAGATCATTTAACTTAAGTGTAATATTATTGATAAAATCATCATTTTTAAAATTAAAATAATTAATAAGATAAATCCCAAAAGGATTGTATATAAAAAATAAATAATCTAGAATGTGTCTAGAATAAAATTCTAAATGTCAGAGTATATAAAACAATTAAGATTAAAATAATAATAATACCTTAGGTATTCGTTAAAATAATTATTCATATACCTACATGACGCACATTCTTCCGCTCAAAAGTTCAAAATCATGTTTTTTTCATATTTTATCTTAGGAATATAAACATAACTATGAAAACCTTTAAAACTGATCGATATTGAAAAATACTGCATAAAAAGCCGAGACGTGTCTCTAACTATAGGCCTCTTGAGTCACTCAGCGAGCTATGGAAAGGGCTATGCTCAGAATCCCTCTAAGAGATCGAATCAGAAATGAGGAGATTCGTAGAGGAACCAAGGTCATCGACATAGAAAACAGCGTAAGCAAACTGAAGTGGCAATGGACTGGGCACATAGTTCGAAGAACCGACGGCCGTTAGGGCAGGAAGGTTCTCGGGTGGAGACCGCGTACTAGCAAGCGCAGCCACCCGCAAAGTGGTCGTATCGTACGGGCTGGTTAGGGTTGCGGGGACTCGCTGGATGCGGGTCGGCGGCAGGGGGCTATGACCAGCAATGGACGTCCTATGGCTGAAATGATGATGATGATGACGAATGAAAAACCAGCCAACAGCATGTCGGATCATGATCAGTGTAGGGTTCCGCAGCCGTTAATACAAAAAAATGCACTGCAGATGAACAAAATATGATATAAAAAAGTGCATTAGTAAAAGAGCGTATCTCCAGGGCACTTACGTCATTTTACTGAGAAGCGCAGCTTTTTAGCAATAACTCAATAACGCTATATTTGATCATGTTGAAAATATTTTTTGTTGAAAATATTTCTTAAGCTTTATTTTTGTGATTTTTTTAAATATTTTTCGGACAAACCGTTTAGATTATAGAGGAGGGGGGAATACAATTCATGCTACTTTCGGAGCGATTATTTCCCAAAATATTCAATTAAACAAAAAATATTATTAGAAATCTGTTAAATTTTTTTTAGTTTCGGTTATTGTATGGAATTATCATAGGAATTATTATAGTAATGTTTTTTTTTGTTATTTAACTGTCAAACTAAGTAGCGGTTTATACGTACAATACACCTATACTCCAAATTTCATACCTATTTTTCATGTAGTTTTTGAGTAAAAAAATGCCTGTGACATACGGACTGGCGGACGGACGAATGGACATGGCGAAAATATTGGGCGCCCAGTTTTTTTTAGATTAAAACAGCCATATATGTATAATTAAATAAACAAGAAAAACTAACTAGTGCAGTAATAATAGCTTTACCTACGGACAGGTAGTGATCTGTGTATTTAAAATCCGCCGATCCGTGAAACCGAACGGATCTTAAATACACGGACCTTAATTATCCGTTCCGAACGGGTCAGAAACCCGTGTCCGTACTACATGTACCCGAATACACGAACCGTCTAAACGAAACCCTTCATGTCAGACTTATCTGATGAAAACCCTATCCCCATAGGGTATTTATTTTATTAAAAACAAAAACCCTATCGCGATAGGGTTTTAACTTAATTGTATCAAACCCTAAGGTTACCACTTTGGATAGGCTTACCCTATGAATTTTCTTACCATATGATAGGCTTACCCTATCATATGGTAAGCAAATTGATAGGCTTACCTTATGAATAGGCTTAAGCCTTAAGAGGGGCTTTCCGGCCCTTGGAGTCGCCTGCTGTAAAACAGGACGGACTCCATAATTCTCTTCTCTCAGCGATCTAGCCACGATAGGATCCATTTAATCGATGTCGTATGTAATAAAACATGTTTTTATCTGAAAATCATATTTTATTTGTTGCTACGGCAACAGGTATTGTATACTCTACGAATGCACGCAAATGACATTTGATAATGACTGGACAAGAAAAGCCCACGATCGGATCCATTGATGTGCCAAAGGAGTCTGAGGTCGAGCAGCAGATTAAAAATGGGTTAATGATGATGATAATGATGGCTTGATGAGAAATTAATGAAGAGCATAATGACGATGACGATCATAATGATAATGACGAGACTTACCTGTTAGGCAAGGAATGCAAGGTGCTGTGCGATGTGTGCGAGTCGTGTCGTTGTCGTGTCGGGCCCGGCATTGGCGCGCTGTTGAGCATTGCTCGACGACTCTCGTCTTCTGATTCACTCGCACTGCCCTGTAAAGTTAGACATATATAGAGAATGCAATACAATGTCATAATTAGCCATAGTCGTTTTATGCAATAAATACTAAAGTATATACAGCAGAGTCTAACTAATCCGGAACAATTAAAAACTAGAGAGTGCCGGATTAATGGAATGTTTGGATTACTATCCAGTAATCCAAATATTCCAATAATCCTACATAGAAAAAAATCATCGTAATCATTTTATAAAGGTCATATTATACATGCATCTTACAATAGGGTACATGCATGATTTTTTTTATCGCTTTTCTTAACTAAATATCATAATACCGTAAAAACTATCTCAAAATGTAAAATTAAAATTAAAATCGGCCAAGAAATATGCATATTATAGGCATTTTAAACTACTAATTAGACAGAGAGGTCCGATATGCACTGTTAAGGTGCGTCCACATTTGTATCATTTGCCCGTATCAGATCATCGTCGCGTAGCATGATCGCGTGTCACGATCACGCGTTTGGACGTTGCGCCGATCCGATCACTCGAAATCCATTTGCTACGCGTATCACACACTTGTATCGGAAGAGTGCGGCATTATCGGCGCGCCGACCGTAAGCGTCCAAGCAGCGTGATACGCAGTCATGCTACGGCACGGTGATCGGATACGAGCAAATGATACAAGTGTGGACGCACCTTTACGTCACAGTGTACTCTGGCCATATAAACTCCATATTAAATTTTGTTTTGCAAGAAAGAGATAAAATGAAATGTTTGACGGCTTATATCTTCGTTATTTCTAGTTATAAAAAAAAATTGTCTACTGTTTGAAATAAAACAATTTAACGGATTATATCGCGTATATTATCTCATTTTAGTTCCCGACGTTTCGGAAGCTTTCCAGCTCTCCATGGTCACGGGTGTTTTATTTCAATGAGTAATAATCGCGGAAACAGAAGAAAATATTTTGTCTACTGTTTGTTATATGACTGAGCTTTTAATAAAGCTAAAAAGGGCAGATGGTGCCAGATTATTGGATGTGGGACTATTGAAGTACCGGATTCGTGAGAGTCTACTGTAAATGTTTTCCCTACCTATATTATTTCTTTCAGGTAGGATGAGGACTACTTCAGACCAGAATCAATGGAGTATGATTGTTAATCACATTAATGAGGGACTATTCCCTGGCAAACAGAATCTTGTATGGTGCCTGGTTATTAACACATCAGTTGTCATTGTCACCATCTAAGTATTATTTCTTTATGTTTAATTCATAATTGCAGATGACACTTGCATTTTTTACTTCGGACATTCCATAGAAAATATACTTGAAATGGCACAGAAAGATCTTGACAACATGAACAGGTGGTTTCAGAGCAATCTACTAACCATAAACACTGCCAAAACGTCTTATGTAATTTTTAAAGCTAAATATAAGAAAATCAGCCACCACAATCCTTTATGTATCGATAATATACAACTAAAACAGTCAAACAAGGAAAAATATTTGGGTTTAATATTGGACAGTGACCTGACGTGGAAGCCACATATAAAAAAAATTAAAAGATATCCAAACCACACAAAATAAATAAATTAAGGTTTTATTTCATTATGATTTTCTTTCTTCTAATAAAAAAGTCTATGCGGAAACCAAACTATTGAGTCTTAACCAATTGTTTATATTTAACACGTGTATTTTGATAAGGAAAATCATTAAAAAACAGATACATTGTCAAACAACATTTGTTACTAATAGGCAGAAGGGGCGCAAGATTCTTCGAAATGCGGATAATTTATACGTACCGTTCCCAGGAACAAAAACCTACGGTACTAAAAGCATAACATAGCATATTGAAATGGCAAAATCATTTCAAATGTTTAAAAACAAAGTAAAGGCCCATGTCATCAATAATGTTTCCGTCATTTGAATCTAAATGCGGCCCTGGCGGGTGATCGCCATGCGAGTACTGAGAGTGTATTGTATCGCTAGATAACGTTATACCCGATATTTTATTTGTTACTGATCCAACAATTACCTACTTTTGTACTGATTAACAAATAACATAAGTTGTTATTTTTCATTCCCATGTGTAAACGCTCACGGGCGTATTGTATAATTAAGGCTTGATAATGTAACTATGTTTAGTCTCAATAAGTGAAATGTAAGTATTTCTTTTGAGAATAAAAATTCTTTAACCCGATAATTTATTGCATTATAATCATGTCGTACATTATGTTTTACATTTAGGTAGGTTCCAAAACATGAACCCTGCCAGGGCACTGCAATTTAGCAAGTTTGAGGCACAACAGGTGTTTGAACATTATCAAATTAATAACACAATACATTTAAATTAAATTTCAATACTAAAATCTATACTAATCCATACTCCAAACTAATATTATAAATGCGAAAGTGTGTCTGTCTGTGTGTTACCTCTTCACGCTTAAACCGCTGAACCGATTTGGATGAAATTTGGTATGGAGGTAGTTTTGAGTCCCGGGGAAGGCCATAGGCTACTTTTTATCCCGGAAAAGTACCCTTATCCGCGATAAAGGAATTTAAGGCGGACAAAGTCGCGAGCAGAAGCTAGTCTCACATAAATATCATTAAATTTCATCAAACATTATAGCCTATCAACATTTTAAATACATCATTTTTATCAATATATTTAAATATTTTCATATTATAAAACAATCCTTGTGACTATTATGGCAATTGTTATGTAGCAGTGATTATATAGATTACTAGCTTCTGCCCGCGACTTCATCCGCCTTAAATTCGTTTATCGCGGATAAGGGTATTTTGAAGGGAAGTAATCTGGTAATACACATACTTGAATACTATTCCTTCTATGTGGTGCTAGTCTTGGGGCAGGTCGCAACTTTGGGCGCACTTTGCTAGGAGACGGCAGAGGAATGATAGGGTCAAACAACACTTGAGCATTCTCCGAGATTATCTCATTCTTCAGTAAATCTAATGGTTTAGGTGCATTGCGAGTAGGGTGGAGAGGAATGATGCCGTCCATGCCGGTCTCATCTGTGATGCTCTCAGGAATGCTAGGTGGATTGTAATCTGGAAATGAAATATTCTTGTTGCTGTTACATTCTTATTACCTAGGTAGTTATGGGGCTCTCCGTTAGAAAAACAACTTTATCAGATACATCAAGGCTAGGGCAGCTACCTATCAAGATATATGAAACCCTAAAGACACTGCCAATGCAGAAGTCAGCTTATCAAATATTATCATAAGAAAAATTGGCTCCCTAGCACTGTTAGAAGTATCAAAAAGAATAGTGGCACATACCCAACATTCTGGTGGAATGCACCTTACACTTGTGTTCCGTCATCTTTAGATTTTTTTTTATAGTTTTCAAATTAAATTAAGAAAATGTTCTTGATAACTTTAGCCAAATGATTGAAGGATATGTTACTTTTATTTGAGATGGAGGAAGTAATTATTAAAGTTGTATTTGCTATTATTATGTGTGGAACATATTGATGGTAAAATCCGGAAACATAGTGACTGCCAATGGATTCCTTTGGCATTTAATACGTTTTTGCTTTTTGCCGTCGATATTTAAGTAAGAAAACATAAAAAGAACATTAACAGCCTACTAATTGAAAATCTAAGTTCCTTTATCCTTTGTGAAAATATGTTGTTTATTTTTTATTTTAAAATATTTACACATACCTTCTGGTGTTTCAAGTTTCTGTATAACATTATTTTGAACCACTTGAGCTTTTTCCACTGGGTTAGGGACAGTATTATTCTGTTTTTCTGAAACATCTGGATTACTCTGAATGCTGTTTGGAGACTCTAGTTGATCTACAATAACCTCTGTAGTAACTGAGAGAGTTCTGGGCTGCGGTGAGTTCCTCATAGGTGATGGCACAGCTTTCCTCGCAGGACTGGCCCACCGCAAAGGCGAAGCGAAGGCATTGGACGATTTGTTTCTTGATATTGATGTGATAACAGGCACTTTTTCACTGCGTTTTGGCGTTTTTATTGTTTCTCTTGATGGTAAGTTCTGAGGTGGAGGTGAAAGTAGGAATTCTGCAGATTTTGGAGTGTCCGCTTTAGATTGTTCTTGCGGAGGCTGCGCTGGTGACGCGGTTTTGCTCACAGGTGATTTTATTTTTGAAATCTCATCTTGTAAAGCTTGGGGGCGTGGTGTTTTAGGACTTTTACTGGGCTTTTCCTCCTTTATTTGGTTTTCTGCATTTTTTCGCCTCACTGGGAGTGAAGCTACGGCTTTTATTCTAGCTCTTCGTGTAGACATTGTGAATTTCTGTAAGTATTGATGAAACTATGTCACAATTAACTTAGATGTGAGATATCTTGTCATTTAAACCATTGCAATAAATTACTTCTTGTATATCACATAAATGCACAATAATATACATGGAACTGTTATTTATAGAAACTTTTCGATACTAGAACGCATGCTCGACTGGCAGCAAGGTTTGCGAAATGCAACTGTCAAATTGACATGTTATTGACGTTTTAATGACATACCGTCACGTTTTTTCATCCAACATACAAAACGGGGTCAGAAAATTATTACCTATGTATGATGCATAACGATACAAAGCCAAAGAGTTATTTTATTAATGAACCAATGAAGAAGTCTTGTGAGAATGTTTTGTTTGGAATATACGAATTTAATTAATGATTAAAAACAAGTATGTTATTTACTACAAAGTTATTTTCTCATATAGTAACGCTGATAGTGGTTTTTCGGTGTTGTCATGCGAATATATTCTTTAAAATACTTTGGCTACTCCTCTCTAGATGGCGCTACTACCAATTACAAATAGTTTCACGGCAGAACATTGGAAAATTCCGTTCGCGGAGGAAGTCATAATTCCCTTTTTTGCTTCAGCTTAGACGGGTAAAAAGTATCCTAATAACCATCTGTAGGTACCTAGCAACCACGGATCTCTACTATTTCACGGGACATGCTGTTCAATACATTTGACACCTAATTTTGTGTACCATCACCATCACCATTGGTAAACATTATACATTGATAGAAGGCCTACAGATGAGTGCTGTTTGTACGAATTTGAAGCGGCCTTGAATTCAACTAATTTTGACGTAAACTATTAGGTACCTACACAAGGACGTTACATCGATAATTTTGATATCGATAAACAAATTAATAATAATTTCACATAGTGTACGATTTGCCAATCCACCTCGATCTTCCCGTTTGTCATTACTTCGGTTTTTTAAACGGTTCATTGTAAGACCGATTTGAAATAGACTTGAATGCTTGTCGAGCACAGATCTCGGATTATTGAAGGAGACCTTATTTAGCAATCAAACGGAGATTCGTTGACATGTATATTGTATATACTAGGTACCTGTGCTTACCTATGGTGCCCAGACCTGGCTACTTATCGAATTGCGAGGACTAAATTGAAGGTTTGTCAGAGAGCCACGGAACGTAGAATGCTGTGTAAAAAGGATTTGGGACACAACGTGATACAACACTCCGCTCAAAAACATTCATTGTCGATGTTGGTGTAGAGACCATATGGCGTAAATTGGACTAGGCAGGTCACGTATGCCGTAGGTATGCATCCACAGAGGTGGGCTAAGAAAGCCGCGAAGTGGATGCCCAAGGATGGGCACCGGCGTACGGTCGGCCAAGGAGGAGATGGCGGGATTACTTGGATCGGATGCATATATTTCTGTGGATGCATATCTCAGTGATTAGGGGAAGACCCTTGGCCAGCAGTGGGACATTACGTAGGCTTTAAAATAATGGTTTAGATTATTAAGGTCAAGGTAATATAGGATTTTTTGATAATACACTTTATACTTTTGTTATTTGCCTTATCATCTCTTATATCCGTGCTTATGTAGTATATAGGTATTATGGAAATAACTTTTTCAAGACACTTGCTCGTAAAGTGGCTCTTATTGTACCGTTTTTATGGCTGTAATCCAGTCCATTACACACTCGTGTTTTTTACATTACATAATCACACTAGTGCCTTTTCAATACAGTTTTTTTTATGTCAGCAAATAGTTTTCATGTAGGTACCAGAAACATTATAGGTTCTTTTAATAAATCTAAAGTGGTACTTATAAAAACAATTAATTTTGTTTTGATTGCATTCAATTGATATAATGATTCAGCTTATTATATTATTAATGTTTGGCTAATTGGCCAATTAGCCTTTGCCTCTTTGCTCTTGCGCACCGGCCGCGGCGCGCCATTTTAAATTTGATATGTCATATTTAATATTTACTACAAATATTTCATATTGAAGTATTGTTTATTATTTTCAAGCAACGATATTTAAAATATAATAAGTATGTAGGTACGTAAATTTGAAGTACAGATGACGGATTAATGTAAAACTTACGGACTATAGGATTGTTTACTCAAGTATAACCTAGACGAAATTTTAAGTAAGGTACGAATCTTTTTTGCCTTTTCCCTCGCAAGTGTGTTGAAAAACGTCGTATGAAACTCGTGTGCATTGGTCATTACACTGTGTTATTACCACACTCGTATCATAGTGTACTATTTACATTACATTTACAAAATAATGATTGACAATGATGGATGACATTATTCAAATTAAAATTTACTGGGTTAAATAAATAATTAAAAGTATGACTTTCCACTGTCTAATTTTACATGCCTACTTATACAGCATGGCGTTTGAATCTACGGCAAACAAGATACAAACTTACCTATAATAGGTTCACAGTAATTAATTTTGATATTTTATTTTTATTTTAAGCACGTTTGTTGGGTGTAAATAAAGGAAGGTCATTAAAAGGCGTGGACAGTTTTCTTCATTCTTTAATGCATTTTTTCTCTAATTTTCTTGACAGCGATGAGCACTTTTGGTGAAAATAGTTAGGTACCAGAAATCAGTAGGTATACGTATTTATAATAATATGTGGGTATTAAAATAACAGTTTGGATTTAAAACAATTATGTATAAGTTATCTTTTATACAGTAGCTCAACTTCACAATAAAAATAGATCTCTTCTATAAAATTTATAATCATTTACAAAAGCAGTAATAATGCCAGTTAAAACAACAGTTAAATGCTCTGGGAATTAAAACGCAATATTTATACTCTTTTAGATAAATTGACAGATATTCACTCTGCTAAGACCAATTGTATAAATATCTTACGAGTATAAAGTAGGTATCTATTGGTGTTAGTCGCCAAAATGAGACCTAGGCTGCGATCTACGAGTAAGCTACTGCGCATTGGTTCGTCATTCATTATCTATATTTTGGCTAAAAAGTCAACATTTGCAAAACCATCTTTACAAATTGTCATGACACTATAAGAATAGTCAAGTCAACGACGACTCATCCCAAAGCGCGCCCGCCAGCGTTCGGCTCGACCTCGGCCCCTACTACGATATGTTGCAATTGTATACTACTTATTGGAACTCTTAAACATATTGTTAACTTAGAAGCGGCCACATTAAGCTGTGTCTAGGAAGCGTTAATGAAACCACTACGTAAATAGAATAACGCTAAGGTGATCGTTGTTTGCAAAAAAACAGCGTCCGAGCTCCTCGTCAACTTGCTATCATTAAGTATTAAATATGGACGGTCAAGATAATAAATATCTGTCCGTGGCTTCAATATTATCTGTGCAATTATGGGGCCGGAAAAAATATAAGACTTTTGATAATATGTGGACATTTATTCAGTGAGACGAACATGACATATACTTACATAGGCATAATTATCTGGGGTAGTGTCTGTTACATAATTATATGAGTGCAGCTTCGGTCAAAAATCGATCTCTGTTTTTCTGGTCCGCTCATTGTACAGATTTTATTGAAGCTTTTTAGACGTACAGATATTTATGTTCTAGACTGGACAATCCACAACAAAGGGGACTTTAGCGTGTTCACATTAGGCGGCCATGTAGCACACTATCGCGCTGCCAAGTCGCCAAATTTGATCGCGCTGTGACACCGCTAGCGCTCATATCATCATCGTATGTTTATTGGTGCAAAGATAACAATGACCTAAGCGCCAGCTGCATCTCAAGAACCTTTTGTTCCGGGCTGCGTGTATCGGTATCACGAGTGTTAAGTCTATTTGGACTACGCAACTGGTGGTCGGGCCCCCCCGAGCCGGCGGCTGGGAGGCGCAACAGCCGCAGCTGCTCTACGATTATCACAAAACGTAGTTCAATCGAATTTGTTAACGCTCCGGCCTACTTACTCCTACGAAATGATCTCTATCGATAATAAATTATTTACCCTACAAGTAAAAACAAGTTTGTGAAGTGCGAAGGCATCGCGACGGCGACGGCGGCGGCGCGTCGAGATCGACCTCGGACTCACTCCTGGATACGACTCTACTGCTCTCCACTTCGCAAATCCCACTTCTGATACTTTGAAAATCTAGTTTACCTAACGCAAGTATAAATCTTTTACTTTTCGCTAGAACCATCTACTCCTTTATTTGTTGAGTAAAGTGAACCCTGTTTGTAAATCTCTATATTTCTATAAAGTTCAAAGATATGACAGCGTTAATTGAAGTATATTGAGAAATTATCTCTAAAAGTGAGGATGGCAAAGTGTAGAGTTGCATGCCGTTCTTAGGATGTTGCAAATCAAAAAGATCTGTGGGCGTTGATTACCTCAGCTCATAAGCCTTTTTGGATGCAGAACGAGCCCGTAGCCATGTCGCGAACGCACCGAATAATTGACTGGACCGCCGCTCGGCGCTCCCGTCCCACCCCCTCCGGTCTTCCCAGTCCCCCTCGAAAACAAACCGCGCTAAAGGCGAATCCTCGATAATACAATATTTACATAAAGAAAGGATCTCGAAAATATCCAAAGCGCTACTGATTCACCTCTAATTAGGAAACTGAGAGAATTGTTTTGCGCTAATTATATCGATTTACGGTAGATATGACTACTTATAATTAAAATGAAGAAAGCAAAGTGTGTGCTATTGGAATCGCGCGTGCGGCTCGCGAAGCGGTCGCGGTTGTCCGCTCCACTCGCGGAGTGGTTTCGGTTGTTTTGCTCCCTCCACGAAGTGGTCGCGGTCAATCTGCGCTAATCGAAAAGTGGTCACGATCGTTCCGCTTCCATCGCGAAGTGGTCCTTGCCACACCGCTCGCTTCGCGAGCCAACCTTTATATTTATAAACAACTTCAAATACTATAATTATCTCCGAATCGTGAATATAAGGAACGTTTTATATACTTGGAACGTTCATATCCTTCCACCGTTTATTCGGTATCCGTCAACAATAAAGGTCTATTTCATACGTCAACAAAGCATAAAATAGTGATATCTTTACATCTCAGTCTAGTCTATATAATTATTTTCTCTTTTAATGGCAAGGTATCTCTATAAAGATTCAATAGTATCATTCTTCAATATATAACAGGTATATTATCTATACAATCGGAATACTTCGCGTATTCGCCGATTCCTCACAGCGTCAATGATATAAAATTTAACCTAAATTATAACACAGGAGAATTAAGTATAAGATCACAAAATGAGATTCAACGGGCGGCGCGTCGAGCGCGCCCGGCGAAGTCGCAGCTATAATACTCGTGTCTACGCTACAACTAGCGAGCGGGGGCTCGCACTAAGCCTAGTATTGCTATCGGTCGGGCCGGCGCGGCCTAGCACACGGTGCGGCGTCAGGGCGCTATGCCGGCGTCGGACTTGTGGAAGGCGGCGGCGGCGGACGACAGTGGCGGCTGCTGTTGCTGCGCCGAGCTGAAGTCGTGCTCGGACTTGGGCCGCGGCAGCGCCGCCGCCACGCCTAGCCCGGGCAGCGCCACGCCCGCCATGCGACACGACGCCGCCTGCAGCGGCTGTAGCGCCAGCCCCAGCGAGCGCTCAGACAGCCGCGCCACGCTGTCGTCCGACAGGCTGACGTGCTCGGCTTCCGCCGCCAGCGCGTTCACGACCGCGTTGATCGTGTTCCCCTCGGAAGTAGTGTCGTCCTCGCGGTGGGCGACGAGGTTCGGGTTCTTCCCGATCTTGTTGAGCCGTTCGGCGGCCACGCTCTCCATAGTGCGCCGCATGAGAGGGTACTGGTCGAGAACGGCGTTGAAGTGGTCCACGGACAGTGAGAACAGGTTGCAGTAGGTTTCTGCGCGGACGGACGCCACCCGCCGCGCGTTGGTCAGTAAGCAGATCTCTCCGAAGTATGACCCGTCGGAGAGGCTCGTTGCTACTTCGCCGTTCGCCATTACTATATCCACGATCCCTTCTTGGATGAAATACATCTTGTTTCCGATGGTTCCTTCTTTTATGATGATATCACCTGAAATGGAAAAATTAAAAGGTTTAATATTACAATTTTCACTGTAGAAAGAAGGTTTTGTTCATAAGTAAATAAACAATATCTATGATCTAAGTGTCATGAAGTTTTGTGTCAAAGTGACATCGTCGCGTGTGAATTGCATTTTGTGTATGTTTTAATACGAACATAATATTAATCACAATCAGAATAAGAACTTTAAGTAAATATTATAAATGTTCCTCTTAATTTTAAATACTTCTGAAAAGATCTTAACGAAACTTTGTGTGTTAATAAAATGTAAATATTGTTTAGATATCAGAATAAGAAAGCATCTCTACGAGGACAAAGTCCCGGGTAGCAGCTAGAATTTGTATAAAAAAAAAATGTCATTCGTAGATAGGTTAGTTCTCCACGAGCTCTACTTACATACTCAAAATGTATAAAATGTTCTACTTTCTTGGTCAGTTAAGGTTGTTTTGAATATTTTTTTATATAGTAAAACCAAACTATGAAACATACATCGTGGTTTGGTAATCGGAGATTTGCAGATATATTTAGTTCAAGCTATTAAACAAGGATCAGTATAACGTTAAAGCAGCTAGTGTGTAAAGATTTGGTTAAACTGATGCTTAAGGCTTGAGGAACAGCGCTGATGTGTTCTGACGACCGGTTTGGCTCAGCTGGGTTCAAATCCTGGCAAGGGCCAATATTTATGTGATGAGCATAAATATTTGTTCCTGAGTCTTGTATGTTTTCTATGTATATAAATACATATATCTATTAAATATTAAATATATATTGTCGTCTTACCCATAACAAGGCTTATTGAGCTTACCATGGGACTAGTTTGATTTGTGTAAAATTGTCCTATAATGTTTATTTATTTTATTTTTATTTGCTTACCAGGTTGGAAGACTTCGTAACGTAGCTTAGTGACGACGTCAGACACGAAGTTGGAGTCAGCGTTCGCGAAGAATGGCACTGAGGCGACGAGCGAGCGACAGTTGTAGTTGATGACGTCTTCTCGAAGCTTCTCGCTCAGCTCCCCAAGGATCAACTCCTCGTCGAAGAATTTGCCTTGGTACCGGTGCTCAAAGTACTCCGTGATGCGCTGTCTCATCTCACGCGGCAATTTGCGGTAAGCCATGTATTCTTCTACTTGTTTCACCTGGAATTTTTCAGACAGTAAGTTAGTAACGGGAATGATTCGAACAAGTTCCCATTCCAAGATTCGCGACATTTCACAGTTTGAAATATCGTATTCAACATCCCTTTGCGGTTTGGAGAAGCACAGTGCGTTAAATCCAAAGATCACTCACAGGACTCACGATATAGACGGTGCATAATTGTATCATGCTTTATCTGGGTCGTTTAAAAAAATTACCAGTTAAGGGCTTTAATTAAAACACCAATTGAATCGATACCTGTGAGTATCGATCAAAATTATGTTTTAATTAAAGTCCTTAACTAGGTTTTTTAAATCGCTCCATCCAACTATATCCTTACTACGAAACTCAATTATTTTTACCTAAATTGACCACGGCTTAACCCTTTAACGGTTTGATTTTTTTTGCGGAAACTTTCATCAAAATGTATTTTGATCCGCTTCTATAGATAACTTCATAGACTCTAGGCTTGTTTCACGCATGATGGTATATACAATGCTTCTATCCACTAAAGGGTTAATCGTATTTGAGATCTCCCAGACGTCAGAAATATTTCACTTTCATGTCAGCTGCTTCGCACTTATGTATAAGACATTATTTATTTAGGCAGATGTCTTTGAGATTAGGTCTTTTCCGAGGTTCGCAGTAAGGCAGGGATTAGTACCGTTACACCAATAAGTCCTAAATACAGCTATAAAATACTTATTTAAATCAGCACATTAAAAACTATAGAAATGGAAATGAAATTGTTAGAAAGACCCGTGGAAAGAAAACTGTTTTGAACACCCGTTAATGACATAAATATATTTATATATATTATGATGAATGATTATTCATTACACCGATTAGAGAGGGAAATATGTGATGGATTTACGCATGTGTGAACTCTGTTAGAGTGACTATATAAATAATCCAATAGTCTGTATAACGACATCGACACACGAACATCTACTCGGTACTCACGTCTAATCTCTGAAACAGGTAATGGAGCGGGTTTTAGTAACTGGTAATGATATTGTTGAAAGGATTCGCAGGATGATTATAATTTAAATTAATGGTTTTGTGATACAAACAAAAATATTAATAGCACAATGGGTATGCATTTACACAAAGCGGTTTAGGTGAAAAACCACTCGTTCATAATTTAATATAAATGAGACGGAGGTGTTCATAACGGTTTAGAATTTCCATAATGCAGGGCCTTTAAGGTCTCCAAATCTGTAAGGAAGTAAGATAGTAAGAAGTAGTTAGTACCAGTATGTTCGCCACGTACCTTTTCTCTGTATTGTCTGCGGGAGGAGTCGAGGGACTGGATGAGATTGGTGGCGTGACCGAGGAAGAGAGCGTAGCAGGTGGCGCCTGATATCATGGACAGCATCGTGAGCCACATGTCGGTGAGGGATTGCGGAGGGAACCGGCCGTACCCGATGCACAGCATGTGTGACATGGCCTTAAACAGCGCCCAAGAGTACTGCTCCAACCAGAAAGAATCCTGCAAGAGAACAATCGCTAAATTAATTCTACTTAACTACCGTTAAAGAGTAGGAAGATAATGAGGCTATTATACTGTAGAAGAGTAGAATATGCAATTAAATTACCTGTAACTCGTTTATTGCAACCCAAGAGTTCGCCGGGAACCCTTGCAACATAGGAACCAGAAATTGAAGGCATCCGGACCAGTGGCCGATCAATAACATCATGCAGATCAAGTTGAATATCCGCATGAACACCGATGCCATGTTCAGGAACTGCAAAGAGAACGGCAGGATCAACATCGCTCCACGAGCCAACTTCGCCTCTAAAGGAAGCCGTGCGGACTGCGCGCGACAATGACGCTCGAGGTCAAGCATCGCGATGATTCTCTACCGATGGATTCGTAAAGTAGTAGTGAGAAAAAAAATATGATCGCGTGAGACGAATTGTGTCGAGCTCGCATGCGTGAGGAGGCGGTTGAGGGGTCGCGCGGCCGCGGCCGCCGCACGGTCGCGAGACCCCCGCCGCCTCGCCGCCTCGCGCGTCCGCCCGCGCGGCCGCCGGCGGGACGGGGTCGGAAACAGAAACGCCAAAGTAAGAGAGGAAGCGAAGCGAACGCAGCGGACTAGGGCGCCGGGCGGCGCCGGCAGCATGCTAAGCGGGCGAACGAGCACATGCGCGCCGGCTCGTGCCGACCCTGGTTACCTTGAAGATCAGATTGCTTTTGGTGTCACCCTTCTTTTTGGCAACGTCGGAGCTGAGACGTCCCCTTCGTTCCGTGCGCTTTTTTTGAAGATTCTGCAAGATCTAGAAAACAAGCGAGAAACACGAGATAGTAGGAAGAGAGCCAGGCGCGCCCGGCGTGAGCGCGGATAGGTTCGGCAGGGTTGACGCGGGGTTGCGGGCGGAGCGGGGCGGGGTACTATTTGCGTGCGGGGCAGCGGACGCGGGGCACACATAGGATGCACTAACACCGAGACGAACAGGAGGCGGGCTAGGCCCCTATACTAGCTAGGGGGAGGGCCACGGCATGCGGACGGCACAGCAGCACCTGCGTGGCGAGGTCGCGCGAGCCGGCGCTCTCGGCGTCGCCCGGCGCGCCGCGCGGCTGCGGAGCGGGGCTCATCTGCACACAACACCGTCACTGCGAGGTCGCCAGTCAGCCACCACCCTCCCCGCGCCTACTCCACTTCTCTCTGAATCTCCGCTTCGCAACCGTAACCATGTTCTTGAGCTTGTGACTTTACAAGAGATCACTGCTCTTAAAGTTGCTAGCCTTTCAGGTAGGGTCTTTATTGTTATTGTAGGTGCAGCCCAATATATTCGAGAAGATTTGTTTTGTCCCATTTACATTTTGCGTGTTATGGTTTACACTAGGTATGCAAGCAATCTCTAATGGATTTTGTCATATTTAGAAATCGTTGTTTTAATTATTTAGGCAGATGTAGGTAATGGGATTTGGGATGAAATGGCCAATTGGTTCATATAGGTTTTATTGCTTTTCTGAGTTTTCAAAAAAAGCTTTAGCTTTTACTAGGTATGTGGGGAGCTACGTCTATCGGTCGAGTATTCGGCGTCAGCGCATCTTCTAAAGGCTCCGGAAAAGCGGCAACAAAATATACGAAAAGTTTCGCAAATAATATGTCATGTCGGCGGGCGATGGGGTCTCGATCGGTGGTCGGGGCGCGGTCGCGCGGGCGGGGCCAGGGCGCGGGCACAGAAGAGAGAGACGTCACGAGTGAGAGCGTGCTCAGGCAGAAAGAAGCTTGCAGAGAAGCAGAAGAGAAGTGCAGAGCGGGACGTGGGGCGTACATACAGTGGGGGGTGGGATCGATGGTATAATACAGGATTACAACACTCCATATATTTGGGACCACTACTGGCTAGAAAATTTTAAAGTACTCATTAACACGTTATTATAATTGTGCATTAAAAACAAATAAGTTATTATACAATATTATTTTAAACATTTTTAATCCTGAATTAGCTTTGCATTAGGCTGTTTAGTTATGTTGTGTTAGTACATGTGAGCGTAATGTGTTAGAGCAGTGTTAGTAGGTAGAATAGTGGCGACCTGTAGGTGTGGGTCAGAAGAGATGATGGCTTACATATACTTCCTCCCATTGCGAGACATAGCGGACCAGCCTGGATAACCGCAGCAGCCGCACCAGTGATAGCAGCTTGGCTAACCGGAGTATCCTTAGAGCACGACCCGCGTGGAGAATTTGAAAGCTTTCACTAAAGTCCTGTCAACACAATCAAAACAATTAAAACACCAGTAAACATCACAGGATGCTCGAAAAACCGACTGTCTTAAGAACACCCGGAAAGCTAGGTGGCAATGTTCTTTATACAGTTTGAAGTGTACAAGACATGCAGACTTGCTGATATCGAAAGAGTAAGTATCAGCCAAACAAAAGTGCTGAAGCATAACAACAAACATGTCATGTTGTATTTATGGTTTGTTAATTTACATTCAAAGTTGTAAGGGACCTTTGACTAGGTATTAGTGGAGGGCGTCATTCTGTTCATTCACACGTCTAGTAAGTTAGAAGAACTATTTAGTCGTGCGATAGCTCAACAAGGCTCCAATTACTTTTTCTGTTATGTTTATCTGTTAAAAAACTGTTAAACTACTTTAGAGTATATGTTTAACATTATGGAACCTTGTATGAACGGACAGGAGTGAAAAGAGAAAGAGAGATAGCTATAAATTCTAGTTAGAATTCCAACATCAAATCACTTTTAGAGCTCATTTTCTAATGAGCTTCTGAATTTACTATGTATGTATTTTAATAAGGAAACTTAATTGAACAAGGTATATTTTCACAATTCGGTCGTGTTGTTATCAAAGAAAAATAATTCAGCCATATTCATATTTACTCGAACTAAACAAAAAGCTACAATTTAACAGTAAGTTGATAAACAGGAATAACTAGTACAAAAACACATAAAACATGCTGTGTAATGAATCAAAAGGCATGTAGGTATAAAAAAAGAAATGTTACACCTAAATAGTTATAGGAAAAGAGAAAATGGCGTGCATGGTACCATCAATATTATTTGAAGTAGGCAGAAATATTGTCGAACATGAAATTATAGTACAGGTACAGTAGAGTTTTAAAAGTGCGTAGTTAGAAAATTTTATATAGAACCAGCCAGTGCACTGTCGGAATTGTTCATTGTAAAGACGGATTCCATAACCAATAGAAAAGGATTGAGTATCCCATACGATCCAAAGAAAGTCGTGATAAACCAGACCACCTAATAGGACGAAGAATAGGTAAGCTTCAGACAGGAAATCATATGGGTTACCAATGATGCGTGCAGACAATATAAAGGTGTGGACAAAAAATTTAAATATGAAGAAACATGGAATTGATAATGAATCTAATATGATTCCATCAAACCTTTTCAACTGTTCTCATAAACCTTAAAACGAGATATTAAATCGAAACACGGTGTCGCCTCGGACGCTCTCGTGGCAGTTGGGCAAGATCACAATGAGAAACGAATATTGAAACAACAAAAACAAAAATACTAATGGAATAAATGCTGAAACAGAATATCAAAACAACATAAAAGACAGTTTAAAACTACAGTAATAGAACAACACGGCCAAATTGCAACGTACGTTTACCTGATTGAAGATCAAGAATATATAATCTAGTGGTATACTAGAGATGAGGTCGAGGAAGAACCACGTCCTCAAATAGTGCTTCGCTATTAACTTGGGATCTAATATCACTTGTTCTGCATTATCTTGCTGCATTATTCCTGAAAAGAGACAGATAAAATGTGATTCTAATAAATAACAATGGTACGAGTATGTAATGGAATGCAGAAATTTTATAAAGCATTATGCAAATACACAAGTTCTTAATGCATGTTTCTTCTTGTAATTCTTTATTATTCCCCATTACTATCGAATTTACATACGTTGATTATCAGTTCTATGATTGAGAATGTGTGTGGGTGTGTGCATGATTTGTTATATGCTAAAAAGTGAAGTTAAATAAAGATTTTTTGAAAAGGACTTATATTCAACAGTTTACCTGTCCTAAAATTAACAACGATATCTATAAGGAAAATTGTGTCGGATAAACAGTTGAAGG
Source organism: Hedya salicella (assembly GCA_905404275.2). Taxonomy (NCBI): domain Eukaryota; kingdom Metazoa; phylum Arthropoda; class Insecta; order Lepidoptera; family Tortricidae; genus Hedya; species Hedya salicella. The sequence continues at coordinate 12,866,401 of FR990112.1, read as the reverse complement.
CTATCCAGCGTGTGCTGAGGTCGTCGTTGAAGAAGGAGATGGCGACCGGCAGGATGATCAAGTTGGCCACTAGGAGCAGTAGCATACACAGGTCCCAGTAGAATCTGAGGACAAAGAGAAGAAACCGTGATAAATGTAGTTCAAAGATGAGCCGTTAAATATTAATTATATATATATATATAGATACACCATTTCAACAAACTCATCACTGTAATCTACTTGGCATAAATATTGACGAAAACCTTAACTGGAAGACACATATTGGAAATATTTGTTTAAAACTTGCTCGTTTTGCTTATGCCCTTAGAAATATAAAGAAAACTACAGATCTGAAAACTGCTGTTACTGCGTATTATGCATTTTCTCGAACTTGGATACAATATGGTATAACGTTGTGGGGTAACAGTACTGACTGGGCAGATTTGTTTCTACTGCAAAAGAGGTGCATTAGAATTCTAGCAAACATAAAAAATTATGAGAGTTGCAGACCTTATTTTATAAAATTTTGCATTTTAACTTTACCATCTCTGTATATATTAGAAGCCTGTAAATTTGTCCGAAAACATCCATCTCTTTACAGTAAAGCTGAAGATCACTATACTTGTACCCTGAACCTACGACATAAAAATAAAATAGCCTTATCTGCAAGTAACCTTCAAATGAGCAACAGGAGTCCTCATGCCATGAGTATTAGAATTTACAATAGCCTACCTAAAGACATAGCAGGAGAACTGAAATATAACATATTTACAAGAAAATTGAAAGAGTATCTAATTGAAAATGGTTTTTATTCAGTTGAAGATTATTTAGAGATAAATAAATGTTACAGATAATGTTCTACCTTCTACCTGTGGTCTTAGTTTTTACATATAAAATTATTATCGTTTTGTTACTCATTTATTGCAATTCTTACTTTTACGATTTGATCTCTTTTTGTATATATGTGTTTTTATTTTGTATAGTTTTATTATAAAATATTGCAATGCCCTTACAAGGTGTCATGTTAGTTTAAGATATCATCTGTATACTACATGAAAGCAATAAAGAACTTGAACTTGAACTTAAAAATGAGTCAACTGTGTGCGGACTGAGACTGAGTCGGACTCGTGCGATTAGGGGCCACCATATTTTTTTATTGATAGGCATTATGCAATCGACCAGTAGAACCCTATGCCAAGTAGGGCTGAACTCGTTTAAGTAGACAAATATAAAATCGAACAACAGACATTACTGCAGGTTTATAGTGGGGTTACGTTACTACCCTTTATACAAACCTCAAAAAAATCAAGAATCTATTATTGCGTTGTATACATAGCTTCTTCTTTACAATTTAATGCATCTTGCGTGATGTCAATGTGACTAAGTATCTATCCACCGCCTCTGTGCCTGCCATTATGGAACCTTCAGGTATGGCTTGAGACGATGGCAGCCCGCCGGAATCACGTTGGTGCCGTGGAAACTGGACAAAGCTCTAGTTTGGGACACGTTTGCGCTGTCCCGCATTCAGCCGACCCACGCTGGCTGGCGCTGCGGCTGACCAGGTCCAAGCCATCAAGCGCCGCAAATAGTCGTCGTTACTACGAGTTTGCGGTGCATGCACTGGAAATATTGGGCTCATGGTCAACTGACATGAAGTCCTTTTATGAAGGCCTTGTCTAAACGGTTGATCGATGCGTCGGGGATCCGAGAGCTGGCGCTTACCTCTGCCAAAGGATCTCACGATTTAAAGAGGTAACGCGGCCAGCATAATAGGCACTAAACCGCAGGCCAATCTTATGGAAGGGGTGTTCTTTTTATGATTCCCTTTCAGTTATTTTCTACTTTAAATTTACTTTAGTATAATGTTAATTTTATTTCCTTATTACAATTATTTATTAATTTGTAAATATTATTAAATAATTCATTATTAAAGTATCTTTACTTGGAATTTGAGATACTTCTCATAAGATGTTGCCAAGTTAGTCAATAAACTTTGAGCGGTGAAGGCCCAAGTTGCAAGGTGACATAGTTTACATGCGAATTAAAACCAAGTTTTGAGATATTTTTTTTTTTGCTTTAGGGAAAGTTCTCGGTCGTTGGGTAGGAGTGTTGATAATTGAAATAGCCGAAGAAATGTACGTAGGTAAATATTATACTCAAAGGCATAGTAGTGTGAGGGCTCAGTCAGAACAGGATTTCGTTATCAAACGATCGAAATGTCTTAGAATGGTGGGGTACGATTACAGTCTAATATCTGTCCGAGACTTGTAACACAATACCTCAGACGGGATAGCAGAGGTAAACAGCATTGTTGTGGGATGAGACGACTGTATCGCATGTCGGTACAATGCCCACTCTACAAAGACACAATGAACACAAAAATGATCTCATCGGTCATTTGATTTGATTACACGATTTGTGATCTGAGTCAGTGCATTATTGCAACTTGCATGTTGCTGTAAGTACCGTTAAGTGCAAATAACATTACTAGCACGGCTTCTCTACCTATCTAACATTTTATTTCTATATTTATGCTGAACAAGGGCATTCTAATAAGTTTAAGAGATTTGTTACTGTGTACAGTAGTGGCTCGATCATCGATTGATCATATTCATGTTTTTTTTTGTATTTTCATATGTGATCGACTAAGTCTACCTAAACGAATATCATGTAAAAGTACTTTAAATTGACGCTAAAATCTTATCGTTTGTCTGTGACTCCATATACCTACTCGTAGGAAATTCATTTTACACAATTTTATATTTAAGATTGCGTAGAGTAACTAAAACTTAAAATAAACATACAAGTAGTTTATTAACAAAAAAAAATTATGAAAATTGCGGTTTCTTGACTGAAAATTACCTACTCGGTACTGAAACCCTTTGACCAAAAACAGCTTGGCATCGTCCGGGAAGAGACTTGATCAAGTTTGTGAGGACAGAATTTAGGTTGTATTCAATCAAACTTAAAGTGCAGCGTCGACCGACTCAATTTTTTTGGCTTTTTGATACGCCCGTGAACCTTTTCACGTTTTGAAACCTTCGAATTAGTCGAATGATGAAGCTGTAATTGCTTGGCAAGTGTCGATTGCGTGAAGCCATTCTTATAGCCATTTATAATCGCTTCTTGTACAGCTACTGTAAAGTTTCTGTTCCCAAGCGGTGTTCCTAAATCAAGACACCAATATTTAGAATTGTCTGTTAGTTTCTAGAGTTAAAGGCGTGAGTATATTTTTGGGAGACATGCAAGTAAAATACTCCACTTTATCATTGGAATTTCAGAAGCTTAGTCTAAATAAGCCAAGTAAGTTCATTGCTTCCCCATTTCGCCGCAATGTAAGAAAGTGTGGCTCTGATTTGCTACAATAAGCCGGAAAAATCTGTACAATATGTCACAGTCGGCTGAAGTAACGACTTTGTAACCTTTTCGGCTTTGAGACTTTCTCACGAACATTTTATGAGCCAAAATAAATCTTAAAAATATGACCTAAATTTTATATCATCAACGAGTCGTATAAAGTTGTAATCCGTGGACTAAGATGTATTGTGTCTTTTAGTTCCTACATAATAAGAGAACGTTGCAATATAGACGATGATAAAGCACGTATACCATTCATGGACAGTGCTTATTCGATTAAGGGTCAATTTCACCGACGTAGTATAAGCCTTATTCCAATAATAAATCATTAATTACACGTGAGTAAATTCATTTTACATTTCACAAATAATTAACCTAAAGATAAAATGTCTAAGCTAGAGAATAATCTTACACCGCCAATTTCGGCTGAGTAAACTGTTACTCGTAGATGTAGATTAGTATTGTCATTGTCACTGTCAAGTGAATTCAATACTTACTTCACAATTGATGTACTACTCGAATAAAATAAAAAAAAATACGCAGCGCCATTGCTCAAGCATGGGACAAATTATCTATCTTACTTGGGTGCATTACGATTTCATTCAATTCATTCGTTCAACGTTACTTAGTAACTATGTGAGAGGTTGTTATCCGTAGACTAGCGCGGTGATATGGAAATGAAGTTAACCATTGAGTAAATTGTTAGATTTAGTTTATACTGGGTTAGCCACTCTCGTGTAAATTGATTGTTGGTGAAATCGGCCCTAAAGAGAGCCGCAACAAAACACAATCGTCTACTAAACTTCACATTTTTTTCAATGCAATTTACAACCGGCCAGTAATAGCATGGAGGTTTGCAGCATTACAAAGTATTCTTTCTTGGAAGATTCGTTGCTGCAAGAAAATTCTACTATTTTTTTATATTAGGGACAATCTTACACAAATCGACCTAGTCCCAAACTAGGCAAAGCTTGTACTATGGATACTAGGCGACGATATACATAAATAGTATATAGATACATTAAAACACTTAAATACATAGAAACCATCCAAGACCCAGGAAAAAACATTCGTGCTCAACACTAACACTTGCCCTCGCCGGGATTCGAACCCGGGACCGCCAGATTCGTAGGCCATTGTGCAACCCACTGAGCCAAACGTGTCGTCTCTTGTTAGATAACTTACCCAGGCGGCCCAGGCTTATGTTAACATCTTTCAGCTGATATGGTGATGACGAAATAACTTAATGATAAAAGTCTACCAATTAAATAAAGTATGAATAAAAAATAAGTTTTAGTTACGTTTTAAAGTCGAAATTATTTCCCTTACGGAGAGCTTTTTGCATTTGACTATTTCAAATGAAAGCTATTTATGTGGCGTGAAATTCAACGAATGTGCCTAGTGGGACTCGTTGGTAGGAATGGTTAGCGTAGGCAGAAAATGTGCCTCGTTGTCTATTTCCAGCATTTCGTGGTAAATTGCAATTACACTTGAATTTTTGAATAGTGTTGGATCAAGGGCATCAATGTTTTCAGAAATCGTAGCCGGGCAAATTTTGCCAGTGGTCAAACTCTTCATGGCAAATAATATTTGTCCTTGATATATGTCCAAGATATCCACTATAAATGTCTTCTTTAGAGATGTGCTCTCATAAATAACCCTTATGACATTTCTTACACAGTGAAAATGACATTAGTTGCTGTAGCTCGAATATCTGGGATATGGCTGTGATGTGTCCGTGCTATGGCCAGGATATTGCTCAATAGGAGATATCATAATGCTTCCTCGAATTTGACCCAATGTTGAGTTTTGATAATTATTAAGAGCTATCCTCCCTCGTTTTTAACTAAGATACAAGCAAGTATTACATCTAAACTTTAATACTAGTAGCTATTTAATGACATCATAATCATAATGTAGCGACTCAAATTGTAATATTTAAGTCATTAATCCAACTTGACGTTGAATAAGTTATAACTTTCAAAGTGATGTTCAAATTTACTATTCCGTAGGTACCTGCTGGTACCTCTATAAACGCAGGACAGCTTTACGAATTACTAACTACCTTTGATTATTAGATTTGTTATGTGAGTTTCAACAGTTCATGGGCTTGTGCCAAAATATTCAGCCTATTTTTGGCACGATTCTGCCTTTATTGTGCAGGGCAATGGGGTTCAACGTTCAACTCCTTGTAGACAATAAGCATAGAACATTTTTACGAGGAACCCAAGAATGTAGCAAAGAATATACAAGTCATGTGGACATCATAAATAAACAAACAGAAACTTCTGAAAGCGCAGAGTCATCTGTTATACAGATATAAAAGGAATTGCTACGCAAAAGTGCTATACACATAAGCTTATTCAAAGAGCTAGATTTTCTTGGGCTACAAAAGTTTAACTGAAGGCCATTTGATAAACTGGAACATTTTGTACAAAATGTATGTTTATTACACACATTTCAAAGAAGAAAAACATCACAATTATCAAAATAAAATGATAAGTAGGTAGAGCAAAGCAACAGGCATCCTTAATGATTAAAAGCTATATTTTCCTAGTTATACATTTGGGAAGGTTGCTTAAATTTGTAAGAATTAATACTCGTAGATATCTGTTTTATTTGGTATTTTCTTTCCATACACTTTGCAGACTTATTCTAGAACAAACGACGACAGTTTACGAGTATACCCTTGGTCAAAATATTTGATCATGTGCTTTGATTTGATACCTGATTTTTTACGTCACTGTCATGTATTTCCGTGCATAATCCTGTATTATAAAAACAAACAATAGCAATTTGGCGGAACTCGTTTAAATTTATAACGACGCTGACTGACTGCCAACACACCGAGTTAAACGAGAAAGCGCGCGAAATTGTACGGCCATGACATATGTATAAGATGGCGTCCAAATGTTTCGGCCTCTAGCATTTCTGCCGCTTTATTGGCGGAGTTAATGCAATTTTAATTTTCTCCATTGTCAGACAGAATTCAGTTTTTGTTGCCACGTAATTTTTTTGTTAAACGTGAATTAAATGTTAATGCGACTTTTGTACTCATGCTAGTTATTACAATTTGTGCAGATGTAGGTACGTCCATCATATAAGTCCACTCTTAAATCCGGACGTTAAAAGGGGGGTGCTATAAGTTTCATGAGTGTGTCTATCTATGGCATCTTAACAACTAAAAGTTTGAACAGATTTGTTTTCTGTTTGTTTCTCTGAAAATTAAAATCTGTTTAGTCGGTCCAAGATAATCAGCTTTTTTAAAATCGGGAGTGTTTCTTAAGCACGCAATCAATATAGAAAACTTGCTTTTGCGTTAGATGTTCAATTTATGGTGCAGACAAAAATGATAGGGTTTGTGATTTTTTTACGAGAGATGAAGCCTCCGACGAAAGCGACTCGCATAAATTACGATTTAAACGATTTGAATTTGAAGTGTGTCGCGTAGTACTGAATTTGTAGTTTACGATCAGCTACGTAAATACTTAATACTACATCGATAGTGGAGGTTGTAAAACGCGATACCTCGTTCGGGAGAGGCAGTAAAGTATCGGCTGGGTTATGGCTGCATCGAGTTCCGATAGTCGGCTGTTTCGGTCAACAAAAGCAACAATGTCCATTTAGTATTATTAGGTAGTGGAGAATATAAGAGGTTTTGACGAAATCTGTACTAGTACGGATTTTAGATTTAGAATCCTCAGTATGTATAGAATATTGAGATTATTGTTTGAACATTAAGACGTCTAAGTCGTAGAGACATGGAAATACCCCACAATAACTTAGTGATCTTTATTAATGCAGTAGAATTGACAACATTATTTTTTTAACCTTGAAACTTTTTTATTCTGAAGCTTTTTTCCAATGAAATCAAATATAGTCCAGCAGTTAACTATGTACTTTTACCTGAAAAGATGTTTGGGGATACACTAGGACCACTATCCTAAGTTTTAGACAAAAATTTCAAAAAATTCTGCCTTTTATCAGTTTTTAACTTATTTTCCTTAAAATAAGCATTTTGGGTTGAAGATCATTAAATCTCCCAAAAGTTTTTTAGAACCAAACCGAGATAAATCAAAGTTAGTCAAAGTTTATGTATAAAACTGTTTAGTTTTTAAATATTACTTTATAGACTGTACCACACTATATCAAAAATAATAACAAAAAAAAGGTTATTTACTATAAAATCGTTGACCGAGGATATACATTCCACTAAAAAATATAACACTATACGGACGATGCAGTGAACGATCAAATCACAACAAACATAAATGGTCATTGCTTTAATTAACCTTAATTCGATGCACTTACCTATTGCGCTGCATTTAAATTGCTCAATCATGTACAATACAATATCCTTGTGGAATTTTCATTACAATGTTCTTTTATTATTGGTTTTTTGATAATTTGAAAAAAAAAGCTACGTAGAAGGAGACGAGTAAGACACTTTTTTGGGTTCGTACCTCATAGAGGAGAAAACGGACCCCTTATAGGATCACTTTGTTGTACGCGTCCGTCAAGACCGTTTTGCTCAGGCACGCATGTATATGTATATGTCCTTGTGCTCTCATGGCGTCAATTTGGACATATTTTTCTTGAGTGTGTGTGTAGTCGGGTAAAAAATATCCAATAACCATGTGGAGATACCCGGCTACCTGTATGCCAAAAATAGTTGAAATCGGTTAAGCCGATTTTGCGTGATGAAGCCACAACACATACAAACATACAAAAAATCCAAAGAAAATATTCGTTTTAGTGAACTCCAAAAAGTCCGTAACAAATATTTTTTTTGAAAATCTTCAATGTACATTTTTTTTTTACAACTTTATAATAGTTTATAGATGAGGCCTTGTTTAGTCCGGCCACGTCCGTTCAAGTCGCGTCTCTGTTGCAGCTGCAAAGATTTAATCGTATTATCTGATTCCGTTAAATTGTCTTTTCGAGCGGGAAAGAAAAGCTTTCTTGACGATTTTCTTACGTCAAAGCTTACATCCTTCGCTTTAAATCCAAAGCTTGAAATGAAATAAGATTAATTACATACATACAATTAAATTATATGGAATACTTTTATCGAAAACGGCTCTAACGATTTGGATGAAATTAGGTATACACCTAGACATAGTTTTGCCTTCCAAGCTTATCCAGATAGGTGTTCGCCCAGGTTCTTTATTTATAAACTAGAAGTCTACTTCTAATCTTTTATACTTCAGCGTAATCGCAATTCCTGTACCAAAACAGATCCAAATCCGTGTAGCATATACAAACAAACATAAATATATCCAAAAATCCAAGCTACTATTATCTTTATCCCTCTGGAACCATGCTTATTTTCGGTACAGAGAGAGAGACTGTTTTCCCGTAATCGCGTGAAATAAGTACAAAATAACAAACACACTTTCGCATTTATAATATGTATTGATATTGTGGATCCGGGACTTCCAAACAGGCAAAACATGCTCTGTTGGGTAAGTATAACGTGTCGTACGACACGACAAAATAGTCGCGTGTCACAGCCGTACTGCAAATCCTGTCACGATAAAATCCCGGAGGTGAAGACAAAAGGAAGATCAACGTATCGCGATAGCTTCGGCAGCGATCGTTAACGCTGATTACTGACATTAAAGCTAAGGGAATTTTTAAGGCACGTAAGTGACAGGAGTATCCATTCCGTCTGTCGTTAACGGGAATAGTTCATTACGGGTTGAATCGTTAAAATACGAATACCGTAGGTAGCTTTGGGTAATGATACCTAGAGACTAGACTTTTTAAACAACATTATTTTTGAACTCAAATAAGAAATGAAGTGTGTACTCAACGTGTACTTACTCGTAATCCTTCTTTCGGTTTACAACTAGTTAGAAGTACTTAATATCATTGCATTGCAATAGATTTAAATAACCTCAAGTTATGGCACTGCAGGTCATTTACCATAATAATAATAGCATAATAATAATGTAAGTTATTAATTGCGACTGTTTGTTGCCTAAATAAATTTAAAAAAGGCGATTGGCATTTGTTCTTAATGTAACGATAATAAATAATGTAGTGATTTTTAATATTATCTTATAGATAACACCAGATAAACTAATCAAGTAAAGGACTCATCTTCCTTCATGTATTGCTCAGTCGTAAGGGTCTCGATGGACAGAATCAGATAGAGGAGATCATCTGCTCCAAGTACTATAAACTACCCGTGATGACAACGTTCCTCAGTCATAAGGGAACAACCAGAGAGAGAGAGAGACAGAAAATAAAATATATCCCAAGAGCATATCGAGCCACTCATTGTAGATTTTGGTAGGCGCTAGCACACAGAAATTCACTGCCGGTGAAATATTACTTTCATTTGCATTTTTAGTTGACTGCCTTTAACTCGAGAACGAATGAAGTTTACTCACTTGCGATCATTTATTTTTAGTTTCATAATCAAATCATACAGCTAAAGGAATTTTTAAAGTAGGTACGTAAATCACTAGAGTATCCATTCTGAGTGTCGTTATCGGGAATGGTTCATTAGAGGATGAATCGTAAAATACGATATAGGTCATTATAGTGTAGTTAGCTAACGAACTACTTCGGGTATTGGGATCGAAAAGTATGTTTATAACGTTTAATTTCGCCATTTTCTGTTGGCGTTAACACCTGATTACGCCTGGTAAATTGTAGTAGTTTGCGTAATCGGCCGTTACTAGTTAACAGCGGATTGTGAAATTAGGCTGGAGTCCGCTGGATGCAGGCGGGGTAGGACCGATCATGGCGGCACATGTTTGGGGGATGCATATATCTAGCAGTGGGCTTACTAATATAACAATGCAAGAAGTAATGAATTACAATAGTAGGTACCATTACAATTAACGAAGGTAACATTACATAAACAGTCTCATAGTTAGAAAGTAATTTCATCTAAATGACCGGCCGGTATCAGGCCGAATCGACTTTTACGTCTCCGTCGTTACCGAAAATGTCTCTCGATTTACCAAAAAATTTGGCTACTAATATGATATTTCCCGTTTATTAGGTTTAACGGATGGGATATTCATCGTTTTAACAAACACTATGAATTTATTATCACAACACAACAAAACGGGGCTTAATTGCGTATAAATATGATTTATTTAATTACCATTCCTTTGAGACCATGGACGTAACACGACGTCTGAAACGTCGAAGAATTACCAACAAAAGGTAATTAAATAAATCATATTTATACGCGATTAAGCCCCGTTTTGTTGTGTTGTGATAATGAGTCAAGATCGTGTAAGTTTAAATCCCACCAAAAACATTCTGTAAAAAACTAGCCTAGATTTCATAACTTTTTAGAGATAAACAAGCAGCTCCATCGAGACTTGGCTAGTTTTTTACAGAATGTTTTTGGTGGGATTTCACTTCTTTTTGTAGAAACGTGGGCATAATCCTTCGATTTTGGACATCACATGAAGCGGCCCGCCAAGTTGAATATTTTTTGTAAAGGCGGTATGTCGATCTCTAAAACTGATAAGAAAACCCCGACACATCTAGAAAATGTTCATAATTTTCAAGTAAACCCATTTTCTTGAACCGTAGCTTAGAACACTCTTGATGAACTAACCTTTTCAAAGGTCCGTTCAAGTGCTGCGATGACACAGACAGACAGACACGCGTTAAACTTAAAACAATCTTCTTTTTTTTGGGGGTTAATAAACATACTTACTTTATTAAGTTGGGTTGCGAAAGTGTTCACTGAATACGTTGAGAAGCAAAATAAATTAGACGTCTTTTGTTTTGAAACAAAAGCCAGCAGAATAAAAGAGAAATGTATCATAATTAAAAGTAAACCCGCGCGACATAAACCAAAGAAACGCTTTTTTAATTGTTTTAGACTACTGTGAAATTTACGCTTAGGTACCTAATTTCTATACAAAGTTATAAAAATGTAATGTCTGTAGGTATATAATAAATAGGTAGTCTTAAAGTCTTAAATAACAACTGATTGTATCAATGTGATTTGTCTTCATCGTCGGCATTGTATGTTTGTCGTCACGTCAATATGGCTGAACGTGTTTCTAGTATTTTTAGTACAGGCATTCGTGGACATAAAAGGATTTTTATAGGATACATTTCACCCGACTACGGTAAAGGAGAGAAGGAACTTTTGCCTTTTCCACAAAAACTACCACCTCTCAACACAGAGTACCTACAAGAAATGTATCCATGGATATTCGTATTTTTATTTGTATTTTCTTTGGAAAAGTATACATCTGGCAATGTTATCACAAAGCAGCAATCTTATACCAGACAACCTTTGGGTCGGAGACGTTAAAAAAATAGTCTGTATTGAGTGGTGTAGTTTGACTACTTAATTTTGTAACGCCACTAGGAAGCATTCTCCTAGATTTCATACTAGCGAATCGTTTTAGACAATTCGCAAATTATCCATCATCAAATACTGCATTGCGTCATCCATCAATAGATTCAAATTTGGGTAAAGAAGTTAACTTACCTCGGAAATGCAAATAGAACATTAAAGCTAAATTGATCCTAATCAATACGCAACTGCTCAAATTTCACATAATTAATATTAACACGTCATTTCAATACATTATTAGGCCGGGATTAGTCAGATTCAGAAATCCGGCGCTTAGTTCCTGAAAGACCTATGTCATTCAACGGCATATGTGACAAAGCGATACTATTAATTGCATAATAGGGTTCGTATTTCGATGTTTCGCACGAGGAAGATAGGTTGTTCGGGAAGTAAGCGCTCGGTATCCGGGTCGTATGTGTCGGATGCCGTATCAAGATCATTATGCATTTGTGCAGTGACCTGCTATTGGTATCAGTAATGATGTTACTGTATGACGATGACGTCTATCTGATTGCTCTAGTATTTAGTTTACGCTACTCTACACTAATCGTCACAGGTTTACACTGGAATGCGTAAATACGGAAGCTCTTGATGAGAGCATCTAATATAAGTGCTACAGTAGTTTAGTCTTAACTAAACACTGCAGTAAATTCGTAGAAATGTACTGATGTTTCATTTGTTGATTCTTTGAATCGATTCAAACGATTTATTATACTTTTTTTTTTAGATTTACTACTCTGTGCCAAGTGAGTTACAGTTAAACATAGCTATAGATTTAAGCTAGCTTAAGATTAGTACAGACTCGAGCAAAGATAATTAAACATCACAAAATCTCATAAATATATATCTAAACCTTATTACTATGAAAGTAGAGTTGGTATATATTACATACATATTTATGAAACTTTTGGTATGTACTAATCTTTGTTAACTGAAAAAACTCATTAAGTACACATAATTGCAGTTCTTAGATGACCTTAACCAGGTAGCATGGTAACAGCAAAAAAAACAAAGAAAATGTTGAGTTTCACTAAATCCGATGGTTTTTTTCAATTACTAGTTCCTCCGAACTTGATTGAACTTATAATAGTTATAGTGAAATTGTTTACATAGCTTAACGGGGGGAAGACAGCGGGGGCGAGTAAGAAGTGTGCGCGCGGCAGGGTCATCGTGCTCCGCCGCGCGCACACTTCATACCCACTCTCCGCTGCCTTTCCCCTCCCGTCGCCCGCAGACCATGGGTGTCACGAAATAATTTGTCAAGCCATAGCGCAATCTACTTCTTGTGCCTATCGCATGCAAGCATCTTATTTGAAACAATCAATTTAAAACTTAACAGCAATATACAACTTTTGTGATATCTTTGATAATAATGCAATAATCAATATACAGGGTGACTGGAAATTCGCCGTATTCCTTCAAAGGGGTTATTCTATGGTTCATTTGCAATGATTTAAGTCCAGTCAACTAGGGGTCAAAACTCATTGGTTTTCAAGTTATTGGAGTTTTTAGATTTTTTTGGAAAATACCCGCCTATCGACCTACAAGTGGTATTTTTATACAAACTACTTCAATTTGGATTAAAAAAAAAACATTTTCTTTTAGCCAATGAGTTGCTAATTACGATAAATAACAAAAACATGCAAAATATGCAAAATTTTACAGGAAAAAAAGAATTTGAAGTCACCAGTACTTGATTTTATTTCCAAATTTTGTAACATTTTGACACATAACTTTAAAAAAAAGTAGGACACTTGACGTACAAATTACAGAAATAAGTTTCTAAGTTCATAAGCTTTCTAAAAAGGTAAAATAGTTGACATTTTTAGCTCAATTCTTAAAATTATTAATGATAATAGCAGAGCAGGCTGAGGACTTGACTTGATGAGTAAGGTAAGATAAGGAGAAACTGGGGAAAGAACAAAAATAAAAATAATAATAATAATTTAATTTTAAAAAGGAAAACCAGTTTGTAATTACAAATTTTGCTCGAACTGCCTGCCTTGGTTTCGTATGCAAGCACGAAGCCTTTTTCGTACTTCAGTGATTGTAACTCGCGTTGAAAGCTCTTCTTTAATTTTTTGTGCAGCTGCCAAAATTTTTTGACGTAACTCTTCTACGTTACGTATCGGTCGGTCGTAGACCAACGCCTTCATGTGACCCCAGATGTAGAAATCACACGGAGTTAAATCTGGACTCCTGGCTGGCCAAGGGATTGGTCCTCCTCGACCAATCCATCTTCTTGGGTAGTTTCGATCCAGCCACTGTCGCACACCCCCGTAATAATGAGCAGGGCAGCCATCGTGTTGGTAAACCATATTCTGTCTCGTCGCAAGTGGCACATCTTCCAGTAGCATGGGTACTTCATCTCTCAAAAAATTTTCATACGCGATGCCGGTTAATCTCGCGGGCAGAAAGAAGGGTCCGATCAAATGATTGTGCACAATGCCCATCCACACGTTTAAAGAAAATCTTTGTTGATGAGCTCCTTCGCTTGATTTCCTTGGGTTTTGACCTTTAGGAGCCCAAAAATGCAGATTGTGGTGGTTTGTTATCCCATCGCGGTCGAAATTGGATTCATCTGTCCACAAGATTCTTCTCAGGTACTCGGGATCTTCGATATCAGCATTGATTACAAATCTGCAGAAATCCATCCTTCTTGCAGGGTCTCCCTCTTCAATTGCGTGTACTGGAGTGTAATGATATGGATACTGCCGAGCTGAGTGGAGGGTAAACCATACCTTCCACTGAGACAGACCGAGCTGGTTAGCTACGATTCTCGTCGAGGTAGTGCCGTCTGCCCGGAAAATCTGGAGGATTTGTTCTTCTTCAGCAGGATCGTAATGTCGAGGTCTTCCGGCATCGGCTTGGCGGCGTTTAACAGTTCCATTTTCCCGAATAAGACGGTACGTTGTACCAAACACGCTTACGTGTGGTAAACGGCGGTTAGGGAAACGACGTTGGTACTCTCTTCTAGCTGCAGCGGCATCACCGTCACAGAGCCCGTAACAATAAAAGATATCTGCGTATTCCGCAAATTGGTAAGCAGCCATTTGAGAAAGAAACTTAATTATCAGTCGTCCGGATTGGAATAACTGATTACTTACACATGAAGATTATTTAAACCTCGGTTAGTCCTAACCCCACCCCATAGAAATTACCGCCAGCCCATAAAAAATTGATAAGATAAGGCAAATAAAGCCCACGCAGAAACAAATTTAAAGTGATTAACAAACTAATTAACCTGATGACCCTTAATTAGTTTGTTTGTGTCGCCGAACCGATTAAGGGCCAAGTACGCTAAGTCAAGACCGGCTCTGCTATTATTAATAATAATTTTAAGAATTGAGCTAAAAATGTCAACCATTGTACCTTTTTAGAAAGCTTATGAACTTAGAAACTTATTTCTGTAATTTGTACGTCAAGTGTCCTACCTTTTTTTAAAGTTATGTGTTAAAATGTTACAAAATTTGGAAATAAAATCAAGTACTGGTGAC
This sequence comes from Hedya salicella, assembly GCA_905404275.2. Classification (NCBI taxonomy): domain Eukaryota; kingdom Metazoa; phylum Arthropoda; class Insecta; order Lepidoptera; family Tortricidae; genus Hedya; species Hedya salicella. The sequence continues at coordinate 12,851,224 of FR990112.1, read as the reverse complement.
TTCAAATTCTTTTTTTTCTGTAAAAGTTTGCATTTTTTGCATGTTTTTGTTATTTATCGTAATTAGCAACTCATTGGCTAAAAGAAAATGTTTTTTTTTAAATCCAAATTGAAGTAGTTTGTATAAAAATACCACTTGTAGGTCGATAGGCGGGTATTTTCCAAAAAAATCTAAAAACTCCAATAACTTGAAAACCAATGAGTTTTGACCCCTAGTTGACTGGACTTAAATCATTGCAAATGAACCATAGAATAACCCCTTTGAAGGAATACGGCGAATTTCCAGTCACCCAAATAATTACTAGAAGGGGCAACTTTGTTCGCGGAGGAGATAAAGTCATAAGCCCTCTTTTTTTCTTCAGCGTAGTCGGGTAAAAAGTATCCTATAACCATCTGGAGATACCCAGCTACCTGTTTACCAAAAATAGTTGAAATCTGGTAAGCCGATTTTGCGTGATGGATGGAGCCGCAACGACTCATACAAACATACAAAAAATAAAAAAAATAATTTCGCTCCCTGACTTCCAAATACATAGTCCCTTACAATCGTTTTTTTTTTAATATCTTCAATGTACATACATTTCATTTTTACAACTTTAAAATAGTATAGATGTTTCGCCATATACCCGGCGCGCGAGAAACTCGAATTTTTTTAACAAAGCATTACCTAGGTCATTAGTAGCAAAAAATGATTTATGAAACCCAGTCAAACCCGGCTTTTCATGTAAACTATTTATTGTGATTACCAAAGTGCATTAAGCTCTTTTGATGGCGACGTTGCCATATATGTTGCCAAGTTCGCGTCGCTATTGACAGACATCAAAGTGACAGCTGTCACTCACTAAAGTCATCCTTTGTTAGAAAAATAATCATTTTATTACAAGGGATAATTTTCATAGAGAAGCGAAAGTTATTCAATGTTTACTGTACAAAAATTGACAAAAATAGAAGAAATAGAGTTAGGTTTTTTATTTGCTTAATTTGACTTGGGTTCATTTACTCACGTGGTACTTTGTTTATACATTTAGTCACGTGGTACTTTTTTACATTAAGGGAAATACCTAAACAAAGAGTGTATTGGTCCCCGGTAATCTGTCCCAGCTTGCACTAATCAGCAAATGCCTTTGATGAATAGGGTACTTGACTGACAGATCAAATCAGTTCCTTATGAACTGTCAAAACGGTCAGAAAGTATGAAGTTTGAAAGGAAAAAAGGTTTATGACTTCATAATTCTATACGGTCAAATTGACTCCTTATTTTTAGTTTTTGATCATTTTTAAATTGCCCAAAGCTTAATAATAAGTAGTCATGAATGTTTTCTACGTATTTTCAGAAATAACGTTTAACTGCAAGCGTGACATCATTTATGTTGACAACAGGAAAGTAACCAATTTCTATTACCCGTTTTGGCCTTAAACCACATACCGCGGCTTATAAACTTATTTCTTCAGTCTCTTCCCTGTCAGATTACTGCCACGGCAATAAACTCGTAAGAGTCAGTTAAAATTAACCTTTCGTATTTGTCTGAGTCAAGTCCACTTTGCAATTATATGCATTTCAGTGTAACGTTTGACCTTGAACCCCGTTTGCTGAAATATTATAGTAATTGAATTGCAGACCCAAATAAGTGTGTGAGATAATTTTCAGCGACGGAAGTTTGTTTTCATACGATCCATGTGCCAAATGAGATGAGAGAAAATTTGGTTTAATTAAGAGCTCCACTTGTCTCAGATTACGGATTTTTGGGCTTGTTCTGGTCAGGGTAAAGAGCACTATCGATTTCACGATAAAAAAAAACATTTCCAAATTTTTTTATGAAAAATCAGATCGTCCGATTTGTGAAGCTCATACAAAATTTACCGGAATATTGTCACAATATTAACTTTTTTTCGGATATTTTTTTTAAATTAAATAACAAAACCGTTAGTCCTTTTGATTCTGAGTTTAATTAACCCAAAAGTCCATAATCTGAGATAACAAAGGGGGTACCGTTTTGTGAAAATGCCCTTTAACGGCCTGCATTACAATTGCAACTTGTATGAGAGCTACAAGTCTGTGGAGGAGAAAAAAAAACATAAGCCTTTTTTTTTTCTTTTGCGTAGTTTAGTAAAACGTATCCTAAATATCTGTGGATCGCAGCTATATATGTGTACCAAAAATAGTTGCAATCCGTTGAGCCGTTTCGGCGTGATGAAGCCACAACGACACATACACACATAAAAAATAAAATAAAAATAAACCAATTAAACGGATTATATCGCGTATATTATCTCATTTGAGTTCCGGACTTTTCGGAAGCTTTTCAGCTTTCCATGGTCACTGGTGGACTGAGAAAAAAAAATATTTTAAGTAAATGAGTAATAATCGCGGAAACAGAATAAAATATTAAATAAAAAATAGTTTTCGATTCAATGACCCTCAAATAGTCCAGTATCACTTTTTTATATCTTCGATGTACAAACATTTCATATTTACAACTTTATAAAAGTGTGCAAATTAATAGCAGTGAAGCCGGATTTGCAGAATCAAGATGTAAATGTGACTTGAGATTTTAGTTATTATCGTGCTATGAGCAAACAATAAAGTGCATTCTGGTTCGAAGACAGCAAAGGGCTAATAAAAGGTACTTTTCGAAATTTGTGATTTTTTATACTTACTAATTTAGAAATATGATTTGATTCGGTAGCCAGTACAAACAGTCCTTGGGTACATAGATTCTATTTAGGAGCAGTTTTTTGCATCTGCCTTGTTTTAAAAGCTACTTACTATGGTACATACATACTGCTATTATTTTGCACACAGCTGTAATTGGGTGATATAGTTTTTATTAACAATCGGTTCAGTATACCAGCGACTATTCTCACCTATTCGTCTTAAGTAAATCTGCTTTGTTTCGTTCCTTTTGTGATTACTGTATTCATCGCGGCGCAGGAACATTATGCGTCGCGATAACTAAGTCGGCATTGTACGGTCATAATAAGCACAATTTGTACAACAAAGCTTTGTGTAATGTTGCATTTCGCATAAAGGGTGATGCATTATGATCTACACTATGGCATGTAAACTACTTGGTACCTACAACCTACAATGTGCTGCTATACTTAGTTAGTTAAAAAACTAAGAGTGAATGGTGAACTTGCTTCTTATATTCTACTATATCATGTATTTTTTTATATCATGGATTTAACAAATATTTAGAACGTTTGACTGTCTAATTTTCGTCTCTGTAAAATTAAATACGTTTAATTTTTTTTTTAGTTATAGGGGACCAACGATCAGATGGATCGCCTGATGGTAAGCGATCGCCGTCGCCCATAAGCAATAAGCACCCGCATCCATAAATGTGTTTCCGGCCTTTCAGATTGGAGTACCTAAGCTCTTTTCTTGAAGGTTTGAAGGTCGCATCGGTCCGGAAATATTGCCGGCGTCAAATTATTCTACAGTTCAGTCGTTGCGAGGCAGGTAATTTCTAGCAAAACGCACAGCTGTGGACTGCCAACAATCTAAGTGGCGGGGACGGAAATATTGTAGGACGATGGCGGAAAGATGTGGCGGACAACTTCATAGTCTTGGGGCCTATTTAAATAGGTATTGTAATGTTATTTGTATTCGAAAGGTAGGTGTCCCGGGGACTAAGAGAGTTCAGCCTTTGTAAATAAATTAGCTGATTAATTTTATCCAGATTTGAAGAGTACTTGTGATGGACCCACCTATGTTTCTAAAGAAAGTCTATTTTCAGAAGGTAGGATTACGACACCAAATACTCGTAGCAAAATTACATCGCAACAACACCTCCAGCGATGATGTTCTTTACGAGACAGTAAAAAAGTTCTAACCATTTCCCGTTCTTATCAGTCGTAGAAAAGATATAATTTTTCACAATAAAAATCAACTAAATAATTTTGGAGCTACTTTTGTTGGAGTACATAGATCTGAATCATAAATAAAATACAAAATGTGCACTAAAACTACTAAACGATGGTATACATATGTATTTATATCACAGAATAGAAAGTATATTATATAATAAAAGTATGTTTCGTTATGGGTGCCTTTCTACTAGACCTAAGCTACGCAGCCAAGCTGTGCACGAGAAAAAAAATCATCAATACCTTTTTGCGCCGAAAGATGCTAAGTAATCCTACTGGTGGATTTTTTCCTGCACAACGCTTAGCTGTGTAGCTTAGCTCTCGCGGTAAGGCACCTTATAAGGTATACCCGGGTAAGACCAGATCAAAGGTTAGATCGGATGATCACTGGCAACATGTGTGCGTCACCATTTTATCCATTACGCACACTAAATATGTTGCCAGTGATAAAAAGATATCTACCGTTTCGCTGGAAGTTGCTTTTATCCGATCTTAACTTTGATCCGGTCTTATCCGGGTATACCTTAGCATGTGATCATTAAATTGGCTGTAATTTTTAAGTAGTTTTATTTATTATAATCACAAATATTTGTTTTATTCACTATACATTTTTAGGCACTAATTTAAATATGACTGTATTAATTTCCTATCATAACTATAAAATGTTTTTTATACAGCAACACTAATTACATTGGCTAAACAACGCCATCTAAGACGGGTTAAGGTACAATTCTGAAATACATTAGATATTTTCGAGAGCAAAGGCGCGATGGCGCTGTTATTAATTATATGAACCATGATGCTGAAAGCAGAACGCTAGAGGAATAATCCTCTCTCTCTCTCTGTTTAAAGTTTGGCACTTTCAGTGTGAAAAAAGCCATTTCATTCCATTTATTCCTTAATAAAATATGGTTATACTCGTCAATTTTTACAATCATGAAACATTAAATCATATGTTTATCCCATTTTAATACGTAATAAAATATAATAAATAGTAATGTGTAATAATGGTTTGTTTGGGTAGTGAACTAGTTAAAGACGCACATTCAGTTAGGAACAGGTTGCATGCATAAGAAATAAGGTAGTTTTAAAATTTTGCGTTTCTATAATCCAAAGACGCCTTTGCCCAAGTAGACCTGGAACTTATTTACTGTCAAATGTGTTTATTATACTTAATATCCAAACACAACAAACTGAACTTAATTGCTTTGGTAATTCTTTGACGTTTCGGACGTCGCGTTTCGTCTATAATAGTCTCGTAGGAACGTTTATGTTGTGATAATAAGTGAAAAACGTGTTAGTTTAAATAAATGTTATGTTATTTTATCATAGTTCCTCACTGCGTTTGATTACGTGGGATGTTTGTGACAGGATCTTATAAATAGATATACCTTTGTACATATGTTGTCATTTTCAGTATTATTACGTGCCATGGGTAGGCCGTTGAATGTCAAGGAAGGTTCTCTTGACCTTTCCTACGGCCCTGCGAAATTGCCGTGTAATATGCAAATTTCGATTATAGGATCTAAAAATATAGTTTGTTACCGATAGTTTGGTTCGCAATTTTATATGGTATGCCTCACGTAGTTGGCAACATATACCCTAATAAATATTGCCTGTTTCGCAAATTTCACAATTCGAATGTTAGATTTTTGAGTTTAAATCAAGAACTCGTACAAAATGTATACAATTCGGTATTTGTGTAAGGCGGATCGGAAAATCTGCGGGGTGACCCGGCCGCCGCCATTCGACTACTATAGGTAAAGCCTAAGAAATATTAATTACTAGAAGATTATATCTTAATAATAATACTGGTGTAAAAAGGTTATCGACGTGAAAATGAAGTAGCAGTTAACTGGAACGCCCGTTTTGCAGTCCGGTTCTTTCGATACCAGCAAAAAAGCGAAAATATTTACTAAACTATTTATTTACTGACTAGATTAGATACCTGCTAGAAACAAACATATAATGTCTATATATATATTATAGACAGTGTAATCTAATGCGACCACGTTACGAAATCTCACGTCTCAGCAAAATATCTCTCCCAACACCTTGGCAAAGTCTCGATAAATTCTTATCAGCTGGTACTTGGTACTTTCAATAATTTATCCCACGGTACTCTAAAACATTTCTCGGCACCACTAGCTACATTGTCAACAAGCGTACAAGTCGCATAAAACAAAGATATACGAACAACTTGTCTAAAGAGCGATCGTAAATCCGTTTTATAGTTGTTAATGCTTCCTAAACTTTTCGAGCGCAGCTTACAACGGCAAATGGAATGCATTTCGTGAAATACGCATCTTAAGCAGAGGTTAGCAAAAGACTTTATGCTTTGTGTCCGAAAATATTAACTACTATTTTTGTCACGCACAATGCACACACGCTTTTTAAATTGCTGAGTTCTATATTAATGAAATAAAGTATTTAAGGAGACGCTCCAGTTGTGATTCGCATGTGGATTTCATGTGTGTCGTTTAGGCTTAAATTATCACCTTAGCTATATATATGCATACATATGAATACATATATATATGTATATCTAGTAATGGTAAAATATTGAACAAAGACCAATTAATATATGATTAACATAAGACTTGGTCTTCGTAGTTACACTAAAGCTAGAGGAGGTTGAAGTTGGAAGCTTAAGCTCCAAAAGTTAGTTAACTACTCAAAGATTAGACTTAGAAGGCACCAAGGTGATACATTTGGTCAACATAATTTTATAAAAAGACTATCTTATCCCCCGTAGCTGTGGTCGGATAGAATTATCGCATGAACTTTCGACCCGTTTAAGGGATGAATTTTCATAAATGTAATCTTAGTAGTCTTATACAATTAATAAGAAACAAAAAGTTCTCAAGGGTCACTAATTTAGAATGTGAATTTTCTGCAAAGATAAAAAAAATCGACCTTAATTTTAGAATAATTTAACTAAAAATAAATGTGTAAAATACCCTTCATTGGATGCCTCTACCATAAAAACACATGTTTTATTTCAATGAATAAAAACACAGTCATCACAGAGGTAAGGTGTATCATGCATTACTATGTACTTAAAAAAAAACATTAATTGCTGAATTCATTTGAATGTACAAATATTTGGTTCGAATGAAACGTATCTACATCCCAATTCATTTAAGAGGGTACAATTTATGTGACATTTTAAAATAATGTTGAGCTTAAGTAACTTAAGTTACAGTATGAGTTCTAATCAACTGGAGTGGAAAAATTGCAGCATTCAGAGTTCTGGCTTTTGTGTATATAAGAACACCAAGTAGTTTCAATAAATTCACTCTCCGCAAAGTAGATACTATGAAAGGAAATGAGCTGGTTCAGTGTGGCATTAGGAATAGTACAATTTTGATGCCCTTTTTATGGATTACACGAGCGGGGGCTTCATACAATATTAATAGAATTTTGATTGAAAACTGGACCCTTTGAAGGCTAAGTTACCTAGATTTCTACAATTCGCTTTATTTTAGTCTGCCAGTTATTTTATTCAATGCTTCATTTGCTTTGTGTATTCTAGATTCAGGTTCACAGAGATTCAGTTCCAACCTTTTATTGTTTCCTATTCGGAATATAATTTGCTTTCATAGTTCTGTTTGCGAGCGCAGGTTTGAAAGCCGCCAATCAATTTCTGCTTTGAAAATTTAATTCCACGTGAACAGTATTTTTAGCGAACAAAATCTGGCGTTTTTGAGAAACCAAACGTCAACAACGTGTATCGGCTGCCGTTATATATACTTTTTAAACCCCCTACGTAAAATGAGGGTGCTGTAAGTGCTATATGACACGGGTATGTGTGTATCTGTTGCATATGCGTTTGTCTGTGGCATCGTTGTTCCAAACGCGTGAGGTTTTTACCGGATAGCTGGTTTCTTCGCATTGGTCGAAGAAAATCTAACCCGCTAATTTATCGATATCAGGGTTGTATAAAATTTCATTTCATAATTCAGCTCGTCTTAACAAGTTGTACTGCTATCTCAAAGATTAATCATCAGATTAGCTACCTGCGCACCAAAGGCTTTGAATTATAGAAATAGGTACCCAGATGTTTCGAGAAAGTTCGGCGTCCCGGGAGGCTTTATCACGTTCTCGAGGGTCCTTCCTTAGCGGAGTGTCTCCATGATCAAAAGACTGTCGTGTCGTGGGCACTCGCTGTCTGGAACGTTTGCTGCCTCTAATGACTTTCCACCGGGGTTTTATTAAACGAGTTTATTTGATATTGAATTTAAATTTTGCTTGGTTTTTGTTTGTTCCTTTCTTGATTTTTTCACCTGTTTGTTTATACTAGTAGAATGATTGCGCTATCTTAGAATCTTGCAAGTAGAATCGTGGAAGTACAGTTGTCGGATTGATTTAAAATTTGGTATTCCTTAAATATAAAACTGATGGAAATGCAATTATAAATCGCCATCATAACGGAACAAGTAATAAAAATGTAATTTATTTTGCCACAGAGATAGCAATCGTGTATGATAATATTTATAATCTCAATGCACTAATGGCAAAACGTAATAAAATAAATAAGTTAAGTAACAATGCTTGTTTTGATTTTGTACTATTCTTACGTAAGGTAACAACGAATATTAATACAAATGGATATTCAGAAACAACTAGCCCGTTATTCAATGCAGTGGAAAGTTTACATGGGTACAAAGTATTTGCCATCCGCCCGGGGCGCTCTGAACTAGTTTGCTTGCTTTTAAAATGTAAACTTTGACTTCAAATTCTCAATTTTGTCGCAGTCAGCCTTCCGTCTACTGTTTACCTTTCTGTGGGGTATTTTGATCTGATACCATGATAATTCGAGTGAAATATCGCACGAATCGAGTTTAAGAGTAGTTTGAACAAGATTTTTGGCAGCTGATGAGAACAGAACGTCATTTCTAGATACGCTTGCTTGCCAAAGCATCAAGTATTATAAAATTTTAACGGCAGAGAAGGCAAAAATTTTCCAACGTGTTCGAGGGAACTCGAGGAGGCGGCCGAGTGGGCGACCACTCAAGCCAGGGTTGGCCGGCCCGCCACCTGAACGTGTCCCGGACGCCTTTTTATACGGCCTCAGGTCTAGCCCTTTGTTCAGACATTTACGAAAAGCTCAAGTGTATTTGAAACATTGAAATGAAAAGTTAAAAAGAAACTGTCTTTGAGACGCTATTTGTGGTAAAGTAGGTACGTGCTTGTGCTTCATTGCCATTTCCTTTATCGGAAAACTTTTATTTGCCGTTAAATGGCGCCACTTTCACGTTAATTGATTATTGCGCGCAATGTGAATGCGAAATGCAAAATGTGAGCGTAATTTGGAATGTCATATAGTGTACGGTCAATTTTATTTCGTACGTGAAAAGAAATGCAGTTAAATAAATTGTTGCAAATTGACTGCGCAAATATATTTAGCGACTGTCCCCAGTTTCACGACATGGTGGCAATTTGTTATATACATATTAAGTAGTGGTCGTGACTTGTGGTTTAGAGGGAATTCGTTAAAAATGAAACAAGGTGACTATAACGGTTGACCGATCGTATTATTAGATGCTAAAAGCTTCGAAATGTTCAGAATGGAACACTAAAACGTATTTTACTGTTCAGAAACCGGAATTCACAACCGCAAAGGTAACCACACGTATATATTTCATGGAAATTTACAGTGTGTACTTATTATAACATTGACATATTTTTCAACAATAGGTAACTGAAGTCATCAGCCATCAACTGCCGTGATGGTCAATAACGTACATAACAGTAATGACCACAAACACGTATTTACTGTGAAAACGCGTACAAATAAATGATTTCGTTCGCTTTAAGGGCATTTTGTAAGGCGATAAGTAAGAGTAATGGACGAATAGGCTTTTGGAGAAGCGTGTGAGAAATGGATTGCGAATGGCAGAGAAAATAACTCAGTGCTTACGTCATGGTACTTTATCTTTGTAATGTATTGATTACTTGAATCTGACCACACAAAGTAGGTATTCTAGAAATTAATACGACTGTTTTATCTTAGATACTAGATCGGTTCGCGGAGGAGGAAAACTCATAACCTTATTTTTTGCTTCAGCGTAGGAAGGTAAAAAGTATCACTTTCATCTGTCATTATTAGTGAGTCGATAAAATATAATAGAACGCAAATTTTAAGAGAAAATTTAAAGTAGAGGTAAACAAGTGGCAGTCGCTAAATAGTCAATACTCGTACTTTCCTATTTCGAGGTTTTTACAATAGTCTGTCTGTCTGTCTGTCTGTCTGTCTGTCTGTTACCTCTTCACGCTTAAACCGCTGAACCGATTTGGATGAAATTTGGTATGGAGATAGTTTGAGTCCCGGGGAAGGACATAGGCTACGTTTTATCACGGAAAAATACCCTTATCCGCGATAAACGAATTTAAGGCGGACGAAGTCGCGGGCAGAAGCTAGTTCTCAATAATTTTCATTATTATTCGATAAACGTATTAATTCTTTTTAGATAAGTATTTATATGACGACTATGACGACTAGGCAAAAAAATCTATACTCGCTGAATATTTAGTGGAACTCGTAAGTATGCGGTATCGTACTTTGGACATAAATAAAAGACGTTTCATTTGACTACTCCGCAACATTTAAAGTGAATAAAAAAAGTTATCGCCACTCGCCTCACGTAAAACGAGGTGTTACAAAATTTTATGACATACGTTCTCAAAAATTCCGATCGATCGTTGGGTAATTCTACGAAATTGGAATTATTCTAAACACATAACGTTCGAAAATCTTACGTGTCCCGCGGCCGTCCGTCATATCTACGTGTCTGTGTCTTGCGATTGGCTTAATTTATATTCTGTATTCAGTCCGCAGCTTTGAGCTAGCGAGCACTGGGTGGTACCGTGTTAGGACTTGTTTAGAATGACGTAATTAGAAAAATATTATCATGTCTATAATTTTTTAAATATTTTCTTCTGTTTCCGCGATTATTACTCATTGAAATAAAACAATTCAACGGATTATATCGCGTATATTATCTCATTTTAGTTCCCGACGTTTAGGAAGCTTTCCAGCTTTCCATGGTCACGAGTGGACTAAAATGAGATAATATACGCGATATAATCCGTTAAATTGTTTTATAATTTTTTTGTTTAATTTAAATTTCACTCACGTAGGTACATCTTCTCGTAGATATATAAGGAACCTACTCAATTCCTTTTGGATGGTATGGTTTTCACGATGAACCAACAAACGATTGAAATAAGTCAGTGGTGCCACTATAGAAACTCGAGGAGGGAAAATGGTAGGGCATTTTGATACGACATGACGAGCTGATACAAAAGATAATAAAATGAAAAGTTGAGGGAAGGACAGGAAGAGGTAGGCCAAGAATCAGTTATATAGACCAGACAAAGGAAAAGATAGGCGTCGTGACGTACCAAGAAGTTAAAGAACTTGCACTGAGAAGACAGGACTGGAAGGAACTGCACTGACAAGAGTCAAACTCTTAAAAAATAAAAGAATGAACCTGTATTTCTATTAGTACTTGTCAAGTCAATTTTAGGCTCCATCATTAGACAACAAAAGCATCATCAATACAGAACAAGATTTGATCATACAACCACAGAGACACCGGGACAGGTGAAACTATATAAAACCTTAATAAAAGCTAAATACTATCATTAAATTAAATCATGGATAGCTAGAAAAACAGAGTACCTAAAGTGACAACGCGATATGAATTGAAGCGGATTATAAACGGATTTATAAGATTTCCTTGAAAAGCCACAATAAACAATGGAAGTTAGAAAAATTGCCCATATTTACTTCCCGCGGCTTACCGGATTTGGTCAACGATTGAATCGGCATATATCGACGTTCTCGCAGTTCCATTTAATCCGCTTATAAGTTTATGTCAAATGAGTGGACACGAGTAATTGCAGGCAGTAAATTCGTCCAATCTAACCATCGATGGTCATACATTTTGATCAGATTTCCTGTCGATTGCTATAATTTCAGTAACGGTTGTGTAAGATGTGTGTATGTTTATTGTGTGTCACGAATAAAATAAGTATTGTATTTATTTCTAACATATTTCTATAAATGCTTTAAAATGAATGGTAACTACAACCTGAATAATTTACAACTCGAGATTACGTAGTTTTTAGTACGAAGAAGAATTAAGCTCTATTACTCCCCCTTAAGTTATACAGAAGTTATATTAAGCATTAGATGTTCTTTAATAGCAAAAAAATATGCTATTGTTCGACTTTAAGTAACATAAGAGAGTTTGTAACTCTTTAGGCATTTGGCACTATAAGAGAGTTTATGAGCACCATTGTAGAACTACTAGGGATAATAATTGCTCTTGTGCAACTTTTGGTTCTTGGCCAGAGTTTATTAACATTTCCGTAGGAATTTGGGGTTGTAGTCAAAGCTCTTAGCCCGTATTGTAGTGTTATAAATTGCTGCTATAGACTACCTTTAAAATCATCCTGTTATCGCCCTTATAGCTCTAAGTGGAATATTTTGTCGCCAAAGGTATATATAATAAAAATAAAGGTATAGGTATTATAAGTGCTGCTGCTGTAGCGTCTTTTTATTTCGTCAAGTTCTAAATAAGCTCTAATAGCATCCTAAATGTTTGTTGGGTTACTACTCGAGATTAAGTCGTTTCAGTTTGTCGCGTACGTATGTAGTGTTATTTCATCATAACTCATGGTCACACTAAATTTTCTTAGTCATTTGACACATGAGTGACAAGCTAAGCAGGGTGACCAGAAGAAAATGTGAGTGAAACCGATAAGGCATTTAAAAATTATGTTTAAATGTTATTTAATTGCTATTAGAACCAGGTATTCGAAATCAGCACACCAAAGTGCATCGAAAAATAATATTTCTGTTCACGACTTAGGAATTGTCCCGTACACTCGTAATTTAAAAGGAAAATATTTTTTTAAAATGGCTAAATATTACTTTAAATCTAAGTAAGTAAGTAAGTAAGGCCCATATTTTTATGAAACCCTAAATAATTGCACTTTTTCAACTGCCGTCTTTCTACATAACATTGCCTTCATTTGGTAAAGTCAAAAGTATAAAAAATAAAAACATAGGCTTTGGCGTCACATCATGATGTTTCATAAAGTATTAAAATCAATGTTGCTTTCTTTCTGTCTAGCGTTTGACCTCTTCATCAATACCGCCCCTTTTTTGCCACAGGGTCATTGCAGAAGTGATAGCTAATGTCACGGCAATTCGGTTGTGATTTGTACAGTCAGGTGCAAAAAAATCCAAGTAATGAGTGCATTAATTAAATATCATGACATGTGTACCTATGATTATTATACCGAGTACCTGTTAAGGCACTGATAATTTTTTCATTTTATTATTATTATTACATTTTACATATTGATATTTGGGATTTTATTCTAGAAACATTGTAGACGAATACAAATTCTTTTGTATTTTCTTGACGATCCTTTTTGGGTTTTTTTTATTTATTATTTAATTTTATTTTGTTGTCCAATTTTTATTAATAAATTGCTCTGAAATCCTTTTGTAAATAACGATTCAAAAGTGCTTGTAGCTAGGCCTAATAAAGAAATTTTTGACTTTGACTTTATTTTGTTATGCGAAGAAAGTTTGAAAAAATATGTATGACTGCATACTGCATTCATCTACATATACTATTATTAAGTAGTAAACATGAAATGTCAGTACTACACATATTATATATTTTCTTCTGATTCCGCGATTATTACTCATTGAAATAAAACAATTTAACGGATTATATCGCGTATAAACTCGGGAACTAAAATGAGATAATATACGCGATATAATCCGTTAAATTGTTTTATTATTTCAATATTATATATTGTTTTTATTTAAAGGTGACTGTATCAAAAATATATTTTTTTGTACCTAAGTATGTGTATATATGTGTGTATACCTAAGTATGTGTAACGAACGAATTGTCGTAGTTGACTGTACATTGAGTATATCCGAATAGGGTCACGGTTTTGGATTGTTAATATTGTTATTCATTACCTTGACAGGATTATCACGTGAGTTATTGATGTCAAGTTGCCTGTATAGGATTTTGTTATCAAAATAATGTGAATGTTGGGAGCAACATTGGTTACGCCTGAAATATCATATGGTATTTTAAGCGTTTGTTTTCATAGCACTGAGTCATAAATGCACGTGTTATCGCATCACTAAAACCATTCTCGAGGAATTCATCTTTCAAACGAAATGAAAATTTAATCCAAATCTGTACATTAATTTAGGAGCTACAATGCCACTGACACGACACACAGGCGACGCTTAAGAATTCCCGCAAGCTCGGCCGAATTTCACCTCCCATACAAACGGAGTTACGTTCTCATTTTATATGAGGTATATGTAAGCTTGTAATTGGTTTATATGGCTCCAGTTTATAAAACAAACAAAATACAGCAAAAACAAGTTTAGTATGAAAAACTTAAATTCGCAGTATTTTTTTTACTGTGGTATCTGAAGCTAAATAAACTTATTTAGGCCTGTATATACCTTAACTTATTCTAAGTAACTACCAGGTTTCAGAGCAAACTAGCTAGTGGTTTTAAAATGAGAGCGTAACTACGTTTGTATGGAGAACCGAGCTTATTGGGGACTCTTAAATCTTATCCACCAAAAACTTAATGTGAAAGGACGTAAGTGCCAAGTTTGGCATTGGTTTGTTAACGGTCATCGCAACATCATGCTTTTAAATGAATTTGAAGTTCATTAGCCATTTGAAGATCACCAGTATTCTTGTTGGTGTGCGACAAAAAACTGTTGAATTTTTACTATAACTAAATGGCATGTTTATTCCACACTCGTGGCTGTCTAAATGTCGTTCTCCATCGGTCCATTCATCGACCCCACACGAGTGCTAAACACAAACGTGTTAAAATATTTCTCATGCACTTACACGACTTGCTTTGAAAGCATTTCGAGATGCTCTTATCGAGTGAAAGAACCGATGTAGGTAATAAAAATGTTTGAAGAAGGAATGAATAAAACCGAGATATTGTAAAGATGTCTAGACTTTGAAGCAATGTGTGGATTTATTGCGCCAGCTAACTAAATACATGTATTGCATATTGCAATGTAATACTTATAACGTAATTATTGGCTTGTGAATCGGTAAAACGAATTATGTGCACCTGTTCTTCCACTCGTATCAATTAAACTGAGTTGATTGGGACCTTAGGTTTGAATTGTTAATGCTGTTGGTTTGAAATCGTTTCATGTGTAAACCGGAGCGTATCTAATGGAACCAAGATGAGGCCTGTACGGACTCTGATTTTCTTCATCTTCTTGTATGGCTCCGAATTCTGGACCATTCGCACGTCCGAAAGAGTATTTGAGATGTAGTGTTGGAGGCTGGAGGCGTAAGAAATGTATATCATGGGCCGCCAAAAGACCCAACAAATTGATACTGAATGAACTCAAGATAAAAACAGGACTATCCACGATCTGTTCTAAAAAGGATGCTCGGATATTTCGGTCATATAGCACGCGGAAATCCGAATAATTTCGAAAAGCTGTGGTTATAGTTGGCAAAGTTGATGGTGTCCGCGTGGTAGATCACCCAAACGCTCGTCAGACTAGATAACGTCACTCACAGGCCTATCCGTCTCCACTGCCCTGGGTGCAGCTGAGGATAGAACCGAATGGAAGTTCTTAATCAGGAAGACGGTAGATGACTTTCAAAACGGACATGACCTTCCGCAATGAAGAGATACGTCTAAGAAGAAGCATAATGCTAACTTATGAGTGCTCTTCGCCGTTAGCGTTACGTTTTGGGGAGAATTGAAATTCACCAAAGACATAAATACAATTAAGAACTGATAGGCCATACTTAACATACTTTAGTCAACTATATAACCATATTTGTATAATTCATTATATTACACATGCAGCAATCGTTTTATGAGTTTCATGCAATGACTAAGGTGCTGTTTTGTCCTTTCTGCTTCAGATAGTAGATATGGATAAGGATTATATGAGAAGAAAGCCAAAAGAAACTCACCAGCCAGTATTTTTTTCTAAATAGTGCTTAACTATTTCAATATGAATGCTTAGTCTATCTTAAAAAAATGTATTTTTAAGTAGGTATGCACTCCTTCGTTTCATGTATCTTGTCTGCGCGCAAGCGTGCAAATATATAATAACCAATCAAAATGTCAAAAGCATAAAAAATACATGAAATTAAAAAAATAAAATAAATATAGAACGTTAAGTTGAGATAATAAAAAAAAACTAGGCATATCACAATTACATACCTCAATACTACTTATATCAAAAAATTTAACAGTAAAATTATAATAAAACCTAAGCCCTAAAAAAGTGTCTCGGTAAAAGTAAGTTATTTGGTTTCTGGTTGGTCATGGTCCACCATTTATTTTTGTGGGTTTGATAGTCCAATAAAAAAAACTTTCAAGTGTTCTTAATTTTCAGGAACTATATAGACAGCAGTCAAATTTATTTCTTGCGTGTCGATAATGAGCAGGGCGAGTCAATTCTTCATCCAAAGTTCTGATACCAAATCATGTTGATTGTTTACATTATTACCCAAAATGGTTGATGGGTTAGAACACCTTTCAGACAGACGTCGATCTGTTATTATAGCTCGGCGTTATCAATAATTTGTTTACACAAGACAATAGCTTGTGATGCGTGTTTATGAATTACTATGGCTGATGATGATGGAGATATGGATTTACACTAGGGGCTAATGCCTAGGGCGGATCATTTTTAAGGGTGGCAAAATATCGGCTATGTCTTAGACACAGCAAGGTTTCTTGCCCTATCAAAAATGGGAGGGTTATTCCACTGTGCACTGTGTTCCAGGGTACCTACTACTGAAGGCATATCGGGTGAGAAACAAGCCGGTTGTAATGCAATGGGAAACACTTTGAAGACAACGGATTCAGGGAAATAACTTATCTAATTTAGAAGTTTTATTTGTCAAGCTGGGGACTAATTGCAGTGGCTTCTTTTGTGGCGCACAAGAAACACGACCGTACGCTGGAGCACGCTCATTTCACATTCTGCTCTTTCCTTCTTAGGTATCTGGTAAGAATATTAAAAAATCAAGTCATAAGGCAAAAACAAATCTTTAAAAGGAACAAAAGGAAAGAATAATCTTAGATTCTGGTGCCGCTGTTACAATTATGGGTAACGGCTTTCACAACAACTTATTAGGCTCTAATTTGTCCATACCTAACTACAGACGACAAAATTAATATTATTGCCACTCGAGGTCAAAGCTTGATCAGTGTCGGTTACATGAATTTGCCAGTATATATTTTGAGGAGCAAAACCATACTATTAAGGCATATATTGTTGCATATATAGAGAGTCCCTTAATCCTTGGAATACATTTTTGGCATAAGTTCAAGTTATATCCCAAGTATATTGGCTCTATGCACTTAAATGGAATTTCGAAATCTATCTTAAGGCAAGAACCCGAACATGTTACCCCTCACAAAAAGTTAGATGCCGGTCAACGTACTGTGGTAGATAACCTAATTAGCACATTTAGTGCTATATCGTACGAAAAAAAAGGCGTAGGTCGAACTCCATTGATCTGGATCCACATCAATACCGGTACCGTAGCCCCCACCCCAGTAGACAACGCTATTACGGCAACATGTAGGAAATCTCTTTGTAAGAATTCTAACAGAACAGCCCTTGAAAGCGCACTCTTTAATGAGTCGATCATTAAGTAATTCAGGAATTCCGTTTATTGAAGCGAATATTTTTTCTTGGTCCTGGGAAAAAGGGCTCAGAAAGAAATACATGAGAAATTAAAACCGAAAAAGATTTTACCGCATGTTGTAGTTATTGTAGGCTTTCTAAGTGACATTATTTTTATTTCACTAAGACCTCTTAAGTGAAATAAAAGTTCACCATGTTGACTACTCGTTCAACAGTTCTCCACATTCTGTCCACAGTGTATATTTTTTTCACCATGTTTCATCTTCCCATTAAATACTCTCGAATCACTAACAGGTATACATCTAGAGGAGCTAAAGTAGACAGCAATTTAGGCTTTGTTGGTTACCTTCAGTTGACGCGCACGTTGGAAAACTGTTTGGGTAGTTTGCAGTGAAAGAAAAACCGCTACGCTTTGTGCAAATGAATCCGCTTTGTGCAGTGGACACCGCTCAAACTAAAACAGTTTAGTTTGTTCACGATCTACTTATGGTGAAGCTTTTGTGTTCATTATATTATTTTAGTGGATACACCGTGTTTTTTTATTTATTTTGAACTTTAGAAGAACACTAGAAGAAAAAATCATAATCCTCTTTTTTTCTTCAGCGTAAAGTTATCCTATAACTCTGTGAAAGCTCAGCTAACCGTGTATCAAAATTAGTTGAAATCTGTTTAGCCATTTTGACGTGATGAAGCCACAACGACACCTACAAACATACAAAAAAAAATGGACCAATGAACTTCAAATAGTCCGTATCACTTTTTTTTTAATATTTTTCATGTATAAGCATTAAATTTTAACAACTTTATAATAGTATAGATTATTTAGTAAAGTCAATGTAGTAAAGATCTCTAAGACACTAGTCTATTTTGTATACTGTTATTAAGATATTCAACAATTAAATCCGTTATGTTATTTATGCTATATGGTATTGTAGTATTTTGCTATAATCCCTTTTTCATTTACATAAAAATGGTGCTTCAAATGTCATATCACAGTTTAGTTTAATTAAATTTAACGACGCTATTGTACATAATTGCTGAACACTTATTTATTATGTATCAGTGGTGGCGTAGCGTCCGTATAAGCCGAATCCCACCGGGTTCCGGGGAAAGTTTTATAACCATCTTTTTCTTTAAATATGAGTAAAGGAATATGCTTCGGCTTCCCTTGTAATTTTCCTGACGCTACGCCTCTGTTATGTATGCAAAAACATTTTTTGGATTAAACTAAAGTACTTTACTAGGAAACTCTGAGAATATATCCAATGTGTTGAAGTGAAAGTAAATAAAAAAAACACGGTGTATAATAATTGTTAACCTCGGTTCTGCTGTTGGTTCAAAACTTTCTAAATGTAAGTTGGGCTGTGAAATTCAATTTTATTAGTAACGCGACCGAATGCATTTGAGAGTTTCATAAAATGTTATTTAATGTGGCGGAAACACCGAGCGTCGGCACGAGTGGGGAATAAACTGGAAACTTAGACTGTGGCTATGGAATTACAGTTTTCCTTTTATAGGGTTTACCCATATTATCCATAGAAATATCTGTACGAATAAATAAATAATAATAATAATAAATACTAGAAGATGCCCGCAACTTCGTACGCGGTGGGAAAAAGTCCTCTTTTATTCTTCAGCGCAGTCGGGTACAAAATATCCTATAACCATTTGGAGATACCCGGCTACCCGTGTGCCAAAAAATAGTTGAAATCGGTTGCCGATTTTGCGTGATGAAGCCACAACGACACATACAAACAAACAAATACAATACATATAAAATCGTTTTTGTGACGTCCAAATAGTCCGTAACAATCAATTTTTTGAAAATATCTTCAATGTACAGACATTTCATTTTTACAACTTTATAATATAAGTATAGATATTACGGGTCAATTTGTATACAAATAGAACTAGTCCCATGGTAAGCTGAATAAAGCTTGTGTTACGAGTACTAGACGACAATATACATATTTAATACTACGGGATGCCCGCAACTTTGTTCGCGGAGGAGAAAACGTCATAACCTGTCGTTTTTTCTTCAGCATAGTCGAGTAAAAAGTATCCTATATGTGTGGATACCGAGCTACCCTAGAACCAAAAATAGTTGAATTCCGTTTAGCCAATTTTGCGCGATGAAGCCACAATAACACCTACCTACAAAGAATAAAATTAATTTTTTTTTTGCATCAGTGACCTCCAAATAGGCCGTTACAATCGTTTTTTTGAAAATATCTTCAATGTTCAGACATTTCATTTTTACAACTTTATAATAGTATAGATACTCGTATACACGTACTAATATTATAAATGCGAAAGTAACTCTGTCTGTCTGTTTACATTTTATCGCTTAAATTGCTGAACCAATTTGTATGAAATGGTATGGAGTTAGTTTCAGACTCTAAAAAGGACATAGGATAGTTTTCACTCCGGGAAAAAGCACAATTCCCAAGAGACAAATAAAATAATTATTACTAGTTATAAATATTCTTCTTAAGCAAGTATATTAATTAAAATAATCGTTTAGGCATCAGAGCGTTTTAAAGATATCATACAATACATCAAAAAAAGTAAATACGTGCCGTTTGATAAGGCGTGTAAATTTATCAAAGTCAAACGTACGTTATATTCAATAGAAGGTGCTGATATACATTAGTATATATATAGTATACTAATAATCATTGTCCCGTTCTAGTACTATTTATAAACTTAAGACTTTCTTCTCATGGTTTTGTTGCAACAATACTCGTATAATGCTCATGCTTTGAGAATCTTGATGTTGACGCGAAGGAATGAAAAACAATATTTCTTCTTATTCTTAAGTCTTAAAAAATTTAGTGATTTAGTCCTTAGTATAAAATGTAAACATTTTGCCAATTTTCTTATGCTGTTACAATTTTCAACGGTACGGCATGAAATTGTTTAAATAACGGCACCGAGGCTCAAATCATGTTTTTTGTAATTTTCCAAATAATGTGTTAGGTAGACACGATTTTGACACATTATAACAATATAATCGTAACGTCCCTTCAAAAATCTAGGCACTATAATCCTTCGAGACCATCGACGTAACGTGATGTCCGAAACGTCGGAGAATTTACCAATGCACGGTTATTAAATAAATCATATTTACACGTAAATGGCGATGAATCTCAATTTTTTTCTGTGAAAAATCTTTCTAGTACTTAGGGCATCCGCTGCATTAATCGGGCGCCCAGTGCGTGTATATTCGTTTCTTGTATATTCGTGTACGGCGATGTATGAATATACAGGAAACAGCACCCGGAGCGGACGTCACGCGCCGGGCTCCCGCTCAACGGATGTCTTAAGTGCTTGAAAGATTTGTCATACTCGTAAAAGAAATTGAGATGCATTTCAATTCATCCCCATTGCTTCAACATGAACCGTGTCGGTATACATAAGGTAGGGTTGTCGTTAATTTGTTATCAGGCGAGTCTTCAAAGGCAGATTGTAGTGTCAATATTTAAGTGACGCCGCCCCTGGCCTCATACCGAACAAGATTCGACGGTGGGTTGCGGTTCATTTAGATACGACCTTTACCTAAGTAAAGTACTCAACACCAAAGCTTTCCAAACGATAAAATTTCTATGCCATCATTTTATTCGGGACTTAGTTGTACTGAGTGACGATCCAGTTGGTAAATTTCTAGATTATTGACATATGTTGTATTTCTTTAAATAAAAGAATCTGTACCAAAAATGGTTTTACGTTAAAAATTGTGATATTTTTTCAGCTTATACACAAATTCACTTTCGAAAATTGACTTAATGTATTCTGAATTAGTGCAATATTATTTTACGACATAATACAGGTCGAGCACATTATCAAAACCTCTGATCTCGAGCCTAAGATAGGGGTCCGTCCACTAACAAAGTGGAAAGATAAACGCGATATCTCCAGTAGCAGTGGACGTATTTAATTAAAACTTTGTCTGCATACACACCATTAAGCGCCAAGAGGGCGAACGAAATGTTCCTATGTACAGTCGGAATTATATGAGAGAGGAGGCACTGACCCACCTTTACAGTTACACCATTTTGAACTATCTGTTCTGTTCCTACTACTACCTACTACCTATTCATTTTATGACGGTTATATCCTAGGACCGTTTGAAAAGTATTTTAAAAATATTTGGATTACAGATCATGAAATCGTATAACTTAGGACTGAAAATGCTAGGAATAAGTTCTGACAAAAAATATTTTTAGGACGACTGTACTTTTCTTCATACACCCGTCACATACTAATTGAGACGGTTTTGAAGACCAGAAACTCGGTAGGATTGCGTTTAGTTAGAGAGTTTCTATAACCACTTTCATCAGCTCCATCATCTGATCAGTTCGATGGTATTATAATATTGCATTGTCACCAAACTTACATAAGTATGCCAAATTTTAGCTCAATCGGAAACCGGGAAGTGGGACAAATATTACTTGCAAGATTTGACACGAACATATAAACAAACATTGCAACTTGTAAAAATGATCGAAAGATGCGCAGATTCTTCGGTTTTAATTCAGAAGTTTTTGTTCAACTACTTAACTACCTACGTCATATACAATAAGGATTTTGGTCTTCGCCACCAAGCTACGCTACCCTACTCTATCCTATACTGCTTGTCGCTAATAGAAATCGGCTCCTTGGAGTTAGCACAACTCTTTTGGACTTAGACGATCCAACGACATCTTGGTCGCTCGTCGTCATCAATCACTATTTGGATTTTAGTTCAGAAATAATGAAGTTCAAATCTTGTTCAAACCGACGTCTCATCCCTTTCCTACAGATTTATTGCAACGCAGATGATACATTTTTTTTAATTATACATTTTTTTTACCTCTGCGTATTTATTAATGTTGCCCTTCGAACACCTTGAAGAATCTCGATTAATTCTTGCATTAGATTTAACCACTATTTTACAAACATTTGAGTTCATGTAAACGAGAATACGTGGGCATTGTATTGTAACAATATAATGTGTTAAGAAGTAGCAATAATTAAAAGTTATTCGAAATACTGGCCGTTGAAATAATATACAGAAAACTCTTTTCATTGTTTCCCTTCAGAACAATAGAGTCAGGCTGGGTAAAATTGTTTGTAAAATAAAAACAGGACCTGTTTGGAGCTTATTGCATAGTTAGGTCCGATTTACTATTATATAGTAGTTCTTACTATTATATACTAATTTGAATCAGAATCCGCGGTCAAAAAGCGGGATAAATATTCGGCCCTGGACGGAATTATTATTTTGTACCACTGGCGTTTGAGACTACTGGGTGCTGGGGGACAGAGGCTATTGCGTTCATCAGGGAAGTGGGACGTCGAATTAGGGAGGGGGTTTGACGCCCCCGCGGGTTCGTACCTGGTGCAAAGGTTGTCCATCGCCATTCAATGTGGTAACGCGGCCAGTGTGATGGGTACCTTTGCGCCAGGGACAATTCGAGGGGGCCTTTTTGACTAGGCTTAAGTTAGTCTTAAGTAAATTGTTTTTTTTATTTTTTATTGTTGTGTTGGCATGATTTAAATGTAGTTTGTATTTCGTGATAATTTATGTAAATTAATATTATGAAATAAAACAATTTAACGGATTATATCGCGTATATTATCTCATTTTAGTTCCCGACGTTTCGGAAGTTTTCCAGCTTTCCATGGTCACGGGTGGACTGAGAAAAGATGTATTTTCCTCTGTCAAAGTTACAATTTGTGCAAACTACCCATTTTTTTGAAAAACACACAAATAAAGGTGTACATACATGCCAGATGGGCCTACGCTGTAAAGACAGTTACACATGTGCCAGAAGGGCTTAATTATTTTATTCTAATAATTTACCAAGCAGCATTTCACAAATGAGGCGTAATGAGGAGAAAAGAAACGCTGCAAAGAAAAACTCCCAGGCTACCTCATTACTAATTATAATATTTAAAAACAGAGACTATTAAACTACTTTTAAACAGATAAGATATTTTACACCGTTCGGAAATTAAGGTTATAATCCGGTTATAAGGCGATATAATCCGTTAAATTGTTTTATTTCAATGAGTAATAATCGCGGAAACAGAAGAAAATATTAAATTAATAGTAGGTTAATCAAACAAATAAACATATACTATTTAGAGTGTTCAAAAAATTTGCAGTTTCAAATAAAAATATAGGTATTTCATTTACAATTTTACCTGCAATTTTTAAAAATTCCAATGAAATAAATTCGAAATTATTGCTCGCCTTTTATTTTCTATGAGGATTCTATTTAAGTCTGTGGATGAGAACTTATGTTTTTTATATGGCAGTATAAAGAATTTTGTTAAGTAGAATTGTAATATTTACCCCGTCGTTTTTCAATAACCCCTGACGAAAAAATCGGTGTTATAAAGATTGACGTCACGCCCCTGTTTTTAGAAGATTTTCAACATATCTAGACGGAATGTGTTAGGGATGAAGGCGAAATACAAAGCACATACAAACACTGTTAAGTTAAATTCACTGAATCTGAATATGTTACATATAGGTGTACTAGCTTCTGCCCGCGACGTTGTCCACCTTAAATTCGTTTATCGCGGATAAGGGTATTTCTCCGGGATAAAAAGTAGCCTATGTCCTTCCCCGGGACTCAAACTATCTACATACCAAATTTCATCCAAATCGGTTGAGCGGTTTAAGCGTGAAGAGGTAACAGACAGACAGACAGACAGACACACTTTCGCATTTATAATATTAGTATGGGTTTAAAGCATTTTGGCCGCACCTAAGTTAACAGAAGCTGAGTATATTTGTTTTTATTAGTATATATTTAAATCGGTAAACACTAACTCATTCTCCGGGGGATTTTATTTTTAAAATTATTTTTAGTCTGTGTGAAAATTATGAGAAAGTAGTCTTGGTGTTTTAGGATTTGATGAAAATTAAGTTTAATGTTTTAATCGCGTGAAAGTAATTCAAAAATACTTCGTCAGAAGAATAATGTACAAAAATAAAGACATAAAACACTTTTGCATTAATACTTTACTTTACTACTTTAGTTTATGGCAAAACTTAGTTTATTAAATTTTTAATGAAGAATTTTAAAGTTAGAAACTCTCTCTCTCTCTTCCCGACTATGTATCCCACATGGTGGTGGGGTCAGCCTTCCTTATCTTCCTCCTCCACTTCACCCTCACTTCACCCTATCTCTGACGTCGTCTTCGGAAACATCGCATTCCCTCATGTCTGTCAGCAACACATTTGTCCAGGTGGTCTTAGGTCTCCCTGTAGGTCTTTTTCCGGAGACAGACAAATCGAGCACAACGTTGCCGACTTAATCGAGTGGCCTCCTCTTGGACAACAAATAAATATATTTCTTAAGGGTACCTAGTAATACGAACAACGGAGTTTAATCAAGTTAATATGTTTAATCGAACCGTGTGCTCCAGAGCAAACGACTGTCATAAACGGGACTTTGTCTGCTGTAACAAAGTTTAGAGCGCGGTTTAGACACATTGTTACCAAATACACTTTGAAACTAAAGTTTCTTAAGTATAATCTGATAGAACCCTTTTTAGACTTGATTAGCAAATTAAACTATTATTTACTCTCATTAGACACTAGGAAAGGAAGTTAATCTTGCAAAATCACAACCGGTTAGGAGACAAAGAAAGACGACTGAGGAATTGAGGATGCCTCTGATCTCTTTAAGCCAACTTGTCAGAAAGAGTCGAATTCCGTATCCGACGGGCTTAAGATGTGTAATGCGGGAGAAAAGCATGCTTTATTATTTCTCAATCGCGCGATAAACGCTGCCATAAAAGGCCTGCGTGGTGCCGTTTTTCTTTAATTTTTCGATATTGGTGATATGGTCCCAAATTAAATGTTCCGCGCTGTTCAGTTCAAATAAGGTAGGTATGTATGTATTTTCAGTAATGTTAGTTCGAGCTTTCTGGAAACCAGTCTGACCTTTGTACAATACAGGTAGACGCGTATCTGTATATATTATGCAGAAACATAAAACTGCGGGGCGCAGCGAGCGAAACAAGAAAGTCGATACAAAAATATGGAACGTACTCATGTAATATTGAGCTCGGAACTTGTAGGGAACATTGCTAAATCGCTCGCTTAAACGACTATTTGCTTTTGCTTTTGTTCGGTTTCTATATAGTGCATTTTCTGCCCGCCAGCTCAGTTGGGGCTATATGGGGACGTAAGCTACAGTTTTTGTAAAAGGTCTTTGAGTTAAATTGAGAATATAACTCCCAGTTTTGCGCATAATTTTAGCGTAACTAGGTTAAGTTTTCTATCGTATCCAAAGATTGCTTTTTATTTTTTTATAAAGGCAACAGGATATTATTATGAAAATCTTATTCGAAGAAATATGTATGTATGTATGTATGTATGTAAACACTTTATTGTACATAGTAACCAGTTACAAAAGCAATAAACTTAAAAGATATAAGTACAAAGGCGAACTTATCCCTATTAGGGAGAAATATGACATGGTTTTCGAAATAAAATTATTATTTCAATATATAATACTGGCGAGACACAAAAGCTGCGCGAGTTGCTTGTACTGCGGGCGTGCGAGTCGAGGCGTTCGGTCAGCGGTATAGGACTGGTAATCCTAACAGTCGTCAGGCAACACATTTGGGATCCATATGGCTCTAGGTATATTTACCATCATCAGCTACAAAACGAAGGGACGTTATAAGTTATACTTATATGTTAATGTTTAACAGGTACAAACGGGTTCAATTTCGTCATACGAGTATGTTATGTTTTGGTTACCCCGCAAATTGTATGGCATGAATTCAATTTAGTTCCCTAAACATTCCCCAAGAGCCGGTGGGCCATGGCGCTCTAAGACAATAAGCCATTTTCGGCAACTGAAAATGAGAATATTTTTGTGGTTAGCACTAATAATGTATTTGTAATTGAAAAGTTATTTAAGTAAATATTTATTGCTCTTTACATATGCCGGCGTCTAATGCCAAAAGTACAGGATTGCTTAGATTGGAACTAGATACATTTATGTAAGATAGTATGTTAGTTCTAACTAATTAGTACTAATTTAATGTTACTATTAGCATCATCAACACAAAAGGAAAAGGTTTCATGAAATAATAATGTCTCAGAGGTATAGGGTTTCGAAATAAGTCATTTTGCGCTTCAGCATTTTTTCCAAGACTGGTAATAAATGCTAGACCAAAGCCCTAGCGGAAAATACAACATAAGGTAGTTTATGAGAAAAACGGTACCAACTTAAATAGCGGCGCTTTGCAAGATCGTTGCTAAAAAACTCGAATTGCAAGGTTCACTGGTTTAAATGTTGACTAGGGTTTACTAATAATAGAAATCAGACAGTGTTTGTTGGTTATTTACTTTTAAAACTAATTGGGAACATTAAGTCTTTCAAAGTTGATAGTTTTAACTTGAGAGTTTTGCCTTAATTCTAGGACCTATGATAATACCTCTTGAAAAAGAATACAGGAGCAACCGTTATATTGATACCTTAGAGCACAATCGTACTAACTGATGGAGAAAAATGCTTGTAATTAGAACATTAGTGCACAAATAGGTAAAGTTGAAATTACATGGGCAAAAATACTGTCATTAGTACGAGTGTGAACTAAGGTATCACATATAGTAGTAGGTAGGTAGATATGTTGGTCAAATTTAAGTGCGCGCTCATGGTTATAGCCTCTTGAGTAGTGCTCTATACGATGTATGGATGGAACCATATATCTTGACCGAAAGCTATTACTAATGTACCTGTGAACAAAACCATGTCTTTAATTGTGAGGGGCAACCCCAATTGTTTCTTGTAATAGAAGGATTTACGACCTCTGGAGACCTTTATTTTAATGGGAACCTGTCTCAAATGTCTCACGTATGATAAAACTGCTTGCAGAAAGTAGCATCCACTTTAAAGTTAACAATTATGGTCTTAGTTCATACTGAAGACAATGGTTTTTTCGCAGGTATAGTAGTAATTGCTTGCGTCGTTGAAAAAAAAGTATTCTATATAAAAATGTAAAAATGAAATGTCTGTATATTGAAGATAACATATTCATAAAAGTAATTGAAACGGGCTATTTGCAGGTAATACTGAATTTTTGTATGTGTGCGTATGTAACTTTGCTCAAATTTTGGACTGGCTAACTGAAAAGTACAGCTCAATTTGGAATTTCATTTTATTGTGTTTGGTTTTTTAGTGTTATGTAAGTTATTTGACATTTTGATGTTTAAGTGTTGACTAACATAACATATAAGTTGTACTAACTTGATATGGATGTTTAATGTGTCCAAAATAAAGATTTATTAATATTATTATTATTTGCAGCCTCATCACAGGAAAACGGTTGGACAAATTTCATCCATTCTTTGTACAAAAAAGAGGGATAATTTTTTTTCTCCGTTGCGAATGAAATTGCTGGCATTTTCTAGTGTGCTATAAATGTGTCTTATTAATCGCAATACGTTTATGCAATGCATAGAATTGCATCACGTGGTCATCTTTAACGTATTTACAATATTAAGTTTCACTAGCGTTGTAATTTTCCTTACATAACAAAGTGGGTAGGTATAATTATTGAATACAGATTATCTAACTGCAACAGTCGATGACACATGAATCCTGTGATCTATGGTTATATTACTTACGAGTATATCAACACTTTACGCTTTCCACTTGCATAATACCTCCTTTTTCTTTATGTGAAGCGATCAAAAAATCTTAAATAATTTTTTTCCCCTTCGAAACGATTCCTCGGTTATAGGATACTTTTTACCCGACTACGCTGAACAAAAAAAGAGGGTTATAATTTTTTCTCCTCCGCAGATGAAGTCTGCGAGCACCTTCTAGTAGCATAATAGATTTATGCCAAAAGGGGTAGGACTACCGATGTGCCAATTGCGGAAACTTTCCAAAATGCTTAAAAAAGTAAGGTCTTTTTAGGTAAAGGTCTTTTAAACAGGTAAGTTAACACTAGACTTAAGACCTTTTTAAGGTTCCGTACCACAAAGGTAAAAAAGGAACCCTTATGGTGCGACTCTGTCTGCCTGTCTGTCCGACTATTAGAGCGCCATATCTCAAAAAATACTTATTTGAAATTTGGAATATTTATAAACATGGTCAGCCCACATGTATCGCGAAGAAAACATTATAAAATATATTTTTATTTTCTTAAAAAAGGACAAATATGACGGGGGGCAAAAATTAAAAGTCTAGTCTCTAGGTCAAGTAGGGTATCATATGAAAGGGTAACATATTTCTTTTATTTTTTTTTACTGTGCCTAAATTTCGTTTTATCAAGAAAACTATATGTACAAGTAACCGTATATATAAGTATATACAATTAATCTTATTTTGGCGTCGGTGACATATGTATAAAGAATGTGTAAAATATTGAAAAGTGACGATTTTAGTAAGTTGTGACACGATGGCACCGACACCAAAATAACATTAATTGTATATACTGTATAGATTGAGTATACAAACGGTTACTTGTAAGTAAATTGAAGAAACTGAATTATGGCTTTATTTTTTTACTTTTTAGTTTTTTTTTTAGAGTCGGTTTTATTTTTTTGTTAAAAAGTTTATTTATTTTACACTTTTTAGTTACTCGTTACTTAAAAGTGTATCTCATGACGATTTGAACAAGCCCAAACACGGCTAGGATAGATTATTTTATTACATAGATCTGGTGCCTACCTTCCGGCTCCATTATCAAATCAATTCGATGGTACCATTTTCACCAGGAACATTTAAGTTTGTGAATATGAAGTTGCTTAGCTAAATTAATCAAGATATCTTATATCTTACCCGTAATTCATTTATCATTGGGGAGTTCCGATGGCATTCTGTGGTCTTCTTCATCAGTTCCACTTCACCAATTTACACCTTCTGAATGAACATTCTTGACTTTATCAATAAATTACCGAAAGCGCCCTATAATATTTGAAGAGTTCCCTCGATTTCTCCAAGATTCCATCATCAGATCCCGAATCAGTGCCAACGGGACCGACTCGGAGTTATACCCTTTCGATTAAAAAAATAAATTGAAAATCGGTTCACGGTTCTCGGAGATATCGAGTAACATACATACAAAAAAAAATTAGGTCGATTTGAGAACCTCTTCCTTTTTTGAAGTCGGTTAAAAAAAGGACGACAATATCTAAAATGAACAATTTTTGTTTCAAACATGCACATTTACTCTCAAGTTCCAGATATTATTGACATAGATTTTAGATGCGTATAAAAATACGTCCAGTCTGCCACCTTTACATCCATAAAATTGGGTCACGACTGTTTACACTTCGGCAATATAACAATTATTCTGACGTTATGTCGTAAATTAATTTAGTAACCAGACAATTCAAATAAGCCAGCTGAAATTACATTCACCGCTAGGTTTGGGGTAAGGGTCAAACAAATCGATATAACCAAAGCCGCCTGCCAGGTACTGGATATGAATAGTTAAGTAGCTTGCAGTTGGGTAATTGCAATATATGTACCTACTAAATAATAAATGTATTTACAGTCTGCACCAAATAGTTTGTAGCGATACCACTAGCCACATATATCGGAACAGATCTTTATTTGCATAGCAGTAAGGGTGTGTTACGATATATTTGGTCACTTTGATTGCTACTAACTTTTATTGATATGAGGCTGACTGTACAAGTTAATCTTCTACTGACTCCTACTTAATGGTGGCTTACGCAGCGTATAATAAACGTAATTATTTATTATTTAAACATAGCTGAGCTTTATGAAACGCGCCACACTTGTTAAACCATGTTTAAAATCGAACGGAAAAATGTACAAGAAATGGAAAAGGAAGTAATATTTCTTGGGAATGCTGGTGAAGTGAGAACCATCTTTTTAAACAGGGGATAAAATATGAGACGAAAGTATAATCAAAGAAATAGTTAAAAATTTAAAACCTTTTATACACACAAGTACGTTGAATAAGTCATTCAAATTAAAAGTAAGGAGTGCATTTTAAGGTTCCGTAGCCAAAATGGTAAAACGGAACCCTTATAGTTTCGTGATGTCCATCCGTCCGCCGTCTGTCCGTCCGTATGTCACAGGCATTTTACTCAAAAACTATGCATGTAACTGAAACAGATTTTTTTTTTCAGCGAATATCAATGCGTGCCCCCTCCGATTTCAAACTTAAATCGCAAAAGCCTGATCATTTAAAACATTATTTTTCGTTTTGATTTAGGTTAGAGTGGAACAACAAGATTAAATTCTAAATAAAAGTTTGAAATCGTACTCAAGTCCGGTTTTTGGGTCAAGTTAGCGGCAATGTTAATAATTTAAATAGGTAACTTGACAGTTTTTAATTAAGTCGTGCAAGTTGTAGATGAAGTAATAAATTATTTTTTGTAATTTTTTTAAGTACGTCTACTTTTTATGTTTAATAGGCTAGCTATTTTATCAATACGAGCGGCATTTATGTTTGTCAAAATATTTGGTAAGATTTGCACGATATTTTCATAATAACCGAAAATGGCGTTTTTTTGCGGTACTACCAACGTAAAGTAAAATAAAAAAAGATCATTAATGACGTAAACGCAATGCAGGAATGGACACAGATTATTCTTAGAGGATCCAAATATTTTATTTTACCAATAAACATTGTCAATATGCCCCAACAAAAGAAGCTAATTATTTATATTGTAACAGTTGCCATAAGTAAAATTATTCTGTATTTCTTAGCTTAGCTTTAAAATATATTTTTTTTCGTTTATGGTACTATGATCACTGGTGCCACTACGTTAATTCAATTAATTTCATTTCAATTTATTCAGAAGCAATATACATTGTGTTTGAAATATTAAATAAGGTAGATGTAGGTAGAATAATTACATTATACAATTAAAATTACATACTTAACGAATAAAAATAAATAAAATTTCCATACATAGAATCCCAACAAAAATTACAATAAAATCTATTAATATCTAAATGTCTCATAAAACACATTGCATTAAAAAAAAATGTTTATAACGTAATATGTCCATAAACTATTATTAATAATCAATAAGAAATTAATTCTTAAGCCTTCCTGAATAAACTCCTCTAACACTGTAGAGAGACGTGGATAAAAAATGTCTTAACTTTTTTCTCTAAAAAATATTAGAATTCTTTATAATTTTAAGTTCCATAGGTAGATTATAGAAACATTTGATGGCTTGCTACAAGTCAATAAAGTGCCAACTAAACTGAAGGCTTGCCAGCTGAATGCCGCTCGACATATTTTTTGCCGGCATTCCGCGGAAATTGGCGGTCATCTCATCACACGAGTATACTCCATTTTCCGCAAGTGTCATTATCGCCGTTGTAAAATCAACACGTTTACAGAATTACGATAATGGCTCCCTTTGCAGCGCTCGCAATAAATTCCCATTTCGAAATGTAAGTAGTTTTCCGGGTTTTTTATACTCAATTTACAATGTATAGCAGTTGAGAACTAATTAAAATTTCATAGTATTCGAGCAGGTACTCTTAATTAGAATTTATAATTAAAACTTGCCGTTTCAGTTTTAATATTGTTTGTAAAGTTTTTGTAATAGATTTTAGTCTATAAAATGAATAAGGTCAGATACTAAACGATCAATTTGGTAGCGAGTGACAATTCTATTAGGAGCACAATTGTTATTGTTGGGTTATATTTCTTTTGCAATAATTAATTGAATGATTCACGCTTGTCCGGTGCGGTGTTTACAAAACATACTTTTCTCATACGGCCGGTAAGAAGCAATTGTGATAACGTGACCTATTTTGAATTTAGTGCACCTATTGTGACGTTTTTAGCCTTGGATCGTATTTTTAGACAGATATTGAGTAATGTATTCAATACCTTATTAAACAGAAGTAGCTACTATACTGGATGATTTTGGGGTCGTGATCTCTCGTGCTAGGGGTTGATGGGGAGGGTCCCACTGAGCATCTTTCACTATGGGGCCAACCACGAAATCACAAAAAAAATATTTGTTTCATATATTTAGGATAATTAGCGATCAATTAACTATCAATTAACGCTTAATTAGGTATTTTATTTCTCGATTTCTGTGGCTCCATAGTGAAAGTTGCTCAGTGTGACCTTCTCCATCACCCCCTGGCAATCGAGATCACGACCCTAAAATCATGCAGTATATAGGTATATAGATAGATTAGTCAGCTAAACTGAAATCAAAAGGATTGCTAAACTTAAGAAGCAATGGGCCAGATAGAACCGATGGCCGTTGGGGCCAACGAGTTCTTGAATGACGACCAAGCACTCCAATGCAGCGTGGGCCTACCCACCACAAGGTGGACTGATGACCTACTTAAGTCCTCTGGATGTGGGCGGCACAGGACCCGTCATGGTAGCGCTTTTGGGGAGGCGTACGTCCAGCGGTTTAACATCTATTGGTTGATGATGATGATGAAACTTAGTAGCAAGGAAATAACAAAATTGAGAGGTATATGCAAAATCAGTTCAGTAAAATGTGTCAGTTGGACTTATTAATGAAGAAACTTATGACATGCGTTCATTACTTAATTTTTTTTTTGTTAGCTGATTGTATGCACCTTAAGACAATCTCGGAATTAAAATATAATATAAAATATGATAGTTGTGCTGATTTAATACTTTTATTCTTCTTGTTCATTGTGACATATCCTCAAAGGATGTCGGCGATTATCTTCCGAAACCTGTTCCTGTCTTGTGCGAGTCTGCAAAGACTGGCAGTGCCATTAATGTTGGACCAGCTTTTGATGTTGTCTAACCAGGTTAGCTTTCACCTTCCTCTGCTCTTCTTACCATCGATTTTGCCTTCCCAGATGTTTCTGGTTATGTTGTATTTGTCGCGTCTATAGATATATCCAAATTATGAGGTTACTCGTTTCTGTACTGTGCTATAAATTTCCAGGTTTTATTTATTCTATTTAAAACTTCGATGTTTGACATTTTATCTCTCCAAGAAAATTTTACCATTCTTCGGTATAGCCAAGCAACATTTCGAATGCATTGATTTTAGCCGCCATGTTCTTATTAATGATTCATCCTTAGATACCATAAAGAAATATCGACAGTACCTAGGCATTTGACCATTCGCTATCTATTTAAGCTTTAACTTACTATCTTTGTTTGCATAAAGTTTCTTCATTTTCATGAACTCTAGCAATTTTAATTCTGATACGTATTTCTTTTTCCGGATCCCATTTCTCATTAAGAGTGAGCTACTCAAAAATACTTTAATAGAGTTTCCATTTAACGTAAAAAAATTAGCTTAGCATTATACAGCATTTTAATATCAACATTTTTGCTTTTAACTGCTTTGCTTTAAGTTGTTTGAATCTAAATTATTTTGAGGTCATCGTAAATATGAAATAAAATAATTTTGATACACTAAAAAAATTGGTTGTCAGTAAGCAGTGTTTTGATATTTTCTGCTGAACTTGTAGATTGCAAAGGGTAGTCGAAAATTATTTAGGCACATGAACATTCAATGTCAAACACAGTTAATGAATTTCAGATTTCATGCGGACCGTTCCTGTTTTCCGACTCGTTACACAATGAATATGAATAATCGATAGGTCGAGTCATCAATCGGCGTCGGCTGTTTTTATTCGTTTCGAATATTTTCAAGTGATTTGAAACGGTTATAGTCCAAAAGGTTTTGCAAATTTTAAAAATCCGCGTCAATTGGTGGTCGGTTTGCGTCTCTCGTATAAAACACGTGTGTTAGTATTGGTACATATTCGAAATTAGAGGTAGAAATATACTGGCCCCTCAGGCAAATTGTGAAATCTGAAACGAAGTCATGTCCAGACCAGATCCATGATTGATACAAGTATATGTATCAAATTATAGTGGTGACGAGCCATACATTAACAAGTTTGGTGAATATAACAAATACTTTAATTTAAAACATTTCGATAGTATAAATAGTTCGTTACTGCTACTAATATAATGGTGTTCTTGAATTCACCAGTATCAATATCTGCCATAACAAAGCGGGTGAAAATATCTGACTCGTCCTAACGGCCCTAAAAATAGAGTAGTGTCAGATATTTATGCGCGCTTTGTTGTGGCAGATATTAATGCTGGTGACTGTGTACTTTAGGGTTAAAACAGACTGTATTTTGTCTGCAAATTAGATAGTATATGAGAACTGTACGCCTACTGCGAGTCAGCTCGCAGGTTCAAATATGATATGACGAAAAGTCTATTCGCATACAAGTAGGTTTCAAATTCAAATTATTTATTTGTTCAACACAGGTTTAGGTACAGTACAGAGTACATAAGGTATATATATATACCATATATAGGTTGGAGTATCACTGTGCTGCGCCGCGAGGCATACAATACACCCCTTTAATCGCCATTAAAGGGGTGTAACATGCAAATCTACAGGTCCCATTAATTGCAGTCTGTTAGATATTCGTTAACACTATAACAAGCTTTGTTTACTAGAAAGTGATTTAACATATTTAGAAAGTGGTTTGCATAAGTGGTCGCTATTGTAGAAATAGTAACGCTACGAAACGCTTGTTTCTTGTTTAACTTGGTAAATAAATCATAAACTTTGCTGATGGAATGTGTGAAAATGTAAATTATTATGGATATGGTTTCAACTCGCAAGGAAGTGCACTTACTTATGTCAAATGAATAAAACCAATAATTTCATCTATATTTCCTATATAAAATACATATACCTAGATAACGACGTATACTAGTATTCATAGTGGCATTACGAGCACCTATTACCTATAAGTATCATGCTATCACGTCGAATGCTTTCGGAGGGAAATATTCGATAGAATCCAGCGTCAGTCGTGATTCTACTATTGATATTGCCTTGCGTACGTCGAAATCAATTTTCGCTGTACAGCTGTGACGGTGACATGAATGCGCAATCATCTAGCAAATGGCACCCAGACGCGGAACTCGAGTGTTATTGCACGACTTAGCTCGAGCCAGATGCGACCAGGTGAGGCCTACAAGTACAGTCGAGAGGGAACATAGCTTCTTAAGAATCATATCCTGTGTCTACTTAATACTTATACAATCTGACATAAACTGGAAATGTCACCGAACATACTGCTATTATTACATTAAAAGTTGTAAAGATGATGTGTCTGTGCATCGAAGATAAATTTGCGCTGTGCAGCCGTGAGAGTGTCATAAATGCGCAATCAGCCAGTAAATGAAACTCAGACGCGGAACTCGAGTGTTATTGCACGACTTAGCTCGAGCCAGACGCGACCAGGTGAGGCCTACAAGTACAGTCGAGAGGGAAAATAGCTTCTTAAGAATCATATCCTCTGTTTACTTAATAAAATGCGACATAAACAGAAAATATTATCGAATATACGGCTATTACTACATTTAAAGTTGTAAAGATGATGTGTCTGTGCATAGAAGATTAATTTGCGCTGTGCAGCCATGACGGTGACATGAATGCGCAAAAATTAACATTAACAAAAAATAATATTAACAAAAATATGCCCAATCTAGCAAATGTCATTATTGCATAACTTAGCTCGAGCCAGATGCGACCAGGTGAGGCCTGCGTGTATAGTCAAGATCACAACTCCTTTATATACTGCTATTTACTTCACATATAGTTTTTTGACAGTGATATGTTACTATACAGAGCGTAAATCAGAAAGACTAAACGTGGAAAGCAGCGAATTAAAATTAGTATGGATACGAATAACGATAGACATAGAAGAAAATAAGTTAAATCCAATAACCTACAAATTATTGAGCAAAACTCACCGCCTTCCGAAATTCAGAGCACTAGCCTTACCGAATATATAGTAACATAGATTGAATATAATCTCGTGATCCAGAATATGATGAAAAAGGACCGTTAAGATATCCTAACATAATTGTAACAGCGGGTAGACCTTCGGCTTGACTGACACATCTTGACTCAGTATGTCTAAACTTATCATCCTCCTGAAGAAATAGACATCAACCACGAAATTTAATTGTCCTTAGAATCGCTCCAGTAACTCGTCTTGCACTGTCTAATGCCCATAATTAGTGATCATCCTCCTCAGCCGAAAGGCCACTGCTGGGCAAAGTCGCCCCTACGGATCCCCACAACGACCGGTCGTTCGCCGCCCTCATCCTACGGTTTCCCATGATCCTGACCATGGTCCATCTTGTTGGGACCTTCCGCTGCGCTGTGTCGCCCAAGTACGCGATCGCCACTCAAGAACCTTTCTACCCCAGTGTCCATCGGTTCTACAAGCAATATGCCTGTCCCACTATCACGTATGTCTAAAAACTTAACTGTTTAGTGGTAGGTACCTGACATCGAAATCGATCGGACATTAGACTTGAAGTCAGTGAATAAGGATGCGAGCAGTCATTATGTCACTAAATATGTACAGTGAAAAATAATTGTTCATTATGATTAAAACCTTACTGCCGTGCTTGGTACCCTCTCGATTGCGATGTATCACATCGCATATCAACCCCGCCGTCTTGCGGTCCGATCAACTCCATCTAATTAGCATCGAAGCGTGTAGTTGCGGTTGCGCACTAATCGCACCATAAAATGAGCTTCGAACGGCAACGACGTACTAGATAAAGATAATGGGGTACTTCCCATTTGTTCTATATATAACTGTGACGTCAGAGATATAACTGTTAACACGTTTTCGTCCTAAGAGTTCAAGGACTTATAAAACCAAAACTTGGAATAAAGAACAGTGCCCTACCTTAGGTAATGGCCACACAATATACCCATATTAAAGTCCTTGGAATGTACTGAAACATCTCGAGTTGTACTAATCTAAACAAGTTTCGAATCTCACGGTGACAGCCGTGTAACATTTTTTTTTTGAACTATGTAGTACAGTGTGAGACCTGAGTTCAGTGTTAAATGTGAAACTGAATGGAATTTCTTTGATCTGAATTTTAAATTTTCACATGAACGCTTCCAACGAATAGAGTTAAAAGTTCAATAGGAAACCCATAAAGTAGTAACTGAGACATGCTATACCCATATATTCACAGAATAGAAGTAATGCTGCAGTTTGCAGACGAAAACGTGATTTCAAAGAAGGAAGGAAATGAATGAGCTCGGCTAATAGGAGTTAAGAGCTATAAAGGACCTCAGTGCGTGTGCGTGACCATAGTGGTTACATTTGTAATTCTGTATTGAGCCACACGAAACTGACCGCGGCACGCAGGCGACAAAAGCCCGTTTTAAAAAAATATTATCGTTTACTTTGCGTTATGACGTTGGGCTCCTCACAATATAAATAAAAGAAGGATTAGGTCATTTCAGCAAAATATGCCGTGTAGGTATGCAATGTGAGCTGGTCCCGTACAATGTGGTTAGTATCGACGATCTTGTGAGCATTGTGGGAAGAGACTAAGCAAGCCTACGCTTGTCGCGCGATATAACATCACCCGTCTTTGTCGTATTGTATAAAAAAAAAACCGGTCAAGTGCGAGTCTGACTCGCGCACCTAGGGTTCCGTACAAACTTTCACTTATTCCGACTTAACTTGCCGCTTGAGTTAAGTTTGCCTCTGATATCTATTGTGTCACATACAAATGAGGGGCAAACTTAATGTAAAAATAAAAATATTTGGTGATTAAAAACAAAGTAAGACAGATAGATATATAATATATATAGATAATTTCGTGTGTAATATTCATATTAAATTACATAATTGCAGAAAATTCCAGATTTTCGCTTGGTAAACGTCGGAAATACGGGGGGGGGGGGTGTTTTATTTCACATTTTCCTTCATAAAACAAAATCTAATAAAAAAAAATAAGTTCAAAAATGTACAGATCAAGCCCTTTCATTTGTCCCCCCCCCCCCCCCTCATATAGGTCGTTTTTTATTATTTTTAAAATGTGACCATGTTTATAAATATTCCAAATCTCAAATAGATAGCATAAGTAGTTTTTGAGATATGGCGCTCTAATAGTTGGACCGACAGACAGACAAAGTCGCACCATAAGGATTAATATTTTTCATTTTTTACCATTTTTGGTACGGAGCCCTAAAAAGGCAAAAACAAAGAGTCGCGTATCACAGAGTTGTGCCAGAGGTGCAGAACTGGACGTCGCGCCGTTGGACATTCTTGAAAAGTCACAGCCTTGGCTTTGGACTTGACAGTGAAGGTTCTTCGACTGGGATGATGGTTGTGCTTGAACTCAACTGTCTAGAATTTTCACAGTTGCGTAGGACAAAAAAGAAACATTCTGACGTGTTATCCATTTTTAAAAGGATTACGTAAAGACGATAATCTTGAGACAGAATAAGACGAAATATTAAATGACATCCATCAAAGTCAAGACAAACGTAGCCTTCATTTAGTCGAAGACAGCCATGTTAACGTACGCGTGAATAAATAAAGACAGTAACTTGACTCTTAGCCGTAGGATCGTCGTGAATATGGTATTTTTTGAAATAAAACAATTTAACGGATTATATCGCGTATAGATAATATACGCGATATAATCCGCCCTTCTGGCACATGTGTAACTGTCTTTACAGCTTAGGCCCATCTGGCATGTATGTACACCTTTATTTGTTTTTTTTTTTTAAAAAAAAGTGTAATTTGCACAAATTGTAACTTTGACAGAGGAAAATACATCATACAACTGAACTACACATAGATCACTAGCAGCACTATATCAATTGAATAATAAATCTCACGTTTTGTTAACGAATAGTTAGTATGGAAAGTGAATTGAAGCCTTCTAGCTCAAAACAGCTAGCCACTGCTAGCTCATCAGTTGGTTTGACTCAAAGACTACTAAGTCTTTGAGTCAAACCAACCCTTCTGGTTGCTAGGCAAAACCTTACGTTTCACTTCGGTTCATCATCGGCACTTCAGAACCTCTGAAATGGTCGTATGAAACGAACTAAAAAAAAAGTGAATTGAAGCGGAAACGTAATTAAGACTAACTTTGAACTTACATAACAGCAAAGCCTCTTTTCTAGTGGGTTAGTGTGACCCACAGACGGGAAGGCCATCCAAGGAATCATAGTAAAAACGCTGACTGCAAAGTGTATGGACTATCAAAGTTGGATGAACAGTTCTACTTAACATGGGATACAAAGAGACCTGACAACAGATACAGCGTTTAGCTAATCACTATCTAGATACATTAGTAGAATACAATGTGACTACAATTTCTGTACAAAGGAAAGAAAAGTAAGTCATGAGAGGAAGCACTGTCTCAAACTTCTGTATTGTATACTACTAGCTTCTGCCCGCGACTTCGTCCGCCTTAAATTCGTTTATCGCGGATAAGGGCATTTTTCCGGGATAAAAATTAGCCTATGTCCTTCCCCTGGACTCAAACTATCTCCATACCAAATGTTATTTCAACCGGTTCAGCGGTTTTAGCGTGAAGAAGTAACAGACAGACAGACAGACCGACACATTTTCACATTTATAATATTAATAGCTTTTGCCCGCGACTTCGTCCGCCTTAAATTCGTTTATCGTGGATAAGGGCATTTTTCCGGGATAAAAAGTAGCATATGTCCTTCCCCTGGACTCAAACTATCTCTATACCAAATTTCATTCCAATCGGTTCAGCGGTTTTAGCGTGAAGAAGTGACAGACAGACTCATTTTCACATTTATAATATTAATAGCCTCTGCCCGCGACTTCGTCCGCCTTAAGTTCGTTTATCGCGGATAAGGGCATTTTTCGGGGATAAAAAGTAGCCTATGTCCTTCCCCGAAACTCTAACTATCTTCATACCATATTTAATCCAAATCGGTTCAGTGGTTTAAGCGTGAAGAGGTGCCAGACAGACAGACAGACAGACAGACAGACGCACTTTCGCATCTGTAAAATTAGTATGGATAGTATGGATTAGTATGGATTATAAAGTTGTAAAAATTCAATATCATGAAACGACTTAGAAAACATTTGCTTAAAAATAAGTGAATTGGGTTATTTGAGGTCACTGAAACGAACTGAAGTGAAAATGAGTGTTGCGATTTTTCTCCTCTGTACCGATAAAAACTGTCGTATATAAGCGTACCTACAATATTGGGAGGAGTGTGGGACCTAGCGACGATATCACCCTTGACACTGGACGACGTGGCAATCTCAACCGGTTGTATCTCCTTCCAATACACGCATTTCCCGAGTCTTTATACTGTTATTGGATAATTGATAATTGTATAGGGGCTTGCGTCTTTGTGATTGTACTCCACACGGCATTGTTCCGACAACAAGCTGCAATGGCTTTGAATACTTTGTCGATGTTTGTTAAAACCGCATTGTGTTGCATCTATTCTGAGATGTGTGTGATGAATGGGGTTGCACTAGATTGGATTGTGGCGAAATTGTACAGCTGGCAGACGTTTTAAATTTATGATTTCCACGTACATAGGTCGTTCGTCACGCATCTGAGGGACTACTCTGAAATTCGATATTCGAAGTTCGTATTGCGCCATTTCACTCACTCAAATACAGTTTAACATGAGAGCGAGAGGCATCGAATTTCAGTGTAGCCCTTCTGTACATCCATTGGGATAAAAATATGTTGCGATATTTTTGATACGTTAATGTCGGCCTCGTATCTCTAGATGGCCTCGTTAACACTCGGCCATCAATAACTACTCGGCCGGCAATCCCCTATTTCGCAGCCTTTGCAGCAATGTACTATCAGTCTAATTTCAGAACTTACATTACAACTCTAGATCTAGTTATGTTATGTACACCAAGCTTACAATGCGTTGAGAGTGTGTTGCGATCTTTTGTGTCACATTTGTAACGTAAAGCGGTGTAGTCACGTTGAAAAGATCGCCTGCGACTTTGCAATTTTAACGTAGCTCCAATTACGCAACATCAGCGTATTGTAAGCTTGGTGTGAAAATTGCTCCTCAAGAACACTTCTTACAAGTAATTACAGCCCAGCAACTTCTTAGTACTCGGCGTTTACATCGTGAGTAACCGCTTATGTAATCGTGCTCTGCCGCGATATTAGCTATGGTTCAAGAAAATCTATTCGGATGTTTGAAAATTATCAGGTTTTTTTCTAAGTGAGTCAGGGGTTTTTCTGTTTTTTTTTACCGGCACACCTAATGTAATTAAAAAAACTACCGTGAAAATCAGACATATCTATATTACTCACTTTCACACTCGGCTTTTACAACGTGAGTAACCGCTAATGTAATCTAAATATTTTTCAAACAGCTGAATCGATTTTCTTGAACCATAGCTAAGGAACTCATTGAAATCACATTTCAAAGACAAAAAACGTAATTCAAATCGGTCCAGCCGTGCAACTGATGCCACAGACAGATACACGTACATGACAAACGAGTAACCCGAGCCAAGCTTTATCATCGAATGTAGAGCCTAATTGGACCATATAAAGTGGTACAACATGGGGTCCGAAAATGCGTAATTACAATAAATGTCAACATTTCACGACTATCACGGTTTAATGATGTGATGTGTGATATGGCCACTATTTAATACTTTTATACGTGTGTATCATACCTGCATGCTTTTTGACCGGTTTGTATTGTTTTACAATAAGTTTGGTACCTTATTACATTTCTTTATTGAGTGTAATTCGTGTTGAATACACGTATACCTCAGCGTTAAGTCACATCGTTATTGCACGCGAAACTATAAAAAAAAGTTAATTTCTCAACTGCACGTTAATGGATCTATATCGGAAACCCTAACGTCATTTGTCAAGATTTGTCCTAATGTATCGTTTGTCATAACGCATTATTTTACGAAACTGTAACTAACCTAATCCATACGATGATCATTTAAAAAATCCTGAAAAATTTACGTTCTCTGAAAAAAATGCGTTATGAAAAATGATATTAGGGCAAACGGCATTAGGGATTCCGAAGGAGACCGGAACGTTAATATACTCCAATGAGGCACTAAACTAGATGGTTAAAGTCTGTTGGGTTACTTGTTCCCAACGTGTATAAACATATACAATACTAGCTTTTGCCCGCGACTTCGTCCACCTTAATTTCGTTTATCGCGGATAAGGGTATTTTTCCGGGATAAAAAGTAGCCTATGTCCTTCCCCGGCACTCAAACTATCTCCATACTAAATTTCATCCAAATCGGTTCAGCGGTTTAAGCGTGAAGAGGTATCAGACAGACAGACAGACAGACAGACAGACAGACAGACAGACAGACACACTTTCGCATTTATAATATTAAATATGGATACATGGACACAGATATGGATAATTATTTGGGTTCCTCACGAGCACGTTACGTCATACTTTAACACCCCAATTATTTGTCGCGGTTTTAACGGCCTTTGGGTAGACGGGCCCTTAGTTGAAATCAGTTATATACAGGTCAACAAGCTGCCTTTCATTTTTCTAAAATGTCAGTGGTTACTTTTTCATACAAATCAGGTATAAACTATCTTTTATGTGTTCGCTGGTATCTAATCGAGACGAAGCCAATCGGCCGGAAGCTGTCAGCTGCCGCTGGTCGACAGACAACGAGGTTTTGCTCTATAAAACGGAAGTCATAATAAAATGTAATGGATTCTGAACGGTTCTTAGAATATTTATAGCTGATCGAAATGCTGTTAAGGAAGTTGAGTGTATTATTTAACTTAACTAAGTCATTTTGCGAATAATACACTTGGTAACAATGAAAATGGGCGTTCTTTATATGGAAAATTTGTTTAAGAAGGTATACTCGTTTTCATTGTTCTCGTCTTGATTAAATTTTAAGACGAGTTAAGCTTTGCAAACCTTTACTTTGAAGATGAAGAGAGTGAGATTGAAACGTGAATCTTTTACCGACCGACGACCGGTTTAGCTCAGTGTTAGTCACGTTGCCTGCAAAGCTAAAGGTCCCCGGTTTAAATCCCGGAATGGGCAAATATTTGTGCGATGAGCATTAATATTTGTTCCTGAGTCTTGGATGTTTTCTATCTAAATATATCTATACTATTAAAAAGTAGTAAAAATGAAATGTCTGTACATTGAAGATATTTAAAAAAAACCGGCCAAGAGCATGTCGGACCATGCTCAATATAGGGTTCCGCAGCCAT
The DNA here is from genome assembly GCA_905404275.2 of Hedya salicella. Lineage (NCBI taxonomy): Eukaryota > Metazoa > Arthropoda > Insecta > Lepidoptera > Tortricidae > Hedya > Hedya salicella. The sequence continues at coordinate 12,807,601 of FR990112.1, read as the reverse complement.
TTATACAAAAAAATGCACTGAAAAAAATACGATATGAAAAAAAAACACTAACAAAAGAGCGTATCTCCCCGGCGCTTACGTCCTTTTGCTGAGACGCGCGGTTTTTTGGCAATAACTAAAAAACGGTATGTCCGATCATGTTGAAAACAATTTTCGTTGGAAGTATTAATTAAGCTTTATATTTGTAATTTTTTTCATATTATTTGAACATACCATTTAGAAAATAGAGGGGGGGGGGGTGGGACAATTTTTGCAACTTTCGGAGCGACTATTTCCGAAAATATTCACTAAATCAAAAATTTTTTTACAAACATCAAAGTGTTTTTACAACATCTGTCGAATGATGTGCCACACATTGATATTTGCTGAAAAAAAATTTTTTTCAGTTTCGGTTACATGTATGGAGTGCCTCCCCTCGGAATATATATATTTTTTATTTAACTATCAAACTAAGTAGCGGCTTACACAAGACATCTATACCTCAAATTTCATCAGTATAGGTCTTATTGTTTCTGAGTAAAATGCCTGTGACATACGAACGGACGGACATGACGAAACTAGAAGGGTTCCGTTTTTGCCATTTTGGCTACGGAACCCTAAAAGTTATTGTAACGGACTATTTGGAGATAGAAATATTTTTTATTTTTATTTTTATTTTTGGATGTTTGTATGTCGTTCCAGCGTCACCACGCCAAGTCTGCTAAACAGATTTCAATTTTTTTTGGTACACGAGTAGCTAGGTATCTCCAAACAGTTATGGTTTACTTTTCCCCGACTTCGCTAAAGAAAAGAAGAGGGTTATGATTTTTTTCTCCTCCGCGGACGAAGTTTGCGGGCACCTTCTAGTAAGTAGATATATCTATTAAATATATCGTCACCTAGTCACTCATAACACAAGCCTTATTGAGCTTATCATGGGATTAGTTTGATTTGTGTTAAATTGTCCTGTAATATTTATTTATTTATTTTCATTAGCTAGGCCAGCACCAAACAGTTACGCGATGGGAAGTAGGTGGAAGAACACAAGCCTTATTGAGCTTATCATGGGATTAGTTTGATTTGTGTTAAATTGTCCTGTAATATTTATTTATTTATTTTCATTAGCTAGGCCAGCACCAAACAGTTACGCGATGGAAAGTAGGTGGAAGAAAGCAAAAAAATTGTGAGTACTAATTTGTGAATGCTATGGCTATACATGCAAGATTTTCAATCGACAGTTAGATACGTCTTATCTGTGGACACAGAGAAGTCAGAAAAATAAATGAATTAAAAGAAGGTAACTGATACTCATTTTTTTGTTTGTTTTGAAGACATACTTAATAACAAGTATAGCCTACTCATAAGAAACTCTGCATGAATATAAATTGCGACACTTGGACCGGACCCAGTCAAGTTTCAACATTGTTTCTGCAATTTTAACAAACTTAATATCCACGATGTAAATTATAACAAATGAAGGTAATTAGTCCGGTAAGACGTTATTATTTCATGAACTACCATGAGTGTTGCAGTATGTAAAATCAGTGCTTTGAAACTTTCCGGCCCAATTTTATCATGTCCTGTTAGTTATTAAAGAGTGATTAAGTATAGTCATATCAACTATTTGAGAGGCGTAATGACATGATACAATTGTGCCTAAGTTATTTTATAAAAAGTTACTTCTTTGAGTAATACGATACGCATCTATTTCTGAACGAATGTTTCACGTTACTACGTGTGTATTCTATTAGTACTCGAATCTATCTCCAGAATTCCAAAAGTGATAAAAAACATAAATCACAAAATGTTTAAAAAATTAAAAGAACCCACCAATTGTAAAAATCGACTTATTTCAGATTTTAGGAAAACAATCTCCAGAAGCACCTGATGGTAAGTGATGACGATAGCTTACAGGTTCAGTAATAGCCTACTTATTTTCGGAAAATCAGATTGAGAAGTTAAAAGACATCAGTACAACAGGGGGCTCTGCTCCTGACTTCAAGGCAGAAAATTACCAATAATGGTTTGTGGCAGGAACACATTAGATTTTCTTGAAAGACCGAGTCAATATACTCGTAACATGAACTTTTGAATTTTAAATGTAAATCACGTAATGCGTCATTTTGATAAGAGCTAATTATCCATGTCCATTCAAGGGATGATTCTTACCGGAAAATATAACTCATGAATAAACTAGAGAAATTCTAAATTGAAAAAAGACTGTGATAAATGAATGTAATTAGCCCGTTATTATTTACGAAACCCCATTAGCGAGGCAGCGTAATTGTGTAGCATCGGAATAGTTAACAAGCTTGGCGCTTTAAAGGAGTTAGGGATGTTAAGTTATTAAGCATTCGCGAATTAGCGCTGTAACGAGCTCTTTGTAAGTCCGTACGTATGCAGTGATTTGGCGTCTACAGTAGAACTGTAAATATTTTCCTTTATTATCTACTTAACTAGCATTTGCACGTGACTTCGTCTGTACAATTCGAATTTTGCATGACAATTTGATCAAGTTTCATAGAAATTTTATTTCTCCATATCACAGCCATAAAATTTCAACAAATCTGTTTATAGTACACTTCAACGGCTCTACAGGAATACTTCTTTTAAGTACCTTCAGCAGTTGTGGGTGTCAGTTGTGTCAATAGTTCATGTTACTGTTTTATATGGTGAAAAAGTTAGTTTTTAAACTAAAATCAAAGCAAAATAACATAAATTATCATTAAAATCATTCGCCTCTATCTATGTATACTCTCAAAATATTTCCACAATACGTGCTGTCAATACAAATCTTGTTTGTTTACAGATAATAATCTGTGCAAATTGTCTTACTGTGTTTATGTATTCTGTGTCTAATTCTGCGTAGGCTTTACTGAAATACACTTTAGTCCAGGAGGGAGCTGCCTCGTAAATTAATACTAAAAACAACCTACAATTAACGCAACCACTGATTACAAAAATTTCGAAACTTGCGAGATAAAATAAATGTTCTTGTAGGTTTCCAAGAAAACTGTACATCAATTTATGCATCCCCAAGCATTTCCTAATTGGTTACCAATATTTTAAAGATGATTGATTCTTGAATGATGGTTTGTTAATTCATTTTCATACTTAAAAAATGTATACTCGTTCGAATCAAAAATAATCTATAATGTTATTGTTTATGATGAAAAACATTGGTAACAAAATAGGAAAGGGTTTTTGTGACAGTTAACATACGTATACATAACTATGTATGTTTTTAGAAATGATCTCTTGTTATGAATTTATAGTTGTACGGCCATCTCAACTAGGTCCGAGAGAAAACGTCGTTGACTTTCCATAGAAATCCTACATCCGTTAAGATTTTTCTTGGAAGCATAATATCAGTGCGGAATATGGAGGTTACAATTTTATAATACTCGTAGGTAGTACAGTAAGCTTCATAATTCATAATTCTGTCGTAATTTCTTGCAGTGTTGGGATAACAAGATGCTTTTGAAATTGATATAGGGTTAGATCGTATAACTTGTAACTTTCTCACAATTCAACATAATAAATTTCAGGTTACTAACTACATGTATATACGAATCTTATACATCCCAATTGTTGAATCACAATGATGTTGATTTAAACTTACACAATATTCACTTATTACCTAAATATAAACGAGACTTGATGGCGTCTAATTATAACTGAGAGATGGACGACATTGTCTGTTTTTTTCCTAAAGAGGCATGCTTTAATGACGACGTGTGCAATTTGATCTACTTTAAAAATCTGTAACTTTTTAAATATATGCTTCGCAATATATTTAAAAAGTTCCTTTGAATTAGTATTTCACATTAGTCTATTTTATACCAACAAAAATATGTTTACAAAAAGTATTTTTATTCTAGTTTTTAGAACTTGCAAGTTGCAATGTAATTAAATATGTAGTATGGTGGAAACTTGCAGATAAAATTTGAACTACTTCCCGGTTTCCAATTGACCTAAAATTTTGCATACTCATGTAATTTTGGTGACAATGCAATAGTATGATACCATCGAGCTGATCTGACGATGGAGCAGGAAGGTTGTCATTGGAACGATGTAAGAAAATAATTCAATCCTACCGAGTTTGGGATGACATTCAAATAAAAATACAGTCGGCCATAAAAGCTCGTCACAAAAATGATTTTTTTGGCAGAAACTTATTTGTGATTATAATACCAATTCCCAAAACTTCTTTGTATGTTATCAGAAAGTACAGTTAACTAATCCGTATCTTTCTTTTACCTAGAACGATGATGTGGAAATCCAATGAAATGTAATGCATTTGTAGCTTCAAACGAGCATGCAGCGTTGCTCCGTACAAAGCACGTTCCACATTGCCTGCCTTGCAAATGGATTGATTCGATACTAGGGTATTACCTCCGTTCCTCTATTATTGTCTGCCAGCATATAGAGGAATAATAACAATCAATTGTTGTCCGACGCGAATTCTATTTTGCACCGGTTATTAGTCTCTGTGAATCATTATCATTACTTGCCAGGCAGTTCGCAGATTCTAAATGATATTGCTCTATCAGTGAGTCAGATATGTAAAGATTAGGTTCGAAACCTATGTTTAAGTTAATGACAGGTACATATAGACCTATGGCAGCATATTGCGCACATGTTTTAAGGTAGCGTCATTAGTATTACGTTGTGAAGCTAAAAAAGCAAAGAAATTACTGCCAATTAAAGTATCAAACTTTTTATTCGGTCTGCTTTTTTAACCGCTAACGCAAAAAGAGAGGTCTTATAAGTTTGACAAGGTATTTGCGGCCCATTTAAAAAAAAAACATACTCCCACTTTTTTTTTTGGTGTTTTCGTGAGTATGTATATTCATCGTAGTAGGAGAAAAAATGTAAAGGATTTCAACGTGTTCTATCGAAGTAACGGACCGGAATATCAAACATTTTATCAACAACCATATCAAGGTGAATAGTACCTACTCATGATTCCGAATAGAAAAAAACATATAATTACCAAATTCTGAAAAAATGGAGTACGGTTTGTTATAGAGTGGCCTCTGTGTCTGTCTCTGGCATCGTAGCTTCTAAACGGATGGACCGATTTGGATTTAGATTTTTTTGTCTGACAGGTTTCATATAGAGTGTTTTTAGCTATGGTTATAAAATCAGTTCTGTCGATCGAGAATGATCAGCTTTTTTTCAGACGTCCCCCTTGTACTAGCACGCTCGATATTATTGTATTAAGCTCACGACGCACCTGCATGTGCGTCACAACCGTTTACTTGCAACGTGTTAGAATATGTAATTTGAGTGCAATAAAGGTACTCATCGGAACCGGTCACATCTTTCACTTAACATTCCACCCCGATACAACCCTTAACAGCTAACAAACAACAATCGTACATATAGAGTGAGATAAACTATTATACCCTGAATTTTTGGTCGTTCGAGCCGAATTGAACCAGCAACCTATGGATATTGTAGTTTATCACAGTCTACACCCCTATAGGTCTAGAAAAATAGATCGATCAGTTTTTCATCGGATTTCCGATAACTTGTTACAGGGATGAATTTTCACCCCCTCACTAAAGATGAGGATTGTTATACTGAAGTGTCTGTTGTTCGAGAACATCGGTTCCTTTGTTTTAATATTATTATTATTTTTATTTAAACTTTATTGCACAATACAAGAAAGTACTAATGGCGGACTTTATGCCATAAAGGCATTCTCTACCAGTCAACCATTAGGCTAAACAGAGAAATTATTGGTGCGGGATATCGGTATCAGACTTGTACAAAATAATTATTACAAGGGCGAGACACCCAAGTTACATAGCATTCAAACTATACATAATACATAATATATATAAACACGATACATATATACATATATATATATATATATATATATATATATATACATACATATAGGTACCTGCTTCTAAACTACTATGAAGACTCTTAATCTTAAAGATTTCCCAAGAGATGCTTGCGCAACTTACACTTGAAGGAGAATTTACTCTGAGCTTGTCGTATACTGAGGGGAAGGGCGTTCCAGAGACTGATTGCCTGTACGGTGAAGGAGTTGGATATGGTACCAGAGCGATGAGGAGGAATGGAGAGTTTTAGTGTACGGGAGGAACGGTGCTCACAGCCCGGGCGGGCCGTGACAAACTGAAACCTAGAGCGTAGATAATCTGGTGCAGCTGGATCATATAATATGGTGAAAAGCGTACATAGAATTTTAAGAGTTCTGCGCTCTCTAATAGGAAGCCACTTAAGCTGTCGTCGGTAAGCAGATACATGGTCGTATTTGCGGAGTCCGAAAATAAATCTGATGCAGTTATTCAGGAGGCGGTCTAGCCTGTCCAGCAAGACCTGCGTAACGTTCGTATAGCATACATCACCTTAATCAATAACAGGTAGCACGAGAGTTTGAATGAGAAGTGTCTTTGTACTTACTGGCAGGAAATGCTTCAGTCTATACAATGACCTCAGAGTGTTGGTGACCCTACGACACACGTCAGACACCTGAGAGTCCCAATTAAGGCTACAGTCAAGGACTAGCCCCAGATTTTTCACCTTCGATCCAAAGGGTATCACTATGCCCTCAAAGATAACCGGAGCCAGGTGTGTCAATTATCAGCTTTATACTAGCAATTGCTCGCAACTTCGTTCGCAGGAGAAAAAAGTCATAACCCTCTTTTTTACTTCAGCGTAGTCGGGTAAAAAGCATCCTATAGCCATCTGTGGATGCCCAGTTACCCATGAACCAAAAATTGCCGAAATCCCTTAAGCCGTTTTGACATGATCATACAAGTAACAAAAAATTAAAACAACCTTGACATTCCAACTTTTTTTTTTAAATTGTCATCAAAAAAGGGACATTTCTTTTTTACAACTTTATAATAGTATAGTTGTATCGGGGTTTGTGGTCGCTTCACCGCTTACCTACTTGTGCCATAATTGGTTGAGCGCATAAATTAATTGAGATACATAATATTAACTTTAAAGCTCTAGATTATATTACGTAGTTTTAAGGGCGGAGAAATTACTTAATACAAATATGCCGATTTGATTGGTTAAGTTAACATTGCGTAAAGCAAATGCTGATGGAACCAGTATCTGAAAGCAAAACGAATCTTCGATGGCGTAGCAAACGCGGTAGTGGGGGTATGTTATTACTACCGTGTTATTATAAAAGGTCTTATTGTACATATGCATATACAAGGCACATGTGATCTTATAGTCCGGGACAACCGATTACTTGTTCAATAAAGCCGGGTTGCGTACAGTCATCATTTCAGATAAGTGACTATGAGTGGCTACGTATTACGTGTGCCTGTAATTATACAAGCAACACGGGATTTTTAACGTAAGTCAAAAGAGCGTAAATTATACGCAGTTTATTGAAACTTACGCCCTTTTTTATTGGTTATGTGGTTTGGTACAGTACGGTCCGCTGAGCAATATGATCGACTGTGGAGTAAATTGACATCGACAAAGGACATTATAAAAATGCGAAAATTATAGTGCAAAGTGTTAAGTTTTATGGCTTCATTTTATTAATTTTACTATGACTCTCTGAAAATGACTGACACGATTACTCTGCGAATGTTGTGATACTTGTGATGCGCAAGCAATTGTATAAAAATAATTATTTAAGGAAGTTAAACTTTTTATCGAAAAATCTATTCTATTCGGTGAAGGAATATATGAATAAATAAATTGTGTATATTTAGTATTGTCTTATTTAGTTTTAGTACTTTTTTGAAGATCCCATACTTATAGGTGATAATGATATTTTTAGGTAGATTTGAGTATATTTTTAAATCAGCCTATCATTAATAATTAATAGATAAATGACATGTACCTTTTTCATCTGTAATATTTCATTCCCTTGTGTAAACCATTATGATTTTATTGTCCTTTTCTTTGTATTTGAAGATCATAATTTAAATTCGTGTAAATTAGCTAAACTGTAATTTATATTGTAATTTATATTATGAAATAAAGTAATCTATTCTAATCTTTCATCCCAAACCAAAGTTGGTGCACGTTCACAGATTAAAATAATAAAATCATAGTTTACTGGGGAAATAATTTGTTAATAATATAAAGTTTATATTTCGCTGTAGATACCTATTTTCAATCAAAATTTAGTGTTGGTATTATTGATACGTCAGGTATGAATAATCATTCAAATAAATCTACATATTTTAACATTTTGTCACCTTTTATTCGAATTAAAAATATGTTGATAAATTGCTACATAATTTACTATTTACTTATATGTACATAGAAAATTATTTAGTATAAGTACTTAAATTTTTATGTTAAGGCTCTATTGTACTGTTTCTGTTGTTGGTGTGCAATAAAGAATTGTTGTTGTTGTTGTTGTTCTTGTTAAATATTTTCTATGTACATATAAGTAAATAGTGAAACAACTCTGGAACAAATATTTATGCTCATTACATTACCATTTTATGGAATATTAATTCTGAAATAAAGATATTCTATTTTATAAATATTTGCCCTTACCGGGATTTAAAACTAAGACCGTCAGCAATACAGGCAGCGTCACTCCCACTGAGCTAAACCGATCGTCAAAGATTAGTCATATAATGCCCCGACCAACAATGCGTGTGTATTTATTGGCACGATTTGCGGCGTCAATACATTAATTTTCAATGATAGAATAAAAGACTTAAAATACCTACATGTTCAGTCTCTTCGGTACGACACGACACACTAAACAACAACGATTCTTGCTAAAAGTTGGTACGTTTTCATTTTGCTAAGACTGCATTTTTTTATATATTTATTTTTCAGTATTCTTGTAAAAACCTCCCAATTCCTTCAAACCATTCTTTAAGAATATAGGTTTCTTGGAATGTTGTTTTATTGGCAACGCTATTAAATTTACTTAAAAAAAATCTTTTTTTAATTTCGAATTACGTATCATAGGTAACCGTAAAAAATATGAATGCACAAGCTACATAGGGGAGACGAGGTATGGACGTGTCATGGGTTATTTGTTGCACTCGACGGCCGTAATAGAGAACTGAACGAACAAATATGTTCATCGACCGGTGTCGAAAGATCACGAGAGCCTAATCTAGCAGGAAGATATAGCTCTCGCGATCTTTCGACACCGATTCATAGTCCATTATGGCCGCTGTGACAACCGACCCATGAGGCAACCTAACCCGGTCTCCCCTACTAATTTATTCGTGCACCTGTGAGCCTACCATGAGTTCGGCACGAGCGAGTATCGAGCGCTCGATGACGGTCTCTCTTTCGCACTATTAGCGCGTGCGAGAGAGGTGCACTGACTCTCGATACGAGATACTCGCTAGCGCCGATCTTAAACTCAGCTCATGGTAGGCACAGTGTATCTAACATGCCTAATCAAGTAATCATAAATAACTTTAAAGAGAAAGGATGTCGCATGACGAATCAGTAATAGTCACTGAACTACGTAATTGCCACTGTTATTTGTTACTCATGACATAATCAAATTACATTATGTCATTGCATATTTGTAACTGTAATGTAAGTCAGCGATTGCAAAATTGTTTTCAGATTTTTTTCATCATAGTATACTATATAATATTCTTCTATTTTCTTCTGTTCTCGCGATTATTTTCATTTAAATATTTAAATTTGAATATACTTAACTATGTACACGGGTTGACTGAACAAAGATGGAAAGCTGAAAAGCTTCCGAAACGTCAGTAACTCAAATGAGATAATATACGCGAAAATTGTTTTACATAGTATATTCAAATTTAAATATTTAACATAAAGGACCAGAGCTAAACTCTAAGCATAGTTCGTGTAGTTATAAGTTGAATTATGTTAACACTGAATGCCTTAATCGCCCTTAAAAAGAACATGAAGAAAAAACGTTGAAAAAAACCACATTATGTAATCTTTTTAAGGCCATTAAATTCAAAGTAAATATGAATTTAAGTACTTGATTTAATAATTCATAGCACACCATGTTAAACAACCAACGATATTGTTTGTTTATTTATCTAAATAAATAGGTTAGGCACGTTTAATGTTCTCCAGATCACGTGAGAGACTAGTGACTAATTAATTAAAGAAATTAACGTTCCTACGTCTATATTTTCTATATTTGCTCTAATAGAACATATACATAACCAGTTAAGACAGGGGCCTCTACTAGACGCTGTCAACGTCATATGGTGAAATTGATACTGTGTGTCTTGTTTATAGATTTCAACCATATATATTTTACACATTCGGTTATAAAGCTATTAAATTAGCAATAGGTACTATATTATTTGTTGATATGTAAAGTTTTTATTTTACTTGCAAGGTTCCGATTATATACCATGCGCGTTATACATTGCAATTATTTGTCGGTATTTTATCTATTACCTAAACATGATGAAGTTACAATTTAATTACCGAAAACCGTTATTTTGGCACTACGAAAATGATCAATTTTATTCGGCCGGTCTGTGTAATGCCATTACTTTGATTTCCATCTTACCTTAGTAAGTACTTTCTGTACATAAAGATATTTATTCAGAATTGAGCTATATTAAAAATTGTAGCCAAGTCCTTATTGCACCAGTTGTCGTAGTTATCTTTTAAAAACTACACAAATATTGATATACGAACAAGAAACGTGATTGATTGACTCACCTGAAACTACTGCAAGGATGTATGACCCAATGGCCAGCCGCCTTCTGCCGGATGCGCTCCTTCATGAGCGCCTTCTTGGAGCCGAAGAGTTTCATGGCAAGCTTGTTGTCGGTAGGTTGGAAGAGCGCCTGCAGTTGGTTCCGCAGGAAACCCTGCTTCGCGTCGGACACCGGTGGGGCGGGCTCCACTGGCGTGCCGTACAGGGACACATCGTCCAAACCACCGAAGTGGACTTTGCCGGTGCCGCTGCCCTGTTTTAGGGCCATATCGGCGTCGCCTGGAAACGAAAGGTAACGTTAGTCTATTGTTTGTGTGGTGGAAATGAATCGGAATAACTGGCGTAAAATGGGTCGACGTGCTATGTGACTACGACTACTCTAGCAAGAGTATACGACGAAGAAGAAAGAGAAAGATATATGGAAATGCAATGCGTGACGTCGTTTCTGTCAAGGGCTTTAAGTTATACATATCCTAGTGATACGTCGAGCCAGAGCGCACGCAGCAGCGCAGCACGAATCCTGACGAGGTGGTCACATACCTTGAGACACGCTTGTGGTTCCGCAGCTTGCGGTTACACAGTTTACAGTTGATTTGGCTTTCTTTCTTCGAACAGTAGCAAGCAGGTGAGACTAGGGATCAACTCGTATGGACGTAAACGCAAAACCATTTGCCGTCCATACTACCACAAATATATGCGAACGCATCAGTTTCATCACTTTAAGGGGTAAGTACTTGCGACATTGTGTTATTGTTAATTTATATTTAAACTAATTATAAACATTATAAACTACAATATCAAACGAGAGTAACCTTGAGGAAAATAAGCAGTGCACTATTTTTGGATACATTGTTTAGGAATTCATTCATCTAAGAAGACACGATTACTCCCGTATTTTGCGGCCAGGTGTATTCATAAAACTTAACTTGGTAGTTTCTTTCTTACAAATTAAAATGTCAAAGAGACAAAAACGAATAGTGAACTATTTTTAACTAACTTGCCTATATTTAACAAACATTTAATAGATAACGATAGAGTGTATCCATGCTATGCCATGAAAGCTAAAGCTAGGTTCTTTTCAATAAACATGCCACTCTAGAACCATCAATTGTATTTAATTTAAAATAATTACAGTGAATAATGAGACTGCGGTTCATCTAACTAAGGATATTTTTTCCTTCTTAGCCATATAGCATTCGCATTGACAACCTGCAGCTTACCTTATAGCAAAACGTTTCGTTCGGAATACAGAATTAATTTACTTAATGAGTTTATTAATCTTGTAATTTTTTCATCAAAAGAGGCTTCAGTTGCAAGTTTAATCTGCTCATAATAAAATTCATTCGTTTCGGAAATGAAGTGAGCATGTATTAACAATAGCCGAGGTCACTAACTTATCAAATAGCAATATGTGGTTCAATCCCAAAATGTATGGCTGTGTGGACATTCAGCGCTCACAATAGAGCGCGTTCGAGCCAATGTTATTGTTCTTTGCGCTGCATACGCTGCCACTCAGTGTTTAATGTAAAACGTTTCCTGTTTATAGTGTGAAATAACGTCCGCACTTCATGCTTACACATACTAACTGCTTGGAGTAATTTCAATTACCACAAGAATGGAAACAATGTACGTAATAACTGAGGTAGTATATAATTCAATCCGTGAAAATTATACTCTCTACGCAGACTATCTGATCTGTGACTGTCTGCCACTAGGTGTACGAGTATGCCTGTCTACGTACGTTTTATCAGAAAATTCGGATACAATCTCGTGCTTCTATATACCCAACACATGTCTAGTCTAACTATCCTTGTTAAGATATTTTCTTATTGAGAGAGATGTATTTTTTAGAACCTCAGGTAGAAATTTTCTTAAAAAAAATACCCAAGTCACTCACTCTCGTACTCTGCATTCTTAAATTTTCTGCATAGTGCTGCTTCCACCACCATTTACAAGGTGCTTTCATGCTTGAAATACGAGTAAACACGTTTAATCAATTCAAGAACAAAATTTTGAACACTGTCAAGTCAAGTTGTAATACGAGTACAGTCTAGGCCAACACGGCTTGCCACCAACTAAAGTCTAGAGACCGAGTTCGAAATCCGCTTAAGACATAAGTTTTTCCAATATTGACTTTTCATGCAAATTGAGGTGATGCATTATATTTCTAGGAATACTCGGTTGGACATAAAAGACAATACAGTATTTAATTTAACACGCTTCAAGCTGTATTAATATTAAAGTTTTGATGCAGTATACTGTGAACGGGCAAGTAGTTAAGTATGTTCATTACAGCTGATAAAACAAACGATTAAACAATGAGCCAATGGCACTTCATTGATTCAGATGGCGTCAACGACGTAAGTGGAGACCGCCAATCAACTGAGTCAGTGTGCGCCACGCTTCTAATGACAAAATCGTCGCACAGTCATGAGACCAATTTCGTCTTCTACACACTAATCTACACGTCTCATTAGGGTGTCTAGAAACTTCATCTTTCCATTTACTTAATAATTGTCGAAGAATGTACCAATAGCAGAATTTTGGTCAAACCAAATACCAAGCATCATATGTCAAGTGCTCTTTACATAGACTTTCTTTATCTTCAAAACGGATTGGATATTATCAATGCAATACGTTGCTTTTATGTGGTAGAAATAAGAAAAACAGTGTGTTAGTCATCTATATGATAGTCCGGCCATGGGATTTTCTTTCTCCTATAAATATGATAAATAATCTTAACTCGTCGGTCATTGTAAAGCTCTTCTTGTTTGCCCGGCCAATATATAATATATTTTTCTTCCTGAATAGCAGCTGTTACAGAAGATATTAATTTATCTGCCGAGTCTGACTGAACTTTAATTAAACGTAATTTTCCATTTCAAATTAAATTATCAGCAGAAAGAACTATTGAAAAGTATTAGTTCCAATCGAAATTTCAAAAGATGGAAGCTGTAGCTAGTTCAGTATCATAGTTTTATTGCTGAATTGGCGAAGAGTTTTTAAAAGATCGGAATTGTTATGTTCCTTGATTGTTTGTTGATTGGAAGTAACCTTAAACTTTGCTTCAAACAGTTAATCTGTGCCACGAGACCGGGACACGTGAGCGTCATGCCATCCACCTCCGCACCAATTAAAAGCTTCCAATGATTCACTTAAGCCTAATACACACGAGTTCATTCGTCGAGGGACGTAGTATATGTGGAGGACACTCGCGGAGTATTTCCATAAAATCTCTGCGACAATTTTGCAATGCCGTGTGCCTCTGCAAATGTTAGTACTAACTGTGTTCAGGTTCACTCCATTAGGCACGAGATTAGAAGCCCCAGCAGCTCTTGCCTCAAATATGCGTGTTTTTTTTTACAAATGGCGAAAGCATACATGCACATACCTACAATATATCGATTTGATTACATACATTAAATCAAATGTGTATGTTATGCATGATGCATATCCAAAGCATTGTCGGGCCAATAACTTGGGATTTTTAATATTGCATGATATTAATTAAATATTATCAAATATCAATGTAGTATGATTATACACGTTTAAATTTAGGAGACAAAACATTTTGTTAAACAAATTTCGTATAAATAAAATCAACCCAGGCAAAAATGGGGAATATTATGTGCAATATCTTGATGAATTTATTTAAGAGAAAAATGCGGCTTCGGCAAAATACTTAAGAGCATTATACATGTGTGTAAAAATGAACGAGACATTCAAATTTGGATGTGGTATATCAGATTATGTATGTGGTCCGTTGGTCATCATTCTTCAACACCGACGAATAAAGAAGAGTGTTATACGTTAAACATGTGTTTGTGTGTGGATTTGTCTGCGTATGGTTCTGTCTGTGGCATAGCAGTCTCTTAACAGATGAACCGATTTCTAATTAAGTTTTTATTTAGTCTGAAAAGACACTTCATCGAGAGTGTCTTTAGCCATGTTTCCAGATAATCGGTTCAACCATTTAGATCTTCAGTTTTTTCTAGGTTTGCCGCGTTTTTATCGTTTGAATGATTGTCTTTCAATTCTTTACTTACCCTTAGGCATTGTGAAGATTGTTTTTAGTGTCTTCAAAAACGAACGATGTGGTAAGTGATTACTGTCGTAATCGGGTGCCACGTTCCCCCATGCAGTCTCCAGCCGAGCACATCACAACACAAACACGGACGACACGATACCACAAAGTTAGCCTCCAACTTGAGTGTAGAATGTACACTTCTCACTTACCTATACAGAACTGTAGCGATTTTGTGTTTTTATTTTGTTTATTATTTTTGGCTTTTGATTTGGCTGAAAATAATGACATTTATTTATTAAGCTGACATCCTAGAAAATTAGTTTGTTGCAGAATTATTACTCCTCTCTTTCTTCATTATGTATTGTAACTGTATGAAAGCCACGATTGTTGTGTATCTTTTAGATAAATAATTTCCAAATATTTAAAAAATATCTGTACAGTTTGGTAAAGTATTTTTAGAGCAAATTAAAAATATATTGTATGTCGTATTCAATTCTAAAATACTGCCCATTTTCGGCTTTCATAGTTCAAAAATTGGTATTACGTTATGAATGGTATTACCTGTAAATAAAAGATTTTTCGCTCCGCAAATGCAATATAAACTTTTACCCCCGTTTTACTCTCCCGGAGTTGATTATTGCAAAATTAGTGCACTTCCTGGATCTTCTGAGAGATCAGATCTCCGATTTTACTCCTCTCTTTTCTATCTTTAACAGTTTGGGGTGCACATTCTTTGTCAATCGTTGTTATAGTCTCTCTGTATGTGTAGAAGATAATATATGAGGGATCTAGTGTCGCGTGGTCCATACCGATTCAACAATTTAGCTAACAAAGTTAACCCCTCATATCCAGTTAAGGTGTAATTTGGAGACAAACGTAGGTGCAAATTGTGTCTCAGAATAGAACGAGAACAAGTCCGAGACAATTACGAGCCAATTGAGACAAAAGGATAATGTTTGGCCGCGGTGTCAAGGACAGCGTTATTTGTTCAATTGAAAATAAGCTTGACATGCGAGATTTATCCTCTGTTTACGATGATAAAGATCGCGGTGCAACACATACGCTGAGGTTGAGGTTTTTGTGGCTGTTCCGGTCACAGAAATACGATCCTTCCCAAAGGTCGCGCTTTTTCGTGAAATTTTTTCTTACTGCGGCTAACAAACAGGGTTGCCAAGTCTTTAAAAAAAAATACCGAATATGGACAAAAAAAATCTTAATACTTTAATTTTTATTAAATCACAATAAAACTTAAAATACAGAGTACAAGTAACTTATATCTATTCTCACTAATTAAATGCAAAACAACACGCACACAGTGAGCGCGTGCCCCCCAAGCGGCAACATCGATTGCCGATTGCGTCAAGAAAAAATAAATAATTACAAAAAAAATACCGAACCGCCTATACTTCGGTATTTTTGCAATACCGAACACCGAAAGCAGGGCTAAAATACCGAACAATTCGGTAAAATACTGGACACCTGGCAACCCTGCTAACAAAACGGAAGTATGATGTTCTTATTTCGCTGTACAAGCAATGACCCCCGACGCTAAAATAAGGATGTCATGAATGCGACGCTGATGTAACTATGCTATGTACTGTGTTCCCAAGCCAACGTAGTGCTCATTTTGTACAGGATTTGTGAACCTTGGCAAGAAAGTATTCACCAATGAAAATGTCTAAGTAAGTACGTAGGTACTTAACATTGATAGCAGTAATGCAGACGCCACAACAAAATCCGTATAAAATTATCAAACTCTTAGTAAAAGTATGATCCATATGTAAATGATTATGAATTTAGTATGTATTGAGTGTGAGTATAATATTGAATGAGGACTTAATTTTCCCACCAGTTATCTTCGACGGATAAGCAATTTCCTATTCCTCGTCGGTAAGATGATAAAATAGAAATATAATTAGAGAGGTCAAACCGGGGTCATGTCAATATGTTTACATCCGTTTCGGCAACTTTGTTATGTCATTGTACAATATCTACAGTACAATACTTAATTTTTTATTCCATACCAACACGAGAAAAAGTAACCTTAATATAAACTACGCGAAAGTGGACAATAGGCGGTCTAATCGCTAAACAGCGATCTCTTTGAGACAACCTTTGGGTGACGGATTTACATTTACATTGTCTTTCATTCATCACTCATAAAAAATGATCAAAATAACTAAATGAAGTTAAGTTTTAGTTGGCAGGTATGTTTATGGAAGTCACTTGTATTTTACCATACCAAACGTATGGAAGAGCTCAATTTACTAACGAGGAAATATACATATATGTATGTAGATAGGTATTCAATGTAAACATTACCTATCAGCTTACTATATATCTTCATGGACCTAACTACCCCACAATATCAGTAAACAAGATAGATACATACCTACTAATTAAAGTCAATCATGCTCAACAAGATTGTGTACTATAGGTATTTATATTTTAATTCATTGATATAGCAAATTATAGGTAGGCAACTGATTATTGGCTTGAACTGCAAATACACCTAGGTAGTATACAAGTGTTGTTTGGTATTCTCAAATTTATTCACGTGGGTCACAATGCAAATGACGTTCTGGGTGATATAACATAGAAACCTACCTACAAATAAGAAATCTTTAGAGTTAAGTTGGAAGAATGTATTATCTATTACTAGCTTCTGCCCGCGACTTCGTCCGCCTTAAATTGCGTTTATCGCGGATAAGGTTACTTTTCCGGGATAAAAAGTAGCCTATGTCCTTCCCCGGGACTCAAACTATCTCCATACCAAATTTCATCCAAATTGGTTCAGCGGTTTAAGCGTGAAGAGGTAACAGACAGACAGACAGACAGACAGACACACTTTCGCATTTATAATATTAGTATGGATTGATGATTTATGAACTTAAATATCAGACGATTCCGATTATAATGCAATTTTTAAATTCAACTTTAAAACTGTTTATAATAAATGGTATAAACAAGCGCGGATTTAATGTCATAAAATTTCAACGCAATTAAAACAAAATACCTAATTAGTGCCAGATATTTCCTCGTATGTATACCTAATTAACATCTCAATAGACAGCAAAGCCGGTAACTAGGTAAAAATAACAATATAAATATTGTGCGATTTAGCAATCGATTGTAAGTTTAGCATCTATTTAACCTGCGGCTATTTTTGTCAGAGAAACACTGGCGACTAGAAAGTTGTTTCTAGAAAAAGGTGCGTCGATAAGTCCGTGCCTAAGACGATATTGAGCTTAAATAATAACAAATGAACGCGTGTTCTGCAACATCATTTATGTGCGCGTATTAAATACACATTCAGCGTACCCATGCTTGCATTCCTCTGATACATATGCCTATCGTGTTATAAATAGACCGAGCAATGAAATTAGTTACATTAATAAAGTTTAACTTTACTTGGCCACGATAACGGTTATCGGCAAAACGTCGGTCGCAAAAAAACGCAATTTTCTAAGCGATAACGCACAATACTCACTCTCGCGGCTTGCGAAACCACATGTGTACTTCCTCAACTTGTGGAACAAGTAGTTGGTGAATCTCGCACAACACATTGTGAACGTTTTTTGCTAATACACTACAGCGGAACTGAGGCGGTCATTTTGTCACGCGGGCGATGCGCGGGCGCGGCGAGAGCTGGCGAAAGGCGCGCGCCACCGATCGACGCCCATACCACTATGCAATTGCTTGATTGAGCTTGCCGGCGGGCGACTCCGGCGGCGCCCCCAAAATATACACACCAAGCTTATACAATACCATACGCTACATGCAAGCCGCCGGCCGCGACTGGCCGTGACTACAACACACCATGCACTGATATTTTTCCCGCAACGAGGAGCAATTAATGTCAATGACTGACGAAACAGATATAAAGCAGATCACTGCTGTTACTCAAAGTTAATAATTACCGGTGTTTACTACTGCTTCTCATTCTATGGTCGTTGAGGATACATGGGTCTTGTAAAGTTGGCCAACTGGTGACAATGATTATGTCAAGTTCCTCGAATTGAGACTTGAAAGGAGGAAAATAAATAAACCAACGCTGGCGGTAACTTTGACTTTAGCCAATGACCTACTTGACCAATTGCACGATGTTCTGTTAATTTTAATGGCTAATTAGTCATTACTCATGTTAACGTCGTGAACTATATCAACGATGTAATCAGCCTATAAACAAAAACCTAAGTTTTGTAAAATTCAAAGTTTTGTGCAAGTCATCATCATCATCATCATCATCATCATCATCATCATCATCATCATCATCATTATATCAGCCCTTTATCGCCCACTGCTGAGCATAGGTCCTGATCTAATCTCATCCAGAAGTGCCAGGCAAGTATCAAGTAAGAAGTGGGTAAAAACCATGTCACATAACATTAACTGGGTATAAGAATAATTGTAATTAGCATATTGATTACACTGATTTATTCAAGTAAACAGTATTGAAGTAGAATAAACAAAACTATAATTGCTTACATACCGAGACACTTCGACTACCTGTCCAAGTGGAAACCCAATATTATATCGACTCATTATTATAATAATTAATAATAATTAGTTAGTTGCTAAACCAACAGGGAAGATTTTGCTAAGGTGTGCTTTGCGTTGCAACGTTATTTATGTGCGGTCAATATAATATGATAAATTAAATCTATAAATTTTACCTCCTAGTTGTCCTATAGGTGAATCCTAACATATGCCTATGTCGGAGTTACTATATATTTCCGGCTTCCTAGTGGTCGACTAATGGCTATATAAAGTGGGTAGATCACGCAACCAAATCGATCGAGGAAGCAGATAAACAATAGTCACATCATTAATACCAATCGATAATTATAATTGGCCTAACGCAATCTCGGCTCTTGATCTATTCAAAGATAGATTTACACCGTGACAGTGATATTTCCAGAATATATAATACAAGAGTTGACAGATTTATAAATGTATAAGTATGCAAATTAACATGTCATAGGAGTAGAATACGTAATACTTAGTACAAGTATAGAACTTGCACATCCTCACAAAAACGCTGTTTAGGCATGAGAGACGTGACTATACTGTGCCTCTCTTACTATCATATAACTTGTATTCATTCGCGCGCGGCACGTGGAGTGCAAGGGTTGTCACGCCAAAAATCGATCAATGAGAGCTAACAATGTTCTAGCTCATCAGATATCGCATGAGTAAAATGAGCCGACTTTAAGAACGTAACGTAAAGAAGTACATGCTATTTCCCATATCTCAATTAAATCAACTATTCAACGGAGCTATCTTATAATTGTATTAGGTATTAATTACTTGACAATAGTAATCTACTCTCTGTATGTACATTATATTAATGTACGTATGTATTATAATTTGGGTCCCACACCCTTGTTTGCATACTGAAGTCCCGCACCAATAATATCTCTGTTTAGCTTAATTTTTGACTGGTAGAAATGACTTTATGGCATTAAGTCTGGCATTCGTACTTTCTTGTCTTGTGCAATAAAGTTAAAAATAAATATATGATTAGCAGCAGCAACTGGTAGCGTTAAACATTTTATTTTCAGTATTTCGTTTCGCGGCATCGGATACCACCTGTTCGGCCGCTGGGGCCGTGTGGCAACCACGCACCGGATGTTACAGCGTGGGAAGGCTCCCCAAAAAATGGACAGATGACCCGATGAAGGTATCTGGATGCAGGTAGCGTAGAAGCGGTCATAGTGGCGTTCTTTAGGGGTGGCCTTATGTCCAAGAGTGATGTCTTTTGGCTTATGACGATGATGGTGATGATTTCGTAGACAGCATAAATCCAGCACTTAGTATATGAACACGTTAATTTCAGCGATGCGGTGATACTTCGTACACATAAACCCTAAAAATAATTGTACTATACTAGTTTATACTCGCTTGCGAACTTTAAAGAAAAAAATTACCAATTGCGACTATGACAGAGCAGCAAGAAATAATCCTTACCTAAAATAACTGTTTTCCAGAAATAAAATTATGTCCAAAATTTATGTTGACTATAGAAATGTGTTTACTGAATATGGTAATTAAGCTAGCTAAAACTAGTAAAACGAGTAATAGCAGAAAATTTATTACAATAGTTTTCACAATACACATACCAAGTTGATGTGGTTTCAATACGTTAAATAGTTGTACGCAAACGTCATTAGTTAGACGAATATGCAAAATCTCGTGTGTATAGATGGATTCGTTCCATGCATCATATTAATTGTGTTTTTGGTTGAAAAGTTTTAGGAAATGTCACAATCATTTGTAAGGCACTGATATTATGGTAATACTTTGTTAAAAATATTTGGAAAAATTACTGACTGTTGAGTTTCTTTCGCCTTCTCAACAATGATCTCTTGGGAAATGTTGGTATA
This sequence comes from Hedya salicella, assembly GCA_905404275.2. Classification (NCBI taxonomy): domain Eukaryota; kingdom Metazoa; phylum Arthropoda; class Insecta; order Lepidoptera; family Tortricidae; genus Hedya; species Hedya salicella. The sequence goes on along the minus strand of FR990112.1, from coordinate 12,786,549 downwards.
CTCAGAGGGGTAAAAGTGTCCTTGCGGCCTACTTACAATATAAGGTTCATTATTTAATTATTTCATTGTTATCGGTGATAATTAGCGGTGCTATGTTTTTTGTTATTGAGTTGAGTTGTATTTATCATGGGACCGGGCGTCCGGGACATGTTTGTGGCAAGCATTTTAATAGATGGATCACACATTGCCACACTTACCACTTAAGGAACCACTGGAGTACAAGAAGACAGGTAGAGATAGAGGGATTAACCAATCCATAGGAAGTGGAGAAAAGGACGCGAGACTATTGAAAAATAGTGGTAAACTTAAAAATATATAAATATTATTTGGTCTCGCGCGCAGTTCGCTCTTTGCTTGCGCGCAGTGACGCATGGCTGTTAAAAGATATTGCCTCCTGTATTTTTACTATTGTTTATTGGTATCCCTGTAGTCCTAAACGATTGCAAAAATAAAATAGCGTCCAAGAATAATCGGCAAAAGCAAGGTCGCAATTTCACGGTCACAATCACAAGTTCAAAATGTTATCAATATGCGATGAGTCACATGTTGTATTCGAACAAACATCAACTTTGACTCCGCGATGCGCGATTACAAACGTCACGTCATTCCGACCCATGTTAGCTTAGGTTTTTAAAGCTAGGTTCTCTATCTTAGAGAATTTCCTCGTTATTTGTTTACGCAATATTCAGTTTTTCGAAATATATCATAGACAAATTTGTCTATGTATATGTGTGTACCCTAAATACATAAATAAGACAAACTATTTTAAAGTAACTCAAAATTCAATAAAAAATCATTAAAAAACCGGCGTATCCTTGTAAAATTCATACCATGTATATATTTACTACCTTTGCATGTTAACATTAAAGATTGCTCGGAATCAGCCATTTCCTTTTCGGTCTGGCTCTTCTATGGAAGCGTGGATACCTATTTGGGCCAGATAATTTCCTTCACAATCGGCAAGACTAGGAAATCGAAAAATGGATAGCGAATGCCTGGAGGAGTTTCTGGTCTATGAAGAGACTCATGAAAAAGAACCTAACCAATTACATTAAAACGTAAGCTCGTCGTACATCTGCATCTTGCCCATCCTCACTTACGGCGCTAGGACTTGGTCCTTAACGGAGACTCAGAAGTTTAAATTCAAGAGCAATGGACCGAAGTATCCTGGGTGTCCAAAGATCCGATTGGGTAAGGAACACAGAGCTTCGTGCCAAAACCCGGATTTTCGATGTTGGCACGAAAACCGTCAGACTGGAATGGGACTGGCTGGACCCATCTGCCGAACGCACGATAAAATATGGGCCAAATTACTCATGAAAAACTACCCTTTAAAAAATCGATTTAATTCTGCGTAATGGTTAATTTGCTAGTAAAAAAAATGATCCAGCATCTTTGCGGCTTCATCCATCACGCCAAAACGGCTGGACGGATGTCAAGTATTTTGGTGGACGGGCAGCTAGGCATCCTCAGATGGTGAATAGGATACTTTTTATCCGTCTACGCTGAAGCGAAAACAGGGTTAGCTATCCCCTTTTCCTCAGCCGCCAATGAAGTTGCACCTTCAAGCATAATTTAAATATAGAATCCTGAAAAGTATCGCCTTATTAATACTGAATGTCTGTGGTATTTTGATGAACCGATTCTATTGCTTTTTTTGTTGGCATGGTGACTTCATTTAGAGTGTTTCCATGGTTCAAGGAAACCAGTTCAGCCGTTCGAAAATAAACAGCTTTTTTTAGAGCTGCCGGGGGTTTTTTTTTTGGTTTCATCGATTACTGATTACATCTAATCCTCAACTTCATCGGGAAGTTAATGTTTCACAAATAAAATAAATGAAAAGTTTTCGTCACAACATTTTTAACGGACTGTAACACACTAGTAACAAATTAAACGTAAATGAAACCTTCTAGAATGAAAAGATGTTATGACAAGTGTGATTGCCCTCGTGATGCGATACTGATGATCGTGATATAAGCCGGAGTCATTTCTTAAATACAGCCTAATTATACGGCTAGTAGGCCGCTAATGACTAATTTAAACTAATAGCAGGCAATTAATGACGCATGATGAAGTAGTAGGAAAAGTCAACAATACTTGTCGATCAATTGAGAGGATCGCAACTGTTATCACAACATACCAATTTTCCTACAAGACTATAGACCTACGCGTCCGAAACGTCGAAGGATTACTAACGAAAGGTAGTTCAATAAATCATATTTATATACAATTAAGACCGTTTTGTTATGTCGTGTAAGTTTAAATCAACTGTGGTCGAAATATCGGAAATTAGAAAAAAACTTTGTACAAAAGTTCAAGTAACCTTTCAAAGCAAACGGTGTGTTGTATTTATTCTGCACTAAGGGAACATTCTTCAGGTTTATCATAGTTAATTTCTCAATGTTAAATCATAGGTACCATTTTTAGGCACTTTAATTAACTATAATATCTATATTTGTGAAACATAGTTTCACATAATCCATAATTATTTCAACATTTCGGACTAACGTTTCTATATTGCGAGAACTCAAAATCTCGCGGCTGTCATCCGATTGTCTACGACGAGTTCTACAATACTTCGGTCACATTGCAAGGAAAGACGGTGGCAACCTCGAGAAGCTTATCGTGACCGGTAAAGTAGAGGGGAAAAGGGGCGCAGCCCAATACGTTGGTCTGAACAGATTCGCACTGCTCTTGACTTTACAGTTCACAACGCCCTCTACACCGCCAGAGACAGAAACAGATGGAGGAAGATCGTTCGTGAGAAAGTGATACAGGAGGGATGTCACGAACCTCATTACTGAAGAATACGACGCAAGGAGTCCATAAGTAAATCGTCTGTCAAATTCTCTTCAAATGACATGTAATGTCACAGTTTGATTAAGCTAAACATAAAGGCCTTTGAAACAATATTACCTTATCAATTATATGTGAAATACCTTTTTTTTCATTTGAATTAAAAAAAATCTTTATCAAGTAGTTTTTGTGAAACGAACGAATCGGAATCGAAGTTAACGTAAATCAGCAAAAACATCCTGTACATTTTGAAAACACCATTGCGTATTGCGCAACTGACTAGAAGGCTCCATTTCTTGACATTGGATTGTCAATGATCAAGCAAACATGCGTGGCACGCGGGTCACCTTATCGCAATGTGCAGGTGTCATGTGACATGCTACCTAATAGAAAAGGCTTATAAAAATAAGTACTTCGACGGCTAATAAGCCTTTTTAGATCGGCAGGGTAGGTCGGGTCAACTTCTCATGATATTGGCCTGCCGGTGACACAATTGCGACCTTAGATGACGCGTGATAAGCCTTAGGCTCCACAACACGATATTTATTAGTGACTATCCATGCTAGAGCGTGGGCAGTATTGGAGCGCAGTAATTTATTTTAGGGTATAGAAATCTTTACCGAAACTGTTATATAAAATCCTAAAAACCTATGGGTACCGTAGGGGTCATAATTGATAGAAAACTCTTAATGGTCCGATGCAGGATTTCCTAAGCAAACGAACAGTGCCATTTCTCGGACAGATTCCGGACGAAGTAGTGCTTAAATTCTAGTAGCAAACTCTTTATACCAAGTCAGAGACAAGCAATACACCAATATAAGCACTCGTTGGTAGTACCTGAATATTCCTGTTCTAATTGCTTGACTAAAGTTTGTGCGAGGCGGGCAGCGTCGGTGTCCACTCGTCTCTCATGACGTCATGGCTTAGATCCTCGGAATGGGCCGAAACATGTCGAGCTAGCAGTACTCGGCTTTTATGACTACTTGAATAACCGCTAATGTAATATGTATGAAAATGTCTGAGTTTCACAGTAGTTTTTGAGATATAATGATGTTAATAATATTTTCTTCTGTTTCCGCGATTATTACTCATTGAAATAAAACAATTTAACGGATTATATCGCGTATAATATCTCATTTTAGTTCCCGACATTTCGGAAGCTTTCCAGCTTTCCATGGTCACGGGTGGACTGAGAAAAGATGTATTTTCCTCTGTCAAAGTTACAATATGTGCAAACTACCCATTTTTTGAAAAAACACAAATAAAGGTGTACATACATGCCAGATGGGCCTAAGCTGTAAAGACAGTTAGTTACACATGTGCCAGAAGGGCTTAATTATTTTATTCTAATAATTTACCAAGCAGCATTTCACAAATGAGGCGTACTGAGGAGAAAAGAAACGCTGCAAAGAAAAACTCCCAGGCTACCTCATTACTAATTATAATATTAAAAAAAACAGAGACTATTAAACTACTTTTAAACAGATAATTAAGCCCTTCTGGCACATGTGTAACTGTTTTTACAGCTTAGGCCCATCTGGCATGTATGTACACCTTTATTTGTGTTTTTTCAAAAAATGGGTAGTTTGCACAAATTGTAACTTTGACAGAGGAAAATACATCTTTTCTCAGTCCACCCGTGACCATGGAAAGCTGGAAAGCTTCCGAAACGTCGGGAACTAAAATGAGATAATATACGCGATATAATCCGTTAAATTGTTTTACTTCAATAATGATGTTAAGTTAAATTAATAGCAACCTCTGTTCAATGTCCAGGAATAACAATCCCAAGTAAGTAACGAACCTTTTTTTGGTTTTCCTCGTTCATTCACGGAAAAACGCCGGGATACGCTGAATAGTTAGAGAAATGTTATTGCAATGTTAAGTAATAGAGTAAACTATAACTTAAAGTTATACTTAGTCTATAGTAATAAATTGATTCTTAAGGCTGAAATAATTAACGAGACTTAGAGAGTTCACTTAAAACTTGCCGGTGACGTTAACGGAGTTGGGGGAGTGTTGTTATTATTCACGACATCACAACTCTAACGCAAGAACTTCCTTCGCGCGGTTAAGTAAAATTCATAACTCTCTTTTTTCTTTACCATCGTTGAGTAAAAAAAATCCTATAACCATTTTTAACCAAATCCGTTCAGACATGTCCGCGTGATGTGGATATTAAGACACAGATATATTTAGAAAAAAAAAACGATTCACGGACCTATTTAATTTATTTTCGTTTTTAGTAAAATATCTTCAATGTACCTGCACAAATGTTATTATATTACAGAAGTTTGATAAGCCAACGGGAAGGAAGCATCGTAACCTTGCGTACGAGTGGCCGTGGCCTTTCACACGTTGAATTATATCGTGAGAATGTACATGCATTTTGGCAATGTAATTTATACTAAACGTTTTTAGGGTTCCGTAGCCAAGCCAAGCCAATTGCCATTTTTACCCTTTTAGTTTCGTCATGTCCGTCCATCCGTCCGTAGGTATGTCACAACACTAGAAGATGTATATTGATGAAATTTGGAGTATAGGTAGGTGTCTTGTGTAAGCCGCTACTTAGTTTGATGGTTAAATAATAAAATCAATAAAAATGTATGGAAGGCACTCCATACATGTAATCGATAAGAATTTATTTTTCAGCAAATATCCATGTTTGGCATATATTTGAATAGATCTTTTAAAATCATTTTGATGTTACTAAAAAATTTTTGATTCAGTGCATATCGAAATAATCGCTCCGTAAGTTGCATAAATAGTGTCCCTCCCCCCTCTATTTTTTAAACGGTATGTCCAAAAAATATGAAAAAAATTACAAAGATAAAGCTTAATAATTACTATCAACGAAAATTATTTTCAACATGATCGGATAACCGTTTTTGAGTTATTGCCGAAAGACTGTGCTTTTCAGCAAAAGAGCGTAAGTGCCGTGGAGATACGCTCTTTTGCTAGTGCTCTTTTTCATATCGAATTTTTTTATCTGTAGTGCATGTTTTTGTATGAACGGCAGCGGAACCCTACACTGAGCATGGTCCGACATGCTCTTGTCCGGTGTTTTTATTTATTAATGCAAGCAGCTGGCAAATGTGGGCTAACACCTTCACGGTCGTTGCCAGGTCTTGTTAAGTATTGAACATTAATTATACTTGTCCTCACATTTGTCTGTCTTGCCTTTTAAAAATGTAGTTTTTATCTCCATTGATGAATGAATTCATCTTCCTTTTTTATAAAGACTGCATTTGTTTCTTATCGCGTTTACTGTCCCCATACAAAATGATCTGACAATATCACAAGTGTAACTGTTCGTCCAGTATAGGGACGTGATTTCATAGGGGAAGACTCCTGGCGAGCTGTAGCATGATTCATTATCATTATCTTCATTGGGGGCACTTAAACAGAGAACGTGTTAAGTCAAGTCGCCTCAGACACGGCGTGTTCCATAAACGCCATTAACAAAAAAAAAACGAATGGTTAAAATAAAACCCGCAAAATAAATACGTCGATTTTCAATCGAAAAGGAAGTAATAGTAGTAAACATGGTTTTTCCAAGAGTAGTTTCACTTGAATTTTATGGTACTGTCCCGGATGTGGTTTTAACATTGGAAAATTTAATGAGTGACGAATCGCAAAGTAAATCCCCGTCCTGAGAGATGCTGGTAATATTGAACGTACCGGCCCTGCTGCTTAGTCATTGAGGTCAATAGTAAAGATATAAAAATCTATTAAGATAATCAAATGTGATGGATACTTGGGTCACCCAAAGCTAATTAGAATAGAAATTGTATGGAAAAACAGTTTTCGTGCTAAACTTAATTTGCATGGAAATTTTGAAGCACATTTCTTTATAAAAAAATACCTCTGTTTTTAGTTCCAATTATTTGGGCTGGACATTGATAAGTAAGTCAGCCAGGACTTACTCTTTTTTTCTTGTAGGTTTATACTTATGAACATCACTAACGCCTTCTCATAGAAAATATTTAAAGTGACTTAAACTCATAAGCTTTACATAGATACCTAATGCTTGTAACTTTAAAATATGATGTTCAAGTGACACCAAATGGAACAAATGGATTCACTATGATATCTCGGCGTAATGTACCATATAATATAGTTGGACGGGGCAATTAGTAACCTATGAACCTACACCTACATTTGCTGTCTTAAGTAAACAAGATCCAGAAGGTCGCCGCTTTAAAACTCCCCGAACACCTACATAACTAACTGGCCGATCTCGATCTCAGAATTGTATCAACCCGTTTAAATATTCAGGGGGAAGGACACGGTCGCAGAATTGGGGCAGGTACTGTGGCTTGCATCGGCAAGGTCGTGGGGAGTTTACGATCCGCGGCCTTATTCTGAATGGGAAACGCTAACGTCATCGGTACGGAAGTGAGTTGAAATGGGGAGGTCTCCGAGTTGGGACAGCTAGTCAAGGGCAGGGCGATGTGCTCAAATGATAAGTCTATGATTTCGATTGATTTTATAAGAAAATTAGAGACGACCACTTGCCAAACGGTTTAAGATGGATTTTTATAGTTCATGTTTATGAAATAACTTTGTTATTTCGAATATACATCGTCTTATACAAATGCATATGTAGTTAACAGACGGATTGCGAGCATTTCCTTATGACCTCTTTAAATCAGTTTGATTTGGAAACCTAATATCGATTGTACCTATGTTTAAAATATCTAATATGATGTAAAATTTTCGTCAGTATCTAATCATAACTTTTATTGTAAGGGAAACGTAGGTAGAATAATAAGTAGGTATCTTTTCATAGATATACATTTTTTTTTGTCGCTGGTAAAAAAAAACTTAAAATTTTGTATCAGCAATGGTATTTTCAATTCGATATCTATAATTGCTCACTTACTATTGGAATGCCAATAATAAAACAAAGGATTTTATATAACACTAGAAGGTGCAACTTCATTCGCGGAGGATTAAAAGTCATGAACCATCTGTGGATACCCAGCTACCCGTGTACCATAAATTTTTGAAATTTGTTTATCTTATTTGGCGTGATAAAGTCACAACGGCACATGTAAACATACAAAAAATCCGAGACAAATATTTTTTGATTCAATGACATCTAAATAGTCCGTTTCACTTTTTTTAATATCTTCAGTATAGATAGATATCAAATATGTACAGTAAGGGAAATTGAAACACGTACCATTTTAGTCCTTATTGTCATAGTAACAATAGCGAAAAAGGTACGTGTTTTAATTTCCCTTACTCTATACAGCAAAAATATGTACTTACGATAACATTCCACATTATTTTGAGTATTTCTTATCATGTTTCTCTGCACTAGTTGTTCAAGTATAATATAAGATTAATTGGTATCAACAAAACTCTACCTTAAATATATTGATAACAATGCCAAATCTAGGCTTGTAGATTTAATAAACCAAGTCATTGTATCGAATTTAATGCCGCAGTAATTTCAAATAACTCCGATAACGAATGCATTCCTTTACGATTATATGCACAATAGCATAGATGATTGGCATATTTTCTTACAGCAAAACGGTCACATCCACAAAATTTGAACCCACAAAAATGGAAGGTCAATCAGTAATGTATAAAAAATTAAGGTCTAAGTTCAAGCGCATTTTTTTGTCTTAGTTTATGTGCAATAAAGTGATTACATACATACATACAAGCGCATTAATAAAGTAAATATTATTTCTCAGCGAAATTAGAACCATATACTCTTTACCAAACACAATATCATCACACATAATTAAATTTTTAAATTAATTAAATCATAATTAAATGAATCAAAACTTTTTTCAGCTATATTGAATCCACTCGTAACCGTCATTTTCGCTTTTCCGGCATTCTATCTGCCCCTTTCTATCCCACTTCACCATACTGGCTTCATATCTATATAATTCTTTCTCCGTTCAGGTTGCTCGCGTCTGGAACGGTCTTTCTCTCAAAATCAAACAGACCCCAAATATGTTTGCATTCAAGAAGTCCGTTTGCAACTTCTTTGCTGGCAGAACCGAAGAGACTCTTAGTTTGTCTGTTTAATACGCTTCTTCACTATATATAGTAATGTTATTAATTTTGAACGATAAGTTTTCTTTCGTTCAATAATGATGAAATAAATAAAATAAACAATTTGTATCTATTATAGTATTTACATGGAATAACTACCTACTTCGACAATTCTTCCTGAGCGTACAAACTTCACTATCGACTTTGTTTAATTCTTAATTGACTTTCTGCTTCTACGTCCAAAGGCTTTGAGGCTAAGACAATGTGATTTATTTACGAGTTTATTAAACTCCGGTTAAGTGACAAATGTCTAGATTATTCTTTCTGAGCGTACAAACTCATTTCAATACATAGAATTAGTAATCTTTTCATTGACTTTTCTGCTTCTGCATTGCAATGTCAAATATAACCAACATCGATAGCAATTTCGTAGCACAATTCGGCATCTAATCGGTATGCGGCGCGGTGCGTCGCGGCCGCAGCCATTAGTTACGTTTAATAAGTTATGGAAATATCAGCCACATACGCCAACTTACTAAGTAGCAAATCACCTCAGACATCGATAAATCTTCCGAAGTTATACCTTTTGGACTACATCGGCGGATATTTTAACACGATCGGTGTCCAAAAAATGTGCACATTTACTTTATATCATGGAATATCGACTTTTATTTTTGCTTTTTTTTTTAAGATCTTTTCTACTTTCGAACTGAATACACGAAAAGGTGTTTGCGAAATTGTCTATGAACGCGTGACATAAATAATATTTTACAGCAATATCTATACTGTTACAAAGTTGTAAAAATTAAATGTCTGTACATTGATGATATATCAAAAAACGATTGTAACGCACTTTGAAGGATTTTTTTTGTGTCGTTGTGGCTTCATCACGCCAAATCGGCTAAACAGATTTCTACTATTTTTGGTACACGGGTATCCACAGATGTTTATGTGATACTTTTTTCTCGACTACGCTGAAGAAAAAAACAGGGGTTATGACTTCTTCTCCTCCATGAACGAAGTTGCGGGCACCTTTTAGTTATTTATATCAATTTCTTTAAAGACTTGTGGTTTTTATATCTACTTCAGACAGTGCCTTCTTTAAATTGAAGCCCCGTGCAGTTTTAGACTATGTAAAATTTTGCTTAAGTGTAAAAAAGGCTATGAAATATCCGTGTATCCAGCCATATCCACCGAAGGCTAGGTATAGGCCTCGTATGTATTACGCAATTCTTATAGGTCTTGTGTAATTCCCATCCACGGCTCACTATTCATCCGGGATGTCGTCAGAACAAAGATAAATAACTAAGTGAATCTGGTTTCACCCAGGTTGAATGCGGAATTAAACCACACGCAGCGACGTATTGCCACGTGCACATCTTATCACATTATTTTTTTATCAATCTATCAATTATTAGTCGCTAATTATGTAGATGCGAAGTTGAACCTGCGACCTGCGTATCTTAAGTTAGTAGTTACAGTGTCCCTATCATAATAATGGTAAAGATAATTATGATTAGAACTTATCATTATATCTTTAACCCTTGATGACCCATTTCCAGTGCAATAAGAAACCTAATATGCTAGCATTTGAAATATATGAGTTACACACGAGAATCCACGATAATTCTTAATCGGTGACCAGGAAAATCTTAATATCTAGCTAAAATTAAAGTTAATAGACGAGGTCTCACGCAATTACTTCACTGTTTAATTACTCAAAAGTTAAAACATAATCAAAACTCAGAACCACTGGATACATGGTTATCCTACAAATTGAAGTAACGTACGACGTAGTGCCATCGTTTTGGCGGGAAATTTGATATGTTTTTTCAATAAACTTTATGCATATGACAAAGACAAGATTGACAAATTATTACTCATAAATTATCATTGCCATTAATTTCCTGAAGAGGTTATAACCTGGAGGTTATAAGGCTCACAGATGCAGATTAGTAGGCTGACAAGCAATTAAGGATAAAATTTATTTAAAATTAATGATTTCATCATCATAAAGTTTCAATCTACCTAATTTCGACTTTAAGGTGACCGCCACCAGTTACTTATAAATATTGGTTCCTGCTCACCGATTAAGAATTACCGTGTAGTATTCAATAGTGGAGATCAAAATGAAACACAATGAGAAACAAATTTAAAACAATAGACAATTAAGACAGTAGGAGATGTTTTTAGATTAAAGCATTTAAGCACAGTAGTTTTAGTATTTAGATTTAGACCTTATAAAAGCACTTACACGGTTGCCTGTTTGTCTCGACTTTCCACGCGCATTGAAAGCACGCGAGATTCTTAGTGCAGCGTGCGTCTGTGTACGTGCATTTTAAGGCGATTGTATGAATTCGTTACGTTATACTGCTCTAGAGTTAGGTATTGTACAGTCAGCATCTAATAGTTTGTAATATCCAAAGCGTCAACTATATCGCAACACGTCTTTATTACCATATAGGTACACAGATGTGTAACGATAACGATACATTTCCCGCTTTGGATGATACATACTATTTGATGGTGACTGTACTACATATTAAAATGATATGTAAATTTTTCATTAAGTCGACATTTATACAGATTTTAGCTCGAAATAATATTATTAAACTCCGTCATTGAAATAAACGTGGTTCTCGTTTTGATTATTATGACATTAATTTCGATAATCTTGTTATTAGCCATGGGCCAAATTATTATAGCAATCACAGCCTGATAATGGACACTACATAGAAATGATGCAAATTTTAAGTAGGGATGTGATCCTGATTACTGATATTCCGCTATATAAATTGTATCGACGATTGGATCCATTTATACGAATGACCGATTTCATGAAAATATGCATCTATTTTCAGGGTTCCGTACCTCAAAATCTTATTATAGGATTGCATTATTCGTCCGTCGGCCTGACAAGCTCCTTTTTCTCAGGAACGCGTGGAGTTCAAGTTTAAATTAACATAGAACACTTATGTCTGCGGTCTTTTGAAGCTGTCAAAAAATCAAGCTTCTAAGTCAACGCAACCCAAAAATTCAGTCATTAAAAAAGGTGTTTCAATACAAATTGCGGTCTTAACCCTATAGGGTACTTCCAGTTGTCCTAGAAACTTGGTATGGAGGTCTTATAGCTCAACCCACTAAATAAATTTGAAAGCTAATTTTGTATGACATAGAAGACTATAAGAGTAACCAATATAAACTGATCCCACACCGCGTATCTATATTACTTCATAAATACGCCAGTTTTTAGCGTATATTTTGTACGGAACCCTCGGTAAGCGAGTCCGACTCGCACTTGGTCAGTTTTATGTATTAAAACTGCTAAATTATAAAATGCGTATTTGAATATAGTTACATACTAAAAAGTGCAACAAACGACTTATTGTGTGGAGTTCTCCCACACCAATTTGAATGTATTATTTTTCTTGTAATCACCGCTCAGTAAATGAACCGCATTAAGTAATACCGAAATTTAAGATGAGATAATTCAGGCGCTTTAAAATTCAATTCAGTTTGTGCATAGAAGTATATAATTATCTGTATGATAATACAGTAAAAATGTCTTCATTTCACGCTTCAATGAAATACAGAACAGGAAAAGAAAAATACTATATAATTAGGTAGCCCTATCCCAAAACTATTACCTGAAATTGTTGTTGCTTTTTAAGTGGCTGAAATTCTAGTAGTCACTCTTTTATTGACATATTTAGACCTTAAGATTATTTTTACAAACTGTAATGTAGGCCATAATACGCGAGACGGCGGTATTTAATTAGTCAATACGTTCAGACCGACTTGAGATATTGAGATTTATGGGAACCCTTACAAAATACCCAGTTATAACATACTAGTGTATTTTAGCTCAACTTTTCCTTGTGTGGTTTCGAAAAATATACGTTTTGTAACATAACACACGGTAACTTTTTATGTAATAAAGTTGTATACCTAAAATACGATATTGAGAAAGCAAGTCCGTCTTCTCCGGGGATGTACATGGTTCAGACATGTTAATCTCATATGTTTGCTTGAACCTCTTAATTTGGGCAGGCTTCACTTGAGTTGGGTTAGCTTTTTTGCAAATTGACGGGAGTTTCGATACGTACAATACGTTTTGACGTGACCCTGAACATTTTATTCGCAAATGCTGTAAATATAATGAGTAACTGGGAATTCACGTTTAGCGGTTTTCTCTGCCTTCAACCATTATATGTTTGACTCCTTGACGACTAACAATTGTAGCTAATTGAAGATCAAATTATGTTGGTTCATTCATACTTACTCTTAAGTTTGACATATTGGGCTCAAGCTTAGATTACGAACTGCTATGATGAATAATATTTTCTCTCCTCCCGTGACCATGGAAAGCTGGAAAGCTTCCGAAACGTCGGGAACTATAATGAGATAATATACGCGATATAATCCGTTAAATTGTTTTATTTCAATGCTATGATGAATTTTTCGGCGAGTAGGTGAGGACCAATGTTTGGCAAGTAGTTAAGGCATTTCATTTTCCTTATTTTAATTGATTCCGTTGTGACACGAAAGTTAGGATATAAAATACTCACACGTGCCACAATCCGTTGTCATCAACTAAAATTAGTCAAAGTAAATGCCTCAACTTCTCAAAATCTTGGTCCTGACCCAGTCCTGAGTATACATTCAAAATAAATGTGCGTAACTGTTCAGTTTGATCCTACGAATTTTAGTAGAGTGCCGAATTTTTAAGTCCACTTCACTGTTTTCACATCACTTTGTAAGCGTCTAATCGAAATGTTAATCTATCATACACTCACTAACATTCTAAAACGTTAAATTTTGACTCCAACCATTTCCTTACCGCACATAATGAATAGGCGCACCGATCGAACATTTGAAATTCGCGACGTTCGCCATCCGGCCACGGAAGCTTGGCCGTCGGAGTTAGTGCCACAAGATCAATAGTTTCTCGTTTCCAAACTCTGTTTGGTGATCTTACGTTACGCTTGCGGTACTCGTATATAAATCGGCACAGGTGATATCAGTCTGAAAGCTTTAATAAAAGGTTCTGTCTAAATAAATAAACTTTTAAACAAAAAAATAAAACCGACTCCAAAAAAACTAAAAAGTAAAAAATAACGCCATAATTCAGTTTCTTCAAATTACTTACAAGTAACCGTTTGTATACTCAATCTATACAGTATATACAATTAATCTTATTTTGGCGTCGGTGCCATATAAAGAATGTGTAAAATATTGAAAATTGTCGATTTTAGTAAGTTGTGACACGATGGCACCGACTCCAAAATAACATTAATTGTATATACTGTATAGATTGAGTATACAAACGAATACTTGTAAGTAATTTGAAGAAACTGAATTATGGCGTTATTTTTTACTTTTTAGTTTTTTTGGAGTCGGTTTTATTTTTTTGTTTAAAAGTTTATTTATTTTACACTTTTTAGTTAATCGTTACTTAAAAGTGTATCTCGTGACGATTCGAACAAGCCCAAACACGGCTAGGATACAATATTTTATTACATAGATCTGGTGCCTACCTTCCGGCTTCATCATCAAATCAATTCGATGGTACCATTCTCATCAGGAACATTTAAATTTGTGACTATGAAGTTGCTTAGCTAAATTAATCAAGATATTTTGTCGCCACCCGTAAATCGTTTATCATTGAGGAGTTCCGATGGCATTCTGTGGTCTTCTGCATCAGTTCTACTTCACCAATTTACACTTTCTGAATGCAAATGCTTATTATGTTTCTTATAATACCAAAATCGCTATATGTATGCCTACAATATTTGAGGAGTTCCTTTAATCCCTCATGGATTCCATCATCAGATCTTCACCAAAATTGAATGGGATCAACTAGAAAGTACCTTCTATAAGACCAAAAAAAAATTTTTGAAATCGGTCAAATAGTCTTTGAGTAATCGGTGAACATCCATAAAAAAAAAAAGCATTCTGTCGAATTGAGAACCTCCTCCTTTTTTTGGAAGTCGGTTAATAAAAAACATTTCCGTGGCGAGTAATGATATTAGTACCGAATGAATTATAATATTTCTGTCTATTTCTACCCGAAGCGAGATGGCGTCAGGAAAGTTACAAGGGAAGCAGAAGCGTATTCATTTACTCATATTAAAAGAAAAAGATGGTCACTAAATGGGTGCCGCAAACTAAGCGGAAATGGCGGGCCGGCCTAGGCGGAAATGGCGGGACGATCTGGATGCATTTCTCATCGACTGGCCGGAGGTAGCATCTGATAGGGAGTCTTGGAGATCTAAGGGAGAAACCTTTGCCCAGCAGTGGGACACTAAAAAAAAACAAAAGCTGTTCATAAGCCTTTCCTTGGGCATCCCGGTGGGAATTGGGACGCCGAGCCACTGATTCCTACTCTCTTACTCTATATTTTGTTAAATGTAAGTTATTCGGGTTTTGGAATTTAATTCTGATTATTTTTATGTTTGCAGCATGATTTTTCCAATAAAACGGATTCCAACGCTACATGTTTCTGTCGAACACAAAGGTTTCTGTCAAAAAAATAATGTTTGTGACAAACTTTTGTTGCCGACTGTACTTTGAGATGATTCTAAAAAAACACAAACTCGGTGGGGTTGCGCTATTTTGTTACAGAATTCCTATGACCACCTTCCGACTATCATCAGATCAACTCGTTGGTATCATAATATTGCATTGTCACCGAACTTTTACATAATAAAGTATGCATAATTTTAGCTCCATCGGAAACCAGGAAGAGACTCAAATTTTCATTTTCTCAAGACGAAGAGTATTAATTTAATCATATTTAAAGAAAAAGCCATCTTTTTATAAGCCTTTCCTTGGGCAACCCGGTAGGAGTCGGCTTATATGGACGCCACGCCACTGCAGGTGGAACTTATAAGCTTTTGTACAATGTATGGATAAATTGTATGGATCTTTTGTTAATTGGTTGCGTGTGTAATATTGATAAATTGCCACATTAATGTTTTGATTAATAAATAAGAGCCATTTTTTTCAGCTTTATGTTGGAAAAGAATATTGGTGCGTTATTACAATACGTGATTGATAAGAACATGGCTTGAAACAATATGATTTATTGTAAGGACGTTCTTTTATCTCTTGCCCTTCTTTCTCATAATCCAACAGTCGTCAGCCTTGTTGCAAAAAGCTTTTGTTATAACAATCTTATCTCTTGCCATGTGGCTGGTAAATGGTATCGTTCTAATTGTTTGGTAAAATGGACCATAAAAGTTGCTATTGCTGTGTGGCAGGTAAACGTTCCGCAGTAAATCATAATAACGATATAAGTCCCAGGCAATTCATCATACCTTCTATATTACTCGCGGAGCGGAACTTTACTTTCGCATCTTGGTAAGTACATACACTGTTTCTAAAATTTCCTTTTGTCATTTGAACGTGGTTTGAGGGCTTGACGCTTGCCTGGTGCTACGACAGCCATATTGTAAACACGAGTGTGTTTGGTATGTTTTTGGTATATTTTTTATTCATAGGCTTGTATTATTATTATTGCACGAAACCGAAAAGTGACGTTGATAAATTTATAAAAAAAAACACAATTCGTATGTAAAATGCAATATCTAGTCACAACGCTATATCTCAAGTACAACTTATGCAGTCGATTTGAAATTTGGATTAGTCAAAAGTATTTATTTTTTATGAAAAAATATTTTCTTCTTTACTTGAAAAAAAAAGGGAATTTCACTTCAACTTAACGACTATCTGTAGTTCGAAAGAAAAAACCCAAATTGCTACTTCTTCTTCTGCCCGGACCTTGTTCCATCTACGTAGGGTCGGCCTTCCCTGACCTTTTTCATCCATTCTGCACGATTCAGTGCCAACTTGGATCTAAATTTAAAGATTTTAGGTCTCTTTGAACTATAGTTCACCAGCTGGTGGGGGGTCTTCCGCGTCTGCGCGTCGTTTTGTAAATCCAGAGCTACTTTGACTACATGGTCGTGTGGGCATCTTTGAATATGTCCGAACGATCTCAAGCATCGTTCCACCAGTTTGTCTGCAATGGGTCCTATTTTGTAGCTGCTTGCTAACTGCTAACTGGCCAAATTGCTAATAAAATAGCGAATATCTCGGAAACTACTAAAAAACGTAGAACGTACATAGTCATATCGATAGCTTCTGAGCTGCTCTATCAGCTCTCTTAGGATTATCGTCAGCCTGTATAATGTGTTGGAATGGAATGGAACACTCGATGCGCGAATTTAACTTGCACATGACTATGTAGTTTCTGTTGTTGGTTTTTGTTGAAAAATTACTCAAATAAGAATTGTTTCTTAAAGATAACATTTCGAAATGATTCAGACAGCTGTTCTAGTCATTTGATACGCTTGAATTAGAAAAAAACCAAAGACAGCATTTACGTGAATGATATTGATAATTCAACCTCTCATACTACGTCGGCCACTATTTAAAAAAGTTTCACATTATAGAAAAATACAAAAACAATTTCATTTCTGAAACAATTTTGGATATCAAACAACAATTCCCGTGCGCTGGGATTTGATCTCCCCATGTTATCTAAACTTCTTTTGTAGGTATTCTGTAGATCCGCGTAAGTGATGAAGGCCCTCCACTGAAGAATGGGCCACTCCCATACCCGTATTTGTCAAACGCCTGCCGACTCTACCGAGTGACCTTTATTTAACTTGGGTGTCCTGGGTGCTGTTTTAGTGTCTGTGATTACTGGAATGTTGATAAAGGGTGTAAAACATAGTTTTATTGGTGATTCTTACGCTACTTTTTACCCGTCTGCGCCCGATTGAGAGTTAAGTTTTATGAGTTGTATGAGTTTAGTTTGAATGTGTGGGCCTTGTAGCCACGGTTAATTCTCCTGGGTCACTTTTTAAAAGTACGATTTTAAGAGATGTAAAGGCAACAGAAATATTGTTTTCTAGTCAATATAGGTTCATTTTTCAGGGGCCCATAAAGTATGTTAATAGCCTGGATTATTATTATTATTATTTTTTATTAGCATTTTTCGGAGTAACTGTCACTATTGTCTCCTGAGTTCCGGGACAGAAAAACAACAAGAAGAAGTTGAGCCACCCATGTGTGTATGTACCTATGTATGTATCAGAGGCGTATCGTGTCGTCAGGAAAATTACAAGGGAAGCCGAAGCGTATTCATGTACTCATATTTAAAAGAAAAAAGTGGTTATAAGCCTTTCCATGGGCAACCTGGTGGGGATCGGCTTATATGGACGCCGTGCGCCGTGCCACTGGTATGTATACCTGCTCAAAACATATATTTAGGATAGGCTAAGTACAAAGATTGTAATAGATTGTAAGAGTTATTTTGAAAAAATGACTGACTGTTGAGTTTGTTTCGGCTTTCTTCTCAACAGTGGTCTCCTCTTAACGCCATAGAGCCAGACTTGTAAAAGTGCTCTTGCGGCCTACTTACAGAATAAAGATCATTATTTCTTTGGGACGCTGTGTGCGACCTAAGCGGCTTAAACGTATGCGGTGTCGATTTCGCCTCGTTTATTTTGTCTAAGGGAATGACACAGACTATAAACTTGTTAAATTGAGAGTGTTTTAAGGGGGCTGCTTAAAAATGATTTGTTTAATTGTTACTGTTAGTGTTAGATGAACTGATATAAGCTTGAACAGACTTGGCACTTGATTGAGCGAACAACATAATCATTGCTGTTAATAGTGCCAAGTCGAACTAGTGCAAAGTCATTACAAAACAGGATTTAAATGTTGTGAATACTTACTATTTTTCTATATTTCCTTTTATTTTTAACCCCCGACAAAAAAGAAGACGTGTCTGTGACTCTGTGACTCCGTGTATCTTTGTATCTGTGTGTCTGCCTGTGGCATCGTAGCGCCCATACGGATCGACCGATTTGAGTGCGGTTTTTTTATGTCATAGATAATTTTATCCAGAGTGTTTTTAGCTTTGTTTGATGAGAATCGGAGCTCTCGTCTCAAAGATATTCAGCTTTTAGTGGAACAAGTCGGGGATTTTAAAATTTTTAATTAGTTATTTCTCAACCATTGAGACACTGAATCTGATTGAGATTTAGGAGTTAGATTCGACAAGCATTTACGTAAAAAGAAATGATGAACGTGTAATTCCGGAGTAATCTTTCTCATAATATTAATTATCGCTGGCCTAACCTTAGCTTTTCCGGGGTACTTATCGACGCATACTATTTGAGCACCGTTGATTTTATTGGACTTAGTAATAAATACCTATCTGCCAGTCTTCGGTCCATATTCTATCGCTATTGAAATCTCTCCTATTCTTTGTTGCGTTGCTACATTGTAATATACGAGTAAACTACATTATAATATCCATACTAATATTATAAATGTGAAAGTGTGTCTGTCTGTCTGTCTGTTACCTCTTCACGCTTAAACTGCTGAACCGATTGGAATGAAATTTGGTATGGAGATAGTTTGAGTCCAGGGAAAGGACATAGGCTACTTTTTATCCCGGAAAAATACCCTTATCCGCGATAAGCGAATTTAAGGCGGACGAAGTCGCGGGCAGAGCTAGTACTATATAATAATGTAGTATACTTGGTTTGTCTTGGATACTATCCAAACTAATATTATAAATGCGAAAGTGTGTCTGTCTGTCTGTCTGTTTGTCTGTCTGTTACCTCTTTACGCTTAAACCGCTGAACCGATTTGGATGAAATTTAGTATGGAGATAGTTTGAGTCCCGGGGAAGGACATAGGCTACTTTTTATCCCAGAAAAAAACCCTTATCCGCGATGAACGAATTTAAGGCGGACGAAGTCGCGGGCAGAAGCTAGTGTTAAATACAAACCAACCAAGACAAACCAACAAACTCTATTTTGCATTTTAATAATATTGTGGGGTTTCAATTGTTTTTCTAGATACATTCGTCCCAATTACATTGTGTGCTTCCAATTCACAGACAAACGTTTCATAAAAAAATACTATACGGACATACTTTCTATGCAAACGTAATTATTTCATTATTATTGAAAAGGTCACCGTATACATGATCATACTTTATAACGATACTAAAATATAATCAATTATGAAATAATACTTCTGTGAAATGAAATATTCTACGAAACGTTTGCCTATATAATAAATAAATAAATATTAGGGATTTGACCCAGAACATTCAGCTTCGCAGGCGACGTTCCTCCAGCTGAGCTAAACCGGTCGTCAATAATAATAATACAAAACAAAAATAGCATAGTAACAGGTATACTCTACAGTCCTTTGAATCTTAAAAATAAACAAGCCTCGAAAAATCGCTTTTGTTTTCATTAATCCTTATGTGTTACATACTCTTTAAATCGAGGGCAAATCCTGCTTAACGATGAACCTTAACTTGGAAGAATAGGAATTGTATTCGAGTGGCGAATTCAATGTTAAAAGATTTTGAGCTCGCAGTTTTGGGTGTGAAGACGTTGTTATTATGTTGCAAATACTTTGACAGTCGTAGATAATTCTGACTGATAGGTTTCGTTCCGTGCGGCGGTGTTGACGTTCGTCGCTTGCCGGATCATTGTTTGCGCTTTACGCTTAACGTGTTCAAGTAAAGCTCATTGTTGAGCCTTGATATTTGCCAATGTCAGTTTACGCCCGAATTTTGATAAAAATAACGTAGAGCACGATGGGAAAATTTAACTTCTGCAGCCATTAAATTGCTTTATTATTAACTATTATCACGTTGCTTCAAAATAACCCTATATGACTCTTCAGCCTTTCTTATATCTATACGCAAAAAATAACCCCCCGTTGCCCCGTTAACGCGTGAAAGAAGGTCAATTTAACAAACGCATTTCCGCATTTATACTACCTACCAGCTTCTGCCCGCGAATTCGTCTGCCTTAAATTCGTTTATCGCGGATAAGGGTATTGTTCCGAGATAAAAAGTAGCCTATGTCCTTCCTCATACCAACTTTTATTCAAATCGGTTCAGCGGTTTAAGCGTGAAGAGGTAACAGACAGACAGACACACTTTCGCATTTATAATATTAACAAGCTTCTGCACGCGACTTCGTCCGCCTTAAATTCGTTTATCGCGGATAAGGGTATTTTTTCGGGATAAAAAGTAGCTTATGTCCTTCCCCGAAACTCAAACTATCTCCATACCAAATTTCATCCAAATCGGTTCAGCGGTTTAAGGGTGCAGAGGTAACAGACAGCCATACAGACACACTTTCGCATTTATAATATTAAATAATATGGATTAGTGAGGATATTTCATATATTTTTTCTAATAATATTTCTTAGATATATTATAAATTGATGCATGTAACATAAATTGAATTAATGTTATAATTTAATCATTTAAGAATTTGCTATGCCTTAAGGTTCCTGTACCGTATACATGATTGCAAATAAAGAACTGGGACTGAGGATCAGTGGCGTGTACTGGATTTTTGGGCAAGGCAGGCAGTTAAAATGTCTTGATCACATGGTTAGACAGTTTCTCTGTGCCTATATGGAGCCATGGTATTTCAGGGTAGGCAGTGCCTGTGTGCCTATATAGACCGCAAGCCAATGGTGAGGATACGTCTTTGTTCCTATTAAAGTATTGCATTTTATTTAGGATTAGCTTCTCTAGTATTCCTATACAACGCCGTATGGCTGTCGTTGTTGTCTCTATTGTATTTGTGTTTTAGGAAGATTTTTGTATATTTAATAATGTTAAAAAAACAAAAATGGGAGAATTTACTTTTAGACCTACAGTTTAACGTCTCTGGAATTACCAAGATACCGGGCTTCTAATATGATACTGTTTATTTAGGTTTGACTGACGGCACATTCAACATTTTTACGGACTTGATAAATTTAAACAACGAGATTCCATTATTGAATGGCCCAAAAAGTTTCCACCCACATTCCTTATCATATTTAGTTTGCCACTTGAGAATAAGTAGCTTTAAAATCTTTAAATACAACTGTAGGTCGTAGGAGTGTTTGGATGTACTTTTATCCGTTTACAAGAGCTATATATAACATGCAAAGCTGCGGACGGACATGCCCGCGAACAGACACGTTCTTTGAAAGGGGCACGAGGCCGCAACCGTGAAAACATTTATTATAATATATTACTCAATTTACGATTATACAATATCTTTTACATTACTCCGGTGCCGTAAGCAGTTACTTTCCGCTCGTGGGCAGAATTTTTTACTTTCCGGCTAAGGCTCTGTAGATGGAAATGAAATTCTTCAATTTGTACGATAGTTGGCGTCGTTTTGCGATTCGTACGCAACATGCAACAAACTATTGTAACATATTATACGAGTAGCCCATCATGTCACTTCCACGATCACGACGAACCTAAAGACGCCTTTAGGTAAGTATAAAATTGTTCAAGCCATTTAGGCTGTAGAGCATGCCACAGAAATATACAGAGACATAAGTATGTACCTACATACACTCGAAAAAGAAAACTCGCTCCTGATGTAGTTTGCGTTGTGTATAGGAAATGCAGTCAGTTAACAGATTTGTATAAAAAATCCGGTGGTTTTTCCCATACTAAAAATAATCGATTGCATTCCCTCGTTGCGACACTCTTGACACATTGTTAGTTTTTAGGATCTATAAGAAATTGGTTTCGTACACAATTTTTTACTTATAATGAGAAACTTAACATCTTTGCAGGTACAGTATGGGAAATTCCTATACGTACCCTTTTCACTCTTGTCACAATGACAATAAGGACTAAAAAGGTACAGTGTTTCAGTTTCCCTTTCTTGTACATATTTTAATGTAAGTAACTGTCTTAAAAGTGCCTTAATACAAAAACCTAGTTGTTAGTCATAAAATGTGTTATTCCGGTTGACAGGACATTAGGTGACTGACCCAACACCTTTGCTGGTATTTAAATAAAACAGTAGTTAATAACATTTTGTCCCTTGATCTTTCGTTTTAATAAATTTGAGTCGTCTTGGCAGGTTGGATACACTTTTTTATGTAAGTTTATAATTTTGCTACTTGCCAATTTTATCGCTTAGCTGTTCAAACAACTTTGCGTTGGCAATGGTTCCGTCCGAGGGATACAATATTTTTTTATCAAGGGCAATTAATCGTAAAGAAACTAGTGTGTTGAGGAGAAAAATTGTTTTTTTGCTTTAGCGGAGTACAAATTATACCATAATTATCCTTGTCTGAAAAATTGTTAAAATATGTCCTGCGTTTTGATGTGAGTAGGAGACGAAGATATTCCGACCAAGAAATGGCATTGTGATGACCTTGGTAAGGCAACTGAATTTTATAATAATAGAGTTTTTATATCCCAGAAGAATTTTGCATTTATATCATATCATATCATATCATATCATTTATTCATAAACAATTTTACATTGTATTTGAAATCTGTAAATATCATACAAAAATTACATAGTTTAATTTACAACAAAATTTCACCCGTCACACAGTCTTAAATTAAAGATATCTAGATTGAGGGTAGTATTTATTATTCCATCTCACCAATTTGAAATGCAAAATATGTCGGTTGAAACCGACGCCCCGTTACAATATGATAAAAGGGCAGACGAACATTGAATAAACATCACTTTCGTGCTTATTTGAAACTAGAATCGTGCGGTCGTGTGTTGTCATGGTAACGCTTGTAAATTGTCAGTCTATGGACAACGGTAATGAACAAGTACGAATTTTCATTTTTTCAAGTTTGAATGTTGTTGATTGTACTTAGAAACACTAACCAAATAAGTTACAAACTTTAGCATTTATTATTTTACTAGCTTCTGCCCGCGACTTTGTTCGCCTTAATTTCGTTTATCGCGGATAAGGGTATTTTACCGGGATAAAAAGTAGCCTATGTCCTTCCCCGGGACTCAAACTATCTTCATACCAAATTTTATCCAAATCGGCTCAGCGGTTTAAGTGTGAAGAGGTAACAGACAGACAGACAGACAGACACACTTTCGCATTTATAATATTAGTAAGTATAAGTATGGAAGTATGGATATTAGTATGGATGTTTCTAAAAGTGGCAATATAATATATGAACTCTGATTTTTTAACATGGATACATGGATTGATTTGATTTGCTTAATATGCTTAGCATTTTAAATAGAAAGATACAGAGGGCGCTGTCAGTGTTGGTTTGCAAGGACTAAAGAAAAAATGGAGCCTCATGGCAGTCCGAGAGTTTGTTACCACGGGACCAAGGGCCTGTAAGAGGTCGGTGGCCCCGGTGCAACAAGGTAAAACCTCCGGTAGCTACGCTACTCAATTACAATTGATTAGTACTACTATACAATGTTTCTAAATTGGTAGTACACGTTCTCTGCCTAGTTAAAAATAACAAGCAGAATTTTTCATCTATACTATTTAGTTGTAAAAATGAAATTTCTGTACATTGAAGATATTAAAAAAAAAAGATTGTAACGGACTATTTGGAGGTCACTAAAACGAAAAATATTTTCTTGTTGTATGTTTGTATGTGTCGTTGTGTCTTCATCACGCAAAATCGGCTAAACAGATTTCAACAATTTTTCGTGCACGGGTAGCTGGGTATCTCCAGATGGTTATAGGATACTTTTTATAGGATACCGACTACGTTGACAAAAAAGAAGGGTTATGACATTTTCTCCTCTGTGAACGAAGTTGCGGGCGCCTTCTAGTATCTTATATTAACAACAAAAATGAAATAACTCTCTCATTTATATGCTCGGGCAGGATTACAATCACAGCAAACTTCTCGAAAGGGCCTCTACTTGTTGGATCCATGTCCCATCGCAAGCCTCCCAAAAATCCGAGACGTACGAGCCCTTGACTCAAAAGCGAGGTGAAATAATCATATGCGTTAAAAATGTTTCTAAATTAGCCTTTATTCGTTTTAGTGCTGTTCATGTACAACCTGTACAGTACAGGTAAGTGCAAAAATATGTTTCGAATTAATCCTCTCTTAAATATGTATATGTACAACTTTATTTCGTTGACTTAAGAGCGATGGGACAATTTTTAGGGTTCCGTAGCCAAAATGGCAAAAACGGAACCCTTATAGTTTCGTCATGTCCGTCTGTCCGTCCGTCCGTATGTCACAGGCATTTTACTCAGAAACTATAAGACCTATACTGATGAAATTTGGGGTATAGATGTCTTCTGTTAGCCTCTACTTAGTTTGATAGTTAAATAAAAAAAATATATATTCCAAACGGGGGGCACTCCATACATGTAACCGAAACTAAAAAAAAAAAATTCAGCAGATATCAATGTGTGGCACGTCATTCGACAGAGCTTCTAAAAACACTTGGATGTTTCAAAAACATTTTTGATTTAGTGAATATTTTCGGAAATATTCGCTCCAAAATTTGCAAAAATTGTGTCCCTCCAGAATAGAGGGCTATTTATCAGTTCAAGAAATATGAAAAAATTTACAAATATAAAGTTTAATAAAAACTTCAAAAAAAAAACGTTTTCAAGATGATCCGACATACCGTTTTTAAGTTATTGCCAAAAAACCGCGCTTCTCAGCAAAAGGACGTAAGCGCCGGGGAGATACGCTCTTTTGTTAGTGTTTTTTTCATATCGTAGTTTTTTCATCTGTAGTGCATTTTTTTGTATAAATGGCTGCGGTACCCTATATTGAGCATGGTCCGTGCCGAACATGCTCTTGGCCGGTTTTTTTTTAAGAAGGATTAATCCACTCATATTTTTATACTTGACTGTACCTCTTACCTACACAGACACACCCCATTACCCCGACGTCAAGCCATTTAATTATTTCGCGAAATGTAACACGCAGACTTATTTGCACAAGAAATTGAATAGCTCCCGGCGAAAACTTTATAAAATACAAGTTTCCCGAGAGTTACAACGAAAGTTCTAAAAAAAGGTTTAATTATCAACGAAGAGCTAAATCGTGACTCGAACACTGTTTGCAGATGAAGTACATTTTGTTATTGTAATGAGCTAAGTTGGACGTGCACTTTGTAGCTGTTTCTTTAGAGTACTACCTTACCAAAAAGTCACAAATTATGAGAGTTACAAACGTAAGTTGATTAAATGAAACGAATTATACATTTGATAAACCTGTCCTTATTGAAATGTGCCGGTAATTTGCTATGGTTAACGTAGAGTTTATGGCAGTCTCAAGAAATGTAATGTGAATGTGTTGTTTTAATTTTAGTCGATTTCTTTTTGGCCTATGGAATAACCTAGAAACGAAATGAAATACGAAATAGCAATGTGACACGGCTATGGGATACTGATGAGTCACATATTGTCTGAAGTATTAAAGAACCGACCGCCAATGCCACTGGCAACTGATCCCAGTTTTTCTCACGAAACGATAAGAGAGACGGATTAAGCGAAAACAAGCGGGTTTTTGCAGCTTGGGAACAGATGCGGCCGGGTCGGTATACGACAGTCGTTTGTTTTTGTTCTAGTTGAGGTAGGTAGTGAAGAAACGGGACTAAAAGACGCTTTAAACTATGCAAAGTTGTCGTTTGAATAAGTTTATTGTAACCAATATGACTTTGCGTCTTAGAAGTATTATAACTGTTTCTTTAATCTTTTGATGCAGCTTAGCGTCTTAACTGACAACTGAATCTATATCAAGTACATGCTAAAAATAGTGCTTCAGATTGAGATAGATTTTTTTGCGTTTTTTGTAACTTTGGTTCGTAAAGCCAAAGCCGGGCCGCGGCCGCCTCGTTAAGTAAAACGACCCGTACGCATAGGAGGGTGAAACATTGGTACTAAATTTGAAGTAAGTATTCGGGAGCTATTTTTGCAATGCGGTTAAAATATCAGGTTTGAACTTGAACTACTATCATAAATTTGCACGTATATAATAAGTACGCGACGACTTGCGAGGTTCAAGAATATGTACCAACATTTTTACTGATTTTTTTTATATGGTTGTCAGAAAAAGCAATAACAATATCGAAAAATCATCTTTTTAAGTAATTATGATATTATTCTTGCTACTCTTTAAAACCAATAATATGTAGTTATAGGGACCTCATCCAAAATGTTTTAAAGATGACTTCTAGTTTTAACCTACCGTACATTGAATGACGTTGTTCAACGTTTTCCGAAAACTTTGAATTTTCGGGTAGGTCACTATAATTCTATGGGCGCGATATACTAACCTTTCATGGATAATAGTTATTTGGCTTGAAGGAACGCATTTGTACGCATTCTTCGTTCGAAGCCTTCACGAGGCTCGATCTAGTGCCAGGGCTAGTGATAACCTAATACGTTCTCGAACTCACTTGTAATGTTACCCTGTGTTAATAATTAGGTAGGATCTGCTCTGTAATACTAAGATGATGTAATTCTACTTTCTAATAAATAAACAAGTTTGTATTTGTATTTTATTTTGACTATATATTGATTTTACTAGACACTATAGTAATCTTTGATTTTATAATAAACATTAAACACTTCTTACTGATATCAACAATCCCTATAATATCTATACTATTATAAAGTTGTGAAAATGAAAAGTCTGTACATTGAAGGTAAGAAAATAAGTGGTATGGTCTATTTAATAGCCACTCAATAGATTTCGTAGTTTTTTTTTTTTATAAATTTGTATGTGTCGTTGTGGCTTCATCACGCCAAAACGGCTAAACGGATTCTAACTATTTTTAATACACGGGTAGCTGGGCATCCACAGAGGATAGTTATAGGATACTTTGTATCCGACTACGCTGAACAAAAAAAAGGGTTACACTTTTTTATCTCTGCTAACGAATTTTTTCACCTTCTAGTGTTTAATAAAACGGATAATTCTTACTTGCACGATACTTCGCACTGGTTGTTACACATTTTTTCTCTCGGGTCACCTCCAACCGTCCACTGAGCGACACACTTAAACTCTTCAAGAACACCATGGTCGTGTCATTGGTTTTGAAACCTCGCGTCGGCGGCCAGATCGTCGATCGATACACACGGCATGTTTGTCTCACAAGGAAACCAATACTGAGCAGTAATTACTGCCTGTTTTAATTTTATAGGCAATATACAGCAAGTATATTAGTGAAACACGTGGCTTAGGATTATTAGTAAACACGTTTGGCATTGGAGGTTTGATGACGAAGGTAGGTTAGTTTGTAGGTACTGTTAATACTAGTGACCCTGGTTATAAAGCTAGCAAAAAGAAGATAAATCTAGAAATAAGTGAACCCGCAAACTGCGTTCTTGTAAAAATTATGGCAACTCGATTTTATGTTTTTTCAATAAAAATACGTATGCGGAGATTTAGGGCAATCCTATAGGACATTGCGTTATATTTGTTTGGATGATACGTGTATTCTTTAGAATATATTTGTTAGGAAAACAAATCGGAAGACGAAGACAATTCTAATAATAGTTAGAAAAATATTTGGTAGTTTCATTTGGGTCTCGGGGAGCTCATTAGCGGCAAAGAGATTCACTGGTCGTACAGCACAGTATAACCCGCCTTTCTAGCACGGTACTGAATACAAAGGTATGGACAACAGTCGCGCGACAATGAGTCGTGTGTGTGTGACTGAGGGTACAAGTAAAACTAGGCTAATAACCGGCAGCGTCTACGCCTGTCAAGTAACATATCATCCTCCACCTCTGTCACACTGTACTGTATAGAAAGCGAAAGCTAATATTTGTCGTGCGATAAAGGGTCGTATATCACAGTTGGGTCTCCTTGGGAATCCCTAATGTCGTTTGTCCCAGTGTATCGATTGTTCTCACAGATTTTTTTCAGAAACCGTAAATTCTTCATGATTTTTGAAAAGATCATCGTATATATTAATGCTGAAAAGTTTACGGTTTCATAAAAAAATGCTTTAGGACAAACGCTACATTATTACAAACTATATATTAGGACAAACGACGTTAGAGATTCCGATATAGATCCGTCATAGTTGAGTTAGAACTATTGCTTGGTAAAGATGAGTATGCCGCGTGCCGATCATGATGGCAAGTAAAGTATGGCGTGTCAATGTCACTAATAAAAATCGCAAACCGTTATAAATTGGATCATGATTCATAATGATAGGTATTAGTTACCGGGAAGCGTTCACTTTTCGAAACTAGAGGATGTTTGTCATTTTACTATTACCACGGACCACTCATTATCAGATTCGGTCGAATACATCGAGCGTGGTTAGTGCACGTACTCGAGAATAAATTGAATTGGACCTGGATTGCGTTAGCAAAATGGCAATTTGATTGTTTGGGTCGCACTCGGAAGTTTTGCTTTTCCGATTTAATTTGAATTGTCAGGCTGTTATGCCTCTAGTAAAATTTGTTCCGGAACAATATTTTGCGATGATTACGCTTCTACCGTTGATCAAGAGTTTGGAGGGGAGTCAGGAGATGATGAAAAATTGACAAAAACAGCAGACGTGAGAAACCGATCTATAATTTATTATTTTCAAATAGCGATAGCTTGCATTATTACACAATTCTGCGGTGGTACCCACGTGAATTAATTATTCTAACACTTAAATTTCGTTAGCGTGCAACGTCACCGAATTTGTATATAAATAGATTAATACACAACTTGGTCAGCGTGGATTTTCCAACTTTTAAATTAATAAAACCCGGTTCACCCCCTGCTTTGAGTATGTCGGTTCATTCATCATCAGTTACGTCGTTGAACCTTTACATAATCATAGTAAGTTATAGCTTTATATGTATATCTACATAGTTAAATAATTAAGTTACATTTATTCGCTTAATTAACTGAATGGTCTATTAATTAATTAATTACAGTAGTCATTAGTATTGATGAGAGGGACACGGATAAGCTTGATTAAGCAGTTACCGAATTACCGATACTTATAAGCATAAAGGAGAAAAATAGAAATATATGTGCTCCATTTTCGTGACAGACACAATTTCGTGAATAAACCTAGAGGGTCCTTTGTAAAATATGGAGTTCTCCCTTTTATAAAGCGAGTTATTTTTTATTACACGTAAATTGACTAATGATTTTGATATGGGGCATCAGAATAATATAAGCATCCAACACACCAATCAATAATATTCTGATGTAGGTTAACAAAAAATGTGTCCTTAATTTGTCTTCACTGGCGATTTGCTTCTACGGCCAAGCTTCTGTCATCTGTCAATTCTGATTTTTTCAGCATTGCGTTATAAAAAATAATAATAAATATTAAGGGACAATTTTACACAAATCGAACTAGTCCCATGGTAAGCTCAATATAAGGCTTGTGTTATGGGTACTAGATGACCATATATTTAATTGATATATTACTTATATACATACAAAACATCCAAGACTCAGGAACAAATATTTATGCTCATCACACAAATATTTGCCCTTACCGGGATTTGAACCCAGGACTGAGGTCCTAGCTTCGCAGGCAACGTTACTCCCACTGAGCTAAACCGGTCGTCAAAAAATACAATACCGACCAACTAACTCTTTTCTACTTCTCATTCTCAGTTGCCCTCTCCCCTCACACTATCTTACATAGCAAATCATGAACCCCCTTGAATATACGTCATCATACATTTCATCAAACTTTTGTCGGCGTAATTGATGAAGCGTGTAGCTGTTCCCGTATCGTGCTATCCAGGGCCACCTGAATATATATTATTTCAATAAAAATACTCTGACAAATCGTAAACGCAGTGACGTGACTTTTGTGTCGAGATCATGACTTTTACGTTTGCCTTCCACACCGGGGCACAAAAACGCTGGCGACGCGGCAGAATAGATGAACAAAATGTGGCACATCATCGCATTGTATTTTGAGTAGCGGTGTGGACGATCCTTAAAACATGTGGGACGTAATTCGAAGTCTTACTTTCCTGCCTCAAACTTCTGTATTCTAGCGTGTGTCCGTAATATACGCACGTCGAGCTCTGGCAAATCGTTGAACAATAATTTATGTCGATGCAACAGGCGTATTTACATTAGGCTCGGATGCAGGACCACACAACTGAATTAATCTACTGACAAAGCTAATATGATAATCCATCGACGTTGCAACCGCCTGTCAACTGTTACTAGCTGATGACGATAGTCACAATTTCATTGTATTGTGTTATTTGCGTAGCGATCAGAACGGGTACACGGACACTTTTGCGAGAAGAACTCCAGTTAATTAAACCTGCTGACAAAGCTGATATGAGCATCTATTGACGTTGCAACTGGTATGGCTGACGCCTGTCAACTGTTACTAGCTAATAGTCACATTGTGATTGCATTGTGTCGAAGTTGTTTGACATGGTAAATAAGAAACGGGTAAAAGGACATTTTAGCGACCAGAACTCCGGTTAGCTAAAGCAACTGACAAAACTGATGTGATAATCTATTGACGATGCAACAGGTAGGGCTGATGCCTGCCAACTGTTAATAGCTGAGAATTATAGGGGCATTGTCAATGAATTGTGTCATTGTCAATAAAATCAGATCGTGCAACACTATATACACGAGTACACTTGTTTTCAAGTAAGTAGCTCTAACGTGAGTACCTACTTCTTATGACGTTTTGAACTTGTTTGGCTAGTGGCGGTTAGAGTGATAATTATGAAAACCAAAGGTGTTCGGTATTTGAATGCAATTTAAATTTAACCTAACGGGCTTCTTTCACTAAATATCCAATACCGAAATACTGTTATACTTCGAAAACTGCGTTACACTAATTTGCGTCATATTGTCTTCGATGTGATATATCATCTGTATCGAAATTTTTCTTCAGAAATTTTGTTGCAATGACGTCTTTTTTTTCGATGCGGAGACATCCACTATTATGTAGACATATGCAACACCAAAGACTGTCCTTTCTCAGAGAACAGTCGCATGCTTTCTGTATCTATCGGATTTAAGTGACCTTTAACACGGTGTCTATATCTTATGGGGCCTAAGCATGCTGTATTTTCCCATTCGTGGTCTACTTTTCTAATTCTTCGTGGTCTAGAGCTGTGTTTACATGTCACGTGTATGATTTTATTTTAAGAAAGCTACCATAGCACTGAAACTAAGACTATAATAAAAAATAGCTTAACAAAATTAAATATACCTATTCTAATATTTCGTTTGATATCCGTCACCATCGCTGTGCAACGGTTTACCAGAATAACTCGGCGTTATTTCACTCCCCACCACTTGACCTGTTTCCATGGATTTTTGTCATTTTTCTGCTGCATCATTCTTAAAAATACACGAGAACGCTTTCAAATCTCCCTTTTTCGCCACGTGTCAAACAATCTAATCTATAAACAAAATTATTTATGATTCTTTGTAAACACGGATAGCCCGATTGTTTAAATTCTTGTCCCAGGCATGTCTAGTAGCGCTTTGTCATTTCATTGATCACTGTCAAAACGTGCGAAATGAAAACAAATTGAATTTAAAGCAATTAGATCTCTGGGATTAATGGAAAATAAACAAATGACCGACTCGAATCGGTTAGTCTAGTCTGTGGTTCAGAACTTTAATACTTTTGGAATATTTATAAAGTAGGATTTTTAATTAGCTGGAGGAAACTGACAGGTGTCAACGTGAATATTTCGTTGTTTTAAAATAATTTTACAAAAATATACATGGAAATATGTGTAACCGGTGATATTACGGTAACTTTTATTCATATGAAATACTGTACTTCTACCATAATGACGTAATCACGGTCCACGTGTGGCCGTAAACGTCAGTTTACTCCGGCTAATTAAAAATCCTACTTTACTGTGCTGCTCAATAATTCTATAGTATTGTTTTTCATCTTGAGACCACTGGCGATTTCGTGCTTAGTACTAGGTTTCTGCAATATTCGTACTATGATAGAAGGTAGTCTGATTTTTTTTTAATATATAAAAGGTCGCAAAGGGCTAACTATTTCAACACCCAGCGAGTCACACATACATTTCCGACCTTCCCTATTTACTCGCTTCTTGAAATCCCATGAGCATCCCAGGCGGAATCTCTCTCCACTTATTGCCAGTTCATAGCAAAAATATGCATCGTTCACTATAATAAACTTTAGAACATTCCACCGATATCTTCCCCGGGGGTCACAATCGAGGTGCAAGCTTTAGTTCAAATGGTTGTACAAAAATATCACTCACACGCTATATTTGATCATAAGCCAATGTCTACATTGTATTTCGTTATCATATCGTGCAAATTAACGCATTTGTAATACCTCCTTAACGAAACTTGTACTCGAATTATGGGTCGAATTCAAAAAAAAATTACCTACTTACATAGACAAGGGCTCAATCAAAACAAATTTCGCATCGATGCCTTTGAATGTTTAACGAAAGTTGAAGCGTTAGTAGCGCTGTATCTTTCTGATTCCATTGAAAAATGATCAAAAAGATACATAGGGCATTACTAGTTCTAACTAGATTGTGTTCAAAAATTTCAAGCAATTGTATGTAAACAAATTTGCAAAGGAATCAATTAAATTTTGTTTGACAAGCCCTTAAGCCCATAGGGGCAGTTTTTTAAAACGACCCTTATTGCGTTGTTATGCTTGCAGACACGTGTGTTGGGTGCGTCACTGCGTTTACGATGCGTCAGCGTATGAGTGTTGAGTTGAGTGGAATAATATATATTCAGGTGGCTTATTCCTTCACAATATACGACAAGTAAGTAATGGCGGTTGAAATGCCTGTAGAACTACCCATCTACTCTTATCACTACGAAGTAGGGAAAATCGTTGTGTCAATTGGATTTATTGAATCTGTCGCTGAGCTAGAAATGGAATCTTGGAAGTTCATTTTTAGGGTTCCGTAGCCAAAATGGCGAAAACGGAACCCTTATAAACCCCTTGTTTTCAGCAAGCATTATCGTGTGGCACATATTTTGACACTTGACAGTTCTTTTAAAAACACAGGTTTCTAAAAAAAATACTTTGTCAATATTTTCGGAAATAATAGCTCCGAAATTTGCTGGTGCATTTTTTAACATCGTTTTTTTTCGTCTGTAGTGCATTTCTTTGTACGGCTACGGAACCCTACACAGAGCCGAAATCAGCCTTAATTTGTTAGGTTTTTAGATCCCGCTTTCTGTATTTATTCTCATGCGACTCTTCATATCTAGTTGTATATTTATACAAATATTATAAAAAGGCCAGGTGAGAAATACCCGCAACCAACAAGCGTGTATGAAGAGATGCGTGGATGTAAATGAAACGAAATCGTTTGAAAGGACCGTAGAGTCTGGCATTCAGTAGTCTCTTCCTACTCCAATGGGATACAGGCGTGAGTATATGTATGTATTTATGTAAATAAAATGTGGTATATAGTACTTACATCATTCCATTCGCATTTACTCGTCTAGCCAGACTTACATCGAGTGTGCTGTCAAAACGTTTGGCATGATTGGAATTTCAAGGGTCTGCGCCTCAATTCCACTTGCTTTAGTTCATATACTTGCAACGCATTTATGAAATTCAAAATTAGCATACGTAAAAACGTGATGCTATGCAAGTTTATTTTCATACTAGAAGATGCCCGCAACTTCGTTCGCGGAAGAGAAAAAGTCATAACCCGTCGTTTTTTCTTCAGCGTAGTCGGGTAAAAAGTGTCCTATAATCATCTGGAGATACCTCTAGCTACCCGTCTACCAAAAATTGTAGAAATTTGTTAAGCCGATTTTGCGTGATGAAGCCACAATGAGACATACAAACATACATAAAATCCAAAAACAATATTTTTCGTTTTAGTGACCTCGCAATAGTCCGTAACAATATTTTTTGTGTAAATATCGTCAATGTACAGACATTTAATTTTTACAACTTTATAATAGTATAGACGAGAAGGTGCCCGGAACTCCGTCAGAAAAGGAGATAAAACGTATTTTTTTTTTGTTTTTTGGTATATTTGTAGGTATATGTCGTTGCGGCTTCATCCATCACGCCAATCTGCTAAACAGATTTCAATAATTTTTGGTACACAGGTCCACAAATGGTTACAGTATACTTTTTAGCCGATTACGCTGTTGAAAAAAAGAGCTATGACTTTTTCTCCTCCTCAAATGAAGTTCCGGGCGTCTTCTAATACTTAATACAGAAGTGGGGCTGCTAACCAAAACCCTCTGTAATGGTATTAAAAGTAAAAGCTAAAAATGAAAATAAAACTAAACTAAATATAAAAAGGGCCCCCGTGGCATCGTACCAAAGATGCTGGCAGCATTACCTCGCTGTATGGCTAAGCTTAAACTCTTACTTTCGAGATATTATTTGTATGTATAAAATTATTAATATGTCAGAGAGAGTAACAATCTATCAATTTCTCGAGAAATTATGGTAGATTATTTTGTATTCGAGACTCGTCACTCTGATGTATGTAATAACAGGAATAGGGCACGTTGCTATTAGAGTTTATATAAACTCAAATCTATATAGATTTTAGTTCGTGGTGAACTGCTTACAACTGTAGTAGTATATTATATTATAAGGTTCAGTGTCTTCAATTGAAATTCTAGTCCCAGCGTTCTTCGGCTGATTTAATCCAAGCATACACAAGTATTGGTTACATCCAATTGACATTGCAATGATATTACTCGTGTCACGTGTCTGGACGACATACGACGATTAATTCATATTTATCGAACAAATTAACTACACATACAAAACAAGTGAGCGACATAACTCACTACATTTGATTACGTAAGGTGACATAGTAATTGTTGACACGCTAATATAGATGTTGCTTTTTGAGAACATCATTTATTTACACTGTTCAATCTAAGATTATGGTTAAACTTTTAACTGAAAAAGTCTATTTTTGATCGATTTTTATTTAGTGGCTAGACAAAAACTAACACGTTCGGGGTCATGGTGAATGTAAAATGTTTCATGTGAAATATAAATCCTGCTTTAGGGCGATTGTGCACTACAAGGAATTTTACTGTCCCGCGTCCGATTTTTTTAATTTAACCATACTAGTTTGTGCAAAATCGGCCTGCCGGACGGTAAAATTCCTTGTAGTTCACAATCGCTCTAACCTGAGAATTCGAAAAAGCGTAAGTAGAAATCTATTATTTGCGAAACTGTCCCGTGGTATCAAAGTTATACCACTAAACTTGCAAAACATTTTCATCACGGGATATAAATTATACCTATGGCACTTCTTAAAGTTATACCTACGTAAGTATTACCTAAAGTATTACCTAATCTCGTTAATGTAATTATATTTTATTATTACATTAACGAGATTTATATATATATATATATATATATATATATATATATATAAAATCAAAAAAACGTGTGAAAAAAGTCGTTTCTTTGACAAAAACTTACATAAAATTAACACTGTGATTGCAGACAACATTGCTTTTTATAGGCAAGTTCAGAATCAGTGACAAAACAAAGCCAAGGGGCCAAACTAATTGCGGGATCTATACTACCGCTTCGGCTATTTATATGTTAATAGAGTTTCCTTAGCTTTACAATGGTATGAGGGTAACACTTTGAGAGGTTTGATCAGGGTTAACACGTTTAATCCAAGAATTGTACCATTTAATCATGGGTTAAGAGGTTAATCGCGGTTGCAAGCAAGCGTTTTATCGATTTTGCATGTAAGGTCATTTTGCTTCGTTTTTTGATTATCAAAGGAAACCGATAATAATTAAAGACCATGAGAATCGGGTATGATATCTAAGTGTGTCATATTTACACAGCCTGAAAGACAAAAGCTCGCAATTGACGATTCATTAGATTATAATTTTGATATCGAAATTGTTGTGAAATGTGTTAGTTTTTTCAAACAAAAGGACAGCGATTAAAGTGAAATTTATGCCGAAGCGAGTTACGCAAAACCCTCAGCTTCCGAAATACGAGAAACGTCTGTTCTTGTTTTGCATATAACGAATGTGTCTGAAATCATATAGTTTTGTTGTTCCTAAATTCTCCTTAGAATCTAATAAATCTGTGTGTTGATAATCCAAATAGAATTATAGATACATGAAATATAGGAGTGATTCTTTAAGGTAGGTCTTTAGTCAGGAATGTATGCTAAATAAATCTCAGATGAAATAAAGTTTTTCCTTTTTTCTTTTACTATTAGAGTTTCGACACCATATTGTTGTTAGTACCGGTTACTATGGTTGATGAATTGGCACATTTATTTAAGCGGTTCCATAATCACTGCGATATGGGATGACAAATTCACTTCGCGCAAATGTATATCTCGCCATATTTTTACAAAAATACGGAGTTTATATTACCATCTTCGGTTCGTAAAATGTCTCAACGGATTTCAATAACTGATTTGTACCAGAGAGTCACGCCTAATTCTTTCGCGCGTGTAACAATAAGCTCATGTAGAATTTCAAAATCTCGACAATTGCCATCAACCGCCGTCAAAATTTGAATAGTCTCTGTATTTATTTATATTTTTCGTGAAGAACACAATGTTGTGATGTCATTTTCGCATAATTCAAAGGCCGCGTAGACATTTCCAGAAGCATTTCCGCCATTAAGCAGTTACCTTGCAAGAGT
This sequence comes from Hedya salicella, assembly GCA_905404275.2. Classification (NCBI taxonomy): domain Eukaryota; kingdom Metazoa; phylum Arthropoda; class Insecta; order Lepidoptera; family Tortricidae; genus Hedya; species Hedya salicella. Next base: position 12,749,314 of record FR990112.1, on the reverse strand, counting down.
TTGTAGTTTGTTTTGGCAGTGGACCCGTATCATTGGCCCTACTTGGCAACGGCGAAATGAGTACTACCGACTTAACCCAGTTCGCGTAACCAGCTTTTATTATCACGTGTTAGTTGACAATTATCTAATCCTAATTACACGTTGATTATGTTAAAATAATAAATTACATGCGATAACGTAATACCAATTTATGAACTTTATCTACATGTTAAACTAACGCTGATTAGTAAGAACTTTGATTTCGTTAGAAAACTAACTAAGCATCTCGATTATTTGCGTATAAATCCAATTAGTTAATTTTAATAAGATCACGAATATTATCATACCAAAATGATTGTTAGACCCATCAGATGTAAAACATTGAGAACAACACTAAAATTGACACTGAAAAAATTAACTACGAACGTGACGATGTGCCGTTTCCATTTTGTAGGGTATGCACTAGTAATCACTGCACTTTAGTGTCGGTAGGTGCGCGCGCGAGCTTCGGTGTGCTCTGAGTTGGGGCGGCGCGCGTCATCACGCGCGGATGGGCGGTGGAGTACTGCACGGTTGCACGCTAGGCGCCGGCCGCTGCGCGCCCTGCCTGCGGCCATGCTGACTATACTTACAGTTTTTTAGACTGTATGATCATTTCATACACGTATACTACAATTTTTCGGTTACAGTTTATGCGGACTAGGTATATATATTAAGTTCATGCGCTACTTATGGCCCTTTGATAAAAATCGGAAATATTTACTATTATATTAGTCACATACATCTGTTTTAAGATTGTTTAGACCTATTCTGTATAATTATTATGGTCTGCAATGAATAATACCTACTTTTCCTTTGTTATATGAGGAACTAGAAGGGGCGCCTCACTTCGTTCGCGAAGGAGAAAAAGTTATAACCCCTCTTTTTTCTTCAGTGTAGTCGGGTAACAACCTACAACCATCTGGAGATACCCAGCTTTAGCGTGATGTAGCCACAACGACACATAGCAACATATAAACATTTAATTTTTACAACTTTATAATAGCATATATATAGATGTGTTCTTGAAATTGCGAAGTTTAATTCTCATATAGGTAAATATACTAATAGTTTTCTTTTTCTTAAAGGTCGTTGCTCGGCTTAATTTGTATGAAAATGTATCACTTTCTTATTAGGGTCCTCTTTACTTTTTAACTGACTTCATAAAAAGAGGATGTTCTATGTTCCACTGATTTTTTTAATGTACCTATTTCCCTGTCAATTGTGAACCGATTTTCAAAATTTTCAAGATTTTTATTCGAAAGAGTATACGCCTGAGGTGGTCCCATTGCCACCAAGTCACAGGAATGGAGCACGGGATCCGAGGGAAATCGAGGGCAACCCCCATTTTATAAGTAACTGTATACCGATTTCAGTATTTTAAGAAACAAGTCAAGCATTTGCATTTAAAAAGTATAATTTGACATGGACTCCAAGGTAACATAAAAAAATCAATGTAATGTTAAATGTGTATCTTGTTTAGTTTGGGTTGAAAAAAAGGTTATTTGAAAGTAAATTGAAGCTACTAAAAAAAGATTCTGACGAATTGAGAGATTCTTTGTTACGAAACGTATGAGATTTTCACAAGTCAAAGATGTTCTCATACGATATTTTTGGGCCACATCAGGAAATTATATTTTTATTAAGTAGAATAATGACTTTTATGTACGTACTTATCTTTTTTTTTATTTAACTCTGCCCCTAATGTAAATAAACTGTTTTTGTGGTAATGTTATTTATACCTACATCGAAACGTTAGTTACGTTAGCAAATTATCTCTGAAGTATGCAAAAACTCTAACAAACAAAATCCCACCCAACAGGCAATGCAAATACGAAATCCCTAGGTTTTTAATAATTTGTGTAACAACAAATGCATGAAACATATTTTTTATCTGTAATTAGAAGCTTAAAGAAGAAAAAAAAAATACCCTATTTTTTACTTCAGCGTAGTCGGATAAAAGTATCCTTTAACCATCTGTTGCTGCCCACCTACCCGTGTACCAAAAATGGTTGAAATATGTTCAGCCATTTTGACGTGATAATGCCGTCAAAACACATAAAAACATACATAAAATAAAATATTTAGCGATTCAGTGACCTTTAAATAGTCTTGTTCACTTATTTTTATTTTTTTATTAGTATAGCAAGAATCTGCCCTGTTTCGAACACGAACCTGTCTTCAAAAAGAATAATTGCGTTTCTTTTGAAGTAAGATTGACAAGTTTAGAGTCTCCGCGACCGCGTCGCTAATAGGTGTATGGCTGGTTCCTGCTCCCAAATTTACCTTCTTTACGAACACTTGACTACGCAAATTACCTCTATAAACTCGGCGGAACTGGTCTTCCGCCTGCAACAACCCTAATTGAAAAGGAAGATCTTACTGAAGCGGTGAAAACATTTATTAAAAAAATAAATAAAAATTAGGGACAATCTTACGCAGATCGAACTATTCCCAGACTAAGCTAAGCTTGTACTAGGGTACCAGGCGACATATGCATAATATATAGGTACATAAAGTATAATACTTAAGTACATAAAAAAAAACATCCAAGACCCAGACCCAAACATTCGTGCTCATCAATATCATCAGAAAGTTTCTGATGTTGCTCTAGTGTCGATAGGTTTCTGAATGTTATATTAGAAGTCACGTCACATTTTTATTAGTGAACGTTGATGAGCACGAAAAAGTTTTTTGGGTCCTGGATGTTTTGTATGTATTTAAGTATTATAATTTATCTATATATTATGTATATCGTCACCTAGTACCCATAGTACAAGCTTTGCTTAGTTTTTTTTTATGACATAAGAGGCAAACGAGCGGACGGGTCGCATGATGGCAAGCGATCACCGTGGCCCATAGACACTTGCATCAGCAGACTTTGGGACTAAGTCGATTTGTGTAAGATTGTCCCTGATATTAATTATTATCTGTATGTCGCACCCGCTCACGGGACAATGGTGTCCCGGACCTTTGGGAGGCGTGCACGGAGCCGAAGCCAACGCGTAGAGGCCCTTTCGACAATTTAATGAAATGTAAGGTGTACACCGCGCGGGTCCTGTTCCTGCCCATATCATGGGACACGCACAGAGACAGCACTCGTTAGATGCAAGAACTATTGGAGAGAGATGAGATCTAAATATGCTGGGTTATGGGATTGAAATGATGGACTATAAATACTGGGCTATTGCTTGAGACAATCGGACGTCTACCAGGAAAAAGTGTCCCATGGCTAAAGGCACTGGTAGACGATGACTTGCCCACCGCTAGATGGGCCCCCGTAAATAGCGACACATATAGTGGCCTGAGGGCAACATCGGTGCGGAGGGCTAAGGGTGGAGAGGTGTCACTGGAGTTTCTACCGAAGCCAACTCGCCACTTACGTTCCACATCCACTTTCGAGCCGCAGCTCTAGCGACTCCACTCCGACCGGCCGGTTAAGGCAAGCCAGAGGTGGGGGTCCTGACCCAACACCTTCCGTCAGGGTCCCCCAGGAGCACTCAGGTACGTGGGGTCGCCACTCCCCAACAGCTCGCCACAAGCTGCCCTGCGTTGACTGATGGACCCGGTGAACCAGCGGGCGGTGGGATCGTCACATCCTTACGCCTTAATTATTATTTATTTTGATGCCATCACAGATCCGTAATAGGCAGTCACAAAAATGACATGTAGATAACTGTTATAGCAGAAACATTTGTTAATATAGAACTTTCTCGACATACTTAAAGTGACATTATTTAAGTTCATTATATTACTAGAAGGTGCCCGCAACTTCGTCAGCGGAGGAGAACCAATTCACAACCCCTCTTTTTTCTTCAGCGTAGTCGGGTATAAAGTATCCTATAACCATCTGTGTATTCTCAGCTATTCGTGTACCAAAAGTAGTTGAAATTCGTTAAAGGTGCGTCCACATTTGTTTCATTTGCCCGTATCAGATCATCGTCGCGTGGCATGATCGCGTGTCACGATCACGCGTTTGGACGTTGCGCCGATCGGATGACTCGAAATCCATTTGCTACGCGTATCACACGCTTATATCGGAAGAGTGCGGCATGATCGGCGCGCCGACAGTGAGCGTCCAAGCAGCGCGATACGCAGTCATGCCACGGTACGATGAACGGATACGAGCAAATGATACAAATGTGGACGCACCTTAAGCCGGTTTGGCGAGATAAAGCCACATACAAACATAAAAAAAAAATCGATTCAGTGACCTCCAAATAGTCCGTATCACTGATTTCTTTGAAAATATCTTTAATGTACAGACATGTTAATAATTAGTTTAGACATAATAGGTGGACATAATTTGTGCCTATAAAAATATAACTTGTGATATGGTTACAATTTATATATTATCATTTTCTAATTCACACTCGGCTTAGCAGAAGTATATGCATACATAAGCAAAGATAAGCCGCTTTCATAGTATAGTGTTATGAGACAATGGTCGGGTTTTCACGTGAAATTTCAATGATATCCTGCACTTAAGTATAAGTACGCGGTTAGAACCTTTGTTTTGAGAAATAGAATGTGAGCAATAATATTGTAAATTACGCAGGTTCTTTTGTTTATTTAAAGCATTTCCAACAAAAAATAATGGTAACTTTTCCAAAAGAAAATATGCTTACATAACTCTGGCGTGCTGCGAGTGATATTTTCCCGGCTCTTGCATAATTTCTTCAAGAGTTCATTTCCAAGGCTCAATCGATGACGTAAGATATTGTCTCCGATGTAGACGTTTGGAGACTTCAGAGTAATTACCACAGGGCCCAGGGGATTCTTTCAGGTCTCCGCGATGTCTGCCTTTCGAGAACTCACTTACGGTAAGTGGTTCCCCTAGTAGAATGCAAATCTAGACCTTTAACTGGGTCTTAAATATGTAATTTTGTTTAGCTCGACCTTCAGTTTCAAACTTAATATTTTCCATCACATTTATACCTCAGATTAATCTGAAATCTGGAAAAGCTTGGAGAGCAGCCAAGTAAATAACTTGGATTTAAAATATAATATACTCTTATCTAAGGTTTATGCTTTCTTATAGCGCAAAGTTGACCTGAGCTCAAGGGTGTAACTCGCGTCTCTTTCTACTGGTCACTGCACCATGAGTGGGTCATTATATTTTTCATTCATAGTGCCATAACCACCTTTTGTATCCAGATTTCGGTGTTGTTCAATATGAGATAAAGCAGTCGTCACTTTCTGACTTATGTGGGAGCGTAAGTGATGGATACTTTTTAATTTATTTATAGCGTCATAAAAATATCAAAGAAATTACATTGAAGATGACTACAGGTTCAGCTCTAACAAATTGTTGAGTCGCATTACTGCAGTGGGTACCCGTATAAGGATGGGTTGACAAATTAGTGTTCTTGCAATATTTCTTGATACATAAAGCTTATACGCTAGCAAGGTTTAGCGTTCCATAAATAGATTGCCCATGAGAAACTGTATTGTCGTGGCTTTTGTGGACACTAGTTCATAGAGGTTAGTCGCGATTATTAAAAGCCATAAAGCCGCCATTGTTACACATTTTATAGCGTTTAATATCAGTTATTTTATTACTAGCCTCTGAGTCGGTAGACTTGAGAACTGTGACATAGGTTCAATGTTCTACTCAATTCAGACATTCTTAGTTAACTCACAATGATAAGGTAAAAATGTTTTTTCATAATTCCTATCATCGTTCCTCTGCTGGGCACAGGCGCCTCTCATAATAAATAAATATTACCGGACAATTTTTACACAAATCGAAATAGCCCACATGGTAAGCAAAAAAAACAAAAACCCCGACTGCTTAAAAAAACTAAAAAGAAAAAAACAAGTCCAGTACCTACCTGCCTTTGTTAAGTTATAATGGAAATGTTTCGTGATTCATGATCGATACTCACATAAAACAAACAATAAATTCTAATTGGAACATAGCAATTTGAATCAGTCGGGACCCATTGTTGGGAAGATTTGCGTCGATTTAGTTTTCTTATGGGTCTCGACTGTTTAAAATCACTATGTTCCAGATTAGAATTAATTATTTGTTTTATGTGAGTATCGATCATGAATCATGAAACATTTCCATTATAACTTAACAAGGGTAGGTACTGGACTTGCTTTTTCTTTTTAGTTTTGTTAAGCAGTCGGGTTTTTGTTTTTTAATCATTATTTTTATTTTATACTTTTTAGTTAAAATTATAAGTCAGTAAATTTCGCAATCTTTGTCGTGGGGGTTATTGAGAAGATTGCACTGATTTATTATAATTAAATGAAAATTTAGTGAGAATGGGTTGCTAACCAACTTTAAATCGTTAAAATTCCTAACTGGACGTTCAAAATTAAAAATGATAAAAGAAACCTAAGAATCATTTTTAAATCTCAATGATACCCCACTCGACATACTACGTCGATTTTCATTTTCTTCTTTTTCACAATATGGCGTCTCATTATCGACATATCGTCGCCTAGTACCCATAACACAAGCCTTATTGAGCTTACCATGGCACTAGTTCGATTTGTGTAAAATTATCCCGTAATATTTATTTATTTATTTATTATTTATTTATTTTATTTTAAGAGTTCCTCGTATGTTTCGTATTTTCTAGCTAACGAGCCACATTCGAGCAAAGAATGAAGTTTTTTTTTTATGACATAGGAGGCAAATGAGCAGACGGTTCGCCCGATGGTAAGCGTTCACCGTCGCCCATAGACACTTGCATCACCGAAGGAGTCACAAGTGCGTTGCCGGCCTTTCAGGTGTGAGTACGCTCTTTTCTTGAAGGCTGGAAAAAGTTCCAGTTAACCTGATTTGACATTTTATATTACGCTTTAGGTAAGGAACTTTATTTCATTATAGGTAAATTTAGCCTTATGTAATATTGTAACAGCTTAATTATTCGACACACGCACAAGATGAGAAAAAATTAAAAATAGTTGTCATAGGACCGTATATAGTTTATAATTACTCGTATATGAATAGAAATCTAAGTAAAATGTTAATAATATTTGTTTGCATCAGATAAAAAATCTTATAGTATTAAAATTACAAGTTTTTATTGGTATATAAGTTTGTTTCCATACTTTTGGCCTTGGGTGTATTTTTTAATTTAAAATGTTATACAAGTGAGATTAATGTAAGTACTTTAATGTTGATGCTACGCCCAGATATTACCCTAAAATTCTGCTATAAAACATACTAAATTATTCCATTTGGTAATTCAACTTTAGCCCTCAGACTAGCTTAAATTATATCCAACGACAACTTCACTCGGTTAAAATATTCACCACGACTATCAACATTCAAGCCCCAGATTGAATATTCAAATTTAACAACGCTTCTCCAAAAACCTATGGATCTCATATCCGGGTCAAGTTTGAGACTCAACAGATGGTCAACGGGAGGATAACGATAATCATATCTTTTATTGCGTGTGAAAAGATTATTGTTGAGTTATCGGAGATGGGAATAATGTCTGACCCTGCGGCTAAAACAAGCTATCTGCTTGCCATATTTTGGCATGTGGTGACTTCGGACGTGACAAATTGACAATTTATCCTTTCTACAACTTTTATTTCATTTTGGCTGTTGAGATGGGTGTAATCAGATCTTGAAAAAACATAATTATCCTTTTGAATTTCATTATTCCAAAAAACCCATTCTGATGATTAAAAAAAAATATATTGGTATATAATACAAATCGAAAATAATATAATTAATAGCCATCTAACTATAAATTTTTGGCCACTCTTACTTAAATTGGTTATTATTTTTCATACAAAATTAAAATATGTATTAAGATTTGTTATTTATACATCTGGGCTGGCTATGTTGATGACTATTTCAAATAAATAGTGTAATTAGTTCCTGAGATATAGCGCTATAATAGTCGAACGCACACACAGACAGACAGAGTCGCACCTTAAGGGTTCCTTTTTTAGTTTTTTGTTACGAAACCCTAAAAAGGGTTATTCCGATTATTATATACTTAGCTGATGTAGTTAACCAATTAATCCGACAATATTGATGTTTTCATAATAAGGTATTATTTTACTGTAACGTTAGCTGCACGTTCTTTTCTTGATGGTATACAGCTGTAAAAAGGCGATTCCATATCGAAGTAGGAACAACCGGAAAGTCTCCTAAATGATTAATTTACATCCGACATCCGACCTAGCATTCTTTGGCACACGCTGAATGGTGAATAGAAAATTTATTGCAACCTATGCCGATGATGCATTTCCGAGTTGAATTCATTTTAACTTTTTGTGGTTTATTCAATAGGTTAAATCGTGTATTTATGTGTGAGAGCGGATAGTGTTTTTACAGCTCGGTACGGAACACGGTATTATATTATTCCGATGGAATAAAAGCAATTTGGGTCAAAAATATTAGTCATCATATTCCTGTAAAATCGAAAAAACATGTTTAAATACAAATTTCCTCCGTTTCTTATTTGAATGAATTTAGAACTTACATATTTACCTTCAATCTTTTTTTATGTCTTTTATAGGTACCATTATAAAATCGTAAAAATGAAATGTCTGTACGGGCAATGTATGTAGACCATTAGAAGGTTTGTATGTGTCGTTGTGTCTTCATCACGACATAACGGCTAAAGAGATTTCAATTATTTTTGGTACACGGGAGCTGCACATCCACAAATGATTATAGGATACTTTATACTCGACTACGCTGAAGACAAACGAGGATTATGATTATTTTCGCCTCCACTGACAAAGTTGCACATTCTGGTTACACTATAAAGCGAATAACAGTCGAAAATATAAATAAGAATAACTTTTTTTCAAATACATATTTTGAAACGAAATATGTACTTTCTTGTTTAAAAAATCTATTCTCGTAAATAGTTTTTTAAGTAAAATGGTCTATCTCAGTTGGTTTTTTCACAGCTCAATACGCTATGTTCGAAATCCGAATGCACGAAGTCGGACGGGTGCGATAGCCGCAGCGACCGGCGCAATTCGGCGGTAACTGCAAATTTAATGTCAGCGCAGCTAATTGTTGCAGGAAATGGGTTTCATATCCGGGGCCCCAAAGCATATAGCTACAGCAGAGCCACTGCTTGGGTTAGAAGGTTTTAGTTGATGCTTATAGTCGATGTGGATGGATATAGATACAAGGATAACGGGATGATGTAAGGAAGTTTGCTGTGAGCGGTTGGAAAGGTCCAAGACCGAGACAATTAGCATATTATGAAATGGGTTCCATTTCTGGAGCCCAAATATATAGCTACGGAAACTTTTGATTACATTAGATTTCTTATATTCAACGTGGAAATGGATGAATATCTAGAGGATATTGTAAAGATGTTTGGGAGGGTGGTATGAAGAAAGTCCAGGATTAGGCCAATTAGCAGGCTCTGAAATGGGTTTTGAAATCCGGAATCCCAAAAAAAATATTTACGACGAACCACATTTTTGATTAGAAGGTTTTAAATCGTATAGTTGACTTAGCTATATGTGAGGATGTGTAGAAGCAGTTGTATGAGGAATGCGCAGTATTGGAATATTGGCTTGTTTATGAAATGGGTGCAGTAGTCTCAAAGATAAGTTACAAAATTACGAGTCTTTGTATTAAAAGGTGTTGTGGGGTAATGTTGCTTGTAGTCGTCGTGAATGTATGTAGATAGACAGATAATTGGATTATATCAGGATGTCTCCTGGGAGCAGTTGAATAAGGAAGGTCGAGGATCTGGCCAACTGGCATACTATCAATGTGGATACGTGTGTGGACGATGACAATATCAAGACGTTTGGGAGCAGTTGCATAAAAAAGGCCCACTATCCGGACTACTCCTTGGATTTGAATGGTTTTGATGCTGATGTTTAGAGTCAACGTGGTTGGATATAGAGTATGCGGTGTGAAGAGGTTTAGGAGCGGGAGATAAAATCTCAGAATTTACTTTAGTAAAAATCACTTAATAAGTTCTTAAACGTATCTTCTTGCCAGAATACTCATGGCTGTTTGAATACCATGTGGGGCTGATTTTCTAACGGAGGAAATCCTTTAAGTCTTATCGCTTTTATTTTCCGTATAGTAGATGTTATTTATGTATGCAACCGATTAAACTAGTATCTAAGCATATTATGTACACCGGAGGGGTTCGGAGGACCTGATCAATTTAAACGACGAAGCTCTCAAGTGGATTAATTCTCTGGAGTTATATTTATGATCGTCTGTATCTACTTTTTAATTATGCCGTAATAAATATATTTGCATAGGGATTATACAACTGAAGTTTTCCAAGGCAGCGGACCTTCTGTCCCCGTTCATTTTACGACATTACCTGGGAGCTGGAGCTCATCCCAGCAATCTTAATATATTTTGTTTGCCAGCGCCATGCCGTGGGCACTGTACGTGCAAAAATGAAATTGAGCTCCGAAGCTGAGTCTGATAAAGGACAACTAGAACAAGATAGACAGCGTCCGTCAGTTTTGTTGGGAGATCGAGTCACACATCCTAGGTATTTTTCACGTACTCCTTTTTGGGGCAGTTTATAGTCATTAGTAATGACTCATTACCTACTCGTGTGAAAGTAGGGTGTATTATTTAGTCAGATAAAAAAGGTGGAGACTACCAGAGGAATAAAAATATACTCGTATAGTCTCTGACTGACTTGACGTTAGAGCTATTTCAAATAACTCTGACGTCAAGTGAGAAGACTTTTTTGTAGGTCCAGTGTTCAGTTGGTTTCGAAGCTAACCGTACTCTGCCTAAATGGGTGTTTTTGGTGAACTGTTTAACTAGACTATGCGACACTGTGACGTGATGCGACGTGTTACCTATTTATTCCCTTCATTAGCGTGAGAGAGACGGGTGACAATTAGTCGTGCGATAAGCCTAGTCGCCGGTCGCGGCTAGTATGCTTTTCCATTGGTGTATACGTCCTTAAGCTCATATACGTATATGAATGCGTTACGTTTGTCGAATGAAGGACGACTATTTCATCTTCGTGTTTTATTCGTGTAATGAACTTGAAAAAGATCAATGTTGGTTTATACGAGTTTTTGTTTATGATTCATTATGTGGCACATGTTCTGGCAGATCTAACCTGAATTAGACGTCAGTAATTCCGTATTTTCCTCTGTGGGTTATAAGTTTTTTAGATTGGCTAATTGTCTTAGAGCAAAACTATTTTTAAATATGCTTTGGGTTGGAATTTGGAAGATTGGAACGGTTTAATTATAACTACGAGTATAAGATAAAGTTAACTATGACGAATTATCAACTTAATACCTAAATTTTTAAAAGGGATTCATAAACTAAGCAATACCTGAAAAGTGTTTTGCCTAGAAGCATGAAATACCCAATTTGATAACGGCTCTAAGCGGCTTCTTTTTCCGAAACGGCAATGTGACGTTACAGTCAAACTGCTACTCCTTTTTAGTTTTCGTAAAAATAGTTTACTACAAGACTAAGTGATAGGTAGTTACGTTAATCACCTGTATTAACGAATGTTTGATTTATTAGTTACCTATAGTAAAATAATTTATAGTGATTAATGTCAAAAATCCTACTTTAGACAATTATTGTGTTTTATATGTCATGTAAGTGAGTAGAAATAACATAAACTAAAGTGGCAAGCTTTGATTTTAATTGGCGTGTATAAGTTTAAAAGTTTATTTCCTCATTTTCGGCAATAGGTAAATTCTAGTTTCTGGAAATAAATAGACACCTACGTACATTTTGTAATAAAAGTCACATATAAACTCTAAACGGCGGAAGATACATGTGAGCTTTACACACGGATTATGTGTCACGCGACGAAATTCACAGCATACATAATGCGTAAGTACGTACGTGAATAACCCGCGCTGTGTATGAAAATAATTCCGGATGTTTTGACACGCAAGGGGCACGGCACGCAGTTCGTAGTCATTATTAGGTTCTGATACTTGGTAGCATAAATGTATTGCACCAAGACACTCTTTAAAGTAACTAATTATTATTGGATCTATAGAAGATGAACACACCAGAAGAGAAACGCCACTGGGTTGATATGAGACGTCCAAGAAGGCGAAAGGGAGGAGAAGGTATTTACGGTCTCAGTCAGGCTGGACGGTTGACTCAATATTGAGCTGGTTGGAGAGCAATTGCGTTTGGACACAATCTTTAGCACTGATATTTGGATTCCGCTAATGAAGCACAGGAGGAAAATATCGAATGTATTTCCTTCAAAGTAGATACAAAAGCCACCTTGTATGAATGTCACATGAGCATCGCTTCCAATTGATAGACCATTGTCACGTGACGAACGGACGCGGACGTAAGAAAAGTGACGTATCATCTTACGATATAAACGGATTGAAGATGCAGATCCTATGTATAATGATAACCACAGTAGGTATTGCCTGTCCTAACTAATAAGGATACTAGAATAGATGTGAAAGTACATAGCTATATACCTAGGTATATGTTAAGCACGCTAAGGTACGGGTAAATTCTGCTTCCTTCAAACTTGGGCTTTGAGCAGAAAAGCCTGCTTCTGAAAGGTTTCAAATTGAAATCCAACACGTCCATTGAAGCGTATTATCAACTTAGCTTGTGACTAATTTATGAACACGTGTAGTACTCTCCGTAACACAACGACGTAAGCGAAATATGTTCCCTATTAAGATTTGCCGCTTCGTGTAACCAGGGCCATGTACGTCAGGAGCCGAGGCAGTTTGGAGCTGCTACATTATTGGAAGTCCCCAGGCGCGGCAAGTCACATGTTTGATCATGTCCGAAAATGCTTGAAGGCCTGCTTTGCATAATTACAGCATGCATACATGATAACATGTCGACCTAGGTCTAGTTTGAAATGCCTTACCTGCTGCAGGTAAACAGGTAAAAACTTTTGCACTACTTTACGATGTTTTCATTGTATATTTTCGGGTTTAAGTGAAACCTTCGAGATTTTTAATAGTTTACTTTAGCTATTGCATATTTTGAGAATACTTGGGTAAGAACCAAGTGAACTTAGGTAATTTATTGTATTGTATTCTTTTTTTCCGATTGGTCAGACGACGAAGAATTTTGCTCCTGGTTCGGTTGATCGAACTTTAAAGTTTTCATATGTGCTACTAACTCATCTCTACGTTTTCATCTTGACTTGGGGAACGAAATGTATTGGAACTGGTAGGCTGTACTCTAATCTGACTTATCTTAATCAGGATTCTTAAGATGTCAAAGCATCTTATTTTTGGGACAACGTAGACCTATGAAAGTAGTAAGAGAATTTTATCCACGCGAGTAAATAGTTTCAGCTGCAGCGACTATAGTGGGAAGACCACACAGTGGTGATCTCCACGTAGCGATGATTCTGCGCTCTGTGGCGAAGACTTACCGAGCAGTAGCGTCTCATCTTCGAGGACGGTGGTGAGCGAGTCAGTGCAGCAAATGTTGGTGTTGTCGATGGATATGCGCAAGGAGGCGCAGTCGGCCGGCGAGTCGCAGTGACTATAGTGGCTAGACTTACCGAGCAGTAACTTCTCGTCGTCGAGAGCGGTGACTAGCGAGTCGAGCGAGCAGCAGGTTTTGGTGTAGTCGATGGATATGCGCACAGAGGCGCAGTCGGCCGGCGAGTCACAGTGACTATAGTGGCTAGACTTATCGAGCAGTAGCGTCTCGTCGTTGAGGGCGGTGACGAGCGAGTCGGTGCAGCAGGTGTTGTTGGTGTTGTCGATGGATATGCGCACGGAGGCGCAGTCGGCCGGCGAGTCGCAGTGACTATAGGGGCTAGACTTACCGAGCAGTAGCGTCTCGTCGTCGAGGGCGATGACGAGCGAGTCGAGCGAGTAGCAGGTGTTGGTGTTGTCGATGGATATGCGCACGAATACGCAGTCGGCCGGCGAGTCGCAGTGACTATAGGGGCTAGACTTACCGAGCAGTAGCGTCTCGTCGTCGAGGGCGATGACGAGCGAGTCGAGCGAGTAGCAGGTGTTGGTGTTGTCGATGGATATGCGCACGAATACGCAGTCAGCCGGAGAGTTGCAGTGACAATAGTGGCTAGACTTACCGAGCAGTAGCGTCTCGTCGTCGAGGGCGGTGACGAGCGAGTCGGTGCAGCAGGTGTTGGTGTTGTCGATGGATATGCGCACGGAGGCGCAGTCGGCCGGCGAGTGCGGCAGCTGTTCGGCCGACTGCGCCGCCACCCGCCCGTTGGCGAGTCGCAGCGACGCCGCCCGCCCACCCGTGCCTGTCGCAGCGCCACCTCCACCATCCTCGCATCTGGAACAAGAGATGAGCTCATCAGTCAAGATGCAAGGTCCACATCCATTAAAAAATAACACTATTATTCGACGCACGGACGGACAGAGGAATAAGCTGGTGCATAACAGATGGCGCTGAATGAGGTTGCTAAAGAGTATTTTGCCTTAGCAAACTGCCTGCAAAAAGCGTGTAAGAAACTAACTAATCAATAGTAACTATGTGTATCACAAACTTTCTTTCCAATATATACACTTAGTCTTATTACTTTTTCACGCACGATATAATTTTAATCGTCTCACAGATACACAGTACACACGAAAAACTTATATCACTTCTCATTTATATATGTATCTCTGAGTATCTGTGTGTCTGTCTGTCTTCTTAATGGATAAAACGATTTTAATTTCGTTTTGTTATTTGATAGGTGACTTAATCGAGAGTTTTCTTAGCTATGACTCAAGATAATCAATCTGTTCAGCTGTTGGAAGATCACCAGGCTTCTAGGCATGCAAATGGCTTTTTATCATTAACCATAACTTGTTTTCTAGTTGTTTATGTAACTGCACTACTGATTGCAGCTTTAGGTTATATTTACAATGCTTTGAGCTCTGAACGGGCTCTGCAAGTTAAGTAGCCCCTCGCGAGACTGAAAACAAGCCTCATTATTTCCCTCGCAAAGGGTATGGCTATTTTTGTCGCTAACTACTGCCTAAATGTCACCGATTTAGGACAGAACAACACAACTCACTATAATATAAGCATTTACCCGCGGCTTTGCTCGCTTCCCGGGAATTAATTGCCTTTTGTTCTATTGACTAACAGACATTCAAACATCTAAATATCCCAATATCTACGCATCCAATTATCTTCACAAAAATTAGCATTTATAATGTTAGTAGGACTTTAATGTATAAAATAAAGCGAAACACTTTGTATTGCAAAGGAACTACTTAATTAATTCTAGTTATAAATCTTGAAATCAAACTATAACTTTGTTACGGTAGTTATCGTATTTTCTAACCTTAATGTTACGTAACTATTCGTAGTAAAAAACACTTGACTGTCGTATATCAACTTAAGCGAGTGAGAAATATTGAAATTTAATGAGCGCACCTAGTCACTTTACGAAAATGTAACAGATCATATAGACGCATATATTGAAGAAATGAGCCACGTTGAGTGTAAAAATTTGATAAAACGATCGACTGTACTATGCGAAACATTTTTTGAATGCTACTATTATTGTCACTTCTTCAATATAAGTATGCGACAGGAAACTGACAGCGGTTGAAAGTGATGAAACGTGCATGCTACCCTGACATCATATTAAATTGCATATATAGACAATAATTGATGCTTGCTGAGTTATATGAAACATTCCATCGTGCAATGCTGGAAAACTCAGGGGATGAACTTGGGAATCCCTATAATTACCTCTTATAAAAATAATATAGGTGGCAATTGTAGGAATTCCCATCTACACTCATTTATTTAACTGCTAGAAAGTGGCCGCAACATCGTTCGTCCTAGAGAATAAAATCATGACTCTTTTTTCTTGCATCAGCTTAGTCGAATAAAAGTATCCTACAAACATCTTCGGATGTTCAGCTATCCGTGCACCAAAAATTGATAAAATCCGTCTAGCCATTATGACGTGACGAAACTGCAAATCGTCACTACTTTAAAAAACTCGTATTTGAAACCATTCTCGGGAAAAACGTAGTAAGTGCAGCATACTGGTATTGCATAAACTTCCTACGTTTTTCGTTGGAGCAAAGTGAGATACGAGTTTTATTCAAAGTAGTGACGAAATGTACATGATACAAGCATACATAAAAATAATTCAGTAACCTTCAAATAACGAGTTTCATTTGTTTTTTTTTTAATTTCAATCATTTATATATTTAATCAGTACAGGCTTTTTGATTTTACTATTTTATAATAGTATAAAAATGTCCACATCTGACTTAAATTTATTGCGTCGTTATCATAATTTTGGCTAACGGAGTACAGTCAGTGTCAAAAGTAAGTGATAATTTTAGTATTCAATTTGACATATGCCAGTAAATTGTAGCAACTTTTGATGCTGACCGTACTAAGAAGCTCAGGCTCTAAGTCTTAGTCTCCTTCTAAGAGATAACAGGTTTTATGATAAAGGCGTGTTCTTTGATTATTGGACACAAGCCACGGAATATTATAAAGTACACGGAATAGTACAAATAGGCTACTTTGACTCACGCACGTCACGTTGGACGTAGCTCCATCAATTCTTGTAAGTTTAAGTATGCAAAGTGTACCCCCAAGCACTGTCCAGATTAGTTATAAAAAGACTTATAATTTTATAGAAGGTTCCATGAGAGATACGTCATTCTTATTACGAGTAATATAGTCCAGACGTCTTCACAAAATGATGCAGTCAAACTGTATTAAAACTTAACATCCTAGTTGTAAGGTTCTTTTTTATAGACTTTGCGAGTGAAGGACTATAATAAAATGCTAAAGGAGACTTGTATCGTTTACCACGGCCCTCTTGAAACTTTCGTAGCACGCGATAAATCTAAAGGGATTGGGGGACATCGATTGGCTATCTCTAATGTAGGTCAATGGCTGATTGACTGTTTTATGGGGAAGCGGGAGAGACAGATTCCTTTACCCGGCACTCCCAGCAGTGGGACTCATAAAAAAGGTTAAGAAAATAGGGCGTGGAGATCAATGAAATGATACACTGAAGGGTTATCGAGAATGCAACAATTCTATGGAGTTTGAGCCAGGCTCGGTTGGCAAGTTTAACTTCTCGTGTTTTTTCAGGATTATCTCACTGAGAGCACTAGCCGGGCAAACTGCTGTTACTGCAGCAATTTCAGAAAAATCACATGGCCACTAGCATAATGGTTTCACTAGACTCTCTCACTCGAGAAATATTATCTTTCTATATCTTTTTATCTGATACAGTGCGGCAGAGACGGATAATATATATTGTTTATGATATAGGGGGCAAATAAGCAGATGAATTTCTTGATGGTAAGCAATCACTGTCGTCCATAAACACCTGCAACACCAGAGGAGTCACAAGTGCGTTGCCGGCCTTTCAGGTTGAGTACGCTCTCTTCTTGAAGGTTTGAAGGTCACAACGGTCCGGAAATACTGCCGGCGACAATTTATTCCACAGTTCAGTTGTGCGAGGCAGGAAATTTCTAGCAAAACGCACAGTTGTGTTACTTGACAAGCATAGTCACGGCAAGCTATAGGTCGATTCATAAGAGCTGGCGCGGATTTTGATTTTGTATGCAACGAGTGCTTAATGCTAGCTCTTATGAATCGACCCATATCGCCACAGTCCTTGTGCCTTGCGCTCCGCGTCCTTACCCTATTCCAAGAGGCCGCTAATGGCATTTGCGTTTGCGGGTTTGCGCTCTCCTACTGGTAAGGAGATCTCCCCAGACCTACACAGTTCTAGCAAGTTACTTGTACAAGTAAAAGTCGTGTGTCGTTACTATAATTTGTGATTTATACGAGTAGCTTCTGCCCACGACTCCGTTCGCCTTAGATTCGTTTATCGCGGATAAAAGTTTTTTCCGGGCTAAGAGGTAGCTTATGTCCTTCCCCAAAACACAAATATCTGTACCAAATGCAATCTAAATTAGTTGAGCAGTTTAAGCGTGAGGAGGTAACAGACAGACGGACACACTTTCGCATTTAAAAGAGTTTATTAATTTAAATGTTAAGCATGTTACCAAGATTTTCTCTCAATACAAAGTTGCATCCCCTTTTTCGTCCCTAAAAGGGATGAAATTTGACATTCATTATAGCCTATGTCCTATTCTGATATACTAGGTATCCCTAAAACCAACGCCAAAATGAAGAGGGGTGATAGAATAGCTCAAAAGCTATTGATTTGATCCTCATGTATGCTCTATGATTTTTAGTAGTTTTCGAGATATTCACAATTTTAGTAGCAAAATTTGGTTTTTTTTTCCATAATAGCCGTGTTACAGATAGGTAGTAAAGTTCAGGTGAAATCCCTTTTTTTTCCATCAGTATCGTACATCATTTGAAATTCGTAATGATTCTAATAAAGAACTACGAAAAATCGCATAACATACGTGGGGAATGAAATTCATAGCTTTTGAGTTGTTCTATCACCAATCTTCATTTAGGGACAGCCAGTATAAGGTATATAACTTGCATTGGTTTTAGGGACACCCAGTATAAAGTATATAACTGGAAAGTTTCTTTAAAATTCGTCTAGTAATTTTTGAGATTAAGTGGAACGTACATCTATCCATACATCCAAAGTTTCACTTTTATAATATTACTATTAAGGACTTTACAGTCGTGGGTGTAGGTGCCATCTCCCTCATGTTTGTGGATTATCTGTGTAACTATTTTATAGAAGCAATACGAATGTATCTTTTTATTTCCTTGCATTCCGCCTTTGGTCGTTAACGCAGCCCTAACATGGTTGGAGCAATTTCAGACATAAATCCAATCGGGATCTCCGCGAATATAAAAAGGCTATTCGTTACAAAATATCCCGCGATTTAATGTCTTGGTTAAAATTTAATTTTCAGTGAGGGTTCGCGGATAAAGTAGGATATTGCTTTTTAAAGCTACCCGGCGAAAATCTGTTCGGAAGCTACATTTCTATATTAGCTGCATAGATTTTACAACTTATGCTACTTTCGGAGCGATTATTTCCGAAATATTCATTTAATTTTTTTTTTTTGTTCTCGACCTCCAAATCTCGTAACGAACTATCGTAATATGTGCCACATGGTGATATTTCCTGTTTTTGTTTTTCAGTTTCGGTTACATGTATATTTAACTATCAAACTAAGTATCGGCTTATACAAGACACCTATACTCCAAATTTCATCAATCATCATGTAGTTTTTGAGTAAAATGCCTGTGACATACGGACCAGCGGACGGACGGTACGGACATGACGAAACTATAAGAGTTCCGTTTTTGCCATTTTGGCGACGGAACCCTAAAAAGGAGAGCAGGGGTAGTTGCAAAATGACGCATTTTTATGTTATTGTCAAAATACGCATTTTTCCTATAGTCGCATTAGGCCCAGTTGACCTTAAACGTCCAAGTATTTAACACCCTAGAAAACTACCGTGACTCTAAGTGGTTACTCACGTCTTAAAAGCCGAGTAGTCCGCTCGTAGCGTCGGAGTCCACTCTTCTCTCATGATCTTGACTAAGGGCCTCGGAATGGACCGAAACATATTATGTCGAGCAGTACTCGCTAACCGCTAATTTAATCTAAATAATTGACGTCCTACTTATAAGCTCTATGTTAAATGAGTTAATATCGCGGGTACCAACTATTGGGACAGAGTCAGTCGTACATTGGGAAAATTACCTTAGTAAATTTTGATAAGAACGTCAAGCTTAAAAGTTTAACAAATTTTGCTCTCATGTCATCGAAATTTATCGGGAGTCGTCATCATCGAATCTGACCGGCGGGGTTATTGCCTAACGAAATTTTGACACTTGGTATCCGCATCAACTGTCATAGCCCATACAAAATCATGACACTTGATTCTGATTGCGAGCGTCAAACGCGTGAGGCAATACAGGGGCGGGTGAAACTGCTTTGATTAGATAATTTTCTTACCTGATTAGAGTGTACCCCAATTTTAGCAAGTCCTGTCTGTTTGCAACGGCTTATCAATGGTTGATTACGTTTTTAAAACTGTCATGAAAACTGCAATGACAGGTTTAATCGGCCCATGTATAATTAACAGAACTTCGTAAAATCGGGCTTCTATTGAAAAAAAAAAAAACTAATCCCTAGCCCTTAAAAATAAGGTTGGATGTAGTTTTTTATTATAAATAAAAATTTATTGTTAAAAAATATATGTCATTTTAAAATGTTTTTGGTGTTTTGAATATTCACTACGTGAAAACAAGACTATTTATGTTTTAACGTCCTAATAGCTTAGTAATTTTTATAAATAGAACTGCATAATTATTCCTTTATGTATTATACATGAGTTTATAATATGACACACTACAACATAATTTTATTCTTCACAGTAATTCTGTTTATTATTTTCTGGGGAAGTACTGAAATTATTGTGAGGTCTAAATTTAGAATTGACAGTCATCTGTAGGTAAACTAAAAAAAAAACCCAACGTTCTCGCGACCTCACTTAACATACCACCCGACGAAAACCTTTAATATTTCTTTATTATAAATTTACCCACGGATTTGTGTATTTTAAGGAATTAATTAACTTATATTTGAAATCGTGAAATTATCTAATTGTGTCAAGTTTTATTTTTGACTGTTAGCAATGCTGTAAAGTAACAACACGTATCTGAAATTTGTATTCACTGTTTTTCCAATAAGTTCACAACATTTTTAGGGTTCACGGAACCCTTATATGTTCGTCATGTCCGTCCGTCCGTATGTCACAGGAATTTTACTCAAATATTTTTTTTTTTCAGCTTTCATCAACTGGTGGCACTTATTTCGACATTTGTTTAAAAATACTTTGACGTTTCTAAAGAAAATATTTATTTAAGTAGGTACAGCCTAATCTTTTAAGCCGTAAGTAAAAAAAAAACGAAGGTAACGCTTCATAACTACATTTCACAAAAAATATTTTCAACATGATCGGATATAGGTACCTATAGATTTTTGAGTTATTGCCAAAAAACTGCACATCTCAACAAAAAGACATAAATGCCATCAAGATACGCTCTATTGCTGGTGCACTTTTTTTCGTCGTATTTTTTTCATCTGTAGTGCATGTTTTTGTAGAATTTATTTATTTAATCTTTATTACGCAAAGGAAAAACTTAGGTACCGTACTAAAGGCGGTCTTAATTGAAAATCTCGACATGCAGATAGATGTTAAGCAGTAAAAATATGTTATCACTAGAATATTGAATTTGTATGAGAAACAGGATTGCAATTTGATATATAATACCTATACAGCTTTGGAATGTTTCTAATACTTACTCAAAGAACAAAAATTGCGACAATGGACCGAAATGTTGCGACCACGACACAATGGCAGGAATTCCGCTAAGTGTTCTATGTGGGATACAGTTACTGGCTGTGTAGGTACTTGTTGCCAGAGGCATCGGTTTCATACAATACGATATCCATGGGCTTGTCTATCGAAACATATACATATATATAATTTATCAGACAACCCACAGTCTAAACCGTAAGAAAGGAACATTTGAACACTTATTTCTTTAGAGGCGTAGAAGAAAGGAAAACATTATTTGAAAATCGAATTGTACGCGGACAAAGTCGCAAGCATAAGCTAGTTGTGGATAATTTGATACCATTTTTTTTTAATTTTTTTTTTAATTATAAAATAGATGGGCATTTGACCGCAATCTCACCTGTTGTTAAGTGACGATGCGGTCAAGGATGTATCATGCCCGTCTAGAAACAGCCTATTCACTCTTGTCTTGAACACGCCCAAATTGTAATGGTCGGGGAACACACTCGCAGGCAAGGAGTTCCACTCCTTTGCGGTACGCATGATAAAAGTTGCACCATAGCGCTTCGTGCGGATTCGCGGAATATTGACCACGTGCGGATGGAACGAACGATTCTTCAGCCTATAAGCTTAATATGAGGCTGGAAGTGATATTTGTCACGTTATGTTTATAAGTCTTTGCTACAAATTACGTATTAATAAATAACTTAATGCTTTCTCCTAAGTAACAAACATTTTTTAAATGTAATAAGAATAAGTGGCAAACGTGTAAACGAGCCATCTGATGGAAAGTGGTTATCGTCGCCAATGGACATTTATGCATCGTGGAATACTGGAGGAGTCGCCAATACGTTGCCAAACTCGGAGTGCCCTGTTTGCTCGCTTTTTGAAGAATCCCATGTGTTATAGCGCTCCGAAAACACCATGCCGCAGAAATTAAAACAGCGCTAACTTACAACCCATGAGGTTAATGACTGGTCAGATTTCGATCATTTTTGCTACAGAGAAAAATTGTAAAAAAATAAAGTGTAAGTTAGATCCATAGACAATATAGGTGTTCCAGACGTTACGATCGCGTAGGCCGATATATCACACGTTACAGGGCAGTTTACGTCAAAGTAGCGGGATCCGTTTGGGCATAAATAAAACATGATATATCGGAGATTTGCTAGTACAGGAAAATGCTATGTTCTATCAAGGTCATAGCGTAGAAGGTAAAGTAAATACTTTGGTCTTTACCTACTGTCAGCCTCAAAGTTCCAGACAAAGTGACAGCATGATACTTTGTTTGCATTCAATTTCTTGAATATGTGTGCAATCTTTGCATATGGGCGTTTAATTATATTTACTTAAGGCTTCTTCTATATATTACGTCTGGTAAATCTTATTTTTGGCTCAATTAAAGGTTTTGTTTGTTTGTTTATCATTTTCGTTTGATTTGCGTGTCATCAATAATGACAACTAATCATACTGTAGCTATCCTGATCTTTCTATTAAAGCTGACTCTATAGTATCAGTTCCAGTTTTTCAATGAAAAAGAAAATTGATTAGTTTATTTTAATTTACATTTCTTATCCCTTAATATATAAACACTTTCAAATAAAACAACGATTACGTGCTACTTTTCGAAGAAACACTTAATTCTGTCCCACTGCGATTCCCCGAATTTTCTCGATTCTCGTGAATTTTCCCGGAACAAATTCATCGTGCCCGGGTCCACGGTCCCGTAGCACACATTACTCACTCCGCCCATATAGAAGCTTTACGGCATCGACTGGAGATTCTTCATACCTACCACAACTTCTACACTATTATAAAGTTGCAATAATTAAGTGTCTGTACGTTGAAATGAAAAATGTACATTGAAGATATTTTATTAATAATATGACAAATATGGTTTATATTGGCCTCTTTATCTTTGCACGTAAATTAATCCTAGTTTTGTTGAAAGACGAAGCTACTCCACATGCTTGTTGGCCGTTGGGCAGAATAATGTCTGTAAATAAAAGCAGTTCAGACAATTCGGTTCGATCAGTTACTGTTAAATCTCAAAAGGGTATTTTTGTCAGACCCACCCAATTTTTCGCCATTACAGTGGTTATTTTTGTTAAAAACGGGCGAGAATGTTCCGTTTTAGAACTCATGCAAGTGCGAACTCTAGTTTATGTATATTGCTTTTCCATTTTTTTTTATGCCACTTGTCAATCAGCAATAGCTAAAATAAAGGATTACAGTTCATATATTTCTTGTTTAATTAAGTAATACAGCTTCACAACAGTGATTTGAATTACTTTCATTCATAGATACGTCATTAACGTAAGTTTTCAGACTTCAGTGTTTCTTTGTTCATACAATTAGCATATGATCTTCTGAATTCAGAAACATATACGAGAATAAGTTGGGTAAGTAAAAAAACATTTACAATTACACTTTGCTGTAACAACGGCGCGACGAGATATTTAATTTTCCGCCGGATAGGTAACATAAGCGGCTTCAATTAATTTAGCCACTTTCATTCAGATTACTCCGCAATTGTCAGCGGTTTCATCCGTGTAAAATGGATTTAATTTCACTTTAAACGGACCGGAATCGTGGAGTCTTCAGCTAATTGGCTAACGCGGCTAATGTAGTATATGAAATAGAACTTCAGGGGCATTTGGTGCGACGTGTTTGCTTGGCCTCCTGGGACGAGCGCTGTCGGTGTGCATGACGTATGACTCCCTTCTCCCCCTAACGAGGGAGGCTTTCGGGAATTCTCTTTACGCTATCACCAGCCAACTCTGACCCTCTCCAAGGCTCCTAAAACCCTGCGACCACGTCCGAACGGCGATAGTTAGATTAGACGCCCCGAGATCAAACGGGAATGGGTGCTCACAGACGGACGTTTGCACAAATGGACGTTTGTATAAATTGTATAATATGTTTTGCACTGAACTGCGGTTTCCGTAGGCGTGTCGCAATTGTTTTTTATCTGCAGTAAATTTTTAATTGGAAACGGAATAAAATGCCACAGTCGCCGGAATTTGGAAGGCTAATTTGCTTTGTTCTCGACTTGCGAAAAGTCGGTTACTGTCGTTTGCTTTTTATTTAAAATGGGGATAACTTTATGGCAAACTCAATATGGTGAACTTTTGAGGGTTTGGATCTTAATCTGCTAATTAGGGTTATCCACGTTGGTTGAGAGGGATTTTTAATGAGCCATTAAAATGAAGTACTAATTTGTTCTAACGTTAATATTATGTAATTATTATACATTTTTAGTTCATCTCTACGAGTGCAAGCGCTTAAATCAAATTACTTAGCTTTTAAGTAATGATTGCACGATCACAAATTGTAATGAATGACTGTTGTAATGACGTTTGTAAAAATACATATATATTCCATAATACTCTTTTTATGATGGATTACGCTTGTCTATGTCAATTATTTGACAAGCTCATACGTTAATAATAAATAAAAAACTTCAAAGTCACTACACATTCGTATCTTGAAAACTAGAAGTACAATATTTGGTCTAACGGGTCTGACTGTCTGCCGGCACTGCATAGCATCTCGATCTCAATTAGCGCGGAGATCTCTTAATATGTCGGGGTTGACGGCTTACGGGGGCGCCCAAATGTACAGTAATGCTACGGCCAGGCAATGATTCGTGTTCGCGTTTTCACGATATAAGTTCGTGTTTGATCCATAACGACGTGGCTACATAGAAAAAACTTAACTAAATCGCGATAATCTGGAACGTGAAGAGCGCGAAAAGTAGCCCACCGCACGAACTTTGTCGCGACAAAATCCTTTGATGTGAGGCAATCTACCAACAGCGGCGCGAAGGGCATTCGTATTCGCGAAGATGATTTGCGATAGGACTAATTCTTTGGCCACCCGTATCGCGACAACACAAATCTTCGCGTTATCGCGATAGTGTGGCCTCGGCATAAATAAGGGAAACTGAAACTCGTACCTGTTTAGTCCTTATTGTCATTGTGACAAGAGCGAAGGGGGTAAGTGTTTCAATTTCCCTTACTGTACATCCATTGGCATTAAGATTGAAACTATCATTAAACTGATTAAGCAAACATGTTTCGACTAGCGACGGCCGTAACATAATACTGAACGAACGAATTAGTTCATCGAACGGTGACGAAAGATCGCGAGAGCTTTATCTAGGAGGGAGATATAGCTCTCGCGATCTCTTGACTCCAGATCATAGTCCATTATGGCCGCTATGACAAACTACCCGTGAGACAAGCTTACCCGGACTCCCCTATGCTGTGGAGACACAAGTGCCTTGGTATTTAAACCCCGTAGAATCCTTAGTCGTATTATAAACTAGCAGTTACTGGCAACTTTGCCTACGTTACCAGGAATGAAGTAGCCTATGCTTTAATTCATAATAGGGTCTATTTGTGTGCCAAGCCTCATAAAAATTCGGCCGTCCGACAATTATGAGGTTATTGTGCAATTAAAACATCATCGCCAACTTTCATGTTTATATTATTAAGTATGATTTAGATTAGACGATTTTAAACAAGTGAGGTACCGAAATAAAAACTAGATTGTCTTGGAAACTAGAACTACAATATTTTCTCTAAAGGGTCTGACTGCTTATGGTTGTGGCACTGCACAGCCTCTCGATCTCAATTAGCGCGGAGATCGCTCCATATGTCGGGGTTTACGGCTCTCGGGAGCGCCCAAATGTACATCCATTGGCATTAAGATTGAAACTATCACTAAACTGATTAAGCAAACGTGTTTACGTTTAATTTCACAATGTTCTATTATCCTTAACGAATGATCAACGGTTGGTAAAGCCTAAGCCTAAGTACTCAAAATTGACTGGCGTAATCAGCCATCCATACCTATCTGTTGCGGACAGATAGGTGCCATTCTTTATGATTTTAAATCCCGTAGAATCCTAAGCCCTATTATGAATGCGACATTGCCCTTCTTTTCGGGAATAATGGAGCAACAAAGTAACGGATTGACACAGTTTCTGGCCTAGACGGATGGGAAAAATACACAGGGTACTATTTAAAAAATATATAACAAAGATAATCAGAATAACTCAATTAGCGCGTAGATTGATTCATACGGTGGGGTTTATGGCTCTCGGCAGCGCCCAAATGTACATTAATTGGCATTTAGATTGAAACTATCACTACACTTGCCATGGGAATGCCGGAATGAAACAAGGAGTCCAGCAGGGACGCAGGTTGTGTGTTCAATGATTATGAAGGTAAATGATAAGGCAAATACGTTTTAAAAGTACCTACTTTTCATTTAGGTATTTAGTAAACTTGAAGATCCAAGTCAGACTTAGATCTTCAACACTAAAACGATGCATAAAATATGCTCGTGCCAGAGTGCTATTAAAAGAAGCATTTTAGGTATCAAGGTTAGAGACAAACAAAAAACTTGTTTGTCTGTAAAGTCAGTTTACGGATGATAATTTACGATATAATACGATGATAACGTGGAAGAGAGATAAATGCATCACAAGCGGAACGCTCAGCTCGTGACAATGAGCAAAACGTGACACTTTTTCGCGCGTGCAGCCGGCGTTCTTTGATTTATAAGACGTTATCACGTCAACAATGCATATCTGCATTGTTGACGTGATAAACTGATAGACGCAAGGCAACACGTACACATGAACGCAGGAAAACAAAACTAATAGACGCAAGGCAACACTCGCAAATGGAAGTGGGTAGGACACGTCGCTCGAATGACGAATGAAATATGGACCGAGCGCATAGTTTGGGCAGGCCCAAACGGAAAAAAACCACGAGAAAGACCAAAGGACCGCTGGATAAATGAAATTAAAGAAATAGTCGGCGAAAACTGGAGATACCTAGCGAAAGACAGGAAAAAATGGAGGTAGTTGCAGGAGGGTCTTCCGTACTAAGTATTATAAAGAAAACATTGTAACGGTGTATTTGCACTGAATCGAAAAAATCTTTTTTTTTGCTTTTTGTATGTTTGTATGTCAATACATTTACGAGAATATCATGTATGTACATAAAAATATTACACACTTTAAGAGGAACTGTGATTTACATAATATTAATACTTGAAATAAGCATAAGCTCGCAGTGCCTGCTACTAGGCTCCATAATATAAGGCGATCATTCATAGGTAGGTAACTGTGTGAGGTTTTATAATAAACTTCCTAGCAGCATAAGTGAGCTGTCTATTGGTGAGTTCAAAAATATTGTAAAACGAAAATTAATTTCTAACACAAGACTACATGAATGATAAAGCCGCGTGGGATTAATGTAAATTTTAGCGTCATGTAGGTATATGTATAATTATTTTAACGAATACCTATTGAGGTATTATTATTATTTTAATCTTAATTGTTTTATATACTCGGACATTTAGAATTTTATTCTAGACACATTCTAGATTATTTTTCTTTTTTATTGACAATCCATTTGGGATTTTAAATAATTGATAGATTCAGGCGTTTCTCGGGTGGACGCCGGACCGTCAACATCTCCTACATCTCCTGATGATGCCTCGTAGAGAGGCTAAAACACGTGTCGAGGATTATACTGTTTTGTGTTGGTTTGTTGTATTTGCATGCGTATTTATTTAAGAAAACTTCATGAAAATATGCGCATGTGAGCACAATTTATTGTCTCATCTAACCAAGACACTAGTTCGCGGAACAGCAAAGGAACTATAATCCATTTATCTATTTGGGATTTATCTTAATAATTATTTATTTTTTTAAAGTGATAATTTTTATCAATAATATTATACTTAAGTTTAATGATCTGATTAGGTTTTTCTAGGTTTTCCCTAATCCTTGCAACAAATGTTGGATCATATTGTATTTCTCCCAGTAAACACTTCTCTAATGTGCTGTACCTGACAATTCGAAAGTGCTTGTAACTAGGCCTACTTGAATAAAGAATTATTAAATTGATTGATATGTGTCGTTGTGGCTTGGCGTGATGAAGCCATAACGACATTTACAAAAGTTTCTGTGACCTCCAAATAGTCCGTTACAATTTTTTTTTAATTATCTTCAATTTACAGTTGTACAGACATTTCATTTTACAACTTTATAATCGTAGAAGTATATCTAACTTTTATTTTTTTTACTACCTATATTTACTGTACAAGTCATGGAAATAAAAGCTTTATTATAATTATTTATTATATTATTTATAGTTAGCAAAGTTATGAGAATTACCGCTTCCAAAAGCTTTGTTTTACAAACATATTTTCAGTAAATACTCATTATACGTGACTGTGCAGGGCGATTGTTAAATTATAATCCCGCATCCACGTTTTGCAAATTCCAGTGTAATTATGATTTGGTTCCGTGAAATATCGAACGCTGCAACCATTACTCGGCTGAACTCCTAATGAGGGAATATTAATTGCTTGTTACAAGTATCGAGCCTTCGTGTTCCATCATTATAATAACTGTACTGTATAAGTAAAATAATATCAGAAACAATCTTACACAAATATAGCTAGTCTCAAGTCCTAAGCAAAGCTTGTAAAATGCTTAAATACGTAGAAAACATCCAAGATACAGGAACAGACATTCGAACCTGAGACCGCCTGCATCGCAGGCCGTTGTACAACCAACTAAGCCAAACGTATATCATCATTACTCTGAAAAAATCAGACTCAAAGATTATTAACCTATTATGAATATAAAGAGATCGAACCCATTATTATAATCTCTACTACCTTACGGTTGTCTGGAAGAGATCGCTTTTTAGCGATAAGACCGCCTGTTGTTTACCATTTCTCGTACTGTTCTAGATTTCGGTGTAAGCAGTTATTTTCTTTTGGTGTGCAATAAAAAGTATTGTATTGTATGATTATTGATAATAATATATTTATCTATAAATGTAGAAATACCACAATTGTATCCTAAACAACTATATGCATATGCATTAATACAGAGTTGAAAAGCCCGGAAAAGACGACGGACACATTAAAATAATACTACAATTATATATGTACCACTACAATTTGGCCACAATTTCTATGGAGGGTAAAAACTTCACTACTCTGAGCTTTTCTTCTTAACTGTAATCGGCTACTTTTCCAGTAACTTGCATCAACATATATTTTTTGATTTGAAGCGTTTACGGTGCTCTAATTGTTGTTTACTGCATTAATACATTTGGCCCCGAGAAAAACAGAATGAATTATAATTTCAGGGAGCGTATGCACTTTTAAACTCTAAGCATGTCAATTTTCTGCACTGCTATTCAGGTTCCTTCTAGTAAAATACCTTATTTAAGCTCCGATGGCTTTTTTCTACGTTATATCTAATCTTAACAGACTCGTTTATTAACTTGGCCGTATTTTAATTTATTTCAACTCCATCGCTCGAAAAATGGAAATACCTTATACATCAAATAACATAAATGTACGTCGACGCAGCAAATCGAGTAATCGAATTACTTAGCTCTCAAGACATACGTGTAAATTTAATTTTAAGGTCCTTTCACACACGTCACTACGCGGCGTTAAAGTTTGCTTAAAACGGAATTAACACTTGTTTACAACCTTTACATTTGCATCTCGCGTAGGTGTTTCAGCGAGTGTTTAGTAAAATACATTAAAACGCAGGCTTTCTGCGTAAGTTTGACCAGTCTTAATGCCTAATGCCTAACCCTCTCATTTAATTTTATGCCATTCAGGGCCAAGCTTTAATATTTAGTACAGGTGAATATACTGAATATATTATCACAAGACAACAAAGCGGGGCTTAATCGCGTATCATTACGTCCATGGTCTCGAAGGAACTTCTCCTCTTCAGTTTCTTCGAGACCATGGACGTAATGCGACGTCCAAAACGTTGAAGAATTACCAACGAAAGGTAGTTAAATAAATCATATTTATACGCGATTAAGCCCCGTTTTGTTGTGTTGTGATAATGAGTGAAGATCGTGTAAGTTTAAATCAATGTGAATATATATATCAAAATTTGAAGTGATTTTGTATTTTATTTGTTAAACAGTTTTAATGTGGTAGCCCCCTAACTTTTAATAGGTGTATTTTCATTAGTAGCTGCAAGTGAGCTGCAAGGACCATTAAAACAAGAGGATTGTCAACGACGTCTATGTATAAAAATTATTATGTACAATTATTCCAATTTGTAAGCGTGATACAGGATTTAAATGATACGACTTATGTATTATTAGCTGTTTACGAACTCATTGTTACTGTACTATCTTTCTTTGTTCAATTATAACATCTTTTAATGGTTTAGTTAGGGGAACTATTTATAATGTTACAAATGCGAACTTCGCAAAGCGAGCATAATTGTGATTGAGTCTATGAAATAAGTGTAAATTTCCGCGTAGGTTAAGTAGCGTTACGTAATCAAAAATACATATTTGATTACGCCTTCCTTGGCCTATTTATAAAGTTTAAAGTGGGTATAAAACTAAGAGTATGCACATGTTTATACTATTTAGGATAAAAAATGAACACTAAATATGTAAATAATGTATTGTAATATTGTTATCAAATAAACACATTTTAAAAACAAACAATGGTTTAGTTTCAAAGCGCCACCTAGTTTCTGTCTGAATATCTCCTTGCAATCGGGGCACGATCGAAAGTATGGCAATTGACAGTCCTCTTATTAGAATGGTTCTTGGTAGCTGTGAAAATCTTCTACGTGATCCATTTTGTGCTTTTGATAATTATTGGGTTGTTGGTAAACGAGGTAAGGTAAATGCTAACTAACTACGAGAGGTAATGTTAATGCCCCAGTGCCCAATACTGTCCCATTAGTTGACACCTTCGACCATAATCAGTAGCAATATAAGGTGACAAACAGGGAGTCAATTATTGGATTTAAGCTGTCAAGTATTGGGACGTTTACCTCACATGATTACCGTATTCTATGACCCGTAATGGGGTAATATAGACTCGATGACATTTTGACATTCTCTTTATAGTAACTTTTTTTTGTACACTACTTAACTTGTATTAGTTACTCTTGATTTCATGTTATATTGAATGATGGTTGGTTTTTAGCGGACATACAATTAGGCAGATGACGTTTTAGCTGTTTACAAGAATATTTGTTGTATTTATTTGTTGATGAGCTGACATTGGCGGTATAAATAAAAAATAAACGTTTGTATACAGCGTGTGGCGGAACCTTTATGCCGATTTGAACGTGATCCATTAGCCACGAATGATTAAACTGAATGGAGCTGGAGAGAAGTATCTGTTTAAAAATTGAAATTCGCGTCGTTCCGAGACGAAATTAGAATGTTTTGAGAGTATTGTTTTGTTTTATTAATGTGATGCTTTATGCAGGTGAAGTTGCTATAGTCAGAGTTTGTTCCTGGGTCTTGGATATTTTCTATGTATTTAGTATTATAATTTATCTATGTATTATGTATATCGTCGCCTAGTACCCATAGTACAAGGTTTGCTTAGTTTGGGACTAGGTCGGTTTGTGTAAGATTGTCCCTAATATTTATTTATTTATTTCTCGTCAGGGGAATATTGGAGAAAATTCTCAGGAACACTGAATATTCTGATACCAGCCAGTCTACGACGGTCGCGTTAATTAGCGTGATAGTATATGTAGGATTTTTAATTAGCTGGAGTAAACTGACGTTTACGGACACAAGTCGACCATCTTCATTACGGCAGAAGTACAGTATTTCTTATGAATATAAGTTACCATAATATCACCGGTTACACGAATTTTCATGTATACTTTTGTAAAATTCATTCTTAACAACGAAATATTCACGTTGACACCTGTCAGTTTACTCCAGCTAATTAACAATCCTACTTTAGTGCGAGAGTTATATATCGCACTTTAAATGCAACTGTCATAGGTTCGCTGATGTCGGAAAATCAGTCAATTCAGTTCTAATTTAAATAATTGATAGATTCAGGCGTTACTTTGCGGAATTCCATATAAGATTAATTATAGTACCTTTGCTTTTCTGCGAAATAGTGTCTTGGTTACATGCGACAACAAACCGTGCTCACACGAGCATACTCTTATGCAGCTTCCACGAACAAAAGCATGCAAACTCAACAAACCACCACCAGGCAGCATAATCCTCGACACGAGCCCCGCCTATCCACGATGCACCATCAGGAGCCGCAGGAAATGCTGAAGGTCTGGCGTTAACCCGAGAAAAGGAGTCTTGTCGGGTGGACGGCATCTCGGATCGACATCTAATTTCTAAAAAAAGCGCTTTTTTCATGAGTCATGATTCCCATGGGCTCGGTTTAGAATAACCACATATTTTTCACCTCTTAATTCGATTAGGCTATCGCCTATGTGTGACTCCCCCTGACTTAAACGCTGAATCCGGCCTTGCAAAAGTTACGACTATAATTACTATAGCTTGACAAATTATTTCGTGACACTCCCGTAGTCTGCGGGCGACGGGGGGAAAGACAGCGGGGCGAGTAGGATGTGTGCGCGTGGCAGGGTCATCAGGGCACACTTCATACCCTCCCCCGCTGCTCCCCCCTCCCCCGCAGACCATGGGAGTGTCACGAAAGAACTTGTCAAGCTATATTTACTATTGACATCCTTAAACGGAACCTTAAAAACGGCCACATAAAATGTTCTATCTATGTACCCAACTCCCCTTTCCCTGGCTACTTTGGTTATTGTACCCCGTATGTACGAGTACAAAAGAACATCGCGTTGTTGGGACATGCAACTTGTATTTACTGGTGCATAATGTATACGACAGTACGAACTAGTATCTGAGTGGGCACGTACTCGTTAAAATTTTCATGTACCTCATGTATGGACGCAGTCATAGTCATGTTACGTTTTGTAAAAGGACCGTGAATTTTTAATATAAATTAGTTTGTATTTTAACATTAGTAGCCTACATGTTAGAATAGCCGTGGCTATAAATGTACCACGCGTGGTACATTTTTAAATTTGGACATGGGAAAAATATAGGTAAAATATAATATTTAATAATAGGTAACAAAATATGGGTTTAGTTTAGAAAGTATTATTTGGTCGTCTGTAAATTTTGTATTGATTTTAGTGTGCATTTGACAACTGTTATGGTACACCCATTTAGTAGGTAGCTAAGCTTCTAGTGATAACCAGTGATAAGCTACTGCTCAGGTAGTATACTATACTTAGTATACTAAAGTTCGCCAAAGAACATAATACAGAGTGGTTACAACCAAGTAAATTGTATTTCCGGTATTATTCTGGTATTAGTCGGAACGTTAAATATTCATGTTATTACTCACAGTTCGCGATATTTTATGTTAATTTGCCGTTAATCCGAAAGTATGAAGTATATTGTAAGTCTCTTGAAATATAATAAATAATTTGTGTTTTGCCAGTTATTGCTCCTCAAAGGAACGTGTTAGTTTTAAAAATGGCGTGAAAAAATAGTGCTCGAAACAGAAGGAATGGGGTAAAAAAGTTAATAGGCTTCTAGCCTACTCAGGTGCGGGAGGAGTTAACCCGTTTGTAACCACTCTATATTCTGTTTTTGGCGAACTTTAGATATATTCCCTCAAAATAATCCGATCACTGACGATAACGGATGGGGAAGTAATAATTCCATAACTATATCAACACCCAACTATACAACACTCTTTTGGCTATTAAATCGAGGCGCCCATGACATATCAGTATAACTTTCCGAATATTCCGGAATCGAAAGAGCAAAACGTTTAAACTAATCGCTCACAGCGCTAAACATCAATCTACCCCGATTAATGAACGGAACCAAACAGCTTTCACCTTGGCAAGTTAAAATTGTACTGCTATATATAGGTAACTGGTGTACATAGATAGCCGATCTAACCCTAGATATTCAGGTAGGCCGACACGCGACCTCGTCGGGTCAGGGTCGGTGGTACTTTATGGAAGTATCTGATGATATAGTTGACTTTTGCAAACGCTCACGTGACTGCATTATTATATCGGTAACCCTTGAGCTTTATACTAGCAATCCGGTAGACATTTTTACTCACTGGATGCGTCTTCAATTCACCAACCTCATACCTAGATACAAAATATATTTCAGGTTGAAAGTTTCACTATATTATGTGAAGTTGCCCGTTATAATACACATCCCTATTTAAAAAAAAAACAGTTACTATTTTACAAAACTTTACTCATTCATTAGATTACTATTTACTAAAATAATAAAAAAAGAACATAATATTTTAGTGACATATGACAAAGCGCCATCTAGAGGAGAGTAGCGGTACTAGGTTTGCTTTTTGCGGTAAGCGCCATCTATGTAAGCCCACCGACACTGTGCGAAAAGAAAGGCTCGCCAAACTGAAACTTCTGAAAGATTGGCACCACTGTGGCGCAAAATTTTCTCTTAGTGGAAATGAACGAAGAAAAGTGATTTTCGTAATCATCTGAACACCGATTAAAAGATAAATCACGTTCTACAAACGTGAAAAGCGGAAAACTCGTATCTATATACTTATCCTAATTCAAGTTGCTGGCAAAAATATGTTGTTTACTTCATACGAATATTGCTCAGTCAGTTGCATATTTGTCGCGTCTCGGCGTGCGGTCATCAACCTTTTATTTGTTTTGTTCCCTTGTTATATCTTGTATAAGATTATAATTGCGCCGTCCATTGTCCTTCCGAATGGGAAACTTCGTAGCGAATGTCCCGCCAGATTAAATAACTTCCCTTACTGTTGCGCTCCTTACGGAGTTCTGCTGTACTTTTATAATTGCTTGTGATACTTAATTAAAAGTTTTCGTTGAGTACCTATTTTATTCATAAAGTGTAGAGTTGTTGTTTGCTTTAGAAGTATTAAAACTGTACAACGTTGAGAAATATAAGTTATTCTTTTAAAATGTAAAGCTTTTTAATTGAGTGTGCAGCTTTTGTAAACCTAGCCAGTTTTACAAGGTAAAGCTAAAGCGTAATAGAAGTACGATTTAATTGAATTAAAAAGCTTTACATTTTAAAAGAAAAACTTATATTTCTCAACGTTTTTGCAGTTTTAATATTGGTTGTGATGGCATTATAATCTGCACATACAAATGTTTGAATTCATTAGTTTCTGTATGTACTTTTTACACGTATGTGTATCGTAAAGGTTTCGATTTTAGGTATATGTACAAAAGCCACGAAGATGACCACTTTTAAGCTTAATACTTACGCAACTGAACTATTTATTGTACTGGTCAGAACATGGAGAAATACATCTGGTGCTCAGTATGTGTACCAATTGAAAAACATTGATGGAATATCTGTGCATATATTTATCATCCGCGCTGTATGTTATAATATTTCAATACATAAATATGTTAAATGAAAACTAACTAAACTGAAAGTCCAAAAAGTTACTACGTGTCGTGTATATATAATTAGGAGGTTATATTTATGGCGGGGTGTATTTTCTTGTCCCTTATAGTACATAATAGTGGATGATGTATTGATCTTTCAAAGTATAACTATGTATATCTAAGAAATAAGTGCATGCATGATATTTACACTGATCGCTATACATTTTAAACCTATATTGTTACAATTTTTCTGTTTGTTTTTCAATAAATAAATTAATAATCCAAAACTACACTACGGTGCACATTTACAGCTATTTCAGTACGTTTTATCTATTCATCATAACGAAACGGTACTCATAATTTCATAAATGTTTTATGAAAGCGAAAGAATTGAATTCATTCTATTTTTATCACAAGAGGGGCGGTGTTGTTCATTTGAAGGGTTTTACTTCGCTGCCGCCTCCTTCAGTCTTTTGTGTCTATTAATAATACATAAGTATGTAAGGATATATATATATATACTTACTTATCCGTAATAAAAACCAGATTACGCGAGGATGAACAGATTTTAACATAAGAAGGAGTGTGGTGGCTTTTATATAAAAAGTACCCTTTGCCCCGTTGGTCGGTCACATAATGTGAAGAGGGGACGGCGACCTTGTAAAGTTGGTCATCGTTGGCAAAACGAAGGAAAACGCTACAGTGCTAATGGAAAAAGACGTAAAATACATGGAAAGTCCTATCAAAAAACAGTATCTTAAACTAGCACGGCAGAACAAGCACGCAGCCGATTGCCAACGCAATTGTTTGACCAAGTTGAAAAGGCCACCTTCTCGTCAAAATTGTATTGAACCCGGTGGTGAGGGCTACTTCGGACTGGAATCTATTAAGACAAATTATGCTTTTGTGAGGTTCCGGTGACCACGATCCTCAGCAATGAGGGACCGATTGGAGAGAAAGCCCGTGGGTTCTCTTTGATGATTTTGGTAAAAATCCCGAACGAAGATCTAAAATTAACTGAATTGAACAATATTCTTTATATGTATATTTTTTAATGTTTATATGTACGAGCAGCCACATAGCAAAACGGCTGGTCAGCTTTCGACTACTTATGATACAGGGATAGGATCAATATGCTAGGATTGTTACGGGTTACCTACATTTTATCCCAATACCTACAGTGAAACAAAATAGGATAAGTACAATATTTTTCTTCGATGAAAAAGTGATTTCCTTTTTTCCAAATTCCACATTACGCACGTATTGCTAAAGTAATATGTTCTAAGAAGCATATCGAAGTCATTCTTACTCCAAACATTGCTCCATTTCTGCTAAATTGAGATTGACGTATAAATTGCGTTAACTGTCAACTGACAAATCCCAAATGTTTGTATTTATCCGAATGAATAATACGATCTCGTGGCAATTGTTTTTTCCAGAAAATTGAGTCCGGTGTCGCGATCGGCCTCGACGGAGATGGCGGGAAGAGCTTGATTCCTTCCTGAAGAACTGGTGGGGGATTGCTCGAGACCGATACATGGAGAAGAATGAGAGGAAGGCCTTTGTCCACCAGTGGGACACTAGCTCTTAAATAAAAAATAAATGGGTTATAAAAAAACATGCCTTTAAAATATTATTCATGTTGGCGAACCATTTTGTAATTTACTCAACAATAAATGCAAATACAGTAAATGAGGAAACGAAATGTGGTGTTCGTAGTTATTAATATTTATAACTTAATATTTTTTCGTTACAATTTCGGTAGGCACAATTATTTTGGCAACAGGCAGATAGCAACTTCGTCAGCGGGGGAGAAAATATCATAACTCTCTTATGTCTTCAGCGTAGTCGAGTAAAAAGTATCCTATAATCATCTGTGGATACGCAGCTTCCCTCCAAGTAGCACACAAGCCAGTTTGAGCATTATAGGAGCTGTATAAGTTCTTATACAGCTTGTGGTGTTACTTGGGCCGTGTATAGTCAACGGCAAAAGTAGATGATCATTTGAGTTCCTTATCGCTTTCACTATTTTAACGCATCCCAATTGTCGCAGTATTATTACGTAAGTGCGACAAAGTACTAAAATGATCATCTACTTTTGATGTTGACTGTACCAAAAATTAAGCGTTCATCGATTCGATCCTCACATGATCCATTTTATTTTTTTTTTGAAAATCTTCATGTACAGACATTTTATTTTTACAACTTTATAATAGTATCCAACAGTTTTCCACAGTTTAGGAAAATTATGAAATGTTTCAAAAATTCATCATGATCATCAGCGTCATCACCATCATCTGCATCATCATCATCATCATCATCATCATCATCATCATCATCATCATCATCATGAGCCTATGATGATGAAAAAATATGCACAATATTAGGATATTGTTCATATTTTTTTATCAATGTTTATTGATTGATACATATAACTGAGCGCCAGATGTATTTCTCCACGTTCTGACCCGTAAATTACAATAAATAGTTCAGTTCAGTTCAGACGCTTGATATTCAGACTTTTGATTTGGTCTTACATAACACAATCCAACTAAGCCGTCGACACATTTATGCTCGTATTTTTTACAGTAAGGCGATTTTCATTTCTATGTACACGGTCACTTCCATCGATATTGGTGATGAGCAATCCCCGAAATTCCCTCTCATCCATGAGATGAGGCATGTGCCCAGCAGTGGAACGTGTACTACTGTAAAAAATATGAGCGAAAATGTGTCGATGGCTTAGTTAAAATAAATAAATAAATAACACAGGGACAATCTTACACAAATCGTCCTAGTCCCAAACTAAGCAAAGCTTGTGCTATGGGTACTAGGCGACGATATACATAATATAGAGAAAAATAATGATACTTAAATACATAGAAAACATCCAAAACCCCGGGAACAAACATTCGTGCTCGTACAAACACTTGCCCTGGCCGGGATCGCCTGCTTCATAGGCCGTTGTACAACCCACTGAGCCAAACGTATCGTTGGATTGTGTTATGTAAGAACGAATCAAACGACACTAAGTTCATACAGAAAACGCGATTTTAAAATCACAATAATAAAACCCATAATGTCAGCTTGATTTTATGTTGCTTGATTCGTTATTGCATAATGTAGTCCAGTTATGGTATTGCGGTTTACAGTAAATGGGTTATTCGTGTTCTTGTGATGCTGAACGAAACGGGGAAGATAATACGGATATATAGGAATGGAACTCTTGAGGTTTTTTCATCTTTCTTTTTTTTCCTTTCACTTTCATGTTTTGTGTGTGAGGTATTCTCATAATTTGATGCCTTTAGTTGATAGATGTCTGTCATGGGCCTTTTGAAGTATATATTCGACTATATATTTATTCATTTATGCATCAAACTGCCATAAAGTCTGAACAGCAAATTAAACACTATAACCTAAAAAGTTGAATCGTAGGTCCTTTCATACATTTTGAAAATCGTCCGTTCTTAGTAAATTAAAGGGCGATGGTGTAATAAAGATAAGTAACAAATATTTCGTAAAATTTACATGCAATATCTGAGATATTCTTAGCAGAACGCTAAAATAAAAAATGTATGGTCGTGTGCCGCGACACAAGTTTATTCAACTCAATAAACCTTTTTACTTTAGTTTGAGACCTAAAATCAATTTATTCCGAGACTTTAACGTACCACCGTTAATAACCTGCGTGATATTTCTTTTTTAAGGCATTAGCTCCTTAGGCCAGTGATCAGATTCGCAGAAACGTCGGCTAAATATAGACGGGTCAATACGCGATCGCCGGGGCTGGGTCACGGTATAAGCTGAAACAGTATTTCAACTACACCTTTTTAGCGATCTCGTATAGCGAGCATAATTATAGCGGTCGCTATAATTATGCTCGCTATACGTCTAGGAAAAACCCTCGAGTACACCATGGACCGTAAAAACAAGAGGACTGTCGCTTGCAAAATTCAATAATTGTAAATAATAATTCTTATTCATAAATCGCGTTGTACACATCTGGGAACGATTTTTTACATGGAGATTGCCAGTCTTCTTGTTTTAATAAACCAAGAATTATTTAGATGCTTTGAACGGATAAACTGATTTGTATATAGTTTTTCTTTCTGGATCGTGAGTGTATAGTTATTGATTCAAAATGTCGGCTAATTGGTTTAGCCGTGTGAATATCATCAGCCTATGGCATGATTAATACCGGCCAGTTCTTTTTAAACCGTCTAAAATCGTGAGTTACTTTTATGCTAAGCTCTGTTGTATGAGGAATTTGACGTTTTCCTATGAGATGATAGCTGTGAGCGCCATTTTTAATGTTAATCGGTCCGTTAAATGTGGTTGATACAACTC
Organism: Hedya salicella; assembly: GCA_905404275.2. NCBI lineage: Eukaryota > Metazoa > Arthropoda > Insecta > Lepidoptera > Tortricidae > Hedya > Hedya salicella. The sequence continues at coordinate 12,709,506 of FR990112.1, read as the reverse complement.
GCCATAAGTCGAAGATTTCAATGCGAGGGTACGTTGTACATCTGTCGTCCGCTTTTATTTTGACGACACGTTTGGCGCAGTGAGTTGCACAACGGCCTACGAAGCTGACGGTCCTGGGTCCGAATCTCGGCCAGGGCAAGTGTTTGTGTGATGAGCACGAATGTTTGTTCCTGGGTCATGGATGTCTTCTATGTATTTAAGTATAATAATTTATCTACATATTATGTATATCGTCGCCTAGTACCCATAGTAGAAGCTTTGCTTAGTTTGGGACTAGGTCTATTTGTGTAAGATTGTCCGTAATATTTATTATTATTTATACTCATTTGTTTTACTGCTGTTATGTATACTGTGGCTGCGTGCTCGTGTAGCGAGGCTTTACTTCTTACTAACAATGTTGTTCTAGTCTAAGAGTCTATAGGGAATAGTTTACCCGACTATAAAAAGCACGCTCGATCTGAACGCACATGGTGCACACTTACTTGTTTAATATCTATAAGTATTTATCTATTTCATTATTTTCCTGCCCTTAACCCACTCATTTTGCGTCGACGCAGCATGTTTTATCCTTCTAACGTTCTTATTAACCGTATTTTTTTTAAAGAACAATTTAACGGATTATGCCTATATTAACTCATTTGAGTTCCCGACGTTTCGGAAGCGTTTCAGCTTTCCATATGGTCACGGGTTGACTCAACCCGTCGTTTTATTTAAATGAGTAATAATCGCGGAAACAGAAGAAAATATTAAGTTATTTCATTGCTTAGTTTTACATTATACTCATGTCACTTTTCACACAGTCTATCCATCTTTTCCTGTGGTTTGTTTTTACTAGGTTACTACTACTACTTTTTAGATTATAAATTGATATTTATAATATACAAATGAGATAATATACGCGATATAATTCATTAAATTGTTTTATTTCAATGAGTAATAATTGCGGAAACAGATGAAAATATTTTGATATTTATAGCCTTAAAATTAGTCAAGATCAAAATGTACATTTTAGTGCAGAACTGCTATTGTAAAGTAGGCAAAAGTGATGTCGATGTTAAACATATTGATTATCATTATAGTCATAGTCATAGTTTTTTATTTGCTAGAATCATGGTAATTACCTCATTGCTTTATATTACAAGTAAATTACAGTTTTAGAAAGATAGAATGTTAGTAGAGTACCTCAAAAACTTCTTTCACTGTTACGGTGGAAATCGTGACCGTCAGTTTCGCTCTTCCGGCAATCTATCTCTTTCCATCCCTCATCACCGAACAGGTTTTATATCCAACTCCTATATCATTCAATGGCCAGCCTTTGAAACCGACTTCCTCTCAAGATTAAGAAAGCCCCAAACAAGTGCGCTTTCCAAAAATCTTTGCGGGAACTCTTTGTTAGCAGAGCTGCAAACTCTTAGCTTTTCTGATTAGCTTGTTCCATCTGAATTTATTAATGTATATAAATAAATATTATTTCATTATGTATTTATCTAAGTATATATCTTTATAAATTTAAGGTGGTTCGTTCGCAGAGGAGAAAAACTCATAACCCCTCTTTTATTCTTCAGTGTAGTTGGGTTAAAAGTATCCTATAACCATCTGGAGATACCCAGCTACCAGTGTACCAAAAATAGTTGAAATCTGTTCAGCAGATTTTGTGTGATAAAGCCGCAAGGACACATACAAACATTCAAAAATCCAAAAAAATATTTGTAGTGACCTCGAAATAGTCCCTTACAATATTTTATTTTTAAATATCTTCAATGTAGAGACTTTTCATTTTTACAACTTTAGAACAGTATATCTGTAAATTAGTTGCACCGCCCACAATTTATCTGCTTTGCCTCAAGGTTGAATGGTAGAGAATTACCTATGGCATCAAGTCCGCCTTTTGTACGATAAGTTTTTCTTTTATAGTAAATTATAAATAACTAAATGTTGCTTAGGTGTAGGTCCTAACGTAAACAATGCAGATAAAGTTACATGGTCTGCAATTGTGGCAGGAATAACTAAAATCGAGTCGTCAGACTTTAACATTAACGTCGTGTTGTAAAATGTTAAATTGGTCTAGCGCAGCCTGGGCCACCCGCAAGGTGGTCGGACGACCTGGTTAGGGTTGCGGGGACTCGCTGGATGCGAGTCGCCTCTATCCGGCCCATGTGGAAATCTATTGAGGAGGCCTGTGCCTGGCAGTGGACCTCCTATGGCTGAAATGATGATGATGATCATGATGAACGGATTTTATAGTTATATTTCGTATTTGTAGTTGCTTACGATTTACGATATATGAAGTTATGTTTTTTTTTTGCTCTCAATTCAAATATACGATATTAGTACTATGTTTAACACTGTGTTGATGAATTCTACTGTTATCTGTTTAGTTTTTATACAAATATGAACTCAATGTCAATATTTGAATTGAGAATTATTACCAGATCGATATTGTCTAGGTTGCGATACAGGAAATCGATTTCGCACTAAATATCCAAGTTTAGATATGGGTACTTTACTACCCGGTCACTATATCTGTGCACCTCGCCGCGTGACGTCACGTCGTGTTTAAGTGTGTTAACGTGTTTTTTTACCCCCGACACAAAAAGGGAGGTGTTAAAACTTTTACCGCTACGTGTGTGTGGGTCTATTTGTGACATCGTAGCTCTTAGACGAGTGAATCGATTTGGATGTGATGTTTTTTGTTATGAGCAGGTTTTCAAGCGGTTCTTAGACATGTTTTATCAAAATCGGATCAGCCGTGTCAAAGTCATAAGGTCTTTTGTTAGCTGCGGTAGGGATCTTAGACGCAATGGGTAATACTTTACTTTCACAGTACACCGTACCTTTCGCTGAAATAAACACAGATTAACGTTAACTCGATAGAGAAGGCCGACGCTATACTAAATTCGAACTTCGAAATAGTCCCCAAGAAAGGTTACTTCGAAGTTCGTATCACTGTCACTCTCGTGTTAAACTGTATTTTAATTTGGAATAGCGCGATACAAACTTATAATTTCGAAAAGTTAGCTCGTAATGAAACTGCGCGGGTTTATGGTTTGACAATTCCTCCGATCAATTTGCCTGAGATCTTAAGGGATTCTTTGTGACAATACTGTTTTGTACACATTGCTGTTTTGTAGACACATTTACCCGTTTCTTAAACATCTTTAATTAGTTAAATTTGAGTTTGGAATGAAAACACTTGAAATTAATTGAAGTTTAATTTGATTTACCATCCACAGAAAAAAGAGGGGTTATGACTGTTTCTCCTCCGCGTACGAACTTTCAGGCACCTTCTATAGTAAATTTATAATAATGACGGGTAGTTATTGTATATTTTACTATCTTTGGGTGGGTATCTACTACATTTTTACCAACTACCGGCATTCATTTTTTAATTTTCATTTTAAGAGCATCATTTAGATTACTAAAACTTACGTGCCACGGTGTATTTTTGGACGTCGCGTAATTTCATCGATTGTCTAGATACGAGTATCACGCAAGTTTCAGTTGGTAGATACGGTTGTAGTATATTACCTACCTATAAATACTGAGTATAGTTTACTATATTTGAAGAATCAAAATATATCTAAGTACACTATTATAGCATTGTAAAATAAAATGTCTGTACCTACTTATTAATGGATTATAGTTCCTTTGCTTAAGAGGATATACTAGCAAAAGGCCTTTTGGAAATTAGGTACATTTAAAAACTATTGCTATCGTATCGCCTCAAATCCCCCGTATTACAGTGCAAAAGGGACAACTGCAGCTCGGAACGATCTAACCTACAAAAAATTGGCGAAAAAAGGGTTTCCTAGTGCCTACCCTATTTCCTCTTCTAAAACTGGACTGATTTTAGTTTACTCTATTTTAGTTTACGCTATGCTTCTATGTTTTCCGTTTTTATTTTATATTCGTTAAATTTGTTTACTGAACGTATGCTTATGGCGCCGGATGGTGGCATTTTTTGCAGTTTTAGATGGCCTCTAATTCTTAAAATGAACAAATTATTAAGAATGGAAAATGGAAATGGCATAAGTGAGCAGAGATAATATTTATAAAAAAAATTGCTCTAAGACAATTATCAAGGGAGGAAACGGGGGATTACGTTTATATGGAGGAACGGCAACTAGTATATCCTTTTAGATGTGATAGTAAATTGTGCTCACTTGCGATGTTGACGGTCCGGCCGCCCACCCGAAAACTACCGTTTTTTTCGGGTGGACGCTGGACCGTCAACATCTCCTGCATCTCCTGATGATGCCTCGTAGAGAAGCAAAACACGTGTCGAGGATCATACTGTCCGGTAGTTTGTTGTATTGGCATTCGGATTTTTGTTTTGTGGAAATGCATGAAAATATGTGCAGCACAATTTATTGTCACACCTAACCAAGACACTACCTATTTCGCGGTTAAGCAAAGGAAAAATAATCCATTAATCTAATATGGAATTCCGCAAAGTAACACCAGAATCTATCAATTATTTAAATGTCTGTACATTGAAGCTAAGGACACGGACTATTTAAAGGTCACTGAATCAAAAATAATAATTCGTAAGTTTGTATGTGTCGTTGTGGCTAAAACATAAATACGGCTAAACAGATTTAAACCGCTTTTGGTAAACGGGTTGCTGAACATCCACAGATGGTTCTAGGATACTTTTTATCCCATTACGAAAAAGCAAAAAAAACGGTTATGATTTATTTCTCCTCTGCGAACGAAGTTGTGGGGGCGCCTTCTAGTAATTTATATTATTGTGACCTAGGGTATCAAATTTTGTAGCTATAAAAATAACCTTTTAGCCCTTTTTTGCCGTTTCAGAATTATAGGTAACTAGCTTCTGCCCGCGACTTCGTCCGCCTTAAATTCGTTTATCGCGGATAAGGGTATTTTTCCGGGATAAAAAGTAGTCTATGTCCTTCCCCGGGACTCAAAATATCTCCATACCAAATTTCATCCAAATCGGTTCAGCGGTTTAAGCGTGAAGAGGTAACAGACAGACAGACAGACGGATAGACACACTTTCGCATTTATAATATTAGTATGGATGGTTTGTTTTAAGCATTGACTTAGTCTATCGGCGCAGTCTAGGTCTAACAGACAATGAATGCCAGACACCAGGCCTTCACCTTGGAAAGGCTGTTTATAAGCCCTATTATATCGTGTATTAGCAACAATGTCATATCGATTTGAAACCAAGGGTATCTATAGTCTCGTTTTTTAAATGTTGCGTACAAACTTTTAACTTGTTTACCACGTTTAGAACCTACAATTTTATTCTTTTTTATTTGTTATACCTAAGATGCATGTCGGTTTTCACCCACTTCCATTGTTTGAACAGATTCGAAATCTGGTAAAAAATATACGTAATTCATAGTTATATTGTAAGTCTTTCTTCCAATGTCAAAGGATATGTTAATTTTTATATTCCGGTAAATACAGTACGTAAAAACCCTGGTGTTTAATAAGCATGAATTTATCTAATCCTTGGCATACCTATAACTACTTACTTCTGTCGTCAGCACATTCCCTGAAGGAATTGTGCAATGTAATATGAATATCACACTGATTTTATTCATATTACGAATAATCAAATTCTGAAAGCCTCTTGAAAAATTCTGAGACTGTTTACTACAGGTTTACTCCTGATTGCTTGACTTATCATACTTCCCTACAAGCAAAATCAGTACTTATAGTGTTTTCCAGCCTATTTTTTATTGTACTTATAAGATACTTGTAGTTTATTACACACACGGATTTGGGCGCAGTTATAGGAGCATTGCTTTCTTATAACGATCTTATAATCAACTAGCAGAATGTCAGGAGGCCCTATAATACACTTACAGAAGTTCTACCAGAATACAATTGCTCCTATAATGTTCTGAGACTACCTATTTATTACTCTTATAAGTTTTGTGACTCTTATAAGTATCTCACATAAGCATCTTATTTATAACGCAATCTTATTTATAACGCATTACTAATATACTTAGTTATTAATACATTTTATGTCAATTTTATTTTATATTACTTTGCGTGGTACTTAAAAACAAACATAAGTATTTTTCTTAATAAGCTAACTAATATAATTTGTAAGTAGTTTAGAGCATATCTAAGTATTGTAAAATACTGTATGTATAGTGTTACCGGGGAATTAATTTTTATTGCAATCTAGCTACTGCCCGCGACTTTGTCCTCCTTAAATTCGTTTATCGCAGATAAGCATATTTTTCCGGGATAAAAAGTAGCCTATGTCCTTCCCCGGGACTCAGACAATCTTCATACCAAATTTCATCAAAATCGGTTCAGCGGTATAAGCGTGAAGAGGTAACAGACAGACAGACAGATAGACAGACACACTTTCGCATTTATAATATTAGTATGGATGTCCACCGTAAATTGTTTACTTTTACAATGCCCCTTGAAAAAGCGCACATATCACATATTGAATGGAAAAAGGTTTATTTTTGCATATTGCAGTCTATCTCAATAAGTTGGTGGAATCTAAGTTAAAACACCCTAGTAGACAATGTCTCAATGGAAATTGAAAATCCACATAAATATTTAACTGGAGCAATGGATATGATACTGATTGTCAGTCGCTCAATGAATGTTATTGATGATATTTGGTACGATTTATTAAACCCCGATGAAAAAAGGGATGTTACTTAACTTTAACCTTAGACGTGTTTATCTATGTTTGTCTGGCATAGTGTTTGAACGGCAAAACGGATATTGATTTCGTTTTTTGTGTTTAGAAGGTGTCTTCATTATGAGTGTTCTTATCTATAGTTCAAGAAAATCGGTTCAGCCGTTTGAGAATTATCTGCGTTTTTCTAGACGTGGTAAGGATTTTTTCATCGGTTCACTCAAATATAAGGCCAATATTGAATAAACTGGCACCTGAAATAAGGGAGAAACAGATATTTATAGCTAATAAACCGCACGTTTGTGTAAGTAGGCAATAGCCATTATTATAAGTTATTATTTTCTTGTTTCGGCGATGATCACTGATTTAAATAAAACAATTTAAACGGATTATACATTTTATAATTTATTTTAAGTTGTTACAGAGGCCACAGTAGTACATTCTCTGAAATTTAAAAGTGTCTTCTACTTATTAAGGTTCAATAGTACTTAATGTAATGTGGCTACTTATTTCTTAAATCAAAATGTATAAATATTATACTAAAAACTCAATTTATGAAACCTAACTAAACCTTGATTATAAACTATATTAGAAAACCTCAATTTATTTGTAATAAACCTTAGCTAGATTAAATTTATTACCGTGCCGAAAAAGCTAATAACGACCGCCGAAATACTTTTACTGTTTTTAAATTATGCCTACCATACCAGATAATATGATTACGCTAAACCTAAACAACGATCTTATATCTAGTGTACTAAATAATTTTGGGCTAATAGCCATAATAAATGACATTCCGAATCTCTTACTGTTCCACACAGGGGTTACCTATCAAAGGAATATGTTTTTTTTTATTTGTTTTTTTTTTTACTGAATGCGGGGGTTTATGTGGTGAGTATACAACACTTAATAATATAAATAAATTCATGTCTAGGGTTCTGATTCAGGAAAGGGCGTTTTTGCTCATTACTCAAGTAGTTTGAATCGCAATAGGTACCTTACACAGTAGACATTTTCACAAAAATATTAAAAAAAAAATGTTTTCATGGCAGTCAGACCATACATGACTGAATATTTCATATGGTCTTACGATTTAAGGCATAGAGCCCTATGCTAAACTAACAGACAATTTATCTTTCCTAATAGGGTTCCGTCGTTTTTGCCATTTTTGGTACGGAACCCTAATAAGATTTGAAAACACGAAGCATTATAGTTTTTCTTTTTACTGCCATTAAATATTGAGAACTAACTATACCAGAAACTTGCGATCTTTCCGAGCGTAAAAACTTTGATATTGAATAAGTTTAAAGCCTTGAAATGTTTTACGAAGAACAATACTGTAAGAAATGATACGAGTATTTTATATTGAAGAAACAGTTCTTTGAGGGCTGTGTAAACAAAATTACGTAGAAAAGACACGTTCAACCTACTTAGTCCAGGTTTGTTACTAGCGCTTGTTACTTTTTAACCGACTCCCCAATACGGAGGAGGTTCTTAATTCGTCGATTTTTTGTTTGTTCACCGATTAGGTATCCACTCGGAGACTATTAGACTTATTTAATTTTTTGATGGGATCCATGAAGAATTGAAGGAACTCCTCAAATATTGTAGGCTTACATATGGTGATTTTGGTATTACAAGAACCATATAATAGACATTTGCATTCAGAAAGTGTACATTAGTGAAGTGGAACTGATGAAGAAGACCACAGATGGTCACCGGAACTCCTCAACGATAAGTGATTTACGGGTGGCGATGAGATACATCTCGATTAAAATTGCTAAGCTTTTTCATAGTCGCAAATTGAAATAGTCCTGATAAGAATGGTACCATTCTATTCCAATTGTATTGATGGTGTAGCCAGAAGGTAGGCACCGGATCTCTGTAATAAAATAAGGTATTGTAGCCGTGTTTGGGCTTGTTCGAATCGTCGCTAAATAAACTTTTAAGGAACGCTTAACTAAAAAGTGGAGTCGGTTTTATCTTTGAGTGCCGCAATTGTTACAAAAATTACGCTCACGCGCGGTTCACTCTCTCGTTCACGCGTGTTTCTCTGCCTCATTCACACGCGGTTACGTTAAAATCAAGTAAGAGCCTTCTATATTGACGACACGTTTGGCTCAGCTGGTTGCACAACGGCCTACGAAGCTGGCGGTCCCGGGTTCGAATCCTGGCCAGAGCAAGAGTTTGTGTGATGAGCACGAATGTTTATTCTTGGGTCTTAGATATTTTCTATGTATTTATGTACTATAAGTTATCAATATATACATACTACTGCATTATGTATATCGTCGCCTAGTACCCATAGTACAAATTTTGCTTCGTTTGGGACGATAACCCCGCGGGTCCATTTGTGTAAGATTGTCCCTAATATTTACTTATTTTATTTATTTATACTTTTACACAAAGAACGGAACAAAATATGCGACCACGGTGACATTTTTTGGAACCTTATAAGGCTTGTAAATTCTAAACAAGCCATCTTTCCACATCTTCAGGTTTTTGATGAATATAGACTTTCCTTCAAACATGCCGGGCATTTTATTCGCCAGCTATACTAATCTACATCGTAAGGAAATACTTTTTGTCATAGAATTTAACAGGCCCGAGTTGGTACGGGGGCGTGAGACGTGCCGCGACTAGCAATGAATGAAAATGTGGGTTCCTTACTTATATAAAACGTCTTATCTACCTAGGACTTACGGATTAGTTACGTTATTTTGTACCCAGAAGGAGGGGTAGCTCGGGAAATATTTTCTGAGAAATTGTATTTAGATATACGTAGGTACTATGCTTATTCAAAAAGAGACTAAAAGGGACCACGTTATTAGAAACGCTATGCAAATCAATCGGCCTAGTCTGAAACTAGATTTAGGTTCTAGACTAGATTTCTAATTCCCATCAGATGTCAAATGTGTCTGAAAAATGTACTTTGTAAAAAAAGTATTTTTGATATTTCTACAGTCAGCGTCAGGAATTTTTATACCTATACCTATAAAAATAAAGATGTGTTGCGATATATTTGGCACTTTGGACGCTACAGACTATCTGATGCTGACTGTACAAGTATATGTCCTTAGCTTTGCCGCGAAATAGTGTTTTGGTATGATGTGATAAATGGTGGTCACATGCGCATATTTTCATGCATTTTCCACAGCAAAATACGAATGAAAATACAACAATGCACCACCAAACAGTATAATCCTCGACACGTGTTTCGCCGCTCTACGAGGCAATATCAGGAGATGCAGGGGATGTTGACGGTTCGGCCTCCAGTCGAGAAGTGTACCTACACGAAATTCTCTCATCATTCAAGTTAGGTACTTAATTTACTGATTTCGAAACTGATAACTTGTTCGTTGAAGGCATCTGACTGGGATGGTAGTTTATTCGTTCTCTAGCAGTTTAAACAAGTGACACTTCCTATTTATGTTCTTTTTCTTAATTTTGAAAGCAGCCTATTTATTCATTTTCGACGAAAAAAATGTGTATATGTGTGCCTGCCTGTGGCATTTGAACATTTGAATAAATCATTTTATTATTTTAATTGGTTTTGTTTGAAAGGCGGGATGATCGATAGTGTATTTAGCTAAGATTCGAGATATGTTAAGTCGCTTGAAAGTTATTTGCTTTTCCTAGCTGTGTCCCCGTTTTTTACCCTTTCCACGATATTTGTACAATGACTCATGTCAATACAAAGATCAATATACTTACACAACATGCATATAAAACCTGGGTACGGAGTAATCCAAATTTAAAGCCCGATCAGAAAAATAAAATACCTGCTCTGGGGACGTTAAAATAGCAATAATTATAGCAACACTAAAGTATGATGTACCAACCAGTCATGTTGACGCCTCGTGGTCGGAGATGTTATTTAGAGGAATAGAGTCTAATCCTTCAGGCTTTTTATTCGACATATACTTCATCATATTGAAAATCACTTTTCTTAAGTTTAATATAGTCTGGCTATAATATCTTTACCCCACCAATTTTAATTGTTTTATCTGTGCTTTGGTATATAGCAACACTGAATATAGGGCACTATATAGTCTTAGGAATAATAAATAAGTCACTAACACCATATAATATATTCTCAGTGCTCTTAAAAGGCTGCTAAAAGCTAAATGGCTTCACTTGAACATTATTTTACAAAAACCATATCGGTGTTATTCAAAAGTACTAAGATTGGTTAATCTTACCAGCCAAAGACTTAATGCAGTGTAAACATTACCGTTTTTCAGCGATAATCGCTTGTTGCTTTACAGCATCGAAGTTAATGATCATGCGGAAAAGTAGTTCTCCCTGACCACTCTTATATGGTTTTCCCATGGGTAAAACCTTTATTTTTTTTTTAAACCAACGCACGTAAAGATACATTGTTTTAAGACAGATACAAAACATTGCCATATTCAGTTTTTATATATTTGACAGTTCATTTGCTTGGAAGAAATAAAATAGTCCGACTCTAGTTTTCTGAATTCTAACGTACAAATAACTTTGACTGCAACTGACAGATAGCTTTAATGACTGTAAAGTTTCTATTGCCAGTTGAAGAAATTAGTTCCAATAGTTTTCCGCAATATGACGAAGTTTTTTATTTTCCTGGTTAGGCTTTACTATTACTAGAAGGCAACTTCGTCAGCGGATGAGAAAAAAATCATAAGCCTTTTTTTCTTCAGCGTAGTCGAGTAAAAAGTTTCCAAAACTTATCTGTGAATGCCCAGGTACCCGTGGACCAAAATGGTTGAAATCCGTTTATCTGTTATGGTGTGACGAAGCCACAAAGACACATACAAACATACAAAACAAAAATGATTCATTGACCTTCGAATAGTGCGTAAAGATAAGTGATTTATCTTTTTCAAAATATCTCCAATGTAACAGACATTTAATTTTTACAACTTTATAATAGTAAAGTTAAAAGTTGTACAATGAAATGCCTTACATGTACATTTAAGATATAAAATCGAAAAATATTTTTTTTTTTTTTACTAGCGTGTGCCCTTACCACGTCAAAACGACTGGACGAATCTCGAGCATTTTTGGTACAGTGATATCTAACAGCCGGGGCTGGTTATGGCTTACATTTTACCCGACCTCGGTGATGAATAAAAAAAAGCGTTATGACATTTTTCTCCTCTGCGACCGAAGTTTGGCACGGTTAGAAAGGCACTTTCTAGTATATAATGTGATAGCTTTATTACGAAACTCGGCTTTGAAGGTCAGGGCGTATCCTCCTATTGGATTTTATTTTCGTCCTTCTTATTTATTCAATGACATATTTAGTCTGGTATTTTGGGAGTTGAAGCTTGATTTGTTCTGAATAATATTGACAATTCGAGGATCAAATGTCTATACGGAACTAAAGGACGCGACAATAGAGTACAGTACGGTTACTTAGAGTTTACCACTGACATATGCTTTCATTCCATTGGATATTCGACTTTAACACTAATACAAAAGAGTTTCTATTACAAACAAACGATGTTTAGACAGTGTGTAAGTAATATAAACTTTTTTACATTAGTGTTAAAATCGAATATACAATGGAATAAAAGCATATGTCAGTGGTAAACTCAAAGTAATCGTACTGTACTCTAAAAGTCAAAAAATAAAGTTTAATTCGCCATGACATGAGTGTGACTTTATTCTTGAGTAGATGTACCAAAAAATAGACAAAAAAACATTTTGGTCTTGAAAAACTTTAGCTTTATTAAATTACTACAAGGTACTCGCAACTTCGTTCTCGGAAGAGAAAAACGTCATTACCCTTTTTATTACTTCGGCTAAGTAAGAAAAACTGAAATTAGCATTACTAAAATACACATTTTAGTACTAAACGGTGTCCACAACTTCGTTCGCGGACGAAAAAGTCATAACCGCTCTTTTTTTCTTCAGCGTAGTCGGGTAAAAAGTATTCTATATCTAGCTACGGATGCCCAGCTACCCGTGTACCAAAAATAGTTGAAATCCGTTGAGCCGATTTGACGCAATGAAGCTACAACGACACATAAAAAAGTACTAAAAATCTAAATTTTTGTTTTTGATCCTGTGCATTTCAAATAGTCCGTATCACTTACTTACATAATGAAAATATCTTTAATGTACAGACATTTCACTTTTACCCACAGCTTTATACAGATATTGAAAACAAAGTTCGATTTAGTTTTTGGATTTACTAAGTTTTGCGTAATTTTGAAGTTTTGTATTTCAAAGCCATTGAGGTTTTTTCGACTTCCTCTCATTATTTCATGATGCTTTGGTATTTTATTAATCACCTAACTACAGTAGGCTGTAAAATTTTACATGTGGCATCAATCCTATAGTAGGTAGCGAAAATTGCTGGCTCGCACTAAGCTCAAAAGAGAGATCAGTCTGTACTTATACTATATTCTTATCTGTTCTGTGGCTTAGGTTTCAATACGTATGGAGTGAACCAGTATATCACAAACAACACGTTTTTAAATATCACTTTCGAGTGTTTCGAAATTTACCGGTGCCTAGTTGCTGCGCACTATAATACTGTTATTTAATGTAGGACCTATCGGCGATGGTGATACATTTGCGTTTTATGACATCTTTTTTGACCGTCTGTGCTATGCAACAAAATCTTGCCTAGGTTAGAAAACGGGAGTAATTGTAACATTTATCAAAATTCTCAAAAACACTCGGTTCTGTGTTTGTACTACAAACATTCTTCGCAGGCAAGTAGGTGTTTCAAATTCAAATATTTTCATTGTATTTCCGTTCTAATCCTCTTAAGTTAATAATATTCATAAAGAGCCATAAAAACGCCATGAAAAAGGAATTTCATTAAGTAAGTATTTATATCGACGGCCACAATTAAAATATTCCATGTCATGAGTTCTCTTTTCTCCCTAGGGAGTGAAATGGAGCAGCAATTCACCATGACATTCTATAATATTAAAGTATTATGAATATTTCTCATACTAGATCCATTTTCTAGATTAAGAATTTATAGTGAGCAGACTGACGTCAGATATTTTGTAATATATATTTTTTGTCTGGGACAATCTTGCAAATATGGTCCTAAATATATCCTATGTTTCCATGAAATAATAGCCAATGTATCTCAGTTAATACATATACATATATGTATATATATACATAGTAGACTTTATATTATATAATATATGAGTGTTAACAAATTTTAATATGCATATTTAGAGTAAGTGAGTTACTAGAGAATTGATTTATTTTCACAATATAATAATATGTATACCTATACGAGTATTTGTGTCTCATGTGCGTGCGTAGTATTTTTCCATATACTTTTTTGATGGGAATATTGTCTTCTCCCCAACGTAGATGATATGACCGTCTACGGTAAGGGCCACACAATCATAAGCTTTGCGCGCTCGAGCAAATACGGACCCTTTTCGCCCTTGCGTCGTAAAACCAAATTATGGATGATGGATTTAAAGCTTGCATGACTCTTTACAGCCTTTTGTTTCAGTACAATGGCTTTTCGATGAACACTTATATTTAAACGGTCGTGTACCTTTGACTGGCAATAACTTCTGGGGAAATGGATATAACTTTGAAAATGTTTCGGAATATAAACTGGTTTATAAATAAATAATAATTAGAAAATAGACAGACAGATGATTGGTTATAAAATTACAATGTTCGGTTGCTGGCAGTTGTTTCTGTACAATTACATACATACAACCGGTGGCCAGTAGTTTTGTTGGGTAGGTTAGTGACAGCGCTTCATTCCCACTATCATTAAATACGGACAACCATACATTTCCTATAGCAACATGGAATTACGAACACTGGCATTATGCGTATCGATTGCTCGTCTAATACCGGCACTAAACATTGGCGCGAGTTGAGACGAGGCCGAGATATATTGAAGTTATTCTGAAAGTGTTTCAGTTCTTTAAAAATGGCAATGTATCGCGCCTTGATATCGAACCGCGCCAATGTGTAGCGCGAGTATAAGGGTTGAAACAGACGGGCTAGATTGCAATTTCAACTTGTATGGGAACTACACGCTGGCCTGCAGTCGGCGGGCAGTTGGCTTGCAGTTCTCTTACAAGTTTCAGTTGTAATATATTCAGGCTGTTTAAACCCTGGCAGTGCGTCCTCACATTCGGCTATATATTTTTGGGTGCATCGGGGAGTGTGGAGCCAATGTGTAGACGCACTATAACATTGAATTGTGCAATACTCGACAAACTGGGGGTATGCAGTTTGTAACACATGCTGCCTATAAAGACCATTAACGGATGTAGTTAGCAACCCTGTACATTTGCTGATGAAAGCTTTGAAAATGTAAGCGGTTAGCAACTACATCTCTATCTACAGTTTGCCGCGAATCACACAATATTTACCAATGTTTGACTACAACATAAGCGCATACAGGTAACATTGAATGGACTCCTTCGGTGGACAAAGCGCAAAATAAAACAACAATTGCGAGGAAATATTTATTGTGGTCGTCACCAGCTGACTCGGCTGGAATGGGAAATATGAAGGAGGAATGTAAAGCGGAAAAGTGAGCATCTGGCAAGCAGCGGAAAACAAACTTAATAAGGCCGAACAAAAATAGGGCCTCGAAAAGTTGACTAGACTTTTCTCGGCTTATTTCACTGGTTTTTGCGACCCCCCGCTCTTTGTGTCGAATAGGCACTTTGTGGCTTTGCTTTATGTGAAATGTGTGGCTTTATACGTAAAGTTTTTCAGTTGCCTCGGCTAAAAAAAGAGCTTTGCTACGATTCGTAACTGTACTTGATTCAGTAAGTGCACAGTTTAAAGTTGCACTTTATAAAATAGAAACACACATTGCGAAATGTAATACGATGCACAGTGCAATATTTTGAACCACTGTTTTAAGGCTTTAAATTGAACGGATTTGTTTTATTTTTTTCAAATAAAAAAAAATGTTAATAAGATAAAGGGTACATAGAAACAGAAGCTTGCAAGACAGAACATGAAGAGACAGAGAAGAGACATACAGGTGGTTGGTTTGTTCTTGGTCATTGGAGTTGTGCGCGGGCTGCGATCCGGAGCGCCGCAGCCGCCAGATGGCGTGGCGGGCCGCCACCAGCCGTGCGAAACCGTGCCGAGCCACTCTCGACGCCTACGCGCTCATCCCGCTCAACAAGTCTTCGGAACCAGCGCTCACCCACTACCCGACAGGAAACCAGGACAGGAACGCACAGGACAGATCAACAGGTAGGACCAGACCCCCAGCAACCGACGGCGGCTCGGACGCTCGCGACTCCGTTACAAACTTCGATTACAGTTAGACTATTGTGAATACAACTACACTACGAGCAAAAAGCTGGCCTACAACGAATATCACAACCGAATATCACAAAGCGGCAAGCAAAGCTTCGTGGACGGCGGCTTACGTAACGCTAACTTATCTACGCGTGTAAAACGTGCAAAAATTTATCGATCACAGAAAAAAGCCTTAACACTATGAGGTTTTAATGCCCCTCGAGGGTTGTTATGTAACGGAGCCGCGTTTTGAGTGGAGATCTGAATGGGTTCGGTTTAAAGGACATGCGCGCGGACTAGGGGCCGGGTGAGCACTGGCGCCCGGCGCGGGGCCTCTCCTCGCCCTCCCCAACCCCTAACCTCCCCCCTGCCCCGCTACCTGACTCCTTTCAGTGACATAACCTCAGCGTTTGAAATTCTTGCGATTGCCTTCCTGTCAAACTTGTGGTCCCTCTAAAAGTTTTCCAATAAAACCGGGCTTTAAATAATCAAGACAAGATTGGACCACTATTCATTTTCGGAAAGGAAATCCCTCGCTAATCCTTTGCTTTTTGATTTATTAAGGCTCTAATGTTCAATTACACGTATTCAAAATTACTATAGAAGTTAAACATGGAATATATATATATATATAATAAATGCTTCCCGTGTGGCTCAGGGTGATTTATGAAGCGCCATTTTTTACGAAAAATAAAATGGGGTATTATGTAACAGAAAAATGAATTACGATTTTACTGCCCTAGTGGCATAATGATAATGAACTGTTCTGCCGCGTTGAACGGCCGGCATAAAATTCTCGTCAATCGCGCTGACCTGACATTTATTTGTACATTATTTCGAGGAACATTAATGTAACAAGATACATTCTGCTAATTTGTTGATCATTTTTTGGTACATGTAAATAAGCAGTGAGTAATTGTATAGAACGAATGGAGTGACAGTGACAAAGAAAAATAATAAGCTTCAAAATAGTCAGCCATCAAGTACAGGGTTACTAATATTTTCTTCTGTTTCCGCGATTATTACTCATTGAAATAAAACAATTTAAAGGATTATATCGCGTATATTATCTCATTTTAGTTCCCGACGTTTCGGAAGCTTTCCAGCTTTCCATGGTCACGGGAGGACTGAGAAAAGATGTATTTTCCTCTGTCAAAGTTACAATTTGTGCAAACTACCCATTTTTTGAAAAAACATAAATAAAGGTGTACATACATGCCAGATGGGCCTAAGCTGTAAAGACAGTTACACATGTGCCAGAAGGGCTTAATTATTTTATTCTAATAATTTACCAAGCATATAATACGCGATATAATCCGTTAAATTGTTTTATTTCACAGGGTTACTACTTTACTATAACCATTTACTCTCCATATATCTACTGACGTTGTAAAGGCAATGACCCACAATTGTTACCATAGAAAAAATAAGAAAAACAGAAAGCTTATATGGTTCTTGGGAATAGTTACATATAAAAAAAAAAACACTAGATTCATGAGGTTCCCTTACTAAATGAATATGTTATTGTGTGTACGTAAATTAAATATTTTAAAAATATATGTTTTAGTACAAAGTAGGAGCTTGTTCTGACTCTAACCACGATCCATTATTTCTCATTTCTCTACTGTGTCAAATATTCAAGTTAAGAAGTACCTACTGCTTAATACCGCCATCTTGAAGTCACAATCCGAAACTAATCTAACCGAACGCCATCTAGTCTCGCACGGGGGAACCACGATATCAGCAAGGTCTGCCAACTATTATTTTATCGCAGTATCTTTTATGGGGTACTTCAGGTAACGTCGTGACGGGCGAAATGGGGAACGAGGGTTAATCCGCAATATCGGAGGCTATACAAACAGTTAGCCTTCGATAGAAGGGCGGCATGACCTTGAACACTGTTCTTTGTAACAGCACAAAAGAAAATGGCTTCTTTGTAGCCGTTGGATAACAAACGTCTTAGTTGTATTATGTGCTAGACGTTATTTCGTGCGATTAGACGTCAGGCGCCATTTGGCTAGTACTTTAGCGATACCTAGGCATAAGAACACACATCTACAGTTTAGTATTACTTATACATTACAATCAATATGACATGAAGGTTGTGATAATAAATAAATAAATATTATAGGACAATTTTACACAAATCGAACTAGTCCCATGGTAAGCTCAATAAGGCTTGTGTTATGGGTAATAGACGACGATATATTTAATAGATATATTACTTATATACATAGAAAACATCCAAGACTCAGGAACAAATATTTATGCTCATCACACAAATATTTTCCCTTACCGGGATTTGAACCCAGAACCTCAACTTCGCAGGCAACGTTACTCCCACTGAGCTAAACCGGTCGTTTGATACAATTTGATATATACATAGGTATCCAATAATGCTTATTACCCTTTTATACGTACCTATGTAACATACTTATGCAAAATTATGTAATGTATTTCAAGTTACTTTCTTACAGCTGACTTAATAACCATAAAAAAGGTAAATCATTTAATAAAGCTTACAAAAGCTTTCAACCAGCGGTGGTATATTTATAGTAGGAGCGATTCTGTCTCGGCTCATTACCAAGTTACATAGTTAATAAAATCTTTTGACACGTGACTTAGACTCAATTTTATTTAAAAAAATATTACATGTAATTAACTACGAAATATATCTTAAAGTGGCAAACTTATCTTATTTTCCTCGTAGAGCTTAAAAACTTTGCTACTCAACAACAGATGGCGCTATAGTACGACGACGAAGGCATTCACCGCGTGGCGAGAACTTACAAAATAATTTCCTTTTGTTGATAAGTACAAGTAAGTGCATTTCTAAAACAGTTAGTGCAACAATAAAATTAACGTACCTAACTTTAGTTTGTTTAAACTTTATAATTTAATTATTAACATTAGTTTTGTTTGATCTCGTACCTACTTTTTATGGCATTGTTAATATTCCCATGTTTTTTGTACTGGGCAACGCAACAGGCATATTAAAAAACCGGCTAGTGCGAGATAAACTCGCGCACGGAGGGTACCGTATTAACGCACGCAAAAAACACGTTTCTTGGGTGGTTCCCATACGCTTGAATTGAAAACTTTTATATAAATATAAAAGACTATTAGAAGGTTACTAAATCGTGTTTTTTTTGTATGTTTGTCTGCGTCGTCGTGGCTTCATTACGCAAAAACGGATAAACGGATTTGAACTATTTTTGGTACGTTGTGAACAAAGGTGCTTTCTAGTTATATTATAAAATTTATAAAACTACACCAAATGTTATTCTCACATGTCCACAGTGTTCTCGAACATTTGTCAACAAGATCGGCTATGCTAGTCACATGGGAGCAAATCAGCGGCATCAAGGGAGTTAAAAGCAATCGCCGGGGGCGAAATCAGTTGTGGAGCGTATACAGGGTGGAAAAAATCTATGGGCCCTGGAGGGAAACTACTTTAAAGACCGAGCCACACCGGATGCGTGCGCATGACGTGCACGTAGACGTGCGCGTGGCCTCGCTTTGTACTTGTAAAGTACGAATCCTCATAAGGGAGGACACACCGCTTGCGTGGCGTGTGCGTACGCAGCCGTGTGTCCTCTCTTATGAAGAATCGTACTTTACAACGCGTAACACATATTAATTTTCCTACACGAATAACTGCATTCACAGATTTTGTAAAAGCTTACCAGAACTGGGAATCGAACTAAATATGCAATAATAAACGTAAAGAATAAACACACTTTGCGCTTTGTGAAAATTTCAAGTGTGTACTCATTACGGATAAAAACATCTATCTATCTATTGAAATAAAACAATTTAACGGATTATATCGCGTATATTATCTCATTTTAGTTCCCGACGCGACGTTTCGGAAGCTTTCCAGCTTTCCATGGTCACGGGTGGAAAGAGAAAAGTTTATTTCAATGAGTAATAATCGCGGAAACAGAAGAAAATATTATCTATCTATCTATTTATCAGCCACGGACGTCAACTGCTGAACATAGGCCTCCCGTATAGCTCGCCACAGGGTGCGATCCTGCGCATATCTCACAGGATTGCATTGTTGAAGAGGCAATGGGCGGGCCATGTAGCCCGGAGAACGGATGGCCGTTGGGGCAGTTCCTCGCATAGGAAAGCGCAGCTAAAAACATATTACGATTGAAATATTACGTAAAAACAGCATGAAGTCTTTTCTTGTATGTTAATCTATACTATTATAAAGTTGTAAAAACTAAATACCTGTACATTGAAGATATTTTCAAAAAAACGATTGTTACGGACTACGGACTTATTTCGAGGTCATTGAATAGACAATTTTTTTTTTGGATTATTTGTATGTTCGTATCTGTCGTTGTGGCTTCATCACGCCAAATTGGCTAAACAGATTTCAACTATTTTTGGTACACGGGTAGCTGGGTATCCACAGATGGCTATAGGATACTTTTTACCCAACTACGCTGTCTTAAAAAAGAGGGGTTATGACTTTTCTCCTCCGCGAACGAAGTTCCGGGCACCTTCTAGTTCAGGATAAAAATATAAATCCAGTCCATTATGTCCAAATAGTAACTTAACTGAACAAAATATATCTTCCAACTTCATCATTGTTTATTCTCGCTGGTTACATAAAACAAGCGGGCAACATTAATTCGGAAACCGTCCCCTGCGGTCGTTTATCCGGACTATATTTAGACTACGCCTACGACTCGGACTTTGTCAATACAAAACAATAACAAACGGCATTAAACCCTATTGTTCAGTTGCTGCGTAACGCACTATTAGACTTTGACCTTGGGCACAGTAATAATAGACAAGTACAGAAAGCTCTCTCTTTACATCTTTACAAGAGATGCGCGTAGCGAGTAAACAGCGCACAAGCGAGAGATTGAGCAATTATTTCAACAATTGAGATGCACCATTTTTTTACAAGGAATTGTCATTAAAAAAAACCGACAAAGTGCGAGTCGGACACGCGCACCGAGGGTTTCGTACAAAATATACGCTACAAACGGCCGTATCTATAAAAATCCAGTGTTAGCAAAGCCCTACTCCTAAGCAAAATGTACGCGGTGTTCACTGACATAGACAGATGTAAAATTATACTGTATTTAGTATTTGTTATTATAAACAAAGATCAGAAACAAATGAAAAAAAAATTCGACGATACTGGACTTGAACCAGTGCCTTGAGCCAGACCGGGGCAGCACGCTCTACCATCTGAGCTAATCGTCCACACCAGTAGTCGACGAATTTTGTCATCTGTTCTTGCTTATGGATCTCTGTATGGTGCATCCGACTCTTTAGCCGTTAGCGCCGCCTAGTGAAGAACTATGAAGTTTGTTTCTGATCTTTGTTTATAATAATAACACTAGTGGAGTGATCCACTAATAAATTGCAAAAATTGTGATTATTATCATGATATTTGTAAAACAAAAAGTTAGTATTTGTTGTTATAGCGGCAACAGAAATACGTCATCTGTTAAAATTTCAACTGTCTAGCTATCACGGCCCATGAGATGACAGCCTGGTGACAGACGGACGGATAGTGGAGTCTGTGATAGTGATAGGGTCCCGCTTTACCCTTTGGCTACGGAGCCCTAAAAACCTTTTCGAGGAATAAAATAATCTAAAATTGGTGCAGTTTTGGAAGAAGAGATAGACTACCTACTACGAAACCCTATTTTAGCCAATTTGTATAGAGCTAGAGAATAGGTACATCCTCTTAAAACGATTGTATTAAAGCTTATCTTTTATTTAATTAGGACATCCCCGGATACAATATTTATTTTAAAAAATATTCAATGAAACAATCTTAACTCACTGATTCGACCATTAAGTAAACAGGAATGTAATATTCATTTTGTTCGCCTTGCACTCCATCCAAATCAATGAAGCATGTTTGCTTTTGTTCATTTATTGTTTTTCCGTAATTCCACCGAGCCATCGTTTTTATCAGGCTTCATTCATCATCGTATGTTTTCATTGACTTTTATGTTTTTGTGTGAAGTATGGTTTGTTGTTGCCTGTATTATTGCGGCCCCATGAACATCCATACATCAACATCGAGTGTGTTGCCAATACGTTATTGACAATTACATGCATAACTGTTATGAATGGGCACTATAGACATACCTACCTGCCTTAAACAAAGGATTATACCAGGGATGAGATGCCCGTAGTTACAAAAACAGTTATTAAAAAAAAACTTTGAAAGAACTCATTTTACCTCTCGTATGCGACGTCAAAATTTGCCAATCAAATTGGAACTAAAATATTTTTTTACCTGTAAAATAGGTTATAGGCAGGATTAAGAATTGTAGTGGAGGTGGTTTTCGATAAAACCTGCAAACAAACTCTGATTTGTTCTATGTTACTGTATATAAGTACAATCAACCCGCTATCATAGTAAAATAGTGATAAATTATAAGAAAAGCTGTATAAGTGTTAATTTTATGCACCCAATGTGACCAAATGTTTCCTAAAGTGAGTACTGTCAAAAGTCGCATGTTGATCCTCTTTATCTTTGTGTGGGAATGGAGTTACACAAAGGCATTCATAACGTAATTTAGGTGATGTACGAAAATGATTTTACCCGAAAAAAGGTAACTATACATCGTTATTTTCACGTAATAAAAATGGTAAGCAATCTTGACAGGTCATTTTATTGAATCAAGTTAATTGGCCAACTATTAACAAAGAATTATTAATGATTAATTTATTGATTTCAACTTTATAGCACACTAGAAGTTGCCCGGAACTTCGTTCGCGGAAGAGAAAAAGTCATAACCCGTCGTTTTTTCTTCAGCGTAGTCGGGTAAAAAGTATCCTATAACCATCTGGAAATACCCAGCTAGCCGTGTACCAAAATTGTGGAAATCTGTTTAGCCGATTTTGCGTGATGAAGCCACAACGACACATACAAACATACATAAAATCCAAAAAAAAAACATTTTTCATTTTAGTGACCTCCTAATATTCCATAACAATCATTTTTTTGAAAATATCTTCAATGTACAAACATTTCATTTTTACAACTTTATAATAGTATAGACTAGGTACAAATGGCTGGTAGAGACCAGTCAACCAAAGGGTTTGAAGCTTGAGAGCTACGGTGCTACAAAAACATATCTTCTATACTATTGTACTATAAAGTTGTTAAAATGAAGTGTTTGTACTTATATTTAATGATATTTTCATAATAATAAGGTACGTACGGACTGTTTGAAGGTTACTGAATTGAAAACAAAAACGTCTGTTTTCTTTTTTTTTATGTTATTATATTATTGTATCTGGTGCATCATGCCAAATCGACGAAACGGATTTCAACTATTTTTGGTACACCGGTAGATGGGCATCCGCAGCTAGGTATAAGATACTTTTTACCCGACTACGCTGTCACCATTGTTGGTACTACCCGTGTACTCCTGGTTATCCAGATGGTTATAGGTCCTACCTTTTACCCGATACGCTAAAGAAAATAGAGTGTTATGAGTTTTTACTCCTCCGCTGACGAAGTTACGGGACACCTTCTAGTTCTAGTTGCGTTGGGCTTAAAATCATATTGATTCACCGTAGCTCGCTGTTTGTTAGTGTTAGGAATAACCTGGCACTTCAAATCTGATATAGACGGAGATGAAGGCAACTTCAAAATGTTTCTAAACGAAACGAAAGTAAATACAAACAAGGAAACCGTAAATAAACTGCAAAACATTTCCTGGAAACTTAAGATGGCTTATCGGCAAAAATATTACGAATAAAGAACAATGTATGTTTCGAGAATGTTTGTAAGTGTTGTTATACCTTCATCACGTCAAAACGGCTAAACGAATTTCAAATTTTTTTGGCACATGGGTATTATTTTTTGTCCAACTACACTGAAGAAGAAAAAAAAGAAGGTTATGATGTTTTTCTCCTCCACTGACGAAGTTGCGGGCACATTCTAATGTGCAATCATGTTGCTTAGTGAGTGTTTTTATTCTCACAATTATTAATAAATTATTTCTTTACCTAGGCATAGGTACCTACGAGTATATTTACTTTATCTATACTATTATAAAGTTGTAAAAATGAAATGTCTGTACATTGAAGATATTTTCGAAAAAAAAAATGTTACGGACTATTTGGAGGTCACTAAAACGAAAAATATTTTTTTTTGTTTTGATGTATGTTTGTATGTGTCGTTGTGGCTTCATCACGCAAAATCGGCTAAACGGATTTCAACTATTTTTGGTACACGGGTAGCTGGGTATCTCCAGATGGTTATAGGATACTTTTTACCCGACTACGCTGAAGAAAGAACGAAGGGTTATGACATTTTCTCCTCCGCGAACGAAGTTGCGGGCGCCTTCTAGTATTATATATTTTAATTAATCGTTGTTTTTTATATTTCAATTCTTTAAAAACAAATAGTATATACAAATACAAAAATACAAAATTATTTATTCGTTAAAACGTACATGGTGCATATACAATGGGATGGTGCCGTCCGGCAAGCAAAATATTGCCTGTGTTAGAAGACACCGCTTTTTTTTAATTATGGTACCGTACGTTGTTAGTAGTTATTTATTGGGCACGCTGCCCCATTTCGCTCGATACGCTCGCTTCGCTCGCTCTCGCTCCATGGTGCGCGTGCCCAAAAAATCTATAAGGTTGTTAGAATCTCGAAACTATTATATATATATATATATATATATATATATATACTCTCGAGTTCATAAAACATACTATTCACATATTTCGTTTCAAGTTTGTTGCACGTACATATTGGTAACATGAAATTCATAAAACAACCTCAAAAATTGCAGTTGGATGTTGTTTGTTCTTCGCACAATAAACGCTATTACCGTCATGGTGTACTTTTACCTGATACTATTCGCTGTATAATATGCGGTCCGTCTAACTGTGGAAAAACTAATTTGATTGTTGGTCTGCTGCTACATGATCAAGGTCTACGCTTCCAAAATGTATATATATATTCTAAAACCTTGTTTCAACCTATGTATCAATATTTAGAGCAAGTTTTAAATCGGGTTCCCTCAGTGTCATTTCAAAAATATAGTGAAAATGAAGAAGTAATAAGTCCTCATACGGCTGATATTAATTCAATTATGATATTTGATGATGTAGCATGTGAAAATCAAAATAATATACGAGATTATTTTGCAATGGGAAGACATAAAAACATAGATAGCTTCTATCTGAACCAAACGTATAGTAAAATACCTAAGCAATTGATAAGAGACAATGCTAATTTAATTATTCTTTTTAAACAAGATGATGTTAATTTACGACATGTTTATGATGAACACGTGGGAAGTGATATGTCATGGTCCCAGTTTCGTGTAATGTGCAGACAAGTATGGAACGAACCTTTTAATTACTTAGTTATAAATAAAGATTGTAATAGAAATTCTGGATGTTATAGAAAAGGCTTTGATACATTTATCACGCTAGAATAACTATATACATAAAGAATAATGTTAACGTGTAGAACTTATTCGTTAATATGAAATCATCTAGATCGGACATGAATAATAAAATGAACGAGGAGAAAATATTTAAAGAAAAAGTACTCCGATCTGCTGCAGCAGTAAGAAAAAAAGTCAAGGTTCTTCGTGACATTAAATCTAACAATAACATGATGTTGGAAACAATGTTAAAACCAGTCACAGATCCTCTTAATGAAATGGTGAAAAAAGATGATAACAACCTAAGTGTTAGTGACACTGATTTTGATAACAATGGGTTTAAATGGAATAAGTCAGTAAAAACATTAAAATATAGTCCTTCTGAAGATGGAAAAAGAGAAAGCTTAGCTAATAAAACGCTATTGAGAAAATCATCGGAATCTGATATAGATGATAGCGAATATGAATTAAATGACGACAATTCTAGTCAAGATGATTCTATATCACATGAAAGTATCAACCAAAATGATTTCGAATCAATAAACAATGCTTCATTTAAATCATCAAATTCGTATGCTTCTCCCCGTGAAGATCCTACCTGGCAAAAACAATATTTACACATGAGCATTCCTTTTGGTGTACGAATGGTGCGTGGTAAACTAACGCTAGGATCTTATCCGATTTCTGCGAATGATAAAGAACTCAAAATAGGACAAGAAACGTATTGTTTAACGCAAGGATTAAACGATTTATTGTTTAAAAAAATCCCTGATTTACGAATAATAACTGAAGACGATATGCAAATATATAAAACATTATTATTAAAAACAAATGCACATAGACGTGACTTTGATCCAAATAAGCCTATAAAAAGCAACAAAGGCATGAAATATTTAAGCATCGTAAAGCCACTTTTCAAATTAACTAAACGTCGTTCAGTAAGCGAAGAAGTACATATAACCGGTGATGGTTTACCGGTAATGAAAAAAGTGAAAAAAGACATCTCCTATGTGTATTGGGACGACCCGAATGAATTAGTAGAAAGATTGAAACTGCTAATAGCATCAAGGGATGCTGGCAATACAGGATTAGATAACGAAATCATTTCTATTATCGAAGAACTACGCGAAGCAGGCTTAGTAAATGATATATAAATGTAATATAAACGTAAATTTTTATCAGTTGTAGTTTGACTCGCAAGTGGTAACAATACAAAATGAATATTGACAAATTCGGTCACCATGTACATAAGCGTTTACGTGCTAACGAGGTTTCTGATCTCAACTACAAGGCTTTGCTTCGAACAAACGGCACATGTTTTGAAGGAAGTTTACAATTAAAGGGAGTTGCAGAACCTTTATCACCCGATGACGCAGTAAACAAGCAATATGTTGATCAATATATTCAAAACATGTACGACAAGAAGTATATAGATTCTTTGTTTAATACTATAAGTAATCAAATTCAACAACTTACGTCTCAGTTGCAAATAAACTTTTATACAAATAAGGAGATAGATGAAATCTTCAAGAATATAAAAAATGGAAAAGCAACAAATAGTGAACGAGATCCATCGATCGGCAAGAAAAAACTTTAAGCGAAGATCGGTTGTACTAAAAGGAATTGACGATTTATGGCAAGCCGATTTGATTGATTTACAGAAACTTCACACGATTAACAAAGGAAATAAATATATATTAACTGTTATTGATACATTTTCTAAGTATGCGTGGTGTATACCTATTAAGTCTAAAACTAAAACATCAGTAAAAAGTGCATTCGAATTAATTATGAAAACAACTAAACGCAGACCTAAAAACTTACAGACGGACTTAGGTAAAGAATTCTATAATAATGAATTTGAATGCGATTTAAAATTTCTGAAAATTCATCATTATTCAACATATTCAATCAAAAAGGCATCAATTGTTGAAAGACTAATAAAAACACTTAAGATCAAACTCTATAAATATTTTAGTTTCATTGGTAACTATAAGTGGGTTGGTAAACCGTTAGACGATATAGTGAAAGCATATAATCATACTGTACATAGTACAACAAAATTTAAACCTATTGATGTGGATTCCAATAATGAAACAGAGGTAAAAAAGAACATTTTAAACTCTCAATCCAAGGTGAATAATAGTAAGTTGAATAAATTTAATATCGGAGACCGTGTGCGTATAAGCAAATATAAAAGTAACTTTTCTAAGGGGTATACACCTAATTGGTCAACTGAACTTTTTACAATTAAACATGTGAATAACTCTCGACCTGTAACATATCATATTGAAGACCAACGGAAAAACATAATATTGGGTACCTTTTATGAAGAAGAACTTCAAAAAACCAAGTATCCAGATATTTATTTAGTAGAAAAGGTGATTAAAAAAAAGGGCAGTAAGCTGTTTGTTAAGTGGTTAGGGCTAAGTGATAGTGAAAATAGTTGGATTGATATAAAAGCCATTGTTTAATGTTTTTAATAAATTGACTTTCTTCAAATGAAATTTATCATTATCATTCCTGATATGAAAGGGAGAGGACTTTTAAATAGTGCTATTAATAATTTACCATTTGAATTACACTTACCTGGTTATAATTATTGCGGACCAGGCACGAAAATGCATAAAAGGCTACAAAGGGGTGATAAAGGAATTAATGCGTTAGATAACGCGTGTATGAAACACGATATAGCTTATGATAAATATCCTGATTTAGTTAATAGACATCACGCTGATTTTGAACTTTACAAAATGGCAAAACAAAGAACTAAATCGAAGGATGCTGGAATAGGAGAAAAAATAGGCTCATGGTTAGTTAGCAAAGTCATGAAATCTAAATTAAAGGCAGGCGCAGGTATAAAATCGTTCAAAAGCTTTGTATCCAAGATACGAACCGAGTTAAAAAAGAATCCTAAAATTAAAGGTTATAATATCATGGATCGCGCGATTGTCGCCGCTAAAAAAGTTTTTGCTAACAACACTAAGATACGGATACCTCGTTTAATACCGATTCCAAAAACGGGAGGTCTATTACCTTTAATTCCTATTTTTGCTGGACTTTCTGCGTTGGGATCACTAGCGGGAGGAGCTGCTGGAATCGCTAAAGCTGTAGGTGATTACAAAGCTGCAAAAAAGAACTTGACTGAATCAGAACGACATAATAAAATGATGGAATCTATTGCATTAGGAAAAGGATTACATATTAAACCATATAAAAATGGTAAAGGTTTATGTATAAAAACTTCAAAAAACTAAGTGATAGGTTACCCAGACGTGCTCTTTCAAATATTGACATCTTAAAACACTCTACAGAGATTCCACATTTTCGTGGAGTTTATATGAGAGACAGTTTACCAAAGCGTCCTAAAAGAATAGAATGCGGAATTGTTAACTTAGACAGTTCTAAAAACAATGGAACTCACTGGGTGGCCTATGTCAAAGACAACAGTTATTGTGAATATTTTAATAGTTATGGTGACCTTTCTCCTCCGTTAGAGCTAAAGAAGTATTTAAAAAACAACGATATTTACTATAATTATAACACATACCAAAAGTTTAACACAGTAAACTGTGGGCACTTATGTCTTACATACTTAAAACAATATTGGTATAAGCGTTTAAATACCTACGATCAATAAACAAATCATCATTCTCACGATGTCGTTCACTTTGTCTATAACTGGATCATCTTCAACTCTGACAACAAACCATTCGCCGGCTCTTCAACTGGATGGAGAATATGAGTGTGGTCTGTTGTATATATCAACATTTAATTCAATACCCAATATAGACTACAGAAACAATAAATTCTATTACGGAAAAAACAAAGCAATTGAAATTCCAGAAGGATCATACGAGCTTCAAGATATTGGTGATTACCTTAAGGGACACCTTCAAGGATGCTCATTTTCACTAACATGTAATAATAATACCTTAAAAACATCTATTTTATGTTCTCAAAATATTTATTTCGATAAAGAGAGATCTATTGGAAGATTACTTGGTTTTGGTTCAGAAGTAATTCAAGCTAATATATTAACGGAATCTCCTTATCCTGTTTCCATTCTGTCTACAACCATAGTCCGCATTGAATGTGACATAGTGAGCGGTTCATTTGTTAACGGAAAACCTAGTCATATAATTCACGAGTTTGTGCCTAATGTGCCGCCTGGTTATCGACTTATAGAAACACCGAAAAACGTAATTTATTTTCCTGTTACTCAAAACAGTTTAAGTTCAATTACAGTAAGAATATTAGACGTAAACAATAATTTGGTTAATTTGCGCGGTGAAGAGATTCAGATATACTTACACCTTAGAAAAAAATGATAGACTTCAATAAAACTTCACTCCCAATTAAAACCAGTGCTAGTACTCATCAAGCAATCAAGAAAAGAAGACCTAAAGTGCAACTCACAAAACAAAATAAACAATTCCTTCAAAGCATAGGTCTAATAAAATGAGTATATTAAATTTAACAGAATCTTTCACCTTAGATAACTCAATAGAGAGCTTTGAATATCATTCGTATAAGCCGTACGTAACAAGTTTTAATTTCAATGATGAAATACGTATACCTATTAATCAGCAAGATCTTTACGTACTACCATCGGCGAGTACTTTATACATAGAAGGTACTATAACTGCATTCAATAGAGAAACAAAACAAGAGGTGAAGTCTGTTCTTTTTACGAATAATCCAATACTCCATCTATTTCAAGATATCCGATACGAACTCAATGGAATCGAAATCGATAAAATTAAAAATGTTGGGGTTACAACTACTATGAAATCTCTTGTGTGCATGAATGAACTTGAAGCATCGATGTCTAAGTTATGGGGTTGGGATATCAACGGTACAAAAATTTCACATGGATCATTTTCTGTGTCTATACCTTTAAACAAAATTCTTGGATTTGCTGAGGATTATAACAAAATAGTTATTAATTGCAAGCATGAACTTATTCTTTTAAGATCTAATACGAACTTAAATAGCGTTAAGTTAAATGCGAATGAATATATAGACAATATAAGTATCACAAAAATAGTATGGCGTATGCCGCATATTAAGGTATCTGATCGAGAAAGGTTGAGCTTACTCAAATGTTTGGAAAGAGATCGCGCAATTCAAATAGCATTTAGGAACTGGGATTTGTATGAATATCCTCTCTTGCCTGAAACGTCTAAACATTCTTGGGCTATCAAAACTTCATCTCAAATTGAGAAACCGCGTTACATTATAATCGGATTGAAAACAGCACGAAAAAATGATGCCGTTAAAGATATAACACACTTTGATCACTGTAACTTGAGAGATGTTAAGGTTTTTTTAAACTCAAGCTACTTTCCTTATGAAAGTTTTGATGTCAGTTTTTCTAGTGAAAAGTTCCCTATATTATACGAGCAGTACGCAAAATTTCAACAGTCTTATTATAACCGTGCTCAGGCACCTTTGCTCAGCCCTCAAGATTTTAAAAAAATTGCTCCCTTATTTGTGATTGACTGTTCACGTCAAAACGAAACCTTAAAAACCGGTTCGGTTGATGTGCGAGTTGAGTTCGAGTGTGAATCAACTATACCTCCGCAGACCTCAGCTTATTGTTTAATTTTGAATGATAGTATTGTCGAATACAAGCCTTTAAGTAATATTACGAAAAAGATATCATAAATAATCATAATGCAAGACTACATATTCGTCGATCTTCAGGGATTTAAGTGTAGTAATAATGAATTCATAATAAAGGAATTTGCGCTCGCTACAAATGAATATACACAAGTTTTTTTGGTAAAACCGCCATACTCGTTTTCTCGACTATCTCCAAACGAAAAAGACATATTACGTGGCTAGAAAAAAATTGCGGTATTTTGTGGCGTGAGGGTTTTATTGATTATCGTGAATTTCAAAGAATCATTGTAAACTACTTAAAAGACAAAAAGATTTTTGTAAAGGGATTAGAAAAAGTTCAATGGGTTAAGCATTTGTTTCCTGGTTCTACTGTTTTAGATTTAGATGAGAGACAAAAATATAGTTTTAGACATTTGTATGAAAAATATTGTATTAAAAGTGATGCCTATAACTGTGTGCACCACAAAAAATATTGTGCTTTGAAAAATGTTATATGTATCAAGAAATGGTATTCAGACAATATTTTATGTTTTTTTTGTAAGTAAATGAATAAAATTTGTACTACTCAAACTGTAGTATTATTTAATCATCCATCATACTCCATATGTTAGTACCATCCACGAAGGCACGACCCACCAATACAACTATTAGTAATATAGTTTATTTGTTAGTATGAACTTCGCGTTGGTGGGTGCGCTATTGTCGTGCATGGTACTGTCTGTGTATACTAAGGAATGAAACCACGAAATATTCAAACAAATTTATTTAAATTCTACATTAAAATAATAAAAAAATTAATAACCGACACTATATCCACACAGTTTTTTTGAAATTTTATTAATTACACTCTCTGTACTGTCAATAATTTCGTCGAATCCGTTGTCTGCAATATATTGCGCGCTTAAGATCACGTCTTCGCTTTCCAACACTTCTTTGTACTCATTATCTTCCAAGTTAATTATTTGAATTTTAACTAGCCTGTTGCCCTTTCCTGGCTTTTTATTAATGACAAACGATGGAGGTTGCCCTGGAACACTTCGTTTTTGCACTTTGTTCTGGATTTTGGTTTGCCTTTTTCTAGTTTTCGGCTTCTGTGTCGCGTTCGCTATCTTATTCACTAGGTCGCTGTTGACATCATCATCATCTGGAAATGGGTTCTGAGCAAACACCTGGGACAGAAATAGAGGAGTATCGTCTTCAACGTGATCCATTTTGCTGTAACAAAATCAAAGAAAACATTATTTAATCTGTCGATTGTATGCTAAAATATGTTAAAAAATATATTTTCAACATATAGGTACTCAAAGTTTAAATTAAAAATATAACTGAAACTTACCAGCAGATATCAGGTGAAAACCCTCGAATCGTAAGGCTCGTTCACTATAGGGTAATACTCGTATCACTTACGTATTTATAAATGAATCACCTAATTAGTTTGAAGGTTGTTTATATACTCAAATATACCTCGATATCCTCAACTATAGAACAATGTATTTGCTCGGTTTATTATAATTGAAACTATACCCTAAAGGAAGCGTATAGTTTTCGTTTTATTATATCTGCTTTGCTTACATTTCAATTTTTGCAAGCGCACCAAATCTCAATACAAAGCTGTGCAATACAATTCATTGCACTTGGGATCATGTTACTACTAGGTGCGCTAATTTGTTATGCAATTAAAAGTTACTGGTTGTAACGTGTTTTAACAAAATATCGGTATTTTAAACGTACAGTCAAGTCTAATAATATGAATATGCGAGGAAATAAAAATAAATATACATAGGTACTATATTATTTAGACTTAGCGTTACTAATCAATAAGGTTAAGTTTTAAAGTGAAAGAAAAAACGAAATTATTTTTTTACATTTATTTCCATAAATTTTACAGGGTTAATTAGTGTTAACTTTATTAACAAACCTATAATATATACAAACATTTGAAATCAGATGAGCATAAAATTATGCTGGATGTTTAAAACTAACACAGTACACGGTTTATATTAACTCTCAAAATCATCTTTAGTTAATCATACAAATAATACAGTATTTTCTAGTAATCTTACTAACCAAGAACAATGACAGCTATATAGGATCTTAAATATTAAGTATCGTAGTGTGCCCCCATGCTCGTGTAGATATTTTATCAGCAGAAATTAATCGTTTGTCGTCATTAGAAGATATTGCAATTTTGTTAACACTTTGTGTAAATATTTCGTGTTTAATCGATCTAAATAAAATATTTTTTTTTTTAATAACGTTGCCTTGAAACAATGACTGCTCATAATCTAACATTCCTAATTCATGTATAACAGCCTTTTTCACACCTTTAGCTTTTTTTATGACATCATCGTTAGTTTTAATACAGTAAAGTTTAGATCGAAGACCTACAAATTCAATTATATATTTCTCACCCATTTCATCCTTGAAAAGTCCTGGTACTTTTTTGTTCTGAATAGGTAAGCGATGCTCATTGTTAGAGCTGTAATTGCTAGTGTCAAAATAAGGTAAAAGATGAGTTTTTAAATCTTTGTAATAGTTCTTGGTTTTTATATGATAAATTAAACTATCCGTATCTGTATAGCACATCTGTAATCGATTTCCATACATGGGCTTAAATACTGAGTAATGGAAGTCATACATGTGACTTTTCGACAATTCTAGAACCGTAAAACCGATATATATTGGTTTATCTAAAATAATACGATCAAGGTTCATCTGAACTGCTACCAAATTTTCGCTAAAAACTGATGCACTGTGGAAATGGTGACTTGCGATTAATTTCTCAGCCTCGGTTTTCTTTTTAGTTAAATTCGTACTATCATTCCAGTTGTTAACCAATTGAACGTTAATTTTTTTGAAATTATTTTCTAACGTTTTTCCAAATAAAGAGTTAATTAGAACCTTAAATAGGTCTTGCTCGAACGTTGAGGTGGCTTTTTGACGTAACTTTGTATTAAGATCGATATACTCTTTTAAATAAGAATCTTGTAAAAACGTGATAACTCTATGTATTTTTTTCAATTTTAATCCATGTTTAAGACAGGTTTTCAGATAAACATAATGAATAACATAAAAGTATTTGTCATGCAAATTAGGTACAAGTTTACTTTCTTTACCTCCTGGGGGTATACACTTTTCAGGACAAAAAGGTAGGTCGTTATGTTTGATATGAAGGTCTTTAGGGTACATCAAATCGACTTCCAATATAAAACCGTACTTAGCATTGTTATCGACTTGTGTAATATCTAAAACATCTATTTCATGTTGATCTAAAAACCTGAAGTTTGATAACGGTAAGGACTGATACATGCTATACCCATATAAGTTGTTACAGTCTATGTAAATAACGTACGAATCGGGTAGCGACGGGTCGTAATCCGGTATATACTTGTTATTAGCTTTTGCATGTCTGTGAGAACACAAACAGACGCCACCCCGAATTCCGTTTTGAATCATTGATAACATATTAAAATCAGTAATTAGCTCTAATTCAACACCGGTTTTTAACAACATCGCGTCAAATGATAAGCTCGGCGATGTCAGGTAAAAAGACGGATCCAAACTGTAATTTATTTTACAAGTCTCTCTAAATTTTTCAAAAATATCTGTCAACAGGAGGACATCCGTTTTGAGATACAAATCTGTATATTCTCCTAAATTGTCGATATTAAACTCTTTCCATACTGAACACGCATGCTCATAGTCCTCTTTGGAAATATTTTCATTCGAAAGAGAACTATAAAAACATTCTTTAGATGGAAGACATTGCTCACTATAACGCTCCCAATTATTCATGTACTCATAGGGATAAACACCTTTACGTGTAAGTAATTGAAATTTAGTAGAATTCGGAAAAAAACGTCGTAGATGATCAAAATCTTCCTTTTTCATGGTTTGTGTTAATTTCTCTAAACTGGTACCCAAAAATTTAAATGAGTCCACAAAACGAAGCTGAAAAAATTCGTCCTCAATAGGAATAAACTTCGTAAAGGAAACATAATTTTCCTTAGTTTTCGCAATTAGTTTCATCGTACCGCTCGCCTCACCTAACTTTTTTATAAATAAATGTGCGTCGTATCCCGATAAGTTATGAAAATATATGGGAACAAAAGATGGACGTTTAAATTGTAAATTACAGTAACTGTGAGCTGCACCTCGGTAACAACCAGAAATGTGACAGTGGTCTCTAACTCTATCAGAAAACAGGAAATTATTACATATATGGCATCGCGTTGCGCTAGTGAAATTTATTTCATCATTAAGATCAAATTGGAGAGGGACATTTATATTCAAAACTTTTTTTATTTCTGCAACATCTTTATAAATCGAATCTACAAACTTGTCTACACAATCAATACCACGGTATGAAACGTAACGATTATACCTAGAATCAACTGAACACACAATATAATACGCAAACGCAGCAGGCGTGTGATGTCGTAAAATGTCTGTGTTCACAGTGTTATGAGTAGTACAGTCAGCATCACAATCGCATTCACCCGATCGCTGTAATAGTGATTCAAAATCAGCATATATTACAAATGGCATGTTTTGCTTGCGCTCATAGTTTTTAAATTTAATAACTGTACCCTTTTCTGGCAGCTCCGTAACTATTCCACTACACAAGTGATTATCTAGTTGTTCTTCTTTCGTGAAAAATACTAAACACGTTTCACAAAAGTATAATTTTGCATGGTGAGCAGTGACTTGACTCCTAACTAGTCGACACAAGTCCTTGATCAAACAAAAATGCGAAGTAATTCCGTTTTCTAATAACAACAGGTGAATAGTTTTTTGTTTTACCTGGGTGTTATTTTCTGATTTATAAAGCGGACCTACTATTTTACTATTTTTTAACCCAAAAACAATAAACTGCAGTGTTGGATTGTTTTTTTTCAAATATTCTAATTTCATCAAATGTAACCGGGAAAGACAAGCCTTGAGTGTTTAGTACGTCATTAAAATCGGGATACGAAGTTACCCTTTCAGAGTGTTTTTTAGCAGGGAATAAAGCCGCAGTTACACACCATGCGAAACAACATTGATCTTTGTTCTGGATATTAAGGCACGCTTTTTTATTTTGTATAACTTTCGGTAGTTTGATAAAGCTTGAACCACGCAACGGTTGAAATTTATTTATATTAATTTCCAAGTGAGAATTATTTAAAAAAGCCCAGCCGCTATCACGCTCTTCAAATTCCTCGACTTTTTTTTTTAAACAATTTACAACTTCTGTGAAATAACGATCGAAAACAAAACTTTGGTATAAAATCTTACTTTTTGTGCCAAAAGATTTCATAGATTGACTGTTATTCTTAAATAACATAAATATTCCATAAAGTTCTAAGTTTACTTTTATACAGGTATGTATCTGAAGTGATTTATTTAAAAGAGTACTAATTTTACCACGAATCGAGTTCATAAATATGTCAATAGAACTTGTGACTAGGTTATTTTCTGCAGAAATTCGATAAGTTGCAATGCGATTACGAAACGCTGACTGAATCATTACCACACCGTCACCGATTTCTTGAATGCAATTATTTTTAGTTTTATGTTCGTTACTACGTAGATGGCCTACCCATGATTTTTTTTCTACAGATGTGCCACACGATACACAATAAGGCATTATGTCGAACAAAAAGAAAAGTGAAGTGAAACAAAAAAAAAAAAAAAAAACAGCGGAATAAAACTTAAATCTAACTTAACTATTTTTTCCGTGTGTTAGAATAAAATGAAGACTCGCTGTCTTTAAACACTTCGAATGCGGTACTAAGAAGCGATTGACACTGTTCCCACTCTACAGATTTCTCATCGCACTGCAGTCTGAGTGCTACCAAGGCCTTCTTGTACCGCTCTAACGCATCTGCCTCTGCTTGATGATCTTCTATTTTATACACTTTAAGGTCGATGAAGAAGTCACCTGGTCTGATAACGGTGCGACGCGATGTACCGGAAGACACGCGGCTAGAGAACGATGATGTAGTAGACGTTTTTGATCGCTCAGATGAAACAACCGCACACTTTTCCTCGTCGCGAATGATTTGGAATAGATCCGTACCACCCTTCTTGCTTACGCTGTGAACAAGAATAATATTTTAAGCATACGTAACTTGTGGACTACTTTTAAACTGATAATAATAACGTAACTTAGTATGTGCACTTAACAGAGATATCTATCAACATTTCGGTACACCGCTTCGAAAATTTAATGCTAGGTCTAGCTTTACTACGTAATCTTATCAATACCAAACCTGCATAAAAAATTAAGGGTAATAAAATAGTGAAGTGTCCAACCCACACTTGCGCTACACGAGGATTAAAATACCCACTCAGTGAGTGAGTCTTACAGCAAATAAAAAATAATGTTAATTACCTTGCAGTTGTTTTCTTGCGCTTCGATGGTCCAGCAGGTTCAACAGCACCGGCCTTTCGGGACCTTGCGGTAGGGATAACTCGTTCAGGCTCGTAGCTGTATGAAATAAAAACATATCAATACAAATGATTCACGATTCTTATCCTTAGTAATACAATGTTAACATACAATAAAAAAAAAACTACCTTAAAGAATGCTCGCGCCGCTTGTTCTTATCCTTTGAGGACTTTTTATTCAGCTGCGGTGACAGGCTTCGGCTTCGTGAACGGTAGGACAGCTCAGAGTCGGACCTAAAAACACTGTCAGTTAATATTTTGGACGAAAAAAAATAAGTTTAAAATTAAATTAAGACACAAAATAAATTAAATACTCACATTATGAATTGATGCGGCACTTCTACAGAATAACACGATAATATAGTAATAGCACGGTCGTGCAATAATTACAGGAATAATTGTATCGTCTAATACCTCTGGTATTTAACCAAAAAAAAATACCGAGTTGACTGTTTTGTTTCTTTTATTTTATGTACCAACTGTGAAAATATGTTACACGATTTTGTGATGTACATTTCTATGCGACATCACAAAAAACAGATTAATATAATATTACACTTGTTACATTTTTAAATGTGATGATGTTGTTTTACTAAAAAGCATATTTTAACGAATAACAAGTATCAAATTTAGGTTAGGTTTTAGCTAACGCACACTATTTCACTGCGAAAGCAGAACGTGGATACGATTTTAATGAAATTTAATCATGCATTAGAACTTCGTCTAGGTATTGGAATGTGATGAAACTGTTGACTTAGTACACCTAAAAAGTCTGCTTTCATGTGTTGATTCACATTGAATTCTATTATAGTATAATATGAAGTTTTTCCTGTCTGCAATAGGTACTTATGTAAAAAGGATGAGCAATTACTTAGCGAAAACGATTCGATTCCAAATAAGTGTGATTTCTATGTTTATTCTGCTGTTAAAAGCAACGGTAGGGTACGACTAGTATGTTTAGTTCAAAATTCTTGCCTACAGGCATATCCGTATTAATTATATCGTTAGGTAAAGTACTACATAATCATTATTACAGTTCATGCCTATAGATCTACATTCAGGTAGACACGGCATATAGATCAAATACTTATTAGAGTATTTTGTTATCAAAATACCATATTCATCAGACCAAATTGAAACACGTGGATACCTAATTCATATACCTACATCATCATCATCATCAACAGCCTATACACATCCCACTGCTGGGCACAGGTCTCCCCAAAAAAGGGGAATTTGCTGTAATCACCACGCTTGGCAGGCGGGTTGGTAATCGCAGTGTGTTACACTGCTGCCGATCCTGCTGTGTTACTGCTCGTAGTTTAAGGACATACCCGAGTCCAATTCATATACCTACATTATGGGTGAAATCAAATTCACATCTTAGTAACTGCGAATGAATATTTATTTTATTGTTTTAAAAAAGTTCTTCTTAGTATATTTTCTCATTTGTATATTTAAATTCCAATGTATCATATTTTTCCGTAAGATAATTACAATAACATTCAGTCGCTAACAGATCCACAAACATACATTTATTTATTCAAGTCTAGCATAACATAAGTCTGTGATCGCTCAAATAACATAATTGAGACATAACTCCTTATATACCAATTTCCTTTAGTCAAGTCTCAATAATTTTGTTTAGTGTTTTAAACTTTAAATCATATTCATTAAGACTAATTCTGCATTAGTCTATATTTGACATCTGACTGTTTTAGATTATGCAAAACAATTTAACGCAAATACGTAATGTGTTTTGTCTCAACGTTCCAGTACTTTACATATTATGGCTTTAAAATTGTATAATACCATGTAATTCATTTTGAACTTTAATACGATCGAACTATGCGTGAAAGTGGTTACTCGCATTTACAAATCACAATAAAAGTTGTCACACCAACGTCACATCTATCATCCAATCACATTGTCGAACCTACATCGCGCAAACGAAGTTTTATAAATCGTTTGTATATATAAAAATAGCATTGATACAATCGTCGGAGAATCCGTGGCTATCACAACCGCTAGCTTCATGGTGACTCTTATCATTTCACGTTGCAAGGCCTGGCCAGCCTTGTGACTGACCTGGTAACGCGGTAGCGTGTACAGTAAATAATCCTCCTCTGCAAAGGGTAGGTACTGTATGATACTCAACAACGTTGGTGAACACGAAAATGTACTGTATCCAGTTAGTACTTCGGTTCTTCTGTGCTATAGCGGTTGATAGCATGGGAGGACCCGGTCCACTGCTCACATCAAAGTTTCTGGCCAATTCTGCGATGTGTGTAGTGTGACAAACGCCTCACAATGTTAGTCTGTTCCTTGGAGCTAATCGGGAACCTAACGTGTAATTGTGTGTGACCCCACAACGATAGTTAAATTCCTTGGAGCTAATCAGGAATCTAATGTGTAATTGTGTTCAGGTCAGACGTGTCGTGGTTGTCTAGCTAGCATCACACACGTTGCGTTAAGCTTTTGTTTCCTTGATCAATGTATTTCTTAACTAAAGACAGAAATCTAAGTTGAATATTTACATGTTGAGTATCCAATGTTGATCAATTTAAACGCAAGCTTAAACGTGAAGTGGATTTAAGTAACAGGTTACGTTGTGTCGATATCGTGCTGGTGTTGTGGCGTTGGTCGACGCCGTTGCTGAACATCAACAAAATCACGATCTAGATTAACAATCGTATCAACGTAAACAGTAACAATCATTCATATTTATTGGGCACGCGCACCATGGAGCGAGAGCGAGCGAAGCGAGCGTATCGAGCGAAATGGGGCAGCGTGCCCAATAAATAACTACTGTTGTTACACAATTCGTAATATATAAAAATAAGGATTTACAGAATACAATTGGGATGTCCCAAAAAAAATTGACCTCGATTTTACATTAAAACCGTAAAATATAGGTTAATTTAAGATACTAATTTCGTCAAAACCTCGTATCTCGGTTAAGGATAGTAGCGAGATACGCGGTTTTGACGATTACAAAACGCCTAAATAATGACGTCACAGAAAACTTTGGTTAGGAATTGTAACAAATATACTCATCCGAATGGAAAACGGACAATTGCGAGCGGTTTATTAAACCTATTCCTCTAAATGGTTTTTGAATTGCCATACCTTTGAAACAACTGGTACTTCCCAATTGAAGTTAAAGCAATACAATACAAATACAAAAGATGATTTAAACACATTAAATTAGTTAATTTAAATTTAATAGTATATACAAGGGAGGT
The DNA here is from genome assembly GCA_905404275.2 of Hedya salicella. Lineage (NCBI taxonomy): Eukaryota > Metazoa > Arthropoda > Insecta > Lepidoptera > Tortricidae > Hedya > Hedya salicella. The sequence continues at coordinate 12,668,899 of FR990112.1, read as the reverse complement.
AAAGCAATTTCGCGCAGTAAAGATAAATGCGAAAAATATACTTAACTCGTTTTACACTACTTAGGCGCAGCCTGTCTACAGATAACCAATTAAAATACAAGTTTACATATTTTATTGCGAAATTTGAATAAAAAATTTATAGCAATCTTTCAGCGTCGTCAATTCTTTTTTTTTTTGTTATTTGTATTTGTATATCTTGTTGCTAGCGTTGAATAAATATGTTTTCTTTCTTTCTTTCTTTCTTTCTTCAATCTTCGTCTTCTTCTTCGTCGTTTCACTCTTGAAAGAGTAGTCTTGGTCATAATTTCAGGTGCTAGAAGCAAGCTTTACAACACGCGTTCATTCCGCTCTGTCAATAATTGGTCCACCCTGTTGTATTAATAGTTCTTGCTATGGAGCTCGTTTGGGCCACGTCGAATTATGTAAAATTGTAATCGTCTTTTACTTATTTTGCTTAACATGAACAAAGTTTAACTCAGTTTCTAAATTCATAAACGTTCCTAATGCTAATATTTTTTTATCGATTCGCGTTCGGTTTTTAGGTACAAATCCCCTTAGTATTAAATAAAACCTCATATTAAATAAGCATTTCTTCACTGACATCGCGTGGCATAGGTTAAGAGAGCCGGACCAAAGACTAGCATTGTATGAGCCGGAATGGACCCCCCCCATACCCCACCCCGCGCTCGTCAATCATCTCGTCTCCTGCCCGTGGCCTTCCCATTGTTTCTACCTTCGGCCAAATTGATGCGTTTTCACAAAGAAAGGGTATCCATTGTAATTTCTTCTTTCGATTCATCGTGGTGTTGTTTTTGCGAACGTGATTAAATGATTTTAGGTTTGTTCTAGCCAATCGGTTTTACATAATATATGTTGATAACGATTAATATGGAAGCCCAAAAAGTGTAAAAAAATAGGCAAGAGCGAATCCGGCACATGTCGGCTTTCCTTTATAAAGATGGTTGTCTTAAGACATCTGTTTTAGTGATAAGACCATAATTTTTTTTATCAAGTTCCAATGTTATTATGGTAGTTGATACGTTTATCAATTGTTAACCAATTGAAATACAAGAATACGAACACGACTCTTGATCCAAAAGATCCTGAAGGCTTATAAAAGTCGCTCATGGACAAATACTATATATTACGTTAATAATAAAATGTCATTTATAATATTTTTTTCTGTTTCCGCGATTATTACTCATTGAAATAAAACAATTTAACGAATTATATCGCGTATATTATCTCATTTTAGTTCCGTTCCGAAACGTCGGGAACTAAAATGAGATAATGTACGCGATATAATCCGTTAAATTGTTTTTTTCTGTCATTTAAATGGTTACAGACATTTCCCAAAAAAACATTGCTAAGTGTAATATTTTCTTCTGTTTCCGCAATTATTACTCATTGAAATAAAACAATTTAACGGATTATATCGCGTATATTATCTCATTTTAGTTCCCGACGTTTCGGAAGCTTTCCAGCTTTCCATGGTCATGGGTGGACTGAGAAAAGATGTATTTTCCTCTGTCAAAGTTACAATTTGTGCAAACTACCCATTTTTTGAAAAAACATAAATAAAGGTGTACATACATGCCAGATGGGCCTAAGCTGTAAAGACAGTTACACATGTGCCAGAAGGGCTTAATTATTTTATTCTAATAATTTACCAAGCAGCATTTCACAAATGAGACGTACTGAGGAGAAAAGAAACGCTGCAAAGAAAAATATCTGTTTAAAAGTAGTACTAATTATAATATTTAAAAAACAGAAACTATTAATAGTCTCTGTTTTTTAAATATTATAATTAGTAAAGAGGTATATGGTTGTTGGATGGTTTCCGTAGAGGTCGCTCAGCTGGTGACCTTCTAGTTTACCTGACACATCGTTGGGCACAGGCGATGGAGACTAAGGGCGAAGCATTGGCGGTTAGCTTGGACATGGCGAAGGCTTTTGATCGGGTCTGGCACAAAGCACTTCTTTCGAAGCTTCCATCTTATGGGCTTCCCGAGAAATTATGCGAATGGGTCAGTAGCTTTCTAGCAGACAGATGCATAAAGGTCGTAGTTGACGGTGCGTGCTCTGAATCCATGTCTGTGAATGCTGGTGTACCTCAAGGCTGTGTGTTATCGCCCACGCTGTTCCTTCTGCATATCAATGATATGCTGCAAATTTGTGGCATTCACTGTTATGCGGATGATAGCACGGGTGATGCCTCCTACACTGGCCGCGCCAATATTTCTCGGGATAACGTCATCGAGAGCCGTAACAAACTTGTGTCTGAAGTTGAACCTTCCCTAAAAGAAGTTTCAGAATGGGGTCGACTTAATTTAGTCCGCTTTAACCCTACAAAGACACAGGTTTGCGCTTTCACCGCTAAAAAGTCTCCGTTAGTTGCATCACCTCATTTTGAGAATACTCCCCTAACTACAACAGCCACTATCGAAATCCTTGGCATCGATATATCGAGTAAAGTCCAGTTCCGCGGCCATCTAGAGGGTAAGGCCAAATTAGCCTCTAAGAAGCTCGGCGTGCTCAACAGATCGAGACAGTATTTTACTCTGGCCCACCTCCTACAGCTATACAAGGCACAGGTCCGCCCGCACATGGAATACTGTTCTCATCTGTGGGCTGGGGCTCCACAGTACCAGCTTCTCCCTCTAGACCGCATTCAACGGAGAGCGACTCGTATCGTCGGTTGCCAGCGTATTTCAGATCAGCTTGACTTCTTGGCACTGCGTAGAGGCTACAAGCCTCGCTCTGCTTTTTTTATTGCTTGTATAACGGAGAGTGTTCCGAGGAATTGTTCGGGTTGATCCCAGCTGCATCTTTCCGCCTTCGTCCTACGCGACTATATTTCTATCCTCACCACTTAGATGGTTGGCAGTCAATAACTGTGCGTTTATCTAGAAATTTCCTGCCTCGCACGACTGAACTGTGGAATAAATTGCCGCATGCAGTATTTCAGGACCGATGCGATCTTCAAACCTTCAAGAAAAGAGCGTACTCCCACCTGAAAGGCCGGCAACGCACTTGTGACTCCTCTAGTGATGCAAGTGTCTATGGGCGACGGTGATCGCTTACCATCGGGCGACCCGTCTGCTCATTTGCCCCTATGCCGTAAAAAAATAAAAATAAAAAATAAATAGTTTGTTTCATTCAAAGCGACAAATATATCGTTGCACATCTTTATGTCTATTGTAATAAAGATGTGTAGCGATATATTTGGCACTCTGGAGGTTATAGACTATTTGATGTTGACTGTACAGCGGGCGTATGATATTCGCGTTTGTCACGCGATAGAACCCGTCACTCTCCGACTAACACGCTTGTCAAAATGCGGAACACCCAAAAATTCCGGGTTTTATTAGAAATTTTCATATTTCAGACAGTGGTTATCCACTAAACGTTACTTTTTGCCGTAGATGGTATATTAATAACATTAAAGTTACATATCTGCTTTTCGGAAATGTGAGAGAATGTATACAACCGTCTTTTTTGAAGCCAGTTAAAAATTCGGTATCATAAAAAATTGATGGGAGTTATATCATTCCATTTATTTATTTATTATTCAAAAAACTTACACAGCATTACAGTAAAACCAAGGCACTGTGAACTACAAAAAAAAAACAAATAGAAAAACTTAATAACTAGTTTGTTTTAGGCGACGTAACTCTGTGGCTCCGTTGCGTCGTCTGATCTGGTGTAGGATTCATTTGTATTAGGAATTATGTTTTTGCGTGATACAAGTCATTTGGATTAATCAACCTTTTTCTGTACCTTATTGCCAGAGTTACGTCTCCTGAGTTACTTTTTAAAACTATGATTTTTAACAATATAAAATAAAGGCAACAAAATATTTTTTTCTAGTCAATATAGGTCCATTTTTCAAGGGCCAATTCGTCAGTATGTCAGTATGTAAATAGCGTAGATTATTATAGTACTTTTTCTAAGTAACCCTGCCACTTAGTCTCCTGAGTTACGGGATAGAATAAAAACAAGAAAAGCTTGATTTCCCATTTATAAGTCTATAAAATTAAATTATAAATGACATCGAAATAATAGTATTTTATGCAACTGTTATAGGGGTCAAAAAAGACGAGTGGCGTGGGTTGCGATGCGAGCCTTGGCGAGCATCGCAAGTAAAGAGGCCACGAATGTTTTTTGACAAAATTATACAACGTTGCATACAATAGTTTTTCTACGACTAAGGGGCCGTTCACTAATTACATAAGGACAATAGCGAGTATCGTAAAGAAAGACGTCACGAGCGTTTTAGAGCGAATTATACAACGTTGCAAACAACAGTTTTTCTACGACTAAAGGGCCATTCTTTAATTACGTAAGGACAATCGCTAGTATCGCAAAGGAAGACGCCACGAGCGTTTTTTGCCCGAATTATATAACGCTGTATTCTTTAAGCCGAGTAGCTCAGTTTAAAACAAAAGTCTATATACAATAGTTTTTCTACAACTACAATTTCATTAATTACGACAGATTTTTTCGAACCCCTTCCTTCCAGGGATCCCTACGTAATTAATGAATGTCCCCTAAGCACTTTTTAATAAAATACAAAAGGTCTAAATATTTATATTTGCGCCGAATTTTTTCTAGCAGAAAATTGTTTGATACTTCTTGCGCCACGACACCAATTTCTTCGGTAGTTAGTACAATCAGGCTCGTTTTCCTACTTTCTCACTTTCAACAGTTTATAACAAGACAACAACCAACAACTTCAAGATAAAATAAAATTTAGCGCCACGAAGAAAATTAAAAAGCGAGCTGTCAAACAATATCTATTGCTTTCTTATTTTTTAAATTTGCGTATACTTGCAAGTGATGAAAACATGTTAAGATATAAAAAAAATACGTAAATTTAAAAAAAAATTTTTTCTTTAAGTTGGCAGTAATGCATTTACGTACATTATTTTTTTATTTTATTGAAAACTGTATGAATTCGGCGTTTTGTTAAGTTGGTAATATAAATTATTATTTCAAATGACATTAGTTTAAGTAAGACTCACTGAATATAAATTATTAGATTGGAATTTTGTACTCTGTGGCACCAAGGAGTACGTTAATAGCGACATTGTGACACACTTAGCAATTGACATAAAACAATTTAACGGATTATATCGCGTATATTATCTCATTTTAGTTCCGTTCCGAAACGTCGGGAACTAAAATGAGATAATGTGTGTGATACTGTGCTTCTTTCTGTCATTTAAATGGTTACAGACATTTCCCAAAAAAACATTGCTAAGTGTAATATTTTCTTCTGTTTCCGGGATTATTACTCATTGAAATAAAACAATTTAACGGATTATATCGCGTATATTATCTCATTTTAGTTCCCGACGTTTCGGAAGCTTTCCAGCTTTCCATGGTCACGGGTGGACTGAGAAAAGATGTGTTTTCCTCTGTCAAAGTTACAATTTGTGCAAACTACCCATTTTTTGAAAAAACATAAATAAAGGTGTACATGCCAGATGGGCCTAAGCTGTAAAGACAGTTACACATGTGCCAGAAGGGCTTAATTATTTTATTCTAATAATTTACCAAGCAGCATTTCACAAATGAGACGTACTGAGGAGAAAAGAAACGCTGCAAAGAAAAATATCTGTTTAAAAGTAGTTTAATAGTCTCTGTTTTTTAAATATTATAATTACTAATGAGGTAGCCTGGGAGTTTTCCTTTGCAGCGTTTCTTTTCTCCTCAGTACGCCAGTTGGTGGCCCTCTAGGTACCGAAGGAGCTGGCTGTTGATAATGGACTCCATTATCTTCGAGAACAGGGAGGTTATAGCTATCGGCCTGTAGTTGGATGGGTTTGAGCGGTCACCTTTTTTAGGGATCGGGTGCACCAAAGCTGACTTCCATGAGATCGGGACTACGCCAGAAGAGTAAGAGAGCCGAAAAAGACGCGTTAAAACCGGTGCCAACTCTGGAGCGCACGTCTTCAACACAATAGGGGGAATTCCATCGGGCCCACTCTGCTTATGGACATTGAGGGAAAGAAGTGCTCTACGCACTGACCTTTGTTGGAACCGGACATCCAGCATATAGCTATCGTAACGCGGTATTGTCAGCGGCTCGTGTCCCCCATTATACAGTACATTATCGAGCTGGACGCAAATAGTTTGCCCAACAGATCGGCTTTCTCCTTTGCGTGCTAATGCTGACTAGACGAGGTGTACGTAGGTAATCAATTTAAACCGGTCAAGTGCGAGTCTGACTCGCGCACCGAGGGTTCCGTACAAACTGTCACTCATTCCGACTTAACTTTCCGCTTAAGTTAAGTTTGCCTCTGGTATCTATGGCCTCACATACAAATGAGGGGCAAACCAGATTTTTGGTTTGGTAAACTTCGGAGATTGGAAATTCTTCGGAATGGTATTTTTTTCCACATTTTCGTTAATAAAACAAAATTTAAGCACAATAAAAAAATTTAAAAAAATTGTTCAAATATGTACAGATCAAGCCCTTTCATATGATACACCGCTTGACCTAGTGACTATTTAACCAATTATATCGCGTATATTATCTCATTTGAGTTCCTGACGTTTCGGAAGCTTTTCAGCTTTCCATGGTCACGGGTGGAAAGCTGAAAAGCTTCCAAAACGTCGGGAACTCAAATGAGATAATATACACGATATAATTCGTTAATTTTTTTTAAATTCAATGAGTAATAATCGCGGAAACAGAAGAAAATATAATGTATTTTATAATTTTTGCGATACATGTGGGCTGACCATGTTTATAAATATTCCAAATTTCAAATAGACAGCATAAGTAGTTTTTGAGATATGGCAATCTGACAGACAGACAGACAGACAGACAGAGTCGCACCATAAGGGTTCCTTTTTTACCTTTTTGATACGGAACCCTAACAAGCTACTATATTCTGCTAAGAAATTCGTTTAAAAGCAATTGAAGCCGTACATTATGCAGAAATATTAATTAAACCAATTAAAACAGCATACCATTAGCGAAGGGACTGCTCCAGTTCTCGCCAAGGGATGTCTGGGAGCTTTCCTAAATTAAAAATCCAATTATACTAAATTAGACGTTAACGAAATTTTGAAGAGAGATATACCTAAAAACCCGTCCAAGAGCATGTCGGACCCTACTCAGTCTAGGGTTCCGTAGCCTTTTACTACAAAGAAATGCAAATGCACTATAGATGAAACACCCGCCAAGAGCATGTCGGACCAAGCTCAGTGTGGGTTCCGTAGCCGTTACTACAAAGAAATGCAGTACAGGTGAAACACCCGCCAAGAGCATGTCGGACCATGATGCTGAGTGTAGGGTTAGGTTAATCGCTATTAATCTTTGACTGTTATTTTTTCAATCATTAACTGATTAAAAAATGTATCGATTAATGCCCATCTCCGACGCATTAAGTGTAGGATTAAAAAGGAAGCACCTCAATAATATTTGTGTTGTTATTTTGGACAGTAAAGAATAATCGAACTATTAACTATCATTCGATAGGCGAAGCATCTCCACTACAATGACTGGCCCCCCTCAAAGTGACCGATCGTGGATTAAAATGTACGATACTTAAATTCCGGTATTAACGTGAGCAAATCCGTTAATAAATGATAGTCAAAGTACTGATCCTGATTGTTTAGCTGTATATTATAGGAAGCTATGCATTCGCTTCAGAAGCGCCGCTCGGTCTCTGAATAAATAACCAGCCGACGCCTTAAGCGTCGGATTAAAAAGCGGATTATTTTGACGAAATTCACCTCTCGGAGCTACTAATGTTTGATACTTCTAATTCTTTTAATTAAGCCTTCATTCTGGTAAGCGACGTATTAATTCTTAATGCCGTGGGCTAGATCAAGGGAGGAAGAAAATATTATATTAATTTTGTGGGTGTTTTGAAAACGAGTCAGCCTTATTTAAACGTTAAGGTAGTGTGGTTAGGTTGCTTATTAGTTATAAGGTACAGTATTAGTATCCTTATTTTGAAAATATAGAATTTCTATAAAGCTTCGTTTGTACAGGATTAATATCTGCCACAGTAAAACGGGCATATATATCTGACACGACTCTATTTCTAAGGCGGTTAGGACGTGTCAGACTTCGTTGCCCGCTTTGTTATGGCAGATATTGATGCTGGTGACTGTACATAAAGTAAAAGCCGACTTTAGCTCTATTTGAGAAAACGATACTTTTCAACCGCTTACGCTGAACCAAAACAAAGAGTTATGACTTTCCCTCCTCCACGAACGAAGTTTATGCTAGCCAAGCGAAACTGGCTCATAAGTGGATACGACATAAATATTTTCGATTTACGTAAATCGAAAATATTTATGTTAAATGAATCAGGTATCAAACATATATAACTATAATCTACCTTCATAATATATTCGTAACGCTAAACAAGGGCTCGAAAAGCAGAATTCGCTTCATATAAAATAACCGATATACCGTCCAAGACAAACCTTATTAAAACCTGATGACGTTTATACAAAACGACTACTTAGAGAAATATAAATTGACAAAGACATTCTCGAAAGAGAGAGACTCGGACATAACAAAAGCGACACTGATAACATTACAGGGGATGCCTTGTCAACTCACCCTTGGCATCCAGCATATCGTAAACCAAGGCCAACCGTCACATATAGACTCTCCCTCAGAGAGTTCAAAAGGACCCAAGACTTTGTTGTACACCAACAACGTTTTGGGCCCTCTAATTATGTACGTGAAAAGGATAGACCCTCACCCTCAGTCAGTCATCCATAAAACAAAACAGCTGCCCACTGCTAGTTCATCTTCTGGTTCGTTTTCAAAACCTAAAGGAGCGAGGCACCTACTTCAGACACTTAAATGGCCCTACAGGTCAAAAGAGATAAAAGTGAACAGGAAAAAAAAAAACAAAATAACCGGCAATTTTTTCAGTCTTTTCGTTCAAATACGAGATTTTCGTATATTTTATAAAAATTCTAGAACTCGAATCTGATGCTTCTAAAGATACTTGTCTTCTCTTAAATTCAGTTTTAAAACATTCCGCAAATAGAGTGTTTCCTAGCCCTGGGCTAAACAATACTTTTTCGTACGTTGTACATCTATCTCATCACCCGATATCTCAATACGTAGATCACTCGATAAATTTTGAGATAAAAAAAACTATTGAAGATATTAGTATTATTTATTTTACATTTTTTCAAAATACTCTCCACTACTCTGTATACAAAGTTCTATTCGTCTGAACCAACTTTGGAAGCACTTTTGCCAGTCTTCATCAGATAGGTCCGAAATTGCTTCTTCATATGCAACCACGGTTTCTTCAGCACTCGAAAAAAAACTTCCCTTTTATTTTTTCGTTCACCGCCGGGAACAAAAAGAAATCGCAGGGAGCTAAGTCAGGTCAGGACTGTAGGGTGGATGTGGTAAGGTTTCTATCCCAGCTTTCTCAATAAGCGCCTTTGTTCTGAGGGATGTATGTGAAGAGGCGTTATCGTGATGCAGCAAGATTCCCCGAAGTCCAGTCTTTGTTCTCCTCTCTCGCACTTCTTTAAAAACTTGCGGCAATGCTGTTGTAGTATACCAATCAGAGTTGACTGACCTATAATTTTCCAGCATTGATGTTGATAAATGTCCGCCCCGTAAAAAGAAACTAGCTACCATTTTTTTTGCCGACGTTACGAGGTCTTTGTACTTTTGTTGGTAACTTTCCCTCTGAGAAGACCCATACTGACGATTGCCGCTTGTTTTCCGGGTCATATTGGTAAATCCATGTTTCGTCACCTGTAATTATTTCCGATACGCGCCGCGATGTCCCGTTGTCGAATCGTAGACGCATCTCACGACACCAATCTACACGAGCCTGTTTCTCAGTATCGGAGAGCAAACGTGGTATCCAACAACAACAGAGCTTCCTTACTCCAAGATGTTGATGTAGAATGATGCTCCCCGAACTTACGCCTAAGATATTCTCTATGTCTGTGTATGTTATTCGTGGATCTTCTCGCACCAACATTTCAGTAGTCCACACGTTTTCTGCAGTTACTGCTGTTTGCGGGCGACCACTTCCGGTGGTCATCTTCGAGGCTGGTTTTACCCCTTTTAAATTCGTTGAACCATCTAAAAACTGTTGCCAGTGAAGGAGCAGAATCTCCTAACGCTGACTGCAATCATTGCAAACACAATTGTTCAGATAAACCAAATTTAAAATCATAAAATATCGTAGCACGCAAATGTTCGCGGTTAAGCTCCATCGTTACAAAGAAAAAACGCGGGAACCGTTTTAGAAAAATGACTATAACATATTCATTTTTTAAATTGGAGCGAATCGGCAACTTGTGTTCTATTTTTAAATAAATTTGTTTTTTAAAAACATATAATTCAGGTGCTATTTTCGAATTTCGAGCATCTCAAAACTTATCGAGTGACCTTCGTAGTAGCTTATTGCAAAGTTTTCTGACAAAGGCTTCAACAGCAACCCATTCGTAAAATAAAGCGGAGGAAGTAAATAATGTGTTTTAATATTTTATTTGCACAAAACGTGGCTTGGACAGTGCCACATTATGAATCATTAAAGGGCTCCGCTAATGGCCTTCCCCCACTCGCGGCCGATTTGCCAAATCCATGTGCCCCTCGAAGCTTATATTTTGCCAATATTTGGACATTACTTTGTAATTTACAACCTGAATAAAGGGAACGTAGCGAATGTGAATATGTGTGGTGTCGAGTTAATGTTTAGATAGGTAATAAGTTCTAAAATGCATAATCATATACAAGCAATTCATGATGTTAATGAGCGTAAATTGCCGTTAATTATTGGTTTATTTACAAAGAAATGTTTTCGAAATGGGTGATTCTTGAAAGGATTAATTTACATCGTCCGACAAAATTTAAATAATTTACCTTATTTATTTTTTTCGTTCCATTACCAACTGAACATTTTTGTTCAAGATAAGTAAAATTAGCTGTAAAAAAAACAAATATCTGAAATATCATTACTCTGGTTCATCCATTCGATATTTTGTGAACAAACTGCCCCAAAAAGAACAAGTTATGGATTGAAATCAACTATAGTATTGATTTTAATCGTTAACATACCTATGAGTTATCGATAAGTTTTTTTTTGTAGAATTTCTTCAAAATGTTTACTTGCACTACCCAATTTAAACGTCTGCTGACCCGTTGGACGCGCCATGCCTGAGCGTCAGGAACGCTTCCAACGCCGCTGGGAGAGAACGCGACTCGTCTAGATATATCATTTGGTTTACTGTGATATTTAGCACCCTGCATTTTCAGAAAAAAAAACCTGCAATTGATATAGCGTGTTTAGTGAAAAGAATAATAAATATAATGAATGAGTGCATTATGTTGATTATTCTTATATTAATAACAGTCTGGGCATAATCGACATGGTTCTCATTCCCTTGCATTCTTGAGTTGGGTTACCATTGTAGTTTACTTAAGTTTTCTGCCAAAAACAAAATTTTGGCGTCGTGCTTATGATTAAATTAAATTTCACATTTTTTAGAAAAACTTATTCAGATAGACGACTACAACCTGTTAAAACGAAAGTAAATAAAAAAAACATGGTGTACACGCACCTAAGATTTTTTTTTAATCCAACGGTTATCAACGGAACCTTATTAATTAGTCTCCGCTGCTTGTCCGTATGGCTATCAGATGGCTCTAACTCTTGAACCGTAATAGGTAAACAGTTTAAATTTTCACGTAATAGTGTGTATAAGGGTCTATGCACGCCGCGTTTTTCATTCCATAGAGCAGTGTGCCTACCATGAGCTGAGTTTACGATCGACGCTAGCGAGTATCTGGTATTGAGAGTCAGTACACCTCTCTCGCACGCGCCAATAGTGCGAAAGAGATAGACCGTCGTCGAGCGTTCGATACTCGCTCGTGCCGAACTCATGGTAGGCGCACAACATATTGAGTCGCCTGCATATGCGTTTGTATCGATATAAACGCGTGTCGACGGTGCGATTAAAAAACGTTTAGGAAGCCCTTAGTGTAGCCGCTATTTAAACAATACATAATGCAAACAAAATAAACTTTAAAAACCAGCCCAGCGTATGTCGGACCATATGTCTGTATGTCTGAGCATGCTCAGTGTAGGGTTCCGCAGCCATTACTACAAAAGAATGCACTACATATGAAATAAACACGATGTGAAAAAGTGTACTAGCAAAATAGCGTATCTTTATCGGACTTTCGTCCTTTTGTTGAGAACCGTAGTTTTCGTAAATCTCAAAGTGCTTTTAGAAAAACTATCGAAATATGTGCCACACATTTTTTTTTTTCTGTTATATGAATGGAGTTCCCCCCCTAGAAATATTTATTTTAGTAATTAAACTACTAATCTAAGTAGCGGCTTATACGAGGCACCTGTACTCCAAATTCCATCAATCTACATGTTATAGTTTTTTAGTAAAATTCCTGAGATATGCGGACGGACAACATAACGAAAATATAAGGGTTCCGTTTTTGCCATTTTGGCTATGGAGCCCTAAAAATCATGCGTGGGTTTGTACGGACCTATTCGTACTCGAATCTGACTCTGAATTGCCAAGTGATTTGATTTTGACATCGATTTAGTAAGTGCATCTGTAAAATTCCGAGCGCTGCAAATCGGCGCCCAGCATGCAGTGTGTGTACAAAGCTGAGTAGTTTTATTTCACGCCAGTGTTATATTTTGCCTACGAACGCTTTTTAATTCTCTGTTGTTTCACAAACTTTCGCCATTTCACGAGAAACTCACGTGTGACTATGAAACTATGATTAAGTACTGACATTTATTTCAGGCTTTAGTCAGCTCTTTTAAAATGTAATTTCTGTATAACTTTTCTTTTGCAATTTAACAATTTTTCACCAGTAACAACGCTGTTACTACTTAGATTAGCACGAGCGCGAGAGACACGTGTGTGTTGTATAAATAGCTCGTATGTGACCTTACACTGTTATATAGTTTTTTTGTAGTACCCTACAAATTTATCTTTACATTTTTACTTAAACAAGCATTAAAAATGCGGTTAGTAGTCGACACAAAACTGAAGATTAAACTCAAATGTACTGTCACAAAGTTAACAGGTTAAATGTTACTTAAATATAACTTAAGTTACTTTTAACCGTACGATGAAATGCAAAATGCCCATGTACTACTTCACTAGCGAAATAAATGTATGCATTTTTAACCAGCGATGGAAAAGATGAGCATTTTAAGTTTGACGTTTGTATCTGTGTGTCTGTCTGTGGCATCGTAGCCAAACGTGTCGTTCAAATAGCTAAGAATTTGAACCACACGCTCAGATTTGACGACCGGTTTGGCTCAGTGGGAGTAACGTTGCCTGCGAAGCTGAGGTCCTGGGTTCAAATCCCGGTAAGGGCAAATATTTGTGTGATGAGCATAAATATTTGTTCCTGAGTCTTGGATGTTTTCTATGTATATAAGTAATATATCTATTAAATATATCGTCGTCTAGTACCCGTACCACAAGCCATATTGAGCTTACCATGGGACTAGTTCGATTTGTGTAAAAATTGTCCCGTTATATTTATTTATTTATTTATTTATTTATGGTTGCACAACGGCCAACGAAACAGGCGGTCTTGGATTTCAATCCCGGCCAGGGCGAGTGGTAGTGTGATGAGGGAGCCCGAATGTTTGATCGTGGGTCTTGGATATTTTCAAGATATTTAAATATTATAATTTATCTATATATTATGTATATCGTCACCTGGTACACACATAAGCTATGCTTAATTTGGGATTAAGTCAATTTCCGCAAGATTGTCCCTGATATTTTTTTACTAAATATAATTGGTTAAAACTTTTGAATATTATCAGTTTTTGTCGAGATGCGTTGGCGGTTGAACGATTGTTTGTTCCTTTAAAAATCAAACATTAACAGTTGTAGTGTACATTGTACAAATTTACAGTTACTACACAGACAACAGTAGAAACACATTAAATTCTGTTATCTGCTGGACGACAAATTGACAATATCTTCATAAGTCACGTTTACCTACGTCATTGCCACATAGATAAACACTACTATTTACTTCGTTTGTATTTGTACTGTAAATAAATGTCTGTTTTCTGCTTTTTACGTTCAAAATCCAACAATCTTCTCAGCGTTCTACGCGAACCTTGTGCAAATACGAGTAGGTACATAGTTATTACCAGTGATCGTAATTTTTATTGTTTGTATTGCGCTATAGACGTGGAAAATACTAATTTAAACAATAAAAAATAGTTAATATTGTCGACAGCAACCCTAATCTATCGTTTCCGTTGACTGTTGAAATTTGCCACACTTATGGAACTCTACCATGATCACTGCACCAAAAATGCTACTTTTACGATCACTGGTTATTACACAGCTAGCAGTATAGATGCAAGAGTCTCTTTCTGTCCATCTATAAGGATGTGGGGAATATATTCATAAGTAACGAACACGTTATTACTGCACAAATAGGGTACTTGACTGACAAATCAAATCAGTTTCTTTTTATGAACTGTCAAAACGGTCAGAAAGTATGAAGTTTAAAGGAAAAAGGTTTATTACGTCGTAATTCTATGCGGTCAAATTGCCTCCCTATTTTTAGTTTTCGATCATTTTATAATCGCCAAAAGCTTAAAAATAAGTATTCATTAATGTTTTCTACGTATTTGCAGAAATAACATTGAACTGCAAGCGTGGCATCATTTATGTTGACTACAGAAAAGTATCCAATTAACACCAGCGAATATAACTATGCTCTGAATAAACTATGTATCTTTAAACTGTTCCTTTTTGCTCTAAACTACATAAATATCTGCAGTATCCTTTCAAAATCCAACTATATTTCCAGCCCTGTTTGCGAACCTTGTCCAAATACGAGTAGGTAGTATGTATACATATGTAGCTAGAAGTATAGACAGAAGAGCCTCGCTCTATCCATCAGACGATAGCGAACACGTTATGCATAAATTAACACCAGCAAATATACCTATGCTCTGAATATAACTTTATCTTTAAACTGTTCGTTGTAGCTCTAAACTATATAAATACCTGCATTTATCCTTTCAAAATACAACAATATTCCCAGCCCTGTTTGCGAACCTACAAATACGAGTAGGTAATACATAGCTAGCTGTATAGACAGAAAAGCCTCTCTCTATCCATTGGACGATAGCGAACACGCTATTACTGCATAAATTAGCACCGGAGAATATAACTACGCTCTGAATATAACTACGTACGAGTATCTTTCAACTGTTCATTTTAGCTCTCAACTACATTAATATCTGCATTTTTGCTTCAAAATCCAACAATCTTCCCAGCCCTGTTTGCGAACCTTGTACAAATACACAGTAACTACACAGCTAGCAGTATAGACACAAGGGTCCCAGGCCGTCAGCGCGAGGGCGCTCGTCTGAAGAGGCAGCGTAATTAGAAGACGCTGCAAACACTGGGGTGAAAGCAAAAGAACTGACACACTCAATTTGTATGGGTAATGGAAAGGAAGTTATGGGGGCGTAGTGAATAGGGGAGAGCTTTTGTTGTTTACTCGTGTTGTGTGATACGTCTGTTATAACTGCGGTCATCAGATTAGTTGAGGTTTAATGAAGATTATACAGTCGTAATGTTTGGTTTATGGATATTGGTTTTATAGCTTAGTATAATCGCTTGCTTATCGGATCGTTTGTAGTGATTACAAGTTCATATTGAGTAATTATACAATTACAGCCATTGAATACCGGTCATCTTTACCTACTCATAAAGTTGTAAAAATGAAATGTCTGTAACATTGAAGATATTTACAAAAAAAAATTGTACTGGACTATTTGGTGGTCACTGAATCGAAAAATATTTTCTTTGGATTTTTTGTATGTGTCGTCGTGGCTTCATCATGGCAAATCGGCTAAATGGTTATGATACTTTTTCCCGACTACGCTATCGAAAAAAAGAGGGCATATGACTTTTTCTCCTCCGCAAACGAAATTGCGAGCACCTTTTAGTATCTTTATATAAATAAACAGACATTAATTATGGGTATCTTGCTTTTTGGATTTTAATGATTTATACATTTCTTGTTCAATATCGTTACCTAGTATATTTCTTTTTTCTTGGTATAATGTAGCTTCTTTGACTTCATTTTTAACATAAACTGATACTATATGTTAGACAGTGAAAAGAGGTACTTTTTATCTAGGAAAAATAAACAGTTTACGAAAGAAGTCAATGTTTGCCATGCGGGTGACGTTGTAGAAACATCGATTTAAATACATGAGTGTCTAAAGCGAATTTGTCATAAACTCTTAACTTGTGTCAATAATTTGATGTCTTAAAATAGGAAAATATTGCTTCTAATGTAAATTGACCTTGAAAATTAAGATGAAGCTTTGCCTAGAAAACGCCTATTCACCCTATATTAAATAATTTAAACATACACGTTCACTGTCATTAAAGAAAATGATTTCACTTTGTTACAATTTCAACTGTGTGGGTTGGGGGTTATGACTCCATAGTGACGTAGCTTGGATTCGTGGCAAGCAGTTGCGTGACTCATCACTGGGGGTAACGGATAGGGCATATGCATACTTTTATCACCATGATTTTCGTAGCGTAGCGTAGCCGATGACATAAGAAAATGCGTATGGAGCGTAAACTTGCTACGTGCAGAGCGCCTCACGCTAGTGAAAGTGTTAAAGAAAGCTAATGCTAATATTCTCATTGACAAAAAGCAACCAATCCCACCCAGTACCTCATCAACCGAGTTTGAAAATGTAAGTTTGCCAATCTTTAGCGTTTTTAAGGCGTTTACTTTTCGTCCTTGCGTCTCAGCAATATTCAGAATTAACTTTTTATAAAACCAAAAGACAGTCTCTAAGCAAAGTTTATTTTGGTCGAAGTTATCACGTCTTGTCTTTCCGTTGTGGCGATAATCATAAGACAACAATGACTTTTTAAGCGAGCGGTCAAAACGCTCGGAGATTCGCCCAAGTGTGTATTAAACACTTCCGCTGCACTGCCAAGCTTTTCGTAGCACTACGCACTTTCCTCTACATACGGGGAAACGCATGGTATCGGCTACGCGTCTACGAGCAGACCGACCGCTACGCGGGTCCTTGGCAGTGAATGTGTTTAGAGAATATTCAAGAACCAAGTAGCGAAGTCCCTCTCCCTTTAGTTGTTCCTTTTGAAGCACCCGGACGGTGTCCAATTTCCTGGCACTATACACTTACTGGCTCAAACGGCGCGATATATACACCGTGAGAAACAACACGTCTTAGAAGCAACAAACTTCACTAAGAGGCGCGGAGGTCCAAGTTAGTATAAGCCGGAAATCTCTTAAAGCCGTCAAAGTAATCTGTAAGACTTACAGCAAAGGTCCCGGAATGAGGCCAAATGAACTGGAGTAATCAAAAAACCGTGTTACGCTTTATGACTATTGTTATATTTTACGGGGATCTAAAAGCCTTTTTGGTTTAAATGGATTCCTTGTTACTGGAAAAAGGCCGTGTTTTACCGAATTTGAAGTCGTTGCTAAAAATATTGAGAAAATTCACGTTGCTTTCCATATTTTATTAATTCATCTTTTTCGGAGCACCATTATATTTTAGTGCAAGTGTTTTCTAAAGCATAATTCTCACTGTAAGGAGTAAGGACTTTAGCTGTAATTAGTTATAGGGGCTACAAATTGTTGTCAGTTTCAATATCAGCCGCATTTATTTTATTTTCTATGCATGGTTTTAACCGGCTTCAAGAAAAGCTGGAAGTTCAACGTTACTAATTCTTTTGGTAATTATTGCGCCACTTAAGAAGTTTCATGATTTTGTTTTTTTTTTGTTGTAATAGGTACATAAGGTGTACACATATATTGCACATAGATCTATTCAGGATAGATTTTTAATCACTTAGCATATTTTTAGCTTTCAAGAAAAGAGCGTACTCCCACCTGAAAGGCTGGCAACGCACTTGTGACTCCTCCGGTGATGCAAGTGCCTATGGGTGACGGTGACCGCTTACCATCAGGCGACCCGTCTGCTCGTTTACCTCCTATGTAATTTTTTTATAGTTCTCGGTTTTCTAACTATTATTCAACGCAATATATTTAATAGAACAAGAAAGACATTGCTGTTTGGAGACCATTTTTGGTGCACATCTCTCTTTTGTATTGTATTACAGAATACAGAATTTATTGGTAAAAAAGCAATACAATTTTACAAGTCATTATCATTAAATTCATACACCCTTAGTGGTTCATTTTAAATCTAATTTAATCAATTATTTAATTTTGTTACACCATTATATATTATCATATTTCATAATTAATTAAATGTCCATGTGATGGGTCAGCGATCTGTTGCCATGAACTCATCAATGCTGTAATAGGCTCGGTCCATAAGCAGTGATTTTAATTTGCTTTTAAACAGGACGTCACTTTCAGCGTCCTGTATGTCAGGCTGTACGGCGTTGTAAATTGTATGTTTTGTCATCGTTTATTTGTTATACGAGTAATGTGTTAAACTGAATAAAAGTTTATTCCATTATATTCTAACAATTTTTTTTATGGCTTTATTCTTTAAAGATGCTGGTTTTTTGTAGCTTATATTCGTGACCTCGTTGTTATATAAAATAAACGAAGCCTAAAACATACTCGGCTAGTACATCGCTGAAAAACTGTTTGTTTGCGGATACATTTTGAAAAGTTGAAGCGCAGGAATTACACAATTTAATTCCACTATCCTCGTTCTACGAAATGAAACTCCAGACATCCAGTCCTGCGAGCCACTTAATCCCACTATTGTATTTTCTAAGCGCTACATTATGTGCTTCTAAAAAAATACACACCAAAACTTTCACCTGTTATTAAGCTGTAACAATTAAGTTTATTATGTTTTAATCTATGACCTGATCTATCTGCGTGCCGAGTTTTATCTATATCCGTTCGATTGTTAATCTGTTATTGAGAAACAAACGTCTTGTGAGGTTTCACATCTATACTATTATAAAGTTGTAAAAATGAAATGTCCATAGATTGAATATATTTTCAAAAAAATATTGTAACAGACTATTTAGAGGTCACTAATACGAAAAATATATATTTTGGATTTTTTGTATGTTTGAATTTATTGTTGTGGCTTCATGGCGCCAAATCGACTCAACGGATTTCAAAAATTTTTCGTACATGAGTAGCTGAGTATCTCCAAATGGTTATAGGATACTTTTTACCCCACTACGCTGAAGAAAGAAAGAGGTGTTATGACTTTTTGTCCTCCGCGAACGAAGTTGCTGGCGCCTTCTAGTTTATAATCTTAGTAGGATAGTGGGATAGAAAAGAGATTAATTATGCATGTAGTAGTAAAGTGTATTACTATTATTTAAATGTAACATACAAAAAATATCACCTATATTTTCAATAAGAATGGTTATGATTCCATAGTAATCCGTAGCTGTTACAACACTATACCCCCAAAGGAAGAAGTGATATGCGTGCTGCTGTAGATTCCACCCAATTCAGATCATGTGGGCTTCTTTAGAATATTTTCCTTGTAACATGCTCATCTTATCTTATCCACAGGAGAAGGTAGAAATATCTTACAGTTATTTCCAAATTCGTGCGGTAACGCTTACTGAACCCAACACTTCGCAGCAACATTACCTTTAGCCATTCCCCGCCCTTTTACCCTATTAGGCAGGCTAGTCAACAGATTTATTTGGACAATTAGTTCGAAACAAATCGTCAAAGGTCGAGATCAAAGCTGTCCACGACACACCTGCAGGGCCGCTCATGGGCCTCGCCCACTCCCGTATACAAAGTCCCGGATAGGACTATATTAGCTGTTAGTGTAATGTATGGGGATTAATGTGTGTTGGATTAACTTTTACCCGCTTAGTGGCGAGGTATTTCTCTGTCTCTGGAACTTTCAGTACCTTTGATAAAATGTTGTCGTCCCTAAAATACGTATGCGAAATGTCTTATTTATTTAAGCGATATTGAAATATGACGTGAAAAAAAAGGATATTTTATTGATACTCAAAAACTACTTATGCTATCTATTTGAAATTTGGAATATTTAAAAACATGGTCAGCCCACATGTATTGCGAAGGAAACATTATAAAATATACTTTCATTTTCTAAAAACACGACCAATATGAGGGAAGGCAATAATTAAAAGTCTAGTCACTAGGTCAAAAAGGCTATCATATGAAAGGGCTTCTGTACATTTTTGAACAATTTTTTTAATTTTTTTATTGTGCCTAAATTTCGTTTTATTAAGGAAAATGTGGCAAAAAATCCCACCCTCCCCATTATCTCCGAAGTTTACCAAACAAAATATCTGGAATTTTCTGGAATTATGTAATTTGTAAAGGATAGAAGGTTTATCAAACTTAATTGAGTGGTTTGGTTTGTCAATGACATGTTCACAGACTGCACAGACCTATTACACCGACAGTGCTTGACATCTGCTATGTGCTCCTTCGCCTGGGTTGATACACTGCGTTTCGTTTGACCAATGTATGAAAGAAACCGCTCATTTAAGTTTGATGTACCTTCTATCCTTGCCAAAGAAAACATATATTTTCCCAGAATGCTACGCGACGCTATTGAGATTAAAAAGCATCCTAATTTCAATAGAGAAGATGGATTGTCGCTACCACCAGCTTGGGATCCTGTAATACATCTCATCAAGGAACAAGCGAGACACAGGACTGCAAAACCTTGATTTCCGAACGGTGTAAAATATCTTATGTGTTTAAAAAGTAGTTTAATAGTCTCTGTTTTTTAAATATTATAATTAGTAATGAGGTAGCCTGGGAGTTTTTCTTTGCAGCGTTTCTTTTCTCCTCAGTACGCCTCATTTGTGAAATGCTGCTTGGTAAATTATTAGAATAAAATAATTAAGCCCTTCTGGCACATGTGAAACTGTCTTTACAGCTTAGGCCCATCTGGCGTGTATGTACACCTTTATTTGTTTTTTCAAAAATGGGTAGTTTGCACAAATTGTAATTTTGACAGAGTAAAATACATCTTTTCTCAGTCCACCCGTGACCATGGAAAACTGAAAAGCTTCCGAAACGTCGGGAACTAAAATGAGATAATGTACGCGATATAATTCGTTAAATTGTTTTATTTCAATGAGTAACAATCGTGGAAACAGAAGAAAATATTAGGGAGTACTTCCTAAAAATTTGCGCCACGGCTTATCGCGCCAATAAGCCTAGTGGTGACTCTCCTTGCGTCGGTTTTCTTATTGCTGAGGGTCGTGGTCATCTTCTCGGAACAGTCTCTCTCGGATGATGCGCTGCCATTTGTTTCTGTCAGTCGCCGTGATGTCCATTGGTGACCATTTTAATGCTATTTGTGTCCATATTGTTTTTATAATGTCGTATACTCCAAGAGACTAGGGGCATTTCAACTACTACTATAAAAATTATTGTCACGTACTGCTTAATAAGAATAGCATTACTTTATTTTGTAGTATCTTTGCAAATACTAATTGCTTTTAATTTTTGTTACCTTCCAGTAATAAACAATAACATTAATTATCATCTTTGAATAACTATTGTTTTAATTTTATAATTTATTTTTTAAGAATCATTTTGTGCTTTACTGTACATTCGGATTGTGAATATGTAAAATAGATTATGTAAGTCCTATTTTGCCACTGGGAATCCTAATTCAGGCTTATAAGTACTTGTATCTACCGTAAATTGTTTGTTTTTAGTTCGCCTATAGTTATCATTATTGTAAAATAAGTTTTTCAATAAAATGTATTATTTATTATTATTATCACCTCGTCGAAAGCGTCGCATTTTAGTATTTTTTTTTATTGATGACCCAATAAATTAACATGGGGTAAACTCTATGTCGAGTATCGAAACGACACTTTCTAAGTCTACTCACGATTATGATCAACTTTTAGTGTATAACATAGGTATATATAACAAACTGTGAGATTCAATAATACCTAGCAATATACCGATATAGATACACAGGCACTCTTTAAAAGCAAAGTTGTCTGCAAAGTTGCGACACCTACTGAAAAATACAAGGGATTGCAACTAGCGAAAGTAAGTTTATTTACTTAGGGCTGGCCGCTTAGGTGCTAGGGGACGGCAAACTTAGCTAATAGGTGTGGAAACAGCCGCCTGTAATGTTTTACTTAATAATTCGGGCACTAAGTTAACCATTATTCACTTTGATAATTATTACATAGTTACTTAATATTTTAAAATGCGTTCAGTGCGTTAATGTGCATGGCCATTTTCACAAAAAAATGTTCTCTGGTGATGATTCTGAGTAAAATCAGCCCAAAGAGGGGGTGAGGGGATACCGTTGTTTTGTGTCTAGTTTGAAGAAAGAAAGAAATATTTTTTTATTTGCAAAAATGTAGTGGTATGTGGAGTTGAAATGGTGTTAAGCGCGTACATTTTGGTTAATGAAGCATGCAAACATTATTAATGTCATATTTATTTCCTTATTATTTCATTAGTAGAATAATATTGAATAAAGTAAGATATATATACATATTAGTTATTTGTTGGTTCTAAATAATCTTTAATAGTATAGTAACATTTATCATAGTAAAATTTATGGAGTTTATGTTTAAATTCAGGCATGTCAGCGTTCCTTATTTCTATAGGCAAATTGTTAAAGATTTTTATCGTCATATTCCTCTTAAAATAAGGGGTAACGGGGTGAAAAGTAGTTTTAATTATAATAGACGAACATATGTTAAATTAGTGTTTTCCACGGCTTAGCCTCCGGATAAAAATTTGGCAATGTTTTGTTTGGTCAATATTTGCAACATTTTGGGGTATATCCAAATTTATTTTAATTTATTTATATCTTTGTGAGACCATGCACGTTGCGACGTCTGAAACGTCTGAAAATTATCAATGCAAAGTAACTCTGTTTGTCTGTTGCCTTTTGGCGCTTAAATTATCGTAAAAGTATGGAGGTAGTTTCAAACCCTGACAACATAGGGTAACATTTATCACGGAAATAATTCCTTAGCGGGTTGAAAATGCAGCAGTAGTATGGAGAATTTTGGTTACGTGGGCCACGGCTAAATGCTCGTAGATTATAAATCATCCGTCAATCTCGCACTTACATATTTGCCAAAAAGTGACGGCTGCCTTATCATTTATATATCGCGCGATAAATGGAATCAATATAGGCCCTGGAAAGATGGAAGAGTCTGAAGAGGGTGGCCTTGGCGAGGGTATCTTGATGACCAAATTGCAGCGATACAGAAAAAAAACAGGTGTGGAGTAGGTACCTCGGATGGAAGTTAATGAAGCGAAAGCCGTGTTTAAGGACTTTAAAAGCTGGCATTCTGGCTCTGCCTACCCCAGTCGGATACAGGCGTGAGTATAGGTAGACTGTATGTATGAACAACAACCGATATACCACAAGAACACCGGTGTATTTAGAAATTTTGTTATTCAGAAATACTAGAGTCTGTGCGGAAAGAGAAGAGCCGTGGCAGAAACGGGAACTAAAATTATGAATTTTATACGGCAATCGAACCTTAGACACCTGTTTTATCTCATTGAGTATTTTTATATTCAAAAACTACAAGGTTTATGTATAAAATAATGTCGAAACGTGGTAAAACCGTGCATAGTTCAATAAGAGAACATTTATTTGATACTATTAGGTTTTGTCAGCGGGAAAAAAACGACTAAAAGCCCTACTATCGACTTAAAAAAGTCACAGAACGAGTGTCTGCTATGACGGGTATTTCAGTTGTATTTAAACTTTTCTCATTGCGCACAGACTTTAGCAGGAAAAGACAATGATGGAGATTTAAAATTATACCTTAGAATTATGAGTTTATTGATCTGGGTTACTTTGAGTAAAGCCTGCGATCCATTTGACCTACTTACTGCCACATACGAGTTCGATTGATTTTTACCTCTCAGTTTTGAATAAGTAAAGCAAATATTGAAATCCAACGATTTTGCGGATGTTGACTTGGTCTTTTACAGATTTACAAATCTTAAGGTTTTAGAAGTTTAAGACGCTTACACGATTTAAATATGCATCTATTTTCTCTATAACTTAACTTGCATCTTTTAACTTTCATCTTTTCATCTACAAGTTTTTGTGCACATATTGTAAAAAAATGTATTTTGATTTTTTTATTAAATTGCCAGGCATATCGTTTTACTTTCTGAGGGCCAGTGGTCGACGTAAAATACATTCTTGATTACCCTTAGAACCAGGCCTTTTTTGTAATAAAGAATGCTTGTCTCGCATATTTATTTCTGAGATTTGAAACGTTAATTATCTACTCGCCCTAAGTATGTATAGTGTAAGTATCGCTAATCATTGTATTTTTTTATGTTACAGGGGGCAGACGAGCAGAAGGATCACCTGATGGTAAGCGATCAACGTCGCCCATAGATACCTGTAACACCTGAAGAGCCACAAGTGCGTTGCCGGCCTTTCAGGTGGGAGTACGCTTTTTTCTTAAAGGCTTGAAGTAAGGAACGGAAAGGGGATCATAGGTACTCTCTAATAGAATATTGCAATCCTACCAAGTTTGGGCTCTTTAGAATTGTCTTGGTGAGAAGTTGATTGATGATTAATGAGAAGTACAGTCGCCTTGTCACTAAAATTACATTTTTGATATAAACTTAATTATATACTACACTAGCTTCTGCCCGCGACTTTGTCCGCCTTAAATTCGTGTATCGAGGATAAGGGTATTTTTCCAGGATAAAAAGTAGCCTATGTCCTTTCCCGGGACTCAAACTATTTCCATACCAAATTTCATCCAAATCGGATCAGCGGTTTAAGCGTGCAGAGGTAACAGACAGACAGACAGACAGACAGAAAGACAGACGGACACACTTTCGCATTTATAATATTAGTATGGATATTAGTATGGATTTAACGCATTTGACAGCAACGCACACATGCGATTAAGCTCATAAAAATGTATTCCTTGGGGTTGTGGCTCGACAGTGAATGCGTTAATAGCAAGTATATTATAAGAGATCGCAAACTTACCACGCATAATGCTACCAATATCTGACACAATCTAAATTTAGACCCTCTCAGTCGGGTCTAGTAAGGCAAGATCGGGCCACTTGGATCTGAGCGGTGCGGGTCGTGGCGGGAAAAATCGAGAGTCATTTGTTTTGATCCCGAAACCTCGCTTTAACTGATCGTGAGCTTTAATGGGGCTATATCTTGAGATAGTTCATTCATATAGAGAAAAATCTTAAAGCCGAATATTTTTATACGAATAAATGGAGCAAAAATCACTAGGAGGTTTTTGGTATATAGTTTTTTTTTTTTGCATTTTAATAAATCTGTTATTGATAATACTTTTCTGTTTTTCACGATCATACGTATTGGACACTTTGACAAGTGTGTCGACCAGCGGTTAGTAAGTGGAAACTACTGTTAAGAAGGGCTTAACATATCAATTATAATATTTAACCACCTGAGGTGTGGCGTTACTCATATTTAAAGGAAACACACATACATACATACATACAATCACGCCTTTTTCCCAATACGGGGTAGGCAGAGACTACCTCCTTCCACTTGCTACGGTCCTTGCATACAACTGCCGCTTCATCAACATTCATTAATCTCTTCATTTTGTGCGGTCACAACCCTTTCGATTTGTGTCATTCACACACAGAATATCAATATTTCTCTCTTACAGAAAAAGGTGGCTATAAGCCTTTCCTTGGGCAACCCGGTTGGAATCGGCTTATATGAACGCCACGCCACTGCTAACGACCCTCTTGGCAGTATATCATCAACCAGATAATGCATATTGGTTCTTACTTGACAAAGAAATGCATAATAGTATTGAGTAGTATCGTGTACATTGTAGATAAGAATAAAGTATTCTATACATATCCAACTATCTTGTAGATAAAAGAGCTTTTTCATTCATATACAAGTAATGTCCAATATCGTATCACAGCGACGGGCAAAATGTTAAAAAGAGATTGATAACAATCGCGGAAAACCTCTGGTCCGGTCAAGCCGAACATTCCTTCCCTTTTCAACCTGTTCCTTTCCCGCTGACAGCCTCAGTCCTTCTACTCCCCAAACCTAATACGACACATGTTTGACTAAAATCTAATGCACTTAAGACTTTTTCAACTAGACCAGTAGATCTATCGAACGGTTACTAACCGTCGAAGGGAAACTTAAGCCAAACAACTATCAACCGTATACAAATGAGATAAAGAAGATTAGACGTGTCAGATTAAGATTGACGCTACATACTAAGCTGAATATAACCATCACAGAGGATATAAAATTTCGATTGCTTACATAATACCGGCAATCTTATTCTGAAGAGGTCTGTAAGGGAATTTGTCGAGACTGTTTGAGGAAACTGGGTTTTCAACTCGCATGTAAGATAGTAGTTAAGGTTGTTATGATTTGGAACATGTTTAGACTTGTTCGATTCGAGGGGCATGATTTTGTGACGTGACCATTCAAAAAAAAGTTTTTGACGATATAAATAAAAATCGAAAACTTTACATTCGCGGAGATACTTTTAAGTAGGTATGTAACTGTTAACCAAATACTATACAAATATTATAAAATAAGGTTCAGATTTAGGATTGAACTCTATTTATACTTGAAATAAGACAGGTGACAGATAACTAGAGCTACCAAAAGCAAGTGCGTAGGTAACTTTGCCAGCGGATGAGAAAAAATAATAACCCGCCTTTTTTCATCGTTCGCGCCCGATACACTCTGGCTCGTACGCGCTGCGACTAAGATCAAAACAGAGCGTCTTCTGTTCTTGTACTATTATTTATTCTGTGTTGAGCCTACTAGTCCTTTGCGCTAGTATCGACTTTATGGTTCTCGGTCGGATCGTCTCATTTTGGGTGTGATCCGTCAGAGAATTTCAGAGCATAGCCTTTCTCATTATTCTCCATAGCTCGGTGAGTGACCTTAAATTAGTATACTAATCGCACCATCAATGTATATGTTATAACTGATATGCCAACCTCATTAAAAACTTCTGTAGTCTATTACTTTATACTTTCTGATATGGCTTGTCAATTAGAGTCGATTGGCACTGCAGAAAGATTCCTACAGAGACTCATTCAGCGGCGCCTGTATTCTGGAATTCGACATCAAAGTGTTTCGCTTCGGGCATTTTCATTGCAACCATTTCATTTTTGGGCGGCGTTTGAATAATGTACGCTCGCGCCCGGCGTGCGTGCCAAACGCTACCTGTCTCCATACTAACTACAAATAAGATACGGAATTAAGAAAATCAAACTATAAGTAAAAGGAAGACTATGATAAAAAAGAAAACCTCCGACACATGTAGAAAAATGCTGATATTTTCATACGGCTGAACCAATTTTCTTGGATCAAATTAAGAACACTCGGGTTGAATTATCACAACACAATAAAACGGGGCTAATCTATAGCTAAAAATTATGTCTCAATGGTCGTCTAGGTGTTGTTGTAAGAAACTTCTGTGAGATATTTCGTATTTTTAATATCATCAGCATGCTTTGTGCTGTCGCTTACGTAGGTACAATTAATTGGATAGATTGATACACAATTTTTGCGCCTCTCACAGAGCAACGGATGCTAAATACTTAGTTTTCTTTGTTTTAAACATTCTCATCATTCTGCCATCTCCTTATTAAAAAAATTAATTGGAAGTTGTTCTTTCGTGAAATTGAACTTACATCGTTAGTCGTCACAAATCTCGAACGTACTTAGCAATCGAATAATTATTAATTAGGTTAATTAATTATGAGAATCATATCCGTTTCATCGTACGTTTACTTTGTAAAGCTTCTATATTATGGTCCAAGTCTTATGAGTAAATTTGAAAATATTAATTCCATTTTAGCGCTTCTACGTCTGTTTTAAAGAAATTTACTATTACATAAATATACTTTTAATATTAGAAGTAGTCATTTAATGGGTGAATCAACTTTTAGAGACACACTTTGGACGTCTCTGCCGTTACCAAAAATGTCTCTGAAGTTGTCAAGAAACTCGTAAGAACGAGTATAATATGATATTATCTGCTTATTATGTTTAACAGACGGGACATTGCAGTGTGTGCAATAAAGTATTGTATTGTATCTTTAATAACTACTATCTAATAACGCTGATGTTTAAAAATGCTAGTTCGACGACGTGGCATTTGCGTTGCCTGCCGCGCGAGGTTTAACCAAACTTTGGCCTATTTTTCAGAAGCATCTAAACCACATTAAAAGCAGCTACAATACCTGTCACAATGTATGCAGTTGACTGGAAAGACAAAAGTTTTATGATTCAAATATGTATATATAGCCTTATCACACTTAGCGAGTTCGCCGCGACTGATAATTGTATAGAAGAGACGCTCGCAACTCACTAGTGTGATAAAGCCCTTACTGTTTTGTTTAAAAAAGTAGGTATATTCATTTATGTCTGCATTTTAAATCATTACCAACATGAAAACTAGTTGCGGCAATACACAGTTAGATATATATGCATATACATTACATCACACAAAACACCCAGTGAATAATTGAATCTCGGCGACATGCGAAATTCACCGAAATTATTTTTGATAGAAATTGCTTGTGTAGAATTAGAGACCTATTTAATTATATGTATTTACAGACCACCTTCTGCTGATTTCCATACATTTGAATGCACTATGGGAAATGTCTTAAAAATAGCTTGTAAAGGCAAAAAACATGTTATAGTATGTGGAGACTTCAACGTTAATTTACTTGAATCGAATAGTAACACTGTGAAGTTGTTAAGTTTGTTTAAATCTTTTAACTTGGTCAATTTGTTTTTTGAGCCAGCCCGCGTGGGAATTAGTAGTGAACCCTGCCTAGATAATATTTCTTGTGATTGTAAATGCTTGGATAAGGCAATATTTAAGTCCTTTAGTTCAGATCATAGAGGTCAGAGAGCTTCTTTCCCAAACACTTTCCAAGAAATACCACAAACTATAACATACAGACCCATAACTAGTTATCGTGTAGAACTATTCAAAAATGAAGTTCATAATGATCTATGTATCCATTTCACATGATGACCTAAATTGTTTTACAAAAATTTATTTGGCATAAATATAAATAATTTTAATACTCATTTCAAAATGAAAACTATTTCTGGGTCAAAAACGAAGTTTAGTGAATGGGCTACTGTCGGCATTCATAGAAGTAGAAATAGGCTTTATGAATTATATGGAGAGAAAGAGGTAAACAAGGATACTGCTTTCCTGGACTATGTCAAAAATTATTCAAAAATATTTAAGAAGGTGTGCATAGCCGCTAAGGCAAATTATATTAGTTCTAAACTCAAAATGTCTGACAATAAAGTGAAAACTGTTTGGAATATTATTAATAGAGAAACTGGTAAAACAAAAACTCGCAATAGTCAAGTCAACATTATGACAGGAAATGGTCAGAACGATGTTGCCTCGGCATTCGAGGATTATTTTTCCAACATTGCAATTAATACTACAATATATCTTCAATCATCTGCGACCGAAGCCCATTTGTTACTTAATGTTAATTTTAACAAATGCAATGTAAGCTTTGAATTTAGTCAAGTAAATTCAATAGACGTTATTAAAATATTTAAGTCACTGAATTTATAGAAAACAGAGGATTTATGGGGAACTTCAGTAAAAATTGTTCATCATATCATAGACTCAATTGCACCCTATCTAGCCTTGATTTATAATAATTGCATATCAGAGGGCGTGTTTCCAGATCTTATGAAACTAAGTAAAGTCATACCTCTTTTTAAATCAGGTGACTTGAGTGACTTGACTAATTTCCGTCCGATATCTATACTACCTGTATTAAGTAAAGTTTTCGAAAAGTTAATGTTGATGGATCTGCTGGGACACTTCAATAGAAATAAACTGCTTAGTAGTAAACAGTTCGGTTTCACAAGGGGACGTTCCGCGGCTGATGCAGCATCTGTACTCATTAAATATATTTACAAGATCTGGGAGAAATCTTGTGATGCAATTGGAGTTTTTTGTGACCTTTCTAAGGCATTTGATTGCGTTGATCATGGAACACTCATTTTGAAATTAGAACATTATGGCCTGTCTATAAATGCCTTAAGCCTTATGTCTTCATATCTCAGCAATAGAACACAAACAGTTGTTGTAAATGGAACCCAATCCAGTGGAGCTGCAGTTAAGCTAGGAGTGCCACAGGGCTCTATCTTAGGGCCATTTCTATTTTTAGTTTATATAAATGACTTACCATCTATAGTAGAAAATCTTTGTGATATAGTACTATTTGCTGATGATACATCATTAATTTTCAAAGTTGACCGGAAAGCAACAGACTATGCCGAAATTAATAGTGTACTAGTTAAAGTACTTGACTGGTTTAATATTAATAATCTGGTGTTGAATGCTAAGAAAACGAAATGTGTTAGATTTGCTTTACCGAATGTTAGAGCAGTGGATTCTACTATATCGCTCAATAGTGAATGTTTAGAAATGGTGGATAGGGCATTATTCTTAGGTATAACACTGGACAAGAACTTGCAATGGAGTCCCCATTTAGCAGTACTTGCAGGTAAATTAAGTTCAGCAGCTTACGCTATTACAAAAATTAGACAATTGACCAATGTTGATACTGCTCGCTTAGTATATCATAGTTATTTTCATAGTATTATGTCATACGGTATTCTGGTTTGGGGCAAAGCAGCTGACATACAGACTATATTTGTGTTACAAAAAAGAGCGATTCGTTCTATATATAACTTGAACTCCCGTGACTCCTTAAGAGAACTTTTTAAAGACATCAATATATTAACCGTAGCGTCCCAATATATTTATGAGAATATTATTTATGTTATTAAGAACCTAGAGTTTTTTACTAAGAATTCAGATATCCACAATTTTAATACTAGAAATAAAAACAAAATCGCTATTAGAAAGTTCCGCGTTCGTAAAGTAGCCAAATCATTCGTAGGCCAATGTATACATTTTTATAATAAGCTACCAGATGATGCTTTGAAATTATCGTTTCCAGCTCTCAAAAAGTACTTAAAAGAGTCTCTAATGGCAATGGCTTATTATAGGGTAGAGGACTATTTAACAGACAAAAATGCATGGCCCAAAACAGAAATCAAATAATTTACTTTTACCGGGACACAGTTCTTATAAGGTGGCATATCAAACGTATGTAAGTTGTTTTAAATAAAAATCATTATTTAGCTTTTTTATATTCTAGATTTATTTTACTTTTTATAAGTTTTGATATGTTTCCTTGAAGAACTACGCATTGAGTTTATACTCAAAACATATATTTAGGTTAGGCTAAGCACGAATATTGTAATAGATATAAGAGTTATTTCGAAAAAATGACTGACTGTTGAGTTTGTTCGGCTTTCTTCTCTTCAGAGGTCTCCTCTTGGGAAACGCCGTAGAGTCAGACTTGTAAAGGGCCCTTGTGGCCTACTTACAGAATAAAGATCATTATTTCATTATTTAATGAATTCAACTCAGTGGCGCACTCGCCAGATGACTGAACAAACTTTCATACAATACAACCGCGAATGCTATACATATGCGCGTGTGAGAGGATGTTACGATTGGCGGCAACACATATGTTAGCTTGTTAGTGAGCGAAAAGCAAGTACCTAATGTGACAGTAAGCGTACCCAGATTAGAGAGAAAGTGACAGTAAATAAAAATGTACAAATATTTACTATGGCAGAGCGTATTCTTTAGCATTTGCGCTCAGCGTCACACGCGTCACAATGAGTGCGAACGTGTTAATTACTATGACCCCTTTTGGCTGGGATAACCGATTTAGGTTGTTTTCCTTAGTGCCTTTCATGTAATCTGTGTATTAAAAGGTTCTTGATTTTTTGTTATTAAAGCAAAAACGTCCGGGTAACATTCTCGCTCGAAGCATAAAGAATTTAAACTTATCGGTTTAGTAGAAACATTTCTTAACATTTTTCCTTTCGCCGTGTGACTGCGGGCCCGCGCTCGGCCGAGTTTGCGTGTCGCCGGCTTTTGTTTACATTCCATTTTATGTGAGTTTCAATAGCGCCCGAAGTAAGAAGTCTCGTCACTTGCGCTGCGGCTTGTCCATGGTATTCCCTGAAGACATTTAGGTATTTTATGGTCTGTGAACTCTAAAAGCATATTACTTCATACGTTAAGGTGTACAAAATATACAAGCTGGGCGTAATATTTTGTGATGATGAAGGATCGAGTTTAGTGTAGCTTCCTCATATTTATCATCATCCTCACCCTAAGGAACGCCACGTATACTTAGACAAACCGTCCAGCTAAGTAAGTTCAATTTGAAGAAAGAGGTCAGAGGAATTGTTTTTTCTTAAGAAAGGGGCATCCTTGTTCTATAAATTCTCATAGGCTTCCAAAGTGCTTGTCTTTCGGCTTAGATCGTCTGCGGCACCGTGGTAAGTACCGCACCGTGTCAACGTGAGACGATTGTTCAAATAAGATTTGTTTCCTCCCAGTAAGTGGTATGTTTTTCCT
The DNA here is from genome assembly GCA_905404275.2 of Hedya salicella. NCBI lineage: Eukaryota > Metazoa > Arthropoda > Insecta > Lepidoptera > Tortricidae > Hedya > Hedya salicella. The sequence goes on along the minus strand of FR990112.1, from coordinate 12,636,409 downwards.
TGAAGCTTTACGATGCAGGTATTACAGGTGCATCATAATTTAGTTAGATGATGGCCAACATTACTCACATATAGTACTTTCATTGCCTGTACATCGTCTACGGGAGTACTATGTGTATAATGGAACCTTCATAGCTGAGGACAGCATATTCATTGACTCAAATTTAAAGAAAAAGGTGGTCTTTTCTTGGGCAACCCGTTGAGAATCGGCTTATATGGACTCCAGGCCACTGTTACCTACACTCCATGGTGTCAACGGCAGGTCGCGAGCTTAGAGAACAAATGGAGATGCCATATGGATGCCAAAGTACCGGCGAAATCATGGATCGCTTTATACAATAAATTGACAGTGTGTGGGTGTTTTTCTGTTTAGAAGTGGTTTAGAATAGGTATTTTCGTAGTGTGCTGTACCTGTTTACCTCACCTCGGCTATAAAAGCATAAAAAATTAGTTCGGTAATGACACGGCTTGTAATCTTCATTGGTAAGTTAATAATTTGAGTTATTGAGAAGTTTAAAATGCATGTGCATTTGTGTACCTACCTATTTAATTAATTATTTAAATGAATTTTGCAATACCCGAACAGGGTTGCACTGTTACTGTATATAGTAGTCTCTTACCTATTATGTAATTGTAATAGTACTAAGCAACAATAAACAATAAGCCCAAAGTAACACACAAGTTGAATTAAAGCTTATACAGCCCTTATAACGCTCAAACTGGTTGTATAATAGCTGTATAAGCCCTTATACAGCTTGTGTACTACTTGGGAGGGCACGCGTGTTCAAATAAGATTTGTTTCCCCCGACGTGAGGGTTATGCTTTAACCGCGCCACTGTTTAACAATGCAGGTGCCAGATTTTATTTAACAAACAGCTGTGTTATGAATATTTCAACTTGTATACTTTGTACTCAACGTTTAAGTTTTATATTTATGATATACACTTTTGACAAAAAAAGCGTTTTCGTTGAGGATATCAAATTCAAATTCAAATTGTTTATTTGCTCAAATTGTGGTACATAGAGCTGGTACATAGATTTTTAGCACGGCACAATTTACCCGCAAGGGGCATGCAAAAGATGGACGTTACTTAATATGTAATACATATCAGTTATATTATTGCACTAGAAGGTGCATGCAAGTTCGTTCGTGCAGAAAGAAAAAGTTATAACCTTTGGCTTCAGCGTAAACTATAACCACAGATATAGACTTGCAAAAGTAAAAATACGCACCCTACTTTTTGCTCTTCACTTCTTAGAAATCGTCTTATATTTTGCTATCTGCTAGTTTCTTTCGATTTTACTTTGTTTGGTGCAACTCGATACTTGGAAACTTTCCTCCAACCAGTGTTAATCGCCGATGGCTTGCACAAGTCACGTTGCAGTCACAAAGCAAATTTTACAGATGATTCGTCTCGTTTAAAGAGTAATGTCAGAGTCCTCCCGTGACCATGGAAAGCTGGAAAGCTTCCGAAACGTCGGGAACTAAAATGAGATAATATACGCGATATAATCCGTTAAATTGTTTTATTTCAATGTCAGAATTAATAGAATTGGTCTAAAAGCACTGTAGTACGTAAAGTATTATGCCACATATTTGAAAACTAAAAGCTAGTAAGTAGTTGCCGACATAATAAACCAAACAGACAGACGGTGCTGTTTTATTATGTAGAGGAAGATATTTATTATTAATGATACGTGTTTAAATACAAAAATATTTTTTCAGTAAGAGTATCTACGTCATCTACGTGCAAATGTTTCAAACTCGTTTCATACTACAGAATAATCGGCACTAGACGAAAATGTTATTTAAGTTCCAAATGTTATATTAAATTTAATGCTTTGAGTTTTTTTTTAAAGACACAAATTTACACTAGGTGTTCCCAAACCTAGTTAACCCTTTCGAAGCCTATGACAACAAGTGTGCGTATTACTTAGACTGACTACGCAGTAGCACACGTACCGTTGCTGGGCCTCGAAAGGGTTAATAAAACGTAAGCTACAATTGGTTTATATTTAAGTACTAGAAGGTACTCGCATCTTCGTTCGTGGAGGAGAAAAAGTCACAACCCGTCTTTTTTTCTTCAGGGTTGTCGGGTAAAAAGTATTCTGTAACCATCTGGAGATACCCAGTTACCCGTGTACTAAAAATAATTTAAATCCGTTTATCCGATTTGGCGTGATGAAGCCACAACGACACATACGTAATTGGCCAATGTTAAACGCCGTGGATTTTGTCTCAATAAAATTAAAATAAAAACATGCGATAATACAAAAAAAAATGACCTCAAAATAGTCCGTTTCCATCTTTTTCTTATATCTTTAATGTACAGATATTTTATTTTTGTAACTTTGTAATAGTATAGCTCAGACTGACAGCTATTACAGGCTTGCCGTCCACGCATATCTGCTTCGGTGATTAACTGTGTTCTTATTCGCTGACTCCATATAATGCGCGATTAACCGCTCACTCGTGCACAGACTGCGTATTCTTGTCTGCAAATTTTTTTTTACCCTGTTACAACGTTGTAGGGTGTATTTTGGATCGACTCCCGTATTTAAATTTCGCTTGTGTAGTTTATTATTTGAAAATCATGATTTTTCTTCGTGGAATACTTCACTTGTTTCATTGTGTTCGATCCTAATGTAAATTCCATAGATTTTGTTTCTTTCACTAACCCAAATTTTTGAGGTGTTTTTACCCTGAGTTGGTAATGGAAAACAGTAATACCTACTTTTTAAGCTTTTAGCAGCGGCAACTACAGCTTTTAAGTGATATAAGAAAAACGTGTTCTTAATCTTACCATGGGTCTTTTTTCCTCTTTAATCATACAAATAAATAAGGTCAGTGTGCATAAATAATGAAATAATGAAATAATGATCTTTATTCTGTAAGTAGGCCACAAGGGCACTTTTACAAGTCTGACTCTACGGCGTTTCCCAAGAGGAGACCACTGAAGAGAAGAAAGCCGAAACAAACTCAACAGTCAGTCATTTTTTCGAAATAACTCTTATATCTATTACAATATTCGTGCTTAGCCTAACCTAAATATATGTTTTGAGTATAAACTCAATGCGTAGTTCTTCAAGGAAACATATCAAAACTTATAAAAGTAAAAAAAAAAAAAAAAATCTAGAATATAAAAAAGCAAAATAGTGATTTTGCTTTTTTATATTCTAGAAAACAACTTACATACGTTTGATATGCCACCTTATAAGAACCGTGTCCCGGTAGAAAGTAAATTATTTGGTTTCTGTTTTGGGCCATGCATTTTTGTCTGTTAAAAAAGCATACAAAAAAGAGGCATAAAAACGTACTTTTTTTTCATTTTTGGATATATGTATGTGAGTGCCCCTAGAAATATTTATTTTTGTTATTTCACTATCAAACTAAGTATCGGCTAGCTCAGGACACCCTGTACTCTAAATTTCATTAATGTATATTATACATCTTATAGTTTTTGGGTAAAATGCCTGTGACATTAGGACGGACATGACTGTCATCTCGTTGCTCTAGGTACCTACTTAAATAAATAGTATTCACATACAAGGTTTTTTTTAAATTATAATCCCGAGCAAGAGTCATGCTGGAAGCTAATATTAAATTATTATAATAAGACGTAATTTCAGAAAACAGTGCTACGTAACTTCAGCACCCTCAATGCTACGCCGTAGAGTGTTAACACATTTACGACCGGGATTTTCGTAGCGCTACGCACCTAGCCGATAACATACGAATTGCGTATGTAGCGAAAACTTAATATTTACGAGCAGAGCGCCCACCTAGCTGGTTCGCGGTCATGAAAGTATTAAAAGAACTAAGTACGGGTATTTGTAAATACCTGTTACTTTTTACATTCAAAGTACTTACTACGTTACTTACTACTAGGTGATTTCACAGTGTTTTTCTGCGGCTCCGCTCCTTCGGCTTGCAAGGGCGTTTTGTGTAGGTTGGGTATCCATCCATCAAGGTCTGTCATTTTTTCCTGGGTAAAATTAGTCTGTATCACTCTCTAGCCCAAGTTTCATCTGTATGAAAGCAATTGCGTGGACTCGTTGCTTCAATAAACCAACAATGTCATTTTGGCACCTTACGTAGGTAAAAGTGAGCAGGTATTGAAAACCTGAAATATTCATAGACTGTTGGAGGCACTGAAAAGTTTGGAAACTGAGGTTTTCTATTGGTTTTGTATATCTATAGCTACATATGCGATTCAATATCCAGTTAGTGGAAAATGGTTTGCCCGTTCATGCTGAAACCAATATTGGGCTGCCATGAAACCCTGTACAGAGTATGGTTTACCAAACGGCTAGTTTTAATTCACTTGAAATATAAAATATTTTGTAATTGGGTTATTGAACATTATAATTTTAATTTTGGAATAAACGAGTAGATAGATAGTTATTATGATAATTATTAGTCTGAGGCAACTCCCCCTGTAAAAAGAAATACCTACACAGTGGAAGTACGGAATAAACTATAGTACAAGTATAGAACGGCTCTCTGTTTTCATCTTAACACTGGCGTCACTGCGTACGAGCGAAGGAACAAGCTGCGCGTAAACGAGAGAAGTAGGTTTTGAAACCATAGCGCCGGCTTCACTTATTTTTATGGGAAAATGTTCTACTTAGGTACAGGTATATCATTTTATAATTTTTTAATAGTATACACCGACGACCGGTTTGACGACCGGTTTGGCTCAGTGGGAGTAACGTTGCCTGCGAAGCTGAGGTCCTGGGTTCAAATGGGGTAAGGGCAAATATTTGTGTGATGAGCATAAATATTTGTGCCCGAGTCTTGGATGTTTTCTTTGTATATAAGTAATATATCTATTAAATATATCGTCGTCTAGTACCCATAACACAAGCCTTATTGAGCTTACCATGGGGCTAGTTCGATTTGTGTGAAATTGTCCCGTAATATTTAGTTATTTATTTATAAAGTAATTTCAGTAACGTAACGCATGCATAAATCTTTGCATTAGATATCACCGATACAGCTTCTACCCTCTTTTTAGCAAAACAACAAAACTGTATGTTGATTTAATCTTCCTATTCCTTGAAGATAGCACTTTGAATCTTAACTGCCTACTTAGAATGTAATTCTCACGTTCTTTGGGGGAATAATATCAAGTAACCGTGCATATACAATAATTTTCCATAACTTTCAACTTATTCAGATACATATAAAACCGGCCATGTGTGAATCGGACTAGCGTACGTTGGTTCCCGTGTTCCGTACCATTGCACACAAAAAAAAATCGAGGAATACGTTTCTTGTATAGCTACTATATCCTCTTGTTTTTAACTTTATTTTTTTTATTATTTTTTGTTACTTGTTACCCGTGTATACTTGTTTATGGTTCAAAAGATATTAATACAACTCAAAACGATACCTACACATGAAAGACACTTTCTTGTCCTCATCCTATGTTTTGATTTAATTATATTTTTTACTATTTTATGTTGCAGTTACTTATAGTAAATACGTACACATTCAGTGAAAATGATTCATTCATTCAGATGTCTCCCTACTTCGGTTTAAGGGTCCCTGTGATTATTAGTAGCATTCCGTGTGGTGAATTCACATTTTGAACGAACAACTGTGTTTGTTAGTTTGTCACTTTGTTTTTTCTCGTGCAACAATGGAACAATCAGTGCAATGGACGTATTTTTTAAATACAACCGAATTGATAACCAACTCCTTTTTAGGGTTCCGTAGCCAAAATAGCAAAAACGGAACCCTTATAGATTAGTCATGTCTGTCTGTCTGTCTGTCTGTCTGTCCGTCCGTATGTCACAGGCATTTTACTCACAAACTATAAGATGTACATTGATGCAAATTTGGAGCATAGGTGTCGTGTGTTAACCGCTACGTAGTTTGATAGTTAAATAATAAAAATATATATTTATAGGGGGGGCACTCTATACATGTAACCGAAACTGAAAAAAAATATTTTCACCAAAAAATATTGGCACATATTTCGACAGTACTTCTAAAAACATTTTGAGGTTTCTAAAAAAAAAAATTGGTTTAGTGAATATTTTCCGAAATAATCGCTACGAAAGTAGCAAAAATTTGGTCCCCCCCATCTATTTTCTAAACGGTAAGTTGAAAAAATATGAAATAATTTACAAATATGAAACTTAATAAATTATTTCAACGGAAATTGTTTTCAACATGATCGGACATACCGTTTTTAAGTTATTGCCAAAAAACTGCGCTTCTCAGCAAAAGGACGTAAGTGCCGGGGAGATACGCTCTTTTGTTAGTGTTTTTTATTCATATCGTATTTTTTTTCATCTGTAGTGCATTTTTTTGTATAAACGGCTGCGGAACCCTTCATGGGCGAGTCCGACTCGCACTTGGCCGCTTTTTTTGGGAATTTGGGAGTCAGTTAAAATACATTTTATTCTGGAAAAGTCTATCGCTTTGACAGATAAGCAAAGATAGAGATCTACCTAGTAGGCAAAATCACGGGGAAATCTTGTGTTAAGTTTATTGAACAATGTACCCATGTAACACTCAAAAGCTAAACCCTTTTTTTGGTGAGAATGACTATTTGGGTCCGGTCCAGCCTGAGTCCTGGTGACAATGCAAATACTGCACCAACAAAGTTAGTACCGTTGTCGTTTGTTTTGTCATTATTTGTTTCGTCATTATTGTAATCGTTTATATAACATGACACAGTGTGACGAACACGTTAAGAACACAATGAAAGTATTAGTATAAATGTTCGGCAATATTGATTAAACTCAAATTTGTTGTACTTAAGATAAGCCACTGACGTGGTTTAGGCACATTTTAGTGATTAAAAACCCCACAGTAATTTTAGAGATACAAACAATGTGAATTTCTTAACATATTTTTCTATAAAAGAAGACTTGTCTTGATGGCAACTGCACTTGTTTTACCTTCTGTGACACGTATGCGTGGGTGGAGGCGACAGAAAACTTACCTAAAACAAAAGAAAAGAATTTTATATTAAATTATTCACATAAGTATTTACACCGCCTCAAATTAGTTCAAACACACTTGTTTCTATACTGATCTTTACGATTCTGAATTATTACTTTTTCTAAATCACATATTTTGACCATTTTAATTATGCATAGCATATTTGCGATTGTGCGAGCCGCGTGTGATACATTTGAAGCTAGTAAATAAAGTTAAAGGTGGCGTTATTCCGAATCCTTTCTTGTAAATAGTCTCGTTCTTGTATAAGTATTGCTTTCATAAAACATGTTTTATATACTGCTAACCATTCGTACATTATTTTGAAATTATTTTTTATTTTGTTCCAACTTATAGTACACGGTGTATTGTCCCACTTCTGGACAAAAGCCCTCCCCTATCTCTGTCCACATCTCCTCATCAGGTTATTAAAAAATAATGAGTGTCCAAATCTTGTATTGTAAACAAAATTAATTATGTAAAAAAAGGCAAGCGGTGTCACTTTTTGGGACTAACAAGTAGAAGTGTATTGCGTATAAACCATACTTAGTATGAATTGCATAAAGAGGCTAAAACATTCACTCCATTTTAATAAAAAAGTGGGTCTTATAAATTATTTTATGATCTTAGAGATTGGTTCGTAATAGAATAGGGAAGAACAAGCGATTGCGGAAAAAAGGTAAATAAATTCATCGCAATATGAAAAGGGAAATTCCTGTTCCAAGAACCGTCTACCATTATAGGTAATTACTCCAACAAAAGGCATGAACTCGCCCTTTTCTTGTTATGAATCACCGAAATGGTTCCCATTGTGAACCTACCTTTACATAAGCACCCAATATCTCGAATGAAATTAACATAGCAATTTGGATACTGTTGTTTTACTTGAATGGTTTCCTTTTAGTTTCAGAATTTTGATTGCATTAGTTACCTTATAACTGAGTAATGTAGACCACCGGTTACCCTTATCTGGCATTCTCTCTTTTGTCATAATCATCATTTGGCATAATGCATTTTTTTCAGAAGCTGTAGAATTTTTTAAGGCATTATTCTGTTAAACACATTGGGTTAGGTTAGGTTTGTTTTACAATAAACCTGAAAACTTTACATGTTAAAAAAAATGCGTTATGCCAAGTGATGATTATGAAAAACAAAGTTTATGCTAGATGTGGGTAAACCGTAGGCCGCAAGGGCCCTTTTACAAGTCCGAGTCTACCAGCATTTCCCAAACGGAAACCACTATTAAGAAGAAAGCCGAATGAAACTCAACAGTCAGTTCTTATTTTCTAAATAATTCTTAACAAGTACAATAATTAGTGCTTAGCCTATCTTAAAAATATTTTTTTAAGTACACTCTACGCGTAGTTTTAAAAGAAAACATACACATTTTACCGTTATGTTATAAATTAAACTCAAAAGAAAAAAAGAAAACAAAATATGATTTCTTAAAACTACTTACTTACGTACGTTTGATATGCCTTCTTACGAGTATAAGAACCGAGTCCAAGTAAAAGTAAATTATTTGTTTTTTGGTCTGCGCCATGGATATTTGTCTATTTAATAGTCCTCTATCCTGTAAAATGATTTGACATTACACACTTTTTCAAGTATTTTTTGAGAAATGGTTTGGATACACGAATATTAGGATAAACGAATGATTTGGATACTTAACGAACGCGGAACTTTCTAATTTAATTCCTAGTATCTGGGGGCACGGCAGTGCCCCCGCCAAGTCGAGCCAAAGAGCATTATATCTGTTAGATACTTTGCAACCAATTACTAGGCAATTAGTCACTGGAACGCCCTTCTCCTAAGTATACGGCAAGCTCAGAGTAAATATTTCTTCAACTGTAAGTTGCGCAAGCATTTCTTGAGAAATCTTCAAGATTAAAAATTTTCGTAGTTGTTTAGAAGCAGGTACCGTATGTAATTATATATAATTAGGTAACCCTTGCCTTTCCAAAGAAATTCTGATAATGATATCATATCATCATCATATATCATTTCTTAAAGACATCTACTGCTGGACAAAGGCCTCGGCCAAGGATCTCCATAACGACCAGTTTTACACTGTCCTTATCCAACTTTTCCTACTGACCAGATCGTCGGTTTATCTTGTTGAAGGCCTACCTGCGCTGCGTTGTCATGCACGGTCTGCATGGTCGACTATCAATAACATTTCTGCCCCTGCGGCCATCGGTTCTACAAACTATATGCCCAGCCAACTGCCACTTAAGTAAGGTCACTCGATAAGTTTTGAGATGCTCGAAATTCGAAAATGGAACGCACCTGATATATGTGTTTAAAAAGCAAAATTATTTAAGAATAGAACACAAGTTGCCGATTCGTTCCAATTTAAAAAATGAATATGTTACAGTCATTTTTCTAAAACGGTTCCCGCGTTTTTTCTTTGTAACGATGGAGCTTAACCGCGAACATTTGCGTGCTATGATATTTTATGATTTTAAATTTGGTTTATCTGAACAATTGTGTTTGCAACGATTGCAGTCAGCGTTAGGAGATTCTGCTCCTTCACGGGCAACAGTTTTTAGATGGTTCAACAAATTTAAAAGGGGTAAAACCAGCCTCGAAGATGACCACCGAAGTGGTCGCCCGCAAACAGCAGTAACTGCAGAAAACGTGTGGACTACTGAAATGTTGGTGCGAGAAGATCCACGAATAACATACAAAGACATAGAGAATATCTTAGGCGTCAGTTTGGGGAGCGTTAGCATCATTCTACATCAACATCTTGGAGTAAGGAAGCTCTGTTGTCTTTGGATACCACGTTTGCTCTCCGATACTGAGAAACAGGCTCGTGTAGATTGGTGTCGTGAGATGCGTCTACGATTCGACAACGGGACATCGCGGCGTGTATTGGAAATAATTACAGGTGACGAAATATGGATTTACCAATATAACCCGGAAAACAAGCGGCAATCGTCAGTATTTCTCAGAGGGAAAGTTACCAACAAAACTACAAAGACCTCGTAACGTCGGCAAAAAAATGGTAGCTAGTTTCTTTTCACGGGGCGGACATTTATCAAGATCAATGCTGGAAAATTATAGGTCAGTCAACTCTGATTGGTATGCTACAGTAGCATTGCCGCAAGTTTTCAAAGCAGTGCGAGAGAGGAGACCAAAGTTTGGACTTCAGGGAATCTTGCTGCATCACGATAACGCTTCTTCACATACGTCCCTAAGAACTAAGGCGTTTATTGAGAAAGCTGGGATAGAAACCTTACCACATCTACCCTACAGTCCTGACTTAGCTCCCTGAGATTTCGTTTTGTTCCCGGTGGTGAAAGAAAAAAATAAAAGGGAAGTTTTTTCGAGTGCTGAAGAAACCGTGGCTGCATATGAAGAAGCAATTTCGGACCTATCTGATGAAGACTGGCAAAAGTGCGTCCAAAGTTGGTTCAGGCGAATGGAACTTTGTATACAGAGTAATGGAGAGTATTTTGAAAAAAATTAAAATAAATAATACTAATATCTTCAATAGTTTTTTTTTATATCTCAATAATTTGTCGAGTGACCTACGTAAAACTCTGAGCTATGTAGACGACCTTTCGATCACGTAAGGAGACTATGATCTCTTTAGGCTCTTTTTCATGTTCCTAAACGACTGCCATCGTAAAGTGTACGAAATGTTCATTTTGTATATTTCATAGAACTTGGAGGGTAGTACTTTATAAACAAAGGTCAGACATACTTTGGGCGGTCACTGTATCTACTTGACTTATGAGGTTTAGATATCCATCTACCTATCCTAGTCCACATAAGCACTCTGTATAACATCTATTTATCTATTGTGATATATATACAAATATCAAAGCGGAAAGAAAAACATGATTGCTCTCGCACGTGGTCACCAGTGGCGTGCGGTCCACATAGGCACATAGGCACTGCCGACCCTGAACGATCATGGCTCCATACAGGCACAGAGAAACTTTTTACCCTGAAGCCCTGAACAACCAAGGCTCGATATAGGCACGTACTGCCTGCCTTGGCCAAAACCCTATACACGCCACTAGTGGTCACACCAGGAATCGAACCTGGTACCTTTAGATTACGCGTCCAAAGGTACCAGGGTCGATTCCTGGTATGACCACGTGCGAGAGCAATCGTGTTTTTCTTTGCGCTTTGATATTTTAATCTATATCATAATAGATAATAATGTGGTATTCATTTTTCCGCATTAAAAACACAGAAACACAAAAATGTGTGCTTTCCTTTACTTTAATTGGCCTCTCATCGTATCAGGAATGAAAAGATCCGTGTTAAGAGTAGAACTAGAGTAACTGACATAGCTTTAAAAATTGCAAAACTTAAGTGGTAATAGACAGTGCAAATTGCTTGTTGAACCAACGACACGCAACAGAAGACGCAGCGTATGTAGGCTCACCTACAAGCACTGGACTTTGACCTGATGTAGGTCCCTAGAGTCCCCTAGATGCGGACAGAGGGCCAGTCATTGTGGCTTTCTTTGGAGGAGGCCTATGTCCAACAGCGGATGTGTTTTTGCTGATGATGATGACGAATCGGCCTCTATATCTATATATTAAGATATAATGATGGGTAGATGATAAAATGTACCCATCAGATGTGCCTGTATGTAATTAAATTTTCAAGTGAGACATTTAAAAGTAATAGGAATATTTTTTTTATGAATACATTCGAGGGCTGTCATTAAGTGGAACTCAAAGACGTCTCAATGAAACAGTTCTGAGGCAGCCGCGTGAAATGAAACTCGTTAAATCAAAAGCGAAGAATTTCTGGACTCATTGTTGTCATTTTTATAGTGGAGTGCAGTACGGGTATTTATAGTGGGGGTACCTTACTAATATTAAGCCATTATTTAGTCGAATTCATATTCAAACTTCGATTTCGTACGGCATCCCTTGTTAGTTTTTCTAGGGTTTAGCCTCTTGTCCCAAGTTATAATATACATACTGTATTTATTTATATAAAACTATTTTCACGGATTAGGTCGCGTATATTACGTAATATTAGTTCCCCACGTCAGAATATTATATTGTATTAATTTGTATAAAAATCTGTAAATTTTCTTACCTAACACTGACTCAATTCGTAGGTTTCCATTTTCACGCCCCGAAACCCGCTAGGTGCGCGCTCTGTTCTTAGCACGTTCTCGCTACATTTCTCTATGTTATCGGCTACGCGCGTAGCGCTACAAAAATCTTGATCGTTAAAGAGTTTTCAACTGTCCCATAGCGATCCACTGAGATTATTCCTGTTTACTTAGTCTATAATATACCTGAAAAATAATATGTTAAGAACTACATGCAATTTTTTTTATGAACACATTGCAAGTGAGCTCGCTTTATGTAGCTCGCTGACATTTATAAAAAACAATTCGACACGCATTAACTAAATGTGCGCTAAACTCAGGACATGTCGCTACTATAATATGACCTGGGGGGTTATTGCCAAACGAAATTTTGTGACTTGGTATCCGAATTAACTGTCATAGCCCATACTAAATCATGACACTTGATTCTGATTCCCAAAGACAAACGCCGTAGGCAGTAGGGAGGCTGAAATAGACACGTATTAACTATTAATTTTCATAGGTCTTGACTTGGTTTGCTTAAGTCAGTTGTGATAACCTGCTTGACGAACCAATATATTTTGACCTGTGATCTGGAACATGCATGACTACTTTTCGTTCCTAGTTATACTAGGGACGAACTGAAAATAGGTCTAGTGCGTAATTCAAGAATGCCACCCCTGGGATAGTTGTCGCCGTTTTTGTATAGAAGTACCCTTACTTTATCGTAGAGGACCCTCAGTGGCCTTAAGTAATTATTTTGTCAAATACATGTCGAAATTTCTATGTACTTTGATACTCCTTGTAACTGCACTTAGGATTTCCCCACTCTGTTAAAATTAAAAACTGTGTAATGCATTTTTAAATTAGCTTTAAAAGAACACCCAATTTTAAAGTTATATTAAATATGTTTCACGTAGGTTTTTTAAACCATATTTCTATCAAAGTTAGCCGGAATAATTGCGTCTATGAGAGAAAATTCATTATTTAAAGATTGCATGGAATCCAAACACTTTATATATGTTTAAAGTACCACCATTACTATAAATAAGAAAGCAGGGGTACTTATAAAGTGTTGAGTTTATATACGCAATTAGCCCGATTGACCTTATCTCTTAGGGCCTATGCTCACCGCGTTTTATAAACGCGGCGTCGCAGCGCGTTCGGCTTTATTCAGACGTACCACAACTACACCACAACCATAACTGCACGACAACGTTAACCACGTGATCGGGCGAAAGTTTATACGAAAATAAACAGTTTTATTCACACGGATCACATTTCGCCGTAAAACTCAACCGTGTGATCGACCGGTCCGACCACATCAAAGCAACTGCAAACGTAGATTAGATATTGGTAATTGTGGTTGGATGGCTAAATAGTAAATAACTAAGCAGTGGATAAAGTAACAAAAACCGAGTGTAGTGGCGAATTTTTAATGTACAAACGCTGTGTATATTTTCTGTTTATATTTCAAAAAAAAGGCTGCAGCGCAACTATTCACACCACTGCTCTACCACTTTTTGCCGCTGCGTTGTGATCCGTGGGAATATACCCTTATAGGAACGAGCGTCGACAGCGCGTTTTCCTTTCCATATTGCGTCGCGCGCATATCGCGTTTGTATCGATACATTCTTGCCTCGATGGGGCGCTTAAAAAACCCTTATGCATAGGCCGTTATTAATTTGAAGTTTACACACACACCCACATAGAATATATACCTTGAGAATTACTTGAAATATTTTACAATGAACACATTACAAGGCGGATGGGACAGTTCTTAATGCTGTCGTTTTTAAATCGGAGTAGCCCTACTTTAGCCTGGGGGATCCTCAGAGTCATTATTTAGTCAAATACATGTCCACATTTCCGTCAAGTATGTCACTAAGCTCAGTAAGTGAAGACTCAGATTTGAAGAGGCAACCCTTCCTCGTATATTAAAAAGAGGTGCGAAAACCCTTCAGTCCCTCCATATAGCAATATTAATATAACTCAACTTGAGGAAACAACTCCAAAGAACCGTCATTTTTAATGAAAAACTCTTTGTGACATTTTTTATACGATTAACATTCTTTTGTGTTAAGCGAGTTTTGTGGCGGCAGGATTTGTTTTCGCTTTTAAGAAATTCCTTTATGTAAACCGGATGATCTTTCTGTTGTGGCTAATCTAAGATTTACTTCCAATTAAACGAAATTCATTCATGGCAATGATGGTTTATGGTTTAAGATTTCTGAAAAGATTTACATAAATCACTCACTGAGAAAACAATAATTTGTTTAAATTTAAATAAGAGAGGGTAGCGCGCAAAAAAAAAACGGTTGACGACTTAAGTACAGAGGTGCTTGGCAACAACAAGCCCAATGCAACAGTGTAATGCTGTGTGTATAGGACAGTAATACCAAACTGCTTGTGTGACTACTGGTTAATTCTTTATCACGTTTCTACGGAGATTAAAATCCTTACCTTATAAATGCGAAACAGAGGTCAATTTGTTTATTTGTAACGAGCAACAGTAACAGAGCAACAAGTGCATAGATCCTTTTTTTAGGGTTCCGTAGCCAAAATGGCAAAAATGGAACCTTATAGTTTCGTCATCAGTCCGTCCGTCCGTATGTCACAGGCATTTTACTCAAAAACTACAAAACGTAAATTGATGAAGGTTGGAGGAGGATAGGAGTTTTGTGTAAGCCGCTACTTAGTTTGATAGTTCAATAATAAATAAAAAAATCTAGGGGGGGCTCTCCATACATGTAACCGAACTGTTTTTGTTTTTTCATTAAGTATCAATGTGTGGCACATATTTCGACAGATTTTTTAAAAAGACTTTGTGGTTTCTACATTTATTTTATTTAGTGCTTATTATCAAAAATAAGCATAAACTGTGTTCCCCCCTCTATTTTCTAAACCTTATGTCCAAAAAATGAGAAAAAATAACAATAATGAATGCTTTAACCGAAAGTTGTTTTCAACATGATCGGATATGCCGGTTTTGAGTTGCACCCGTAAAACGGTACTTCTCAACAAAATGACGCAAGTGCCGTGGAGATACGGTCTTTTGCTAGAGCACGGGAAACCGTGCTACATGAAAATATAGCATTGTTTTGTATGAACGGCTGCGGAACCCTACACTGAGCATGGTCCGACCGATGGTGCTCTTGGCCGGGTTTTTATTACTTGTTCAATGTTAAAACATTACACACGTTTTATAACAATATTGCTGCACAGGCCTAAACAATTATTGCGATCTACTGCAGTCTATGCTGGAATCAATCCAACGTTGTATTTAACACTGCTTTGGCGTAACAGCGTACTGAACCATTATTTAGTTAGACCATCAGGCCGCTTGGGATTCACAATGACTTAATCTTCCGTAACCATAAGTTATACTCAACTCGAACATACCATTTAGTTTAAAATTAGCATAGTACCTCTTCAATATCACTAGTGTCTGGCCTACAAAGAGCGATGGCGCTATCATCATTAATATCACTATAAAATGTTGATTACTTTTTTAATGTGAAAAAATCACATATGTAACAGAAGATATCATATTAAAGAAATCGAGTCGAGAGAAAAATAAAAGGTAGATACGTGATTTATTATTTACAGTATTGATACAAAGATCGAAGTAGAAAGAAAAAATAATTGCGATCTACTGCAGTCTAAACCTAAACTGAAATCGAATCAACGTCTCTGTTTAACCGAAACAGCGTCCTGGACCATTAGTCTGACCGATCGCTTGTGATTCGCAATGAATTAAACACATACCTGGTAACGATAACGTTACTCACGATGCATAATATCATCTTAGTCTTTTGAAAGGCTTATGGAGCACCTATTAGCACCACTCTAAGAATGTGTGAAATATGGAATTTCTGCAGTACAAAGCCTACATGTTTTAACGCGTGTGACAAACTCTTGGGTTCTAAGCTGCTTAATGTGGGATCAAATCTCACCATCTATCGCACCATAATGAGACGAACTGAAACTTGCCGTGTTCAAAAATAAAGTGCTAAGAAAAATCTATGGCCCTGTGAAAGAGCGTGATGGTACCAATCGTCAACGCATGAACCACGAACTGGACACACTTAGCGAGCATGAGACGATCATCAGGTCCTGTAAGTCACAACGACTGAGATGGGCGGGTCACCTTGAAAGAATGGCGGACACGAGAGCCGCAAATATAATGACAAGGTAGACGTCGCAATAGAAGAGACCGAAAGGCAGGACCAAAAAACGTTGGAATGACTGCGTGGAACAAGATCTCAGGAAGATAGGGAAGTTAACCAGCTGGAAAAAAGGCCGCCAGACACTATGACCACTGGAGAAACATTGCGGAGGAAGTCAAGACCCACAAAGGGTTGTAGCGCCATCAGAGAAGAAGAAGAAGAAGAAAGCTTACATGTTATTTGCAAAACGTGAGTGTTTAAGGCTTTATCTTGGAAGTGCACTTCTGGTGGGGTAAGCGAAATACCAATACCAAGCAGGCGAAGCCGCAGGAAAAACTCAGTTTGAAATAAAATCTAGTTGTATGTACAGTAAGGGAAATTGAAACACGTACCTTTTTCGCTCTTGTCACAATGACAATAAGGCCTAAAAAGGTACGTATTTCAGTTTCCCTTAAGCCAAAGTAACGGTAATATACCGCGAACTCGCGAATCCAAAGAATTTTATGAGAAATGAGATTTCTTAGCACATTTTCCTTGTTGTCATGTCTTGTTGGATTTAGTTGTTTATTTCCGCCGCAAGTACTATGATTGCTACGACAAAATACAAAACTTTTACTTCCTCATATCCAGGTCATGCTAGGTTAGATCTACCTAAATTCTATTTCTACCTAAGATGTTCTATGTTCCGTGAAATTAGGTCAATTTTGTGCTCCTGAATGAGATGTGTACGCTTATTTCAACGATTCAATTCGATTTCACGATCAGCATCCGCTTGTTACTGCAAAAAATGTCTATTTGTCTAATGATGTGGTCATACAAAATGTATACGCTTCGCGCTTTCAGCATTCCACTCAGAGTTCCGACAAATTCGGACGATGGTGAGCGCTCAGTCGATGTGCGCTGAGCTTATAGTAACTAAGATGAAATTCTACTTGCGATTGGTTGATTGCGTATGATTAGAGTTGTGCCTTTTTTTCAGAATCCTCGGGAACGTTCTCCAATTTGAATGGGAAAATTTCTTGAGACCGTCCTCGCTCCTTACAAATCGGAGTCGAAAATTTTCGGGAATGGCATCCCTGTGCGTATTATAATAACTTATCATATTATGTCATTTTATAACTTATAGTAGTGACGGGAAATTGCACGTATTTGCGTATGACGTGAAAATCAAAAGAAGAGGACCCCTACAGATATGGTCTGATGGAATCTCAAAATCATCTAGTTTATTATAACGGCATTTAGAATCCTTCTTAGATGTCCATCTAACTTCTTCAGTTTGTGACTTAGGTGCCCGGGGCCAAACCCTGCTCCATATAGTCGAAGAATGCCCACTTCACTATTTCCCTGGCGGTTTTCATAAACTACATAAATTTTCCACAGCAGCAGAGGACTGGCTACAAAATAAAAAATAATCGCAACATAAAATTGCAGGACAAAACTGGAAGCAAGCTGCTAAATAAAAGAAAAATGGAATGAGCTAGTTGAGCCCTGTATTCAAAGAGAGATCTTTGACTTTTAGGATCCAGCACACATAGAATAAATATTTAGGCCATATTTTTATTTCTTATTTTATTTATTTAAACTTTATTGCAAAACACGAACTGTAACAAATGGCGGACTTAATGCCATAACCTCCTGAGGTCTAATCTACTAAAACTAGTACAAATTAAATTCGAGTATTCAACTTTCATCAAATTCCGGAAGGTTCGAAATTCAAAAATGCATAAATTACTCTGGGCCGTAGGAGGTTAAAGCATTCTCTACCAGTCAACCTTAGGGCAAAACAGAAACGAGTAGTTAGTGCAGGATCATTATGTCGAGAATACAAAAAAAAGCAAACAAAAGAGTCACAAATTAACAAGTCAATATGATATAATTTAAGTCAATACAGTGCAACTGAGACTTGAACTATCGATTATTTTGAAATACATAATATAACAGGTTCTAAAATTAATACTTAGATATTAACTTGAAATGGACATTTTTGGCGAAGCTATAGACATTTAAATTGAACTGAAAACACTAAGTTAACAAAACGTCCCGTGGATTCATTAGCTAATGTTGGCTTGATACTGCTAATGGGTTGTTACTTTATCTATGACGGTGAGTAATCTGCTCTTTATCCATCACCACGTGTCATAACGTAATGGTCGGATTATAAGATAGGTAAGTGAAAATGAGTCACTTGTCCAGGCGCGGATTAAGGGTTTAAATGTGTCCCAACATCGTATATAATGTCGACAATGTATTGCACACAAAACATAACAAATAATATCATTAGTATTCTGAAAATAACCCAAATATAATATTGTAGCTTATTTCTATCCCATGATCAAGACGAATCTAACGACATCTGTTAAAGTCCACCAAAAAAATAAATATACATGGGCCCGCGAGGTATCCGAAAAATTTTAACCACGCATTCCTTAGGTCGTAAGGAACAAAAAATGTTAAAGGTCTGGCTTAGTTTTGAAGATATTATCAATTTTCATGTAAACTACAGTGAAAACTGGATAAGTGGAATCGCAAGGGACCGGCTGATTAGTTCCGCTTATCCAGGTTTTCCATTTATCGAGTTTTCCACTTAACCAGGTTCAAATAAAACGTTTTCTCACTTACATAGGCTCTCGCATTGAGGTTGTGGATGCTAGTAATGTATAGATGTCATGTATATGGTCAAATTAAAGATCAAGACGTAGGTAAATAATCATCTTCTATTAAATACATATGTAGATATGTATTAACAAAAAATAGGTACCTAATCCTGACTTTAATAAGTTTTTGCCAAATATGTCATTTTTGTGAATAGGGTTTATAGCTGACTGTACTTTTCCTCGAACATCCATCAACTACTCACCGAGAAGATACTAAAGAGCCGAAACTCGGTAGGTTTGCATTATATTATTACAGAGTTCCTACGACCACCTTCCTGCTCCATCATCAGATCAGCTCTATGATACCGTTCTATTGTACTGTCATCGAACTTACATAAGTATGTAGAATTTTAGCTCAATCGGAAACCGGGAAGAGGATCAAATTTAACTTGCAAGATTTGGTTACAGACCGACAAACAACGGGACCGGTGAAAGTAAATAAAAGCTTGTAAAACTAACTATAATATAATAACTAACTGTACGATGTGTGATCTCGTACAAAACACGTTATTAAAACACAAACCATAATGTTAACGAAACAAACTACCCTCCATGTGACGGTTTATTAAGAATATAAATTTTATAACGCCGATGTATTCCACTCATAGAGGTTTCGGCTGCTTCCAGTTACAGAGGTGAAAATAAGAAATTTTCGAAAAATGGATTCCGCTTTTAGAAGTCCCAAAATTCCACTTATAGAGGTAATTCGTTGCTAAGGGACTGGAACCGAGAACTTGGGTCCACTTAAAGAGGTTTTCCACTAACCTAGGTTCTACTTATCCAGTTTCCATTGTATTTATTGTGACTACTATAGTGCATTAAGTTCTTTTGGTCGCGACTTTGCCATGCATGTTGCTAAGTTTCGCGTCGCTATTGACAGAAATCAAAGTGACACTCAGTGAAATCAACCTTTTGGAAAAATAATTGATACCGTTTTATTTAAAGGGATAATTTGCATAGTGAAATGAAAATTGTTCCTTTTTTGTGTACAAAAACGATCGAATTGGATTTGGATTTACATACCATTTTTTACTCCTTATGTCCTCAGGAATACGTAGTTAAATCTTTTAGATTCTTCACGAGCACCGCGTCATCCATAGGTACTTGGTAAACATACTCTCCTTCTGACGCACTTAGGTTAAGGTTGGTCATTTTAGCACTTTGCGAGTTTATAAATTCGATACATCCCTAGTGTATTGCTTGAAATTTTTTGTCACTGATTGAACTGTAACCCTATGCCATATTAACATTGCAATTGTTGTTTTTCTCTGTGGTTGTCTGTACAACGGCTAATTTTCTCTTTTAATTTACAAGTGACAAATGGTGTCTAAAATATCACTTTGAGGGAAAGAAAAGTAGGTAAGTGCCCTTTTTCAGAAGTTCGGGTATCTTGCAAATGATTTTCCATGTATTTATACCGTCCCGCGACGTTATCAAACGACGTTTTACATCCCATCTGTAAGGTAATACTTGATCTTATGCCAAAAGTCTGTTTAGAATAAAAAAAACTATAGATATAACTATATGTCATTCTTCGCGGATCATTACCTCATTCCTTAATAACATTATATGGGCATGTGCCCAATTGCCTATCTACACTGCCAATTTATCTGTTCAGTTGGGGACATTGCTAGTATCGATGTACCCTGACATCTAGGTATGTAATTTTTTATAAAATTTAGTAATTTAATCTTTCATAAACATCTTAACAGAGCGCGATGCATCTGCTTAAAATTAACAATCAAACGAACTTACCTTAGTGAAGTTTGATTTCAATTATATGAGGATTTTATCCAAAGGCTATACTTTATTACTAGGCAGGAATACGCAGTATTGTGCCATATTCGTCACACTTTTAAAGTTAAAAATCCAAAGACTACAAATTTCTACCACCTCCACCTGGCAACCCTGTCGCTAGATGGTTTCAGTATTTTAGAGTATAATTTTTGTGTTATCGACCACAATGGCTGTTAAATTATATTTATTTTTGGAGCTGGGACTGGGAGGGATGGGCCGTTATAGCCTTTGGATAAGATCCTCATATAATTTGAATCAAACTTCACTAAGGTAAGTTCGTTTGATTGTTAATTATATTTCGGATTTTATCAAAAGGCTATACTTAATTACTAGGCAGATATTCAGAGCCTGGTAATCAAACCATCTTTGGGGCGTAAAAATAAAATAAATTAATAATAAACCGTTAACATGCGTGGTTTATCTGTAATTACTATGTATACATAGAATAGAAATAATTAATAAAAGTTAGTCGAGCAAAGGACTAATTGATGTAAAATGCAAAGTATCAAAAACTCGTTATCGTTTTTCCTTGCTTCAACTTGTACTTTGTTTCACTTGTGAATTAGGAACTAAATAATATTTTAATGATAATAAAAATGTTAGATATCGATTCAAAGATCAATACAAAGCCTAACACCTCGCACGTTTCCTGTGCATGTGTTTCTGGAGATATTTCTTTCTTCTATGTGTAAATCTCTACTGCTATTAACGGAATATAACGTTAAAGACAATACTATTAAGAGTTTCTATTGAACAGGCTATTGCGATTACGCTAGTAACAGAAAATATGTCAGATTACTTTGTACCTAAGCAGATTTAATTAATCTGGTGAGATTCTGTAATATTCTTATAAAATAATATGATGAAGCTAATTGCGGAGCAATTTTTCTATGAAACAAATGAATTTCCATTGAATTTTTTTAAAAATTTGTTTTAATGATGATGGATGAAGCTAACAATACAAATGCAAAGAAGCATTTTTAGGATATATTGATAGATAAGTAATGCTCATTTCAATCGGAGTGTATTGAAATCCATTTAAAGACTGCAATAAAACAAATACTACCTTCATAAAACAATAATCCTGAAAGAAACACATGACCAAGCAAATAGGTATCTTTACAAACTCTAAGAAATAGAGACGCTTTATATGCTCCAATATGATAGATGGAAGCTAAAAATCTATGCCTGCCTTAAACACCTAATAACTATTGTCATTAGTTTACTATTGCATTAATAGTTCTGAATCAATACTTCTTGAATATTTGCAGTCTTTCAATAGGTATGGTACCTTTGAAAAGTACAATGTTTATATGTACCTACATCATTGTCCTCTTGCATGTATGGCCTCTTGCATCTATGCAACATAAAAACAGAAATATTATAATATATTATTGTGCATTATTCCTGTAACCAAATATTCGATAAAGGTTTTTAGACGTGGCATAAATTATTAGTAATAACGATCGCTTTACTTTTATTCCTTACGAGAAGTTATTCAGGCAACAACTGCTGTGGTGTTGTACTAATACCTGGCCCGTGCTAATTAATAAAATAGCATAAGATGTTTTCTGGCAAATCGAATCAGCAACTTTTTATGGAAGGTCCAAACACCGGAAAATATACCTACAAAGAAAACATATGACGTCACCACGGTAAAATAAGCAAAATTTTATGCAATAATGTTTATTCTGTTCAAGCATTATTTCGAAAGGTTAATATCGATTTATTAATTACCTCGAATCTTGAGAGTTTTAAATATTAGGGAACTAGCCTATTATATAATATTGGTGTAATCTCCTTTTACTTGTAGTTGTCTTAAATGCATAATTATGTAATGCTTTCAAGTATTGATACGTAAAGTAAATAACGACAACTCTGCGGACACATCACGCAATCTGGTAACCACCTAAGATTAGCATCAGTTGCCATACACTGTTACAATAGTATCAGTATATAAATGTGCGTTAAATCCCAAAACTATTACGATAGAATGTGGTTGTTTGTAATCATAATAGTATGACATGTAGTAAAAAATAAATAAATATCAACACTCCTAGTCCTCCCGTGACCATGGAAAGCTGGAAAGCTTCCGAAACGTCGGGAACTAAAATGAGATAATATACGCGATATAATCCGTTAAATTGTTTTATTTCAAATATCAACACTGTTTAGTAGAGTAATACTTGGCACTGGTTCAAGTCCAGTATCGTCGAAAAATTTTTTCATTTGTTTCTGATCTTTGTTTATAATAATAACGCTAGTGGAGTGATCCACTAATAAATTGCAAAAATTGTGATTATTATCATGATATTTGTAAAACAAAAAGTAGAGTAATACTTGTTTTAATCCTCGAGACGCTTTTCGTGGAATAAAAGCGGACCTTCACACTCTTCAATTGGGCTAAAATATCTTCCACACTATGTACAGTGGAGTATACTCATTTCATCCTCGACACTATTAAAATGAAGCTTGCTCAAAAAAAAACACCCTTTAGGTGGAGCAAACCCGAAAAACCTCAACACCGTTTAGGTGGAGCAGGCTTGAATTCCTCAACACAATTTAGTTGGAGTACGCTTGAAGTTCTCTACTCTACACCATTTAGATGGCGTAAGCTGAAATCCTTGATACCACTTAGGTGAAGCAAGCTTGAGGTCCTCAACACCATTTAGGTGGAACAAGCTTCGACACCATGTAGGTGGAGCAAGCTGAATGCCACTACACCATTTAGGTGGGGCAAGCTTGAAGTCCTCAACCACATTAAAGTGGAGCAAGTTTGATGTCCTCAACACAATTTAGGTGGAGCAAGCTTGAAAGCCTCGACACCATTTAGTTGGAGCAAGCTTGAATGCCACTTCACCATTTAAATGGGGCAACCTCAAGACCATTAAGGTGGAACAAGCTTGAAGTCCTCAACACCATATAGGTGGAGCAAGCTTGAACGCCACTACAACGTTTAGGTGGGGCAACCTCGACACCATTAAGATGGAGTAAGCTTGAAGTCCTCAACACCATATAGGTAGAGTAATCTTTAACGCCACTACACTGTTTAGAAGCGGCACCCTGACACCATTAAGGTGGGGCAAGCTTGAAGTCCTCGATACCATTTAGGTGGAGCAAACTTGAAGTCCTCAACACTATTAAGGTGGAGCAAGCTTGAAGTCCTTAACACCATTTAGGTGGAGTAAGCTTGAACGCCACTACACCATTTAGGTGGGGCAAACTCGAAATCCTCGACACCATTAAGGTGGAGTAAGCTTGAAATCCTATACACCATTTAGGTGGAGCAAGCTTGACATCCTCGACACCATTTAGGTGGAGCAAGCTTGAAATCCTCGATACCATTTAGGTGGAGCAAGCTTGTAATCCGCGACACCATTTAGGTGGAGCAAGCTTGAAATCCTCGACACCATTTAGGTGGAGCAAGCTTGAACTGCTCGTCGCCATGTAGGCGGAGGCAAACTAGAGTATAAGTTTCGTCAAAATCGAGTGAAGGAAAGAGATTCACAACGATGTTAAATGTTTTACCCTCGATACGTTCTACTCGGTATCCTTGACTTGACAGTGTTCAATTGGTGTAGACGAGTAACTTCCTCAGACATAATGAGAGTGGATATTTTTATTTAGTTTAATAAGTGGAGGAAAAAGTATCCTCAAGACTAACTTAATTAATAATGTGTTAATTGTTGAGACATGTGAAATGTATTTTTATCACTTTAAGAATAGAGGAGAATTAACCACGAAAAATAAATAAAAAATATGTGAGGAACAATTCTCTTTCTAATGTTCTCATAAAATATCTTATTTCATTTTTATTATTATATCAGGTAAATGGTAATACGTGGAGTTGGTATTGGGAAAAGTTAATATTATTGACGTACTTATTTCACCTTCTTTCCATTAATTTTTCATGTTAGATAAGTAGGGCAGTTATTTTAATGTACGTTTAAGCATACATAATGTATGTAAAAGTATATTTACGTAATCAATTTAGATAGTAAAAATTTATTTATCCACGTGGGTATACATATGATACGGTGATTATATGGGTCAGTTCTCAACGATTTTGTTTTGTCTAGGTATAATTGTTTGTCATATTGTGTAAACAAAACATGTTATTTCTGCAAAGTATTAAGGATTCGAATATAATCTATAAAAGAGATGCACAAGATTGCATTAAACTGTCATTTTTTAGCTTTGGGTATAATTTGCTTCCAACATGGGACAAAGGTGCCGATCATTTCTTGTTCATATTTTATGGTATGGGAAATAGCGACTTCTACACAAGTAAACTATATGAATATAAGTGTACATATATGTAGATCCATGTCTTAAATGTGTTCCATCACCTCTTAATTTTAGACAATTATTTTTAAAGGTCGACTATTATAACAGTTATACACGTTAACAGTTAGACGTCCGTTGTCCGCTCCTAAAACATACTGCTAAATTAATATTATAGCTGTAATATTCTTTTAAACTTAGCCGTCGTATAATTAATTGGAGTAAGTAATAATGTAATTTGGTAATTCGTATTAAATGCATACGCTGTGTTTTACCTGTATTACCCGGTTACTTTGAGTTGACGTCTCATTTGATTGCGACGTCATCGACTTCAAGTACAAACTTAACTCAACCGATTAAATAGAAGTCTTTATTCACAGATGGGGGGAGGGTACGTATACAAAGTTCTTACAAGTCCTTTGTTTTAAAATCGAACGATTATGTAACGATTTACTTATTTATTGTAAATCAGCAGAGTGCTCGTGATGAGTACGTACTTTTCTTGCACGAATCAGAATCGATTTTGTGTGTGAATAAAAAACATTTATCTTATCACTTACCGAAGCAAACTGACTAAATATGGACGAAATCGATGTCGAAAAAACAACACCATTCTCGAAATATTCTCACTCTCCGATGCATGTAGTATTAATCGCTATCACTCACTACCTACGTTACCTATAAGTAATGTTATTTCTCTCCCGTTTTGCAACTAATTTAATAAGTTTTGTTCTGCCTACGTGTGAACCCGATGACACAAAAAAAACGTAATGAAACCATCTAGCGACAGGGTTGCCAGGTGGAGGTGATAGAAATTTGTAGACTTTGGATTTTTAACTTTAAACGTGTGACGAAGATGGCACAATACTGCGTATTGCTGCCTAGTAATAAAGTATAGCCTTCGGATAAAATCCGAAACATAATTATCATCAACATCAGCCAAAAACCGTTCACTGCTAGCCATAGGCCTCTTCCAAAGAATGCCACCATAACAGATCCTGCGCTACCCTACCAGCTACCCTTGCCCTGCCCAGGAAGCACACAAACTGTATAAGACATACGGCCAATATACAGCCAGTTTGAACGTTATGAGAGCTGTATAAGCTCTAATACAGCTTGTGTGCTACCTTGGCGCTTTTTGTCACTTAAGATTTGCAAGATTTGCAGTTCTTCGAGCTATGTCGGTTACTAACGTCCTCCCGCGGAGGACGGAAATGTCTCAGACCTTTTTTTTGTTTAAAATATTATAATCCATAGGAATTTTAGCATTTTCTGTTACGTTCGAACTAGGAATGGTGGTGATTTATTCAGCCGTATTAAGCCATAAGACCTCAAACAAGAAAACTTTCTGTTTACAAGGACAGGAAAGCCGACCGAGTAGGAGTCGACACTGCAGTTCTCACGCAAAAAACACGAGCCACATATCATATGTGACCTTTTCTAGTTGTTTTTGTTACGTTATGGTACTTATGGTTCAAAAGTTATCATTACGGTTAAATATATTACTATATGTATAATGATCTCCTTTAATTTTGATTGTATTTTCATTTTTTGTTATAGCGGCCACCGTATTATGTTACATTTTGTGCAAATTTCAAGTGTATGTAGTACCTAACTTGAAATTTCACGGTTCAGCTTGAGTACTTTACTACTCTGTGACTGACAGACAGACAGCGGAGATAATAGGTCTGTAGTCTGTGAACATGAATGCTTTCGTTAGTCCATGATGTGTTCACAGGGTTTGCAGTCTGTGAACATGTCATTGACAAACCAAACCATTCAATTAAGTTTGGCAATCCTTCTATCCTTGCCAAAGAGAAAAGGTATTTTTCCAGAATGCTACGCGAGGCTATTGAGATTAAAAAGCATCCTAATTTCAATAGAGAAGATGAGTTGTCGATACCACCAGCTTGGGATCCTGTAATACATCTCATCAAGGAACAAGCAAGACACAGGACCTCAAAAACTAAATTCCCGAACGATGTGAAAATATGTTATCTGTTCAAAAGTTGTTTAGTAGTCTTTGTTTTTAAAATAATATAATTTGTAACGAGGTAGTCTGGGAGTTTTTCTTTGTAGCATATCTTTTCTCTCCCGTAAACTTTCGAACGTGACTCGAAAGGCCGATTCGAGATAATATACGCTATATAATCCGATAAAATTGTTTCATTTATCAGTTCTTACTAAACCAATTCCGTTAGCCTCAAATATTTTCGCCTGATTCCTAGTCCGCATATTGTTAATTAAAGTTTAATTTTTCTATTCTCTTTCACAACTATCGATAAACAATCAAATTTGCAACAGTTATTTTTGCCACAAAAAATGTCCTTTTGTCTGCCTAAACGGATAAGTTAGCGCTGTATACGGCTAGGGTAGATAGGTAGTGACACATGTTACCGCGCGGGTTAACCATTGCAAACGCGGCTCGCCAAACCACCGCACCGTATTACCCGCACCCGCGCGTCACTCCGCTACAACCGGCCGCATATCATGACATTTTACACTCACGATGTGGTTTCATGTTGCATAATATCGTCGCATATGGACTGAAAATAGCAACTTTTAGTACATTATCAGCTATCACTTTTAAAAAAATTAAAATGGCACGCGATTCCATTAGCTTCAACAATCTTCGCCTGGTTACTAGCCCGCTTATTGTTCATTAAAAAGTGTGAGGCTCTTCACATCTATCGATAAAATATTGCTTCTATCACTGTCACATTTGCAGCAGTTGATTTGCTACGATTTTTTTTAGTTTTCCATTGTCCACCTGAATAAATAAGTTGGCGGCTGTATTCGGCTAGGATAAGTAGATAGGTAAAGACACATATTACCGCGCGGGTTAACCGTTGCAAACGCGGCTCTCCAAACCACCGCACCGTATTACCCGCACCCGCGCGTCGCTCCGCTACAACCGGCCGAATAAATATTATGACATTTTACACTCACGATATGGTTTCATGTTGCATAATACATAATTTATCCATATAAATTGAGAAAATGGATCAGAAGAGTACCTACTGAAATGTGACCATGGGAACATTCCTACATGCTAGAGACCGATGTACCAAATGAGATGAGTTTAAGGAGTAACACGGTCAAATGTGTAAGACGAGTGTTCGGGTAAAATTGGATGAAAATGGCTAAAAGTTAAAGTTGATGGAAGAATTGGAATATGCCTCTATTAGAAGGCGGGCGACACAAAGATTCAGGTGCATACGATAGGTGTAGTCAGTCTCAGGTGGCTTGACCATAGTATCCAACAAAAATAAGGGCTATGTTCTCTCTGAATTTTCTCAATTGGGTGAATTTTCTAAACGACTTTTTTGGATGTCCCACACTTAAACTATGCTATATACCAAAATAAAAAAAAACATGCTATATAACAAAATACAATAAAAAAAATGTTGTATTCTTTGCAATCATTTTATGATGAGGCAAGGCCTTTTAATTAACATCACTGAACTACTAATCCCTGAAAAAAAAATTACGTTCGTAAATTCACGATTAGCATAGCTGTGAGGTATGTCACACGCGAAGTTTAGCTCAGTCAATTACATAAAACTTTGTCTGTGATTGTCGTAATTCATTTCTGTAAAAAACATTTAAGAGGGCTCTTCCGGGCCTATATTACAAAAAGAAAAACACGCAAAAAAAATCATAATTTAAAAATACAGAGATCGGAATGTGTTTTCCTGTGCGCGAGCATCTTTTCATGACTCGCTAATACCTGCTGGTTACGATTGGTTGAGCTATGTAACGCCACTTTTAAGTTACTACGTCAAAGACATGTTCGTTTGCGTTCGATTACCGAGCGAAGTGGACGCGTAATCTGTGTTGTGATTTTTAAAAATTGGTAAGTTTGTAACACGTTGTTTTTGGTCAGCCTTTAAGGTAATTTGTGTGGCTAGTAAATATTGCATGTTCAACTACTTTATCCGTATGTTCAATTTAGTGATTTATAGTTTAGAACACCCAGAATCAATAGTCCTATTGTCATTTACCTAAAGTTTATACTTTCGAAAAAAAAAAAAACCCTTTTGCTGTAATTTTTGTGGCGTAATTTGTATGTCACTGGCGTGTTTGTAATTTGTGTGGACTAATCCACATAAATTACAAACGCGCCACACAAATTATTATTTTTTTTTTCATTGGTATATTATGAGCATTTAATATGCTCGATAACACTTATTATCTTTAAAAAACCAGTTGAGTGCGAGTCTGAGTCACGCACCGAGGGTTCCGTACAAACTTTCACTTATTCCGCCTTAACTTGCCGCTTTAGTTAAGTTTGCCTCTGGTATCTATAGCGTCAGATACAAATGAGAGGCAAACTAAACCAAACCGGGTTATTCGAAAAATATTATTAATCAAACACAATAAAAAAAATATAAATTGTTCGAAAATGTGCAGATCAAGACCTTTTATATGATACCCTACTTGACCTAGGCTAGACTTCATTTTATAAAAAGTGGTCGTTTGGACACTCATATTGGTCGTGTTTTAGAAAATTAAAATATATTTTATAATATTTCCTTTGAAATACATGTGGGCTAAGCATGTT
Organism: Hedya salicella; assembly: GCA_905404275.2. Classification (NCBI taxonomy): domain Eukaryota; kingdom Metazoa; phylum Arthropoda; class Insecta; order Lepidoptera; family Tortricidae; genus Hedya; species Hedya salicella. The sequence goes on along the minus strand of FR990112.1, from coordinate 12,606,916 downwards.
TATAAATATTCCAAATTTCAAATAGATAATATAACGTATTAAAATCAAAAATGTTATTTGCGTGGCAACAATGTAATTAGTGCTTTTTTTTGGCAGCGAATTGTAGCTAAACTATTCGTCAAAAAAGAGTGCCTTTTTTGCATTTTATGCAACATTCCAATATCTACCGTAGCCATTATCAAAATTATAAATAATAATTTAAAAAAAACGCGCCACGAAAATTACCAAAAGACGTGGTGTTCAAAAATTCACCCAATTGTGGTCATAAAGCACGTCTGGCCTTGCTGGAATGGCGCCATGCAATACGCGCCACTTATTCGCCACCCGCGCGACAGTATTTCACACCACTATTTCTCGCAAACAGCTGAGAAATGGACAGCAGGTTTGAATCCGCGCGTCATCCAGTAAATCACAGACAGGCGACGTAAGCAAAATAATATGAAGCTAAATCTTCTTATTTTTATATTTTCTTTGATTATTAAGTTATTATCCTATCCTATCGTTATCCTTACTATATTATAAACGTGCAAGTATGTATGTATGTTCCACTTAATCTCAAAACTACTCGACGATTTTTTATGAAACATTTCAGTTATGTAGGTACCTTATATATATCAGAATAGGACATAGGCTATAATTTATGTCAAATTTCATCCCTTTTAGGGACGAAAAAGGGGATCAAACTTTGTGAGCTATAAATTGCATCTCTACGCGGACGAAGTCGCGGCCAACAGCTAGTAATATATAAATCGCGCATCACTTCAGAATCGCTGCATCTATTTGGCTAATTCTTTTTCTTGTATTTCCAATTGTCTGGACAAGGTTTGTTTGTAAGAAAATATACAAAAAATTGCATGGAAAAGTGAAAATTTTCGGTTAGAAAATCATCATATAAGAAGTGAGTGGGTGAGAGTGTGAGAGAGACAAAAGATATAAAATTTCAAAACATGGTCTATACAACAAAGGGAAGTTTAGGTTAGGTCTCATCTTCTTCCTTTACACTCGTGCGAAGAGGAATAAAATTGAGCCCTTGTTTTCGATGAAATGTGTAAAAAGAAAAATTTATGAATGTAATATATATATACTAATTTTCATATTTAGGCGACATATTTTCTGTCCTTGAATAACTAAGTAGTAATTATTTGGAGTTTATAAATTAATTCCTTGTATCAAAAATAAAGTAAGTATTTGGAACATCTAAAAGTCAAATATGTACGTACGTACTAACCAAATTAATATAGGTAGGTATATTTTTTATATAATAAATAATAATGGTAAGACCATCATACCATTTCCTCTTTGCCCCGAAACAATTATCCCAAATGAGTTACAGCTGTAGTTTCATTGCAGTTAGAGGAAACAATTGTTTTTATTATAAAATAACAATACAAATATCGGTCAAGTATGGCATGGTCCTGCGCACGAAGGGATACTTAAATAAAATCAAGAAAAATCACGTATGGTCGTACCCTTTAACTTTCTGCTTTATTATATTTTTATGATTTGTTGCAATGCACAATCTGAGAAAATTTCAAGTCTGCAGCTATTACGGTTTTCCGCAACCGTTGGAGCCCTAAGTATCGGTGGTCTTCTGTAGTTTTTAGCGCTGGAACTAAATGCCCGCAGTGGTGCTTTAATCATACCATTTGTCTTCGGAGCAAGTATAATTTTCAAATGTTTTTTCTTTTCAATTTTCATTTGCCAACAATTGCTCACAAAGTATTTTTCCTCTAGTTGTACTTTAAAAATCTTTAGGCCCAATAAGACCGGCCAAGTGTGAGTCTGACTTGCGAACCGAGAGCTCCGTACAAACCTTCATTTATACCAACTTAACTGTCGGTTATGTTAAGTTTACACTTGTTATTTATGGAGTTGTATACAATTAGGTGCAACTTAAAGTAACCAGGTCATTCAAAAATGATTTTTGAGGATGGCAATAAAAAGCCAGATACGTTTAATAAAAAAAAACATGTGGCACATTCCAAATTTTTTGAGATCAAGCGATATAACAGTCGGACAGGCAGGCAGAGTCGCACTATTAGGGTTCCCTTTTTACAAATTGGTACGAAACTTGGGTGCTCATTAGAATGAATAATGAACTCATGTAACAATTACAATTATACAACAATTAAATACGTAATATCTAAAAAGGAAAATAAATAAATAATAGAATATACATTTTAATACGTGCTACCCGAACAAATTTAAAAAATACGTAGCACAATTCCTCAATTATGGGACAAATGGTCTATCTCGTTTGGGTACATAACGATTTCATTCCATTCATTCGTTCAATATTACAGAGTAACTATGCGATCCGAAGACTTGCGTGGTGAAACGAACTTGACGTTAACTATCGAGTAAAACGTTAGACTAAAGTTATACTGGGGTAGCCACTCTCGTGTAAATTAAATATTGGTGAAATTGACCCTAAGTTTTATGAAAAATGGGTTGAAAAAAGATGGAGTCGTTAACTCTTGTCATTTGACAAATGAGGTATACCGTGAATACACAATGAAATGTACTCGATATGAAACAGACTATTGATATATTAAAATCTCTAACCGAAAATATTCTTGTCATTTGGTTTTTGACAACACTGGTGAGGTGATGATCATAGACAAAGCCACAATACTCACACATTCCGGCAACCTTTATTTTACTTTTTGTTTTACAAATATCATGATAATAATCACAATTTTTGCAATTTATTAGTGGATCACTCCACTAGTGTTATTATTATAAACAAAGATCAGAAACAAATGAAAAAATTTTTCGACGATACTGGACTTGAACCAGTGCCTTGAGCCAGACCGGGGCAGCACGCTCTACCATCTGAGCTAATCGTCCACACCAGTAGTCGACGAATTTTGTCATCTGTTCTTGCTTATGGATCTCTGTATGGTGCATCCGACTCTTTAGCCGTTAGCGCCGCCTAGTGAAGAACTATGAAGTTACTTTCACCCCGAGCAGATACCTTTACAGGTACCATTGCTCGGCGAGAGGTGGCGCTATTATCAAGACTGTACTTTTTGTTTTACAAATATCATGATAATAATCACAATTTTTGCAATTTATTAGTGGATCACTCCACTAGTGTTATTATTATAAACAAAGATCAGAAACAAATGAAAAAATTTTTCGACGATACTGGACTTGAACCAGTGCCTTGAGCCAGACCGGGGCAGCACGCTCTACCATCTGAGCTAATCGTCCACACCAGTAGTCGACGAATTTTGTCATCTGTTCTTGCTTATGGATCTCTGTATGGTGCATCCGACTCTTTAGCCACCTCTCGCCGAGCAATGGTACCTGTAAAGGTATCTGCTCGGGGTGAAAGTAACTTCATAGTTCTTCACTAGGCGGCGCTAACGGCTAAAGAGTCGGATGCACCATACAGAGATCCATAAGCAAGAACAGATGACAAAATTCGTCGACTACTGGTGTGGACGATTAGCTCAGATGGTAGAGCGTGCTGCCCCGGTCTGGCTCAAGGCACTGGTTCAAGTCCAGTATCGTCGAAAAATTTTTTCATTTGTTTCTGATCTTTGTTTATAATAATAACCTTTATTTTGCTAACAGTTTCACACGATCTTGAAGCATATGAGTTTTGTAAAAAAAAAACGTATAATTTGCAAACTCATCCTAACCTTACTTTATTGGCAGCAGACAAGTCAACGAAGGCCCGGTATGCGGGGCTTCTGTTTCCACGCTGAGGGTCACAAGGTAACTAACGAATCTACCCAAGTGGTTGCACGAGTCAGTATAGAAAGGTTTTTTAATGCGGGGGATTCATGTCCCGAGCCCCCCTTTGTCCTTCTGCCTTTATGTAAGATTTATTTTAGAGTCACTTCCCCAAACGGCCACTTTTTGATAGGAACCAATCTAACCTACTGACCTTTCTGGGTAGATTATTATATTTTTCTACTAAATAACGTTTATTTTAGCGTATTTTGTATGATACAATCATTAAAAAAATATGTCATAATGACGGGCCACCTTTGCTACACCCCAAACAATGGTTATTGGTAAAAAATTTGCTCAGTGATTTGATTAGTAGAGTTGGGAATATTATATAGGGAAAAGTACGTCGGTCGAAAATTCACTTGTTACAGTTAAAAAGTAAACTGAAAAAAATTCTAAACGGATGCAGTGCCAAAAGTATCATGTGGTAAATGAAAAAATGGGCTACGAAACAAAATACGTAACAATTCATAGGGCAAGTGAATCAAACGTGAAAAGTTTTTCGGTCAAACAATACTTTTAATAAAAGTGAAATGGGAAAAAGAAAAACATAGAAAACCTGTCATCGATAATAATTCGAATAGTTTTCGGACAAATGAAATTCGGTCAATGATTTTTAGTGTTTGAGATAGGTTACCGCTTATAATTTAATATTTACCATCTGTACTGACGTTTAATAGTGCGAGGACACATTAAACTAATTTTATTAGTTGATATCGATAAAAATGATGTACAACCATTGGGTAATTTCAAGAATTTGAATGAAGAAGAAAACTACATACACAAAAATAAACTTTTTAAGTAATAAACTTTTTAATATTTAATATAATTTTCATAATATACAATCAAAATTTTCTCCACATTTTCAGCCTTTAATCTTCGTCGCCTGGGTGACAATATCCATTTTAGCCAACTAAATGACCTTTCTAGGTCAACTGTAGTAATTGGAGCAAATTCAATCAATTTTTAGTATTGATGAATTTCTGCTATATGACTCAGTTCTATTTCTTTTCCAGATACCAAATCATTTAATGTTTTTAAAGTTGAAATGCCAACGTTTTTCTCTAACAGTGTTTGAAGTTTTTTTGTGAATAACTTTGCCCTGAGGATTCAAACGTAATCTTGATATATGTACTTTTAACTTATGGACAATATTCAAACTGGCTTCTAGACTTAAATTTTGTGTTTGTAATTTTTCAATGGTACTTGGTATGATGGATAGATTGTTGGCTATCCATTTCAAATCGTTGAGAATGTTTATATCATTCATTGCCCGTTTTGCTTATTTTGCTCTTTACGATAATGATGATTAAAAATTTATTTTTATCGATGTCGATAAACTTTGTCGATTTTTAATTAATCACTAGCACTGGTACATTTTTGCCCCCGCGAAACCGGTGTCTGGTTATGTGAACCATTTTCCAGAAATGCAAGTTCTTTTTATAAAAGGAAGATATTTACTGCTGCGAGGCATTGGAAAAGCAATAAATGTCGTCGGAAGAGGCCATTAGTTTTAAGCGCGGAGAAAATAAACTTTATTTTTTATAACTACTCTAAAATAACTAGGTGGTTTGTAAGAAACTTGAACTTAAGTTATCAATTAAACCATTTATAAAGATGTAGCAATAAAATGGCTATGTACAGCTATTTCATTTTTACATACCGCTAAAATTACATTTAAACGTGAAAGTTTGTGCCAATGAATGTATGTACGTTACTCTTAATTATAAAAACTACAGAACCGATCTCATCAAAACTTTCCAGTAATGTTATTTATAATTATCATCATCATCATCATCTTCATCATCATCATCATCATCATCATCATTATCATTATCATTTCAGCCATAGGACGTCCACTGCTGGACACAGGCCTCCCATTAGATTTCCACATGGGCCGGATAGAGGCGACCCGCATCCAGCGAGCCCCCCGCAACCCTAAGCAGGTCATCGGACCACCTTGCGGGTGGCCTTCCCACGATGTTGTTTATACATCATAATAACACAACACATAGGCATCATAATAATACACAATCTAATAACACATAGGCATCATAATAATACATTCCATCTCTACGCGGACGAAGTCACGGTCAACAGCTAGTTGATTTTTTATTGAAAAAATAAGTGATTTTGAATACAAGTACCTATTTGAAGGTTACTGAAACAAAAAACAATTCTTTTAGATTTTTTATAGGGGAGAGTCGGTTATATCGTACCACTTTTTACTCATACGTGGTTATTTTGTTTGTGAAAGTACTTACATATATGGCTGACAGTGCATATAAATGTTTAGTATTTCGGCTTCTTTAAATAGTACGATGAGCATTCTGGGATTAAATTAACATCGTCAAAATTAACTTTTTCAAAAGGCCTTCCATCGGTACGATTTAGACGACGAGTTGGTTGATTCGTACCATCAGGATTTAAATCGCATCTATGAAGCATTTCGCAAGTAAACTGTTTAATTTAGGTATGAATACACATTATTTACTGTCAGACATATATATTGATCTGGTATTTAAAAAAATATTTGGTCGTTTAAATCGTGCCTATGCCAGTAAGCAATAGTACGATTTAACGACCAGGTATTTTTTAGAAATAACGAATATAAAAATATAATCATACAATTTAGCTATATCTAAGAACCATCCAATAAACCCTTTTTAACCGACTTCCAAAAAAAGGAGGGTTTTATAGAAGGTACTTTCTAGTTGGTCCCTTTTAATTTTGGTGAAGATCTGATGATGGAATCCATGTGGAATTGAAGGAACTCCTCAAATATTGTAGGGATACATATAGCGATTTTGGTATTATAAGAAACATAGTAAGTATTTGCATTCAGAAAGTGTAAATTGGTGAAGTCGAACTGATGCAGAAGACCACAGAATGCCATCGGAACTCCTCAATGATAAATGATTTACGGTTGGCGACAAAATATCTTGATTAATTTAGCTAAGCAACTTCATAGTCACAAATTTAAATGTTCCTGATGAGAATGGTACCATCTAATTGATTTGATGATAGAGCCGGAAGGTAGGCACCAGATCTATATAATAAAATAATGTATCCTAGCCGTGTTTGGGCTTGTTCGAATCGTCACGAGATACACTTTTAAGTAACGATTAACTAAAAAGTGTAAAATAAATAAAATTTTAAACAAAAAAATAAAACCGACTCCAAAAAAAACTAAAAAGTTAAAAATAACGCCATAATTCAGTTTCTTCAAATTACTTACAAGTAACCGTTTGTATACTCAATCTATACAGTATATACAATTAATGTTATTTTGGAGTCGGTGCCATCGTATCAGAACTTACTAAAATCGTCAATTTTCAATATTTTAAACATTCTTTATATGGCACCGACGCCAAAATAAGATTAATTGTATATACTGTACTCGTATAGATTGAGTATACAAACGGTTACTTGTAAGTAATTTGAAGAAACTGAATTATGGCGTTATTTTTAACTTTTTAGTTTTTTTTGAGTCGGTTTTATTTTTTTCTTTAAAATTTTATTTTATATTTTATAGTTGAATACTATTTATTGCGCATTTTTAACTTACCTTGATCATCAGTGATCTCGTTACTCAATAACACTAAAGATTACATCAAGTCCGACGGAAATAATTTTTCTACTCTCTCACTTTCATGCTTAGTTATATGCTATTTTGAATTCAGGTTATAGATGGTGATACAAACGGAGCGGTATTTGGTCCCCCAAGTGTAAATAAAAAGATTGTTTTATAGGAAATCTCGCAGTGGTACGATTTAAACAACGGTAGGTAAGATATCGCTGACTCTCCCCTAATATGTTCCCGTCAAAACTGCTGAGGGTCAATTTCACCGACGTAGTATAAGCCTTATTCCAATAATAAATCATTCAAACACGTGAGTAAACTCATTTTACGTTTCGCCAATAATTAACCTAAATATAAAATGTCTACACTAGAGAATAATCTTACACCGCCAATTTCGGCTGAGTAAACTGTTAGATGTAGATTAGTATTGTCATTGTCACTGTCAAGTGAATTAAATAGTAACTTCAAAATTGCTGTATTACTCGAATAAATTTAAAAAATACGTAGAACCATTGCTCAAGCATGGGACAAATTGTCTATCTTACTTGGGTGCATTACGATTTTATTCAATTCATTCGTTCAACGTTACTTAGTAACTATGCGAGAGATTGTTATCCGTAGACTAGCGTGGTGAAATGGAAATGAAGTTAACCATTGAGTAAATCGTTAGATTTAATTTACACTGGGTTAGCCACTCTCGTGTAAATTGATTGTTGGTGAAATCGGCCCTCAGTGGATTTCAACCATTGTTGGTACATGAGTAGCTTAGATGGTTATAGAATACTTTTTAACCTACTACGCTAAAGAAAAAAAGGGTTTTAATTGTTTTCTCCTCCACCGACGAAGTTGCGGGCATCTTTTAGTAGTATTTATAAATTGTATTTTTGGTACAGGGATAGCGTCTCGGCGACCATAGCTGTGCAGTGTACATTCACAGATGATTAAGGGGATGCATCGAAAACTTTTAAGCTATTATGTAGCGCATTTTTTGTCAAATCTGGTATATAAATCAGGCTGGTTTTCAGATATGAGTTTCTTGACTATATAACCTATCCAGTAATTAACGCGGAAACATGTTTAATGAAAATTTCCTCGATAGAAAAGTTATCCGAAAACACGTCTTCATTTCCCGTTTTTTGTCTAGTTTGTACAAACGACACATTAATAAACGGCTAAATTAAGTTTAAATGTCATTCTTCCCTTTATCTTTTAAGTGATTAACTTAAATGTTAAAAAAACATAATATCTTCGATTTTATGGTACTTTTACCTCTGGCGCTTACGCCAAAAAACCCCAAGCATGTAGTGTATTAGCTTTCTCTTTCTTTGATGCGCGCCAGCAATAAATGCGTCCCTTATTACAAATCACGCTTATTGGCTGGCTCCGCGTTTGGGGCGTGATTTACAAATGACGAAGTAGCCCCTTAATAGGATACCCAATACTGCAAAGCAAGAAAAAGTGCTATGACTGTGACTGTTTTATTCTCCACGCGACCGAAGTTGCGGTTGCGGGCGCCTAAAAGTTTGAATATAAGAGTAGTAATGGAATGCAAAGAGGCTTAGGTGTTCAACTTCAACCTAGATTCAACCAATCGGTCGTCAAAAAATCTCATTACGGCTACGTGGATGGTTGAAACGTAGGCAGCGTTCGTGGAGAGGCAAACACTCGTAAAAGTTCAAGCTTCTGCATTCAGCTGTACGAGTTGAGTTGACTCGCCGAGGACTCCTCTTTTGCGAAATGAATTTACACCCAAAGTGTGAGCGGACGCCACGAATACACACAAGGTATTTCAATGCTAAGGAATATGTAAAAAGTGAATCGTATATTATGCAAATATTTTAACTTTTTCGGTAAAACTCGGTATTCACATGAATAAATAAATAAAACAGGGACAATTCAATATTTTACACATTCTTTATATGGCACCGACGCCAAAATAAGATTAATTGTATATACTGTATAGATTGAGCATACAAACGGTTACTTGTAAGTAATTTGAAGAAACTTAATTATGGCGTTATTTTTTTGTTTAAAAGTTTTTACTTTAGAAACTTATATATCCTTTCGAATATGAGATTTACAAAAAATATAACCTTATATAAATATTTTGGAATTGTTTCTAATTATTCAATAATCAATAAAGCTAATTAAAAAAAATTCGTTGAAACAAAGGTAATATTTTCACAAAATTGCAGACCACTAAGTTATAGTTGTTTACGGCACTGAATGCACAATTTGTTCGAAGTGTGTATGCGTCGTTGTGGCTTCATCACGCAAAATCGGCTAAACAGATTTCAATTATTTTTGGTACACGGGTAGCTGGATTCACAGATGGTTATAGAATACCTATTACCCGACTACGCTGAAGAAAAAAAAGAGGGGTTATGACTTTTTTCTTCCGCGAACGAAGTTGCGGGCACCGTCTATCATTAAATAAATACTGACAATCTTACTCAAATCTATGTGTTTTAAGTACTAAACGAAGATACTTATTTAGATGAATAAATAGGTACTTATACATATAAAAAGGTCAAGGATCAAGGTTACTCTCGCTACCAACTAGACTAAGCGGTCGGTTTAGTAAAGAAAATAAGTATGCATAATCACGTAACCACCTACAACCCGTCTCCTAGACCCTTGAGAAAAAATACATATGCACCTACCACCCGTCCCAGAGACGGTCGGAGACAGTAATATACTCACTAAAACTAAATGCGTACACGACCGACCTCGTCGAGCGTTGACGCGGCACTGAGGCAGAAGGGTAGAAGGTACAAGGACACAAACGTTTGTAGGATGATCGCACATAAGTATATTAACAATTTTAAGTTTGAATGAGTCTGATGTGAGACGGGAGGTAGGTGGTTAAGGGTTAAATGAATAAATGGACTGTTTAGGGGTCCCTAAGTATAAAAAAATAATTTTAATTAGTTTGGCTATTTAGTGTTTATTTTTTTAATTTAAACTTACCTACAAGAAAGCATAAATAGTGGACTTAACGCCATAAAGACATGCTCTACCAACCAGCCACTAGGCTAAACTAATATATCTTTACAGCCGCACAGCATGATTTGTACAAGGTTTTTCGCTTACACCCAAAGTGTGATCGCACGACATGAACACGAGGGATTTCAATGCGAAGTGAATAAGTATAAAGTAAATTGCATGTATGCATGCAAAAAATGTTTCAGGGAATGCTTGAATGGAAAACCAAAGGCCGAATCGTTAACAATAATAAGTCGAATTTAACCATCGCGGCTTGTGGATAGGCAAATCTAGGTAAAATTACCCTTTTGAGGAACGCTATATTTGCATGAACATCCATAAAAAAAAAAAAAAACTTTCCGTCGAATTGAGAACCTCCTCCTTTTTTTGGAAGTCGGTTAAAAATCATCCTCCAAATCAATAAGTTGTGAATTAAATACAATGATTAACGATTTTTTAAGACTTTATCCTATCGTGATATCAAAAATACACGTAAAAAATACTTTCCCTCTATATGAATTTGTTGACCCAATATTTGTTTTAATCATTTATTTTGGAAATTCTTATACGAGGGGTATATTTAAATGTGTACAAAATGTTTGTATACATATAAATATCAGCTTGGAATGTTTTATTTTTTGAATATAAAATATGTATGACATCACAGACGATCAGACTGACAGTTGGACATACAGATGTAATACGGTGCAAGTCTATGTGTCCCTGTTTCGATTAGGGAATCTTACAAAACGACTAAAAGCTCAAATTACATAGAATAACAGCATGGGGCTAAATCCAACTTTAAATTAATTGTAGCCTTTGTTCCCATGTGCACACAGGTACTAATTAAAACCTCTAATTAAACAACGTATCTGATATTAGCCTAATTAATAACATTAGAACTGAACGAGGTTATACAAGGTAAGGATTATAAAGATATTATTTTGTCGAGCATGCTACCAAATTACTTATTTATTGTGATAACAATATATTGATTTACAATCACACGTTTTTTACATTATAACCACAATTTCACACAAAAGGAACCTTATAATAGGGATGTTGCCTGATCTCAAAATTAAAAAAAAAATCCTTGAAAATCCTGATAAAACAAGCAAACTAAGGAACTTACGTGTAGGTTTTTTTATTGATTTATTTATTGTAGGAGAACCAACAGCTTATACAGTACAAATAGAAACTTAAATAGAAGTATAGAGCCAATTACAGGAACTCACGTATAGATATTGCGCATGAAACAATTAAGTGACAACGTGCATAACGACGCGCACACACAGCAAATATATATAAAAACTATGAACATTTAAGCTAAGCTTTAAGAGCTTTACTAGACAAATAACCCCAATACCTAATACACAATAACAATATAACACAAACACTATAAGAATCGCTACAAAGTAACTACAAATAAGAATCGCTCATTCTAAAAACGCGGTAATTAAATTTCGCTTCACAGAAGGAATAACACAATTAAATATATCAATATCAAGCTCTCTCGTCACATTATTCTAATTAGGACTAGCACGGTTACGGAAACTGTTCTGTCTGTATTTGGATGATGTAGGCCTTAGATGGATAGGGGGAAGTGTTTTGGCTGGAGTAAAATGAACTGAATTACGCATTAGAAAGCCTAATGTTTTCATACCACTACCTTAAAGTTGAAGTTATGAGTCTTAAAGTTGGGTGGGAAAATATTTTTTTAAAGTATGAATATATTAATAACTAATAATACCATTGAATAACCCATACATACAATATATCGTAACTTTTGTTATGAAACCGTCTTGATAATCGCAAGTTTTAACATAGCTTAGCGTTACCGAGAACTGAGTAGGCTTTGTTTTAATTATTCATTCCGCATGCCCCCCCCCCCCTTTCACCTCCTTCCCAAGGTCATATCCCAAATCATTCTTATTGCCCCATCTTTATACCAAATTTCATCTAAATCGGTTCAGTTCAGCAGTTTAATAGTGTAAAAAGGTGATAGACAGTCAGGCAAACAGACAGAGACATAGAGAGTTACTTTCGCATTATTATAATATGAGCATGGATATTAGTTTTTTCAGCTAGCTCGGAAAAGGAACATTTGGAGCCTGAAATAACGCCTAATATTGAGGTCTTTATCTTACTAACAGGTCGAATTAGGTTAGGAATTAGTTAGGCTTCTTTTAGTTAGTAATAATGGCGCCCGACAATATGATTAGTTGCAGATTCGTCGGATTCTTGTTTCACCGGATTCTTTTTTCGTTGGAAATATTTATCTAAAAAATAAAGCTGTAAACATGAAATTTCTGTATTTTCAGAAAAACGGTTGTAACGGACTAACTGGAGGTCACAAAATCGAAAAATACTTATTTATTTTCGATTTTTTGTATGTTTGTATATGTCGTTGTACGTGTGTCGGTGTACGCCAAATGTGCTAAACGTATTTCAACTATTTTTGGTACACGGGAAGCTGGGTATCTCCAGATGGTTATAGTATAGGATACTTTTTATTCCACTACGCTGAAGAAAAAAAGAGGGGTTATGACTTTTTTCCTTCACGAACGAAGTTGCAGGCACCTTCAAGTATACAATAAAATCAGTTACGCAAAGAAAGTGTTCGCTTCTATTTTAATAATTATGTAATTTTGCTGTAGCACAATAGGACACTTCAACTGCTTCACACATTTTCTGTAGCTGAAAAATTCCGTCAAAACGAGAGTCCGAGTCTTTCTCTCTCTCTCTCTCTCTGTCTCTCTCTGAGTATGATCAAATTGGGCCGAAAACCTCAATTACAATTAATTCGATAGTGCTACAGTTTCTCCGTGCTAGGTTTTGACAGCGTAGCTAACCACAATTTGAGCTGCGAATTCAACTGGATGTTTCGGTTTGATTCTGACGTTCAACGCTGATTCCCTTAATTTAATTAACGACGATTGGCTGAATTTGTGCAAATGACCATTTGGCCTAATGTACATCATATTGTAGTAAAATTTGCCTGCTATTTCACGAACGTGGCGTATCTTGCTATATGTAATGCGTTTATTATTCATAATTAATGTATTTAAGTAACAAATGTAAAAATATGTAATTGCGCCTAAAATGGTAAAATAAAGATTTTTTTACTTTTTTAGATATTCCGACGCAAAATTACAGTTAACGTACATAACGTTAACGAGCAAAATAAGAAAATGCTCGTACACTCACCTTCTCACTCCTCTAGTGACATGAGTGACGTCACACGTGACGCTCGATTTAAATGGGTCGTTTTAACGCCCAGCCGTTTTATGTCCGGCTCTGAATCTCGATTTAAACGTTTCTCGTGTCTAATTTTCAATGGCTATAAATCATAAGAAGCCTGATCGATTGGTATCACTGAATAAAATAATGCAACTTCTCTTTTCTCCTTTTTACTACATATATAATACTAGCGTTTACTTTGCCTACGTTACCGGGGATTAAGTATCCTATGTTTTAAGCTATGACTGATCTATCTGTGTGCCAAATTTAATTTAACCTTTAGATTAAGTATCAGTAGGTAACTATACTGAAAGGAATCGAGTGTCAATTGAATTCACTTTAAAATAAGATTTTATCGAGATGGCAGTAAAGCAATAATTTGAATTGAATTCGACTGGCGCGTGTTTCTATTTAGTATCATTATTGAAACTTCATTCATCTAAGGGTTAAATCCAACCGACGTTTTCCACTTATTGAGATCAAACATCCAGACATGTTAACAACTTCATTGTTGCTATAGCTGTAGGTGTCAATTGGACTTTTATCTTACACAATAAACATTTTATTGGATACGTGTTTAATTCAGGATAAACAAGAATTCAATTCTTCGGCCCTCCTATGTATTTACCTTTTTGTAATGAATCATAAAAGTCTATGGCCCAGTGCTTTGTGGAAAATAGACAAACCAACGCTCACGTTTTCGTGTTTCCGTATGCATCTTTCTATTTTACAGTACACAGCGTATGAAACAGGTCTCATGCTACAGAAACACAAATAATGGACATACAAATATATATATAGCGGGGATTTCTCCAGTTAATTTTAAAAGGGTACAATGAGAATACCTACTTGGGTACCTACACACAAGAGCCGCCCGTGTAATCCGAACTCACGGGATTATTCCTATTGAATGTATTTGATCGCGGCTTTCATTAGTATGAAAGATCCACCGATCATTAGTGTCGTGGCTTCAAAAAAATCGGCCAAGCCCGTAAACACCAAGAAAATGCATTTTCTGTACTGTCTGTTGACCTTAATACACAGTTCCAGTTAAAGTTCTAAAGTTAGTGTCTTATGGCTGACAGATATACAAACAGACAGCGGAGGAAACCTAGTAATAGGGTTCCGTTGGCACCTAGAAGCCTAAAGCCTGCGGTGCTAAGTGGGAATGATGCTTTATGGATGTCCGGCCTCTGCCGACCACGATCATCTGTCAGGATTCAGGATCGATACGACCAAAAATACATTTCACTTTTTTACGGTATAGAATAAGTAAACGCACGTGTTATAAAGTGGACTTTGAGGACATCTGTAATCTAAATCATCGCAATGTGTTGCCAACCCTGAGGATTAATAATGGGATCGGGACATGTTTATACAAGTCATTAATCTGTCTGCCTTACTTGGGAGTACACCGAGACAACTGTGCAAATTGTAGTGCTTGGCGTCAGGTTTGCGGGTAAGATAGTCGTAGCAATTCGTACGGCCTTTGCTGAACTAGCATTAGTCGTCATGACTTCGGTTTTTGCGCGACGCATTATCAAACTGACTTTGTCTCACTGTACTGAATAAAAAGAGTTAGACAACATTCGTCGCGCGACAATACACGTGCCAGTATGTTAGAACTGCTCCATTGGATCTCATTATCACATATCAATGTAAGTAAATTACGATTCATAATTATCATTTTAGTGGGGCCTTGTCCAAAGTATATGATACGTATATAACAAGGCCCGTTTCAAACCCCCATCTATAATAGTTTGAACTCTGGTGTTCTCTAGATGCAATATAGTTGAAGGTTATATTGAATTTGGACTTCATATTCTACCAAATCTAGAGAATATTCTGTTGGACCTTGGAGTATTTAGTAATGGAGTAAGCATCGCTACAAATTTCCTAACAAAAAATTAACAATGAAACTACAAATTCATTTTTCCTCTCGTTACTACGCACCCACACTACAACAATACCATTATTCCAGTTAAGCGCACACTGCAGTATGTAAACAGGAGCAATAAATATTCAACCTTAAAATTATTTAGAAATAAGATTAATTATTAGACAAAGGTAGATGTTTCTCCTATACTGAATTCTTATATACATATAAAACATCCAAGACTCAGGAACAAATATTTATCCTCATCACACAAATATTTGCCCTTAACGGGATTTGATCCCCAGGACCTTCGGCCTCGCGGGCAACGTTATTCCCGCTGAGCTAAACCAGACGTCAAATGTTTGATCGGTGATTGATTTTGGCCTACAGGGTTCTTATAAAATATTCAGGGTACTTAAATTTAGACTATTATTTCAGTATAAGAATGTTGAAACTTCAATTCGTTAAAAGTGGAAAATAAGACCAACATTTTACGCAACCATGGACCATTATAAACCTTCCGGTTCACTCAGAAAAATACACGACAATTAAACACAATTGATTGATAAAAAAAAACTTATACTCATAAAAATAACCTGGAAAGCCGTAACAAATAAGTGTTGTAAGTTTTGTTCTTTGAAACTTTTTTACGGTTTTTAAGAGATAGGTTTAATTTAGCAAATGCATCCCAGCGAGTCTCACACGTCGCGGACTCCGGACAAGTCCAAGATTTCACTGCAAGATACCTTTTATTCCAGGGAAATTCCATCTAATTTAAAGATGGAATGGAGCACAGGATGCAGTGAAATAGAATTCAGTCAACACTATTATGAAGTTGTTAAAATGAAATTGTTGCCTGCGTTAAAGATATTTTAATAAAAATAAATGAAACGGTCTATTTAAAGGTCACTAAATCAGAAAATATTTTGTTTTTATGTTTTGTATTTATGTATACACTAGAAGATGCCCGGAACTTCCTCGCGGAAGAGAAAAAGTCATAACCTGTCGTTTTTTCTTCAGCGTATATAGTCGGGTAAAAAGTATCCTATAACCATGGAGATACCCAGCTACCCGTGTACCAAAAATTGTGGAAAGCTGTTTAGCCGATTTTGCGTGATGAAGCCACAACGACACACACAAACATACATAAAATCCAAAAAAAATATTTTTCGCTTTAGTGACCTCCAAATAGTCCGTAACAATACTTTTTTTTGAAAATATCTTCAATGTACAGACATTTCATTTTTACAACTTTGTAATAGTATAGATGTGTATTTGCAACTTCATCACGTCAAAATGGTTGTACGAATTATAACCATTTATACACGGGTAGCATCCACCAACAATGGAATTTGTTTTACCCGAATATGGAGAAACAAAAAAAGAACGGGTTAAGTATGACTTTCTCCGGGAATGAAGTTCGAAATAAACCGTATAAAGGGGATTGTGGGGTGAAAGTCTTGGAGTATTTTATAAAAAAACTTATTTTTGCAAACGACGGACGGACGAACATAACGAAACTATAAGGGTTCCGTTGCCATTTTGGCTACGGAACCCTAAAAAGGTAAAAAATAAAATACCCCGTACAACAAAACGTGTTTTGGGGCGTGTATTTTCACAGTGTTCCTAATTATATTCGCTACATCAGCGGAAATAAAATTACTTTAGCTACACACGCCGTTTATTTTGTAGCTAATTTTGTTTAATATGTAAGTCTGGAATTCCTTAAAGATATTATATAAGTACAGAATGTATCATTGTAGCGCGATTCAACCAAAGCACTTAAGTAGTCAATAGCTTCAATACACTTTGTTGATTAAAAGCCATTGTATTGGTATGGCTGGAGTTGCGATCAATAAACCTTCAAATTGAACCACCCCAAGCCCAAACGAGGCATATTGACGAATACGGTAACAAGAGCTTAAAATGAAAGGAACGTTTTTTACAACCAGATTATTAGCACAATTGGGACATGCGACCCATTATCATCAATGCCAAAGTGGCTTAGGAAAAGTTGCCTGCGAAGCTGAGGTCCTGGGTTCAAATCCCGGTAAGGGCAAATATTTGTGTGATGAGCATGAATATTTGTTCCTGAGTCTTGGATGTTTTCTATGTATATAAGTAATATATCTTTTAAATATATCGTCGTCTATTACCCATAACACAAGCCTTATTGAGCTTACCATGGGACTAGTTCGATTTGTGTAAAATTTGTCCTGTAATATTTATTATTATTATTTATTTAAAGGGTTCCGTTGATGCTCTTTGGGTACCCAAAACGTCAGATTTCACGTAAGTAGTGTGTTTGTTCAAGATATATTTTTTGTGTACTACACTTACCTACTCATATTTCCGAACATCATTCAAAACGCAGAGGCCCATACATCTTTAAAAAAAAGGTTATTCCACTTTGGAACCTATTAAATGTAAAAGGGTAATTCCATGCCACAATTAAAGAAAACATCGCTTTCCACCGAAATGGCGCACAAACAGGCAGTTCAGTTAAATTAAACATATGCCCTCCCATTACCCGAACCTCTTCACACGGGCAAAATTGGATGGGTTACAAAAACTCGTGTCACGATGTTGCCATATGACCAACTACGTGTATATTATCTCTCCCGCTAGGGTTCGCAAATTAACTAATTTCTTCATAAGGCTACGTGACCTCAGCGTTGGGGTTTATGCGTCTAGACGGCCCTCAAGTTGAAGACATTATGTTAGGTCCAAGTGAGTTGTGTGGAAACTATACAGGGACTTTAGTACCTACTGAAGTAGGCGAAGTACAAGTGTTTAACTCTTTTAATAACTACCTATAGGCTGAGAGATTATTTCAGAATAAATGAAAAGAAGGATAAAAATATCCTAAACTGATGCTTTACTCAAATAATGTTTGTAGCTTAGTAAATAAATAACTCGCTGTAACTGCTTCACGAAACTATAATGCGTGGCATCATATAATTTGTTTGAGATTTTACTTTTAAATTTCAAATGTCAAAAGATGTTCACGAACATTGCACGGCCAAGATAAAATTCGGACATATATAGTCCTTGTGAAGATCGCAATGAATATGAATTGTCATTTTCGTCTGACAACTATCACAATTATGAAATAAATGTGTAAAACTAAAAGTTCAAGCAATTTATATGATGTCACGCATTACCATTTCGTAAAGCCTAGATAAAAAAGCAAAGACAATTTGACTGAAGGTTTAGTATAGGATATTTATTTATCCTTCTGTGATAAGTGTAATCTCAAAAAGCACTACTGCCGTTTGACATGGCAGTTTCTTAAGTTGATCAATCAACAGAAGCACCTGTAATATAACAATGTTACAAATAGTATGATTAAAGGTTGTAACGTTTGATTCTCCTCATAACTAATGTATTGATTTAAGCTAAATTGCGACATTAGATACACGAAAATGCGCCCAGTAAAGGAGAATCTGTGAATAAAAAACCTTCTTCCTCTTTGTCGTATCCTTATGATTATCACTGAGGGGCGTAACGACCGTGAACACTCTTCAACAACACTCTCTCCAAGTCTCCAAGTCTTAGGCTCGGTGCATGCTGGCTTGCAATGTTCTTATAGTCGCCGAAGCTATTCTGTCCACCCAACGCGTAGCTCCATCCATCACTCCTCATCCTTGCCATGCGTCCAGTGAATACAAGCTTTTCAATACTCTCCAGACCAGCCCTACTCAAATAGCCGAAGAACACGTTGGATGCAAACAGTAAAAAACCTAAAACCCAGTATTAGCAACTGCTCACCGCTTACTCGAAATTTCCCACCAAAAGCAATGTTTCCCGCTAAAATGCTTCAAAAATGGACCGCATTCACTCTGCGGCGACAGCCCTAATCCTAGTAGTGTCCACTTGCATATTCAGTTATCGGGAGCGCGTTCCCATTGGCCCAGCGCCAAATTGGCCCACACGATACACTGTGCACTATGCACAGTGTACCACTGTACATGTCTAGTGCCTACAAATTTATTTGCGGCATGAACCAAGCCATAATAGGCTTTTTCGTCACAGCGTTAAAACCTCGCTTATATGAAAGGCAAAGAGGTAGCACTCGTACGGGCTACACAAGCTCAACGCCTGATAAACACGACATCGATTTCGTTCGTGATACTCAAACAAAGAAGGCTTTGTTGTGTAAATTATACTCTGAAATGAAAAGGTTTTGATAGTGTGCAACTGAAAAGGCGGTAACTTCGCCATTGTAGGCGCTGGTTTGAACTCTGACTTCTGACCTATTTTAATGACGACTGAAATGAGAGAGTCTGAAACGCACGTATTCGAGAAAAGTAAATTTCGATCGATTGTACCCTAAAACTGTGTGGACAATCAAATCGCCCAACAGACGCAGCTCCATTCTGCGATTAGGTAGTTTATTTGTTTGTCAATAGATATTTTAATGTGTGTTTCTAAACCTTATTATTTTTCTTTATTCGTTATTTATTTAACGACAATTCAATAACAAAATCTATGTCATGCAAAACCAATATGAAATATTCAATATGAAATATAAATTTTATGTCGCGCATACTTCGGAATTCATCTTTCTGCAGTTGTGAGTTACGATTGGAAAGACATTTATAGCCGATTCTTAATGCGGCTTGCCATATATTCGTGATTAATTCGTACGTATTTTTTATATTATGACACTCATGTTATTATACACAACTTTATGCGGTTAACCGCAATTTATACTTTATAAATTGTATTTTTATCTTAACGCTTGATTTATTTAAAGTTAAAGCAGACTTGATTGCAGTCATATAAAAAAAAACACTTTGTCCTTCATATTATGATACCCTACGCGGTACACACAATATAAACACTGTATATTTTGTGCTCAGCTCTTATGTTGTTTCTTTTTAAATGTTTCTAGTGTTTTAAATCTATTATATCCTTATATGTGCAAGTAATTTTAATCGAATGTAAGTATAAGTATAATAATGTTCACCGAAGATGCTGGCAGCATTTCCTCGATGAACAACAATGAGGAAGAGTTGAGCGAGGAAGCTGCAAGCTCTTTGGTCCCCCGTGGTGTCTATTAGTCTTTTTGACATTTATTTACTACTAGAAGGCACCCGCAACTTCGTTCGCGGAGGAAAAAAGTCATAACCCCTCTTTTTTTCTTTAGCATAGTCGGCTTAAAAGTATCCTATAGCCATCTGGAGATACCCAGCTACCCGTGTACCAAAAATAGTTGAAATCCGCTTAGCCGATTTAGCGTGATGAAGCCACAACGACACATACAAATATTTCATTTTTACAACTTTATAATAGTATAGAAGTCTGTTGGGGCTGGGACCCCACGGACCTTAGGGTCTCGACGCTGAAAGCTACAAAATAGTATTCGAGGCATTTTTGATTTATATTTTAATTGTTTGACGTTGAGTACGTGCCAGAGGCGTAGCGTCAGGAAAATTACAAGCGAAGCCGAAGTGTATAAATTTACTCATATTTAAAGAAAATGTGGTTATAACCTTTTCCTGCGACAACCCGGTGGTAATCGGCTTATACGGACGCCACGCCACTGGTAAGTGCAATGTTATTGAGTGCCATAAATAATTTTTTAAAAGATCGTTCCCTGATAATACGAGTACAATATGTGTTTTATCAGGCCAAAAATATGCTATCAGAAATGGCTAGTTACTACACAAAATATACCATGATATCTTATGATGATTTTCAACAACAAGGAAGTGTTTTTCCAAAGTATGAAACCCAACAGCCCAAAAATTTTCAAAGTGCAATAAAATAAAGAGACGGTGTGAATTTTATTAATATTTTCTCCATTGTCCTAATGGGATACCTACGTAAAATGTAAATACTTCATATGGCAACACTTTAATTAAAATGTATCCCATTTGTTGGTTAGGTATCATATAAAATGCAGCATCCATAATTATTTATCCCGCATGTGGTCGTGTAATGACGTCATCATTAACCAATCAGAACACAGTGACCCGATAATATCACCTCTAATGGAGGTCGTGGTATACCTACAACATAATGCCTTGCATACCTACTTACTATCTGTGCCGACATCGTGTATCGTCGTGTATCCAACAGACGTTTCTAGCTACCTATACATTGTTGTTTTCGACTAATTTCTGTATGTCGCAGGGAATTGGCCAAAACAGAGATTTTAACAAATCTCTAAGAGATATGACCGTATCACGCAATTTATCAAATCACTAAACGTGTCTAGTGAAATGATAAAGCGAGTTGACTTTGCGAGTTCGTTTCGTAAACTCACTGACGTCTGACGTGTTTCAGATATTTTATCAAATCTGGTGAAATGATAAAACAAGTTGCCTTTTTCTGGTGCTTTAATCATTTTACTAGACAGATTTAGGGATTCGATCAAATTACTGTTTTTTCTAGGCAAATGATAAAATGGATTCGTCATTTTAATATCGTGCGTTGCGTTGCGCATCCTTTAGGATCTCTTCAAATATCTGTTTTGGCCATGTACCTGCGACATATACATTTTAAGAGACCTTTCACGAAATACGCTCGTGCAGTACATACCGAGAGATTTTCCCGCGCGTGCAGCCGAATATTTAAACAACTTTGTAATAATTGAAAAAAAAGGTTTTTGTTCAATAAATTTACATTTTTTACTTAAGTGTTTCGCCTCAAATATGGACTTTAATGTAATGTACGAGTACGATGCATATTATTATTAACAATACTGAGAAAATTATTGTGGTCTCAGTGTTTTGTTTTTTGAAATATGGTATAAATAACAACGATTTACATATAAATAAGGATATATTCCGGTTATGAAGAAATAAACAATTGGCGCTCTTCAGAAAACTATTGTCAGTAATCGGATAAACTTAATTAAAATATTTAGTGCTACGCAACTTCTTTCGCGTGGAAAAAAGTCGTAATCCCTCTTTTCTCTTCACCGTAGTCGGGTAAAAAGTATTCTTCAACTATCTGTGAATACCTAGTTAACCGTGTACCTAAAATAGTTGTAATCCCTTGAGCCAATTTGGCGTCATGAAGCCACATATACAAACACACGAAAAATCGTAAAAAAATATTTTCTGATTTAGTGACCTCCAAATAGGGCGTAATTTTTTTTAAATACCTTCAATACAGACATTTAATTTATACAACTTTATAATAGTATATATATTATACCTACCTTAATGTAACGTAATGTAACGTAAAATACGCAACGTAATGTATTATAATATATTAGACATGTTAGTGCCCCAGGTAAAATGTTATGGTTATGATATAATATAATATAGTTTTCCGATTCGCGTATATCTGAGTGAAGATAATAATAATTAATAAATAAATAAATATCAGGGACAATCTTACACAAATCGACCTAGTCCCAAACTAAGCAATGCTTGTACTATGGGTACTAGGCGACGATATACATAATATATAGATAAATTATAATGCTTAAATACATAGAAAAAATCCATAACCCAGGAACAAACATTCGTGCTCATCACACTAACACTTGCCCTGTCCGGGATTCAAACCCGGGACCGCCAGCTTCGTAGGCCGTAAAGATAGATAAACAAATAACTACAAAATGTTACATATAAACGAGTGTATAACTTGTTCAATTTACCGAACGTACAAACTAGTTATCCTTGCTGTCGAACGACACAGAATCTCGTCTCTTTCGCGTGAAACGTGATGCATGCTGGTAATTAAGTGCCACACGCAGCCATTTTGCCTCTGCCGTAGTGAGGACCCATTTAATATGCACTATCACTTAGGTAAACCTTTTGTGCATGTGAAAGTTGAATACCTTTAGGGGGAACCGACGAAACCGTCTCACTTACCTGAAACAATTACAATAAATTCATTAGACATTAAATATGAAAAAGGTTTTTTTTTATTACCTACATCACAACAAATTTCAATGTTTGACTGTTTATGACAGCCCAAATGCTTTATTTTTAATACAATTATCTCTAGTCTATGTACTCCTTCCTACTAAACTACTAAAAGATTTCAAAAGATAGAAATTATGGAACATGATTATACGTAAACAGCTAAAAAGCTCTTCATTTATTGTATATAATAATAAAATGTCAATATAGATCATTTGATATAGTCAGTATCAATTACTACATAAGTTCGAGTATCATACATGGCATTTGGGTCATACTGATTCTAGAATTTAGCCGTCTTTCCTGTGGCCAACGCAATAGTTAAAAGCTTGAGTACATATAAGTGATATTTTTATCGCTTAGATCTAGAGTATTAATCAATTTGTACATCGCATAATAGGGCACTAAGAAAAATTAGTATTTAAAGCACGCATAACGCCAACTCATACTAAAAATAAGTATGACCCATTTGTTAAGTTATATAGCTATAATGTTGTGTTAATGTGTATTGTACTAATTACCTACATCCATAAATATCTCGGCTATAAATCCCAATACACTAAAAACCATCTATTTATACGCCCAAAAACTCCAGCGACAATATATTTCGTCCATAATGAAACGCTTCTAATACAATAGCGCATCGTAGCCGCCACGCCCCGGCTCTTGAAAAAAAAAGAATAATGATGGCGGAACTGCGGAGCTGTTGAGAGTCATCGATACGAAGTACCTACAGTCGTTAACTACGACCTCATTAAGAGGCCAGTGCTCTGCAGAATTCATTAAGACCTCAAATCCTGGTGTGCGAGCATTTTGTCAGTTAAATAACGTTTTTCGGGCGGCTTTTGTGGTACGTTTCAACGATATCAATAATAAAAATTTTTGTTTAATTTTTCAGTAGTACATATTAAGATCTAGCATTTACCCGGGGCTTCACCTCCGTCGCCGAAAAATAAGTATCTTATGTTTTAATTCGTCACCTGATTTATCGACTTACCAAGTTTCACCTAAATCCGATAGTTAACGGGTTATTGAATAATAAACAACTTTTTTTATGCTATAGGGGGCAAACGAGCAGACAGATTACCTGATGGTAAGCGATCACCGTCGCCGATAGACACCTGTAATATCAGAGGAGTCATAAGTGCGTTGCCGGCCTTTCAGATGGGAGTACGCTCTTTTCTTGAAGGCCTGAAGGCCGCATCTGTCCGGAAATACTGCCGGTAACAATTTATTACACAGTTCCGTGTGCTTCATATTCAAACGTCCAAACATGTTTACAATCTGGCTGGACATATTACTTGTTGATCTTATTGTATTTTTTATATAATCAGCTTTAATTCGCCGAGGTTTGGTATTTTTGTATTCTTGTCGAGATAAAGATTAACATGATTTTAATTCAAAATTAAATAGGCACTATCCATTAATATACTCTCTAAACGAGTTCATGTCTTACCAACTGGAACCGGAATGTTCATCTTGTTCCGAAAAATTAAGAACAAGAGACTTAATGTTTAAGTTTAAAATATGTCAGCTTATATACGCCAGGCGTTGTCTAACTTTTTGGTTTCTCAACATGAAAATAACCATGAAAGCACAACATAGCAAGCATTCTTCATTCAATGTACCAACTTAACGTTAACGTAAAATCATAATAAATATGGAAAAGAAACTTGAAGAAATCGAATAATAAATTTCGATTTATTTTTACGTTCATTGTGACAGTTTAAGAATAGTTTTTGCGAATGGGGTTGAGCATGTCTTATTCCTCCTTTATGAAATGCAGCATGATGTAATGGTGACTTGGTTAGCTGCGTACCTTTCAGTGCAATTATAGTTTCCCGCCGGCTAATACCTAGTAAGTAGATTCAATCACGTATTTACGGCGCTCCGTGTTTCTGCGAGGCGCATTTTGCGATGTAGGTTATTCCGATCTTGCTTCATCATATATCCATACTAGTCCGTACTAGTCCATACTAATCCATACTAGTATTATAAATGCGAAAGTGTGTCTGTCTATCTGTCTGTTACCTCTTCACGCTTAAACCGCTGAACCGATTTGGATGAAATTTTGTATGGAGATAGTTTGAGTCCCGGGGAAAGGCATAAGCTACTTTTTATCCCGGAAAAGTACCCTTATCTAGTAGTTATACATACTCGAAAAATTATAACATTATATTATATATTTTTAATGTCAGGTGATTTAACTGGGTCAAGAATTAAAGCCACATGTTGATACAGACAGTAAACTACTTATAGTTTGTAACTGTTTTAAGAACATCCTGCGTATATATTTTTATTGGCTTGTTAAATTATTAATATTACAGCTTGAAATCTATTATGCGCCTTTATAATGCGATTTAACGATTTCCGTCGTCTTTACTGACCAAGAGAGAGAATAATCAACATAGGTGTGTTTACCTACGTACCATTCATGGTACGAATTATGATAGTAATAACTAGTTTATAATACAAGTATCTAGGATAAGGTTAACGAAGTCTAGGTACTTCGTGTTTTGTTTTTCCAGAATAAAAAGCTAGCTAGCTTTAGAAACGATTTTCGACGAATTGATAATGTAAAGGTTGTTTGAATATAAATTTTTAAGATAAATACTACTTTTTTTTCTTTTACGAGTTAGTTCACAGATAGTTTAAGCGACAGGTGCATTAACATCTGTGATACAAATTACACCTAGGCCTTGGTTTTCATGCTTTTATAAATCGATACTTGTGAATAGTCTCATGAAATCATAACGAATATGTTATATCGTTGGTTAACAATCAAAACCTATTGCAATATACAAATAAGTCAAAGTGCAAAGAAAAATACGATTGCTCTCGCACGTGGTCACACCAGGAATCGAACCTGATAACTTTAGATTACGCGTCGAACGTGTTAACCTTTTCACTACCGAGCACTGTGCTGTCCGCCTCAAATTCGTATTTTTCTTTGCACTTTGGCTTGTATCTGTATCACAATAGATAATAATGTGGGGTTAATTTTCCCACGTTTAAAACACAGAAACACAAATTTGTGTTTCATATAAAAATCAAAACCTACTTAAATTTGTCAAGACTTGCAAAACCTCGAATCTCGGTGTTATCGGGAGAAGAGTTAGTTCGCCACATAAAATATCTATACTTCATGTATCTCTGTTTCGCTATATGTCACTTAGCTTTAAGTCCGCCATCTTACTTCGTAGTTTTATTATGTGTAATAAAATTTTCAAATAAATACCATCCTTCACACGACAATTGTAGTCAATAAAAACTTCCATACTACATAAAGACATTTGAATGCCGCTCAGACAGCCACGCGTGTGAACGCCCCGAGCGTTGTTCCAATGAAAGAAAAGCAATCTGTCCGCAGAAGCGCAATATTTGCTCGAGCTTGTTTCCAATATTAAATCGCTATTCTAAAAACTCATTTTAACTCCATCGTACTCAGTGGGGTTGGACCCAACCGGATCAGTATAATTAGATGGATTAGAATAAGAATTTCGCAGTAGATGCAATCAAATTGAGGTTAAAATTCTATTTGTGTTTACGGTACGGTATTTTGAGTAGGTACATATGGAGAAACATTTGAAAAGTAATTATTGCGACTCGTTAATACCGTAGATTTACTAACTATATATTGATTAATATAACAATATTGGTGGAACGAAAGATTTTAGCCTTTATCCAGAAAATGACACAATATATTACTTATCTTAAAAAAAAAACGAGTTTTCAAAGGATTAATCATAATGTGTTTATGCAAATGTTTCCTATGTATGTTTTCCTATCACTTAATGATATGATAGATAATTATAATTTATTACAATGATATCATTATTTAGATACTACATTCTGCTGTTTTGAACATAAAAAAACTTTAGGTACAAACTCGTATCGTAAAATGAGCAAAGTTGCCGATTAAAATGTGCATTTGTGCGAATTTCAGGCAAAAAGCCAGTTCACTGGAGCATCCGTACCGCGCCGTACATCACGAATATCACAATCATCCCTCGTCGGGGTCACAATCACGAACCACAATCAAAAGTCAACAGGAAGCAATTGAAAAAAAAGTGTAGTGAAAAAATACCCGTATTTTGGGCAAGACAGACGTGGATCACACATAATATTTTATTATTGAAAATATAAAAATAAAATAAGTTATACGGTCTATTTGAAGGTCACTGAATCGTTTTTTTTTATGTCTCTATGTGTTGTTGTGGTTTCATCACGCTAAAATGGCTAATCCGATTTAAACTATTTTTAGTACACGGGTAGCAGGGCGGCCACAGATGGTTATAGGATAGTGTTTACCCGACTATACTGAAGAAAAAAGAGAGATTGTGACTTTTTCTCCTCCGCAAACAAAGTTGCGGGCACCTTCTAGTGTAGTAATTAATATGTAACAGCCATAGAAGACACAAAAACAATGCGAAATGAGCATAGATGTCGACTAAAATGTGCCTTTGTACAAATTTCAGGCAAAAAGTCAGAGAATGGAACATCATCGCTGCCGTATATCACGGATATCAATTATCACGAATCACAAATCACAGTCGAAAGTCAACAGGGAACAATTGAAAAATGTTTCCGTTGATAAAACACGCGTATTTTACGCAAGACAGGCGTGAATCATGGAAAACAAGTTATTTATTCATAACTATAGCCTGAGGTTACATTTACCTTGTGTATTCCCTTAGCTGTAGTATTCGTACGTACCTACAGTTCTAGTGCAAATTGGATAATATTTACACATCGAAACTGGAAAATTAAATTGACGTAAGAGACATGTATAATTATTACGACTATTGAAGTTAAAAGTTATTTCAATAATGTTAAACTTTGCGGATAACATAAGATAATATTTGATTGCATTGAACGATGTGTCATTAATTTAACCCCTTAAAAAAAATCAAACCTGACCAAATAATTTATCTGATGAAGAGAAATCAAGTTTAAATCGCCCAATTATCCACTCAAGTCATGAGAAACGGACAAAAGAGAGAAACAGCTAGAGCTAAATCAACTTTTTACGATTGTACATTTTTTAGTTTACGTTGCTACTAGGGTTACCAACCCTACTATATAATTTAGAATCCTACTATATTACGGGATCAAATACTATATTTAAACTTATATGCTAAACGACTGGCCTAACGATGTTTGTCAAGACCTAACTAAAAACATGAAAAATTGTAGCAAAATTATAAAAAACATGTTCATGTCTTCTTCTAATTAGCGCCCGGACTGTCGGCCGCCTGGACGGCGCGAGGTGGAAGCGGGAACGGAGACGGCGATGACGACACAGCGCTGTCTCCGTCCCGCGGTCGCCTCGCTGCCGTCGGGGCGAGTCCCAGCCGGCCCGGACGCACAAATGCGTGTACTGATAACGCTTTGTAAGCGAGAGATCTCTTGGTGGCAGATAAACCGCGCGCGGTTTTCGTTCACCAAACAATTGTTATAGCTATAAGTTTTTTTTAATGTTAAATACATGAAATATATATATATATATATAGTAGGCCAAATACTATATTTTGAGTAAAGCGGAACGCAGCCTTACACTTTTCTTTCACTCACCTAACAATGTCACTGTCAATACATTCTCAAAAAAAAAATTAATGCGCGAAGCGCCAACACATTATTATTCATTTAAAAAATAAAGTAAATATTTTAACCACATACTATATTTTTTTCAGTATTTTTTGGCCATCTACTATATTTTCAGAGGTAAGGCTTCGAAAATACTATATTTGATAGAAAAAAAGTTTGCACCCTATACATCAACAGCTCATCTGTATTTATATCGATCGTCTGACCCGAGTAACGTCTCAATAAGATTCCATTTATTTACGGAAGAAGAATTTTATGACATTGTTACAAGGGGAGTCGCTTGAAAGAATACATGTAATATATATAATATATCAACGCACCTCATTAAAATAGGCCTACCATTGATATTGACACAATTAGTTCATATTTTTAATTATTTGATAAAGACAGCAACATATCCTTGCATATTGAAAAATGTAAAAGTTGTACCAATCTACAAAGGAAAAGGGAGTAAAGATGACATCAAAAGCTACAGGCCTATAAGTATAATTCCTGCCATAGCTAAGCTATTGAATATGGATACGGCTTATCAAAAAGGTTAAGCCAATTTTTAGAAAATTTCAACTTATTAAGTCAGAGACAATATGCATACAGGAAAAACAGATCTTGCGTATCTGTTGCTCGGGCCGCAATCAAAAACATAATAGATGCAAAAGAAAAACAATCAAACAAAGAAAATGTTGCAATCATTTTGTGCGATATGACGCGAGCATTTGACCTTTGCGACCATAATGTACTGGATAAGAAATTCCAACACATGGGCATCCGCGGTCCGGCGCTAAAATTAATGTTGGAATTTTTAAATCAACGACAACAATGCGTCTCTTTAAATAATGGTCAAATTACATCGAAAAGCGGCAGTATTGACATAGGAGTACCCCAGGGATCCTCCCTTGCAAATCTGTGTTTTCTAATTCAAGTAAACGACTTACCCGAAAGTGTAAATGGCGATGCGTGCATTTTTGCCGACGATGCTTGCGATATAATCACAGCGCATACTATCCCTGCACTAGAGAACCTGATTGCCTCTGAAATATCTAATCTACAAAACTGGTTTCGCGCTAATGGCTTAGTTTTAAATTTGCAAAAAACACAGGTGATGCATATCAACCTCGGAGGCCGACCTCCAGCTCCACTAGAAATTATTATAGACGGGGAAGCACTACCTCAAGTAAGCACTACCAAATTCCTAGGTATGACCTTGGATGCAGCACTAAAATGGGATGCTCATATCAATTTCGTCTGCGGAAAGCTGTCAGGTGCATGTTTTGCTCTGAGTAGACTGGCACGCGTGCTGCCCGACCAGCAACTTAGGTCGAGTTACTTTTCGCTATTCCACTCGGTAATGTGTTACGGACTCGAACTCTGGGGTACGGCAGCTGAACACCAGCCAGTATTTATTCTTCAAAAGCGAGCGTTGAGAATAATTTCTCACACTGCACCCGGTAGCTCTGCCAAGCAACTCTTTATAAACAAAAACATCATGACACTTACCTCACAATACATATTCTACATTATTAAATACGTACGATGTAACATTCAGTTCTTTCCACTAATGACATATAAAAGCACTCGAATTGCACAGAAAAATAAAAACACACTGTCCACAGCATGTTGCCGACTAGCAAAGTCGGGTAAAACAATGTCTATAGTGGGACCAAAAATCGACAACGCAGTACCCTGTGAAATAAAAGACATACAGAGTGACGTAACATTTTTTAATAAATTAAAAAATGGCTAACAGCCAAAGCATTTTATAGCATGGATGAATATTATACTGGTAATAATAGATGACATGAAATGAAAATATGATGATAATGATAATGTAATCTTATAATTTACAATATTTAGCAATACTTAACTTAATATATAATGAATGCCATATAATTTTAATTTTAATTTAATAAAGTGACTTGTGAAATCTAGACATATTTTATCAATAAATGAGTATGAGTATGAGTATTTGCTACCTACTTCAGGCCGCGTGTTCCTTTATGAAAAACAACGCTTTAACGTTGAGTACACAAACATAACTTACACCCGTCCGATAAACATCAACGATAGCAACGGCCAATTATTGTGTCTAAATCTTATATCTTTGGGGAATATTGGTTACAAAAAGGTTATCTTCTTTTTGCTGACGATATTGATTTCTTTGCCTTTTCAGCGGCAGAACCCCAACTTATGATCCAAGTCCTCAGCTCGGCAAGCCGTTTGACTTAAAATGAACGGTACAAAGACTCAAGTGATGACTAACAGGACTAAACTAAGTTACAGTTGGAGCAAACTACCGTATCGGAAACGTCGGGAACTCAAATGAGATAATAATATCCCACCGAAAACATTCTGTAACAAACTAGCCAAGTCTCGATGGAGCTGCTTGTTTATCTCTAAAAAGTAATGAAATCTAGACAAAGTCGTGCCAAGTCTAAGGTTCTTTAATGCGACTTTTTTATTATTATAGTTAATGTTGTGTGACTTGGCCGTTGAAGGGTACACAAGGGTACAAAAGCACCTGCTCCATGACACTATTGCACCAATCGTTGACGGTCGGACGTCGGACGGTGTCATGGAGCACCTGAAAATGAGGCGAAATGGTTCCAGTAAAGGATGGTAAGGCAGTGTTTGCTTCGCGCTCGACTTGGCGGGGGCACTAGTGCCCCCAGATATGCGATAAAATCCATTGAAATTGTTTTATTTATATTATATACCTACAGTCAAACGCCTCTAAGTCTTTTACATACTATTTAAACAGTGTCACGTCGGAAAACAACGTTTTCTCGTGGCTATGTAAGCCAATACGGGAATGGCACACGAGACCACATTATATACATACCTACAATACAAAAAAAAACAAAATAGAACAGATTCAGTGACTTTCAAATAGCCCGTCTTACTTAGTTTTTGAATAAATCTGCAATTTACTGCTAGGTACATTTCTTTTTTACAACTTTAAAATAGTACATCATATTGGTCTGCTCCATTAGGTCCAATTCCATTATAAGTTTAGTTAATATTTACTTACTAAATTGTGTTGTTTTCCCTTGTTACTGTTTAGTAAATAAGTATTTTATTGTATTCATTGTAGGGGTATATAAACTTAACACTAAGAACAGCACGTACAAGTATGTACGAATAAGAAGTGGAAACGTCTAGTTTCAAGGGTGTGATGAAATTTTTTTTTTAATTAAATTAATAAATACAACAGTTTAAATGGTTCATAAGAGCCACTATTGAAAATCCGGAGGGTTTATGTAGTAGTGGCGAGATCGCTCGGTTCAGTCCGCATAACGTTACTTATAATATGACTTAAATAAATAATAAATAAATAAATATCAGGGATAATCTTACACAAATCGACCTAGCCACAAACTAAGCAAAGCTTGTACTATGAGTACTAGGCGCCGATATACATAATATATAGATAAATTATATTACTTAAATACATAGAATACATCCAAGACCCAGGAACAAACATTCGTGCTCATCACATAAACACTTGCCCTGGCCGGGATTCAAACCCGGGACCGTCAGCTCCGTAGGCCGTTGTACAACCCACTGAGCCAAACGTGTCGTTTCTTAGTTACAATGTCCATATATGCTTAATAAACCGTCTTCAAAAAGACAGAGGTTACTAATTAATTACTTAAAATGGTACCTACTGGTATCTGCAGTAGTTTGTGTGTAAACACGTAACTAATCCCAAGTTAAATGCGTCACGGGCTCAGAGGCAACACGACCAACTAGAAGTAGTTTGCGACTTGAGAGTATTTCTGTAGCAATTTGGTTGTCACTGTATGTACCTATGTCTTAGAGCATTTAAGCACTGGAGATGCAATACAAATACATTGACCTCTGCCAAAGTAATCGCGAAGTCTCCAGTTAGTACGAGTATATACGGTAGGAGATTGCTTTTAATTGTGTGCGTTCGTAGAAATAGGAATATTTCCGTAATGTGCTGTACGTGTTTACCTCACCCCCCACTAAAAATGTATGAAACATTTGTTCGGTAATGTCACGGCTTGTCATATTAGTTAAATGCTCTAAGACCTATATATGCCGCAATTACTGTATTAGGAAACCTTGACTTTGGTTTGGATTCTTAAAGAACCGGGAAGACCGAGCTTTGCTCGAATTTTTGTTTTTCGAGGATAAAACCTATCTAGATAAACTTGAAAAGTGAACTAAGTCCATACACCGAATTTGATCTATACCTTAAGAGCTGTTTCCGAGAAACTAATTACATATCATGTATTTTATATATATCGAAAATAAATTAAAAAAATATAACGGGACAATTTTACACAAATAGAACCAGTCCCATTGGCGCATGAAGGTTTGTGTTATGAGACGATATATTTAATATAATTATTTACTTATGTTAATAGAAAACATCCGAGTCTCAAGAACAAATATTTATGCTCATCACACAAATATTGGCCCTTACCTGGATTTCCTACCTTCAGCTTCGCAGGACTCAGGAACAAAGAATTGTTCGTCTAAAGTACATTTACATTTTAAGATTGACAATCTCCATGACGCTGCAGTACAGTACAATCACTTGCAATCCAATCAAGGGGCTAAATTATAATAGTAGAAGAAACGCGGTTAAACTGAAGTCTGAACAGTATCAGATTTGATTTGTCAAGAAATTAGCCTATTTTAGTTTACCAATACGTTGCACATCTAAGCACTAAAATTATGATTATGTGTAACTGCTGGTACATTTTTATCATTGCTGTGCGTTCTCTAATTGCGTCCATTTTGTCATTAGGCCGAATTAAGAGGCGTCTCGCGCGTGCCGAAAGATAGATTGGTTCCGTTTCCCGCCCTCGCGATAACGCCGGCAGATTTTAATGTTGTTTTCATTTTAATTGCATTTTCGTCTTTGTTTTGGAGGACTTAGTGCTGTTTGTCGCAGTTTTTTCAAATAATTGTAGTTATTTTACGATTTACGTTAAACAGGTTTGCTCCTTGGTAGGTTTGATTTTATATGGAATCTTATCGATACAGAATATGTATTTTATAAACTTACGATATGCGTAAAATATTCGTATTTTTGTACCTATATGTGTAATTAATGGAATGTGGTTTAAATTAAGATCTTATTAAGTGAGTGGATCAACTTTATCTTGTTTTTATTCTGTACCGGAACTCAGGAGACAGTTGTGACTAAGTTACTTCGAATAATGCGAATAATATAGGCTATTTACTTGTTGAAGAGATGGGGCCTTGAAAAATATACCTATATTGTATAGAAAAATATTTTTGCTGTAGGTATTTATTTATAACGCATTTTTCAAGGGCTGGCGCGAGTACCTATGCGGCAATAGAGATGAATGGGGAGGCCGTTGTCCAACAGTGGCAAGTGGATCACTTCAAACGACGAATGAAAAAAAAGCTGAACGATCCCAATTACACCCCACGTATTTTGTAAAGATAGCACGCGCGCAGCCCAATGTTTACTGATTCTGTATTTACCACATTTTCCACGGTAAATATATAGGTATCTATATAGCCTATATAGAGTCGGATGCCACATTCTGTCCACGTTACAATTTCAAAATTCGGATGATTATATGGTAACACTAACGCAAGCGCCTGTAAGCTTTAGACGGCACGCCCACTTCTAATATAATTGTGCAATATCACGTATCGTACGAGCATCATTTTGCTTTGTGTTCTGTGCGAGTTTAAACTTCATTGCACTATATTGTGTCGTCTGTTACGATACATCGCACGATACTAAAAAAAAAATACATGCAAGACTTAGGCGGTAATCTTACCCAAATATAATTATGCGAAATCTCTTAATGTTCCTACTTTACTTTTTGGTTAATATTGTGCAATAACATTTGTATGAATTACAAGATTCTACAATATGTTGCTATCGTCTGTACGATATATGTATTGTCCAATAGTTAATAAATAATTAATTTGTCAAATTTAGAGCGACACAGATTCGTTAGGATGCCTCTTGGTGGTTATCTGTGGAAAGTAATGACGTGGATTAATATTGTCTCAGTCGCACGTAGTTACACGGGCGCAGGCCTCAAATAATTGCGCAATGATATTATCGCACAATTATATTTAGGTGGGCCGCCTTAGCACTCACGTCACGACTCCTTATATTTAGGTTGTAACAATATAAACTTATGCGCCTATTAGCTTCATAGATGGTTACGCCATTCTACCAAGGATGACATCTGAAATGAAATTCATGAAAGTGCACAGTTGGGAGCGCGTGGGCAGGATGTCATTCGCATTCGGTGCTCTTGGAGCTTTGAACATTGCCGAAGAGTATGTTATATGTAACTATCTATGAAAAATAACGACGTTATATAGTAATTTTACTCGTATTGTTTCAACAGTTTAGGCAGTTTTAATGTCTGCACAGTTACGTTATTTCCAATTATATTTAGTTGAGCTGCCTTGCCACCTACGACACGATCATTTAAGCTTCTAATAATATCTACATTTAGGTGTTGCTTCGCGAAATTCCATACTAGATTAATGGATTATAGTTCCTTTGCTTTTTCGCGAAATAGTGTTTTGGTTAGATGTGACAATAAATTGTGCTCACATGCGTATATTTTCATGCAGTTTCCACAAAAAAATACGCTTGCAAATACAACAAACCACCACCAGACAATATGATCCGCGACACATGTTTTCAGGGAATGCAAGAGATTTAGACGGTCCTCCCGAGAAAATTTTGCTTTCTGCTTATTAAAAAAATATACGCATGTGAGCACAATAGTACGTTTCTTTACCGGCGTCATATTTCAAAATAAAAAAACTGAGAATGTATTTCTGAATACCTTTGTGTAGTCTTAAGCCATATATGGCTAGCCTGACGTGATAAAAATAGATGGTTAGAAAATACATTTAACCCGACTACGTTCAAAGATAAGTTTATCTCCAAAGATAATATATACGTTACGTTATATTATAATAGACTGGATTCACACAGAACACAGATAATCTATGGGTATATACCGCAGTACCAACTCCGCAGAACCGTCTTACCTGATACAGAGGTAGTGGATATTTAAGAATTTGGATACTTCTTATCCGACATGAAAAAAGAAGCTTATGCCTGTCTTTCTCCTCTGCAAACGAATTTTCTAGACTGGTATGCCAGTTATAGAATTAATGAGAGCACACGTTTGGAAGCGTGGGCAGGGTGTCATTCGCATTCGACGCTGTTTCAGCTATTTACTGAGCCGCGGTGTGTTTGCCGACACCTACTAACTGCTGAGCAAACTTGCCGTTCTCTTCAAACTAATACTTATACGGTAAAGTATTTTGATATGGATTTTGCTCATTTTATTTCCGAGCTGAGTGTTCACTTTAAGACGCGTTCATATTAGGTTCACGATGAACAAATAATCATTAGATTAGATTGTTTGAAAACGGGTCAAAATAAGCTTTAATGATACGAAGTAATGCACGGATAAATTGAATGTGAGTATCATAATTGTTTATAGTAGCTTTACACTGAAACTCTCCACTTTGATTGTAAGTAAACCGTAAAAAAAAACACAATAACTGGAAAAAAACACATGCACGAAAAGTCCATATTCTCTTCACAAACAGAAAATACAGATCTTAAGATCTGTAAGTTTAGTATTATGAAAAAATAAGTATCACCTTACGCAAATCGAGGCAAACCGAGCGAAAGTGGTGCGAATGACTCAAATTTCATTTGAGCCTTTTTATTTATTTATTTGTTACTGTTTTTTTCCTGTGTTAATTTGGCTTATCTCCAACAGCTTTGAATATCATTGTATTAACTAGGTAACATTATAACATATGCCTCGCTCCCTTTGGGAAGCCCGTATTATTTCTGGGTTAAAATAGCACTTTGCGAGTAAACTTAAGTGAGACTCTTAGCTGTAATTCGATTCAACAGCGTTAACTGAGCTCTATTTCAATAAGCCCATTTTCAAAAGCGGTTCAATTCAGGCATGCCGCAGAAAAAAATATGAAAGGGTGGTTTTTAATCAAGTTGTGAACGCAAACGATGTAGAGTACCACGAAAATGGCGACTGTGGACTTTTTGTGAGGGTCATAAGGGCTTTAGCGGGTGGAGTATGATTGTGGTTGTGGTATGGCTAAGCTGAATGGTCGGTAGTCATTTGTCAATAGCGACCGTTCTTCTGCGGAATTACTGCGAAATTGCCACTGAGTCGATATAGTACTTTTAGTTAGGTAAGTACGGATAGACCGGGGTTGGATCGATGGATCTACGACTTTTGTTGGTGCGGGCACAGTTTATTAAGATTCATTTATAATATTGACTACTGCATCAAAATTTAGTGATCTTATCAGAATTAAGTCAAGTGTCACCAACAGGTATCGGTGCGACCACGAAAATAAAGTTTGTAAAAAAAAGTTTTAAAAGCCTATGACCTAATGACCAAGTTGTGTATGTTAACAACGGATATTTTTAAGGGAAAAAACATATAAGTAAGCCACGCAGATAATGCCGTGGGAAAGGCCTATTATAAAAGAAGTAGTTGCTAGTATAAAAAAGAGTCATTAGTGCTCGTATAGTCAAGAATCGCAGGGAAATGGCCAAAACAGAGATTTCAACAAATCCCTAAGGGATATGACCAAATCACGCACGATGTCAAAATGGCGAATCCATTCTATCATTTACCTAGAAAAAAAACAGTAATTTGACCATGTCCCTGAATCTGTTTAGTGAAATGACGAAATTATCCAAAAAAGGCAATTCTTTTTTCCATTTCACCAGATTTGTTTAGTGATTTGACAAAATTCCTGAAGCACGTCCGTAAATTGAAGAAACGATCTCACAAAGTCAAATCGTTTTGTCATTTCACTAGATCCATTCAGTGAAATGATAAAGTCTCTACGGACACATTGTAAACAGTGTTTTTTGCAGCTACGTTATCTGTATTTGGAGGTCAGCGGTTCAAGTAGTGTTCCTGTGAAAAGTCTTAATTCTAATTAAGATTGATCAAACTTAATTGTAGAATATTTTTTTATATCTAAGTACGTATACATACGTCATTACACTGACCCAGTTCATGCATTTTTTGTCTGATTTCATCATTTTACTAAAGATTCAGGGAGTTGACCAAAGACTGATTTATTCTAGGCAAATGATAAAATGTATTGCCCATTTTAACATCCTGCGTGATTTGATCATATCCCTTAGTGATTTGTTCAAATCTCTGTTTTAGCCATTTCCCTGTGACATGTACAGGAATTCAAAATTTCGTATAGTACCCGTTATTTTTGATCTCGAGTGCAAATTATACAAACAAATTTTACGAATATGTGATTTCTTTAAAATTAGACTCCGCACCCCCACGGCTGCGCGACCTTGTCATGAATTACTATGTTTAGTATCAAAACCACATATCCTACTGTACTATGTCATAAGAAAGAAACCTTCCGCAATATAAACAAGGTTAATTATCTGTAAACAATGCGAAGAGGAGATATGATGTAAAGCGAATCGATTTGTAAAGTCATTTAACTCCACATCCTAGCATGGCGATTCAAATTACCATCGACGTCAATTTACCTGAATATCTTATTACTCTCATTAATATTGTATCCGATATAAGATTATTTGCATAACCATAACCAGTCATCATCTATTATAATAACAACGTGTATTAGGAACTAAACGATGCCTGTATTTTCGATCGTCAAGGAAGAAAAATGATTCCGCTATAACGTTGAATACGTTATAGCGAAATGATTTTTTTTTTCAAAAGTTTTGTCAAAAGTATTTCCTGTTTTAGGGTTTACCCTCATCTGGTATAAACTTTTTTCTCATAATCATCATTTGGCATAATGCATTTTTTACAGAACACGTAAACTTTTCAGGATTGTTATAAACAAACCTAACCTAATAAATTTAACAGGATGATGCCTAAAAAGATGCCAAAGAATGATTATGAAAAAAAGTTTATGCCAGATGAGGGTAACAAGGGATAAAAGGCATCCATTTCTGCTGAGATAGGATGAAATGGGTGCATTACATCCGATTTCAACACTCTACTATTCATTTCAAATATGAAGAAAGCAAACAAAACCGGATGAGAATTTTTATTTGCACTAATCTTTACTTTCCAACTTCTTTTTCTTTTTTATGCGCGTAAAAAATCTAGTACTATAATGTAGACTACCTATTATTTTTTAATTCTTGACGCGGTTTCGCAGTAGTTGAATGTTTCTTCAATTAAAATATAATTATTATTTCTTAGAAAAAAATCTTTGTGTCTGGATTTCATGATGACGGATACGACTTTTCCGAAAAAATCTAAATGCGATCGAAGTTGGAAGCAATTTTGAATTACAAGAAGAATCAGCAACCTCAAAATCTAGAAAATGACATCTGACGATTATTTCGACGTCCGCTATCATAAAATTCAAAATGGACCCATTTTTGGAATCTACACTCCTTGGAAACCAAAACCAAGGAAAACAAAATAAGATTAATCGAAGTGTGGCTGTATGTGTGTGACCACCCGAGGAATGAAACGTATCACTTTCAACCTTCAATAAGCAATGCCGAGTACGAGATATGAAAACAATTTTAATGTAGAGACTATTTCGAAATACTAAATAATTTTATATAGGAATTAGGTGGCGAGCTCTCGTTTTGAAGGCCAAGACCCTGTTTGGATCGCGATACCAAAATAGTTACTTATTTAGATTATATAGTTTTTAGGTTAGGTTTCTGTATTGTTTACAGAGTGATTGTAGCACCATCTGCGATTGTCTTTTCTTGTTCTGTATTTATTATAAAACCAGCCGTTTTGAACGAGGAAGCGAGGGTTTGAGGAGCATTCCATATTCAAATATTTTTATTTGACTTTTTAAAGCACTTCGCTCTATGCATTCAGCGAAACGGAATTACAAATGAGAAAAATTTCGTCATTTATTTACAGCTTTTCAAATTAACAAAATAAAATATTTTACTTTGACGGCAATACAAATATTTTGCTGCAGTTTCATTATATCGATTAAAGTACATTCATCATTAATTAAACAGAATGTGACCGTGACATGGTAGACAAATATGAGTTCAATAACCATGAACTATTGAAAAGCAGTTATTATCGAAAAACGGAACATTAGCTGTCCGAGTATACCATATAGGTATGCCGGCTTTTGCTTCCAAAGAAATTTAGAATAATCATTCCTCATACAAAAAGAGAACTCTAGGTTTAAGGGTTAAGACTGTTTTCGAAATGTCAGCCAAGACTTCTTGTTTTAGTATTTATATTATACCTCGGTCTTCACTTGACTTTACTTGTGTGTGCACTTGGCCATCTATAATTTTCTGTTATTTTTTTTTGCTTAACAGTTTCGTTCGGGAATATTCTATGCGTGTTAACGTGTTAAGCGGGTTTGACATTTGGCTTTTTTTTCATGTTATGTCCTCAAGTGAAGTGCGGGGATCGAGGAGGCTATAATCTATATTTTAAAC
Source organism: Hedya salicella (assembly GCA_905404275.2). Lineage (NCBI taxonomy): Eukaryota > Metazoa > Arthropoda > Insecta > Lepidoptera > Tortricidae > Hedya > Hedya salicella. The sequence continues at coordinate 12,566,519 of FR990112.1, read as the reverse complement.
GAACAATATAGACAGTTACGTATTTGCTCCGTTTGCCGTCCGTTTCTCAAATGATAGGTACGAGTCTTGTCATCCAACGCGGCAACGCGGCCAGCCTTATGGGCACATTGCAGCATAGGAGACGATGTAAATATAGTTTAGGCCCCAATAGGTTAAGTTAGGTTTATTTAGTTCGTAAGTTGTTTTTTTGTTGTTATGTGTTTTACATATATTTAACATTTTGATGATAAATGCACCACCTAGTAAAAGTAGTTAACGTTATTCAGACGACTAGAAAGAAAGAAAGAAAGAAAGAAAACACATTTATTGCAAAAGATTACATGAAGAAAGCTTAAAGAAATAATTAAATTAAAATTATCTTAAATCTAGATTGACAAGAAACAATTGACTAATATAAGTATACAACACGGTGCTACCATGTCCGCAACAAAAGGCCACCACTCAGCATGATGCTGCGACATCAGGGTAATATCGCAGCGCTGGTCTTCCGTGGGACCCGAGGTAGGTAGGTAAAAACAGCAACAGGAAGTCCTGACGTAATGTTTACATGTATACCTATTAAGATAATGTATGTATGTGGTGTAAGGCTAGACAAATCCCAGTGAATGGTTTTTATTTATATAATCTTTACTATTATAAAGTTGTAAAAATGAAATGTTTTTATGTGTCGTTGTGGCTTTATAACGCCAAATCGGCTTAACGAATTTCAACTATTATGATACACGGGCACGGGACTACCCTTTGTTGGGTCAATTTGTACTCTTTGTACTTTATAAAACTCGCCTTTGTATAGATAGGTGTCCATATTATTATTTTTTCAATAGTACGCATTATGTGGACTCAGAATCCATGGATGGATTATTTTTATATCATATTGTTTCTTAGATATCATTTTTTTAATCTAGGAAGTGACTTTTGCTCACGAAAATGAACTGCATTCATTTTTACTTTGGTCTGTACAAATTAGCAACAATAATTAAAAAGGTAGCTGTCAATGTCATCCCACCAAAAACATTCTGCAAAAAACTAGCCAAGTCTCGATGGAGCTGCTTGTTTATCTCTAAAAAGTAATGAAATCTAGACAAAGTCGTGCTGAGTCTAAGGATCTTTACTGCGATTTTTTTATTATTATAGTTAATGTTGTGTGACTTGGCCGTTGAAGGGTACACAAAGGTACAAAACTAGGTGCTCCATGACACCATTGCACCAATCGTTGACGATCGGACGTCAGCCGGTGTCATCAAAAAAATCACAGTAAAGAACCTTAGACTTGGCACGACTTTGTCTAGATTTCATTACTTTTTAGAGATAAACAAGCAGCTCCATAGAGACTTGGCTAGTTTTTTACAGAATGTTTTTGGTGGGATTTCACTTCTTTTTGTAGAAACGTGGGCATAACCCTTAGATTTTGGACATCACATGAGGCGGCCCACGAAGTTGAATATTTTTTGTAAAGGCGGTATGTCGATCTCTAATAGTTTGGTTGGGCTCTTGTGTTTTCTAATCAGGGTCACTAGGTACTCCAGATCTTCAATTATCCTAGTTTTATAATTTTTCTTTTACGTGGTCATTAAACTCTAACTCTGTACCAAATTTCAGCTCTCTAAGTTTTTGGGAAGTACTAGTTCTATTCTGATGATCATGAGTGAGTGAGTGTCATAAATGCGAAACTTTGCTTTCGCTTAACTTCGGAACTAAATGACCTACAGACTTGAAATTTTGGATTTTATGTATGTGATTATAGCTTACTGGATGACGAAAATTTCTGCGTTCTGTTCTTATCCAGAGGTTCTCAAATAGGGGCCTGAAAATGCGGCGAAATGGTTCCAGTAAAGGATGGTACAGCAGTGTTTGCTTCGCGCTCGACTTGGCGGGGGCACTGCCGTGCCCCCTGATGTTTTTTTTTCTTACGAATAAACCAAAGTAAAAATTTATACAGTCGATAGTAGAGAAGAGAACAAATGTCTCAACGAGGTTTAAAATAAATATAGTTAAAAGTTAACCCATTGCCGTGCTCAGAGGTTATGCACGAGAAAAGTTTATACATTTTTATACAAACACGTTTAGATAGGAAATAATTAACAAGATATACATTTTAGCAATGTACGTCGTGTTTCTTGAAACACAATTTTCAAACAAGGTGTATGATGGTATAGGCCGTGATTTCTACCATCTGTCTTTTGACACATGACAGATGATGTAAATAGTGATGACGCAAAAGCGTTTCGATTGTCATAATAACCGATAATCAATGGTTTCCACAGGTAGTCTGAATCGATTTATGCGATTATTTATTCTTTATATTAATAATCCAATCTATATATGTTTAACTGATGTAAATAAACAGTATGTAAATAAAATCATATGTCTGGATGACATATTTATTACAGGGGAGTATGGTTGGTTAAGAAAAAGAAGGTATTTATTGATTCCGTAGATACTGTACCAATGCAATATGCGATATAATGTGACGCATTCCACTGGCTTGCCCACTAAAAAGCATCAGAAAACCATTACTTACTGTTTTTGGATGAAAAATAAGCCTAAGTCTGTTTAATGCAAGAATACCGCTAAACAGCCGTAATCTTTAATAATATCAAATAGTGTGAGTATAAGGGAATAACAAATATCTTAAAAAGATTCTGTTTGTATTGTAGTTTAGAGTATCACATATATTTATTATGTGCCCTTTGCTTAGTCGTATTCTAATCCGTTAAAAGACGTTAAATTGCTGGCGCCACTGTCGCAAGTGCCCAAAATGCTACAGTAGGATAATAAACAAGATAAACACGGTAAGCAACATTTATGTAAGTTCATTTCATACGCACGTGCCACACTAGCGCCATTGAGGACAGATTTCGAATTAATCACTGGTTTCCATTTCCATCCGCTGGACACTTTTTGACTATATGAGTTTGGCCTCCTTATCTCCATTCTCCATGGTTCAGATATCGATACTGTTGTTTACACATTAATAAATGAGGACAGGTTTACACGTAATTTGTTTAATTTTTAAGTCGGATCGGATTACATACATGATTTGTTTGATTTTTTTACTAGATATTTGTAATTCAGTACCTCTAAGTATTCGATTATCATCGATTTGCTCAATTTACTTCCAATTCGTAAAGATTTATTCAATTCAATAACTTAAATCTATCATTACAGGTAGACCCAATTCGATAGACAAGTGAAAATTAGCATATTGATAAACTCAGCGCTACGAGAAAATACAATATAAATGGAGCATACAAAACAAAAAACTAAAATTGACAATGAAATTAGAATTTACAAAATACAACTAAATGTCAAGGTCATACAAATAATAATACTAATAATAATTAAAATGTCTAAATTACTTACGTCTCAAAATAGTAATAGTAAATAATAATAATTTCCATAGTTTTTTACTTAGCATGATAATTATAAAACAAATAGCGTAGGTAATATGTCAATTGACACGGCTCTAAAATTAAAAATAAAAAGTCATACAACGTAACTCTTTGCGTATAATGATTTTAACATACGAATGTGCTAGAAAAAAATAAAATATTGAGTTAGTTGGGGCTAAAATGAGCATATATATAATTTTTCGGTAATTGTGAAACTTAAGAACTATTGGATATTTTAATTAAAGCTTCGATAAAACGTGCACGTTTGCGTTATATGGGTGCTATCATGTGTCAAAAGACAGTTGGTAGAAATCTCGAACTATAGTCACTTATTTTATTCGACTTTGGGAAATGTGATACATATATAAATAAAAGTTAGTGATGATGTTTAGATGTTTGCTAGTCAATAACGGGTTAACACAGATAGATCAGGTTAAAGATTTAAATATAGGCTATTTAAGTCTCGGTAACGCGGGCGAAGCCACGAGGAAATACTAGTACCGAATACCGCATATCAGAAATTCTAAACTAACTGACAAATTGTGGGTTTTGGCCATCATATCGAACTACCTGCGTGTACTTATACGCAATATTATGTAATAGCTTTCTTTGAAGCCTTCATTGAATGCTGACGCCAAAGTATAGATATCAAGTCAGCGAGGCTATCGCCATTCCAACGTAGCATTGAAAGTATAATTTTCAACAAGCCCCCACAATCCACATTAATAACACGAGATTTTATGAATCGTAACGAGAAGATTTATGCGAAGGAATAAACACAAAGTTTGCCGGCGCCCTACATATTGGGGGTATAAATAATTCTCACGGCTTATAATTTTCTCTCATAACAAAACTTTTGTTTTGAAGATAGTAACGGTTGCATGTGGCTGTGGAACCGCTGGAGTGTAACTTAAAGTATTACGTACATTAATCTTAATCAGAGATCTCATCGATCTGTGTCGGGGTTGCGTCCTTCTTAGAAACCTTTGTCTTCTCGATTAATGAACCTGACAATGTTTAATAAAATATGTAATTCAGTGGGAGGGAATAAGAGCATTGATGGTCTAGTAGCTTGAGGGGAAAAAAGAACGCAGTGTCTCTGTGTAATTATTTTTTAGCTATGTTTCATTTACTGTAGTTTATGGGTTACTGTTAAAGGGTATTGTATACAATAGTTATATAATTGGCTTTTTAAATCTCGTACCTTAATTTGGTACCTACTGATAAAAATAGATAATGAACGAATAATGTAAAATAGCTTTGGAAAATATTCGTATAAGCACCAGATAAGTCTAATGTTTTGTGAATCCGTACTATCCGTACGTACACTCTGTTTTACATTGCCTAATGAGATCATCTTCGCCTGTTTAAGTTTTTAAAATATTAAGTAGGTACGATAATAGTATATAAGCATGAGGTCTGGCTGAATTTAAATTTTATCGCTAAGTAGTCTACGAAGTTGAAAGACGCATGCAACGCTATGGGCATCACGAAGTTATTATTTTTCTTCTGCGTTATTTTAACTCTTGTCAGAGTGGTCATTTGTCATAATTTCAAGTGCTGGTAGCAAGGTTTATAATGCGTTTCCAATCCTCTCTGACATTGATCGTATCGCTAGGACATAGTAGTCGGACATAGTAGTCATTCATTTTAATCCAATATTGTGGCACATCGTATTTATTTTAGTAAATATTACCATCCACATCACTTACATAGATGGTTGGCAGTCCACAACTGTGCGTTTAGCTAGAAATTTCCTGCCTCGCACGACTGAACTGTGGAATAAATGGTTGCCTGCAGTATTTCTGAACCGGTGCGACTTTCAAGCCTTCAAGAAAAGAACGTACCTACTCGCATCTGAAAGGGCGGCAACGCACTTGTGACTGTTCTCGTGTTGCAGGTGTCTATGGGCGACGGTGATCACTTACCATCAGGCGATCCGTCTGCTCATTACCTACTGATATTAAAGGAATTCCCAAATGCGTGAAACCAATAATTTCGCATTAGGACAAAGTTTTATTTCAACCCGATATAATTCCTTGAAATTGTAAACCTTAATTTCTACCGACTTTCATTTCACACAGATGCGGCATAAATGAATAAAAACATCCCTAAACATTGTGCGATGAGTACACGAGGGCCATATTAAATGCAAAATCGTTATTTATAAAATAATTTTCGGAATGAATTTCCGGACCGCGCGCGAGGTGGGCGGTCCCAATGGGACCGACCTTTCCATGGTATTTATGTAGCATTGTTGTTACAGCATACAGTCCGTGAACGCAACATAAACGGGGCAGAATGATACCGTGTACTGCGCCACGAGAAGGGTTTAAGGACAAAAAGTCGCTGCATTTAAAACATCAAGCATGCATCAAGTTAGTAGTATTTTCACCATTATAGTTGGACTTTCTTTGCAGATCGTTCTTTCTCTCTCTGAGGAGATCGTTCTTTAAGTGTGGGTAGTTCCGTGACCAACATAACGATGGATAGTTAACGGTTAGCAGCCTAAACTAATATTAAGAATGATGAAACAAATGCTTTTTTAAGGGTGGAGAGGTGTAGATAAGAGAAAAATCTCATATTATCCACTTCTGAGAAACAAGAATGAAAATTCTTATAAAAATAATTGGTAAGTTCACGCGGACTAAACCGTGCGAGGTTTAGTCGTATTTTAAAAGAATAAGGGAAGAACGTAATATCTACATATAATGTGACGAAGAACAACAGTAGCGAAGCTCTACCTCCCTCTTATAGATAACCATAACCGAAAGTACGAGAGGGTCAGAAATGAGCTAGTATGTCATGTGTCGAATACTGGCCCTGCATGAGTGAGTATTTACTGAAACAACAACGACTTTTGATGGCACGGCAGGGATAACGGTTTGGGTTACGTAGCGAAAAATTGGAGCACATTTTTTGGGTAACGATGTGTGTTCAATTATGTTTGTAAAGTGTTTTGAACGTTTTGATACTTTAATTTCAGATGCGTTTGTATTTTTACAAAGTGGCAATAAAATACTTAGTTCATCATATATGATCAAGTATGTAGTACTATTATTTTTTGTAGAATGGGCCCGCATTTCATTCGCGGGGAAGTAATAACCATCTTTTTTAATACATACCTATATACCAAAAATAGTTGAAATCCCTTTAGACGATTTGGCGTCATTAGGCCGCAAAAACACATACTTACAAACATACAAAAAAAGCGGACCTATTTACGGACCTTTGATGATCGGGTTTATCGCGCTTATAAATACAGTAAATACAAATTAGTTAAATACTTATTACAAATGTATACTGTATGACGGACACCAATTGACACAGGGCAACATTACAAGTATGAGTTCGAAAACATAGCCGGGGTATCAGTAGCCCTCACATTGGGTCATATTAACACAGTTTAGATCACAGAAGATGACGCGTGTACAGATAATGTTCTTTTCTTATTTATTTAAACTGTTTTGCACAAACAAAGGTAAGTACAAATGGTACACTCAATGCCAAATGGCATTCCCTACTAGTCAACCATATTAGGGTCAAACAGCATAAAGTTGGTGCAGCGGGAAAAATTAATCAGCACTGAGAGCGTTAGAACACTATATACCACATACCATATATGATACAATATATATACATACATATATATGTTACATATACATAATAAATACAAAATATAAACAAGCTACTGCATAGAAGACGGATGCTACTCGAGTTCTTGTTTCAGCCGATACTTACATAGCATCTGCTTGAAAACTACCTTGCTTTGGGATTATATGATAGAAAGAGTTGCTGAAATACAGGCTGATTGAGAATTATTAAAATAAACCATCCGTCACTCTCATGTTCATATATGTGTTGGAAAGTGACGCTTTATTATTTATTTGTAGTATGCTTTATTATTAACTTTGTATGTCGCACCCGCTCACGGGACAATGGTGTCCCGGACCTTTGGGAGGCGTCCGCGGAGCCGAAACCAACGCGTAAAGGCCCTTTCGACAATTGAAATGTAAGGGGTACACCGCGCGGGTGCTGTTCCTGCCCGTATCATGGGACACACACAGAGACAGCACTTGCTAGATGCAAGAACTATAGAAGATTGATGAGATCTAAATTTGCTATGATAAACATTAGTAACATAGGCCTAGCCATAGGCCTCAGTTATGTTTTGGCCCTATATACAATTCCAAACTACTGAATTCAATCGTTTGGTGAAATTATGTTTGAATTTTCGGTGCGCATACGGATATATGAGTATACTAGGCTAACAGATGGTTGAGACATTTTATTAACATTTGAAATATGGACTAGAGAGTAAAATTGTTCTATAACATGGAAAACATGAATGAAATGCCGGCTTTTCATTCAGGTTTTGTCAATGGACAACATTATCGTGGTGAATATACCCCAACGAACAAAGTGTATTTTTTTTTCTCAATACAAATATACTTCATATTTAAAATTTCGCAATGTATACTTTTATAAAACTATAAAATTCAGTTGCCTTACAGGTCAGAGTCATGAATCTAAAAAAACTTGCCTAACATAACTTAACCCAACAAATTTCTAGCCCTTTTTTCATCCTTTTTAGGGATGATTTCCGGGATAAATCTATCCTATGTTCTTCTTAAGATCTCAAACTTTCCATAACAAATTTTATCTCAATCAGTTTAAGCACGAAAAGGTGACAGACAGACAAACAGTGAATATATATAATTATAAGGCTGGTTCACAAAAAAAGTAGCCATTGTTGTATAATTCAGGTCTTCAATATGAACTGACTTTTTTTTATTTAATTCAAAAGAAGGACTCTTCACCTTCCGTTTTGAGTGCCTTTATGGATATTTATATCAGATGCTATGCATTTTTGGGCTTACTTTCGAAATCTCTGAATTTTTGTCTTAGATTCTGTATTTGTCGTATTTGACGTTTGGGTCACAGAGGTTTTTTTTTTGTGTACTCAAATAGATTATCGACGCTATAATGTTCCGCGAATATTTTTCAGACTCTTGATTGCCGTATGCAGGTCATAAATTGTTTTAAATCATGCCAGAAGTACACACATCTGTCTGCAATCATTTTAGCTCTAAGCCTTAACTGGCATTATGTAGGAATTTCACAACTTGTAAGGAAAAAGGTATGGATTTTAGATTTTTACCCATAAAAAAGAATACTCTGTTAGCAATATAATTGTGGTATGAATTACCTAGCCTACAGGGAGACTTCGTTTTCGATGACTACTTTTTTCCGTGGACAAGCCTTAAGTATGTATACCGTGGCCTGGGTACCAGCATGGCGTGGCTAGTACAAGCTTTACATGACTAGGCCAATTTGTGTAAGAAGGTCCCTAAATTTTGGGTCATGTTAAAAAACTTTTTTTTCAGAATTTGGAATTTTTGTTTTTTCTACTCATATTTTCATAATATATTTGTTTTTTGCACTCCCTTACTTCAACCTATACAAATAAAGTAATGGGATGGAAATTTAAAAAAACCAGCCAAGTGCGAGTCTGACTCGCACACCGAGGGTTCTGTATGGAAATCCAATGTTAGCAAAGCCCTACTTCTAAGCAAAATGTACTCGGTGCTCGATCATTTTACATTGGTTACCTGACCTAACTGTGATATAGACAGACAGATATAAAATAATTCGTTTTCAGATTTATTTTATTGATTGTGCTATAAGAGCTTCCTTCATGCCAAATGTCAAGTTTCTAGAACAAAGGAGGGTATACCCTATCAATTTCAAAAAGTATCGAAATACACCTTTTTTGCGGCATAAACGGACGTATGTTTTACGTAAACTTAGAAGTTACATTTGTTCACAGCTTCAAGGAACTGTAGACCTGAGTATATAGTTTTAATTTCATCTGCGTGGAGGTACGCGTTCCCGAGATAAAGGGTCTTGACAGACAGACAGACAAGAAAGTCATCCTATAAGGGTTCCGTTTTTTCCTTTTGAGGTACGAATCCCAGACATATTTTACTTCTATCAGGGTCAAAATTCATTATTCTGAGTTGGAAAAAAAAAATCAAATTTCTAAAAGGTAAATGTAGACTTATGTATAAATGGCCCTGGTTCATTTATGTACCTTTTTATTAATAGCTGCTTACGCTTGTCACCTTCGATCATTTGACAGGGGTAATCAGTCAGCCATTAACAACTAATAGAACATGGTGAAATTGGGCATTACTCTTCTGAATCGTTTGGTAAACTTTGAAGGATGGTTGCATTATTGTGAGGGACAAGAGCTTCGTTGATCGGTCTCCGGGATGAATGGGCTAGCACGCGGGTGCTCACTTACAGATGAGTACCCTTGATACATAGCACTGGATTTGTCAATGGAAGAGTAATATCATAGAGCATAGAAGTGGAGTGACACTGTCCGTCTGTTTAAACAACTTTCAGTTTGATGAGCTTTATTAACCTTCAGGGCTGACATGATTCGCCGCGACTCCGCTTGTTTCGTGACACAGCATCACCCGTATTTTTTGCACTACACTGAATAGAAAGGGACTTTCATTAGTCGCGTGATAATAAAGTGCTCCATATGCCAACGACCGCATTAGAAGACAATTTGTTTTCAATGTCAATAATTAGTGTGTTGGAGCTTTCTAGCCGATTAAGGTCTCCAAATATATTTTTGGCCATGGAGTTGAGGTCACGACTCGCTGTAAAATTTCTAACGGTCAACAGGGTACCCATTATTTCTCAATATGTTCGGGCTACCATTTTTGATTGTTTTGTAATCTGATTTTCTTAATAATAGATAGAAATGGTAATCGTAACCTACAGGAAAATAGTTAATAGTCTCTTTCTATCAGACAAGCTCTAAGCAAGATAGTTTTCAAGCGGATGCTACGTAGGCATCTGCTGAAACAAGAACTCGAGTAGCGTCCGTCTTCCATGCAGTAGCTGGTACATTTTTTTTTATTAGGTATGTTATGTATATGTAAATAAATAAATAAATAAAAAGCCCATTTATTCCAAAACTACTTAACTAAAGGTACATACAATAACATAGTTGTTATTTGTATTTAATTAGTTTTGGACCCCTCTCGGGTAAAGGCCTCCTCCAGTTCATGCCATTTCGTTCTGTCCTGGGCTATTTCGGGCCAGTTCTTTGCGATTCTTTGGATGTCGTCTGTCCATCGAGCGTTTGGTCTACCAGGTCTTCTCTTTTCTTTTGGTCCGGTCCATATTGTGATGAGTTTTGTCCATTTTTCTTCATGCATTCTGGCCACATGCCCGGCCAATTTCCATTTAGCTTTTAATGCGTATTTTAAAGCGTCAATACATTTCGTTTTTCGACGTATGTTATCATGTCGTATTTTCTCGATCAATCTTATATTTAGTATATTCCTTTCAATAGCTCTCTGGCAAGTTACAATTTTTGGCTTAGCCTTATATGTAAATTTCCAAGTTTGGCAACCATATGTTAGTGTAGGGAGTACACACGAGTCGATTACTTTTTTCTTTAGCTTCATTGGAAGTTTATTTTTTAGGATTTCTTTCATTCCCCAGAACTTATTCCAAGTCTTTTTTACCCTCCGATCTAGTTCATCTAAATTATTTGTTTTCTTGAATGAAAGTTGTTTACCAAGATACACAAACTCTTGTACTTGTTCTAATTTTTCGTTCTCTAGGCACATATGTACCGTTGCGACGTTGGTCATAATTTTTGTTTTTTGTAGATTTATTACTAAGCCAATATTTTTACTAGCGGTATTTAGAGAATTCAGCGTTAATTGTATATTATCAGATTCTTCCGAAATAATTATAATATCGTCTGCAAAGCAGAGATGTGTAAGGTTTCTGTTCTCTATATTAATCCCTCTCCCTGACCAGTCTAGGTTTCTCAATACATGTTGTAAGACTGTTATAAATAGAGTCGGGGATAGTGGGTCCCCTTGTCTGACCCCTCTTTTTATTTGTATTTCTCTACCAGTTCTCTCAAGCTTCACCCTGCTCCTGCAGTTTTCATACATGTTTTTAATAATTTCGATATAAATAGGGTGGATATTTGCTTCTGTAAGTGCTGTCCACATTGCTGAGTGATTAATTGAGTCGAATGCTTTGTGGTAATCAATAAATGCTAAGAATAATGGTTTCCTAAATTCGTTATACTTCTCAATTATTTGCTCCATAGTCTGGATATGGTCTATTGTGCTGAACCCTTTCCTAAATCCTGCTTGTGACGTATTAAGGTAGTTTTTTATTTCAGGCGTTATCCTTTTTTGAATGCCCGATGAGAACGTTTTGTAGAGGCTCGACATCAAACTAATAGGGCGGTAATTTGATATGTCCGCCGGATCTCCTTTTTTGTATAAAATTATTATGTCCGACTCCTTCCACTCCTCTGGTACTTCTTTCTGCTGTAATATTTTATTGAAAAGTATTGTCAAGGGTGTAGCTAAGAGCATTACACTTTCTTTAAGGAAGTCGTTTGTGATACCATCTGATCCTGGGCTTTTGTCATGTTTCAATCTTTTTATCAGGTGTAATATTTCTATTTCGTCAAAATTGTTAATTTTTCGAGGCTGTAAAAGTTCCGTGTTAATAGTTTCTGTTTCTAGTTCATTACAATTTGTTTCTGATGTTTATGGTCATATAGAGACACGTAAAATTTAGTCGCTATCTCTAATATATCCTTTCTGTTTTCCTTGCAAGTTTTTCCAGTTTTCAGTTTGGCTATCCACTTTTTATTTGGCTCTAACTCTTTATAAGCTCGTTTTGAACTTCCTGAGATTTTTAAGTGTTTTTCTATGGTTGTCAGTCTATGTTGTTTGTAGTCTTGCCTTATGTTTTTATTTACTGCCTTGTATAGTATTTTTAATTCATTTTTGTCTGTTTTTGATAGAGGTTTTGTTATGTTGTAATTCATGTCTTCGTTTTATCATATTTAAAATTTCTGTCGATATTATATATGACTTTTGTTTGCTTTCTTGCTTGCCATTTGTTGAAAAGCTTGACTCTATACAGTTTTTTAGCCTGCCATAGTAACTTTGGGCTTTTTCTGTACTTGCAGTAGTCATAATTTCTTCTCTATTCCTTCTTAAGGTTCCTAAGTATTTGGATCTATCTTCTTCTGATTTAAAGGTTCGAGGTAAAGATTTTCTAAACTGTCTTCTAGTCTTTTTTTCATTTGTCGTTTTCATGGTCACGCAAATAAGACGATGATCTGAAGGGTACGTTATATTTACGACTTCAAAATTATCAAAATATTTAGGATGTGTTGCTAAGACATAGTGGATTTCGTTTCTCGTTTTTTTGTCTGGTGATATCCAGGTCCATGTACTGTTTTTGTTTTTTTTTAAACAGAGTATTTATTATAGTGAGTTTGTTTTCTGTAGCATATTGGATCAGTCTATCCCCTCTTTTATTTCTGCATCCAGAGCCATATTTACCCGCAATGAAGTATTCATCTATTGTCGGTGTTCCAATAATTGCATTGAAATCTCCTAATACAATTTGTGTTTTCTCCGATGTACAACAAGCTTGTTCAACTTCATTATAAAATGATTATATGTTCTCGTCTGAGGCGGCGCTGGTTGGTGCATGAACTTGTATTAGGGAAAACGCACGTTGCTCGAATTTTAAGTTCAAAACCGCTACTCTCTCTGAGTAAGCGATAAAGCTGACTATATTTGTTTTATATTTCTTCCGTATTAGAAATCCAACTCCTAGATGTCCTTTCGTTTTTTCGTAGTGGCAAAATATGTGATCCTCGTCCTCTTCTATGTTGTATCCTTCTCTTCGTATCTCAGACAAACCAATTACATCATATTTCAATGTTGAAATTGCATATTTCAGCTCTATCATCTTTTCTGGGGATAATAGGGACCTTGTGTTATAGGTACAAATGTATAATATATCTTCATTTCTGCTCTTGCTCATAGTATTGTTGTTTTGAACTGGAGGGTTGTGTGTATGTAATTGCACCAAATATAGTATGTGGGTACAAGTATGCATTATGCGCTTGTGTCCTATCGCTCTCAGTACTAAATGAGTTTTCCGACTGCACCATTTTCATGCATTGCTGCCTCGCCCTATGGTTGACCTGTAAAGAATGCCATTTGACAGTAAGTCCACCATGTGGACTTGCGTTTGGTTTGTGCAATAAAATTTATTATTTATATTAATTAATAAATAATGTGACCAGGAAACTTATAGCGATTGAAACCCTAAGAACACTGCCCGACTAAGAAGATTAAGCTCTAGATTCTTGACAATAGATGCATCACTAGGTAGTAAACTTGTATCGTCAGTCATTGTCCATACAACGAAGGTCTAATCACCTGAAGAGCATTTATTGATGCAGCTATTCTAAAGACACATCTTGTTGTTTGTTCCCTTTGCGTACTTTATGTTGGTGTGACATTAAATAATAATAATAATAATAATAAGGCGTAGGGATGTGACGACCCCACCGCCCGCTGGTTCACCGGGGCAATCAGTCAACGCAGGGCAGCTTGTGGCGAGCTGTTGGGGAGTAGCGACCCCACGTACCTGAGTGCTTCTGGGGGACCCTGACGGAAGGTGTTGGATCAGGCCCCCACCTCTGTCTTGCCTTAACTGGCCGGTCAGAGTGGAGTCGCTAGAGCTGCGGCTCGAGGGTGGATGTGGAACGTAAGTGGCGAGTTGGCTTCGGTAGAAAGTCCAGTGTCACCTCTCCACCCTTAGCCCTCCGCACCGATGTTGCCCTCAGGCCACTATATGTGTCGCTATTTACGAGGGCCCATCTAGCGGTGGGCAAGTCATCGTCTACCAGTGCCTTTAGCCATGGGACACTTTTCCTGGTAGACGTTCGATTGTCTCAAGCAATAGCCCAGTATATATAGTCCATCATTTCAATCCCATAACCCAGCATATTTAGATCTCATCACTCTCCAATAGTTCTTGCATCTAGCGAGTGCTGTCTCTGTGCGTGTCCCATGATACGGGCAGGAACAGCACCCGCGCGGTGTACACCTTACATTTCATTAAATTGTCGAAAGGGCCTCTACGCGTTGGCTTCGGCTCCGCGCACGCCTCCCAAAGGTCCGGGACACCATTGTCCCGTGAGCGGGTGCGACATACATAATAATAATAAGCTTTATTTCATTCCATACAGATTAAGATTAAATTTCAACATTCCTTCAAGATTACATTAATTACAATTTCTATCATACAATTATAATATTACAAAATATCAATTTAGAAGTAAATAAATTAAAATATTGTAATTTTTTTTTTTTTAATTAAAGCAAGTTTAAAGCATGCAAATTCTTTACATTCTAGGACTGGTCGTCCTGTATGGACCCTCTACGGGTAAAAGCCTCCTCCAATGAAAACCACTTTGCTCTATCTTTTGCGGTGTCTAGCCATGCTTGTCCGGCTACCGCCTGTATTTCGTCTGCCCACCTGGCGCGCGGGCGGCCTCTCGCTCTGGTGCCTCTTGGTCCAGTCCACGCCACAGATCTTATGGTCCATCTATCGTCGCTGTATCTAGCTATGTAGCCTGCCCAGTTCCATTTCCTTTGCCGGGAGAATGTTAAAGCGTCGGTTACTTTCGTTTTCTTGCGAATAGCTGTGTTTTTGACCCTGTTTTTTAATTTTATGTTTAGGCAGCTTCGTTCCATTTTTCTCTGCGTTGTTTTTATTTTGTTTTGGGCCTTAGAATCGTAAGTCCAAGTTTGGCAACCGTAAGTGATGGTAGAATCTCTGTGTCCACAACAATTTTTTTTGATGTGAAAGGAATAGTATTCGATTTGAGTATTTCTTTATGGACCCAAAATTTAGATAAAACAAAAATTTTGACCAATCACGACAAAACGCCTATCTTGGTAAATAACATGCCCATCGAGTATGTTGAAATGTATGTCTATCTAGGTAAACAAATATCCTTTAGAAAAGAACGAAACATTGAAGAAGTAGACAGAGGGATAGCCTTAGCGTGGAGGAAATTTTTGCGTCCATTTTGGACATTAAATAGTGTAATGTTAAACTTTATGTTGGTGTGACATTGAATAGTGTAATGTTATACTTTATGTTGGTGTGACATTAAATAGTGTAATGTTATACTTTATGTTGGTGTGACATTAAATAGTGTAATGTTATACTTTATGTTGGTGTGACATTAAATAGTGTAATGTTATATTTTTTCATCATCTCCTATTTGTATTTGACAGTATCACTCCATAACGTCTAAACTCTCTGGTTACCTACGGTGTTTTTTCAAGCGCATTTAATTGTTGTTTAGGAACTCGGTCGTGTTTCAAAGCTTTAGGTTCCGTTACACATTTGGGTCTTTGATATAGGTTCAGGCAGAGCGCTTACACATCGCGCCACAGAGCGTTATGACATTTATACATCAGTTTCCAGTACATACGTTTGAAAGACCACGTTTTATGATATAGAAGGCACGTTGAGACATACGAGTTTTGCAGTGAAAATTATGTACGTACCTGCCTAGTAGTCTTATTTATTATCGAAAGTCAAGGATGCAGTTCATGTTTTCTGTGACATTGACTCAAGACCATATTAGCAAGTAACAAATAAACTTTGGACTTGTACGAAAATAATGCTATTTTAACTATCACGATCCTCGCAATTTGTTAAAGTAAATGTACCTCTCTCTCAACTTCCTTAACTTTCTGAGAAACTAAACTCTTCAACTAAAATTGCATAGCAACAATTCTAAAAAAAAAACACTAATAAACTTCTTCCTCTTAGTTGTTCTCTCGTGGCCAAGAATCCAGTCAAAAACAGATATCCTCCTTGCAGTTCAATTCTTAGTCACCTTGTATTGCCTCATAATGACCACATTTAGAAACTTTAATGAAAATAGGATATGTTGGCATTGAAACTAACCCGGAAGTAAGGGTAACAGAAAAGAGATGATGAAAAATTATAATCGATAACTCTGTTTTCCTTTAAAAGCCTAGGGTAATATATCTGCCTTCTATAGCCAGCTATAGGCTAAACTAGTGGAGTCTAGCACCTACTGGTTAAATATTTAACGGGTGCTTTTCTAATTGACTTGTTACTCGCGTGACTGTAAAGTGTTTACAATGTGTGCATGTCGTAGGTCCCGTGGGGCTTGCAAAAGGACGGGGCACTTGTCCCGATGGCTCGCTCGATTTACTGGCTGGTTTTGTGTTTATGTGTAGAATGGGTTTGCTGGTTAACAACATGCTCTTGTTTAATACCTAGTTATTCTAGGACGAAAGTATTAGGTGGATTTTTTCCGCTTGAGATATTGTCATTTTTCTTGCTTGGACGTTTTCGGAGAGCTATTACAGATCCGGTGTACCTACATTATTCATCATCGTGATCATTTAAGCCTTAGGACGTCCACTGTTATATTGTTATATATATATATTACATCTATGTTTTATAATACAGTGTTACCCATTTACCGTCTGACAAAACCGTTATAATGGCAACCATATCATAATACAAAGTTTTAAAAATTATATAAACGAGCCAAAAGTTATCAAGAAAATGGTTTAACTAACGCTTATTACAAATATTGATCCTTAATGTTCTAATTAAGATGCTACCGACATATTTTCCCGTTTGATTAATGAAAGCTCAATAATGAAGAGGAAATTAGATTTTCACGATTACGCGAAAACTCACACTTCGTTACAACCTTAATAATTCCTTTAACGTTAATCTGTACTGACATCACACTCGAGAGCTTGCGACCTATCTGGCATTATTCCTTAAAATATTCTACCTCTCTTCAATACTACAAATATAAATTTCAAATTATTCAGTACTGCTACGATGTCGTATAAATTTATATTAAAGCAACGAGTATGTCTTAGGATATTTTTTTGTTCTCGATTGAATTCATGTCACACGAAGCATTTTCCTTTGATCGTAAGTAATAAGGCCACTTTTCATAAATATTTTTTTGAGACTGTCAAATAGTACTAAACTATCGCATAGTTCTGAGTTTATTGATCACGGCATTCGCGTTATTAAAAGGACGCACACGAAGTTTTTATTGATACGGTAATAATTCTAATCCTCTACCAGTCGAGTAAATCGTGCAGACTTACGACGATAACCAACGAGGGACTATGGCAATGTCGAGGAAAACACCACAGAGATAGTTGAATCCAGAAGGACCCTTCATATACCAAATGAATCTGAGAAACGTCCCGAAGGCGCATCTAGTTGTTCTCGCCCCACGCGGGTGCAGGTGATGTGGTTGGCATTAGGTATTCAGCACGCGTCGACGTTGACTGATCGCCGGTCGATGCCAGCCCTGGCTTACAGAACGCATCGCTTACTGAGACAGCGTGGGGTTTACAAGTAGGTTAACGTGATGACTATGTAATCGAGGGTTTAGGTACGTTGTAACTCTGTAAGGCTGATCTCACTAGGCTATAGTAGTGCTGAGAGGTTACCGTAATGACTATATGTAATTGAGGGTGCCCTAGTGTTGTAAAGCTGAAATTGAGCTCGATAGCGTATAATATGACTGTGACAACGTGGGGCTTACAAGTAGGTTAACTTGTCGAGTGATGACTATGTAATTGATTCTGCTGTAACGTTGAAACTCTGAAAAACTTTCCTCGGTATGATACCACTGATACCCATCAGTGGTATCATATTGGACTGAGACATCATGAGGCTTACAAATATACTAAATAACTCATTACTTACTGAGATAGCGTGGGATTACAAATAGTTTGACCTGATGACTATGTTATTGAGAGTGCTATAGTATTGTAACCCTGACATTCACCTCAATAGTCTATCATATTACAGAGACATCGTGGGGCTTACAAAAAGCTTAAAGTGATGAGTAATGACTATGTAAATGATTCTGCTGTAACGTTGTAACCCTGAAAGAAGAGTATATCGTTTTGGGAATCAATGGCATCTTATTATTGAGACATTATGAGGCTTACAAATAGATTACAGAATGCATCACTTGCTGAGATAGCGTGGGGCTTACCTTAGGGTGACAACGCGTGATCTGAGAATTCCTGATACATTGCGTGTGGTACCAAATAACTGCTGTGCGGTGAGCGTTTCCACCGCGCAATGATGCAAGAATTCGCTCGCCGCGTCACTAATCGCGCGTTGTCGTGGCCGAATCATTACAAGTAGGTTAACCTAATGACTATGTAATTAAGAGTGCTGTAGTGTTGTAACCCTGAAATTCTATATTACCGAGATATTATCAGCATGAGGCATCGTTATGTAAAACGTTGTAATCCCGAAAGTTTATGTAATATGTTCTAGACGACACTAACGACTCACCCTGGCTTCACACGGGTAGCAGAGTATATATGCCTACTTTATTTCAGCCACATCGAGCCTGGCCGAAAGTTGCCCTGTGACGATTTAACAGCGCGTTTAAACATTTTCACCATTGTAACTTTTAAACTATGTCTCAAAATTACATTATGTAAAGTGTAAAGGACACTAGGAGTTTTTTTTTTCTTAAACATGCAATGAAATTTCGTCATTACGTGCATTGAAACAGGCTTCAAAGTATCCCGTTTCGGGCGGAACAGCTTGAGAGAACTGTAAAGCAATTTCATACAAAATTGCAGGCCGGGAAGATTTTAATTTTAATGTAAACATGGCATCTGTGTTCATGAACAGGCTAAACAGCTGAATTATAAATATTTATATATATATTTTTGTGGCTGAATGGTTATCGAACCAAAAATATCCGCTTTCATGCCTATTACACACGAACTGCTATTAAGAACACAAATTTGTATGGTTCATATGTTGATGAACAAATTTAAAATATTGTCTATACTTAAGTCACCAGAGACCATAGACAATATTTAAAATCCTCTGTTTTTATTTTATTTATTATAGAAATTAAGATTCTTATTATCAGGTTGTGTATAACGGCCCTAAGGGTGTACTCGAACAGTACTCATGCTCAAATACGGACGACTTCCGTAAAAAAAAAAACATTACGGTGGGATTGGAGGGAAAATTTAAAAAACAAAACAAAAAAATTGCATTGTTAATAAAGCATCGTCTTAATATGTATTTGTGTTACACTCTTTTGCCAATAACGGCTTTCACCTAATTACATATACTATAGCAAAAAAATTTAGACCCCTTCTAGAAGAGTCTCACCACCAATGGTTTCCGCAATGCACGCCAAGATAGCTCGCATATGGAAAGATTCTTTCCGACTTCTTCAACTATTATCGTCATATTTTAGCCACTTTACATAAAGCCTTGATGTTGCACCTTCCTGTATAGTTGAACCTTCCTCTTAAATTACTTCATTCATTACTGAAAACGGTATGAAAATACATTCAGAAGTTTTGAAGTGAATCTCGAACAGCCAGTCAACCACGGCTGGGGACTTGGTTTTATAATATGTAGGAATGTAGAGATAAGAAACATCCAAGACTATGGAACAAATATTTTTTCATTTTGGAGCTAACAGTGCGCAAAATGCGATTAAACGGCGAGTGGGAGGCAAAATAATTTTTTGAAAGTTCAGAGTCTTATACAAAATTCGAAATATTTAAACTTCAAAGCACTCTGGCTCTTTCATATACTTTAAAAGAAAGTGAGTGACAAGAACAGGCTAATTAGAATAAGGCTATAAGCGGATATAAATTAAGCCAGTTAAATATTTAATTGAGATTTTTTGTACTGATCGAATCACGAATTAACTTCCTTTTAATTAAATATAGTTAAATGCCCTTACCGGGATTCATGTCTTTTGTTCACCTTTCATGGTTTGTCCTTGCAAAATGGCTTAAATATGGCTTTCGAAACGCCAAAAATACGCCCTTTAGAAAAAAACGATTTTCCGGACATCATTACTTATCAAAACACTTTAGACTATAAGTTAGGAACTCGTTGTAACCGGAGTAACAGCACCGAAGGGAGTTCCATGAATCAAGCTTGCAACGTTGTTAGTGTAAACAATCCAGCAGCGTTGCTCGCGCTTTAAATTTTATCCGAACATGGCTCCAATTTATATAATACTAGCTTCTGCCCGCGACTTCGTCCGCCTTAAATTCGTTTATCGCAGATAAGAGTATTTTTCCGGGATAAAAAGTAGCCTATGTCCTTCCCCGGGACTCAAACTATCTCCATACCAAATTTCATCTAAATTGGTTCAGCGGTTTAAGCGTGAAGAGGAAACAGACAGACAGACTTTCGCATTTATAATATTAATATAGTAAGGATAATATTGTCCTTAGTAAGGAAGTAAGGAAGTATGGACAAGAAGGCGCCCGTAACTTCGTTCACGGAGGAGAAAAAGTCATAGCCCCTCTTTTTTGAACGTAGTCGGGTAAAAAGTAGAGAGCTGTACCAAAAATAGTTGAAATCTGATTAGCTGATTTTGCGTGTTGAAGCCGCTACGACACATACAAACATATAAAAAATCTAAGAAAAATACTTATCGCTTAAGTGACCTTCAGATAGTCCCTTATAATCATATTTTTTTAATATTTCAAGGTACAGACATTTCATTTTTACAACTTTATAATAGTATAAAAGTATCTATAAAGAATGAGCAGTGAAGCCAGCGATTTTGTTATCGGTAGACAAACCAAAACCTAGTGTCTTATTTCCAGAAGTCTTAGTATGCCTTTTTTAACCGACTTCCAAAAAAAGGAGGAGGTTCTCAATTCGACGGAATGTTTTAGTCTTTGGCTTAGTCCCAGAAAGTCGACTTAAATAAATTCGTAGTAATAAAGGTATAAATTATATTTCCATAAAAACGACAAACAAAATGCCTGTCCATTGGCTTAGAGATCCAGAAGCGTTCTTGGCCTCCGTAATGAGATTTCTCCCAGATACTCTTATCACTGGAAGACTCGTTGGAGGTGGATCTGTTTGGCCTTCAAGCTATCGATCAAGCAGCAGCGATCAGGTCAGCAACGAGTTGGTTACTCCTTTGATTTAGACTAGGAAAGAAATAGTAGTGGGTACCTGCATTTCTGGAATTATAATGGCTCACTCCCTCCCTATCTTTACTATTGAAACGTTGTAAAAATGAAATATCTGTACATAAAAGCTATTTAAAAAACGTGAGAGGGACTATTTATTGAAAAATATTTTCTTTTTTTTTGTGTATTCATCATGCCAAAACGGCTAAACGGATTTCAACTATTTTTGGTACTTGCTGGTAATAAGATACTTTGTACTCGATTAAGATGAACTAAAAGAGAGGGTTATGACTTTTTTATCTTACGCGAACAAAGTTGCAGGCGCCTTCTAGTATTTACATATTTATGGAACGTAAACAAAAAATATTATAAGTAGAAACAGAGCTGTGTGGTTGATGGATAGCCTTCTAAATTGTGTCCCGACAGGTGAGAAAAATGTTGCTCACGAAATTCCATTCATTACCTTGGTCGCGGCATGGAGCGAAACAGAAGATACGATATTCTATATTTGCGATAAGATAAATGTTATGTCTGTAATTGAATTTAAAAATTAAACTTCACCCAAGTTTCTGAATTATGAACATTAGATCAGACGTGAAAGAAATTTCCAACATTTTTGAGACAGTAATATGCCTGATATATAAATAGGTCAAGTATATTTATCCGTTTCCTCAATTATGACTCAATCGGGACTGTACCGTTCTGTTTACAAAGACGAAACTTTTCCATCGGCATCTATCACCAATGTGTATGACTTTGTGGAGTTTTTGCGTAAACACTGTGATTCTAACCCCTCATTCCGGCGGGTACTTTGTTTCGAGACCTCAACTTTAACTATGCTTTAGTAACTTAAAACTTGCTCGAAGTTAGCGGAAATGCCTGTTTCTGCCCAACAATGTTAAACTGACAATTCAAAGAGACATCATTCCTCGACCCGCCCACCTCTCCTGTGAATACCGACAAGGTGCCAATAAAATAAATTCTTGTCGTTCGTTCTCCGAGATGACAGTTGAATAAGTCGTTAATATGTTTTATGGTGGGACATTTCGTTTAATTTTCATTCTTACTGTTAAAATGGAGCTGCAAGTTGCAGTGTGGACGCTTATTAAAAAAAAACATAATTTAGAGGCTCCATTACTGTCGCCAAGACAAACAAAAACGAAGGAGGGCACTACCTACCTTTTCTCGAACTGCTTGTCTCATTTTAAAATCCTCGTAGCTACGCCCCAGATAACACCAGACAGCCCAAATTCACAGGATAAGATGTAGTTATGTATAGATGAAATACAAATAATAAGTGTCACTGATCTAGGAAAAGCCTAGCTCCTAAGCCCTGGTTTTACTTACCCTACACCTTGGTTAAAAAAGTATGGCTTGGCCGTTTCATAAATCTATTGCATGTCACAAATTAAGTTTATTATTATCACAATATTGAAGGCATAAAGTTAATTTCTTCTAGATCTATGAAACGGCCCAGCCCTACCTTTTAAACCAACCTGTAGGATTAGTAAAGTCAGGGCTTAGGGGCTTGATTTTCCTGGGACACCATTTGTACACTCTTCGATTGTGAAATAAAGTTTAAATAAATAATGAAGTTCTTCGCATCTTCATTTACTTGGTTGGAAGCGATATATTTTGTTTGTTGTTCTTATTGGACCTTAAAAAGTACGAACATCCATTCAGCCAAAATGTGGAAGCCCTTGACGATAAATTTAAACTTCCAAGGCGTGAATACACACATTGTTCCAGTGTTAACCACGGCTCTCCTCTTTTTAAGTTAGTCACCATTGCTATCAATGTTTTTTTGAATATCAAATGCATCCTTTTTCTTAAGCGAGTAAATGGTTTCTATAAGTTCAAAACAAAGTAGCCACTTTCAAAGGGCTTATAAGACCACTATTGCCCAACGACGGCAATCGCGTCTTATGTCAAAGAACTCTTCTCACGGCACCTTTAACGCTCTTACATTATCTGCTCATAAAACCTTTACTTTGTTTATTTAACACAGCAAGCAACATAATTTTACAAAATTTATAAGAAAGGCCGTAGAAAAATTGCTATGCCTTGTCAGGGAGCGTACAGAACGAGGGTCGAACGGTGGGTTACATCAGCCCTCGTCATCTGTCATCGTTCGTGCCCTTCATGCCTGTGGTTAAGAAGCCAAACTTAAGTACTAGCTACAAAATAGAAAAAAATTGATCCAGTAATTTATCCCGCATTTTTGATGCAAGGTTTTCCATACACATGTTCTGTCTTTATTTTAAGCTGTTTTTAGTAGATATCCTACTTTCATATTACGGTATTTTCATGGTCAATTATTAGAAGATTATACATTATTATTCATTATTAATAGGCTTCAGGGTATCGGTTGCCCTTTAACTGAGTTGTTGTTGGATACCGGACTCAATAACAGGTAAAGTTCGCGGGATCAGGTTAACTATTGGCAAAGCAAATTTACATAATTAGTAGGAAGCATGAATTAATTAAAGGTTTTAAATTATAATAATAAATAGAGCTTGTGTTTGGTACAAACTTACAGATTCCACTAATGTACAGACTTATCTTATATTTACAGATAGTATTAGAAAATTAGATAAATCAGGGGAAATAATTTGTGTAGTTTCCAAAATTAGTACAGGGCTTCCTTGAAGTGTTCTGATAAACTCATGGTCCGACGTCAGAATTTTGTTTTAAATGTCACTTTTTTCAGTAATTTGCTTTTTTTATCTCGAAAATTTGCAAAAATACTTTTAAAGATTCTGTAAAAATAAAATACAGTATATTAAGTACAAATTTGGTTTGATTATTTTTTACTGCTGGGATATTTAATAGATTTAAAGAAAAAGAGTCTCGAATTTTATGAAAAATACAAAATTTGGGTTTGTCATGCACTTTAAGATCTGAATCTGAATCTTGGTAAAGTTGTTTATCAGATAGTCGAGAGTAGATTAACACTGATAATCATCGAGGACCATTGCGCGGGTATTAGGGACATGGGAGTGAAGTAAGTGAATAAAACCTAAGCATGAAAGAAGTGTAATCATTAAAAAATGGGTTTTAATTAAACGAGCATCAAAAGCTAACCCAACCTACAAAAATACTACCTAGGCGACTATACTGCTCCCTGAGCGACCAGTCGTCGAGTTACGATTTAGTCGCCCAGGTAGTATTTTTGTCGATCGTTTTGTAATTTTCGTTACAAATCCGAGAAGGTTTTTGGTTTCGAAGAGGCGTGTTTGTGAGAAATAGTCAAATGAAACATTAGAGGTAGATAATGTGCAAACTGTGTCAATGGCTAATATATTTACCTTATCTATTATACAATGCAAATAACAAAAATCAATACTCGACCGCCGAAATGAGCCAACACTTTAGCGAGCGCTTAATCCGATAAACGACTAATTCCAAACTTAATTGGCACCTATATGAATGTTCGCCGCCAACTAAGGCGTATTAACACAGAGCCACGGTATTTGACTGTTGTCAAAATACATTTTTTCACACAAACTAATAATGCATACATTCCAAAATACGTGGAATAGATGAAGCTACCATTTTTCTTTAATTTAACCTATTTTTTTTATTACACAAAAAACTAAAAAAACCGGCCAAGTGCGAGTTTGAATCGCGCGTCGAGGGTTCTCGCTCCATACATGTAAAAGAAGCAGAAAAAAAAACAGCAATTATCGCACATGTTGATGTTCCGTAAGTCCAAAAAGTATTTTAAAAAAACCACCTACACTGAACATGGTCCGACATGCACGTGTCCGGTTTTGTTGTGATAATGTTTGAAAATCGCATAAGTTTAATAAATCAATATCAAACTGTTACGTGTCACAAAGATAAGGCACAACTTGAGCCGGCAAATTGGAGTAGTAAGCAGTAAAGTACAAATAAAACCGGCCATAAAGGACTGCGGGATCGCTGCCCTCTTTATGAACTGCTTACTAACGGGAAGACGGGTAAACAAACTTTGCCCATCATGCCAGATTAGCAATCTTTATTGCGGAATATCTATGGGAGCTGCATTAATTTAACAAGTCCATTACCATTAAAAGTCTTAGAAAGCGTTGAGTTGAACTATATTTTCCTATTCCTTTTTACTTTGGATTTATTCCTTAATCCACCACGCTGAGTTATTCATGGGTGTAATGAGTGATTCCCGTCATAATAAGCCGTCAAAAACAAACAGAGCACAGTAAAACTGGGGTTTATTTTTAAGAACTACGAGTATACGCAGCTAAAACCGGTCTAGAATTTGAACGTGCTCTACCGGCACGTCGAGATTTCCTTCTTTGATTCCATAGCTGGGAGACTTGAAAAGATACAAAGGGTCTGACGAGCAAGCTACAAGTGTTCATCAATAACTGCCTAAGATCCATCCTGCGCGTATTCTGACCGAACACTATCAGCAACGAGGATCTATGGAATCAATGCCACCAAATCCCGATCAAGCGAGAATTCGCTCAAATGAAGAGGAAGTGGATAGAGCACACCCTCCGGAGACCAGAGGGCAACACCGCCAGGGTCAAGTTTAGAAGGTTGGGAGTGGGCGACGGGGCCAATCGTCGTACACATGTCAGTGCATTTTCACGGAAATCAATAGACGAAGCAAATAATATACTTATACCTATCCTATCCAATCCTACTTCATTATCACCATCAACATATCAGCCTAAAGACATTCACTGCTGAACAAACGCCTCCCCCCCTCCCCCATGGATCTCCATAACGCCCGGGCGTGTGCTGCCCTCATCCAAAGGTTTCCTGCGAGCCAGACCAGATCGTCGGTCCATCTTATTGGAGGCCTCCCGCGCTGCGCCATCATGTATGGTAAATAAGAATATTCTCAATGTCCCGAATATTTAACGCTAGCGATGCCGCGGATAAAGTGTCTGATTTTTTTTTAGGATTAAAATTATAGCTTTTATGATATCCTATACCATCTGTGAAACTTGAAATCTGTTTAGCCGTTTTGGTGTGATGAAGCCTCATACGACACACAACCATAGGTACAAAAAAATATTTTTTGTTTTTTGATTCAGTGACATTCAAATAGATCACTTTTTTTAAAATTTCTTCAACCCTACAGATATTTCATTCTTCCAACTTTATAATAAACAGAGCACAGTATAGTAGGTGTAGATGTTATTCTGCAAAGATCTATTTTCACCGATATTATAAAAATAATTACTTATTTTCTATAAGAAACATCTTATTTACCTCAAAATGTAGTAATGCATTATACTGCCCCGCTTTGCATTGGATTCCTACTGTTTTTTTACGTGATTACACTTATAAAGATATGCCCAAAGAACCAGACAAAATGGTAATTCAATTAGAAAAAAACTGGTGTGTTTTCCGGCACGTCATCGCGGCATATTAACGAGGAAACAATCTTGGTTCCTCCACACCCGTAACAGCGAGCGTTATTTTTCTTCATTCCACGGCATCTCCATTCACATTTATCTTACTTGCTCCGTCTTTATCGCTCCACGCCGTGTCCCCGCTTACGAGGTCGGTTGTCTGTCTTCCTCTTGCATGCCTAGTAAAACGACCAAATGGAGGAGAAACTTCCACCTTTTTGCAAATTGAGGCTTGGGTTGCGAATCTCGCGTGCTCAGATTATTCACTCTTGATAAAGACATTGCACTGCAACGCACTGGATTTCAAACAGTATTTTACTCGCATACTGATGATCGGTTTAACGACGGTAATGAATTCTTAAAAAAATAGAGATTTATCTATACTATTATATAATTGGACAAAAAATATATCTGTACATTAAAGTTATTTAAAAAAAGCGGCCAAGTGCGAGTTGGACTCGCCCATGAAGGGTTCGGCAGCCGTTTATATAAAAAAATGCATTACAGATGAAAAAAAAACGATATGGAAAAAAAGAACAGTAACAAAATAGCGTATCTCCCCGGAACTTACGTCCTTTTGCTGAGAAGCGCAGTTTTTTGGCAATAACTTAAAAACGGTATGTCCGATCATGTTGAGAACAATTTTCGTTGGAAATATTTATTAAGCTTTATATTAGTAATTTTTTTCACATTTGTTGAACATACCGTTTAGATAATAGAGAGGGGGGGACACAATTTTTGCTACTTTCGGAGCGAATATTTCATAAAATGTTCACTAAATCAAAAACAAAATCTAGAAACCTCAAAATGTTTTTAGAAGAACTGTCGAAATATGTGCCAGACATTGATATTTGCTGTTTTTTTTTTTTTTTCTGTTTCGGTTACGTGTATGGAGTGCCCCCCCTAGAAATATATATATTTTTATATTTAACTATCAAACTAAGTAGCGGTTTACACACGACACCTATGCTCCAAATTTCATCAATGTACATCTTATAGTTTTTGAGTAAAATGCCTGTGACATACGGACGGACAGACAGACAGACAGACAGACATGATGAATCTATACGGGTTCCGTTTTTGCTATTTTGGCTACGGAACCCTAAAAAGTGATATTTTTTGATATTTTGTATGTGTCGTTGTGGCTTAATAACGCCAAAACGGCTTTCGGATTTTATTTATTTTTGGTATTCGTGCTACCCCGTCATCCGCAGGATTTAAAGGATACTTTTTACTCCACAACTCTGAAGAAAAGAAGAAGTTTTTTCTCCTCCGCAGACCTTTTAGTACTGAAGATTATAAAATCCAATTGCCTTGCCGATCATATTATATAATGATAATTCCAAAAAAATTATACTACCAATGCGATACACTGCTTGATACAATGCTTTAAATGTAACAGCACTGATAGGCAATGGTTGCTAGTCGCCATCATAACGTCCCAGTCGTATTGTTGTCGTCTTCGTTGTACCAAAACGGCTAGGCAGATTTTAACAATTGCTGATATAGGCTAGCCTTAATATGGTTAAATACCTATGTTATTTTTTACTGGACTATAAAAAGAGAGTATGTCTTTTTCCTTATCCATGAACTAATTTACGGGCATCTTCGAGTGAGATAATTTGCCTTTGGACATCGCTTTCACATTAGGGAGTTGTAAGTTAGGTCAGTGAATTTACAAATGCCTAACATGTCAGCCTCAGTACTTGACAAGCGGACAAGTGAAATGCAAGGCAGCTAGCAAAACTATTGTTGAACAAGTTAATTTAATAGGTCAGTAGGTCCAACTCGTCATAACACGAATACAGTATCATTGATTCATCCAAGTAAATTTCTATGAGATGGGCGGCGTCGCACCGAAATTACTTTATAGAGGAAATTTACTGTAGTCACTTTACGTGATTGATGGGTAAGGGATGTTCAGATATTATGATTAAATAGGATCTGTATGGATTACATTAATATATGCAGACAGAAAATTGCGGTTTAATGGACAGAGAGAGACGTAAAACTGTATGTGTGTATCTACAACTTTACGGCCAATCGTTTTAGCTCATAAAGTCATCCACCTGGCTCTAAGTCAATTTAACGCTTCGAGATTACGTTCTCCGAAATAAAAATGTTGCACTAATACTTCAACCCATAAACGTCTTCTACTGAACTTTCACAACGAACAGTTAAACGCCTGCAATTTTTGTTACCTATCTGACAATAATATTCATAAAAATTAAAGTTGTAACAACGTTTTATCAAGAACACCGGCATAAGTCCGTATGCAGGCAAACAGTTGCTGACTCGGCAATAGCAAATTTAATTATCCCAGCTGTCTTCTTAACTACCGGTCCACGCCCGACTAATCATAAAATACGAAATAAAATTTGACAATATTACTTAAAAACGTGCTTCATTTTAACCATTTAGTTGACTAAAATTTCGTACTTAACATAAATATTTCAATGTTTCATAAAATTACCGAAATAGAATATTCGTAAGCCATAGATTTAGACTTAAAAATATATTGTCTTGTTGTTGTAAGTATATCTAGTAGAAAAATCTGAACTTATACTTAATGAGTTCAAAAGTACATAAGTGATGTTCAGTAAAAATTATTTTATCTGAAACACTTTTTATTTTGCATAATTTCTTTAGAGGCTTTGTATACTGACTACAAATACGAATACTCTTTATTGCACACCTCATAAATATTCGTATACGTATACAGAGATTAACAAAGAATGAAAAAAAAA
This sequence comes from Hedya salicella, assembly GCA_905404275.2. NCBI lineage: Eukaryota > Metazoa > Arthropoda > Insecta > Lepidoptera > Tortricidae > Hedya > Hedya salicella. The sequence goes on along the minus strand of FR990112.1, from coordinate 12,537,123 downwards.
CAGGTAGACAACAGGCGGCCTTATCGCTAACGAGCCAACCTTTGCGCAGTAAAACATTTGAAAACAAAATATTACAACTGCAAAAAATATTAATAAAAATAATAAATAATTCGTTTTTCGGGTAAAATCGGACGTAATCGTAAAATAATATAAATGATTTAGTTGCAATGCAACACCCAAAGTCTTTTTAACCTTGAACTAGAGTATAGAGTAATTATTTATAACACGCGCGTATTTAAAACAGGTCTCAAAAAGGGTAATCTGAATCTGATTCTGACATTTACCTAACGAACCGTACGTGTGCATTGCAATGAGAAAAATAATGGTGTAAGCCAAATAGTGGATATAATCTATTTATGACATTGTCTCCACGACGAAATTGAAACTCACACATTAAAGTTAAATAAATAATAAATATCCCAACTTTGTCGTCTATAGTGAAACATTACAACAATACACGGACTCGAAACTTACTCAATTACCCTATTTGGTATGTCAACCAACAAATGTAAATACACTCAAACTGAAATAAAATAGACACATTGTCATCGTTACCAGAAATTCCGCTGTAACCATTAAAGTATCATCCCTAGGTCATTCAGCAGCGTTGTCGACATAACACATTAAAGTATTCGACGAACCCTCACCAAGGGTTGCCAACGCATAATAAAATTAAACTATTTATTTATTACTCTTACCTTTATTTTTGTGAAGATGTTTTTTACTATCATTACAAATATTTTTCGTATTTTACTTGTAATTGTAATTAAAATCTAAGCATTTTTGTAATTGTTGGTTAAATATTAACAGCTTGATATCAAAAATAAAATATACCTGATGTGTTCTATAAATTTTAAAATACGAACAGCCAAAATATACAACAATAATATATATTACAGTATGGATGGCAACCTTATTTACCACATACCCTTTTGGGCGGAAATTATATCAGATTATAATTGTTAATTTAACATTCTACTTAAGGGTTTATTTATGTTCATACTTAGATGAACGTAGCCGCGTTGTTGGGAAACTTTTCAACTCATTAACTCGCTGTCTTGTGAGGAAAGTTTGACAAAGAGGACAAGCGTATTTATCTATGAAAATATGTATGACCATCTAGCCGGCAGTTTTTGAGTGATGACCATGCAGGACCGGATTTACACTGGACAGTAAAAATTATCACTCCGTTATAAGAAGAAGCTCCCCACCTAGTCCTGGAATGCGTCGGCGTAGCCACAAAGGGCTGAAATCCTCATAGCACCGAGGTCACTCCGGGAAGCCTGCGGAGACATCAGGAGGATCCTGAGCTTCCGGACTTCTGGACGGAGTTCGGCTCGCTAGGCCCTTAGGCAGCACTATTCCCACACACAAGAGCCCGGCTTTCACAGGCTGAGTGCTGAAAACGAAGCCCATAGCCATAACTACGTATATAAGAAGATTCTGCTGTCCCTAGAAATCTGACGCTATGGACACTGGCCTCTAGTACATTATCAGAAGCGCTAGTGAGGAAAACACTTAGCTTATCAGCGTTAGTAGAACCAGCGTTATCAGTCATGCGTGCTGCATGCATGCTACGGATTGGACTGAAAACGGTTGAATAATATTCTGCCGTGATTCTTTAAAAGGCCGTCTTACAATACAATACAAATAAATACTTTTTATAGCACACGTCACAAATATGCATTTACAAAACAAAAATAGAGGTAAATAACAGGCGGTCTTATCACTAAAGAGCGATCTCTTCCACACAACCTTTTGGTAATCAAGAATTTGATTTTAAAAAACGTTTTTAGACGGTGCAAAACAACATGAAATTTAAGAACATTAGACAATAGTACATGCATGAAATACGTAAATACAATATACACACAAATTTATAAATTTATCATATAATTTAAATATGTTTGAGTCTAACTATTATTTTATTTATTTATTAATTCAAAAACATCTTTTAAATTTTTTCCTTTTTCTAGAACTCTACTTCCTATTGGTAGTTTTGTAATTCAAAGTTTCCCAGGGGTGTTCATTTCATATTATATTTTTGACATCTCAATTTAATTTAAATAATGTCTGAGTTTTATAGTAGTTTTCTAATTTAAAGTTTCCCAGTGGTGTATACATATATGCTCATGGTAGTTTTCTTATACAACGTTTCTATCATGTTATATTTTTGACTTCTCAATTTAATTGTTATATGTTTTAGTTTCATGGTACTTTTCTTATACATAGTTTCCCAGAGGTCTTCATATTATATTTATGTCTTTTCAATTTAGTTTAAATATGTTTCAGTCTCATGGTAGTTTTCTTATACAAAGTTTCCGAGAGTTGTTCATATCATATTGACTTCTCAATTGAATTGTAATATGTTTGAGTTTCATGGTAGTTTTCTTATACATAGTTTCCCAGAGGTCTTCATATTATATTTATGTCTTCTCAATATAGTTTAAATACGTTTGAGTCTCATGGTAGTTTTCTAATGCAATGTTTCCCAGAAGTGTAGATATCATTATTTTTTTCGCCAGTACGCGTTATGTAAAGTCAGAATCTACGGATGGTTTATTTTTATGTCATATTGTTTTTAAGATATCAATTTATTTAATCTTGGATGTGACATTTGTTCACGACAATCGATTGTATTCATTTTACTTTGAGCTGTACAGATTAACAAGAAAAAAAAAATAACCGTCATACTCATGGTTTTTTTTTTCTTTTTCTTACTAAGTAAACCATATAGACCGAAGTAAAATGGTGTATACAAAGTTGATTGTTGTGAACAAATGTCACATTCAGGAGCCCGTTTCTCAAAAACTTGTACCTCATATTACAAGCGGAAGTCTCTTTCCAACATTATGAATTAAAAACAGACTTCCGCTTGTAATACCAGTTACAAGCGTTTATAAAACGACATAAAAATAGTTAACTATTTTTAAATTATGTAACGTATACTGTGGCGTAAAAATATAAAATGTATACTTCTGGGAAACTTAATGTTTCCAATTAAAATTATGACCGCTATCTCACACTCCACATTGAATAATTTATTTGAAGAGTTGTATCCCAAAAGAAAATCATTCAAACACTTTCCACGTGGTGTTAGTTTGTTCTTCTGCATAGCTTCCCTCAGTAGCTCTAAGGTTAATTGCAACAGATCTGAGAGAGAGAGATATATATATATAAACTAGCGGCCGCCCGCGACTTCGTCCGCCTTAGATTCGTTTATCGCGGATAAAAGGTATTTTTCCGAGATAAAAAGTAGCTTATGTTTTCCCCAAAACTCGATATTTTACTAATTTAAACGTGAAGCATATTACCAAGATTTCAAGTTCCTAGCGTAAAAAATATTTACTATCCATACAAGTTTTCATCCTTCCCCTTTTTCTTCCCCAAAAGGGATGAAATTTGACATACATTATAGCCTATGTTCTATTCTGATATATATATGGTACATAACTGGAAAGTTTCATAAAAAATCGTCCAGTCGTTTTTGAGATTAAGTGAAACGTACATACATACTTTCACGTTTATAATATAGTAAGCAAGGATAAGGATAGTGGTAAGTTTGCCTTTGTGCTAGTATCATCTGTCTGGGTCGTATTTTTAAACCGCTATTATGTACAATAAAGTGTGCACATATACACAAACATACTCGCTTTAACTTTGATATTGGAAAACCCGCTGAGAATGTTGCTGGCTTGTTTCAAAAGAAAATATTGAACATCGAAATAAACTTTCATGAAACAAATTGATTATGAAAAGCGGAAGTATACGGAGTGTTGAAAGGCAGAATGCGAACATTGTCAATAAAATATTCGAAGCTCGTCCAGTCGTTATTATTCCGTTTTATAACTTCTGCCTAGGGAATAAGTATCAAAATTGTATACATTTTTTTAGATTTCTCTTTACAAATACACAAATAAACCGTTCAAATTGGCCCACGTGCATACAAACTGACTATTTCAAATATCCGTGTATTGTTAGTTATTTTTTCGTGTATCGAATGTATTCGATCTTTAATTTTGCACAATTTTACAATCCATGAACGACGAATATTATTTTATTGGGCCGTCCTACTAATCAGTGATACTATTAAATAATCTTCATTAGAACATATAAATGGTCAATTATATCGTTATGCATATATGTCAGTAATTAGAATAACAGTGTCAATTTTGTCTTAAATCATACACAGGGATTTTTTTACAAATCAATTTTTATATGGGTCTTGGTGTACATAATAGACTTACGCCATACAGTACTTCTTAAAGTAATGCCATATCATGTCACATCACTCGAAACATTACATATTGCCTGTCACGCAAAAAAGTAGCGTTGCGCACGGCGTAAGAAAGGCGATGTGATATCTCGCCGTGATATTACGTCACGAATCCGGCCGGTGTCGGTATGATGCCCCGCGCAGATTGAGAACGAGACAAGACAATTCTTATACAGCCGCGATCGGCGACCGCGCTAAAGAGTAATTATCATATCGCGTGATGTTATGTGTGATACTTGTTTCTTCCGAGTGATGCGTGATATGGCATCACGCGATCTAGTAATATTGCGTTTGTGATATCTGTCGTATCACTTACACTTGTCTACTACATAATGTACTTGATAGATATACAAGTGACGGTAAAGTTGATGGAAGAAAAAACATACTGCACTGACTGAAATAAAACATGTTTTATTTCAATGAGTAATAATCACGGAAACAGAAGAAAATATTTTATACTGCACTGACCCCAAACAGACGATAATGACATTATGACGGTGACGATAGTGATGATGATGATGATGATGATGATGATTTATTAGCCATTATAACACAAGTGACCTTTAATGTAACTCTAGGGCAAGAAAATATTTTATACTGCACTGACCCCAAACAGACGATAATGACATTATGACGGTGACGATAGTGATGATGATGATGATGATGATGATGATGATGATTTATTAGCCATTATAACACAAGTGACCTTTAATGTAACTCTAGGGCCTAGGCCCTAGGGCTTACAAATTGTTGGCCTGAGGACTAAGATGTACTTCCCCATATTTTTGCTTCCCATGCTCATAATCTAATCTCCTTCTGAATTTATAATTGGCTTAAGAATTTATCAGGGTTTGCTTTGATAAAATGTAACTATATAGGTAGGTATGTGAACGTCTCTTAAAAATATGTTGCAACCTCAACTATTATTTACAGCTTTCAATAAGCCAAGCCAACATTTCAAACTTAATCTGCAAACGGTTTCAACAGCTGTGTCAATAAGTGTTGCCCTCGATCAGCGTGTAGCTAACTATTATTTATACATCAGTCATGCATACATTCATGAATCCATGAGTCAACAGGATTGTTGAATCATGCATGCGTCTAGGGATCACCGGCATGTATTATTGCTACAGTTATATAACTTATATAGCACCAACTGGGACAAATAACTTTGTAATGGAGCTTCTACGCAGCTACGTACAGATTTCGACATAATTTAAACTTACACAATTTTCACACAACATGCTAATCAAGTATAAACATTATTAACTAACATTTCCCCGTCCGGTTTATCTAGAATATGTATAATCCTGGAGCTGGTCTATCTAATTGTCCATCTTACATGCTAATCTTTACTTACGATTTATTGATTAAATCAAATCAAAATGTACACTCATGTTACTATAAAGTTCTTAACAAAATAAACATCCAAATATCCAAGCATCGTCACAAACTTTCGAAATTATATTATAACATACTCTATTGATGGAAACAACCAAAAATTGCGAAGTTTAATTTGTACAGTACGAAAGAATATAAATATTCGAAATGTTCACAATTCCGAACGTCATTTTCCATAGAAAGATAACGACGTAAATTGTATAAAAAAACATGATTCGATTATTAGGTTAGGAGAGTACGATATCGTGCAAAAAAATATCGTAAAAAATCGATGAACAAAAGAGATGAAGGAGAACAGTTATAGTCTGTGACAAATGACGTTTCGGACATACGTAGTGAACCTATTGTTTATACAGTGCTTACATACTCGCTATACCACCCACTGGGAAAAATAGCGCTATGATAAGATTATTGTTATAATGCTCTTGAATCCTTACATTATGTGTTATGAAGAGCTTAAGCACAACAGAGATTAGATACGCCTAAGGGCTGCCAATAATTAACCAGATATCGTATCTATATTATCACATCAATGAACTTGGAGTAAAATTCGGCTTGTAAACTATCGGTGGTAAATTGTGTCGGTTATCATGTCTGGGTATGTACAGAGTAAACTAGTCTTTACTCCTAGCTTTGCCTAGAACCGGTTGAGCTAAACGGGAGTGAAGCTGCTTCTGAAGCTGATTGTCTTGGGTCCAAATTCCGGTAAGGGTAAATATTTCTGTGAGTCTTAGATGTTTTCTATGTCTATTTAGTAGATATATCTAACACATATACTCGTATCGTCGTCTAGTACTCATAACACAAGCCTTATGGAGCTTAATTCCCGAAAACTTCGCATGTATATTGTTGGTATATACTTAAAAACAAGAATTCCATATGACGTAGATGGCTGGGTAACAATTTATGCTTAAACAAAGGTTTTTTTCCTTTAACGTAACAAATTATGAGTCAAGAAGGCTCAATTAGGCTTGTTTCAGCTTAATATGATAACAAAATCGTCATGGAGGCTGTAGTAAATGAGACTCTTCAATCCGCGATTACGCGGGTGGAGGAAAACACACAGCTTCGTATAATACGGCAGGCTAAATTGCTTGTGACCGGCCATCCTTAGATACTGGCCAATTTGTTCTATTGTATGACGTATGAGACGCGGAGCTGTATAATCCACTAGAAGGAATGGAAAGCGTTCACCGGGGTCATTAGTCTCTATGGGTGTGCCGCAGGGATCAATATTGGGACCTTTCCTGTTCCTTATCTATATAAACGACTTGCCACACCTCGTAAAGACCCACCATGAGATAGTTTTGTTTGCAGATGATACGTCTCTAATTTTCAAAGTCGTACGAAATCAACGATCCTACAATGACGTAAACAATGCTATCTGTGAAGTAGTAAATTGGATTAATGTAAATAATTTATTGTTGAATGAGAAAAAGACTAAATGTGTTAAGTTTGTCACGAGTAACGTAAAACACGAGCAAGCAAGCGTTATGGTTAAAGGTGAGGAACTGGAACTAGTTAATAGTACAGTCTTTCTCGGTATAACATTAGATTCTAAGCTCCAATGGGGTCCCCATATTGCTAATCTCTAGAATAGACTGAGTTCTGCAGCATTTGCAGTAAGTAAGATTCGTCAATTAACAGACGTGATAACGGCTCGATTAGTGTATTTCAGTTATTTCCACAGTATTATGTCGTATGGCATCTTACTATGGGGCAGTGCTTCCGACATTAATACTATATTTGTTCTGCAGAAGCGGGCTGTTCGTGCGATATATAAAATGAACTATAGAGACTCGCTTAGAGATAAGTTTAAGGACATTAATATAATGACAGTGCATTGTCAATACATTTATGAGAATATTATGTATGTACATAAAAATATTTAAGAAGAACTGTGATATGCATAATATTAATACTAGAAATAAGCATAAGCTCGCAGTGCCTGCTACTAGGCTCCATAAAATAAGGAGATCATTCATTGGTAACTGTGTGAGATTTTATAATAAACTTCCTAGCAGCATAACTGAGTTGTCTATTGGTAAATTCAAAAATATTCTGAAACGAAAATTATTTTCTAAAGCTTATTATAGCACACAAGACTACATGAATGATGAAGCCGCGTGGGATTAATGTAAATTATAGCGTCATGTAGGTACCTATATGAATAATTATTTTAACGAATACCTAAAGTATTATTATTATTTTAATCTTTATTGTTTTATATACTCTGACATTTACAATATTATTCTAGACACATTCTAGATTATTTATTTTTTATTGACAATCCTTTCGGGATTTATTTTATTGATTATTTTAATTTTAAAAATGATGATTTTGTCAATAACTTAAGTTAAATGATCTGATTAGGTTTTTCTGGGTTACCCTAATCCTTGCAGCAAATGTTGGATCATATTGTATTTCTCCCAGCAAACATTCACTCTCATGTAACTGACATTTCGAAAGTGCTTGTAACTAGGCCTACTTGAATAAAGAATATTTTGATTTGATTTGATTTGAAGGTGCAATTTCTTTCACAGTTGTACCCTTTTCCTTTGTCAGCAATTTAAACTGCTTTTTCTATAGTTCCTCAAAAAGTAGTACTTTCTGTAGTTGTGTAGGTATATCTTGCGGAAAGTTGGATTTTTCGCACTAGTGCTTTTTTTAGAAGTAATACTAATGCGAATACATAACGGGGTAAGATGGAATTTTGCCAGGTCGGTCAGAATTGATACTGTGGCAACATGATAGGTTTATTCAATTCGTTTGTCTCAGTTATTCATAAACAGGTATTGTTTTGAATAAAAGTTATCGCTTTTGGTCATATTTTATCTCAATTCAGAAAAATATGTTAATTCATAGCTCTGTTGGGCAAAATGAGAATACCTTCGACGGCAGTAACTCAACAAAGATATTTTCTCAATTATACTATTTTCGCATTTGTACGTACAACAAATAGCCGAAGTCGCTACAGCAAAAAATAATTTTCCCTAGAAGGGTATAAAGCTGTACACACTTACAGTTATAAAGCTGTATACAGTTATACCCTCCTCCCTTGTCAGCAATTTGTCAGCCGCATCATTGGGCAGAGTGATTAAACCGTTCGCTTTATGGCCCGCATTGACACCGCGGCAACATAATAAACTAAATTTTTATGATCTGATACCGTGTCAGCAGTTTTGTTCAGTCGTTTGTCGTTATAATTAATAGATATGTCGATTCTGTTTTGTTCTCAGCTTGTTGTTATCTTGTTTGGCACGACAAACTACGGAGGTAATAAGAGGGATATTGTCCAACTAATAAAGAAAAAATTTATGGAAAAAATCTCAATAGATTATTATCTGTTGCCTCAATAGAACTACTAAAACTCTCAAGTCTGCATTACAAACACCGTAGCAATACCTAACTCAATACAAAAGCTTTTAAAAGAGGATATTGGAAACGGGATTTATGCATCAAAATACACTGCTACCTAATTGTCCGATCTATTGTTCAACTTCGAAGAGCAATTATCTAGAAACGATGTTTGGCATTCGACAGTACGACCACGGGCAATCAGATATTTGCAGCAAAACTGTTGGAAAATAAATATGCGGCCAATAACGCCGAGAGCGGGAAGCGACTGAAAAATAACGTAAGGGAAAATAAAATAAAGTGAAGTTGGTGGAATACAATTTGAACTAACTAGCGCAGCGGTCGCAGCTTAGTGGTGACTGATGGTCATCTAAAAGCGTTTTATTGCGCAATTTAGCGACAATTCTGTATTTACGGTCACGTTTATGAGACTAAATACTGTACTCTAGTCTAGTATATTTGTACTGATTATTACGTACTATTTTTGGTGCTCTATCATCGCAACGAACGAATTCTAGAATTATTCCATTGGTTTTTTTTCCACTACGACTTTTAGGCACACAATTAGGCAAATAATTTAGTCTGCATTCTTAATTCTCTGCATTAAGAAGGCAACTAAGTTTTTTATAACGCTTTGATCCATGTATATTTAAACCTTTCTATACTATTATGCTATTATAAAGTTGAAAAATAAAATGTCTGTACATAGTGTACATGGAAGATAGATTTTCGTTTTTTTTTTGTATTTTTGTATGTTTATTGTTGCATGTGTATGCGTCTGGGTCACATTTAGGTCAAAGCGGCTGGACGTGGTTGTAGAATACTTTTCCCGCCCTACGTTGAAGCAAAAAGAGGATATTATCTTTTTTCTCCTCCGCGAACGAAGTTGTACAGTTCACGGTTCAGATTCCATTTGTATAAAAAAATAGAAGTCCCCTAAACGTCTAGCAGCCAGTAACCGAAGGTGAAATGTAAATAACAGAGTGTATCGCACGAGGCGTAACCGCCACTGTATCATGTTAACGTCATTGGCAGCCGACCACACGAACGCGACCTCTGCTCCTCCCATTCAGTGTATAATGTACTGTTCGTGGGATATATTGTGGGATATACGGGATGATATTATAGCAAAACCATGACGAAAGTTAATATTTTCTTCTGTTTCCGAGATTACTACTCATTTAAATAAAACAATTTAACGTATTATATTTAGCGTATATTATCTCATTTGAGTTCCCGACGTTTCGGAAGCTTTTCAGCTTTCCATGGTCACGGGTTGACTGAAAAAAAATATTTTCCTACAATTGGGCCTAATCTGTAAAGTCTTTACAGATTAGGCCCATCTGGCATGTATTTACACCTTTATTTGTTTTTCAAAGTGGGTATTTTGCACAAATTGTAACTTTGACAGGGGAAAATATACCTTTTCTCAGTCAACCGCGCGATATAATCCGTTAAATTGTTGCATTTACATGACTAAAATTGTAAATATAGGTTTTTTAGCAGGATACTTCGATCTGGTTTCCTCTAAATTATTCATTCATTGTGTAATATTTGTGGGACTGTCGCATTTTTAATTTAGTTAGATTTATCAAGCGGCTTGAATTATAAAGTACGAGTATAACTTATGTATATTTCATAAAATATGTAAAATTGCCAAATGAGGGAATAACGATCTTAGTTCCAGTAACTGCTGTACAAATCTATACTATTATAAAGTTGTAAAAATGAAATGTCTGTACATTGAAGATATTTAAAAAAAAATGATTATTTCGGACTATTTGGAAGTCACAAAAATATTCATTTTTTGTATGTTTGTATGTGTCGTTGTGGCTTCATCACGCAAAATCGGCTGAACAGATTTCCACAATTTTTGGTACCCAGCAACGACGCCCGCAACCCACAACTTCGTTCGCAGAGGAGAAAAAGTCATAACCCCTCTTTTTTTCGACGGCGTAGTTGGGTGAAAAGTATCCTATAACTATCTAGTTATAGGATACTATCTAGTTGTTAGAAGTTGTGGGTTGCGGGCGTCTTCTAGTTTAAAATATACGTGTAGTGTTGTTTTATATTGTTTTGATGTTATTCTCCACCATTCCTAGGAAATAAATGCAATTCCGAGCCTATTTAGGAAATGTGTAAAATAATGTTTCAAAGATTCTTGAATACACAGATTCAAGTCTAAATATATTTTATTTCATAGCTTTGATAAATAAACAATTATTAGAGCTTAAAAATAAAATTACTTAAAATGTCATTCCAGCAGAAAAACACGAGCTGAAAGTAATTTGCTTTAAATGAATAGAATTCCTAGAAACCCGCCGTTCCGTAAACAACAGGCTCTCTCTCGAGACGTGGTGCTAATTTTGAATGGAACTTTTCAAACGTAAATAAACATTTATAATACCTTTATTTATTAACATATCCCTCTAAGCCAATTTGAAAAATATTCTAGTTTTGTACGCAAATGCACAGCCTTAAATAGTCTTTCGAAAGGGGGGGGGGGGGGGAGGAAGGAAGGGGGAAGAAAATATTATGAAAGAGTTAATTTAACTTATTGATTGATCCATTTATGGCCAATATAAGAGTTGGGTTTAAATCAGATACCCAATATCACCCCGTCCGGTGGAACCCTATGACCACGTTTTTACAAATCAATAAAATTCGTATCGATTTATAGCTCAACACGGGTAATAAAAGCAACAGCAGTCGCTCAAATATATCTTGTTCTAATATAAATTAATAGAACACAAAATCTTTAACAGTTACTGATTTCATTTGTGTGTTCAAATACGTGCAACAAATATATGAATAATCTGTGTTTTACGCTCACGTTAAGCACAACGCAACAACGGGCGCCATTTGCACTCAGACTTAGCATCATCTATGGAAACTTTTTAACGTGCCAATACGAGGCGAAAATAGCTGAAATATGAGTCCTACTATCTGGTTTTACCGGCTATCCAATTTTACCCCCCTTCCTCTACAAACGACGTCCCTGGCCTATACTTAAACATACGAGTACATCTACTTTTTAAATCTATGTAACTCAGCATCCATTTTCCAAGACAATATGCTATGCAGCCCCAGAAATCCTCTATTCTCCGCTACAAGTAGAGACCCCCGGGACAGAGTGATGGACTCGGATGAAACTTCTAACATAAAGAGACATTTATTCAACTGTTTTAGAACACTTTGCAAACCAGTGAGCCGTGTTTACGCTACTCTTGGGCAAGGTTATTTCAGGATTTACATACATAAGTAACGTCCAAATGTTGATTGTTTCCTAACAAGCGAATAAATACATTAATTTACACGAGATTATAATCTTATACAATGGATATTTCAACTTTATTTAGCAGTGGCGAGATATAAAACAAATTACTTGATAAACCGGAGCAGATTAGGCCGTATTTGTCTTATAGAACTAGAAAAATAAAGGGCTAGAATAATGAAATCAGATTATACGAACACTTAATACAGATTTATGGGATTAAACATACGTTTGGTGCTTTCTGCATTAAACCCAATTTGGTCAAGTCAGAGAATTCTTTGGTGTGACTTCCATTTGATTACTGATTGTTAATATAGTTATTTTAGTCTATAATTTTAACATATATACTATTTAAACATGCAGTTGACTAACAGGGGTCATGAATCCATGAAAAATCTTTAACAACGCGATTTACAGATTCCATAAATATATTTTATTACTATTTCTTATCACGATAACACGGCTGGACTAATACATTTTTGGTTAACTGAGATATATTTTGGAACATTTAAAGGATGGTTACATGATACTTTATTTTTTGCCACGAACGAAGTATTTATTCCTAGAAGTTGCCACCTTTGAGAACAAAATATCTACGAAAAAGGTACTTGCTTCAAACAGACTTAAATGAAGAATAAAACAACTTAAAGATATTTATCCTGCGTTATTATTATATTATTCGTGGTATAATATTATTAATTACGGCGAGTTTTAAAAGTATTCCTAAAGTGCCCCGAAAGTGTCCAAACTCAGGCCTCGCCCGAGTTCATTCAAACCGATTAATTTTTAATTGTTCAAAAGAGTGGTGGAGCAAAGCCAAAACAAAAAAATAGCAGATGCCACGGACAGTGCTCGGTTTTTTCCCAACGGTTTATGGCATTTCCAGCACCGTTTCCAGTTCACGGATACTTATAATTAAATGAAGACGCCCGTTGTAATGGCTTAATTGAGTTTTGTCCCCTCTTTAACGGAAAAATGTGAAATATTTCCAAGTTGTTAAAGAAAATACGATAAACAATTTTTTTCTGGAAAAGTTTCCCAGCATCTTTGTCAATCATCTAAATTAAATAAGTTTTCTCGGTTACGAGGAATGTTGCGATATTTGCTTTCTTTGTTAATTTATCAGTTTAAAGACCATTTGAGTATTGTCGTGGTTCTATGAATATGTGTATTGAAATACATGTCAGTGACCAGGTACATAATCCATGCACAAACATGAACCCTTTTAAGTTTTAGCAACTCTTACTTTTGGCTTACATCCAATAGTTGTATTCAATAATTCATACAGGCCCAAGAATTTGGAAAAAAGTGACAAAGTATTATTAAGATTGTAGAAGTGCTTTCGCGTTAAACACCTGTTAATATTATTAATATTGTTAATTATTACTCGTAACAATAATGCAAATTAATTCTGTTCTGAGATGCTCAGTAAATAATCATTATGTTATATTTAACAGTTTGGCCATGTTGATAATAGTTTTTAATTTAGGGTATTTTACGATGTTACTGTATTGTTTTAATCATGTTGTGCATACTTGTTTTGGATGGCATTATTCTACAAAGCCTGTTCTATGTATTGTTATATGTTATTTTGAATGTTATCTTTATAGTGTGCCAAATAAATAAAAAATAAAAATAAATAACACATTCACCACCAAGGTTTTTGTAGCGCTACGCACTTTCCTCTACGGCTACGAGCAGAGCGCCCGCTAGGCGAGTTCCTAGCAGTGAATGTGTTTGCGTGCACAAAGTAAAAGTCTGGGCCCACTAGCACAAGGAAATTTAAATAAGTTAGCGCAGGGCTGCTAGTTTGGTTATGTAAAACTCATAGCAAAAACACAACATTATAAAAGGAGACCTATTTATTCCTTCCCATTTATACTATCTATCTTAGTTGATTTAGTGCTTATGCTCCAAGCAATGCATAGGATACTTGTTCGATTTCAGTCAATGACAAGTTTTTTTTCGTTGTATTTTATTATATTTTAGTATCAATAATCGTCTAGGTATGATAAATTACAGTAGCAATAACCTAAATAAATAGCAATAATACACTCATTATTTATATAAATGATTGATGTACGTAGCTACAACGTTTGGGCCACAAAGGCCGGCCAAGATTAAGCACGTCCAAGTTCCTTACCATTTGCCGCCGACTGAAATTGCCGAACTCGAGCGCGGAAACGGCCGCCATCTATTTCTCTCCCCTCCCCGCCCCCTAAGCCTAATTAAGGACGGTTACCCCGTTTGGTAATAGTACACGACGATTAACAGTGTGGTCATTCATTGGTTATCGTAAGATTGGTTGCCAAGGAGTTACGATTAATCAGATTTACTGTACCTCCATCCAACTCATTTCTGCCGCAAGACAATAAATCTGTCTCTAAATCTGTATATTTACTTATATACATTGAAAACATCCAAGACTCAGGAACAAATATTAATATTCATCACACAAATATTGGCCCTTACCGGTTTTTTAACCCAAGACCTTCAGCTACGCAGGCAACGTTACTCCCGCTAAACTAAGCTGATCATCAAAATATAATATCCTATTTGATGGATTTAACCCGAGAGTATTTCTTTTATTTCCTCAAAAATCGTAATTTAAGAAAAACACATCGTGTTGAAGCCATTACATTAGATTAGGTTTATAACAATCCTAAACGGTTTAAGAAAAAAAATTAAATGTTTTCTCTGAAATGACGCATCTGATGAAGCGTTCCACTCCATCAAACTCCATTCCACGGGGTCTTTTATATTATATCCGCACATTTACTTTCCTTTTGTACATGCTTATTTTATTCAATGTTCTATTGTCATTCTAAAAGCATGCTTTCTAATATAATTTTATACTCATACTTCCTCTCAAATCAATCTTAAGGCTTTTGTATATTTAACGTCAATAATGTCTACCTGGGTGACCGACTTTAGCTCGGTGGGTGGGATTTTTGGTTTTTCGAGCTATTTACAATCGGCCTTCGTACCAAATTATATCTTTATCGTTAGAGCCATTTCGATTCTCAATTATACAAATTCGAACACAAATGCAAATATAAAGAGATTAACAAAAATAATGCATTTACAAAACACAATACAAAGTTTGGGGCAAAGCAGCTGACATACAGACTATTCTATATATAACCTGAATTCCCGTGACTCCTTAAGATAACTTTTTAAAGACATAAACATATTAATCGTAGCGTCCCAATATATTTATGACAATGTTATTTATGTTATTAAGAACCTAAAGTCTTTTACTAAGAATTCAAATATCCACAATTTTAATACAAGAAATAAAAACAAAATCGCTATTAGAAAGTTCCGGGTTCGTAAAGTAGCCAAATCATTCGTGGGCCAATGTATACATTTTTATAATAAGCTACCAGATGATGCTTTAAAATTACCGATTTCAGCTCTCAAAAATTACTTAAATGAGTCCCTAATGGCAAAGGAATATTATAGGGTAGAGGACTATTTAACAGACAAAAATGCATGGCCCAAAACAGAAACCAAATAATTTACTTTTACCGGGAGACGGTCCTTATAAGGTGGCATATCAAACGTATGTAATTTGTGTTAAATAAAAAATCATTATTTTGATTTTTTATATTCTATAATATTTTTACTTTTATAAGGTTTTATATGCTTTCTTGAAGAACTACGCATTGAGTTTATACTCAAAACATACATTTAGGATAGTCTAAGTACAAATATTGTAATAGATATAAGAGTTATTTCCAAAAAATGACTGACTGTTGAGTTTGTGTCGGCTTTCTTCTCCTCAGTGGTCTCCTCTTGGGAAACGCCGTAGAGTCAGACTTGTAAAAGTGCCCTTGCGGCCTACTTACAGAATAAAGATCATTATTTTATTATTTCATTATTACAATTAGATGTAGACATTAGGCAATCAATCAATAAAAAGGTAGGCAGTGATATCTATCTATACTATTATACAATTGTAAAAATTAAATACGATGCAATACAAAAAAAAATTGTTCAGATCTGTTTATCCGATTTGCCGTGATGAAGCCACAATGACGCATGAAAACATAAAAACAAAAACAAAAAGATTTAGTTATAACCACTTTTTTGAAAATATCTTAAATGTACAGACATTACATTTTTACAACTTTATAATAATATAGATATACACACAAGAATTGCTCCTATAAATAGTCACTTGCCATAAAACAGTGCAGCGAGTACGTACTCGTATATACTCGTAAATGCCCGTAGCAATAATATAGTAAAGTCATTATTTTCCCGTAGCCGCGCTACGAGACCGCCTGTCACTAAACCTGAAAAACAAGCGCTACGCCGCCGTAGACTGCAGATTTTGTTTGTTTCGTAGCTAGGTATATAGGGAGATATCGCCTTTAGTGATGAGAGCGGCCGCTATATAGCATATTTCAAGCAATATATGGTGCTTATTATATATTAATTGTATATATAATATCTTACTTTCAAAATATTCGTACGGTCCACAGCATCAAATACGTAGTATGTAGTCTTCTTCATAATTTTTTATTTTTATTTATTTAATTTATAAAAATAACATTTTACAAAGTAATTATTACTCGCCAAACTGTAACGTTTAATGGCGAGAAGCGTCCAGTTTTCAAACACTCAATATAATTTATATTATATAACTACATGATATACAAATGAGCCGGTTAGAAAAATCTGCACACGCATCCTCGAGGACAGTGCGTCAGCATGTTTACGATGACACAGGCTTATCTTCGAGGAGGAAGTCCTTCAGTTTTGATTTTAAAACAGTTGTACTTATTTTACAGTCGTGTCTAAGTAAATGAATCTTATTAAAAATTTTGGGTACTAAATATTTTGAGGTCCTTTCACCGTAGTAGTTTTTTACACTCGGTTGAATTAATTTTCCCTGTGTACCACTTCTAGTATTCATTCTGTTATTTTTAGCTACTTTGTACTCATCACTATAGAAATACTCTTAACCTACGAGTATCAGATATTTAACTTTCTTATCAACTGGAAGAATTTTACATAAATTAAATAACTTGTCAGTGTAATGTAGAATTTACACTTATTTTTAACATTTTTACTTACGAAGAACTTTATCAGTCTTATCTGTATATTTTTTACATCTTTAATATAAGTACTAAACGTTCGTCCATACTAACTAAGTAGCGAGTCAGCGAGCGCATAATACACGACTCGTAGTGTTTTCTTATTTAACACTACATTTAGTTGGTAGAACTTACCCAGAATAGATCTTAACCTATTACAGACATCGCTTACATGCGGTTTCCAGTTAAATTTCTTGTCAATAATTAAGCCTAAATACTTGAAAGTCTCAACATACTCTAGTTTCGTACATTTACAGTTAATTTTGTTTACATGTAAGCAGTCATACGTGGAACACTACCAAGCATCGAAACCTGGTAGGAAGGAGAAATGGCTGTTAATAAAGCGTGAGACCTATAATACAAATGCGCTTTCACCCCAATAACTAAGATGCAATGCCTATATGTATAAGCCTAACGGACAGTCACCAGCATAACTACCGTAACAAAGCGGTCGAAAATCATTCCGAAGTATCATAAGTGTTATGTCTGTATAAGCTCATCTCTCTCTGCATGTCATTACGTACAAACTAACGGAGTAATGAACATGTAACGAATATTACCGTCCTGCGAAAACTTTACTCGTATTTAGTCGGGTACTACTTAGTAAAGTACACGTTTTAGTGTATTGGAGTTTGTAACTCTCCAGTCCCTGTTCAGGTAGACATTGCCCACTTTAAACGGCCTTGGTTACGAATGAAGAACTTAGTTTACGATATATTTGCATATATATGTGTATTACTTGATGACGCGGGTTTAGCCCCGTAACTATCCTTATTAAGTTAGCGATTTCGGGTTTGTTATACACGTTGCCTGTGAGGAATCCGAAAGATTTTGACAACGCATTTCTAAGGTTAAGAAGCAAAAAATGATATATGAACCCAAGTCAAATCTGTCGTAATTTTGAATATAGAGAACTATTTATTGTTGTTACTAAAAGTGAATTAAGTTTTTTTGATTGCGACGTTGCCACGTATGTTGCCAAGTTTCGCGTCGCTATTGACGAACATCAAAGTGACAGCACGATGCATTATTAAAATTGTAATGAGTCCCTTTGATTGAAAAAAAAAACTTTTTAATTTAATAAATAAAAACTCAGATAAGACGCATTAAAGTTTAGGATTGGCGACTTGTAACGTCATAACTAGACGCAGCTAAAAGCAAAAAG
Source organism: Hedya salicella (assembly GCA_905404275.2). Lineage (NCBI taxonomy): Eukaryota > Metazoa > Arthropoda > Insecta > Lepidoptera > Tortricidae > Hedya > Hedya salicella. Next base: position 12,518,545 of record FR990112.1, on the reverse strand, counting down.
AGAACACGAGTAAGAAGAAGTTCCCGAATAGGTATATTAATAATTTTAAATTAATGGAGTATAGTTACTTTGCTTTTTCGCGAAATGGTGTCTTGGTTAGATGTGACAATAAATTACTTAGGTGGATGCCGGGATCGTCAACATCTACTGCATGTTCTGATGATGCCTCAAAATACGTATCAAGGATTATACTGTCTGATGGCGGTTTGTTGTATTTTCATACGTATTTTTTTTTGTAGAATCATATAAAAATATGTGAGCACAATTTACTATTTCGTCGAATTCATTAATCTTATGTGGAATTCCGCAAAGAAACGCCTGAATCTATCAATTATTTAATAATTTGAAACGCTCAAAATCGGAGTAAAACCTAGGGTCATAATTGAGTCTCACAACCAAGCCCCACATTTTGCTGTATAGCTCTATAGTAGGAGAATCAAAATTCACTCCAATATTAGATCACTCGGAGACACGATGCTCAACCATGAAGGAATGACAGAGACAGATAAATAACTTTAGTTAGATATGAAAAAGGAAATACTTAAGAAGGTTACATTAAACTTAGATCGAATTGGATTTCGATTCGTATAACAAATATGAGCAGTAAAATGTATTCCCCACTGCTTACGTTACTTTTCTGACGGGTACAGGCGATTTTGTCGGCATTCTGCGGGCCGCGGCTTACCCTCAAATTCCCTTAAAGCCTTCATTTTAGGACCTCTACGACACTTTAGTTACATTTCGCTGAAATTGTTCGCTTTGGTTCCTGTTAATAACAAATAGTTTTTGCTAAACACGTGCAGTGACACTATCATCCCATTTTTGATAAAATTGGCTGCAGAAATTTCTTGAACTGTGAAAAATGTAATATTTTCTTCTGTTTCCGCGATTATTACTCATTGAAATAAAACAATTTAACGGATTATATCGCGTATATTATGTCATTTCGTTTCAGTCCTCCCGTGACCATGGAAAGCTGGAAAGCTTCCGAAACGTCGGGAACTAAAATGAGATAATATACGCGATATAATCCGTTAAATTGTTTTATTTCACTGTGAAAAATGATTCTAAATTTAACGTGTGTTGTCTAAAAAAAGTTGTATTTCTAGGGTTTTACTCACAACTCTTTAATTCATGTGACTTAAAATCACAAATAAAAGACGCGAGCCTCTCGTTTCAATAGTTGACGTTTGCACCATCACCATTCCACAGTTCAGTTTATGTTTTTATTTTGTAATTCATACTTAGTTTATATTTTATTGGAATTTTCAATTTCCTTGCATTTATTTATACAACATTAGATTTTTCCCGTGTGAGAAGGGTATAATATATGTACTCGTATTCGAGACCTGTTGTACATTTTAAGGGATACAACGTAATCTGTTACTTTTCGGTCCATGGTCCAATATAATATTTATTAAATGAATACCTATATAATAATACAGAGTTCGAAAACAAAATTGCTAGCAGGATTCGAAACTTATACGCAGAAGTGGAAGTGCTCTCCCAACTGAGGTATGGGAACTTTACGTACGTCGCATGAAATTTTCTAACACAATCGAACCAGCCCTCTGTATTTTATTTCTGTCACTAAACGCTAAACGCATTAGCTACTCCAAGTCATGCGTATCACGCTACGTCCCTGTGCCATTGCTTCTCCAGCAAGTAGACAGTGGGAGAAATTATAACGTCTGTTTTCAAAAAAGATTAATTAATTCGTTTTGTTTCTGTTACCGTATTTTACTAAGATAAACAAACAATCACACTGCTGAATTTATACAAGCAAAACTCGACGGCACTTAGTTCCTATTCTCTCTTACAGATAATCTTTATAGACTACTGTCTATAGTGTATTTGTGTATATTTTTAATTGCGTTGTTTTTCAATTGGATATTGTTAATTGAAAAAGGTAATTTATTTCACGATCGAGCCAGTGTGATGAGTTCGTACCGGTACAATAAGGCCTTGTATTGTGCCTGAATAATGAGGAACGTTTCACAGGCTTAAAGTATTAAAAAACATGCTTGTAAAATACATCATGTACACAGTCATTACCGGGTGCAATTTTGCGTGTCTGATAACAATACAATAATAAAGTAGTCGGCGAATAACTTGTTTCAATTTTATTTTCCGTGGTGGTACATATATTAATGTGGCATTTAATTGATTAAAACACGGGAACGAGAAAAGAAGCGTCACATAAAAGGAATCCTTCTGGCCAGTTACATCACACCATTTGAAATTAGAAAACTACCGTGTTGAAAGATATTTAGTTTTTTTTATCTTACACATACCATCCTATTTAGTCATTTTAATTATAATCATTTTATTTATTAAAAATATGAAGGTGTGTAATATTGATACGGTTACTATAACGGTCACAATAACATGTTCCCAGTTTACAAATTCGATGAACATTTATGAATGACAAAGGTGTTGGATAGATGCTCACATGGATAGGTACTACTGAATAAATTAACCGTCACAATAACATGTTGTTAGTTCGGTGAACATTTATGAATGACAAAGGTGTGGAGTAGATCCTACCGTGGATAGGTACTACTGAATAAATTAACCGACTTGGTTATTATATCTCACAACTTTTTGTCGTAGAAAAGGTTGCGAGACTTGGCAATTTTTCTACATGTTATGTTTTTGATGGGATCTCATTGCTTTTTGTAGGCAGTCCTTCTTTTTTTATTTTCGGGTACTACTTATACGTCAGCTACCAGTTTTCTCAAAGCCCACTCCCTGTCTTTGTGGGCTTTTCTCCGAGGCTTTGATGTGACAATTTCTGACAAGTCTGGACGGTAAATGCTTGTAAGTCTATTGTATTCTGTAATGGCGGATTCCTGCGCTTTAATACTACCGAAATCGACATTAAATAGATAAAAACCTCCCAAACTTGTCACTCTCGAGAGTGCCACGTACGCTTGCCCGCATGCACTGCAGAACCAATATCCATCATGTGCACTATTTCGACTTAGACCCTGGCTTTTATGTATGGTAATAGCATAAGCTATACATATGGGAAACTGTTCGCGATGGACATGAGCTCTATTGATAATTTAAAATTTAGTTTTGACTGGAACAAGGTCATTTCATCTTTTATCTTTCCTTTATTTTTTATCTTTAATATTTTAATCTTTAACCCTTATCCCTTATCCTTAAGCCTTCATTTTTACCCTTTATCTTTAAGTCTAGTTTTTATCTTTGTCTAGTACTAGCTTCTGCCCGCGACTTCGTCCGCCTTAAATTCGTTTATCGCGGATAAGGGTATTTTTCCGGAATAAAAAGTAGCCTATGTCCTTCCCCGGGACACAAACTATCTCCATACCAAATTTCATCCAAATCGGTTCAGCGGTTTAAGCGTGAAGAGGTAACAGACAGGCAGACAGGCGGACAGACAGACAGACAGACACACTTTCGCATTTATAATATTAGTATGGATTGATCACTACAGATAAGGTATCTGGTATGGGGTAACGGGTTATATCTGATATCTTATTTCCAGTATTTGGTATCTTATCTTTTCTTTCTTGTCTTTTATCTACCCCCCTCCCCTCTCTTCTCCTTTGCCACTTTCCCCTCTCCCCTTTCCATCCTTTCATCTTCTCCGTTCTCCTCCATCCTCTTTCATTCCCCCTTCGTTCCCACTCCTTTCTTCCCAACCCTCCGCTTCCCCATTCTTCCACCTCCCCATTTGCCCCTTCTTTCCACCATCCTCTCCCTCTGCTTTCACCCTCCTTACCCTTCTCTTTTTTCCCTTCTTTACCCTCTTCCTTCCCCACTCCTTTGCCCCTCATTCCCCCTAAAAGAAGAGTTCGCTTTTAAATAACGAAAAAATGTATTCTTTACGTGAGCTGCAAATGTAACTTTGTAATCGCATACATTTCTATACAATTACAAATTTATTTATACACTTATTTTAACGAAATTATTTTAACTAATGACATTCTTAAATACGTAAACATATTGTAATTGTACTCAAGCCCCGCGTAATTGTTAACTTTTGTTTTAATACAGCTCAAACAACAAAAACCGTAAAGTACGAGTTTTTCTTTTCGTGTCGAGGTTCCTCAAATAACGGATGCCCAGTTTACTCACTGATTACGTTACGTCTCGACCTTCGCCCGTATTCGACCACCGCCTAACATGCGTCCCCTCACAAGTTGCGGAAGCTTGATCGCAAGCGATATCGCTGTTTTATTGCCCGTGTTGAATATAGGCCTTGATTAAATTGTATTGTTACCATCAGTGCGCTAACTTCGAGAATTTCTCCTTAACCCTGTTTTTATAATCTGGTTGATGTTATTGACCATAACAATCCTATGTATCTCTCGGTGTCGTAAGGCATTTCGCTCATCTTTTACTTGGAATTGATTTCATTCAAAAACAAAAATACCTTCAGCGTTGCTTCAGAGACCTAATTGTTCTCAACTGCAATTGTAGAGCTAGAAAATTTAATAGTTACTTGCTTAGTCGTCAGTGATGCAACACGTTCAGTTGACAAAAACAATTCAATATGACTGTGGTCGTGTCTTGTGTGAATGCTTACCTTTGAGTTGTGCCTACAAGAATGAAAACGGAAGGCGCGTAAATAAATGACGTCAGCAACACCGGGGCCGTTGCGGCCGCTCGGCTGACAAGCAATTAATCAATTATAGCGGTTCATTAGCCGAGTCAGCTTGTCACCGACGACTATAACTCGGATTCATTTGATATTTGCTGTTTTCATGACCCCACAAGATGAAATCGATCTTTGGCTGTTTTTGCCAGTATTTTACGTCGTAGACGAAGCTAAATCTGAAAGTTTTACGCTGGTCTTGGTTAGTGGTTGAACTATTCATGCGACCGATTACCTACTGCAATCTTAAAGCAGGATCCGAACTAATAAACTTTTGAAAAGCTATCTTAAGAGGTAAATTTACTGAATAGTGCATTCAATACAACAGTTCGTATGATATTTGATACTCTGAACTGATTCTCGTAGATAAAATAAATTTGCCCCAATTTTACTAGACGCTACTTAAGAACCTAATATGGTTATAATAAATATACATTTGCTATGTAACAAAACGTAAGCTGAACGATTTATTCTGAACTAGAACAAAGAACTAGTTATTGCCTATATTACGTGTTACTCTCTTGCGTAATACCTAAAGACTGCAACCAACAATTGCATTTGTCTCGTCGGCAATTAAATGCATGAATGGTGTTGTGTTCCGATACCTACGTTCGTGTATAGTAAAAACGATTGATTTTTTTTTGTAGGTGTATTTTCTCTCAGATCAGATTTTTCTCAGCCAAACAAAACAAGCTCCTTAATTTCAATTAAAAGCATCAATTTGTGCTTCAGGAAATGGATGCTTTCAACTAAAAATCGCAACATACAAGTATTAGTGTATTTTCTGTTTTGCGTATGTTTATGAGAAATTAATGTACCTATAGAGACTTTTACTTTTTGTTTTTTTTTTGCATTAGAGAAAGGATAAACAATCTTCACGAGTATTTTTATGGAAAAACGCTTAAAAAAATAGTATTACATATGAAACCAAAATAATGTAAATTACCATCCTCGCTACATAATTGCTACATATTTGCTGTGACTTATTTTTCGACAGTATTTTTCAATAAAAAGACACGTCAAGCTTCTTTACCCTTTCTCTAATGCGACAATAAACAAAGTAAGTATAAGCCTTACATCCACGTTTGGTAAAGTGCATATTTCTCTCTTCCTTCGACTGTGTGTTTTTTTTTTGTTTTTTTTTCGTGCTTTTTTCCTTTTGACAGCGAGTAAGATTCAAATATTACATAAAAGGCAAGTAAAAACCTGAAATAATATTAAAAAGAACGAAATTTTCAAAGCATATTTGTAACTTTCGTATTTATCGAACAGAAGGCTAATAAAACACATCTGTTCATTGTACCGATTTCATTAAGTTTTACCCTACGTTATTTTAGACTAAATTAGATACCCAGTAGATACAAATCGCTTGGTCGCACTCTAAAGCACAGATGAATGGAACGAGCGAGTTTCATTCGATTTCTTTGATCCCTCTGGCTTTGTCGTTAGTTTCATATCGAAATTCTCTGCTTTATAACTCTACACCCGCACAAAAGGTGAAAATACGCTGGTTACATCGTGCCACTTGTATTGTATACATGCCACTCGATTGTCGCTTCGTCTATCGATTTTGACGCGTTTTCGAGTGGCAACCTGAAAAGGCGAGTCACGGCGCGGGCCGTGTTGTTTTTTGCTTCGTCGTGTTAAAACGTGATAATGTCGCAGTGCAGAAATCGATCGTCATTTTGTCACGACTTTGAAAAAAGCTTGTATCTAAAACCAGCTACGCAAAAAGGCAGTAAGTGCATACTAGCGTCATATAAAGTTACTAGGTTTTCGGTTTTTATTAAAATGATATAGGTACGAGTTTTTTTAAAGTAGTGACGATTTTCTTGTATAGTATCAGATTTTGTTTGTTGTTCTAAACGTATACCTTACATTTCTGCTTCGTGAAATTGACACATTTCAGAAACCGCAGCGTAGTTTTTCTTTCTTACAAACAATTCATGAATCATGAACTTTCATCGGTAGAATAAAGTAACCTTTCTACCCTACATGCTAGGGTATTTATCCCTCGTTCTTTGTGGGAGGGAACCGTTTTGCGCTTTTGGAATTGTGGTACTGGATCACAGCAGTGAGAAAAATTCAAATATCAACAGAGAAGTTATTGCTAAAAATTATATTACGAAAAACAAAGTTTTCAGGACATGTTTGTAACATTTGTGTTAATCGAAAGTAAACGAATAAAAAACGTCTTTTCATTGAACCGATTTCATTGAGTTTTTTCCTACGCTATTTTAAACTATGTAGATTAGATACCAGTACATATATCGCTTGGTTGCACTCTAAAGCAGAGATGAATGGAACGAGCGAGTTTAATTCGATTTCTTTGATCCCCTCTTTCTTTGTCGTTAGTTTCGTATCGAAATTTTCTCCAATCTAGCTCGACACCCGCATAGGAGGAGAAAATACTCCGGTTACATCGTGCCGATTGTATACATGCCACTCGATTGTCACTTCGTGTATCGATTTAGACTCGATTTCAAGTGGCAACCTGCAGTGTTGCCAATTAAGCACTTTTAGGGCTACATTTTAAGCACTATTATGATCGCTTTAGCTCCGAAATTTTATATTTTGCATTTATCAAAAAAAATTGTCTTTTTCTGCCACTAAATTAAGTAAAAATATTTTTATTACCTGCTTAAAGGCCATGACGTAAATTGTTATCACGTTGTTTTCGATCAAAACGTGTCAGAAGATTGACTTTATTAAGTAAATAAAGTTAATCTTCTGACACGTTTTAATAAGAGATGTTTTTTAGGTACTTGATAAATATCAAGAAAAATAACATAATGAGTTTTATTGGTCAGAGTACCTTTGTTTATCCATAAACAGACCAAGTGCGAGTCGGACTCACGCAAGGACGAATTTGTACCACCATACTTTTTTAATTTAATTTTACTTTTATTATTTGTTCCCAACAACGCATTTACTAAAAATAATAAAAAACATCAACAATAGGGTTCCGTTGGTACCCTGTTGTGGGTACGAAACTCTACAAAATTGTATACCTTAATTATTGCCAAATAAGGCACTAGTCCCACCGCCGGCGAGAAAGCGAGCAACTATCGACTATTTCTCGTCCAACTCGCTCACGAAACGCACAATAATGTCGACTCCATCTAAATAAAAGAGATACATGTATGAGACAATTTTCGCCGGCAGTCTGAACAGCCAGCGATGAACTGTTAATATATGTGTCTCTTTTTCTAACACAGGATCTCTATATTTTGTTCGTTTCTTGGGCGAGAAAATCGTCGATAGCTAATCGCTTCCTCGCCCTTGGTAGGACCAATGCCTAAACCAGTTTTGGTAAACTAATACACAATATAATTAATTAATAGCACATGATTTCGGTAAAAACATTTTTTTGCAGAATATAGCACTATTTTATGCATAATTTTAGCACTAAAGTAATTGAATTTTAGAACTGGCAACACTGGTAACCTGAATAGGCCTGCAGTGGCGGTGCTTGTTTCTAGCGTCGTCGTAAAAACGCGATAATGTTGCAGTATTTTTAAGTTCCATCCGTTAACACTGAAACTTATATAAACACTGTAATAAAAGCATGATCGTGTTTTACGGCTTAATAGGAAAGATCTAATTTATTTCCTACGATATACGTATAAAATAGAAGTAGGAAATAAAATAAAATAAATTAATATATAATATTTCCATAAATATCCAAGCTATTTATGAAACCTTGGCACAAACTAATAATAAGGAGCTATTTTCAGGTTTCTTCACTAATTTTTATCTGTTCCCATCCATTTTGATTTCTACAAGGTGATTATCATCCATACTAATATTATAAATACGAAAGTGTGTCTGTATGTCTGTCTGTCTGTTACTTCTTCACGCTTGAATTTGGTATGAAGATAGTTTGAGTCCCGGGGAAGGACATAGGCTACTTTTTATCCCGGAAAAATACCCTTATCCGCGATAAACGAATTTAAGGCAGACGAAGTCGCGGGAAGAAACTAGTAAGTTATAAAAATATAAGGTCCCCACAACTTCGTTCATGGAGGAGAAAAGGACGTAACCCCTCTTTTTTAGGGATCCGTAGCCAAAATGGCAAAAACAGAACCCTTATAGTTTCGTCATGTCCGTCCGTCCGTCCGTATGTCACAGGCATTTTATTTCTGCATAGCCTGATAAAAATAACTTATCCTATAACCATCTACCGTGTACAAAAAAAAATTTAAATCCGTTTATCCGTTTTGGCGTGATGAAGCCACAATGACACCTACAAACATACAAAAAACATTTAAAATTTTTTTTTTTTGATTCAGTGACCGCCAAAAAGTCCGGTTCAATCATTTTTTTGAAAATATCTTCCATGTACGGACATTACATTTTTACAACTTTATAATAGTAGGTAAAGTATACAAGTAGATACCTACCTATACTTTATAAACCTTATTGATTAACCCCACTTTTACCAAATATTAACTAACGACAAGGCTAACACCGAATTTCACCAGCATTCGTTAATGACTATAGGTGGTCGTAATTAAACTTAAGTTCGACGAAATCAGCGGGTAAACGACCGTTAATAAATAATAAAGATACGGAAATAATGATAACTTCAGCTGATCAGGAAGAGAGCTATTTTATTGTTTCCTAGGCGAAACCCAAACGCCCACTTATGTCAGAAGAAAGTCAAATACCTTGAGTGAAACTTTTTAAGATAAACTTATATTATTTGCAACGTTGTATTCACCGCCCCCGAAAGAGTAGGCGACATAATATGTTTACACTTATCTAACGTTTATTTAACCTTTCTAACGCCTCCTCGAATCTCGCAAATTTATCGACTTGACCTTTAGCCTTTATTGCACGCTGCTATAGTGTACGTCAGAAAAAATGCTTTAACTTTTTAAATGTTAGTTTACAATAGATGTCTATTTATAGCTCTCTTTGGAGAATAGAAGAGCTACCTAATGTTGTTTAATCGTCATCAGTTGTATACGCTTTTTCCGATTCATGGTGGATCCGTCGAAAGTGATTGCAGTAGTCGCATTATTTTGGGACAAGTGACATGTTACTTGAGGTTAACCAGACTGATGGGATCATATCTCGAGAATGCGGAATTACGATATACGATTTTTAGTCATCTGATTAAGGGCCAAAACACAATTACACGATGCGATGTCGTGTCGTGGAAATCTACGACGTAAACCGTAAATTCTTACGACACGGCGTCGAATCGTGGTACGACGTCGTGTCGTTAAAATAAACGTGAGAGCTAAACACAATGATAAAAATATTGCAGTACGTCGAGAGTTATGGAGCGCAACAGACGTGTTCTTGCCCTGCTGCTATTAAGAAGTCGCAAAAAGAAGAGAGAAAAACACAGAAAGTACTGGGTCCGTTCATTTCTTTTTTATCTCATGAATGATGGAAATCAATTCAAGACAAAGTATAGTGCTCTGAAAAGTGACAGCAAAAACTTTTATGATTTCTTTAGAATGAGAAATTAAAACTATGTATGAACGTCAAATTACTCAACAACTGTTGAGCATAAAACGGCGCCGGCACACGAATATCAAGTGTGTTTTAACGACACGACGTCGTGCCGTCCGTCGTACCACGATACGCCACGCCACGACGCTGTGTCGTAAGCATTTACGGTTTACGTCGTAGATTTCCACGACACGACGGCTCAACATGATACGACGTGTAATTTTGTTTTGGCCCTAAATCGTTTTTAATATCAATTAAGTTCCTTAGTTAACATTTTTATTAGGTAAGCACAACTATATAAGTATGTATAATGACTCGATAAAAAAAAAGATATTAGTTCATAATTTATACCACGAATGAGGTTCTGCGGCAACTGCCCTGATAGTGACCGAAACACGTACCTTTTTCGCTTGTTACAATGACAATAAGGACTAAAATGCTTAAATGGTACGTGTTGTTTCGCTTACCGTACATGTGATATCAGAACCCGCAGTGTACATGTACACTGCAACAACACGTATATATCTACCTACGAACAAGCCTATTGGTGTTTCGAGTGATAATTATTTATTATCTGAATACCGTTGCATTGCTTCCAAAACTAAAGTCATACAACACAATCACAAAGTATTACTATTGTGTTGTATAGTTTGTTGGTAAATTTGAATAATTCATATTAACATTTTACTCGAGTGTTCGGAAGCTTGGTACGGAAAGTGTAAGCTGGCATCACAATTTAAGAGGAGGCCTTCTATTGGCGATTTTAAAGCGGGCCCCTTATTCTGCGGCATAACCTTTCGTCAACTGTTGAGATTTAACGAGTTCACAAACTATATGTATAATTGATTTTTATTTTATACTTTGGAGCCAAATCGGAGTTCAAAAGCTTGTACCGTAAAGTGTTAAGCTGGCATCACAATTTTATTGGCGAAATTGAAGCGGCCTCTTATCTGCGGAATAATTGTTCGATAACTGTCAAAATTCAATAAATTCACAAATTTCACTATAAGTAATCGATTTTTGTTTTAAACGTTGCAGCCAAGTTTGGAGTTCAGAAGCTTGGCACGTAAAATGCTGACATAACAAGTTTAGAGGAATATGTTAGTGGCTATTTTTTTAAGTCTATCGTCATCATTTTTCGATAGCCATTGAGTTCCAACAAGTTCAAATAGTGTCACTTAACAAAATTGTATTTTACACGTTGCACTTAAGTTTGTATTGTACAGAAGAGTGAAAACTTGGCACGGAATGTGGTAAAATTTTTCACAATTTTAGAAGAGGCCTTTTTATTGCTGATTTTTAAGTGTATCTATCCCATGTTTTAACAATTCTTGAGATGCAACAAATTCAAATAGTGTCACTTAACAAAATGTTGTTTAATCCGTTGTAGCCAAAGTTTATATTGCAGGGAAGTTTCCAAACTTTGCACGAGATGTGCTAAGCTGACGTCACAATTTTAGAAGAGGCCTTCTTATTGTTGATTTTTAAGTGTATCTTTACCAATTTTTAACAACTCTTGAGATACAACAAATTCAAGTAGTGTCACTATAACAACATTTTGTTTAATTCTTTGTAGCTAAAGTTTATATTGCAGGGAAGTTTGGAAACTTTGCACGAAATGTGCTAAGCTGACTTCACAATTTTAGAAGAGGCCTTTTACTGGCGATCCTTGGGTGTTTATTTCGTTGCAACAACTATTGAAATTCAATATATTTTTTAATCGATTTCTGAAGCTTGGCACGGAAACTGTTTAGCTATGTTCACAATTTTTATAGGTCTTTTATTGGTGAGTTTCAAGTGGCTACTTACACGTAAAATATTGTTTGGGCAACTATTGAGATCCAATAAAAAATCACAATACCTATCACTATAAGCGGTTTTTGTTTTGCATATTGCAGTCAAAGTGTATTTTGTAAGTATTTGGAGTTCAGGAGTTTGGCACTTTTCAAAGTGTTCAAGCTAACTTTACAATTTTAGAAGATGCTTTAATTAACGACTAGCTATTGCCCGTGAATTCGCCCGCTAGAGATGCAATTTATAGCCTATGTATTATTGTGATGTCTAAACAACAAGTTTCGTTCAGATCTGTAAAGCGGTTTTTAAAATTTTGAAAGTAACGTATATACATACCTGTCTGCCTGTTGTTTACCATTTCTCAGACTGTTTTAGTTTTAAGTGTCTTATGATATTTTCATTTGGTGTGCAATAAAGAGTATTGCATTGTATACTTACGGCACAAACTATCACGCTAATAATATTATTAGAAATTTTAAGTATCCCCATGTTCCGTGAAAATATTTCTTTAAACAATATTACGATCGGACAAATGCACATATCACTATAGTGCTGTAGTGTAATGCAAAATATGTGAACAAAATTGATTATTTTGTTAGGTACAGCAATGGACAAAATTTAAATCGGAATAAAAAAAAAGGGTACAGTTTTTCCAATCCTTTACATTAGCTAGCCATAAAAAATATAGTGTCCCCAAAGACGTATTTTACCCACTTAGGAGCTAAAAAACAATGACCGGGTAATACGAGTAACTCTATAGTTACTCGTATTACCCCTGCTTGAAGCTATTGAGATCCAACAAATTCACAAAGTATCAGTATAAAATGAAAGATAAGGTTTATATAGTCCAAGGACTGCAAAGTTTGTAGACTCACTGTCAGCCTGAACCTGGCTGAGCTATCGGGCTTTGCATCTCCTACCCGCAATTGTACCGCGAAATAGTTTATGTCCAACAACTGGCGAATTTATGCGTCCAACTACTTTATCATGCTACTTTAACTCACTGCAGCGCGAGTAATGTTATAATTTATAGGATACATAAAAAGAGGTAGATAGGTTATACGGGCTCCGAAAATGGTACACCTAAACTACGCCAATTGGCAAACCTTAAAACTCAGTCTCGCGCACAGAGCACTTTGTTATATATTGGATTATGCATCAATTAAACAAAAATGCCATCATGCATAATGAGATTTTGCACTAATTACTCAATAAAAGCGTCTAAAAGCATTTACGATTAGTGTGTTAATACAATATTATCAGATTTATGTGTACATAAGCCTGGCCATTTTTACACGTGGATTATCGTGTAGGTAAACTATCTACCTCTTTTTATATTATACGAGTATCATTGGATATGTTGATTATTACGGTGGGTAAATGCATAAATAAACCATATAGCGTGATAGGTGAGTTTTCCATGATGGCGATATAGTTATTTGCTATGCAAGGCTGCAAAGTTGTTATTTTGCGCATGTTCTTAGACTGAAAGCCAAAAGTGGAGGAAGCGAGTGGTTCAAATAATATATTCCTCGGCGTAGTGAGTGTAAGCCCATCTACGCTCAGGCACCAAATAATTTTGCAGCCGTGCGAAACACACAACTTTTCACCTAACTACAGCGTAGAAAATGTGAGATGCAAAATAAAGTCAAACAAAACCAGATTTTTTTTTTATTAAAACTACTGAAAATTAAGCTACAGAACACACCCACAACTTAACAAACACATACACATATTAAAAATTCAGACCTCAAATTAATTTTCCATGTCAGCGAGGAAAATTTACTTTTCAACGCAGATTTTGCCCTATAAACGGAACTTTTCCGAGCTAGTGAGTCAGAAATAATAATACATAGCTATATATATTAATGCTGCGTTTACCTATATCATCCATTAGATACATTATCCTAATCATTGTATGAGCGATATCAATAAATGCGCCTTCCTTTAAAGCCATTATGTTGAATCTTTCCGTTACGCTAAACACACTCAACTTACCCTCCTCAAGCTTATTAAAACCCTAGATGCATGCTGCGATTATTCCGTCATCTCTCAGGTCAAATAATGTGATATTTTCAACATTAGGTACATCATTTTGTCTCCCTCCCTCAGCTATAACGATCGCAAGGGACAGCATCGCACCCCGTGTTCCATAAAGTAGGTGCTACAAACAGATTCTCCGACGGACCCAGTTCGAACAGGCCAAGTTTAGAAACTTGTTTGCCCGGAGTTCTGCTCCAACGTGGCGCCGTTGATACTCTTATATAACTTAAGAGAAGGGTTCTCAAAAATTTTATTCTCTTTTTACAAATCATATTGATAATAATTTATTTAATTTCCGCTTTATTGCAAAAAAGAAAACTTATCATAGGTACAAATTATGGTGTGCAGCATTCTATATCAGTCAACAAATCATGGCCAGTTAGATTGTGATACAATTGCTAACTGTCCTTACAAATGTACTTAACATAAAAGAAGCACAACCTGTATGCAAATATCAGACTTTGAACTATAAGGTTAGCTATCAGTTTATCCAATGATAATGGGATTAAAATGTCAAATTTAGAGCGGAAGCCGTGATCTTCCATTCACATAGGTATTTATCAATGAATATTTAATTATAAGTAACATAAAAAAACGTCATTTATAAACCAATTATTCCCCATAACACCTATTTTAATATAAAATATAACAGTAACAGCGATGTCCGAAGGCCAGCAGAATTAATTTTCCAAAGCATTCCGTGTACCTTCCAAAACAAGGACATTATGTTAACCGAGACCCTGAAACCGCTGAATAAAATTAGCATTTCCACCACTGGCCCCTATTACATCACCTCTGTCACTGTCATCTCGCGCCGCTTATTTCTTCCGGAAAAAACTATCGTATTATCATAAACCCAACATTTTTTGTCTAATATTATTGCCAGATATGCTTAAGACACTGCCTCGTGAACGACCAACGGCTGAACATAATTGGGCAGCTATTTTATTTTATTTTACTTATTTGAAGAACAAACAAAGGTAGATATACATAAGAACAACTTAAACTATGAAATAAACATGTATGTATCTAGGCTTATCAATACTTCTCACTAAGACACAAATTGTTTTTTTGATTGCTCTGTAAGTCAAGTTCTTAGGTCGGGTTGGTATTATTCTGACTCTCGCTAGGTGGTTGGATCTTATGAAAGTTATACTCCTGCAGGCCAGGCCTATAACGGTCCCGTTAATCGTGCTAAAAATATATGATTAAGCGTCCGTCACTCGCAGACTACCTATCGTTCTGTATCGCACGAAAGTGACGGATACTGTATTAATTATCTATCGCGTTTTATATGAAACCATAAAGTAAAGATCCGCTAGACACAACCTACATCACCTCTAATGCTCTGGGCTCTTTGGCCCTATTTTCCGGTTGCTTCAGGCATGTTAGGTTAGGTTTTATGATGTTTTTAATTATTATAATATTGATAGAAATTTACACGATTTTCACTCATTATTAGAACAAAACAACGGTAACTAAATAAATCATTAATGGATTATAGTTACTTTGCTTTTCCGCGAAATAATGTCTTGGTTAGATGTGACAGTAAAATGTGCAGTTTTTTTTCTCGGGTGGACGGACCATCAACATCTCCTGCATCTCCTGATGATGCCTCGTAGAGAGGCGAAACAGGTGTCGAGAATTATACTACTTATTTTACTTATTTTATTTCAATGAGAATTATACTGTTTGGTGGTGGTATGTTGTATTTGCTTGCGTATTTTTTTGTAAAAACTGCATGAAAATATGCACAAATAAGCACAATTTATTGTCACATTTAACCAAGACACACGTTCGCGGAACAGCAAAGGAACTATAATCCATTAATCTAGTATGGAATTGCACAAAGTAACGCCTGAATCTATCAATTATTTAAAGAAATCATATTTAAAATTGTCTTATTATCTAATCCAAAACGCGATTTACCAACTTGTCTATAGCTAGTCAACTATGTCAAGTTGCCTGCCGCGATGCAGTATCTTATGCATAATATCTGGCAACATCTGGGCATCTTAGAGAGCGATCGATATTAAAGAGCTGACTGAGCCGAGCTTTGTTGTCGTATCGCGTGAACTGCGCCTCTCCGGAATATCGCTTAGCACTTTACCACAACTGTGACATGCGACACGTTGTCGTGCAGCAAATTTTGTCTATCTCTTTCCATTCAGTACAGTGCGAAAAAGACGGTTGACGCTAAGTCGCGCGACAGCGTATATACTATTCCGGCAGGACTGGCATTCTGGAAATTTACGTTACACCGCCTTTAGTTCGTTCGCTACATAACCATAATATCGTTATTCGTGTTATTCCGTGATATGACTACGTGAACAAGTGGTAACTGGCCACCTTATACTAAAAATGAATTTTATTTATAGGTAAACAGAATTTATTTTAGTATAAGGTGTCAATTACTGGTCTCCATTCAATAATTGGCCACATCATACTAAAATGAATTATCTTTACCTATAAATAATATAATTAATTTTAAGTTTAAGGTAGCCAGTCATTTATGTTTTACTCTAGATTTATTACTCGTAGATCACTGGTCAAAATGTCCTTCAAAAAGCTTGCCAAAACTGACTATAGAAAGCGAATCCCATGGTCGAGAACTAAAGCATACGAGTGCTGGCTGATAAGTTTCCGAAACAACGCCTCTACAAGATATTATAACATATATTTATTTAATACTAAATGTAAAATTACAAGCTGCTGTTCTGCTTTCTTATTCAAAAATGTATTATAAGCTCTGGGCGCAACCAAGCTCTTCGCCACTTGTATTCAAAGATCTCGCCCTTGAGTTCGTTTCCTTAAGTCAGTTTTGATAATCTTCTTAACGAATCAATAAATTTTGAACTATGAACTGGAACATTGTACGTCACGTCCCTAGTTATATCAGGCACGAACTAGGCGTTAAACCACGACTTTTCTGAATGACACTTTGGGCTTTGTTCCCGTATCGCGTGAACTGCGCCTCTTCGGAATATCGGCCAGTCTGGCCGCGATCCAGGGACCAACCGCGGAACGTATGGATATCCAATAGAATAGTGTCGACAATTTAATGCTTTCTGCATCTGAAAAATATTCACCACACTGTAAATTTCTTGAATAGGAAATATAGTGCCAGCTGAGCTTTGCCCCTTCCGGTACAATGGGCTGGCCTTATTATGGAATTCTATTGAGATTTAACTCTATAGATTTTATATTTACATAATTAAGATAGACGTTGATCAGATAATTTGACCACTGCTGATTTCAAAAAACATGAAGGCGCTCTATTGAAATTAGCTTGAATTTAACTAAAATTTATCCTTGAAATAAAACAATTTAACGGATTATATCGCGTATATTATCTCATTTTAGATCGCGGAAACAGAAGAAAATATTAAAATTTATCCTTTTCTTTAGATATTTGCTAGGATTTTGCTAGAACTTGTCCGCAACATTACTGAATTGTCGCAGAGATAGTGCGGTTTACCTGCTAAGAAAAAGCTGCATGACTCTATTGGGATTTTTCTTCCAACCGTGACATGACAAGGTTACAGAAAATTATTTTTACTAACAGTAAAGTAAGAAGGAAGGTTTAAAGTGTTTATATCTCTGTCGCATCCTAACTCCTAATTTCGACTAGGGTTTTTTTTATTTTTTGTTTAAAAGGTGACGAATTAATCTAGTGTTCTTAGTTATGAATCAAAATAATCTGATGCTGTTTGTAGCTGTGTCAAGGTTTTTTTTCATTTCAACGAGTGCTTGCTCTGAAGTTATAACTTCAGAGCGTGAAGATTTCAATTTTTTTTATATAAAACCAAATAACCCTATCGATTTCATTTCTATCAGTGTCTTGACAAAGCAAAACCCAATAAAAAATGTATGCAAATGTTATCGTTGAGCAAACTCCAAGAGCTTTTGAAGACTATAATAGGATCTACATAATCTGAGAGCTGCCCCTCAATCCTATCGCTGACCACGTTTCTATTAGCTACTAATGAAAATAATACTGGTATCATTTTTATGAATAAAATTAAGTTATCTTATGGAAAATCAACTTT
Organism: Hedya salicella; assembly: GCA_905404275.2. Classification (NCBI taxonomy): domain Eukaryota; kingdom Metazoa; phylum Arthropoda; class Insecta; order Lepidoptera; family Tortricidae; genus Hedya; species Hedya salicella. The sequence continues at coordinate 12,500,566 of FR990112.1, read as the reverse complement.
TCGCGATATTTTTTTACCAAACATAACTAAATGTAGCGTATTTTAAATTAAACTTATCTACCTACCTAATTGTATTGAATCTTAAAAATATCATAAAAGAATAGATTCATTTATGCACATTCAAACGTGTACAACTGGCCGGCTTGACTTAATGCGGAATGGCATTCACTACCAGTCAACCCTAGAGTTGCCTGTTTAGTCCCAAGCAGATTTCATACATGTACCAATAGTTTCGTAAAAAAATCACAATCTCATAAAAAATATTGACACGTTATCAAATGGAAAATGTAACAAGTAGGTATTTTTACAACAGATTTCGTACGTACAGTAAGGGAAACTGAAACACGTAGGTTTTTAGTCCTTATTGTCCTTGTGACAAGAACGAAAAAGGCACGTGTTTAAATTTTTTCTTACTGTACCTTTCTTACTTACTCAGATTCCCCGCGATAAATTATGTATTCGTGTCAAGTGCGCCGGCAGAATTTCAATTACTAACAATGCAGGCCGAAACAACAAATTCAAGTGGTTTGATAATTAAAAACTGAATATTGGAAATCGGCTAGCATTTCACCCTATACCTAGTTGGTAGATAACATGTTTTGGCCCCTTGCCAGTGCCTGCATCTAGGTCGTGCGATAGTTCGCCAGTATTTTTATACGATTCCACTGAGGTAGTGGGTTTTCCATCAAATTAATGACAGCTGGAGGAATGCTGTATGAAGAGTCCCTTTGAGATACACGTTAGAGTTACTTTATTCTAGATACTTTTTGGCATCGTACTTACCCACATAGATGCTTTTTTAAATTAAATTTAAAAACCGGCCAAGACCACAGGGGTTCCGCAGCCGTTCATACCAAAAAATGCACTACACATGAAGAAATACGATGTGAAAAAGTCCACTTACATGCTAATAATAACTCAAAAACAGTATATCCGATCATGTTGACTGAATTGAGATATATTATTGTTGAACCTTTGTAATTTTTTAGATATTTTTTGGAAGTAAGGTTTAGAAAATAGAGGGAGGGGCACAATTTAAGCTACTTACAGAGCGATTATTTCCGAAAATACTCTCTTAATCTATTTTTTTTAGCTACCTCGGAATATTTTTAAAAGAACTGTTGTAATAGTGCCACACATTGATATTTGTTGATTTTTTCCAGGAGTAAAATGCCTGTGACGGATCGACGGACGGACGGACATGACGAAACTACATGGGTTCCGGTTTTGCCATGTTGGCTACGGAACCCTAAACAAATGTCATTGATTTTGAGGTAGAGTTGATTCATAGAAATGGGGCATTCTGCGTCCCAGAGAAGGATTTCCCGTATCCTAGTCTCCTGAAAAGTTTACAGTACCTACATGTTTTATTTTTGATGCCGCTAAATACAGTGCGACTCTTAGTCGTGAACAGAAATATTTTTTCTAACTTACCTAACAGCTGCTTAGAGTGCTAATTAGGTCAAAGAGATAGGATAATTTATTGCAATGAAAAACGTATATCCTTGTAATTTCGTCATAACTCATGATCATCCTAGAGTTTTTACGCATAGGTATTTCACACATAAATGACAACTTGGCAAGTCACTAAAAGCTAATTAAGGAAACCAAAAGAAAATTATAGTGAGACAGAAACGATTAAATATAATATTAAATGTTATTTAATTCCAATTAGAATTAGATATTCTACATCAGCATACGAAAGTGCATCGCTATAATATATTAATTTGCCTTTCAAATCTTAAAAATCGCCTTATATGATACATAGGAAGGTATATATTTGATACCGGTGTATAGACATACATATATATGCCTGGCAATGATTTTACCCGCTACAGGTTTCATAGTCAGTGTATTGGAGCAATCGTGTCAACTACAAATTGAAGACATCCCGGAATTGTTCAAAAACTGGTCCTTAAATGTGCATAAGGGATTTCCTTAATGAAGTACAAAACATATGTACTTAGTCGTTCACAAATCCAACTTTTTTAAGATGCGCCGATCATGATCATGATCATGACACTATAGTCCTTCGGAAAGGTACACTAATACAATCCAAAGCGCGCGTAAACTTTTGACGCCAAAAGTGTCAACCGCAATTGACTTTAAAAATGATTTTACTCCAGGTACAGGGACATCAGATTATTTACGACTTGCCGGGCGCAAAAATCATTAAAATAAACGTAGTTATCTTTCGGATGTGGCCCCAGCCCCATGCCCGTTTGGGAAAAGGGGATGTATGACGAGAAATATCGTCAACCGAGGTAGATGTAACGGCCAGCCCGTTAACTTTTGTGAGCCCAACCCTGCACTTTCACAAATTTATCGTTTTCATTTGCTGACCCATGAATATTTAGAAGCTATTATGCGACTTTTTGCCCTAAATCCAATTATCTCTGGAAACTGGTCGAGTGAGACCTAAATCTAAAGCTTGCAACAGCTCGTTCTGTAGCGATATGATCCGGAATACAAATATTAAAGCGAAAATTTAAAAATAGTATGCTTCGGGCCAGTACCCCCTTACACATGACCTCCTAATATATGATCGTGTTGTTGGCCTCTTCTTGTATTTGTTACTGTTCAAAGTGTTTAATAATTTTATATTTTTAGGATTATAAGAGTAAATTAAGAACTGTATAATTTGTACCGTAATTAAGATGATTACAGCAGGGACAGATTAAATGTCGGGAAAGAGAAGAACGTTCTCGTCCTACATAGTTATATGGTATATATTTACAATTCAAAACTCTTGTAGGCTTGAATATCCCAAATTCACTTACATAAAGTAAGGAGAAACGGGCGAGCATCAGAAACCAAAGCCAAATAATTTATATCATTATGGAAATGCATATATCACGGTTCTCGTCTTAAGATGTACCTACGCAAGCAAACGACCGTGTTCTACATATGTTATGTACAAATACACCTAAGATCGAACGCTTACCCTAACAAGATGTCCCCTTAACCTTCTCTGAAGAATAACATCGACGGTCCTTTTCACTCACACAATCCACATCTCGCCATCTCTCTTCATATTTTCACGAAAGCGACCTGACGGGTGAACAGCTCCTCCTATGTTTAATTTTGTTGGTAAATTAGACTCGATGGAGCCGGAATGTCTCGTATGATTTAATCTTCGAGCGTTTAAATATTGAGAAGGCACATTTGGCGAGAGGCGAGGTCAACACGTACAGCACACTACGGAAATATTCCTATTTTTACAAACGCAATCAGTTAAAAATACTTATAAAAAACACACACATACACTTTGACAAATTATCGTGTATCTGTGATATACTCCCGGGATATGGCAATGTGTCCGCGTTCCACCTCCTGTAGTTAAATGCTCCAATGATTTAATGCGATAGTTTTTTATATTTCATATTTTTCAATTACATAAGTCCTAAATATTTAAGCTGGGTCTTTTTAAAGCTAGCTTACTTACTTAATAAAACATTTAAGTGAAATTTCCGCCACGGGCAGGGAGCTGTGATCATTTCATTTTATAATAATGTCACCGGCTTTTTGCTGTAAAGCATTGCCGCTGGATTTTCTCGACTCTGCCTTTTTCGTTGAAACTGAGGTTAAATATTCTGAATTTGAAATAGCTTACTTAGTTTGCGAATAAGTTAATTTGTTTGATGTATTTGAGCGACTAATTCATTATAATGAGAGGATAAAAGTGTAATAAGAAATAAACGTATTTATTCATCCAAATATGTTATGATACGAGGAGCATAAAAACGAATTGCTTATCTACTTTAGGAGTCTGAGTCGTCCCTTAGGCCTCGTAACGGACAACGGGGACATGTGACAGTCATTTATTTCATAAAATAGCTACAATTTCCATTATTATACACATTTCAAAACATTACGTTCAAAACATAAAATTCTTTTTACCTTTTTATGAATATTCATTACACATTGCTCTTGCGCTTTTTATTATCGATTCATTCAGAATATTGAACGCAAAATTGTTCACACGTTCAACTCTGCCAGCATTTGAATCAGACTTTGGTTCACATCTAGATTGGCAAGGTCATGTGACGTCACCGGCGGCATGACGTCAGAGGCACTATTCTCACCGTGGGGCTGGAGCGACTGCAGACTATTTTGAAGATTGTTGAATGACGCCCTTGTTTAAACTAAGTGTCTAGCTAATATTAGGCGAAGAAACTGGGCTTTGTTGTATCAAGAGGTCTGAGCGTTATATCACCCGGCGAGGCCTCGAGATATTGCCATAATTTATATGCTACGAAAGCCCTCTCGTATCGTTAGATATTTCTTAGAACTAGCACTATTTTTCATATATATTATAGATACAGCGTAGTTGATCGTGGGATTCAGTTTATAGATGTTATTAACATGCTAGAAAACTATTTCCTTAACCTATTGGATCTGTATATATGGTATCATAACTTCTAAAAATAAATAAAAATCATTTATCTCAGACTACGCAATGGTCCATATGTATTATATTAGTATCAATCAGCTTAAACAACTATATTAGTGTGGATTTCAATCAAATTAAGTCATATCAAATGTATTAATTGCATTAATTTCGAATTGCATCTAAAATAATTAAACTAAATCTAAAAAACGTTAGCTAGCGGTAGGGTTGCCAACCGTACTATAATATATAGTATTGTACTAAGTATATTTTGACTCTGTGTACTGTATACTGCTGAAGAAATATATAGTACGCAAAAATACTATATGTCGATCAGTCCTTACGCATATCAACTAAATTGATTGCACCAATCAATGTTGTGGGAGTGGAGAAATGGGCTTTAATGAATTCAGATAGTTGCCCTACCCAATTGCAATAACAGGCCGAATGTTAGTAAGTAGTAAATATGATGTAGTAAATTTAATGAATACATTTTCACTCCTAAGTATTTTGTACTATTTTTTTTCAGAGTACCTACTATATTTTTGGTACCTTGGGCTAGGAAATACTATATTTGCTTAAGAAATATTTGAAAACCCTAGCTAACGGTGTGAACTTCGGCTGGCGTGCACCTGTATAAGGCACCACATTATATATGAATCAAACCACGCGAATCAAACATGATTTTAAGCGTGTTGGGACTTTGCGGTTTTTCGGAATTAAGACCTACATGAAGATAAAATCATTTCTGGTTCATATCTCAGAGTTGCTCGGAATCTTGTTTACACTTAAATTACCGTATTGTTATTATTAAAATAATCGTTTCAAAGACTTGTTTGCAGACAGCTGTCATTATATTGCCTCTAATTTACTTTGAAAGTATTGAAATGTGAATGTAAGAATTGGCCCGAACTACTCGTATGACACAATTGGTTCGTACTTTGCAAAGCGAACTGAATTGTGTCACGGCGAAAGTTTCTTTGAAATTTAGGTTTCGGCTCACGTCCTCGGCGTTTTGATGTTGTTAGACCCATTTTCATCGGCAGAAATAAACGCCGATATTTTCGTATCAATATAGCCACTTGTTCTTTCAAACGACTATTTTGTTTTAATAAACATTGTAGGCTTTGGTTAGATATAATGTTGCCGCGTGGACAAATATGCATTCATAGACTTTGAAGCCATCAATCGTAATGGTAATAGTGGGAACTTAAATATATATCAGGAGTCACCCTTACTTAAATCGACCTTCATGTGATAGCAAACTAAGCAATGAAATAACGATCTTTATTCTGTAAGTAGGCCGCAAGGGTACTTTTACAAGTCAAGGAGACCACTGTCGAAAGGAAAGCCGAAACAAACTTAACAGACATAGAATGCTAGTATTGGCAGTATACTGCGGGAAGTAGTCGACGATATACGTATGTACTAATATAGATTAGTTATGTATATTTGTATCGAAAGATGGGCCATTCTGTTATTTTAACGCCACTATTTTTTCGCATCTTTACGTAAAAAGCATATTGTGCAAAAAGTGATGTTTTTAATCTAAAATATAGCATTGTTAAACACTCTTTTTTTTATTGGTCACTGTTTATAATTATAAAGCAGCGGGCCTATGATGGTTGCGTTTGTTACGCGATAAATAAGTGACATAGCTGCTGTCACCTTCTGACTCGTATGTGAGTGCGAGAGTGACAGGCGCGTTATTATATCATTTATCGCGTGATAAACGCGTCCATCATAGGCTCGCAGGTAACGTCACAGTGATCATCGATGTCCCCACTTTAGTATGAAAATAAGGTATTTACCGCTGCGTTACCACCACCTTTTTACGTCTATAAATGATCAAAGTTTGACTTTTCGTATATAAGAGTCCATAAATCGGTCACGGAAACTATGCCTAGCATGTTAATTTTATGAATCTTTTCTTGAATATTGGCTATTTATTTGAAGAAGTAAAGTTGTTAAGAGAATGACCCAGATATAAAACAGCCAAGAGCCAGGTAGCGAAAAAGACAAGTCTAATGTCAGAGAAAGGTATAGGTAGCAATAACAAAATAAGTCTTACACACATAAAACATCGATTGAAATTAATATTTTTTACGTGATACTAATGTTGAACACGATAAAAGGTAATGTATTCGCGACTCCTGTGGTGGCACATGTCTATGCGCTGATCACTACTTGAGGTGGAGTTCAACGCGTTGGACTGCTTAACTTGTGTATGTAATTACAGTTTCTATAAAATTTCCCGTCGTGCCACGAACAATTGACTATACAACTGTATTGAATAATTTTGTGGCACATCGGAAAATTTCAGTTTCGGGTGTGCATGATTTACCGCTAACGATGGATCAATTCTTTGGGCTTCAACCACTTCCCATCAGGTGGATTGTCTAAAAAAAGTCTGAAAAAAGAAAATAGTCAGACAACAATCCGCTACAAAGTACAATGTCACAAAACAGTCCTAATTTCCAACAATGAATAAAACAAGGCTCGTTGAGAATGTTTCAAGCTGGCATTATTAGCAGCGCAGCGTGGGCGTAACACGTAACTGGGTTAAACACAGCAATACTCTTTGCAACTACGTACGTAAAGCAACAGAGACAATCTATGCGGTTTCAAATCCACTTTGTGGCGTGACCCTGTATGGCCTAAGACAGAGGTTCTCGAACTTTAGCGATAAAACCTTTTTTGAAACCCGATATTTTTTACGGAGCCTGAGGAGATGAGTTATTAATCAAAGTTATCTTGATTGTACTTACAGTAATATTTATCCGAAATACATTTAACCTACTCTCAAGCCGTTAACTTTTCAGGATCTGTTCAAAGGTCACCTGTAGAATACATTGGGTTGCGTTATGTAACAACCCTGAAAATTTTATAAAGATTTCATTATATCCAAAAAGTCGTGTTAAAATGCCCCGTCCTGGCTTTAAGTCTCGACTTGACTTGCTTCGTCAGGTTGATAATTTTCAGTGTAGCTCTCTGAGACGGTTTTCGGAACTCTGAGGCTTCGCGGGGCACACTTTGAGAAACGCAAGCCTAAGACTTAGTAGGTACGCCGGAATATGAGCCTTGATTATGTGAAAATGTGATCGGAATTTCGGCGTGGCGCGGATGGTACAGTCGGATACAAAATTTTCAAAACAGGTCCATAAGTACAAAACGCCTTCATTTCTACGTTGAACGATTAAGTCACTCAAATATTAGCGAACAATCGAAATTGTTAGAAGTAGCTAAATATGCAGTCTTCAAAATTTTTAAGGATGAGTGTGCAATTACATTTGGAATTACATGGTAATAGAATTGTAGTGTCTAAAGACGTTTAGAATCATAAAGAAGAGTTTTTGAAATTAATGAACAGTTTAGTTTTATTAAAATTTAGATATAATTAGACATACAATCATATTCAGCACTATTTCCTGATATATACATAGTGTTTGTAAAGGAATTATGATATGCGTAATTTATGACCCTAGAGCAGCGATTACCTCTCGCAAAAAATTGCCATTGCGATTCAGAGAGGTCATGCGGCCAGTGTGATGGAGACCATGCCGCAGGGTGAGCTGCTAGAAGGGGTATTCTTTTTGTAGCATTATTTTTAGTACCTATAGTCCTTTTTTTTTGTTCCTTATTTAATGTCTACGTTATAAGTTTGTAATATATGAGGGTTAGTTTATAATAGGCTATGTTGAATACATATAACTTATAACTGTTTATTTTTAAAAAACTTTATACAGCCATTTACAGCTAAGGTATAATAGTTAGTGGTCAGCAATATCGGCTGTTTATTTAAAAAAAATTACAACATAAACAATCATATTCAAAACTATTTCTTTATATTTAGATCAGTGGCGTGGCGTCCATATAAGCCGATTCGTCCAAGGAGAGACTTATAACCACCGAGCCGGTTGCCCACCTTTTTCTTTAAATATGAGTCAATAAATATGCTTCGTCTTCCCTTGTAATTTTCCTGACGCCATGCCTCTGATATACATAGTGTTCTATGACATTCTTAAAGGAACTATATTATGTGTCATTTATATCAGCGGTATATGGTATTTAATAAAAAAATTGTTGGTTTATTAATGTAGTGTTTGCTCAGCGACATACATAATATGTTACGGGATTGTTTTGGTCTAGCAATATTTGCAACTTGAAGGAATCTTCGTTCACGGAGGAAAAAAAATGCTTCAAAAGTAAATTTGTTTAATGACTACTGAAGAAACAACCTGTCTAGTTTATGCCACTTTTGTAAGGAAGATTTGAAGCTGACTGTACGGTGCGAGCAGACACCACAGAATCCCCAGCTACGTGACGCCGAAGTTCAATTTCCTATAGTAGATATACGATTGTGTGTCGCAGCTTTTCGACCCACGTTCTTCGAGGCTCGCTATAATATCGCGATATATCGGTCCTTTGCAAATACCCAATCGTGGTATATTATCTTTTCGTGTTTAAGAAAAAGTTGTATTTTATCAAATATTTGTGGAAGTCTTATATTTTTTTCTTCATAAATATGTAGAACGATAAATGTAGAAAGTATCTACAACCTGTCTAATTTAGTCACATATTTAGGCGGGCTTGCACCAAAATTTTAACCCAGAGTTAAGTATTAACCTAGAGTTAATCTAACAGTTCTGGTATGAATCTGACAGGAGTTAAAATAACCCAGTGTGGTGCAAGTGGGCCTGAGTCATCATATAAAAATTTAAACTTGTAATAATCTGCCGTCAGTACAACGACCTAGTGACAAAAGACAAGAATATTGACATTTCCAATCCACGATTTTTGGTATTCAGGAGTCAGATTGTAGAAGTGCTCTTGCGTTGAACATGGCATGGAAACAGTACTACATGTAAACATTAATCGCTTCGAGTTGAGCAGCTCGCATAATTATGATAGAACTTCACGTACAGGTAAGTTCGTTTTATCATTAATCATATGTTACTTTGAATGTTATTTTATTAGTGTGCCAAATAAATAAAATAAAAATAAAATAAACTATGCCTACTCATCAGTCCCTCGTGAGTTATAGTGCAAGATAGTTGAGAGTAGACAGATACCCCTTGCCTTTATGCCTTCAGAGTGCCACCAGCCCACATGTTCTGACTTATAAACCAAATCTAAAAAAAAATGATCGGCTGTATCTCCGTTAAATTGTTCCTGAAAATCTAGTTCTCCGAACGAACTTTTAGGAAATTTTATGCTATGTCATGCGATAAGGTACCAAAAATACTTCGTAAGTCAAACATAAGTCAAACATTAAAATAGTCAGAAAACGTTGAACAAGGTCTAATACAATATATTGACTACAGTGTCCTGGAGGTCAAAAATTTAAGTTAGTCTTTCTAGGGTATCCTCAAAAAACCTTTTAAACTTGAATCAAATTTGAAATATTTTCCAGCTTCCCTCACCTTTTTCGATATTCGACTGGATTATTAGTATATTTTTGGGAAAGAAAGTATACAAAACAAGAGTACAGCAAATAAGCTTATACTCATGCTGTTAGTCAAAACAAGGAATGTACATGTAATTAAGTTTCCCCGAGCGTTCCAACGAAGTGCTCGGCAGAACTCTCAAGGAGATAAACTGCGATAATATTGTTGTAAAATATTACAAATATAGCATATTAGTGAGACAATTTTACACAAATGGAACTAGCCCAAATGGTTAGTTCAATAGGGCTTGTGTTATGAGTACTAGATGACAGTATAATACATATAATGCTAATGATATTAATCGCCACATGGAAAAACGTTTTTCGAAATATATAGACGACCGCTTTAGCTCAGTGGGAGTAACGTTGCCTGCGAAGCTGAGGTCCTGGGTTCAAATCCCGATAAGGGCAGATATTTGTTCCTGAGTCTTGGATTTTTTTGTATTATTGATTTATTATTTATTTATGCTACTACACTGTTCACGATTATTTAAATGATAAATTAAAATGAGCACTGACATTGAATTTTCACCAATTTAATTATTATTATTATTATGTCCAATTATCATTTTCAATTCAATTATTTTCAAATGTTAAATTTTAATGTAAATACATATGTCTTGAGACGTAAATTGATAATCTTATTATACTAATATAAGAATATAATTATATAAACAACATTTTATGGATGTAAAACAGTTGTACATAATATCTTAAATTAATAATGTTTTTAGTATGTAAGAAATTGCAATGCCCTAGCAGGGTCTCATGTACCTACATAATAACTACCTTACCATCCATTGTAAAATGAACATGATACGCAATAAATGATATGATATGATATGATATGATATGATATTTATGTATTATTGATTTATTATTTATTTATTTATTTATTTATTTTTCATTTTTATTTATTTATAATACAGTACACACTCCTTATATGGCAGAAGTGGGACGTATACAGATAATAGGCTGATGATGATGATTAATTATATATATATAGGAAATATCCAAGTTTCAGAAACAAATATTTATGTACATGATACAAATATTTGCACTTATTGTGATTTGCACCCAGTACTGTTAGCTCCGCAGACAGGGTCATCACATCACTGCTGATCAAACCGGTCGACCGGTTGTCTTTTAACCCTTAACCACCTACCTCCCGTCTCACAGACTGATTCAAACTTAAAATTGTTACTATACCTATGTGCAATCATCCTACAAACGTTGGTGTCCTTGTACCTTCTCCCCTCCTGCCTCAGTGCCGCGTCAACGCTCGACAAGGTCGGTCGTTCACGCATGTAGTTTTGATGAGTATATTACTGTCTCCGACCGTCTCTGAAACGGGTGGTAGGTGCATACGCATTTTTTCTTAAGGGTCTCAGAGACGGGTTACGTGATTATATATACTTATTTTCTTTACTAAGCCGACCGCTTAGTCTAGTAGGTAGTGAGAGTGACCTTGACCCTTGAACTATATTTATGTATATAAGTACCTATTGAGCCATCTAAATAAGTATCTATGTATACCTTCGATTAGTACCTAGAGCACTTGGATTTGGGTTACATTGTCAGTAATTTAATAATTGACGGTGTCCACAACTTCGTTCGCAGAGGAGAAAAAGTCATAACCCCTCTTTTTTTTCTTCAGCGTAGTCGGGTAATAGGTATTCTAGAACTATCTGTGAATGCAGCTAACCGTGTACCAAACATAGTTGTAATCTGCTGAGCCGATTTTGCGTGATGACGCCTCAGCGACGCGTACACACTTCGAACAAATTGTGCATTTACTGCCGTGAACAACTAAAACTTAGTGTTCTGCAATTTTGTGAAAATATTTCTTTTGTTGTAACGAAACATGTTTAATTAGCTTTGTTGATTATTGAATAATTAGAAATAACTATACAGATCCTTGTATAAGGTTATATTTTTTGTATATCTTACATTCGAAAGGATATAGTTCCTAAAGTAAAAATAAGGAGTGTTGCCTTATGTTTAAAGTAGAACTATATTTTATTTATGTTTTTAGGGATATTATTATTAATAATAAATAATTTCATTTGTGTATATTCCCATTATTACCCTAAATTAGCCATCTGATCCAAAAATAATAATAATATATAAGGCCGATATTATGTAGCCGTCCTGGGGATGGAAGGTAGGTACTTGTGTGTATAAAGTAGTAGACAGGTAGTTAAGGGTTGATAATAATTCCTATCTATACTATTTACTATAAAGTTGTAAAAATGAAATATCTGTACATTGATTATATTATAAAAAAAATAAGTGATACGGACTATTTGAAGGACACTGAAACGAAAAAAAATTTTTTTTTGTGTATGTTGTTGCGGCTTCATCATGCCAAAACGGCTAAACAAATTTCAACTATTATTGATATACGAGTAGCTGGGCTTTCACATATAGTTATATGATACTTTTTACCCGACTGCGCTGAAGAAAAAATGGGTTATGATTTTTCTTCTCCGCTGACGAAGTTACGCACTTTCATCGGTAAACTTTTTTTTTTTTTAATTTTTTTATTGGGTAAATTTAACCCCTCCTTTGTAAGCCCAGTTGATACGTAATAAAATAATGCGACAACTACCAAAATATCAAGTTAAGTTAACAAACCCGACGACTATACAATACAAAATGGTAACGAAAGATTCCCGTCCATGACTCTTAAATATTAGCGCCAGGAATCTGAGAACGGATTTTGTTCAGTTAGAACTAATTTGTAGCAACCAACGCATTGATGCAACAATAATGTATGCACATGCAAAACTTCGTTATAATATAGTTAAGAGTTATTAATGATTATGTACATTTATACTTACGTAATTAAATTATAACTTGGATTATTTATCACCTTACAGTAACAAATAAAACTACCAACAACAGTTCAAATAAATGAAAGTTATTAAAATGAAGTGCTACTAAAATGGATTTTACTTTTGACGCTGTCGTTCGGTGTAGGTATAATCAACTATGTCTGCAGGGACCGGATTTAGTCTGTGGTCCCTAAAGTTCTACCAACACAGACATCTGAGTCTCAGTTATGATGAACCCACGATTTTTCAAATTAGCTGCGTAAAATTATTTGTTTGTTTTTAAAAAGCCTTAGCGCAATCTGCACTAACTGGCTCTCAAAACCTGCATTTAGCTCCGGGCACTCTCCCCTCAGGCCATGCCGATGCCAATTTACATACATTGAACGCCGATTAACGACCCACTAATTCCGCTTGAAACAGGTACGCAAGAAGCCAATAGAAAGAGGAATCCCATCGCAATGGGATAAGGTTCAGTATCCAACTTGCGGGGCTAGATTTTATGGCTGCGCTTTGGATTTAGGCGTCGTAATTGAATATTCACATCTCGATGGCTGGCCGTTCGACATTTGATGATAGTCGCGGGAACTATCGCTTTTTTATTGGGGATCTAGAAGAAAAACAAGCGCAGTAACGCGGGAATGGACACCGTTATTATAGTTTTAGTCGTCGAAGATTATTGCGTCGTTACTGCAAACGAGTACCTATATACATATACCTATACGATTTTATTATGTGCTCTGTTTGCCAGTGCCCATCTATAGCATAGCATTTTAAATTCGCTGTCGTAATACTGAATTTGTATGATATCGCCGAAGTAATACTATCGAGGTATACTTAAATGCGAGTAGTATCACCAATGGTATAACATAATAAGTAATTTATCCGCTTAGGCACCCAGTTTACTCGACAAACCAAATCGGACATTATTTTTTTTTAAGTTATCAATCTTAAATCAATGTACAGTATATACCGAGGAAACCGACCTTTACAAACATACTTATATGAACAGCCGACTGAACATATAAGAAAGAACACCAACGTGAGTCGCACTAAAGGTCAAAACCGCCCTTATATGTTTCGGAAAAAATTACAAGCATTACACCTTTGAACGTGTAAAAACAACTATTAACTTATTTTCTCAGAAACTCACTTCCTGGATTATGTATGTACTTTGCCTGTCAGCAAACATCGTGACCTGCTTCCCTATTGCCTAACGCGTTTGACGCTCGGAATCAGAATCAAGTGTCATGATTTTGTATTTGCTATGACAGTTGATTCGGATAACAACTGCCAAAATTTCGTTGGGAAATAACCCCCCGGGTCCATTCGTTGGCCTATTTAGTGATGATAATTCATGGATCCCTTAAATTGAATGGATTATTGATGGGAAGCCATTCACATCAGAAGCACCATTATGCTTGTAGCACACAGCCGCGGCGAAACCGCGAAACGCCATACAGAGCGCGCGAAACTAAAGCGGAACTTCCTTGGGTTTGACGTTTCGCGGCGGAGGTGTGCTACCGGCATTAGTAAAGGAACTAGACTCACGTGTTATTGGCGGATGATAGCCGCCGGTGCAGGCTGCGCAGCGACATGGCGTACCCCTAGCAGGGCGGGCTGCCGCTGCCCTTGCCGCGCGGCCGGCGCAGCGCGCGCGCGCCGAAGAACGCGCCCTCCTCGTTACACGACTGCGATCGCTGCGAGGCCAACATGCCGGCCGCGCGGCCAAGCGCGTGCAGCGGTCTCACGCGCGCCCGCCGGCCCCAACCACACCCGGCCACCACCTCAATCTTGATTCTTCTACGCACACCGCCGTGGACTACCGACGCATCTACACCGCCCGCTACGCCGCCCCGAGCACTCACTATCTTGCTAACTAAAGCTTCACGCTTGGCACTTGTGTACACTAACTATCTTACGCTAACTAATTATAATTGATAGTATCGGTTAAAGGCGCTTTTGTTCGATTGTTGCTTGACTTGAGTAGTTGTCGGCAGGGTTTCGTGCCTCAGTGGGATCTGGAACAAAAGAGTACATGTTTTGTTTAAATAATTACTCGCTTTTGTTTTATATCATCTATTGACAACTAAAACTCATCAAGTAGTAAGACTTACAAGAAAGCTTGTATATCAGTATCGATCCAGTAGTAAGAATCGAGTTTAAAAATCAGTCACAGATATGAGATTTGATTGTCAATAGAGACGTAAGCAGTAGTACAATACTTCCAAAAAACAGTCATAATCAGAGAGTATGGAAGAAATAGAGCTATGCTGCCTAAGAAAGATATGTATGCCCGCAGAATAACCGCATCACCCAGATGACATATTCATCGGTCACTCTCAATATAAGCAATGTACACATAGAAAGTGACTGACAATAGTAGGTAACTCTATCCAGAGACGCAGCAATCGTAATACGTAATATAGGTATATTTCTTAAACAGTGTCACATCCAAATAATTCCAATTGATATCGTGTATTTTTTTTATTAAATCCCTACATGAGGACATAATAATAAAGCACAGTATCTAATCACAATATTACAATGAATTGAAGTCATAAAAATAAATGACAGAATCGCTTAACCCGTGCGCCCTTAGCTTATAATAAAATCATAAAACAAGAGCAAAATCGTAAAGTTGTATTCATATGTTACATAATTAAATAACAGCCACGCCGCGTACGCTGAACTTAAATAAATGAGTCACGTAATTTTTGTTTTCGTATTAAAATTAGAATGGACAAGGGAGCAACTTTAATGAAACGGTCAGCCCGAGGCCTGCCCCAGTTAATCCTTTGAAAGCTTCTAATCTCCACACTTCGACATATAAAACAGTGCAGAAAAGACTTTTTTAAATTGTGCCGGCTTCCGTCATAAAATAGGTCAAGTGTAATTCAGACAAATGACGGAACGCAGCTTGCTTCGTCGCAGAATATTTATCTAGAGCGTATTATTACTGCGCTTCGGCTTAATTGCAACACTTCTTTTCAACAATAATATACTTATTATACTCGTATATACACCATCACAAGTGCTCAATCATTTACGTTATCATATATTTAAATGAGAATCAATTATTAAAATGAACATGTACCAAACGATACGATACTTATTAATAGAATATTTTTTACAAAATCTTACGCAACCGGCTACTTTATTTTTGATAGTTAAGATTGTCACTAAAATTCATCATTAGAAAATAATCAATTTACTATCTCGTTATATTGTATCATAGCATATAATATAATATGTAGATAAATGATATTATATTTTGAATGCATTATGTACTTGTATGTCCTAACGCTTGCAGTAAGTACATTTAGCATCTGCTATTTGTACTTACTTTTTTTATGCAATAAAAAGTTAGTAAATAAGCCTCCCAATTCTACCCGTCATGATAATAATGAATGAAATACCTCTGATTAAATTAAACATTCTTAATTATTTTTTGAACAAATTAAGAAAATAAAATAATTACGTTCTGTCTTTTTACTACGATTGGCGATTACGCACTTGGGATTTCTCATTAAAAGTTGCTTCTTAGGGTTCGAGATTTATTTTAGATGGTCCCATTTTTTTCATTACTATATAGCCTCATCTGATGCTGGCTTTCTATTAAGGGACTTATCAGTTTATTCTAATAATATTATTTGAAAGTGATGTATTTAATGATTTCACTATTCGATAGGTATTTTATAGTTTTACACACCTAACAAATGTTCAATATTCGTATACAGTTGTGTGTAAAAATATAGGTACACCTTTGTAAATTTAAGCCAAATGGAAAGAGTTGAAATACTCTGTACAAAATCGTGTCTAAGCATACGAGGGGTTAAAATATGTAACAAGAGAATAAAATCCCGTTTCCATATTTCACACTTTAGCATTTATAGAATTCGTTCTTATTTGCGAGTAGGTACGTAGCAATGTAGCGGCAGAATTTTTCCATGCTTTATAAGTTACTAATCGCTGATTAATCAAGTAAATTTCGGCCTTTTAACACCCGTAATTTGCTGTGTTTTCCTGCTTATTTTGTGCCGTTAATTGTAATTGTCGTTTTTCTGTTCTTTCTATGTTCGTTACCTTCTTTACATTTTATCTGAGCTTCAGTCAAGTTCAGTTAATGTTTAGTGGGATATGATATGTGTGAATAGGTAGGTACATATACCTATTTGTGTGTGAAACGAATCGGATTATAACTGACATCAAAAATGACTCATCAATCACGAGGCGCCTGTTGTCACTTGACAGGCCTGCTCTACGTGTAATCGTAGGCACCATCATTGGACACTGCCCACTTAACAAACAAATTTATGTTCTAGGAATAACCGACAGTGCCCTGTGTAGGGGGTTGCCTGTTGATCTACGAAACAGCTCCCCGCGTGATCCTGCAATGCGTTGGCGTAGCTAAATAACGGCCTGAAATCCTCATAACACCGAGGTCGCTCCGGGAGGCATGTGGACACATCAGGAGGATCCAGCGCTTCTGGACGGAGCTAGGCTGGCTAGACCCCTAGGCCAGTGGCGTGCATTCCATATAGGCAAATAGGCACTGCCTACCCTAGCAAGAATGAATTCAGAACGCATATATTTCTCTTCTCTATAATAATACTATAATATTTCTTAAAAGAAAACCTACTTGCCACCTTCCATTACGGAACGCGCTGCGATTTAAATTTGCGCGCGAATCCAGCTATGCGAGCCTGAATCGCAAGTCAGGCAAGACAGTCCAGCGCCTAACCCACAGCACACACGCTCACAATGCGCTTGTGTAATATCGTCCGTGCACTATGTACGAATTTGCTCAGCACACAGACTTATACTCAAGTCACACGCACAAATACTTACAATTCCGGCCGCCGGACCTGTCAGTGTTGCCAATTTAGCATACTTTATGCTAAATTTGCTAAATTTCATGTTGTCTAGTATATTTATTTGTCGTTTAGTATAGTTTTAAGCATACATAAAAAAATATTCAAATAAAGTAAAACCATGATATTAGAATTTTTATAAGTAATTTGAAACGTATCCGGGAGGTTAATAAATAATTGTCATTGAAAACGATGAGAGTAATCATGAAAATTCCATTTTTCGTTTTTGGTGCCGCTAAGTTATTTCATTTTATAATACCCCATCTACAGGTAACGCGTGACAAAAATATAGACATATTATTTAAAAATACAATCGAATAAAACGACTTCAGTTCAAATTAGCTTAAAATAATCAGTACATGTAAAAATTAAGTGACATTTTATTTGACTTAGAAAACTGCAGCATAATTTTCGGTATTAGTAAATAGTATTTAGCATAAATTTATCAAAAATCGAGCTGCAGTTTAGCAGATTTTATATTAGCCTTGTTGGCAGCGCTGGCAAAAGTTTGCGACCAATCAGATGCATTGATTTCATGCGGCAGATTAAAGAAGTCCCCCTTTTGCTGTAATTTGTACGCGTAATGTGGGGCATTTTAATTTGCTTCGTTTTAAGTTGTTTTGATTTTGCTATTCTGGTGCCATAATGGATTCTTTGTTGCTACAGTTGCGACCGAGTTATGATGAAATGTAAATTTCTTGTATAGTTGTACTACTTAGTTCACTTCGGAGCGATTTTCTTTCATAATCAATTTAATTTGCCGTGAAATACTGTTTATTGTAGTAGCTAACGCTTAAATATGTCTTTTAGCTGTGATCGGTGTTTTTATAGTATTTGCGAAAGTTAACTTTAGTAGTAGTAGTAGTTAAATTTAGAAAGTTACCGTTCGATGATGAGGTAAAGGTACCTAGTTAATAAAAGTAGGTATGTTGCATTTAACTCAAACTCAGAGCAATATTACCCGTCAATTTCACGTAAAGTATTACGAAACTTTTAGCTGGTTGACTGGTTGTGCACACTTTGCTGTCTGTGAATTTTATTCGGGAAGTCTTCAAATGTTAGGAATGACACAGACAGGCTATGTCAAATTCTGCCTACCCTAACTAAAAACCATATGCACGCCACCGCCCTAGGCAGCAACATTCCCATGTACAATGGCCAGGCTTTCAGGGGCTTAGTGCGGAGAACGGAGCCCATAACCATATGGCTCATCAATAAAGAAATCACCCGACACGTCATCCTCTGACAGCGGCTGTAGGCGAACTGCCCCCACTACCACTGATGACGTCACGATGACATCAGAACATGAGGCTTTCACGGATTCCAATATGTTACAGTATGTAACACTGCCAATGTGTGATCTACATATCTATATGAATTGCCCTTAAGCCTTACTGCATATATTTTATCTCATACCTGGTGAGCTAATCGAATAAATAGTGAAACTTGGCAAGCTGCATCTGTTATCATTCACTCCATTATGTATTATCATTCAAAGCTCGTGTGACGAGTTGTAGCTCCGAGTGGCCGAAACTGCCAACTGTTCTCAGTTATTACATTAAAGCGAACGTGTTCCATGGACCGACGAGATCGAAATTTATACGGCTTACTTAAATGATAAACGAAATTCGCCTTGGCCAGAGCATCAACCGTAATTTGAGTGCTCTGAGGAATTTAACAATGCGCAGCTATACTACTAAATAAATACTTCATTTCATTTGCCCGATATGCAATAATCTCTTGGATCTAAAATAATTATGTTCTGTTTGATTGAAATGTTTATAAATTACTGCGTGAAAACTGAAAGGGAGAGGGGGTTTTACCATATACTACGGGCGGTCACCGAGGGGGAAGAAAGAGTGTTAAAAAAAAGTGGGACACGTAGTATGGGTAAGTTCTCTTACTAGATTATTGCGTTATAGCTACATGGGATTATGTACACCAATATATAGTGTAAACACCGGCACCAATTGTACCTAACCTATTGGGTAGAGTTCCAGCATAGACTTCTTTTTTTTCCTACGCCTTTAAACACCGTGTTTTACATAGGCTGCTACCGCACTAGTAAGCTACATGTTTTTAGTGTATTCAATTCCAATAATGCGATAGTTGTGTCCATGATAGATGGAATACATAATAATTTTGTAGTTACAGAGATATAATGAAGTACAGAAGGTTCTATCTGTTGATCTAAGCCAACCACGCAATTTGCAGTATAGCGGCGCTCGAAAAGTTAACGTTTGTGGATTACGCACTAAACGTATCAATGTATACCAAATAGCTTTAGGACCGACTTTAGATCGCGTCGGTAGGTGGTTCTTATAGAGCGTAATCGCGTAGTGCCCCACGCCTCTCATTATTCAGTTTTGAATTAAAAACGATGAGTCCGGAAGTATATGAAAGACGTTTATTTTACCCTTTATAACAGGAACCAAAACCCGTTGGATAGCATTTATATGTACACATATTTGGCAAACTATAGCTAAAGTTAAATTGTATGAAACGATTAGGTGTTTCCTCTCCCAACGCCAGAACACATTCAACTCGTAATCTCTCTGCCTCACTACCCGTACATTTTCATTTCCGAGGTAGCTTCCTCGCGGGCTTAGGTGCACCCAAACAGTCTTACGTGCTATTATAACATTTACAGTGCAATAAAACGACGTTGAGATTAGTGACAAAATTTGTGTAATACATTTTTTATGACGATTTTCCAAAAATATGAAGGACGAGTTGCATCAACCTCATTTAACAGACTGGCCCCCTATTGCCTAACGCGTTTGACGCTCGTAATCAGGATCAAGTGTCATGATTTTGCATGGGCTACAGTGGACTCGGATACCAACTGTCAAAATTTCGTTAGGCAATAACCCCACTGGTAACGTTAAAAATTAAACTGACAGCTGACGGTTCATATAAAAACTATAGTAAACTAGCTTCTGCCCGCGACTTCGTCCGCCTTAAATTCGTTTGTCGCGGATAAGGGTATTTTTCCGGGATAAAAAGTAGTTTTATTTCCTTCCCCGGGACTCAAACTATCTCCATACCAAATTTCATCCAAATCGGTTCAGCGGTTTAAGCGTGAAGAGATAACAGACAGACAGACAGACAGACAGACACACTTTCGCATTTATAATATTAGTATGGATTAGTATGGATAACGTACGCAGGCAACTTACGATTAAATACTGTTTGAAATAACCGGTGCCAAGACTACCTTCAAACGCATTATTAATGTAAACATTATTCCCTAGTATATTCTTCTAAGAATCAGTAAAATGTGAAGAAATTCTTCTAGATCCCATCAACCTTACAATATTTCCGCATGTTAGCTAAGCTTAACATGCTCACGAACGATAAGAATCAAACGGTTTCCTATATCACAATGCATAGACTAGACACATCATTCCAACCAAAACCTACAATCCGATTAACATTTCCAGCTAACATGCAAAACATCCACCCGGCGCGACACCCCACCCCATTCAAATTTAAATCACTACGCCTATTTATCTCGCTGAAGAAAAGCCTTTAATTAATTGCTCCAAGATTTAAAACATATTTCGCAGTCGAGTGGCGGCGTAGACGTGTAAATCAATGAGTGAACCCTGCCCGCATGATTGATTCGACGGTGTTCGCCCTGATTGATTAATGATCTCACCCGTGCTTGGGGACTCCAAATTCACTTAGCGGTGTGTTAGTGGCGCAAGCTTCCTAGTGAATGAGTGTAGCGGTCGCATCATCTGCTGGAAGAAAACCTTGATGGACTTGAACTAATTCCCCAGACTCATACTGTGGCACGTTTATTGGTTTGCTGAGGGGAAAAAGTTCTGTTCCACAAACCAGCACTAATTTGTCCCTTTGGCTACGTGCTAATGATCGGATGAAATGAATAATTTGTTCCTAGTAGTTCGATGTATGTGTGATATTAGGCCAGATTTTTCAACCCTTTGGCGGTTAATAGACGGTCTCTAGTTAAGTATGCAAATAGGTGATGTTTATATGGTTCTATAAACAATCTGGATCGACCCTGACTTGAAACATATAATGTCTTGTGGACCTGTTATTATCCGTGTTTTTTTACTGTCTTCTTATTTAGCAAATGAAAAGAAAGGCGAAGAAAATGTACCAACTTTCATAGTATGAATGTGATCATTGAGTTGGAATGTGGTTTTGGTTTAGTGGATTTCATTTAATTTGACTTTTAAAATAATAGTGTTATAAAGACTTAAAATGCTTTATGCTGTTGATGATAATGACTATGATCTACAGAAAATAATCTCTCTTTGATCAGTAAATTTTAGTACTTCGTGAGTTCACACCTTTAATATTTAACCATATTTTGACTTGTAGCTCAGAATATTCATTTCCACCTAAAAATCTCTGACCTCGATTACGGAACATTACTACAGTCATACTGAAATTTGGACCACCCACACATTTGCTTAATATAAGTTAAGGAAAATACATAAAACCAAAGCCACGTCTTATGCTGGAAAAGTAATAAAAGTTGACACAATTTCAAAGCGCGCCAGGCTTTAGCATCGCAGAGGAACCGATTTTTCGTTAAGTCTATTTTCGAGGCGTCTCAACCTAAATACGGGTATTGTTGCAGCGGTTCGGCCGCTATTGTTGATTTCCACCTCGACGCTTACACTTAAAGATAAGATTGTAAGGATTCAGTGTCTTAAGAATCCAAAAAATACCGCTGTTTACATATAACCCAAATGTTCAATTTTGCCGACGTTTCATTATATCATATTTTCTTATTCGTGCGTTGGATATTTATGTGTTTGTTGGATTTAGTTCATATTTAATATAATAAAACTTTTCATGATCTTACTTTTTGTTTTACAAATATCATGATAATAATCACAATTTTTGCAATTTATTAGTAGATCACTCCACTAGCGTTATTATTATAAACAAAGATCAGAAACAAATGAAATTTTTTTTTCATTTGTTTCTGATCTTTGTTTATAATTTCATGATCTTGTAAAATATGTCTAGATTTGAGGTCGTGAATATTGTTATTTAAAGTCCGTTGACCAATTTCAAACCAAATCCTTTTCTAAATGAGAAGTAACTCAAATTGTGATTAGTATATTAAGTGGGTATGCCTAATATAATACTATTGGCACTAATCCATAGATAAGTATGAAAGTATGCTTTTTGGTTTGGAAAATGGGTCGGTGAATGACATAGTAGGCTATCCTTGATGTTCATATGTCGTAGCTACTGATGTGCGAATTGCGGAAACTTTCTAAAATGCTTAAAAAAGGTATAGTGTTAACTTACCTGTTTATAAGACCTTTTTTAAGCATTTTGGAATTTTTCCGGAATTTGCACATCAGTAGTCGTAGCAAAGCAAAACGCCCATGCCAAGGCCACCAAGCCGCAATAAAAAACGTACTTTAATACCGTATACGATGAGAAAGTCGCTGATACTAGGCTAAATCTAACCTCGCAAGCTAGCTTACCGTTTTAAATTGATGTGCTTTGTCAAGCAGTCAAGGAGTACACTCAGACGCCATAGTTGTATTTATAAATATTCGCGTTGGCGATGCAGCGCAAACTCGACGTGCATTTACATGACAATGCAAGGAATCCCATTTACTCACAATACCCGTTATCATGCGATCCGGGCATATCATCAAAAACATTGCCCCGACACGACGACGGTTAGGACTTATTTATCGTTGGTTGAGCTAAATCGAATAGATCAGCAAAATAATCGATTTGCCTGATGATAACTGATTAAGCAGGAAGTTTATAATTTCCTCCACCAAAGAATTTTTCGCACTTAATTTCATAAAGAATTGTGATGTCAGCATGAAGACTTTTCCTTTATAAAGTTACGGCGACGATTCCAAGGGAAGTCGGTATTTTTCTGGGAAGAAAATTAGCCTATAGATATCTCACTTTTACACATATATAAATAGTGACGTGGTAAAGTTGTAAGTAACGATGACTTCAGTAGTGTTCGCCTTGTATTTAGATATAAACTTCGAGGAAATTACTAAGTATACGATCCGCAGCCCGTCGGATCTCCTAATTAACTAATCGATTTTAACAGCTTGCGTCGACTTAATTACATTAAATCTCGACTCGATACTTCTCAAAACTAAAATGCAGTAAGCCGCAAAGCTACCCAATTGCATCTTAAGTTTTAACGCATCCAAAATCGAAAACTGTAGGTTAGGTTAGGTTTGTATTGTGACCATGCTTGCAATATTTTACTTTTTTACATTAGGACTGACAATTTTATGCCACCTGATATAGATCCCTATAGGGTAATATCCTACAAACGAACAATGGACTACTGATAATTTTGAAGAGTATGAAAATCAGAGCACAACCACCTAATTTTATTGTAATTTTAAGCCACCTTTTTGGTTACGGAACAGGTATTTTGTATACCCCGACATTGTTGCACTTTCGACTAACGTCTACGCAACGCACACACAGTGCATAATTATTTCGCATCTACCCTCGTATTTCCCAGCCTTCAGCATTTGAGCTGTAGGAATGTCAGCCATCGATATAATGACAGTAGATATTAAGATTGTTCGCTATTTCAAATTTCGATATTATGAACGTTGGTTTTTCGATGATTGATATTTTATGCTTCGACATTAACATATATCGATCATTCGACTGTCGATATTTTGAATTTTCGATATTTTAGCCGTTCGATATTTAAATTTTAGGAATTTCAGGCATCGATAAAATGATAATAAGATATTTAGATCGTTCGATATTTAAATTTTCGATATTATGACCGTCGAGTTTTTAACTTTAGATATATTCATTTTCGATATTCAAATACGTGCCCGTTTAAACTCTTAGTATCTTACTTCCCAGTATCGATAGCCTTATAGATGGGCCTTTCCCAACTAAATTTGCACTGTCAACTATAGGTACCAACGAGTAAAAATGTTAAGTTCCTTATTCCACCTAGATTTTCCTTGTCAATAGTATATGTGTACCAAATCAGATACTGCCATGTACATTTTCAAGTTCGCATATTCTGTTTACTCCGCTTTCGTTTGTTCTCAACCCCGACGTGCTTTGAGATTTTGTAGCGCAGAAGCCACAGCCTTGCCTCTCCTTTTATCTGATTTCACGTTCGAAAACGTTCTTTTCTTCAGTAATATTGTTTTGTAAAGCCAGTCTTGGTTATTTGATTCAGCAGTATTTTAGCTGATAGACCAATCAATGAAGGATCTTTAGGATATCGTTACACTAATGATAGTGTAACGATATCCTAAAGATCCTTCTTCTTAAAGATCTTATTAATATGAATTAATAAGAACATGACAAGAAATACTCGACTTTATACAACGTGACATGAGTAATCGTACAGTAATTTAAACATGCAATACCTACATTTATTTATTGCTGAAAATACTTTCAACTCACCTTTTTCAAGAATGAGTAGTTTCTGTATTACATTTTTTTTTTATTATTAGTTGACATAATGCGCTGTGAAACGTTATTTTCTTATGAAAGTCATTTCAAAACTTACTATTGATGATTGATTTAAAAATAAAAGAGATGAAGGTGATTACTAATTTCATAATATCAATTTATAACCCGAAATATCAAACAAAATTACTATTAAACATTTCATGTCAACGTTTTCTTATTTACGACTCATAGCACAGACAAAATTAACACTTTCCATGTTTTTAACGGGCATATTCCCGATTTCATCAAGCTCTGTTAGTTATATTGACTTTTAATTATGTCTATCAATGTCGCCATCTGACTGGCATAATCGGCCGTTAAACGACCGTCATGTTCTACCATTTGAAGGGCATAAGCAGCTCAATAACGGAGTTTGGTGAAAATGGGCCTTAAACGATAGTATTTAGGGAAAATATAAGCGGGGTAAGGTGGACAGCGGAGGCGGCCACTCTAAAACCGGGATACTAACTCCCCTTTTCCTAAGACCGAGTTAGGGTCAACTCCTTTGATTAGTCTACGTCGGCTAAGCTTATCATCGTTTGCTTGGATCGCAGCTGAATCGATTATCGTTTGATATTTCTTGCGAACGTGATTGGGCTTCGATGGTCCCCCGGGGGACGTGGCTGTAACTGGAAAGTAACT
Source organism: Hedya salicella (assembly GCA_905404275.2). Taxonomy (NCBI): domain Eukaryota; kingdom Metazoa; phylum Arthropoda; class Insecta; order Lepidoptera; family Tortricidae; genus Hedya; species Hedya salicella. Next base: position 12,474,910 of record FR990112.1, on the reverse strand, counting down.
GGGGCACAAAATAATGTCATATAGATCTGAGCCATACTGTCATGGAATATTATCTTGTCGTTGAGGGCTTAACTGAATCAAAGCGCAGCGAAAAGCGCGTTACGTAAGCGACATTCTGGGGGAATTCTCAATATACAAATCGTTGCTATCCTTACTATATTATAAACGTGATATGTACGTTCCACTTAATCTCAAAAACTACTGGACGATTTTTTATGAAACATTCCAGTTATGTACCATATATATATCAGAATAGAACATAGGCTATAATGTATGTCAATTTTCATCCCTTTTAGGGAAGAAAAAGGGGAAGTATGAAAACTTGTATGGATAGTAAATATTTTTTACGCTAGGAACTTGAAGTCTTGGTAATATGCTTCACGTTTAAATTAGTAAAATATCGAGTTTTGGGGAAAACATAAGCTACTTTTTATCTCGGAAAAATACCTTTTATCCGTGATAAACGAATCTAAGGCGGACGAAGTCGCGGGCGGCCGTTAGTAATATTATAAATGTGAAAAGTTACTCTATCTGTCTGTCTATCTGTATGTTACCTTTTAGCACTTAAACCACTAAAGCTATATATTTAAATGAATTTAATATGGTGATACTTCAAGACGCTGAAGGACAGGATAGTTTTTATCCCAGAAGTCATCTCTTAACACATTGACTGCCAGCGGCTGCTCTGCTCGTAGACACGTAGCCGATACCGTGCGTTTCCCCTCATATAGATGAAAGTGAAACGACGAAAAGCTTGGCAGAGGTGAAATAGAGTGAAAAGAGGAGTGAAAGTTTAAAGGGGAGAATCAATCATTAAAACAAAGGTTACTTAGTTCTTGATAACGCAGGCGAAGCCGCAGGTAAAGTCTAGTATAAAATAAGTCACTGATATGTGGACGGCAGTTTGATTGATCGATGTGATACCTATGCATTTGACATCACTGCTGATTGCACTAGGGACCTCAGTTGTCGCATAATCTAAAATCGAAAACGCATTCAGATTCTTTATGCCAGGGACTGTTACCGGTATAAAATTAAATAAATAAAAAAATTGGTCGTATTTTTTTAATTTTATTTAATGTTGTCGAGGTAACATAACTGCATCCATTGGCGGTTACTACGATTCCGCTTTTTGCCGTCGATATGAACATGCGAATGGATCTTTGCTATTGGTTATTCAGTTGCCGGCTACACATGAAATGTGGTAAAACATTACAAGTACATATACGTTACATGAATGTCAGTATAAACACTTTTAAATCGCGTTTAACTAGTTCTCGATCAGACGACCGCTACGATTATTGGTTTACAAAACTTTTCCTGCCTTTTATAATCTTATACAAGCAAACTTTCGTACATCAAATAACACGGAACCAATAAGGTAAATGACCCAGTGCCCGCACCTTTAACCTTAATTCGTAGCAATAGCGATGACAAACAGGGTGTCAATTATCGGAATTAGGTTGTCAAGCATTGGGACATTATCCTTAATTATAATTTATGAATCGAAGAAATTACGAGGACGATACGCTCAGGTCCGGTCCCGTCACGCGTAACTAACTCGAAACGAACTTGGGGACTCAAATACCGGTATACCTTGAAATAGACGGTAGGTACCGTAAATTTGTCCTGGGAGAGGTTCCAAATAATTAATATTCAATTAGTTTTTGAAGTTATTAATAGAAAATTCGTTTTACAGTATAAAGGGTACTATTTAATACGGATGCCTAGTGTTAGGGCAGTGATTCTGCTTGTTAAAAAAGTTTAACACGTCTACCTTTTAACTTTATAGGTACAGATAGATACCATTACATTTGAGAAATAATGGTTTGCACCTGCCATTATTTCTCAAATGTAATGGTATGGATATGGATGTTGGGTAGAAATGTATAGGTTGAAAACAAAGATGAAAACGGGAATTTAGGCACTAAAAATAAAAAAAACTCACCGGAGATAAACGCACTTGAACTTTGAAATCACACCAAGACATCTGGACAACCGGTCTTAGATATTTTTTGACTGTCGAACAAAAGGCTAACGTCTAAAATTAATAATCGAATATGTTTCAAGACTTGAGCGCTAGGCTACATTCATATGGTAGAACGATTGGCGTGGTAAAAACTTATGATTTTTAAACAATACACTAAACAATAACAATACAAAGAGGGACCTGTTGAACGATTCAAGAATTGGGAACATTAAGGTTTTCCAGAGGTGTTCATATTGGTATATTTTCTCGATAGTACACGTTATTTGGCATCGGAATGTACAAATATGATGACAGCCCTGGAACCCAGAAACGAAAACAAAACGTTCTCATACTCACACAGCGCTGTAGGGCTATGCTTTTGTATAATTTAGCAATAAATTAGAAACGTGGTGATATTGGTTACATAGCGATTTAATTATTTTATAAATCGTAGCAAAACAGTTACCGTTGGTGTCATTCCGGGCATTTGGCATGATAAACGAGTGTTTTCAGAATAGAACAATAATCCTACAAATGGCCGTATCTATAAAAATTCCAGTGTTAGCAGAGTCCTACTCCTAAGCAAAATGTATGCGGTGGTCGATCATTTTATATTGGTTTTTGATATAGACTAACAGACATAAAAAAACGGATTTATTATAAATAAAACAATTTAACGGATTACATCGCGTATATTATCTCATTTGATTACCCGACGTTTCGGAAGCTTTTCAACTTTCCATGGTCACGGGTTGCTGAAAAGCTTCCGAAACGTCGGGAACTCATATACGCGATATAACCCGTTAAATTGTTTTATTTAAATGAATAATAATCACGGAAACAACAGATTTATTTTGTTGTTTGTGCTATAAGAGTTTTCTTTATACCTAATTTCTAGTTTCTAGAACGACTGGAAGTACGCTATCAATTTCAAAAAGTGACGTTGTACCTACGTGTTTTGTGGCACTTATCTTTTTTTACGTCAACTTAGAAGTTTTATTTTTTCACATTTTCAAGGGACCGTAGACCTGAGTATATAGTTTTCATTTTAACTCGATATCTCTACGCATTCCCGAGATAAAGGGTCTTGACAGACAGACAAACACGTGGACAGGCAAACAGACACACAGACGGACGGATAACAAAGTGATCTTATAAGGGTTCTATTTTTTCCTTTTGAGGTACGGAACCCTAAAAAATCATTGTTAAGCAGAAGGCTGACACTAAGAACACAAAGAGTGACCAATTTGATGGTTTAAGAAATTATTCCAAGTGTCTAGATGACACATGAAGGCTGGGGAATGGTATACGTCGTGTTCTTGCAAACTTCTCCGGCAAGATTAATGATAGTCCTGGAACCCTTCCACGCGAAAACAAAACGGTTTAATACACGCTCGGCGCTGCGGGACAAGGCTCGTGTATAGCTTAACAGTAAATTGGAACGTGGATTGGTTATAGAGATAGAATTACTTTATAAATAGTTGCAGATGAAATCACATTCGAGTATGGTATCATCTTGGACGATTGGCATGGTAATTGAACGTTTAAGAATAGAATAACAATTTAAAATTTGTTAGACAAACAAAACAGTAACAGCACAAGAAGTGGTCAATTTGAGAAATTACTCTTAAGGGTCTAGTTAACACGCGAGCTGTATGTACACTACATCATAGGTCGCGTTCTTGCAAACCTCTCCGGTAAGATTAATGATAGCCCTGGAAATCTTCGATGCTAAAATTAAATGATTTCTTACTAGCGAGCTAGTGTTGCGTTCAACTTAGCAATTAATGATTAAGGTACTGATGTTGGGGATAGGGATAAAGTTACCCATGGTATCATTACAAACGATTAACATGGTAAACGTGACTTTAAAGATAAAACGACTAAGATTGTTAAACAAGAGACTAACACTAACAACACAAGAGTTCTATTTTACATGAAAATGTTTTCGGTGTTACTGTATGCGTTATAGTCACAAATATTTATAAATCTTGTGAAATGTGTCTCGGTTACTTAAATAAATAATATTTAACATTAAATATATAAGGCCTTAATGGGGGTTTTTAACCGTTAACTTATTAAATTACCATATTATAAATTAACTAGTTTTCTTTCTCAACTCGACAAATCACATATTGTCACAGAGATGAATCACTTCAATCCTCTTTCTTTGATTATAAGTCGTATTTTTTAAGGATTAAGGACCAATGCACTTGGCAGCAAGGCAGAATCCAACTTAAGAGGTTACGCTACACGCCGGTAGCATTTCACAACTTTGAAACATAAGTAATTGAAAAGAGGTCTGTCTCTTCGTCTATTTCCTTTTTCAAATATTGACGTAAGTATACACGTATGAAAGATTTCTTTTAAAATACAATAAAAAGTTGTACTGCGTTTATGTTTTTGAATTCTTTTTCAAATTTGTATACGAGACATCTTTCAATGGACGTTAAAATTACGTAATTTTGGTGGGTACTATGGTTTGGAGTGGAGACCCCCTTTTGACAAACGTAGTCCCAATGGATGGAATGTCACGGGAAAGGCCAATGTCCAGTCATAATCATGATTATAATGAGATTTTTAATAAAACAGGAAATCAAAGAAGAAGAACATAGCAGCAGTTCGTATCATGTAAAAAAATAATTTACGTAGTGTCAAAAACCAGAGCGAAAACTGTCGGGAGCGTTTTTATGGAAAAACACTGGTAGCGTCCCCTCTTAATCTTGCGCATCCACTTGTTCAGTTGCGTTGATGACCTTTTAATGGTGAGATCTTCCGCCATTCCGCCTCGGCCACCTACCACCCGTTTAATGCCACCTTAAGGATAATTTAATGGCACATTTCGAGATAATGAGTGGCCGCCAGTACATCTGGAATGCAATAAACGGTAATTGTGCCACGTAGAGATTTGAACGATGCTTAAAATTTGTGACTGATTGATTGTTCTGGTGTGTTAATTTATTTATAGAACCTGGACAAAGGAAGTGACGCATCCTGATGTGAGAGCCAATTACACAGAGAAACTAATTACATATATGTTTATATATACTAGTACACAAGATTTTTCTATAAAGGATCGGGATTCAGAATTAAAGCTGGATATGCCCTTAATTGCCAAAGAAAAGGTAGATTCTGTGAATGATGATGATGATATTGATAGAAGAACTAAATAGGCAACGAAATGTCACATGATAATGTCGGGACCTAAGAAAAAAACATTCTGCACTGATCATATAGATGGAGGATGACCTCCACAAGTTCATCTGTGAAATGTTGGAGATTATAATAGGAGTTAGTCAAAGCTATAATCGATTTGTTAAATGTAAGTCTTATCTATACTGCTCCAATATTTGCATATCGTTTAATTACGATTGAATACTGTACCTACCATAAACAACAATGACACTCTGTAACTAGACATAAGTATTCTGCAAATAAACATATTCTATTCTATTCTTCTATTCCATTCTATTCTATTCCATTATCGGCTTCATCGCGACTTACGTTGACTGCTAGAAAATGCCTTATGGCAGTAAGTGCGCCACATGTAATTATTTGTAATATAGAAAGATTTTAAATCAATTTAGTAGCATTAAAAAAGTAGGTATAGTTGGGCAAAATCGCATTTTAAACTTAATTACCAAACACTCATTTTTACCTCATCGGTGTTGGCTAAATAGTTATTTTCATTTTGCCTCTAGTTGCAATAAGCGGTCAATAAAATCCATAGGTCCAGTGCAACCTCTTTAGTTAAATATTCATACCACAATATTCTCTTTAGTGCTAGACGTCGCCTATACTTAGACTAATTAATAAAATGTTATCAACGTAGCCAAGATATCATTTCTAATACGTAACACTGGGAAACTGTGACATTGACTTTAGTGAAAAGGTCGCTATGGCCTTGATAGGAATATTTAATTTCTATGTACACAAACGCTGTCAATCAATAATAGATCGAGGTTGATTGTCTTCAGGATCACTGACTAATCGTCGTTTCGGGCCTAACTCAGAATTAGGTCAAATTGTGTACGTTGCATGCGTATAGCGAGACAGGTCGTTGTGGTGGTTCTAGGTAGAAAGTCAGTATTCCAGTAGACGTCATTCGGCTCAGTTGATGATGATGATGCTAATGATGATGGTGGTGTTGATGATGATGATTACTATTCGGCATAGATGTAAGTACGAGTCGGCCTCGCGCACCGAGGATTGTACTATTGATTGTGCGTATATAGAGCCTTTGCGAACGGGGCATAATTTTATTTTCATTTACATTTTAGTTGTGTTGCTTTTTAATCTTTAAATTAGTCGTTATTTGCTCATTTCTATTCAAATATCAGCATAGATAAACAAATGCGATAACATTTTAAGAAAGATATTTGAGTCGTTTATGCAGCCCTACTCATCTGGGAAATAAAACCCTCATCAGATATGGCACGTATCACACTATATAAACAGTTTTTCTCTTATTTCTGAAGCCGATAGCGGTTTAAGGCCGTTTATTCTTGTTGAGTTAACGGGGTCGTGTTTTATATATGTATTTTGTCACTTCTCCTACTCAAAAAGTACGTCATATTAGCTTCGCGAAGCGAGACTAAAATACTACATTTAGCCCCAAGGGTTTAAAAGAAAGCCATATAATCCCATACAAATTTCTATGGCACTGAAAAAAAAACTTGCGGCCAGCTACATACTTCTTACGAATAATTAAAAACAAGCAAACCAACCTGATCAGATTGGCCAAACTTTCTGATAGAATTGCTCAACTGTACTTTTAGTTTTTCATGAAATATACAATTATTATGTTTCCTCTTTAAGTATTTTTTATTTTCTCGCAGTTAAAGTGAAAAGCAGAGTGTTTAACACGTGGCTAAACGCCCTTATGACACTCAGACATATTTGTCCTCGCTCACTTCGTGAGCTCGTCCAAATAGTCACTTCGTGTCATAACATAATGGCTTATTTTAGCCCCTTGTCAAACAATCTACTATTTTATTTCGTAATCGTAATAATGGAATTTCAACCACCAGTAGCATGAAGTTTGTTTAACGAGCCATATTGACATTAACGCTGTGTTTGTTTTTGTATGTGCTTTTTTTTCATATCACGGAATTTTAATTTTTAACGTACAAATATAACTACCGATTACAATCCGCTTGAAACGATCGAACCTTAAAAACATATTCTATTGTATACAGGCGCAAAATTCCCTTTTAATTAAAAAATATTTTTTTGGTTGTTTTAAGATTAATAAGTATATACTGTAATAAAAATGAAAATGACAGCATGAATTTAACGTCCAAATTCATGTAGTAAATACTAAAGGCAAGAGATTTTACTCTTAATGTACCAAATCTTTCGAGTTTCATACGCATTCCGCAAAATAATCAACAATAATATTGCTGCATAATATTGAGCACGCGATATTGCCATCTCACTAGAATGAAATAAACAACATCAAACCAAGTATGTTTCTCACTAACAGTCACATTCTGCAAAACTTCATAATATTCGAGCAAAAAATCATGGATATGTAATTTAGAGGGTCCTGAGAATGTAATTTCCGTCGTCGGGTAAAAAGGATACTGGCAAGCAAAGGAATTAAGGCACTTAGTGGCCGTCCGCGGGCCCCGAGGTTTCTACTGACAGGGATTGATTCTGCCCCAACGCTGTAGTGTGCGTGCGCCAAGTGCTTAAAGATGGACGCTCATGGCCAAATACCCCGTAAATAGTCAAGTATCCGGTTATTTACCTGTTTAAACCCAACCTAGTATTTACCCGCGGCTTCGCGTTATCATTAAAGAAATAAAGTTAAAGAAATCGGCATTCTTACTGTTTCCTCACACTATATACATATGAAAATACTCGCTTCTGCCCGTGACTTCGCCCGCCTTAAATTCGTTTATCGCGGGTAAGTGTATTTTTCCGAGATAAAAAGTAGCCTATGTCCTTCCCCGGGACTCAAACTATCTCCATACCAAATTTCATCCAAATCGGTTCAGCGGTTTAAGCGTGAAGAGGTAACAGACAAACAGACAGACAGACAGACATAAAGACAGACAGACAGACAGACAGACAGAAAGACAGACAGACAGACAGACAGACACGCTTTCGCATTTATAATATTAGTATGGATTAGTATGGATATGGATTATTTACATCCATAAAAACGTAAACATGATTAAATTAAATAGCGATATTCGCGATTATACCACTACTAGCTTCTATCCGCGACTTCGTCCGCCTTAAATTCGTTTATCGCGGATAAAGGTATTTTTCCGGGAGAAAAAGTAGCCTATGTCCTTCCCCGGGACTCAAAACATCTCCATACCAAATTTCATCCAAATCGGTTCTGCGGTTTAAGCGCGAAGAGGTAACAGACGGACAGACAGACACACCTTCGCATTTATAATATTGTAGTATGGATGAAAAAATTGCCATTCTGGGTTGTCGTCTGCGTAGAGTAAATATGTCGTATATGGAGAACTGTGTCCGGTTTAACAAAAACTGTCAATGAATAGATTCAAGTCTCATGTTAAACGTAATGAATTTTTAGATAATAAGTTGATAAGGGTGTATTTATGTAAACTACCTTTGGTAAAGTTAGTGTAAGTAGTTATAAAATGACTTGTAAAAGAGCTAATATTTACAGGTTAAATATTTTAACTTGATTTGACTATCGATAAATGAGTAGCCTGTGTTTTAATGATTGATTCCCCATACAAACTTGCACCCCTCTTTTCACCCCCTTAAGGAATGATAAGAACTATCCTATGTCCTTCTCAGGGTATCGAGGGGTTTCTCTACCAGTCAATCATCGGGCTAAACAGAAACGTTTAATCTGTGCAGGGCCTTTAATGTTAAGTTCAACACCAACAACGGATTCATTCATAGGTCACAGAGCGCAGAGCTATATAATATATCATTCACAGTAAAGTTGCACACCCATAAAGGATAACTTTAGTTTTAACACCGGAATGACGTGGCACCTGCGTGACAGCTTTTGCGCTTGACATAGCGTAAACTGCAGACTGTTTATTCCATTTTTGTACATTTTAGAGTTGGCCCCGTCGTCGACTTAATCCCGCTTCGTTATTAAGCAATTATGAGCTACAAGTAAGTAGTTACCAAGTAATATTGCATGTTAGCATCAAAATCTGTTGAGTGGTTTACCCTCGTCTGGCATTTTTTTTTGGCATAATTCACCAATCGGCATAATGCATTTTTTTCTAAACACGTACACTTTTCAGGATTGTTATAAAACAAACCTAACCTAACCTAATTAATTTAACAGGCTGATGCCTTAAGAAGTCCTGATAATTCTATAATTTCAGAACAACGTGGAGACAACGCCGGCCCGTAAACAATACAACGGAGAGCGCGGCTTGGAGTACCGCTAACCGACAGCGACAGCGAACGGGGAGCGGCCGCCGCGCGACACTTCACCGCGCGCCTCGCCTTGCACAAGCACGACCTGACATTGTACGCGCCGCGATCCGCGACCATTGTATATAATATATGTGTTTACAGTCCACTACGTTTTTCTTATAGTCTAGATATCCCTCTACTTAGACTCAGGGCACTAGACGCAACAATGCTAAATGATGAATTATGACATCTTATGACAAAAAATAAATGCCAGGTGAGGGGAAACCCTCTTCAGTACTTCCATAATACATAGTGTAAGTAGATGATTCGTGTCTCGTACACCTCAGTGGACGATTCCTAAGAGCTTTGTGACCATCACAACTAAGCGTTCATGGAACAACAATGAGCTGAAGAGAAGCAGTAACAATTATTTCATAAGAAATGAGACTGTGAAACATCACATCAAACTAACATTTTCTGAAAACACACCCAAGCAAATTTCCACTCAATCCCGACTCAGCTCGCTAAAAGATTCTTTTCTAATATTGTCTTAGGAAACATCGCATGTTCGTCGTTCCATTGTAACGTTCCATCCGCGTGTTACGTCCTTGCCCTCCCTGCCAATTTGCTGAGAGCTTACCGCTCGTTAGGGCCACGGGAATGACGATTTTCCCTCTCACTTTCACAACCTCACATTCCACTTCTGATATCCCCAAATGTGAACTTTATCTATATCTCAACAAGCTCGCTTTTTACAATTACATAATTAAGGGAGATAGTAGTTTTGCTAGGTGAGCGGTAGATTTTCTGTTCTCTTGCCACTTTTTACTCGTACTGCAACGTGTTTTGTTTTGAAAGGTTCGCTCTCACGCAAGCGATTTCTGAGCACGGTCCACGTTCGTCGGGCTAAAGTGTTGTTCTTTTATAGGTCTTGTATTTTTTGCATTGTGAGGGTGCTCGGCACTTAAATTATGGGGCATGCGGTTTTGGTTTCGTAATTAAGAGTTGCTGGCAAAAAGGCATAATACGTAACCATACCAAAACTACAGTATTATAGCACATATTTTGAAAGGTGTGAATAATACTCTATTTCCATAAACAACCAATATAGATATTTATGTATAGATATAAGCTAAACATTCAAAGTTTCATAACATTATGGTGGCTGGATGAACTGCCCTAATCTGCTAACAACTCCACAGCTACTATTAATAGTTGAGAAACCTAACTGAAATCAAGCTTGATATTAATGGAGCCGTCCACGGCTATCCAATAAATCTACTATAAGTATGTCGTTATATGAAGTATGTAAAAAAAATACACAATGTTGAAATTTCATAGCATTGAATAAATCATCTTCGAATATATAAGGTTGCTGGATATTAACTTTTATTTAAATTCACAACTCACATGGTTTTTCATGCACATTAAAGAGAAGTAAGAAACAATATATAAAAAACCGGTCAAGTGCGAGTCTGAGTCGCGCACCGAGGGTTCCTTACAAACTTTCACTTATTCCGACTTAACTTGCCGCTTGAGTTAAGTTTGCCTCTGGTATCTATGGCGTCACATACACATGAGGGCAAACTTAACCAAACCGGGTTATTCAAAAATGATTTTAGTGATTACAAAAAGGTAAGACGGATAGATATATGGTTATGATTTTCGTGTAATATTCATATTCAATTACATAATTCCAGGAAAGTTCAGATTTTTCGCTTGGTAAACTTCGTAGATAAATGGAATGGTATTTTTTTCCACATTTTCCTTAATAAAATTAAATTTAAGCACAATAAAAAAAAAAAAAAATTGTTCGAAAATGTACAGATCAAGTCCTTTCATATATAATACCCTATTGGACCTAGTGACTAGATTTGAAATCCCCCCCCCCTCATATTGGGCTTATTTTTAGAAAATAAAAATATATTTTATAATGTTTCCTTCGCAATACATGTGGGCCGACCATGTTTATAAATATTCCAAATTTCAAATAGATAGCATAAGTGGATGGAGGAGTTAGATATTGCACCATAAGGAGGATCGCCGATTCAGCACACAAACTGCCTGACTCAGAAAGCAACTGCGAAGGCACGAGGCGCCGCATCAGCACGGCACGCGCTTACCTCAATAGTGCAGTTAATTAGATTTTTACTTTCTGTTCATACTTCGAGCGTTTGTCACCTATAGGCTATAATTAATGTAATTTTATTTTAATTAAAAGTAGTTTGTAAAGTTTTTGGTTTTTTTTCGAGCCTCCGACAGCAGCTATCGTATGTAGTTTTTTAGATGTGGCGCTCTAATAGTCGGACAGACAGACAGAGAGACAGAGTCGCACCATAAGGGTTCCTTTTTTATCTTTTTGGTACGGAACCCTAAAAATGAATACTAAATGAAACTAGACTATTACTAAAACAAATGTAAAAAAGTGCTTCCCTTCGATATGCTCCCGAAGGTTACTTATATAAAATAAGCTATGCCTATGTTGGGCACCACATGCAAAATTTTAGCCATGCAAGATGAATCACTTCGTGTATGCATCCACCGGATTATGCCAGAGATGGAGCTGTGACGACTAACTAATTTACTAATATGAAATGCCACAAAAGCAGCCTTTAGAACAAAAAACTTTGATGTCTCGTTAATTTAATTTTATCGTTCTGCTTTCTTTCTTTAATTTGTGTTCTTATCCCATACACGAGTACAGTAACACCACAGTGATATTCGTAAATTGGCCGCCACATGCAAGATTTAAGTCCTACATGAACTAAAAATTCAAAGCGTCATGACATTATGGTGGCTCAATGAGCTAGGCTGGTTCGCTGCCAACGCCACAGGAAATGTAATAGCTCAGAAACCTAACTACATTCGAGCTCGGTATTGGTGTATCCGTCCACGAGAACGCCATTTTTATGGCAAAGACGGAGCTGTGTGGAGTTAACAAATCTATAGTAGGAATTATTTTCGACACCGAAAGCAATTAATATTGTACCCTGTTAACAAAATGTACTTATATATCTAACACTGCACGTTTTACACTTTTGGCTTCTCTTATATATCTCTAATGATAAGTTTATGAAATCAGCGACTGAATAAGTAGGTTTTGAAAAATAATATTTGACGACCGGTTTGGCTCAGTGGTAACTCAGCTTCGCAGGCAACGTTGCCTGCGAAGCTGAGGTTCTGGGTTCAAATCCCGGTAAGAGCAAATATTTGTGTGATGAGCATAAACATTTGTTCCTGAGTCTTGGATGTTTTCTATGTTTATAAGTAATATATATATCTATTAAATATAACGTCGTCTAGTACCCATAGCACAAGCCTTATTGAGCTTACCATAGGACTAGTTCGATTTGTGTAAAATTGTTCCGTAATATTTATTATTTATTTAATATTCTATATATTTAAAAAAGCAGCATTGTCACAATATCCAAAGAATATAATTTAGTTAAGCAATAATTTTAGCCCGTCGTATTTTCCCTTTGTATGAAGTATCAAAGTAGTATGGAAAGAAATAGATAAACGTTGAATTTACGTTGATATATAAAACATTAAAGATAATTTCAAATAACAAGACTTAGCAATATTAAAACTAAAAATAAAAATGAAATTATATCCAAGAAGAATGAATGGCATGGTGCCAAAGATGCTGGCAGCATTTTCTCGCTGTATGGTGATACAGATACGCTGAGCGAGCAAACTGCCAGCCCTTTGGTCGCCTGAAGTGTCAACGAGCCGTTGTGATAGATCATAGAAAAGAAGCCGGGTGCAAGGACCCCACCGGTCCAGGGTCTCAACGCCGAATGGCATAAAATAGTATTGGAGGCCGAGAGCATAGACCCTGGTTTTTAAATTTTTTTGGCGTTTCGGTCACCTCCACCGCTGCGCCGGCTTTGGCCGAGCTCCGTAAAATCCGATGATTGAAAATCCCACATTGAAAACATGTTTTTGCTTCCAACTACCTAAAGGTTGAAATGAAATAAACAGTAAAACCTTTAAATTATGCGATCTATAGACTTTATAAAAAATATACAAATCAGACGACTGAAATGTAGTCAACAAGAAAGTTTAGAAATCGAGAATCCAAGATAGAAGACAATATCCAAATTAGAGGTTTTTTTAATATTGATAACAAGTCAGAGTTCTATAATTATGATGTTCTCTGTGCCAAACCGCTGTGAGCTCGCGTTAGGGACCTGAACTCGTAAAAATGATCGCTCTGAAGGATTTTGCGGCTTAATTCCGTTTTTATCACAGAACATTAACGTTAAAGGGACGTTAAAAATTAAATGGCAAGCAATAGATTTTCCGCAAAATGGAAGTGTTCCACTTTCCATTTTAACCTTATTGATACTGATCATGCAGGCCCGAGGCAATAAGGTAATATTTAGCTTATGTATGGGCACTGTTGCAGTTAACTGCAGCAGGCTAAAACATTTTGCTAGCTTAGGGGCATTATTCCGAGCATTTCGGTGGCTATAACTTCGTTGGATACATAATTGCATCTCCACGATATTTTCGGTTATTTCTGGCTTGATTTCTGTAAAATAATTTAAATATTGATTTAAACTTACACGATCTTCACTCATTATCACAACACAACAAAACGGGGCTGAATCGCGTATAATAATTATTTAGTTGTTAATTCTTCGACGTTTCGGACGTCACGTTATTTCCATGGTCTCGAAATCAATTTCATACATAACTACGACCGAACACAATACGACCACCGAAATTAGTACCATAGAGTGATATTTTGAACTATTATATTTTTTTCACACAAATATATCCCTAGGGATGTGAAGGTAAGAATCCCTTGCCCCATGGGCGAAAATGTGGCAAAACCCTATAATATAAAACAAACAATAATAATATGAACATAGTTCCTGCAACTTCAACGTACTTACATACGCCTACATTTAAGTTACCAAAAGCCTTCTCGATAAAATAATAAATCATCTTCAGTCTGAACATGTCATCTGCTCGCATTTCGTATACAAAAGACTTGTCGCAGACGATATTACTGCCACTGCCGGCTGGCAAATACCTATTTGAGACTGTATCGAGCATCGGGCGAACGTCACTCGCCGGAACGATTCATAAGCGCTGTGACAAATGAATGCTGCCGTTTACGTTTCTATTTAAACTTTGAAATGTACACTGACTGACGAGATTACACAGGAAATTGATAGACTCGTATTTAATGCAGATTTTATGAATTTTAATGTGATGAAGTCGAAACAATTACATATTTAGACCACAAAACGGTTACTCACATTGTTAAAGTCTAGTATCCTCGTCGATATCTTTGGTCTATTCCTTGAACTTTAACCAGTTTAGGGCCCCGTGCTAAAAGGTACAAAAGAAGCCCTTATGGTGTGAATGTGTGCATTGGTACGAAATGCTCAGTACGTGATACGACTCCCACTTGAGCAGTTTTTTTTAAGACTTTACCGCCCATCGGCCATACGAGTATTATCGAACGTCACTCATCGGATCGATTTATAAACGGTGTGACAAATGAATGCTGTTTTATCTCTTTCAACTTTGAAATGTATACAGGTTAGCAACAACAAGGAACACAGGAGACTACTTGTTGTTTTTTGTTTCTCAGATTTTTGTTCAGATTTGATTATTATGGATTGTACAAAAAGAAAACTGAATGTTGAAACAATTTTTGCATAGGTTGTAAATGCTTAAAATAGAATCCGTCATCAGCAAATATGTAGCCAATTTTTGGCATAATTCTTGCTTCAAACTCCTATTTTCCTGATATTATTCCCATTGCAGTAGCCACCTTGAAATATGTATGTATTTCGTAAATGTGTGAAAAATCATAGGTCAAATTATTTGAGATATGTCTTTTATATCCCCTCAACAGAGATAAAAACGCGGTACATTTTCGAGGAACAAGCTAATAGTCGAAATTGAACTGGATGAATATTTTTCCCGTCCAAGCTTAATAAAATCAATTTATAATGAAACAGCGAATATATCTTCCAATTTCGCTGCCTTCTCAGCTCGCTGTAATTCGATGAGAGAGGGCGTCAAATTAAAATGAAAACACAACAGCGAATGACGAACAAAAAAGTTGATTGCGGAGAATTATTAAATCAAAATTCCATTTCGCCGCCTTTAAGCGTATTCTTTTCACGGCCAATAAAATAAATAACAGAATCGATAATCCAACCCAGACTGAAATACTTTGGAACAGATACGAGTATATTTAAAGATTAGAACACGGTTTACTTACGCTTTTTTTCAGCATTTAATTGTCTTCACGAGTGTAACAATCCTATCCCTAGTCCCAACACATGCAGCCTTATATACATAGTCACTAAACTAACACACATATACACACAAGCACATTCACACTCATTCACAGATATTAGTATTATTAGAGATATTGTAATTGTAATTTTATTGTGTAAATATCAGTTCTGTGTACATCATATATATAGATATAAGTATTTAATATGCTCCCTTTAAGTTCGAGTTTTAGTTGTAAGATTTAAGTATTTTTAATTGTGTAAAACGATCACTACCCCCTGGTGACCAACAGGCGTCACTAAAAACCAGTGTCACGGAGTAAACTCTATTGCTCCGTGGCATTCAGCTGAGTGGCGACCTTTTTAGCACTTCTTTTGTTTTTTTATTGTCATTGTTAAGAAATTCGTGTCTTTAACGGTGCTAAAAAAATATATTTCTTTCTTTCTATCGTTAGCACATCACTAGTTATGAATACGTTCAATCTTACTGCAAGGAAGAGTAGTAAGTCCTATCGTAGCATGTAATAATACTATCCTTTAGAAGACCGGTTTAGCTCAGTGTGAGTAACGTTGCCTGCGAAGCTGAAGTCCTAGGTTCAAATTCCGGTAAGGGCAAATATTTGTGTCATGAGCATAAATATTTGTTCCTGAGTCTTGGATGTCTTCTATGTATATAAGTAATATATGTATTAAATATAACGTCGTGTAGTACCCATAACACAACGCTTGGCAGCTATTGGCTTACCATGGGACTAGTTCGATATGTGTAAAATGTTCCTTAATATTTATTTATTTATCCCATCCATCAAGAATATTGGTGCCAACATGGTTAGTTCCATCGTAGTACAATTATGAAGATCGATCCTGGGTTAAGTCCTAGATTTCTCTGCCCATATTATCTTTATGGCACCGTTTAGTACTCTCAGCTCCCAGTACAGTTCAAGTAATGTACATATAATATAGAACTGTATGTACATATAATAAAACAATTTAAACGGATTATATCGCGTGTATTATCTCACTTGAGTTCCCGACGCTTCGGAAGCATTACAGCTTTTTATAAATTGTTTTATTTAAATGAGTAATAATAGCGGAAACAGAAGGGAATATTTTGTATAAGATTGTTTCTTGAAGGATATTATACACCCCGTTATCTAACGCTCAGTTTCGGGGCACGTGATGAAGTGATAATCAAATCGATAAAAAATTAACTTGATTTTTTTGTACATTATTTTTTCATTATAAATTAACAATATTTTTTCCAAATTATATGAAGTCCAACTTCGTCACCTGCTTGTAAAAATCCCGTTTAAAAATGAAAATGATTTTTCGACCTCCACGGATGTAACTGGCAAAAACTGTAGTTTTTTGTAATGCTATATGCAGCTTCTGTTTACAATACTGTTGTTATCAATTTGGGCTTCTTTATTTTCTAACAACTGATTAATATTTTTTACAGATTTAAAGCCTGGATTTTCATTTAATGTGTTTGTTAATTTAGTTTCCCTTTATGGTGCAGCCTTACTAATGAAATTTTATTTTGAATATCATGTACAATATTCATTGACTGTTTCAATGACAACTTGGGATCTTCTAATTTTGTAATGCCTGTGGGTAAAATTGTGAAATGGGTGTGTATAAAATGGATATTGTTTGTTAAATCATTGTCCGTCGAGAGCAGTCGCTGTGCTTCAGCTGAAAGAGATGAAATAAATACATAAAATATAGCCCGAGCAATGCGATTCTCAAGAGACTAATAATAGCATAAAAGCATACCATCTCCACGTCGAATTTTGAAAAGTTCAATTTTTGCATTCATCTCCCTGCAAAATTGATGATATTTATCAATATCAAGTAAAATATTGGCCATGAATTCTCACTGTACATACTATATAGGCACTACGAATGATTGACAAAAGAAATAGCTGATGTCAAAAGAACCGATGGATTTAAAAGACATTAAGAAGACATGAAAAAGGTTTTATAATTTTAAAGAAAAAATACTTTTTCTTCACAAAATTATAAAAACTAAAACTGCTCGTTATTATTAACAAAACGGGACTTAATCGTGTACTAAACAATTAATGACTTCGATCCCGACGTTGAACTGCTCATGCTAGATTAGGCACCTACCTACTACTACCTAGTAAGTCGTCTCCGTACTATTCAATAATTGTCGCCCTCCTATCTGATCAAATATATGCAATGAATAAGTTATCTCAAAAGCATTTACAAAAGAATAATTTTATTTTAACATATAACTATTTATATATAAATATCAATCGACTATTTATGTGAAGCTAAGCAACATCACTATTTGCCCCCAAACTGAGCGTTAGATAACGGGGTGTAAATTAACTTATGTTTAATAATTTAATATGTCCCATGGCTCTTATGTCAACGAAAAAAAGTAGTGGTACATATTTACGAGAGGATTAATTCGATACATTCTTTTGCACTTGACTGTACCAATAAACGGGGCCTTTAGGTACCCTTTTTAGTGTTCTGTAGTCAACTTATGGTTTCGCCATGCCCGTCAGTCTGTCTGTCTGTCCGTCCGCGGCTTTAGCTCCGGGATAATTACCACTAGAAAGCTGAAATGTATGAGTATGTGTATGTATTACGCCGACAAAACGGTAAAATAAAAACTATAAAAAAAGTTTTTTTCGAGTAACTCTCGTACACCTAAAGTGGGGTGATTTTTTATTTTAGTTCCAACACTTGTGTGTGGGGTCTTAGAATAGGTCTTTTAAAATTTCCGACATTCTCTTGGCCGGTTTTTTATTAAATAAAACTGGAAGTAATCAATAGCTTAAGGTAATTAGAATACTTGAATAAATGTCTATTATTAATTAGTTTATCAAAGTAAATTAATTATTTATATAATACATAAATAAATAATTAATTTGTTAAGATACGGATTCACTACCAGTGGAAGTCTCATATTGTTAAAAAGAGATTTCCGCTTGTAATGTAAGTCACAAGCTTTTGTGAAACAGGCCCCTGTCATTTGATTTTGCTTAAAAATACAAGTCTGCTTAAAATGTACTACGAGTACTAATGTAATTTTCTGCTACAATAACACGAGTAGCAAAAGCTGGAGCGGCTTATAATGCGGTATTCACACGTTCTCAGATCCAGTTTTAATTAGCCTTAAAGCAAAAACTAGTCTGCTTAAACAGCCGGCCTTGCGGTGCCACTGATAATTGTGGTCGTGTGAAGGAATTTATTTTCGGACCCATTACCGAATACTCGGAACAATAAATTACGTGTTATCAGAGGACGACGGCACTTGGATGTTAGGGTTTCGTACCCAAAGAGTACCAACCGAACCCTATTACTAAGCATTCGCTGTCTATCTTCCGTGAGTTACAGCTGTACTTTTCACAGTAAGTGATTATTGTGGCCGCTAGCTAATAACTATAAATAATAAAAATTAAATAAACTTAAAAATTAAAGGGTGTGGAGACCGCACGAAACTCTTCGAGCGCAAGTCCAACTCGTACTTTAACGGTTTTTTGGGAATAAATTGCGAGTTTATTGATACTGAGAAGATCTATAGGTATATAATAAAAACAAATGCTTCCATGCGGAATTATACTATATAATTATTCAGTGGCGTAGCGTGCGTGCCTTAGACGGGACCTGTATCAAGATTTGTTGTGGAGCCAAGATGAAGTGTAACGTGTAAAATAACGTGAAGTGTAGTGTGTTTTTTCGGGCCCTCTAAGGCGGAGCCCTCTCTAGCCCGGGGCGCCGTATCATTGATACGGCTGATACGGCGGTAGCTATGCCTCTGACCGGTACTATAACACTTGTTTAAGGTCGCACGCTAAAAATAATTACAACTTGCAACTCCGATAAACGGTTTAAAACTCAGTGTGATGCCGCGCACTCACTTGGGTATACATAAATAATGATTTAATGAATATCAGGGCCATTCTTACACAAATGTAAGTGCTTAGTCCCAAATTAAGCATTACATTTTTCATACTTCACATAAACCCAAACACGGAAAACACTACTATTGAAAAATAAACTTTGTGCGATTACTCAAAAAAAAAAAAAAAAACCTGGCACGTGATTTTAAAACCTTCAATAGCTCGTTATGGTTCAAATAATATAGCATACTGATGAAAAAAAAGTTATTTCACTTAAACTTAACTAATGCCAGTAACACGGTAGATAAGGAAAAAAGCCAAAAATTGCTGCTAAAATTGTTAAAACCTATCTATCTCGGAAATTAATAGTTATTGGACAGGGTACTACATGACCTTACTTGTTGCAAATGAGTAGTACTATAACTCCTTAAAAGGGATGTAATACTCAATAACCAATCAACTTGTACATATATATATATATGTAACTATATAGTCTGCCTCAAAAATAAACATATCATAAATATTATTTTTAAGTATTTATGTGTCAGCCTAAAACTTACGCTAACTTTCGTAAAAAAGCCATAATAAAAAACACCCTAACCTATGTCTACAATATAAGCTTGGACTTCACTGGAAACACACTAAAACCTTAACAAAACGCGGGCCTATGCCTATAGCTATCTATGTATCTGGCGCTAGGCCATCAATGTCTATGCCATGTATTTTTTGGAACCCATAAAAACGAGTTATAGTTTTGCTCAAGCAAGGTAGCGACGTAACTTGATACGAATCAATTTATCTATAGGCATATACGAAATACGTTTTTATTTAACTTTTTATAAGCAAGACCGAGCCTTCTAAGAAACAAAGACTTGGATGATTGATTGCGAATTCTTGCAGAAAGGTATAATAGCATTGACTATTTTGGCAATATAAATCAAATGATGTATATGCCTTGAGGCATTAGGCGGTTGAGTTTTTTAATGGAAAAAATAATAATTTAAGGCAAAACAATACGAGAAAATCACCGGTGATTTGTTTTTTTTTCTGGTCCGGTGACTGAATTGATGATGTAACTTGTTTAAAATATATGCAAAAATATAATTAACTCTTATATTTATGATAATTACAATAAGTTAATGGATTATATTACGGTAGGTATTCTTAGATAGGTATCGTGGTGGTGACGCTGTTTAAATATGTTTTTTATAATTTTATTTACGAGGCTTCCAATTATGAATTTTATTTGTGAGGTCATAACATATCATTATGGCGTAATTGTACTTCTAAGGTTCTATTTATTTCGTTCTGGGGCGCGAAACCATAAACGTGCTCGATACAATAATGCTGCGCGAAAAATCCTTTGAAATAAAAGCTTCTATTTATCTTCAATACAATGGAATCTTGCTGAAGTCGATAGAGAACCCAGCTATAGTACGGCTAAAGAGACAGATACAATATACGACTTATACGTAACTTTAACACACTATCCTCTGTATTTGTATAGCAGCCTGGCACTTCCAGAAGTAATCGATAATGTGTACCTACTTGTTGTTATGTAATGTAAACAATTGCACATTTGCTCTGTTCTGTCGGGTCGCTTTGATTCCTAGTAATCAGTGGCGAATAACACATTCAAGATCAAAGAATATTTCTCTATGTTTACATTGTCGATGACCCATCACAGGTCTTCGTTTATAAAACCCCTAAACAAAATTGTTTCATTGCTGACTTATCTATTTGTAAAAGCGAATCGGAAATTAAGTAGTATTCTTATTGAAACAAAGGATACACTGTCCAGTGTCCGATATACTCTAAACTCGGTACTCGTACGTCCGATATTACAAGATCGAGATATAATATTCAGACACGTACGCTTACCATTGCATAGGATAGATTCACCCCTTCGAGCGACCGACTACAAAATTTCACGTGACTCTCTTGATATATTTCTCCTTTCTTTGTTAAGACTCTTATGCTTACGGTGTTCGAATTACTCTATCTATCCTTATCCTTAGCTCACAAAAATGTTTGATGGTTTGATCGGCTATTTTTTTATTTATAAAACAAAGTATTCTTATTTCTAAGTTTCCTGCAAAACTGGACTGTACAGTTTGACGGCAGGCACGAGTCTATAATAATGACTAATGATACTGTATAGTATATATTTATACAATATTAATATATCAGCATTAATATACGAATATGCTTAATAGGGAATATTCATGAATTTTAATTTTTGCTCTATGAAAAGCTCGTTCGTGTTACAAACATTAGACAAAAATAATTTTTCGAATAACTATAAAAATAACCAAGATATAAGCCATCAAAGATTTCATTCTATCTCTTTCTTGCAAAACGGAATTTTATATGGAGTTTATATGGCCGGAGTGCACGATGACGTAACAGTTCATATCAGACCTCTCTGTCTAATTAGCAGTTTAAAATGCCTATATCATGCGTATTTCTTGGCCGATTTTTATTTCACATTTCGAAATAGTTTTTACGGTATTTGGATATTTAGTTGAGAAAAGTGATAAAAAAAATTTCATGAATGTACCCTATTAAATCATGTCAGTCAAGTGTCTGCAGCAAATATTATTTCAGGGCCTTTTTAAATTTTGTCTTGCTTGGCTCTTGACGGATATTCTCGGGCAGACTATTTAGAAAGTAGGTATGGAAGTCTTTTGTTTAAAGTTCTATCTTCGAAGTAGTTCGTAAACGCGTGTTACTTCGAATTTGCCTGACGTTTTCCGATCGTGTGCCATGCTTGTCCTCTATTAATATTGGGTTATGCTCCTGGTCGCTATAGTTATTAACTTTTAGAAGGTAGGAAGATGTTTTAGACTAACTGGGAGTTTTTATAAAATTAAAATAATTTTGAATAGAAGTCTCCATTGCAATATTTTTAATATCAGTGTTTTTCGTGACGCAAAATGAAAAGGGGTTTCTGCGCTGATTCAAACATGTGTTTTATTTATTTATTTATTTAAACTTTATTGCACAATTGAAAAATGTACAAATGGCGGACTTAATACCAAAAGGCATTCTCTACCAGTCATCCATAGGGTTAAACAGAAACAGTTATATGGGTGCAGGACTTGTAAACTGAGACAATTGAGAAATATAATACACAGATATACTTATAATATATACGCACATAAACTTACACAAATACACAATAGAATATATCTACATACATATTGCTTTATGTACCTAGTTAAAAACATCATACCGAGAGAGAGAGCTAATCTTGGAGCTTACTAAAGAAGTGCTTGCGCAACATGTGCTCGAAGCTGAGTTTGCTTTGTGCTTGTCTGATAGCGAGTTCGTTCCAGAGTCGAATATTACAAGTAATTAATTTAACCGCGATTCCCTTAACAAGGCCTCGCGACCCCCTGTAGGGCGCAACGCACGGGTTGTAAAACACTGTGCTTATTAAAAGTCAATGTGACGTTAACTTTTTATACCCGAAAAATGCACGTATAAGCAAAAAACCTCGTGAAACCTCGGTAGAATAATATTACCTACCTACTTTACAACGCTATATTAGGTAACAACTAAACATTTTAGGATCATTGATGTTATGGCTCAAAACCAAGTCGTTAAATAGAAATTACAAACACTTAACGTAACAAGGTCAATAAGGTATACATACTATCTCACCAATGGTTAAATCCATCTGTTTGCATTGATACTTAAACGTTGCTGACCAAAACAGCGTTTTTTTCTCTTAAGTTTTTCAAACTGTAACATAAAGTTCAAAACCTGATATTACAAGAACGAAGGAACCTGGTAAGCTTTGGCTACTAAAAAAACAATTAATCTCTTCTAATCGTTTAATTGCCAGCTTTATGGCTGTAGCGTTATCGCTCGCGATTATGTTCGCAGTGAAGTAATTTTATATGCCAGAAATGCTTTTATAAACCGTAAAGCTACGGCGAGTCGGACCTAATTTGGATCCGGGCAACTTTTAATAGTATTAAACTTTTTAAACGATTTTGTTTTGTAGCCCTATATTCGTTTGTTTATTGCATCTAGTGTCTTGAAATCAATGTTCTTTGTCAGGACGACTCTCTAATTAAGTTGGGCCCACAACAGTCTACGAAGTTGGCTGTCCCGGGTTTGTTTTTGTGTCTTGGATGCTTTCTATGTATTTAAGAGTTAAATTTACCTATATGTATGTAGATATACATTATCGTGGCGTCATTAGTACAATATTTTGCGTTTGGGAAACTACGAAGTATCTTCTCGTCCAGGATGACCGCTGATTACCGGTGATGACCTACGGAGCCGTGGTCTCAAACTATGGGCCTCTTAAGGAAGCTCAGAGCCCCTCAGCAAGTAATGGAAAGGGCTATGCTCGGGATCTCTACGAGATCGAATCAGAAATGGGGAGATTCGTAGTCGAACCAAGGTCACCGACAGAGCAAACAGAGGAAGCAAAATGAAGTGGCAATGGGCAGGGCACATAGTTCGAAGAACCGATGGCCATTGGAGCAGAAAGGTTCTAGAGTGGGGACCGCGTACCGGCAAGCGCAGCGTGGGAAGACCACCGGAAAGGTCTTCGAACGACCTGGTTAAGGTTGCGAGGACTCGCTGGATGCGGGTCACCTCTATCCGGTCCATGTGGAATTCATCGTCGTCGATTCTATAACCTCAAAATTTAATTTCATGTAAGGTGTGAAGACGGAAGTATGGGAAAGATTAAAATTTGCCGAAAAGCTCTTAAAGGCGTTAATAAAGTTGACCTTTCACACTTCCCACTACTTTGGTCTTATCCTAACGCACCCTATGAAATTACGTCATATCCAAAATATTGACTCAGGTTGCTAGATGAGAGAATGGCAGTTTTAGACAAAAAGTTGTATTTTGAGGTTAGAATGTTGTTTAGTAAGTCAACTAAGGATGAATAGCCTAAAGCATTCGTCATTCATCGTCGTTTTAAAATAGTTTAAGCCTGTTTAAAAGTGAATGCTACACGAAACTTCCAATAAACGTATGCATTGATCTTTACGTTTACATACACCTTCTAGATTCGAGAATTCCATCTTGACTCAAACAGCTTAAAACCTAGCCTAGCAATTCGATCGAGCATGACCGCCAGGTCGACATGACTAATCAACTCTAGCTTCAACTGTTGTTTCCTTATCGGCCAAGACCTTGTCGACAATAGCATTAAAGGGCGCAAGTCATCTCAACACCGCTAAAGGCTAAATTGGACCCTAAGACCGCCATTGTTGGAATACACCTCTAAATATTAATATAGTAGATGCAAAAGTTCATTAACAGGGGAAATTAGATGAAAGTTCATGTAGTTATTTACCACTGGGAAATAAGTGATCATCGTGTTACCTGATGATTAGTGATTACAATATTTTATTATAGGTGAGTTGAGGCTCAATATATGTATGGTATATCTATTACTACATTCATCAGGCCAAGACTATGTCCACAATAGCATGAATAGGCGCAACTCATCGCAACACCGCTAAAGGCTACAATGGACCCTAATACCGCTATTGTGGGAAGCACCTCCCCTAATTATTAATATAGTAGATGCAAAGGTTCATTAGCAGGATAAATTGGTTCGTAGTAAATTAATTTACTACTGAGAGATAATTGATCGTCATGTTACGTGATATTATATTACAGGTGTATTTAAGCGTTGTATTTACTCATGACTACATTAATCACCTGGGTGTGTAACTCTCAATTGTACACCTCACAAAAGAATCAGGAAATATACAAAGCAAACAAAACGATAAGATGCAGAGCACTCTTTTCGTTAATAAGATATCTTTTCCTGACAACATTTGGCTTATGGAAAATATACATGTACGTACAATTCTAAAATTATTTATTATTGTCTTATAATAAAATTAGTATGCCGTTTGACGATCACGATCATAATGTAGATACTTAAGTAATATTGTGACATTTATGCTGTTATATTATCGTGAAATAGACTAATCTGTATGTACATTCCTAAAATTATTTACTAGTATTTTATAAAATTTGTATGTCGTTTGACGATCATAATTTATTTATTTACAAGCTGCCCGCCCCAGTATCGCACGGGTCTACTAACGAAAAAGATGAGGCCTAAACTACTTTTTGAACATATTTGTCTCACTCACTTGCTTCTTGCATGGAGACTTTCAAACTCAAAAATTTTAATATATTCAAATACATGCATTTTTCAGTATATTCACTTACATACAAACCTTGTTCTAATAATTACAAACACAACAAAAGCATAATTAGTCAAATAGTGCAGACGTTTTGAAGTGATGCCCTAACATAAATTTCTTCAATTGATTTTTGTTTATATAGATTTATTTCTAACTTTGACATTTATGCTGTTATATTATCTCGAAATAGACTACTCTAACATGTTCTGTTTACGGCCTTTACGAAATTTATTTGTTTGAGGATGTATGTATTCATATACAAGATACTGTTTTGCTTGGAGATATTTGGAGTTATTTGAGAACTCTAAGCAAATTCCAGACAAGGGAAGCTGCTAGCAAAAGCTGTAAAAAAGGTAACGAGCAGAATATTTATGTTTTTCTTGATAGGTTTTAAACAGAATATATTATTTTTGCAAGTAGTCTTTTAGGTACTAAAGAATAAAACCATACATTGACCCAAAACGGGTTCTAAATAAATCCGGTAATTATTCATTTATGGTAATTTTCCAATAATCCACATTCGTTCTAATATATTTTATTATAAATGCGAAAGTGTGTTAGTTGGTTTGTCCTTCCCTCTCACGCGGTAACGGGTCAACAGATTGGTGTGATTTTTTGCATAGTGATATAATAGAGGTTGAAAAGTGACAAAGTAGCTTTATTACTATAGAAGATAGTCTTTGACCGAAAGACAAACTACTCATGTCTTATCTCAAACGGAAGTAGGTAATCGTAATAACTCACAGCAACAGCACTGCTAGCTTCGGGTCTACATTGATTTTTGCAAGATTGCTCCCCTGAAAGACTGAAATAATTTCGAAATGTTCGGAGTCTGTTCAAAAATCTCTAATACACAAAATACGTGAAAAAGAAATATCCATAAAGAGAAAAACTGAGATCTGTTATCACTCAGTTCGGTCGGACTTGTAACGGCACATCAAAACATGTCACAGCCAGCCGAGTCTATCGAGATCTCTATTTCTTAAACGGACGGACTGTAGGTCGCGCTCTCAAAAGTATAGATAAAGCGCCGTCGCTTCTCTGTCACCAACAGTATCATGATAAATGGCTATTTTTCTTGTCAGATTTTTTGTCCAAATGTCCTTCTAAGCTTTTGGCTATAAATGTTCCAAAGGTAGACTATATAAAATACATATGTACAATGTGTACCTACTTATAGTTACCCCTAATACTGTCACTTAATAATGGTTTTTTTGTAGTTATCAATCCGCCTGAAACAGGTCATTAGATTTTCATGTATCATTTTTTAAATCCTGTTCAAGAGTGATAATTAAGATGGAATTTAGTAAACGTACGACCGAAAAGTACAGAACAAATTGCAAAACATTTATAAAGATTAGAAACCAGCACTATACACAGGCACTTAGACAAACTTGCTGAGCTAGATGTTCGCGGAAAATCTCGTAACATTTAGGTCAAGTAAAACGGGAATTGACTAAACTAATATTAGTACACGTTTAACATTCAAGCCGAAACTTGCTAAGGTTAACTAAACAAAAGATTAGTAAGTAATTAACAGCAAATCCCAAGACTCACCCCGGCCCGTCTCTTGAATAAAAAGTCTAATTGGAAAATTAGAACCGATCGTCTATTAGGCAAATTATACGCCATCGGCATTGTATGTATCGATCTGTGGGATAACAAGATGGTATAATAACGCAATCTACCTACATCATTAGTTCATACTTCATTGCAGAATGTGTCTGCAAAAAAGAAATATGTATCACTTTAATAAAAAACCGGAACTCCGCCAAAACCTTCTACGAGCGGGCAGAATTCTTCGTATTCGACCTCCCAATTAGGCAGTGCATGTGAACCCTTTTGCCTTCCGTCCCTCATTACACCTTTCATGAATAGACCGTGGCAGCAACTTGAAATCAACTAAAACTAATTTTTGGCAACGTAAACTAGTCCAGCTGTATTAGATGCCACAACTAGAATAATCAACAGCGCTAGTAAATAACATATAAATATTGATAATTTATTCGATGCTTAAATCCGATAAGCTGATTTTTGATTTACGGCGTCCGGACCGGCAGATCCAGCCGCGAGTCTCCGTAGGCTCTAAGCGTCCCGTTACATAACGCACCTGCCGCATACCAATATTCGCACTCGATCACCGGTACTTACTGCATCGATTATGTCACCTCCAGCTGACGATTATTGCACAACGGACGCGTTAGCCGAACGCGCGATTCGCTATCGAGCCACAACGCGATCGCGCGAACGCACGCGCGATTAAATCGGTGTTACGTGGGGTTGGTGGAGGTTAGAGGCAACTCACCGTGTGGATGGTTATATAAGTCGCGTGGCGGGAGCGAGGACACGTGTGGCCCCTTCGGGGCTCGTGGTGCGACTGGCTCGGGCGCCGCCCGCGCCCATTCAGGCTCGCGGGGCGCCCGCCGGCTACCCAGACGCGATTAAACAGCCTTCACGTGCTCTCTCAGCCAGGGGCTAATAAACCTTACGCACTGATTCCACCATTATGTGATGCATTTTATTGATAAATGCATCTCGTACAAGTGTAAAATGTTGTATTTAGAACGTATTTTTTATTTGAGTTAATGTAATTGATACTGCGATTAAAACTGCCATCATAATTACTGTAGTTATAGTCATTATGCGTTGGACGAGTATTTACTTGCTATTTTCCCGCGGCTTTAGTTTATCTTATTTTTGATCTTTATCATAAAGGTCTAACTGAACGACTATTCACTTGCTACTTCTATGTTTTATGAATTCAGCTCAGTTTTTAACTTTAACGGCTATTGTCCAACTAAATAATTTTGCCAGCGTTATTTCCATCTGTAGATTAAACAAAAGGTGTATTTTTTTATCAATCTGTCTCCGGATATAATTATAGACTGGACTTAAAACATCTGTAACTCTCAAGTTGTTTACGAAACCTATTTTAAAATTCCACTTGGAGTTGATTAATCTTCACTCGAAAGTCAGATCACGGACACGACTATTCTCGATTGACATTTAGACATTACGAAAATGGCAAAGAAATTTTAAATGGAGGCTTTTTTAATCTCTGACAGGAGAGGTATTGTATTTGTATAATCTATCCTAAATGGATGAACCGATTTTAATTTGGTTTTTTTTTCTTTGAAAAGTGACTTAATGGTGAGCTATAATTCGACACAATAGGTTCAATTGTTTTAAGAGCATTAACTTCTTTCTAGATGTGGCTCAAATTGTTTTATTGTTTCAACGACTACTTGAGTCAACAGAGTCAAAAAATGAGTAAGCTTTCAACATTTATGGGAATGGAATTTAGTGCTAACAAATGCAAATTTTGTGAATTAGCTCTAGGTGGATAAATGCATCTTCCATCACAGAAAAACACTTATTTATATCACATAACTACCTTTTGATAAATTTATTCATGACGTTCGAGTATCTTGCATTGCATATCCCTGGCGAAACGAGTATTTTCCGAAATAACAAGTAACCTGTTTGTATTTTACTCATCAATCTCATAAAGTCATTGCTGCGTGAAATGAGCACAACTATAGCATTTAATAGTATCCATAAAGATTAATATTCCGGTAAATAATAACGAATGCGCAATGTAGGTAAGCATACAGCAAAGAGTAATTTGAGCGAATTTGATACTTACTTTTTTACAAGCTTTTATTTAATTTCAGATTTCAATGAAAATTTATGGACATTGTTGCCTTTCATTTGCTGCAAATATATATATTTTTTTGATGTATCCCAAATATTAAGTGTATGCAATTTTTGTAAACAATTTCGGAAAACGAGAGCATAATAAAAATCAGCGCAAATATCTTAAAATGAAGACTACTTACACCTAAAATTATGACGGCGGAAAATTAATGATAGATAAAGTAGGGGACCGTTGAAATATACTCTGTGGTATCAGACAGTACGCGTAAGTTATTTTGTCACCTTCGCTGTGGAGTTTCTCGAAATAATTCAGGACATTCTGGCAGGCAGCCCGGTGAAACTGACAGTATCCCCCATTCAGAACTTTTCGAGTTTCCAATGTAAGTAGGTTACGTACCTAAATGTTAAAGTTTTATTGGCGTTTTGTATCGTGCTTTCAATGGGGAGGTTGTTGTGGATTCGTATTTGGCGTGAGATTGCAGTTTTTAGAGTTCTTAGGTCATTTATTTGGGCGTTTCAAAAGCCTCACTTTCGTGGACACAGTTTTGTCGAGTGTCTGTAGATATTTCGTGACATTTCGACCTATTTGTTGGAGATCCCGCACTTCTAAGTAATAGCTTAACATCCCATTGAAATCTACAGGCGAATCGACAAAAAGTTATCCACTTATATGATTCGGAACCAGCTTTCGAATAATGACCCTTTATTAATAAAGAAAGAAAGAAAGAAAGAAAACACATTTATTCAACGCCAGCATAAACAAAAAATACAAATACAATTGACGACGCTGAAAGGGGTCACCACTCAGCTTTATGCCACGGCAAGCCGGGACGCTGATTTTCGGTGTTTAATATGAGCACAGTGAATTTATATATTTTTAAGGGATTTCCGTCGCAATCAAACTTTGCCCTAAACACTTTTGACATATCACTCATTTACCATAATTAAGAATAAGAATAAGAATAATTTATTTTGTAAATCATAGGTAAGGTACAGGGGTGTTTCATAAATTGCGTAGTAACACTGTCTTGCCGAAAGGCATACAAAATTAGAGAGTGTAGTAAAAAAATAGTCGAAATTAATTAATATTCATTATTATTATCAATAACATTATTATCTATTAAAAATTCTTGAGTAGAATAGTCCTTATTGTAGTAGTAATTATTGTATGTCATAATGCTCGTTTGTCCTAAAAGTCAGAATCCATAATTTAAAAATGATCTAATACTCTATATTCCTAAGCTAATAATGAAAAACATAAATGGTAGTTTGGCATACAATTTATGAGTCCTAAAAGAACAAGCAAATTTTGATGCTAAATATTCGATTTTACGATACAAATTCGTTTTCCAAACTCCCGAGAAAAAGAAAAAATATATAATCGACGAACTATGTCCAGTATCATTGATTAGGGATTTATCATTTTTAATTTTTAATGACCAATTAGGAACTATAAAGATTTAAAGTTGGTTAGCAAGCCGTTGTTTTCTAAATTTTCATTTAATTCTAATAAATCTGTGTAAGGTTCTCAGTAACCCCCACGATAAAAATTGCGAAATTTACTGACTTATAATTTTAAGTAAAAAGTGTGAAATAAAAATAATTATTATCAAAACAAAAAACAAGTCCAGTACCCTAGATATTTGTTAAGTTATAATGGAAATGTTTCATGATTCACGATACTCACATACAACAAATAATAAATTCTAATGCGTAACATAGCGATTTTGAACAGTCGCGACCAATTGTTGGGAAGATTTGCGTCGATCTGTTCGCGGCTGTTCAAAATCGCTATGTTACGCTATGATTCAGTAATCATCTACTGAATTTACTTCAGAGGCCCATATTAGGTCCTGAAAATTATGTCTTCGTTTAATATAGGGTGGCCTGAAACGGACTGGAAACAACGGTGACTGGGGTGAAATTTTAATAAACTGGTATGTGATAGAGCACCCTCTGAAACAGCTTGAACCAGAAAAAGCCTCCAAAGCATGGAAAAACACGATCAAAGTTTTAGCACCTAAGCCACCGGCGTAACAATACTTATGTCTTATAAAATTAAGCTTATAGAGCCATTAACACAAATGAGAGAGTAGTCGTAGTACAAATGATAGTTCTTAAAACATTAGGAAAGATAAGGATTAGGACATTCAGTATTAGAATAGAATAAAAAAAACATTTATTTCGAATAACATAAGACTCATACATGATTTATGTAGTTAGTTTTTGGGCAAAAAATATTAGGGCACTAGCAATAGGGAATTGAAGGTTTTGGTAAACTAGAATTAGGACAAAAGTTATTAGCGATAAAATAATACAGTACAAATCATTTTGGGATTCCTATATAGATTTATTTTTATTTTCTACTAGCTTCTGCCCGCGACTTCGTCCGCCTTATATTCGTTTATCGCGGATAAGCGTATTTTTCCGGGATAAAAAGTAGGCTATGTCCTTTCCCGGGACTCAAACTATCTCCATACCTAATTTCATACAAATCGGTTCAGCGGTTTAAGCGTGAAAAGTTAACAGACAGACAGATAGACAGACAGACAGACACACTTTCGCATCTATAATATTACTATGGAAGTATGGATAGTATGGATGTTGAAAGCTGAGTATTAAAAATACACATTTCTTTAATTTATGGCACCATCCCAAAATTTTATAGACGGATACGTAGAAAGATCTTACTTAGCACAAAAACTGCTCTGTCATGGTTGTAAAGGAGATTTGAACTCTAGCCAGAGGTGCTTAACCAGAAGTGTTGGATTTGAATCTTAATTTTAACCGCGACCTAGTGCGATCTTTTTTTTAGTTCTGGAAATATACTAGAAGGTGCGGGCCTCGTCAGCGAAAGAGGAAAAATCATAAACCCAGCGTAGTCAAGTAAAAAGTATCCTATAACCATCTGGGGATGCCTGGCTATCCGTGTACCAATATAGTTGAAATCCATTTAGCCGAATTGACGTGATGAGGCCACAACGACACATACCAAAAACCCAAAATTCAGAGACCTCCAAATAGTCAGTTACAATATATTTTTTTAATATTTCTACCTACCTACATACATTTAATTTTTATTCCAAAGAATAAATGTATGTAATTTAATTCAATTTTTTTTGGTAAGAAAAAGGTAGTGTTTTAACTCATTTTGAACATGTGAAGAAAGAGATGCAGTGTGCTGTGTGCTCATAAGAAAAGAAATTTTATTTTATGTTACCTAACATGTTAGTGTTCAATTGTATTGACGTATTAATAAATAAGTTCCTGTCAAATAAAAATAGTCAGGGTCTTACTCATACGAAGTTGATGTGGTTCGCAACCCATCATGTCACGGGCCCAGCGAGAGCGAAGAGTGGGCTATGGAGGGCCGCTTTGCTACGTTAAATGTAAGGGGAGGAATAAATAATAAAATAGATGAAGTATGTCAGATGATGGATGCGAGAAATATTGATATTATGTGTGTGAATGAGACAAAGCGAAAGAGTTGTGACAGCACAAAAAGAAGAGATTAATGAATGTTGATGAAGCGGAAGTTGTAGTTGTTTTTTTTTTTTTTTTTAGTTTATTTTTTGCAAAACGGTGTACATAACTTCATGCAACTTAAAGTAACTCGCCAAACTGCTAAGACAGTTTGTTGGCGAGAAATATGTAGTCTCTGCCTATCCCGTAATGGGAAAAAGGCGTGATTGTATGTATGTATGTATGTTTCTGTCAAAGCTGCTTTGCCGAATGTACTTTTCTTCAAATATCCGTCAACCATTCTAAAAACCCCAACTCAGTAGAATTGCGTTCTTTTATTACAGAGTTCAGTAATATCAGCTTCATACCAGCTCGATGGTATCATAATATTGGATTGTTCCACGAACTTAGGTCTCCTTCGAAATGCCTAATGTCGTTTGTCCGAATGTATCGTTTGTCATAACGCATTTTTTTTCAGAAACTATAAATCTTTCAGGATTTTTTAAAAGATCATCTTATAGATTAGGTTAGTTTAGTTTAAGTTTGTTTTATAACAATCCCGAATAGTTAACAGTTTCATAAAAAAATGCGTTATGACAAACAATACATTAGGACAAATGACGTTAGGGATTCCGATATAGATCCCACGAAGTTACATAAGTATACTTAATTTTAATTATTAATCGGAAACCCGAAAGTGGGTCAAATTTAACTCCCAAGATTTGACCCACACTAACATACATGCATACTAACTAAAACGGCAACTTAAGTAAAAGCTAGTAAAAATAATTAAGCAACTTACCAATCACCTTTACAGTTTTTTTTATCCTGGTAAACGTAGTTTGACTATCCTTCGGCCGTCCGTATTTTTCCTTTACAAATAGTGGCCTATATAATGTCAATCTATCTGCTGCTCCGTTATTGCGCCAAAAACTCAATAAATGGACCAACCAACACACTTGTATTTATGCATAGGTTTTAAGGTTACCTAAAGCAGAGTTTATACAAAAAACAAAGACGTGTCAAGTTCTTCAAATGTGTCGTAACTTAGCATATTTTTTGCTCCGATAACACAAGTGGTTCTCGTGATTATTCGAGTGAAACTGATACATTACCCTCATTCCCCATTCAGTTGTTTACGTGCAAATGTGGGCTTTCCCGGGTACAAGGCATTTTATATGGCAGGCTATTAACTATGGACTTAATCGCTACTAATATTGTGAATGTAATGTGTGTGCTTTCAAGTGTATTAGTAAATATAATGGTAGCGCTTTTGCTTAAATTAATCAAACATGCAATTTAAATTATAATGACACAAGAAATTTAAATAGGTACACTATTGTAGACGTTCCATACAATGTGTATGCGTGTTGTCTGTGCGCGCAAAACTGAAACCAGTAGACCCAATTTCACCAAGCTCTTTAGTCTTTAACGGTTGATTATATTAAGCGTGTTAAATTCGTCCCTATGATTAGCGTATTGATAACTAGCAGAGCCCGACAGAAATTTTGACAGGCAAACAAACATCTTACTAGAAAGCTGCATCGGTTTTGCACTTGTCTGTAAGTCTAAAATCAGGTGAAATCATGTTCATTAATCTTGACGTGATATTATCACAGGCACACAATAGTTATTTGTGCAACAGGAGACCAAAATCGTTTTTTATTGCGAGTGTCGATGTTCAATCCCGAGTAAGCAAGGGATTTTATTATTTAATAACGAGCGTAGCGAGTTATAATCCTGAGCGTAGCTAGTGATTCAGCGGCACGAGATGCAAATTAGTTTGTTCTCGTGTGACACATACTTCTGACCTCAGCAGTGAGAACATATTATACAAATACAATAAATAGTCCGTCCAGGCTGTGAACTACGTTCCTCTCGAATTCTCAAACTTGTAATTCCTTCGCTCAACGCCGGTTTCATGTCAAATTATTTTGCTGTTCAGGCAAGCCGTCTCCGGAATTCGCTCCATTTTTAAGTATTAGTCAAGCCCCAAGCAAGGCAGTTTTCAAGCGGATGCTACGTAAGCATCTGCTGAAACAAGAACTCGTGTTGCATCCGTGTTCCACACAGTAGCTGATATATATTTTAAACGTATTATTTAATATATACT